>OY390723.1:13082691-14383407 GCA_959613375.1 Heteropelma amictum
TTGTAAGACGAAGAATATTTGTCCCGCGAATCTTTTTCAAATCAGACGTTGATCGAGATGAAACGATACGTGAATCGCGGCGATGGGACCAACGTTGGATATTTATGTAACTCGTGATTGAGGGATGACATATCGATTTGTTGGAATTGATCGACAGGCCGAAAATGCGATAATTTTACGGAGCGATTTGCACTGACTCGTGTCACTGTTTCGAACCAAGTCCATCTGGTCACTGATGACAGTACGGTAGATCGGGCGACCGGGGACCCGGCACAGCAAGTGGAAACGCCTCGGTGATAGTCAGACGATTGGTGTGTGCGCGCGCGCGCGCTCGTGCCAGTCTTTCGTGTGCCTTCCTCGGCGTGTTCGGTTTGGGTTAAACACGATGTAAACTTTCTAGGAAGGTGGAGGTACCAGATGGGGTTAGCACGCGAGAATGGAGAAGAGATTGGTAGTGAAACGAGAGAGCGGCGACGTAGAGATACAGAGTCTATACTCGCACCAGCATCTGTCATTCGCATTCGTATCGTTTACGTCGTCGATTGTTCGGTCATTTTTCGGTCAACGTACAAATCGACCGAGAGGGTCTGATCCTTATGCACTTTGCAACACAATTTCGCAGATATTTCGATACCATTTCACCGAAAATGCGTGTAAGCCTTTGCAATCCCGAGGAAAATTTGTATGTTCGTTCGCTGTTTTTTCCATTCGCAGACGACCCGAAAGTGTCGATCAAAGTTCAATCAAACGACGGTTTAATTTGGATCAACGATCGTTCGGGTGTTCCTCGGTCACCGAGGAATTTCACAGAGATTTCGATGCAATTTATTCATCGAAAACGTGTTTGTCTTTGCAACGCCAGAACGCTCAGGTTTTTCGTACCGCAGACGATTCAAAAGTGTCGATCAAAAATTAATCCAACGATACGTTTGTACAACGCGCACAAAAATCCGATGATCGATCATCACTTCGTGTCAGTTTGTTTTCGGACGACGAATCAGCGACCAATAATGTAGCATTGTGTTTTGACAGATTCTTGTTGCAAATAGAACGGAACTCGTGCGAATTTTCGTACAGTGAGCAAGTTATTTCGATAATTTTATCGCTTATTCGCGCAACTCGAGCGATTATCACACGTTGCAGAAGCATAATCTTACGTCTCCTGTATTGCACGTCATCTTATCGTTATTCAACAAAATTGTCGACGCGAGATCAAAGATTCGTTGCTGTCCATGAAAGAAACAAAATGTTGTAACGCATTCGGCGATAAAATTGAGTGACCTTGACGCGTTTTTGCGTTATTCCATTGACCGAGGACGTTTTACGACAGACTGGATGAGAACGTGCGCCTATCGTCCATGTGTCAACACATTTTTCTTCGAGACGACGTTTTTTCACGTTTTTTTCCACTTTTCACACAATTTTTAGTACCTCTTGCACGAAAATGCCATTGTTCTTCAGTGTTCGCCGTACGCTCGAACGGATCTCGAGGTTTTCCTTGTCATTTTCATATATTTTCACTATATTCAGGCCTGTGCACGAGTCTCCTTCATTGAATATTCAAACGACACCATTTTATTGCGAAAGATCATATGGCAGTCGGTGTATTTCTTCTGGTTTTACTCTCACCTCTCTCACAGCGATGTAATTCCACGGTGTATTTGGAACGTATTCGGCTCACTAATATTTTCTACTCGTGTATTCGCATGTGGATTTATTCTTTTTATGAAACACTCTTTATTTCAGGGACAATACGAACTTTCGTCGTAATGACGTTGGAAATAAAACGAGGAGTCACCGAAAAAAGTGTGTTTCGCGAAGGCAACATGCATCGAGCTCTCTTGCTCACTGAGAACCTGTTAGCGAGCACAATCTCCAACCAGGCCGGTAATATACACATGCATACGTCTCCCCGTTGTACCTCGTGTACATTCATCCTTTCGTAGTTAGTGATCGTTGTGAACGGTATGTATCCAACCTGGACTTGAACGACAACGACAACGATAGCACACGAGACGGAGCAATGCGTTCTCTGCCTTATTTTCCTTTGCACTCGCGTTTGTCACTGCTGTGCGCTTGCATTTTATATTATTCAAGCATATTGTATACGAGGCGTTCGTAGTAGCAATTCAGTTGCCACAGTTTTACCAAATTTTCAGTCAACATTTATCGTACAACTCGCAACGTTAATTACTCTTCAATGTATTCATGGTAATTTTTCATTTTCTTGCCAACTCCATTATAGAATTATTTGTTTTTGGTTTTTCACTTGTCGTTGGACGATAACTTTTTACAAATTTCGACCGTTTTCGGCGTTTCACTACAGGTCTTGATGAAATTAACATCAATTAGTTGCCAGACGTTATTTGTACATCGCGCTGTGTGTATTATATGTTTACTCATAATTGATATGTAATAAAAGTAACAGGAGACTAAAAAGAACCGTGAACCGTGAACCGAGTTATATTGCGTATCGATTGTTGATAAATAAATAAACACCGGATGTGGCCCTCTTGGTCTTATCGATTAAATTGCGCTCATTACGTTCGTCAATTTTTTTGGTCGTTTATAATGTATATTTGTGTATAAACATCTAAACATCTATACTCACTAGTTTGTTTTGTAGCTCAGGGTAATAAAATGTATATAAAGAAAAATATAGGTAAAAGTGGTCATGCTCGATTGTTCATACGTACATACCTACGTGCTACGATCGCGAGTATATTTTGGTAACTCTGTCATTGACAGCGAACTTACTTTCAAGTCGACGTAGTGCCCCTTCTTAACCCTTCAGCACAGGCGATATGAGATTTTCGCTCACACTTGGATTAAAAGTTTTTTTTCTTTCAATTAACTGGGTAAAGCACAACATAAATGGTACTAAAGTGCAGTAGAGAGATTGCTAAGAGGTTAACGAAAAATTCCAGGGATATTTAGCTTTTTAAGACGTCGTGTATATTAGGTGGAAATAAGTGTGAGGGAAAATCTCATGGCGCGCGTGCTGAAGGGTTAATCGCCTCTGCCTAGTCCTCTTAACGCAGTTCTATCGTTTCATTCAAATCGAAAAATTGTTTTTCAGTTTTTCTCTCATGCCAAATGGTTTGCAGGCTTGAGTTAAATAAGAAAAGTTGTTGAAAATCGACTACAGAACAGCATACTCTAAATTCAAGGTTATACAAGGTAATATGTGCTTGCTGTATAATTACAAAAATTGCGAACATTTTGTTCTTAAGATTTTTTTGAAAAACTAAAGAAAGCTTCTTTTATGTTGCATAGAAATGTATGCAAAGTTTTAGAAGGCTTCACCATGTAGAAGCCACGATATTCATTGATGGAAATGCGACTTTTAACACGCGCCTTTATGAGAGACTGCCGAAAATTGTGATTTTCAGCAATAAATATTTCAACTTCCACGTGGTAAAACCGTCCAAAATTTATTACACACGCGTACATATGACATCAAAGAATATGTATCCACATTTTCAACAAAATCTTAAGAAAACTATAAAACGATAGAACTACCTTAAACGTATTTATATGTAACGATATACGAGCTGAAGAATTATCGAAGCTCGTATAACATTTTGTTCTTTCCTGAATTTTCAGTGGATTCTCTGCACTGCACTACTCACACTGGTAACGAATTAACCCTCGTAATAGTTTCTAGCTATTTGCCCAACTACCTAATTTAATATCTATTACTTGTACCACGATCGGAGCAACAATAATATACGAGGAAAATTTCCAGTACTGTGCAAAGCGATGAAAATTTGAAAAAAAATTAATCACATGGAAGATGGCAGATCGTGACGGATGGAAGCTGATAAATTGTGAACAATACAACTTTATAATAAAAGTTGCACACAAGATTGTTAAAACACAAATGTTCGGTTAACGTTGACAAAATGTTGTTTATCTTCATATGGAACGAGTCGGTTTATTTTTGTGAATGCACATTTATTTTTCATGATTTTCTCTTTTTTGGTTTAGTTTGAAAAATTTGACGATAAATGCAAATACGTGTTTGTAATTTCTCGTCAACGAAAGTCCCAAATTACTCATGAAAAATGTGCGGTTCAATAGAACGAACGTCGTGTGTACATTCTCAATAAAATGTGAAAAACAAATGATATTTCAGAACAGTGCAATCATTGTGAACAAAATTATGTGTACTTGAAATAACGCAAGAACGCATTCCTCGTGATGAGCAAAGAGTTTTTCAAAGATTTTTTCGGCATTTTTTCATTTTGACAATTTGTTGACAATTTTGTGTTGTTCTTATTCAAAATTGATTCTCCGCGCAATTGATTCTTTTCAGATGTTTATAACTTTGGCCACTAACTTGGTCATTATATTTTGTTTTTACCACGATTGTACAGAGAAAAAATTGTCAGCTGACTAGCGACTCTGAGACAATTGCAAATTTTTTTTTCATAGCGGTTACAAACGCGTGGATGAAAAATATAATATCAGCATTGAGATCGCCCGTTTTTGGGTTTTTGAATCTTTCGTAATTTGACGATATGAATATATTAATGGTGTTGATAAATTGTAAATAATACCGCTTCAAAAAAGTTATCCACAAAATTGTTCCGTACACGTTGGCAAAATTGTGTTTATTTTCTTTTAGCGTAATTCGATTTGTTTGTTTGAATGCACGTTAATTTTACATAATTTTACATTACATAAATTACATTACATAAATAATAAGTTTTCAATTAACCGAACTTCGTGTATACACTTGTAATGCAATTTTAAAAAACTGAAGTTTCACGTACTAAAGCAGTTGTGAAAAAAATTGTTACGAAAATGTATCAATTTCGTAAATATTTTTCAATCAATTTTTCATTTTGACAATTCATTGACAACGCTTTGGTTGAATTATTATCATTTAACATTAACTTCTTTGTCATCTTCTTTGTAACTGGTTCTTTTAAAATTTTTGTAACCTTGCAAATCGAGTCTTGTATTAAGCGCAACGACAAAAAAACTGTAACTTTAGTGTCAAGTTCGTCTCTTTTTTTTTTACGTTTTTAGAAGTTTTAAAGGTGTTTGAATTTATGAATACGTGACGAAGCGTTGCGATTGATAAATTACTTTTTTCGAAAAATCTAATTTAACGTCCAATTGAAGAGGAATAAATATCAAGTGTCTTTAGAAGTGAAATAATAATTAAGACGATTGAGCGCATCACGTCTGTCTTGAAAATGAAAAAAAATTTATTCCTGATGGGGGAAAAAAAGAGTTGTTGTCTGCCCAAAACCGGGCTGAACCCACTACCGAGGGAACGTAAACTGACGTGTGACTCGGACCGAACCCTCATATTCTTGAGATCCTTGAGCAGCGATTTGAACACTTTTAATTACACTAAAAAAGCAATAATTTCGTTATTGTTACAGCAATGACAAAGTTTTTTAAGAATTTCGTCATTTTAACACGGTTTTCGTACACGAGCGTATTTCTTCCTCTTTCCTGTGAACTGTCTTATGCGTTTTCACGGTTTCCTCCCAAAATGATTATTTGATTCGTAAATAAAAAGAATCGTCTAAAATGAAAATCTTATTGCGAAAGCAATAAGAACGTTCTTATTAATTGCCGATTGGTTCATTATATTGCGTGACCATTTTATTTGTTTTTGTACCGTTTGTTCTGCTTGTTATTTTTTAGGAAAATGTCTTGTCGAAAAATATGTTATTGACATAAATTAATTCGAATAAATTATTCAACGATTTTCTTGCGTATTCTCGGCAGGTTCGACAACAATGTTGTTTTCTTGCTGATGATCATTTTTACGCAGGAAAATTCTAGGATTTATCGCGTTGCAACGCTTCAATGTCCTCACGATATAAACCAGTTAGAAGATGCTGTCTTGTGTTTATATAGACATTTGTGATTTCACATGTATTCTGATTACTATCAGCATTAAAGGCTCGCTGCGCACACGTTTGGAATCTCGCGTCGAACGAGCTTTCGCCTTTCTACTTTTGATCGTGCCGCGATTCAGCGTCAAAAATACAGCAACTGCAAGCGCATAAAAAAGTCAAATACTTCCGTTGACGGTGCGAGTTTCATCTTCAAAAATGACATCTCTATCACAATGAGGCCAAAAAATGTTCAAAGATTTTTCTAGCAACCGCGATTAAAACGTTTTCAACATTTTTCCGTTCGTCAAGGAAATTGGCGTTGTCTAAAATTCTCGTTTTTGAAAATTGGCCAAAATCGACTACTAATTCATTTTTAGTGTAAAAATTTCCTAAAAATAATACGTACGTGAATACTTTAGCTTCTCATATCGAATCCCGGAGGAATAAAGGCTCAATGATTAATCAAAAAAATCCAAAACACAACGACAAATAAGCATTTGAAAAATGGTGTTGAAAAAGTACTCATTTCCGCAACAATTACTTTTTCAAAATACCATGACTTTGTAGCCACCCGATGAAACAACGTGTTTTCTATGCGTGAAAGTAAAAACGACCAAATATCTCGGCGAATCGAGCTCGTATCAAATGAAGTTTATCCTATCCGTAGAATCTTCACTTCCGCGTTTCGAACGTCACTTACGAAGAGCAGACGCGTCACAGACTCGGCGTGGTTTCTGTGGTTTAAAACAGGGGGGAGAGGCGGCTAGCGCACATGCGAGTTGCAGAAGGTTACCTGCTCGTTGCTTTCGACAATGACCCAGTTCTCAAGACGCAGACGCGGCTTGGGTTTGCCGGACTGCCACGACGCACAATCAGAAAATACGTGAATACGTATTTTGAGAATTCTCAAGTTGACTGCAATTATTTCGAGGTACAAAATGCCTGAGCAATAATCAAGGAGTAAATAAAAATTTCAAGTAAATAGCTCTCATTCTTCGCGCAAACATTTCTCGTTCGCGTCGTAATAAAACGAATGTCTTTGTGCAGAAAGCAACAAGTTGTTCGCAAGACTTTAAATTTCATTGGAACACGAAAAATTTCTACAGCAAATATGTAAATTATAATATATACATAAAATGAACATCGGAATATTTACATAAAATAGGTTTTATTACAAATTTGTCGTTTAATATTATTTTTTACGTTTCGTTGCGTAACAGTAAGAAATAAAATGATGTTGTAATAACCCGCGTGAATATCAGTCGCGTGTATATATCGGGGTGTTTAAAAAAATGATTATTGTTGCCTCCCAGGAGGCTTAAAAGCTTCGGTCGCATGAAATACGGTGGCGCAAATTTTATTACACGATGTTCCTCATCGTCCTTTCCTGTTTTCCATAAGAATAACACGGGAAGAGCAGTCTGTGCGTGTTTGCAATTTTATTGCTCAACAGCGACGAGCCTCACGACAAAATGCATAAAATATTTTTGTATGAAACGAACTCCTCTACATATATGGTCCTCGACCGTCGTGTCGCAAAACTGAACGTTATGGGGTTACAGCCGGTGAAAGTTCAATTCTTATAAAAATCGTCCCTTTTGAGAATTTACGCAGCCAGACAGTCGCGCTTGAAAAAATCTATCAAGACTTTTTTGCAGGGCAAGTTTAGCATCGAACAACGTCTGGCAATATTTTTTCCCTACGTTTTTGTGTGGGCTATGAGGATAACAGGGCGCAGCTTTAAAAACCAGTGCAATGGAGACTCGAACTGTGAACGTCACTTGTTTCGCATACAGATCGCATTAAAATTCTGTGGATAAAAGGAGAAAAGGTTTTTCCAAAAATACGTCGTCGGGCGAATTGAACGACGCTTGATAATGATAATTTCCATATAATTGGCTCTGCGGTATATCTTTTTTCGCTCGTTACGACACGAAAGGTACACAAACGTGTGTAATTGAGCCGGTGCGCGACGCACGGCAATCATTGATTGTAATTGAGTCTACCATCATCGAGAATTTCCGGAACAAACAAATATTATTTGAAACGAGAATAATCGTTGGAGTCGTCTCATGCCCGTATTCGCTCTCGTCACTCTCCCTCCGGTCTTTTGTGTTTTTTTCCTCGCGTTCGAAAGTCTCCGATGTTTTTAGACGTCATGTCGTTAGTGTCGACGAGTAAATGGTAGAGACTAGCTTGACCGATTCCAATTGCCCTACATTTAGACATTGAAGTTGCTGTATATATACGCGTCACATTACCTACATTTCAGGAAAATCCTGATGGTTGCTACGTCGCTTAACTTCTTCATACACCTTCGTTATATTATCGACGAATCGCTATAACAGATTCCAATGAATATATTTACTGCGTATGGACGCTCGCGCTAACGCGCGCGATAGGCCGCTAGGCTGCGCTGCGGTGTCTTGACTCTTTATTTTATTTAACGTGGTTCTATCGTTTCATTCAAATCGAAAAATTGTTTTTCAGTTTTTCTCACATACAAAATGGTTTGCGGACTTGAGTTGAATAAGAAAAGCTGTTGCAAATCGACTAAAGAACAGCACACTCCAAATTCAAGGTCATCCAAGGTGATATGTGCTTGCTGTATAATTACAAAAATTGCGAACATTTTGTTCTCAAGATTTTTTTGAAAAACTGAAGAAAGTTTCTTTGATGTTGCATAAAAATGTATGCAAAGTTTTAGAAGGCTTCACCACGTAGGAGCCAAGATATTTATTGATGAAAATGCAACTTTTAACACGCGCTCTTACGAGAGACTACCGAAAATTGTGATTTTCACCAATAAATATCTCAACTTCCACGTGGTAAAACCTTCGAAAATTAATGACACACGCGCACATATGACATTAAAGAATACATATCCAAATTTTCAACAAAATCTTAAGAAAACGATGAAACCATAGAGTTACCTTAATCTCTCAAATTCGAGAAAAAATAAAACTCACACTTTGCTCATTATAGAGCAAAGGGAATTTCGGAAAAACGGCAACAATCCCGCGATATTTTTTCCATCAAGGATCAACCTTCGGACACCGTCAACTTTTTATAGATGGACCAGGGATGGGAAACCGTCGAAATTCAAGCAAAAACAAAACATACGCGCGCATCAGAAAGCGAAGGGAATTTTGCTACGAAGTTCATTTTTTTTCACCGATCAATCAGGGGACGAATAAGGATAGTCACGCTGACTCGACGTAGCGATTTAATTGCCGAACCAGGCGCGAGGCAGGTCCTATTACGACGCATCATCGTTCTGTATTATTATCTGTAATACCGCAATTAAAGGTTAAACCAGTATGTTCTTGCGAATGATGATGAACGAATGATTTTTATCATTTTTTTTCGACTCTAACCTGAAGGCGATGGGAGTATTCGACGTTCTTACATCTCATGTTTTTTTACAACTTTTCGATATCTACTAAAGCGGTAGCGGTAAAGTTAAATTTCAGATCAACGGCCTTTCAAACGCACGTACGTTTGGTTCTTATGTTTTTTTTTAGACAAAATTTTTATCAATCTTATTCAAGATCCGACGATATAAACGATAGATATGAATATAATCCGCTAATTATAACCTTATCTTTACTAATACGTAGACGTGAGCCGATTTTCGTTTATTTGTTACAAGGCAGCTCGAGATACGCTGTACGGCTTTCGATCGTTTATTTTTCCAAATTCAAACTTTTTATCAATTTTGTTGTAGCTAATTGGGGCTTTTATTTCTTTTATATAAAATTAGTCAGTGGATATAAATTTGATCGATGTAGATCTTTGAATGATTAGACTATAGGACGGTTTTTCATATCGTTACAGCCCACGATCAAATGATTCCAAGTCGCCGACTGTGAGTTTGAACATCCAGCTAAATTGCCAAGTTCTGTGCCAGCATTTGCACTTCCGGCAGATATTACTGCCCAAGCAATTGTCGTAATCGTGTGCGCGTCTATCTGTCTGATGTGATAACAGCTTTTTAACGTGCGACCGGTGAGTGCAAGTTACATGTTGGTCGCTGCTAACGTACAATTTCCTCCTTCCCTATGTTATTTGTTACGTAACGTAATTTCAACATGGCGGAGTACGAAATGACAAGTCGATTGCGAGGTAACATTGTACTTAGTCGTTTGCTCGGTTTTATTACTAGTTCTTGTGACAACATATCGATAAGATCGACGCTCGATAGGTTCGATTCAAGTCTCATGGGGAATTATATTTTTATTTGATTTTTTATAAATCGAAAATTATTATATTTCGAGGTACTTTTGATCGGAAGAGTAAAAATTCATAAGCAAAGGGCAATATGTACGAAAAAATATAACTATTTACTAAATGAGGCAAGTTTTCATTCGAAAGAACATGAATGAAAGTTTTTTCGGTGGCATCAAATCGCCAAACAATGACGAAAATTGACGAAATGGCGATAAATGCAAGAAATAAAAAATAAATAATGA
Organism: Heteropelma amictum; assembly: GCA_959613375.1. Taxonomy (NCBI): domain Eukaryota; kingdom Metazoa; phylum Arthropoda; class Insecta; order Hymenoptera; family Ichneumonidae; genus Heteropelma; species Heteropelma amictum. Next base: position 13,093,028 of record OY390723.1, read on the forward strand.
CACTGATAGGTTCGATTAGAGTCTCATGGGGGGGTCTCATAAAAATTATGTTTTTATTTGATTTTTTATAAATCGGAAGTTATTATATTTCGAGGTTCATTTGATCGAAAGAGTAAAAATTTTCAGGCAAGTTTTCATTCGAAAAAACATGAATGAAAGTTTTTTCGGTGGCATCAAATCGCCAAACAATGACGAAAATTGATGAAATGGCGATAAATGCAAAAAAATGAAAAATAAATAATGACGCTAGGAAACTTGTTAAACTGATGGTATCTTGTGTTTCCTGTGTAGATTACCGCTGTCAGATTTATTGCTCGTAAAGTGACATTGGTATTGTGAAAATAATCATAAATGCTGAGAGGAAAGAGCGTCGAGGTTTTTAATTAATTTAGTGTACACCGGCTTGTGTTCAAATTTTGATAAAGTCAGCGAAGATCGAAGATTCAATTGAGATAGTGTTATCATGAATGTAAATGATTAGATAAGTGACTGGCAAAAAGGAATAAATGACGGGTGTAAAGTAGGCAATTAACGATGCCTTTTTTTACGTTTTCGCTTTATATTATAATAAAATGTGAAATATTGCAAAAAGTAGTAATCGCTGAAGATATATCCGCGGTGGAAATTCAAAAAATGTTTCTTTTGAATTACTCGGCGTCGAGGCGCTGCCGCGCCTCTTGATAAAGGTACATCGCATCAGCATCTTGTAGGTTCAATGGGAATAGAACAATTGCTGTTGACGTATTTTTTATCGATCAGATAAAACTTACAATGCATAATCGATTTTTCACATTTTCGATCGTTTCAATTTTGACTATTAGCGATCGTTTGAATTTTGTACAGAAAAAAACGAAAAATGTGAGAGTTTGAAAAAAGAGCGATATCATTTGTTGCATTGTTGGGATTTGTTTGAAATTCAGACAAAAAAAAAAACCCGAAATCAAAGCCTTCGTATATTTATTCATATTGACCGAAAAAATTCAAAAATGCCTTCAACTGGAATTCGATAGACTTTATTTCTGTATGCATCATAACACCAATTGCATCGAATAAAAATGAATCCCTATTTGACGAGTCATATGTACAAAAAATATCATGTATAACAAGAATACGTTACGTAATATACACATAACGTAATATCAAAAGAATTAAATATTTTCCGGTATAAACTTCTATGAAAGATCGCGAAGCACCCTAGAGAATAAAGGTTCTACGTGCAAAAGCAATTATTCAAACGGAAATTGTGGTATAGGAACTGAGAATAAACATTGGAAAATAATTTTACATTGACGTTACCTGATTAACGGAAGAATTGGGTCTTTTGCGCAAATGAATGTCAACCGTATCGGCGAAACGGCTGGCGGAACGCGATCTTTCCCGAGCTCGCTCGGCTTCTCGTTTAATGATTATTTCTTCCGTGAGATAAGCTTCGCGCTTGATGCGATCGCTCAATTTTCGCGGCACACCGGATAAGGACCATTGAACGGCCATCGTGACGAGACCGACGACATTTTGAAAAACTACGATGAAGGCCAATCTTGCAGCCAATATGTGCCAGTACAGGGTCGGCCTTTTGTAAGGTAACGTTGGATGATCCGGAGGATTTCTGTATTCGGCATACCTGCACGTTGTTACGTTCGGGAACATCGTCGTAATCGGTTCCGTACCATTGAGAAAATCCGCGGTATTGAAGTACGCAAGGCTGTTGTCCAAAAAACCTGCGTCAGTTTTGTCCGGACTCACGGCAGCCATGTACACCAAACGTGGAATTAAATTTGATGAAAATGCTATTATGAATGCCTGAAAATTGAAAAGCAAAAAGTGCACTGTACCTTCCATCCAGTTATTGATTTAACGAGATTAATTCATTAATTAATTAATGTCTCTTTAGTACGTTACAGTAATTTGAAAAAATATGGAAAAACGCTAGAGCATTCAAAAAAGTGTTTACATTATTTTCGTCGGTCGTTCTACTGCAGAGGATTTTTTCTTAAAATACGAATTTTTATATTTAAAAATGACCTAAAATTTATGATTATTATTTTTCAACTTCGTAGAATATTTAACGAAATTCTGACTGTTCGTCCATTCTACCTTTTTCGGGAAAATTTTTGCCAACGCTTGAGTAAAAGTCACATATTTTTGCAATTGACGCATCATACGCGTACCGAATCTCGTTTGACTTGCTTTATATCATACAAATAGTCATAAAATAATTCATTATATACAATTAACAAAAATGCCAATGCAATGAGAATGGAATTTCTTCTTTCAAATACCGATTGAGATGAATATTGACGTGAATTCAATTTCATCCATCGAGGAATAATTAGCTTCGAGTAACGTGCTAATTTAATAAATTTCAATAATTTTTTACATTGAAAATGATGTAATATACAGATAACTGCGTGTTATTAAAATGTGTAGTAAAATCCACGATATAAAGACTTACGTTAGTCGTGACAGATATCCTAGCTAGAGCGTCCAAAATTTGTTTCCATACACCGATATCACGAGCCCTGCGGGGCACCGGACGACGATAATGACGCAAAAACTTGGTAGCGTCGAGTCGCATCTCGAGAACATTATTAGCGAGAGCGAACAGCGGGGCCAGTGGAAAAGCCACGACAAAGAGCGTTATAAAGCCGAATTGTATAACCATCTCGAGATATTCGTCGTACAATCCACGTGGACTCCACACGAGAAGCTTCAAATCTCGAATCCATTGACTTCTCGGTGCAATTGGATCTTTCTGTTTAAGGCCCGTATGTATGCGAAAGAGAGCCCACCATTTGAACAATACCGGCCATATCATTTCCATCGCTGTATAGAGCGCCTGTTTACCGACCATTATAATAGCCAATTGTATGCAAAGTTCCATCAAACAACCACCGGGTGAACATTCTTCTTGTCGAAATTTCAATATCCTGTTGTATTTCTTCGGGTAACCGACGAATTTCCCTTTGAGGAAAGCCACGTAAAATATCGATGCGTAATAATTGACGAATTGAAAGAGATATATCTTCAGTGTCAAACTGTCGTCAAATTCCGCTTGGGTCCGCAGCATTTCCAATTCCGTTAGATAAACGGCTAGCCAATCGTAAATGTAATTAAGAACGAGAATACAAGCGAGATTCATGGCAGCTGCTATGCTCGGTAGCGCGAATGTCTTGTAGCTCGTGGAATCGAATTGACGGCCGAATAATTCGGTGGAAGTTAACATCGACATACGATAGAGTACCACGGCGAATACAGCAGCGATAGCTACGCTGGCGAGTAAAAGAACAACGGAGAAGCTCAAACAGGTCGCCGGAACGCGAACCCTCCAAAAGCTGACGTGTGGCTCTCTTTCGCGCGTTACTGCATTTATTTTTTCCTTTATCTTCAGTATTTTCTTTGATTTATCGAGCAGCGACAGATACTGCGGTCGCGGATGCTCCGCCGTCAAATCCCAACTCACGAGACCCCAGTGATAACTCAATTGCTCGGTACGACGACGCCATAACTCGAGGTAGAGCACGGACCAAAATGACATGAACACGGCAAATACCGTTGTCGCTGAATTGTCGAAAAGATGCGTCGCTCTGGCAATTAGACAAGTCTGATTTAGACGCCAGTAATCGCAGGTTCGATCGCACTGCGGACACATTATTACGCTATCGGCCCATGGACCGCAAGCGTCCCGAGCGAGAGTGTTTGAGCTCAACGTTATCCATCCTGCGAGAACATTTTTCTGTTAATTCGACATCCAGAATTATTTTTAAACAATACTTCTAGTGGTAATTAATTATTATCATCATTACTTTCAGATGAAGATTATAATGTGCGGTTACCATTATAACCATCGACCAATGACTTGCACCCTTATAAAATACGAAAATATAACATCTTGTATTCAAATTTCCCATGGTTTTTCTCTTAGATACAGTTCTTCCCCATTTTATAGAAAATCGATGTATTTCGGAATAATCATCTAGTTCCATTTTCGCTCGTATCTTCAACTCTAAGGTCTACGCCCAATTTTTTATATACATATGTTATCGTCACGTATAATAAAAAAATCGTGTGAAGGCTGTAAGGCTTGACCAATGGGCAGAATCGATCATTGTCAGAGGAAAGGCGGTGAAAACAAATTTTGTAGGTGGTGGTCACATTAGATTTTTTGTCCGTCGAAATAAAGTATGATGGCTTTGCAAAATTTCATTAACATGAATAAAAATTGCTTTTAATTTGTCCTATTTTCCTTGGGCTATATTACGGACCAATAGTGAATACTCACCATAGACGAAACAAATAATTCCAGCGATACTGGCTGGTATGAGCATGTATGTATAAAACCCGAGCCAAGCGAAGTAGATGGCAAAATTGACACCAAAGTATTCTTGAATGGTGTCCAAAGGTTGAAGCTTCAACCACTTACTCGTCGACCCCCATTCTTCGTAAAGCAAGGCTCTTGTGCTTCCTCGTTGCTTGTAAGTTCCCTGAGATACAAAATTGTTTTACATATGTTACGGTTAAAAGCAGAAGTGCGGCTAAACCGAGGCGTAACCGGCTAAAACTATGCGTAGCCAACAAGTAGGTGTAAAACTAATAGTAGCTGATCGCAGCCGGCTGTATCCCTCACGTCCTTTTCCCCAAGCCATAATAAAAAAAAACGACAAAAATCACGAATCCAAGGTACATCTAGTTGCAGCCGACTGCAATCGGTTGCACTAAGTTTTAACCGGCCAAACCTAGGTGTCACCACATTTCGGCTTTTAAGCCGTAACGAGGTAATTATTATTAGTATTAATAATTAGCCATAATTATTTCTAAATAGTTTCGATTCTCAAAGAGTTACGCTATAGCTCAGTAGGATTTTAATGAGATTAAAAAAATTCGTAATTAACGGTCTTTTTCGTGACTCGTGATCTACACATCGAGCCTTTTTTCTCGAGCCAAGTGATAAAAGCCACTATTATGTTAAATGGTCATACAATTTTTACGAGCCAATTTTTTTTTCACGTGAGTATTCGTGAAACATGTTTATGTGATGTGAAACTGGAGGGGATTAAATAGTGGCTTTAGCGGTAATGAAAAAGAAAATATACTCTTTGTTGAGGTATTTTTTTATCGAAGATAATTTATACCGTCGTTACATCGATTCTTTTTCTTTGTTTCAATTTCAGTGTATACAATTTCAGCTAATTACGAATATATAACGGTAATGTCTTTCGATCATTGAGCGGTAGAGTATCTCAAGTGCGTTAACACAAAAAAATGGATTTTCATAACAACTAAGCTACTAACATCGTGCAGTGGATACGCAGCAGAGTAAACACCATCAGCTACAAGTCGTTGAATACCGGCTGACTGTCGTTCCAAAATAAAATCCACAATCATGACACGAACGTTCGTAGGAAAAAAATGTTCATTCTCAATGTCAAACCTTTGGGTGAGGAAGTTTACCATGAATTACGATTAGCCTATACTACCGATAACATGATCAACGAAAATTCCATCTAAAATATCTGTTACATCGTTGAAGTTTTACGTTGGAAGTGGTACAGGAACGGAGATGGTGTGATAACATTGAATTTTATCGACTCACAAATAATCCTTGTCCCTTGAAAATTCCGAAGCGAGTCGATATTCACGTTTCGGAAATTTAACCGGATCCAGCTGAACGAAATGGAATATATTAGAGAACCACGATCGCGCATCGTCAAAAAGGTCCTTAGTGCTCTCGTGTAAATCTTCGTTTCTCAATGGCTTTATCGGCATTCTTAATTTCATTATTTCGCAATATCTGCATAAAACTTCCTGCAATAATACAAACATTTAACGGTATTAGTGATTAATGACTATTCAAAGATGATTTATCCATAATTATAATTATCTTTCGGTTTTTATATCATAATCGATGTGGGAATCAGCTTTTTTTACCGGAGGAATGTTAACACAAAAACTGTTTTGTAAAAATGAATACTCCCAAACGTGCCGTTTTAAAGTAGCTGTAAAAATAGTTTTAATGTTTGTGATGTTTGTGTTTGTGGTGTAATGTTTATAAAAATGACTGTCAACGGATGCTTTATTCATGATTCTTCAATGCAAATGTTTTTATTCGTGGTGATCAGGTGTGCCTTGCTTGTCCATAAAATCATTTTTTCATGCATCTCACGGTAAAAGCTTTAGTCATTTAATGCAATAACGACAAAACGTTTTGAAGCTTGTATATCGCGTGATCGACTTATATTTTCATTCTTTAATGTTTTCGATATTATGTTATTTTATAGAAAAATGAACTTTGCGCTTGAAACAGAATTTCCATGCTATAGTTATCGAGAAATACCCGAGGCGCATGAATTTTGACGAAGCCCAGATGTCGATTTTGTTCGTATTCGAGTTCCAATCCTTGATCCATCAAATCTTTCTCGAATATCATCCGTCTTTCCGCATGATTAACATTACCATTGTCCACGTAAGCTAGTACAAAGTCAATGAATTTTCCGTCGTCAACTTTCTCCTGTAACGAATTGTTATCCATCGGAATTGCATTATCTTGTTGTTCCATGGACATCATAGTCTGCACCGCGTCCCAACGACCTTCCGTCTCTTGAGATTGCTGCTCATCCGCAAAAGCAAAACTCATCTTCTGAAGAAAAAGAAAACTATTTGGCGTACAAAAGATTATAAGGCTTTGTTCCAATTTTCAAAATTTCATCATAGAAACGAAAAACACTCGACTTTGTGAAATATATCCAAGCTTTTTGAAACATTGTCATTCACAGTCGGTTGAATAAGCCAACTAAGCAATTTCGCTTCTGTTATCTATTTATTTCAGTAAGAAAATTTCAGAATACATCGCATCTTGCTTGACTATCACGGAAGGTGTATTTGATGTTTCGGAAAGCGATGACGTTTAATAAAATTTGAAGAATTTGTTTTTTCGCTACAAAAATAAAATACCATTTTTTTCAGCTATTTTTTAAGTTCAATTTAGCGATGTGCGGCACAATTATTTAAAAACACCCGGAAACACAATTCTGACGGGTTATAACAAAATATATTTATTTTTTGGTGTAATTTGACGGACAAATCATACTATTTGAGACGATCCTGGCTCTATTCATTTTTAGTAATAAGGTTTTCGAAAACAATGTAAGCCAGATTATATGTGTAAATATATGTACTTACGTTTTTCGTTAATAATTATTGTTCAAAATATCACTATCGTTTCATTGAGTCAACTGGTCCAACGAACAAATAACCACATTCGCCTTGCTGTGGCTCCAATATTCAACGAATTATCGAACTTAGCGGTAATATTGTGTAAAGAATTATTAACCAACGGTCTTTAATCTATAGTTAACTGAAAGTTTTGTACACCACGACTGAATTATCATTTTTCGAAAATTTTTATGGAATATTCCGGAAGAATTCTTAGAAGACAACGATGATGAAGACTCTATTTACAGATTACGGTGGATTACAAAGTGACATTAGTTACTATTTTTATCACCGAACACCATCCACGAAAGAAATTCTCTCATGAAACATTGCAGTCTGGACCTGACTAACCTGATTAATCATCGCTGAATACTGTTTACTAATGAATAATAATTAACAAAATTGACTGTCATTATAACGTCGATAAAGCTGAAATCTGCATGAAATGTGACAACTCTTGGATATTAGCCCCCCAAAGTGGAAAACGCAACTTTTTTTTTTACGAACCGTTTGTACATCATATTTACACGTTTGTACACTCATTAAAAACGTTTATACATTTTTACTTTGTTTGAAAAACGAATGTTTTTAATAATATTTTATAATAGTGAATTTGCGACTGCCATCTACCAGTTGTTTGTTGAACTCGCTTGAGTTTCGTTTTTCAGCATTTTGGCGCACCTACTCCAATAATAACACCGTGCCCCCCCATACCACACGCCCATGTACTTATAACCTAAAAAGCATTTGCTGTCACCATTATAGTTCTGTATTGTGTCCAACTGTACTGATACAAATATACCAACACGTTGGGAGAGGAACTTTAACCAATTTAAAAATTCACAGAAGAGGGTAATTACAAAAAATCAATAACGCACAACAAGTTTGTCCATATTACTTAAATAACATCGAATAATTGTCGTTAAAGGATCGAGCTCTTGATGACATTCGATGGTATTTTGTCGTGCGACTTCTCAATATTTCTCCATTTTGCTTCCTGCATGTGTATGTCCGACGCCACCCTTCTGCTCAACCGTACTGTACACACCGTTACGAATTAATTTGATAAACGTTGACGTTTTAGTAATAAATTGACACATTCCGTGACTACAATTACAAAATATGAGCTCTGGTGACGAATCTCAGAAAATTGCTCTCATGAATTTCATGAGAGCATAAATTAGCTTATCATCGATGATTTATATTTATAAAATTTCTACCAAACTATTTTTACAATACCCCTTTGTTGACAACATTTTTTCTTCCAAAGCCCAATCGCAATAATCCTAAAACAAAACCCCGGAGGGCAAGGAGGAGTCATGGCGGAGCTCGTAGCGTTATTACGTCAAGACATACCTGAGGGTAGACGCAATCTTGCGGACAGTCACATAAATCTGGAAAGAGTCGCAGAATATTGCGAGGCCAATTATTTTCAAGCGGAAAACAAGCGTGTAGCTCTGGAAGAGACGAAGAATTACACGACTCAGTCATTGGCGAGCGTAGCTTATCAGATTAATACTTTGGCATACAACTTTTTGCAATTGCTCGATCTGCAGACGTCGCAGTTGGCAGAAATGGAGAGCCAGATGAATCACATAGATCAAACCGTTATGATACACAAAGAGAAAGTAGCTAGAAGAGAAATAGGTGTTTTGACGGCAAATAAGATGACGACGAGGCAGTACAAAATAATAGCACCTGCCAATCCCGAGAAACCTATAAAGTACGTGAGAAAATGCATCGATTATACAATTCTCGATGAGATTGGTCACGGAGTACGTTGCGGCGGGACACCGAGAAGCAAACAGAGAGGCGGAAGTCAAGGCAGCGTTCAGAGTCTCGGCGCTGCTTCGACAGGTTCTGGATTGGCCGCAGCGATGGTAGGACCAGCTCCCACGACCAAACCACCGACTCCTCCTCAAGCTGCGAGAACCGGTACTCTCAGCAAAGGATCGCGGGAGTACAGAACGCCACCGGCAGTTGCACCTCCGCAAGTACCCAGTCATTACGCCCCCAATTATCCGCTTGGTCATCCGAGACGCGAGAGAGGGCCTGGCTACAGCACTTTGCCGCTTCATGCTCACACAACTTCACATTCGTCTCATAATAATAATAACCACGCGGCAAACTCCAACACCGTCGTGCAACACACTTCACCACCCCAAATCGGGACGGTTCATCCGTTACAGAGCCATCCGCAGATACCACCACCAGCGCCACCGAGTGTTACCGGATCATCCGGATATTCATCGGAACAGCACAACAGTATGCCACGTAAGTTTCGAGCCTCGTGTTCCTTTTGAATATTTGCACCGAGAAGTTATTTTCGCCACGAAATTAGCTTCCAAATGAGATATTTTTTATTTCAAATACGTTTTCTTTTTCGAGCGACATGGATTTTTATTATTCTCAAAAAACAAGTTATTTTGCAGCGTGTTTCCACTCGAATCGCAATGAACAGAACGTATTGAGTTTGGTATATTTTGCATGCTACTTGAGGAGAATAATCAGCCTAAGATGCCAATATGTTCTGTGGCAAAGCGGATTGTTTTCATCTATAGTACAACTTGTACAGTAATACTGAACGTGATAACGCCATCTCAAATGGATCCCTGTACTACGCTGACTTTATCAAAATTTGAACGGAAGTTATTGCACGCTAAAGTCATTCAAAAGCTCAGCTCTCTTTCCTTTCAACATTTATGATAATTTTCATAACGTCAATGTCATTTTATGAACAATCAGTCTAAGAGCGTTTATCTACAGAGGAAACACGAGATGCAATCAGTTAACAAGTTTCCGAGCGTTATTATTTTTTTAGCATTTATGTCAATCTATGTTTCCGGTAATTTTTTGGTGATTTGTAACTACCGAAAATACTTGTATTTTCCTTTTTCGAATCAAAACTTGCTAAAGGTGATCGACGATGGGTTTTTTAGGTGCCTTTTGTGCCACTTTGCTTATGAATTTTTACTGCTTCGAACGAAATTAGTTTAAAATAGCATAATTTTCGATTTACAATAAATCAAGATTAATACAGAAATATATTTATGCTAAACACAGTCTCCTCGATCATGAAGTGATTGAGTCTTTCGAACACCACCGTAGTTTCTTATGTTTTACTAACAGCGCCTCCGTCACCATTGGTGGGGATTGGTGCCGATTTGGGCGATTACACCGGGCACCACACGTTACCTCATAGACTCTCGCATCAAATAAGTCGCAGCAGCGGAGCTAGCAGTCCGCCTCTTCCACCACCGCCACCTCCCGAGCAGGATGAACATCCGCAGTTTGGACGTCCACAGCAGTCCAGCGGTGCTATTATGCCGATCGTTCCCGACGAGGAGGATTTACCCGGTTGGGTGCCGAAAAATTATATCGAAAAAGGTAAAAATCAAACTCGTTCCTACGGCAGTAGACCGCTAAAAAGTGTTCGAACGCAACAAAAATGCGCTGTACGCAAATTTCTTTCTGAGAATTTTCAAGAAAACTTTTATTATCGCTTTTTTTCACGATACGCATTAAAACATTACTAAAAACTTTCACGAATATATTTCACAATGTACAATTACAACGAAATCGAAAGAGAATGCACGTTTCCGGTAGTTAGCGATGTTGCTAATGTGTTGCTCCTTCATATAAGCGTAGCGAGCACAATGATATCAGATATCAGATGATCAATCAATTCAAAAAATTGTCAAAAAATGGAAATTTCGGAAAAAACTTGGAATACTAATTTCCCTTACATGTAAAAAACATTTATTCATTTTTCCGAACATCTTTAATGTTTTCAGGATTTCGTCGTCTTGTAAATTTTAAAAAATTTATAAAAAATAACAAATTACGAATAATTATTGAACAGAAGGTACTTTATTCCCCATTGCTCGGAAGAAATTTCTGTTTTATTGAACAAATGCCACAGTCATTAAAAAGATTAAACGAACGGAATTTCGAGAAGATGAAACATTCCATGTGTATTCTAAAAAATCTATAAATTTATTAAACGTGAAATGAAAACAAGATCTCTAAATTTATTCAGTTTTTTTAACGACTTGCTTACAACTTTTTGATATTGTTAATATCCGAGATCAGTGTGTTTCAGACTTTTGCGATCTCCATTAGATTTTTATAACGCCACTGAGTACATGAAATCTGCATTCGTATTTTGCTCGTTTTGGCACTGTAATTCTGAAAAAACATGATAAAACGGTGTTTCTCAATGAAATTTCGTTGAATTTGTTTCAGTCGTTGCTATTTACGACTATTACGCTGATAAGGAAGACGAGCTGAGCTTTCAGGAGAGCAGTGTCATTTATGTGCTAAAGAAAAATGACGATGGTTGGTGGGAAGGTGTGATGGACGGTATAACGGGCTTATTTCCGGGGAACTATGTTGAACCCTGTGTCTAAAGCAACCGGGAGATCGAAAGAAGCGCATTTTTTCCGTACGCGACTATGATACGTAAGAAAAAGTAATGAACAGCATAAAAATAAAAATGAAGAATATTAGAAACTCGAATCAACGTACGTAGATCATAAGCATTCGTAATCTACCCAAAATACGAGTAAAATTTATATTTGTGCATATGGTTATTCCAGGATAATTCGAGCAGAGTTTGACCTCTTACTTTCTCTAATCTCTGAATGAAACTGTTTTTTTCGGCTAAACGAGCAAGTTTTTTTTCGTCATTTGTTTTTGCTCAACGGAGAGAGAAATGTATCTAATCATTTTTCGGAAACAAAATTGTGATTGATGAACAACCCTATTTGTTAAATCGAAAAAATTATTAGACATCATTACAACTTAAGGCGATGTGTTAGATCTGTAAATCGAAGCTTAGAAAAATTCTCCGGCAAAATCTATAAATCGGATCGATTTGAAATTTGTTGTGGGTATTTAGTGATATAGCCCGGAGGGACTGACGATTTTAGAATCTCGGAATTTTGAAACCTTTTTCACTCTACAAAAAATGTTTTGTGCAAAATTTCGAAATTGCAAAATCGTCAGTCCCTCCGTGTTGTATCACTGAATACTCACAAAAAATATCAAATCGATCCGATTTATAGATTTTGCCTGAGAATTTTTCTAAATTTCGATGGGGGAGGGGGTATCCCCCATGGCCTTAATTTGGATGAGATGAGATCGTCGAATTAACCTGGAATGTCCCATATTCATGTTAAGCGTGTCGCAAAGGTGCAATGAATCATGTAAAGTCGATGTTCATGATGAAATTTTGTCAATCTTATAGGCACTTTTTAATTCAATTATTCAATTTCATTGAATGGTAACACCACCGCAGATGACTGAAAATAAGTGCTTCATTATAGAATTTTTTTGGGATGATAGAATTAGCAATAGAATAATAATACTCGAGGAATATCAAGACCAAGTATGACACACCGGAATTCGCCGTTAGCGCGAGAGAGACAACTGTCAAACGCGAATTGTATTTTCTCTAAAACTCTAAAGATTTCTGAGCTATTGCCGTGAAGCTGAGCTATTTTTTGCCACAATTGAGCGTCAGCTGAATAAATTCAAAAGTGCTTTTTTGAATCAATAGATAAATTTGAAATTTGGCTTTTTTGTGACGCCCATTTCTTAATACTTGCAGATGATCATTTTTGGTTTTGTACATAAATATATTTTCAATCACTTTCCGCAATATTGTTGTTCTATCATACATCACTCCATTCCAAAAAAATTCTCGAACAAACGCTTAGTTTTAGACATTCATAGCAGTGTTTTTTGCGCCTCAATCATGAACTGATTAAAGTTGAACGAATCGGACTTTCATCGCGAATGTAACTCTGCATTATTGACACTGACTTTCGGGACAACCAGGATATCATTAGAGCCTCTCTGCGACTCAAACAGAACAAAGACAGAGAGGAAGAACAAAAAGGGTCAAAGTTTTGTACACTCGACGCGAAAAGTTTTATTTTTATCGAAAAAGTCGATTAATATTTATAATAATGATAAACAAAAAACTCGATCGGTCGTTCAATCGTAGCTCATAATTGACATATTATCCGACGATATATCGCTGTATTAAACGAAATTAACGTACACATTTGTACAATTATATTTTTCCGTGACCAAGTAAATCGATAGTGAGAAATCAAAATATCAAAAACACATCTGTCTGCCGGAATATGGAGCGGAAAATTATCAAAAAAGAAAAAAAAAGAAGAAAAAAAAGAAAATACTGGGCTTTTTTGTAGTCGCGCATGCATTGAATAGATCCGTGAATTTATATTTAATCCGTCGAATTCTCGATTAACTTGATGATTATTTCAGTATAATGATATTGTATCTAATTAAAAATAAATGTTTAACAACGATTTTTCATAGAAATGTCAAATTCATTTTTTCCGAAATGCTTAACCGATGTTGCCCTTCATTTTTTTTTGTCAGTTTCCGGACAATCATCGCGCACGTACGTAAAAAGATAGGAGATGAAAGATTATTAAATTCGTTCAGTTATTAATGAATTTAGTAACTCAACGCTTTTCCGAAGAGCTAAATCACGCTCCGATCGTTCGGAAAATGCGATTCGTATTTCCGTCGAAAGCCCATAACCAATTGTGATGAAATCAAGATTAATTAACGCAGAATTATCGCCAAAACTGTGTCCAAGAATTCAATTTTTTTCGAGTATTTGCTTCGAAAAAAAATTCTAATCTCATCTCACAGATTCTCTCGCGCATACGCCAAAACTTCAATGTGCAAACTGTACCTTCAATTCTATGACTTGCGAAAATATTCATGAAAGATTTATGAAAATGATAAAATTCAAGCAAATCCACGCATTTTCGGACGATACGAAAAAAATGGTTCGACTGTTCAATAACGAGTTGCTGATAAACAAGGCACAAAAATATCTAGCTTATGGAACGCGAGATGAAGTATCGTCTGGATCCGAGGCAATAATTTCGAGAAAAGTGTACAAAAACAGTACCTATCGGGACGATGAACGAGTTGAAAAAGTTTGAGCAGCAAACTCGTACGCTTCGTGCAGCCGTAGTTTTTTTGTCGCTCGTAACAAAAATGTCAAGCGTAGAGCAGTTTAGAGAAAGGCTGTTTAGTAAACTGCCACGAATGGAAATTCTCCTGTTACAATAGCCCAGGACAAGCAAGCACGGAGCTTTTCTGATAAATCGGTAAACTTTGTCCATTCGGCTAAATCTTGGAGGGTAAAAAGACTGTACAAGGGCTAGGGAAGGTAGGGAGCGTGGATGACTGCGGTAGACGTAGGATCGTAAAACCTGCTTGAACTTTTCTGTTTACGTAAATTATTTGAGTGCAAAAGACGTATGGTGCTTTTGTATTCATGTATTGAACGTACAAGTAGCGGACAAACCTCTTCAGATGAGAATATGTTTTGGAATACACAAAAAGGTAATAAATCTTGTGTATACCTGTATAGTAATTGTTTAACAGAAATATCCCAATACATATATAACATTGTTTGTGTATATTCATTGTCGAATTGAGATACTTTTTCTTGATACTTTATTTTATTTAATAGAAATAGAAATCACATCTTATGAAAAAATATAAAATTTGAGTAATAAAGTAAAATACAGAAGAGTGATATTGGATTAAAAGGAGTTACGAGGTACATACAATTATAGATAGAGGGTTGAATGTAGATTTTTCGGATAGAGATACAAATTGTTCATAGCGGGTCGAATGGCTATAATATCGTTCCCGACATTGAAAATTACATTCATGATATGATACATGTACGTTTTTCCTCATCTTTCGAAGCATTTCTTTGCCCATAAAGAGTATATTTTTCTGATCATCATATCAAACAAAGCATTAATTAAATTAAATCACTAATTTATATCAGTTTGCATGTGAATGTGTACGCACCCCTCTTAATGCTTGTGGAAGCTCATATAGAAACGATGTAATTTTCGTAACATTTCAATTTTTCATTATTTGCATAATCAGAATGTCGCAAATGGCATCGAACAAATTTTATTATACAGGTGGTTAAAATTCAGTAAATCAACGTTAAGTTACAGCATTAGGCATCCTCACGTAAATAGTCAATACGACATTATTTTGTAGTTCCGATACGGTTGAAATTTAATCTCGATCGATCACGCCTCAGAATGTCCCATACATTTTTTCCTACGAATGCGTTGGAAAATTCTGAATAAAATCACGAAATCCCTCTCATTCGGTACAGTGTCCATTATACTGTAACTTAATATTATTTGACTGAATTTTTATTGTGTACATAGTACAAATTCCAAAGATGAATGAATTTTTGTTAGGTAGGTAATTAAACGCCTCCCTTCTACAATCATTAAAAACGTTTTAGTAAACAGAACTAAAATTAAACGAAACATTCTTAAGGCGATATATCACACGTTTTGACCGTTTCGACATTTCCAAATCGATTTTTTCCAAAAAATCACAAGTAATCACATGAAATATAAATAATTCTTGTCATAGTCAGTAAAAATAAAAACTCAAATCCAAAAAGTTGACAAATCTCGTGAAAATGTATCATGATTAAGACCGGGGGTTAATGTCGTTTGAAAACTGTTCTTTCTTCGAACAATGTTGCTAGACCATATAAAGTAATGATTCAGAGCATACCCAGACGAAAGCAGTCAACTTGGGGAATAACGGACACCCTAATGTATATCTCGTCTTTTTAGGTTGAAAGGACGTAGACTGCGTGTCCGGAATAGCAAGAACACTAATAACACAACCCACCCCCCAGTGAATAAAAGAATTCTCAACATGCATTGAATCTTGTTACGAATCTTGGTAATTCGAGAATATCAACTGTAAGCTGTAAATGTAAAAACTTCAAAAAGTAAAAAATGTACATCAGGTAATTAAAATAGTAGCTGTTACTTTTATGTTTATTTTTCACACTATATTTGAAAAAAATACTTTTCGAAGAGAGCTACTATTTCATTTACTTGGTGCATATTTTTTACTTTTTAAAGATCTAAATGTGGATTTCACTTCTTTCTGTAGGAAACCACCAAATTTAATCATATGAGACGATATTAAAAAAGAAAAGTTAAAAAAAATTTCTTCAAAACTCAATGTCGATGGAACTCTTATCACAAAATCTTCTCGGTAGAGTGTTTTTTTCTTCAACTTTTGTCCACAGAATTTTTATCGAAAAATGGTGTCAATATAATTTTTATCAAAACTTCTGTCAAAAGAATTTCTGTGCGAAAATCTCATCGATAGAGATTTCCACTTTTATTTCTTCAAGTTACGCGCAATCAGGCAGGTCTCTGACGCCAGGTCATACATTTTTTTCTACTTGGTGTCGAGACGCTGCCGCGTCTCTAGATTTTGAGTCTGGAATGGGCACAGATGGACTTAGATCCCGCTTACGATGTTTGCACGTTGCATATCCGTAGCGACTGCTGCGAAGATAGAAAGATTTCCGTCTATCGCTGTCAGTCAAAGAGTTCCGCTAGATCTCGCCCCATGTTCGGAATATTTCGGAAAACTTCACCTCGCGAGGACGCAATGTTAATGCGGCAATTTTAAGACATTTCACAATCATTATGTAATTAAATGTTCACAAACCTTTTTATATATTTTTTGTCCGTATATTTGCAAATGAGTTTATGAATGAATTGAATGAATTTTCTCGCTATTGTCAGCACCCCCTATCTTAAACCAGATAATCCGATTCACGTAGGAACTTTTCGAGGTATATCAACAAAGCGAAATAGTATTTTCCACTGTGAATAAGATATCCTACGATCAAAAGAGTGTATAAAAATAGAATTCGTTTATTGGCCGGAATGTTTCAGTTCTTGATTGGTGCGCCGGAGGACTCAGGGATAACGTGACTGCAATGCACAAACGAGATGTTTCTCTTTGCACCCCCGTGTATATGGTTGTACGCTATGCGGGATGGAAAAATTGAGAATTCACTGAAGCATGTATCGCGTGTCGATGCAGTCGTCAGTCACTCAATGAATATCGTATATTTTTGCCTGGTTTGTCTTTTTTTTCATCGAATGGTAGTGTATGTTTTTTCCTACCCCTTTTTGCAGATTTTTGTTCATTTTTTGTCAGAAAAGTTCCGAATCGCTTGCGCCGAACGGCAAGGACGTCTTTCGGAAAAATCCGTTTGTAGATTACGAATCTTGTTCTCCATGAATGCGTAGTTAGCAGACTTATCAGCCTACCCTTCTATCACATTCACCCTTTATGGAAGGAGCAGATGTTCCTCACAACTTCGTCCGCGTGGAGTTGGTGTATATTTTTTTATCTAGTCGGTGTCTTTGGGCATAATTAAATTGTAAGAAGTTAAAATGGTAAAAGCAATTTAACGACAACATATTTTCTTATCAGTGTTCCGTAACGTTCACAAAGAAATAAGCAAATCATATTTTTGAATTGTAATCGTGAACAACTATTGTGGTTTCATCCAGTCGTCTTGATTTTTACGAATAATAAATAATGTGAATATAAAGCTTTTTTTCAGTTGGCTTGCCGGAACTCGAGAGTTAACGAGTTATTCAACTACAAATACCGAATAATAATCTGCACCGCACAAAGTCGATATTATCGTTCGTTTTGAGGGATGAGCCACTGGATAACTCCAATGTTTGAACGTTGCATACCCAAAATAAGTAATACTCACAATAAGAATAACATTAATCTTCGATAAGGCGTTAAATAATCTTGTTTGTACGGAAACAAATTTAAATCATTCACATGATTTCCCGAAAAGGTGCAAGCAGTTGTCATACTTATTCAATTGATAAAATAAGGTTTTTTTCGGTTTTTAATGCCCTTACGCTTCATTGGAAAAATCGTTAATCATGTGCGTGGCTCCTGCAGACTTTTCAACCCTCCAACGAACAAGAATGTTTGTTCCTATCTGATCCCGTATTGTTGCAAATACGGGTCAGACTCGGGTGAAACTCCCGTTAGGCTGGTTTATTCGGGTTGCTGTCATAATATAAGCGTTATATAGTCCATGGTAATTTGACAGAGGATGCTTGCGAAGCCACGAGTTTACGTTACCCCTGGCGTTTGGTTGTGTTACGAGAGACCATGATTGAGATTGTGAGATTTTACATAAATACCTTATCAAAGTGCCCGTATGTCCAAACATGAACATTATGCACATCATCCCAATACCTACCTCCTTCAATATCTTATTGTATTATTTTGAAGAAGGAAAACATTCCTACGTAGCAGCATTGCCGAACGTTTTTCAATATTATACCAGGGTCACCTATCGAGAGTGGCCTTGACATAACTCATCAACGTTATAACTCACCAGGGGTGCATCGTATCTAAAAACCGCTGAGGACTTTTTGATCCAGAATTTCGAGATCTACTACCCCTTCCGAGGTCAGACAACCCTTTTGAGACAGTTTGTAAATTAATGCTGTTGATTTGTCATCTGTCCAAATCGCGATATCTTCTGGCACAAAATATTATACACTTGAGATGTTTTTGAATTGAGATATTTAAGGTCAATCTTGGTTGAGATTAAGATAATTAAGATTAAGATAATTAAGATAATAAATAAAGAAAATAAGGAATATAGCCGTTGTCCCGTCGTTTAAAAATATGAATATTGGATAATTGTGGTCTTTCACATGGGTTTTGTACGATTAATTTTGATAGAACGTATTATTACACGAAATATTCATTGCACTTAAGGTATTGCTCTTCCTCCTGCGTTTCGTGCATTAATATTAATTATGGAGAGGGTTCGTTTGTTCTTGCTTGAAGTCGGATTCCTTCGTGTACATGAGCAGACCATTCAAGTCGTCCATCTAATTTCCGATTGGTGTTGAGTTCAACAAGAAGGTTGGACGAGAAGATGGAAAATTGTTGAGATTCCAGAGTGTTCGCCATCCCTTAATTCATTGAGTTATCGAAGTTACTCCGCAAATGTAAAAAATGATTTCTAACTGTCAGTTTCACTTACCTTAAATATAAAAAGCTCTTACAATAGTTGGATAACATTTGGGGAGCCGGATCAGGACTGGGTTGCATGATCACACAAAAAACTTTCATTAATTCATCAGAAAATTTACATAGGCTGTTAACGAGAACGATAGAAATTTGAACGTTTTTGAGATCTTTTTGTAATTGTTCTTAAGTATTTTTCCTGCTAGCAGCGAGTTTTAAATGATGAATATATATCACTGAAATATATAAATAAAAATTACAGTGATTTTCCGAAAATCTCCGCGACATATTCATTTATAATTTGTAATTTATTATTATTACTATAGTATAATTGAAACACTAGCGTTTATTAACATATTTTCCTATCGCAATCCAGTTTTTATTTTCGGCGCAATACTAATGTTTTCGAATCTGATTTTTTCGCTTTCATCGCTTTTTTCGTTTCCATTGCTTTATTCATTATCGACTTTGAAATGTTGTGAACACAGACAAAACTTCTGTTCTTCAGTTCAGAATTGAAGTTAGACTTGAGTGAAACTGTACATGGTGTTACGTAAATTGGTGACGTCAACCAATTTGCACGGAAATTTAATGTTAGCGCTAACATTTGATTTTTAAGCCGATTCTCAGAAGCTTAAGGTAGTTCTATCGTTATATTCATATCGAAAAATTGTCTTTCAGTTTTTCTCACATACAAAACGGTTTGCGGGCTTAAGTTAAATAAGAAAATCTGTTGTAAATCGACTGAAGAACAGCATACTCCAAATTCAACGTTATCCAAGGTAATATGTGCTTGCTGTATAATTACAAAAATTGCAAACATTTTTTTCTGAAATTTTGTTTGAAAAACTGAAGGAAGCTTCTTTGATGTTGCATAAAAATGTATGCAAAGTTTTAGAAGACTTTACCACATAGAAGCCAAGATATTTATCGATGAAAATGCAACTTTTAACACGCGATCTTCTTATTACAGACTACCGAAAATTGTGATTGTTACCAATAAATATCTCAACTCCCACGTGGTTAAACCTTCCAAAATTTATTACACACGTATATATGACATCAAAAAATATGTATCCAAATTTTCAACAAAATCTTAAAAAAACGATAAAACGATAGAACTACCTTAATTTAACCGGGCTTAGAGAATTACGTTCAATTATATACATATCCAAGGTTAATCGACTTTCAATGTCCATTTTAATCAAGCTGCCATACAGAGTGAGGTTTTTTATTCCAACTTGTACAGTTGGCTAGTGATTATTCAACTATAATATCATGATTAAAAGCAGCGAGGAAAATTATTCGTCATATAAAGATTTTCGTCATTTCAATATCATATTTTTCACAAATTGAGTAAATACAAGTTACGTCATTGTCCCAAGTTTTTTTTCCCATCAAATTCTTTAACAATAAATTCTTAGTATCAGGGTGACTAAGACCTTGTTGGGTGTTGCATATCCCTAATTTTAATCAAAAACAGAGATTTAGTTCACTCGGATAATGAGGATTCACTATGTACCGCAAAGGTATGTCGGTTCCCGGGAGGTAGTCAACGTGAACCATACATTCTAAGTAGTCAATTAATTCAATATCCGACAATTTATTACCGGATAATATGACCTCGAGATTTTCCGTTTTATCTAAAGCATGTGCTTCAATGATTTCGATGAAATTTTCACTCAAATCTAACTTACGCAAATGGGGATTGTCGATTTTTCCAGCTTGTATATTGGTGATTTGGTTCACAGACAGATCAACATCGATCACCTCTTCGGGAAGATCATTAAGTATTGTCCGAGTAATGCTAGCTATACGGTTGTTTCGAAGATTCAAGGATGTTACGATTAATTCATGCAATCGATACCAGCCTTCCTCAAATCTTGTGATTTCTTCTCCACAAAGCTGTACCGAATGTTCTGCAAATGGCCGAATTTTCACAATACATCCATCCGTTTCGGGTTGTCCAGTTTTTTCGTCGAATACTTCCAGTGATCTGACAACGCCATCGGCAATGCATAAGCTCAAAGGGATGAAATTAATGTTGGCAATTCTTGAGAAACTTTCAGGCGAAATAACGGTATCCTCGTTAACGTCCAACCCGATTTCCTCAATCTCTTCAAGTCCATAGAGACTACCGTTGCCGAACTCGGTAATACCGTTGTATCTGAGGTCGAGTACTTTTAGTTTTCTTAGGCCTCCAAAAACACAGTACAGATTGCGAAGCGTATTGTTGGCTAGTGACAGGTATTCTAGGACATTGCCCAGTTGGTGAAACACAAATAGAGGCAGATTTTCCAAATGATTATGCGCTAGTAACAGTTTTTGTATTTCGAGGTTTCCGAAAGCGCCTTCGTCGATCGAACGAAGATTTTTGTTTGACAGATTTAGTACAGAAGATGAAGCAGGAGTCGCTATGACTTTTTTTAGAACAAAATTATCTACGATGACAATATAATTGTTCAAAATCCACTGTTCTGCGCGGGCTGGAGTCCCAGCAACCAAAAGAAGCACCAAGCACAGCATTTCGGATGGGGGGTTATTCGTCGGTCTTTAAATCAAAGATAGATACAATAAATTACTACAATGTACATGGTCGTTGTTGTCAATTTGTCGAACGCGTAAACTTATTACCGAAATTAGTAGCAATGTCCCATTTTATGTCATTAACTGTTCTTTTCAAGGTGTTTCATTGTAACTTTTGAGTTACATTTGAGTATTTTTTTATTAAAATATTTCAGTTGTCTGAAAGAGAAATTAACATATATTTTGAACGTATATATATTTTGAACCGTTGATGTAACTTAAAGCACTCCCGTGAAGTGCTTGCAAATTTTTAAATTCATTAATTTGATTCTCTTAAATTATTCCGGAAATATAAATATTTTGTAGCGCACATTTCCCCGAAAAAATATTGTCAGCTGGTTTACTCACCAAAATGTTTCTTATTGAGTCTTTGTCCGATAACTTATATATGAAGTTGAACGAATTACTGAATGAAGCAACGAATCAAGTTTTTAATATTCAATGTAAATTACCAAGAATTAAGTTGCATTTGCTGGCGTTCTATCCGAGGATCAAATGCTTTCCCGTCGTCGTTATCAACGCCACTGATCGAAAAATGTAACCCTCTAATACGCCTGTAATAATTCTGCTTCGACCCGTTACTACCTCGTTTCGTTGAGTCAATAATATTTCAGAGATACATGGCGAGAGAGAACATTCAGAGAACATTTGCTCAAATAAAAAAAGTTTTCTACTGCGCCGAAATAGATATATTCTCGCTGTATTTTTGAAATATGGAAACACCTGCGCCAGTCAATCAACAAGAATCGATCATTGAATTAACACGTGATAAGAAATGTATCTTGCGACTAAGAACGCAAAATTTCTTATCAACATCATGATCGAATACAGTGTTAAAATAATAACCGGTGTTCATCGAGAGTATAAATGAGTATAAAACTAATTATTTTTCTATGCTTCAACATTTACTACTTTACATAGACGATTGATAATGAGTCAGAATCGTCACTCCGGATTTTGCTCACAGTCAAATATCCATTTGTCAAATTTTCGGAAAACAATAGATATTATCATTGCACCAGTTTAACTTCCGTCCGTTACCATCAAAGGGTACCTCACAATACCAGTTACCCATTAATTCTGTCGATGTATTATAGTGGTCCCACCATTTTACAAGACCAACTTTCTTTCGATCTGTTCCACCAAAGTTCGCAATGCAATGGAACTTCGCTGTTTATCGTGGAATTTGATGGCGTCGTACGCTCGGACGAACCAGAAAATTGAGGGCGGGTTTTGGTGGATGCTGGAGCCAGAAAAGCAATTCTCTCGTCGTTTCGCCGGTATGTGGCTCGGCCGAAGCCACATTCCTGTGTGGCTTCAAGCCACATACCAAAGTGCGCACGATGGCAATGTCAAGGGATACTGTAAAAAACATCGAAGACGATCGCTAAAACGGAATCACCCAAGTATGATGCACTCTTACGTCGAAAATGATCGCCGGAAGGGGCTGCTAAGTATAGTACAGTTTCACATCAAAGACAAGTCCATATAGTCTGATAAAGAAGGATTTTACAGAGTATAGTACGATCTGCAAATTATTGACGAGAAAATAACGCTGTTTTAATCCAGGTATAGAACGAACAGGTTCAATGAGAGAATTTTGCGAGCTTTCAGCATCGAAAGTTTCCCATCCTTCTAAGACTCGTGGATTGAGAAAAACTTGTGCTTTGTTATATGAATAAAGCCATGCCACCTTACCAAACTAATTTATCATTCTGATTGGCTGTCAAGTTCAATAGCGCCCATTAGCCCGGTCGATATAAAACCAAATTTGAACTTTTACCTCGAACTTTCTTCACGAACCGTTGATGTAACTTAAATTGCGTCGTGTGCTCAATTAACTTCGGTCGGTGATGTTAAGTCCTCGTAACTAAATTCATGTTCCATTAAAATTTTTGATGGTATTATTTTCGAAAGTATGCGTTGATTCTTTACAGCAATATAAGATGTATGCTCTCCGTTTTATAGAATGGTGGGCCATGCTACTTTTATTCCGTAAAAAAATTACGTACTCCTTCGAAAGTAGTTGGTAGTTGGTCGAAAAAATTCGAACGAGCTCACCCATATTTCTTCACCCAACTACCAACTAGTTTCGAAGGAGTACGTAATTTTTTAATGCGTTTAATGCAAAAATAGAATCTTAATGAATCTACATAAATTTATAAATTCATCGGAACATTACCATCAAGTGTTGGCCACTGTCATGATTGTAATCATGTGAAAAAGCACAGTTTAAGTTTTTTCCCAATGGAAACATGTAATTAAACCATCTCACGACTTTATATACTTTTCTAGTTTCTAGATTAAAAGAAGAAAAAGATAGCATACATTCATGTCCCTAATTGGAGAATCCACGCGTTTCATCTTTTCACTATAAACTAGAACCCGATGTTGGATCCACTAAATATTTTCCTGTAGTGAAAACAAATATACAAAGTAGAAAGTGGATAAGAGATAAAGAAAGAGGAATACTGCGCAGGAGGCCATTAATCTTTATGGGGCTCCCAAAGCTGTGACGAGGAGCAACTCTCACGACCAGATTGTTTCGCTCTTGAGTATGTATTATGCCAAGAGCACTCGAATTAGAATCGCTCAGCAAAATGGTGCCTGGGGATAATGCTCCAGGGCTCATATTCTCACGACCTTCTTACGCTTTCAAGTGGTCCTTCTCGTATCACTAGCCCTCTTATGTCCCCCCTTTCAACAAGACGTGAAGATGGGGGATTAATACATTTTCTCCTCCTCTTTTCACCGTCGAGTATACTCAATGTCAAGAATTTACAACACTTTGCCATTAAAACAATTTATGATTCTTCGTACGATTACGTATCAGTTTCCTACGGGTGTTTTTTCAAAAATTAGGCACAGCATGGCCACGTTTGATGAAATAATGCAGTTGAACGAGAATTATAACAGCGAAGACACACCTGCGTCAGAGTTAGTGGTATATTCCGCTTAAAACTTTAAAAAGTACAAAATGTACACCAAATAATTAAAATAGTAGTTTCCTACGTAAAGTATTTCTTTCAAATAGTATGAAAAATACAAGTAACATTTTGCATGGTTAAGGAAAAGAGGTTCCATGCATGCCAAGTTTGATTTGATTTTTTTTGGAAAATGTAACATGTATTTTTCATACTATTAAAAAAAAATACCTTTCAAAGAAAGCTACTATTTTAATTGGTTGGTGTACATTTTTTACTTTTTAAAGTTTCAAAAGTGGATTTCACTTCTTTTTGTAGGAAACCACCAAATTTAATCATATAAGACAAAAAAAATTCTTCAAGCGTTAAGACCTTGACATCGGAAAAGGTTGGAAGACTTTGACACTCAGCACTGACGTTTTGATTTTTCGGTGATTTGCCTACTTTGCGACATGATGAATGTGATGTATATATTATTTTGAAATTTAATACAGAAAAAATCAGCTCAAAATTATAAGTTTGCACATATCGTGCTTTAAGTAGGCTCAATGGATATAAAAAAGTCATATTGAATCGGTAAAATCCTTCTAATCCCTCTGTAAAAAGTTGATGAGGTCCCGAAGTTGATCCTTTATCGAAATTATATCGCGTGATTGTTGCCATTTTATTCGTTCCGTGATTGGTCGCACAACGTTAGTGAGAACGCAGCCGCGGCATGATTCATGCGAGACCATATTCGCGCGGTTTTTTATGCTGTTTTTGACAGTTGTCAACTGGTGGCATTAATCGCGGTTAGCGAAGGATAATATAATTCTACGATAATTCATTCTGTGAAGAAAAGAAATCATCCATATCGAGTAAGTAAGAGTGCTATTTTTCACAGCTGAATTTATATTGTATTGAGAGAAAATGAGAGATAGTCCGGGAGAATGAGAGTGAATAACCTAAACTAGCATTTCCTGCACATTTTTTCAAGCGAAAATTTGTCTCCCTTTCTCCCTTGCACATTAACGTTTCATAAAATTTACAAGAAATTACTCTTCGATCGGACGATCTCGCGAGAAGCGTTTTCCTTCAACGTAGTGGCAGATGAAAAGAACGATCACTAACTCCATGAAAATTTAACCACGCGCAGAGGAAGCGACTCTGAGCAAGTCGCTTCATTTCCGGTTTTCGGACATTTTGTTTCAGATTTTTTAGCACAGCTTCCGATCCAGCGTTCGATCGGCGGATGAGAGGAACGATCGACAACTCGATCAAAATTTAACCACGCATAGAGGAAACGATTCTGAACACGATGCTTCATTTCCGGTTTTCGGAAATTTTGTTTCAGATTTTTGCACAGATTCTGTGGTCCAGCGTTCGATCGGCGCATGAGAGGAACGATCGACAACTCCATGAAAATTTAACCACGCGCAGAGGGAGCGAATCTGAGCAAGTTGCTTCATTTCCGGTTTTCGGAAATTTTGTTTCAGATTTTTTAGCACAGCTTCCGGTCCAGCGTTCGATCGGCGGACGAGAGGAACGATCGACAACTCCATGAAAATTTAACCACGCGCAGAGGAAGCGACTGTGAGCAAGTTGCTTCGGTTCTGGTTTTCGGAAATTTTGTTTCAGATTTTTTAGCACAGCTTCCGGTCCAGCGTTCAATCGGCGGACGAGAGGAACGATCAACAACTCCATGCAAATTTAATCACGCTCAGAGGAAGCGACTCTGAGCAAGTTGATTCGTTTCCGGTTTTTGGTTTTTAAGTTTCACGCATTTCAGAGGCGACTTCCGGTACAGCGTTCGTACGCCGTACGAGGGAAACGACGATCGACAACTCGATGAAAATTTAACCACGCTCAGAGGAAGCGACTCTGAGCAAGTTGATTCGTTTCCGGTTTTCGGTTTTTGAGTTTCACGCGTTTCAGAGGCGACTTCCGGTACAGCGTTCGTACGCCGTACGAGGGAAACGACGATCGACAACTCGATGAAAATTTAACCACGCTCAGAGGAAGCGACTCTGACCAAGTTGATTCGTTTCCGGTTTTCGGTTTTTAAGTTTCACGCGTTTCAGAGGCAACTTCCGGTACAGCGTTCGTACGCCGTACGAGGGAAACGACGATCGACAACTCGATGAAAATTTAACCACGCTCAGAGGAAGCGACTCTGAGCAAGTTGATTCGTTTCCGGTTTTCGGTTTTTAAGTTTCACGCATTTCAGAGGCAACTTCCGGTACAGCGTTCGTACGCCGTACGAGGGAAACGACGATCGACAACTCGATGAAAATTTAACAACGCTCAGAGGAAGCGATTCTGAGCAAGTTGCTTCATTTCCGGTTTTCGGAAATTTTGTTTCAGATTTTTTAGCACAACTTCCGGTCCAGCGTTCGATCGGCGGATGAGAGATACGATCGACAACTCGATGAAAATTTAACCACGCGCAGAGGAAGCGACTCTGAGCAAATTGCTTCATTTCCGGTTTTCGGAAAATTATTTTGAGTTTTTTTATAGAATTTACATGGCAGATGAAAAGAACGATCGACAACTCCATCAAAATTTAAGCACGCGCGGAGGAAGCGACGCTGAGCAAGTTGCTTGGTTTCCGGTTTTCGGAAAATTAGTTCCAGACGTTTCAGAGGCTACTTCCGGTCCAGTGTTCGTACGGCGGACGAGGCAAATGACGATCGACAACTCGATGAAAAATTAACCACGCTCAGAGGAAGCGACTCTGAGCAAGTTGATTCGTTTCCGGTTTTCGGTTTTTGAGTTTCACGCGTTTCAGAGGCTACTTCCGGTACAGCGTTCGTACGCCGTACGAGGGAAACGACGATCGACAACTCGATGAAAATTTAACCACGATCAGAGGAAGCGACTCTGAGCAAGTTGATTCGTTTCCGGTTTTCGGTTTTTGAGTTTCACGCGTTTCAGAGGCAACTTCCGGTACAGCGTTCGTACGCCGTACGAGAGAAACGACGATCGACAACTCGATGAAAATTTAACCACGGTCAGAGGAAGCGACTCTGAGCAAGTTGATTCGTTTCCGGTTTTCGGTTTTAAAGTTTCACGCGTTTAGGAGGCTACTTCCGGTACAGCGTTCGTACGCCGTACGAGAGAAACGACGATCGACAACTCGATGAAAATTTAACCACGCTCAGAGGAAGCGACTCTGAGCAAGTTGATTCGTTTCCGGTTTTCGGTTTTTAAGTTTCACGCGTTTCAGAGGCAACTTCCGGTACAGCGTTCGTACGCCGTACGAGGGAAACGACGATCGACAACTCGATGAAAATTTAACCACGCTCAGAGGAAGCGACTCTGAGCAAGTTGATTCGTTTCCGGTTTTCGGTTTTTGAGTTTCACGCGTTTCAGTGGCTACTTCCGGTACAGCGTTCGTACGCCGTACGAGGGAAACGACGATCGACAACTCGATGAAAATTTAACCACGATCAGAGGAAGTGACTCTGAGCAAGTTGATTCGTTTCCGGTTTTCGGTTTTTGAGTTTCACGCGTTTCAGAGGCAACTTCCGGTACAGCGTTCGTACGCCGTACGAGAGAAACGACGATCGACAACTCGATGAAAATTTAACCACGGTCAGAGGAAGCGACTCTGAGCAAGTTGATTCGTTTCCGGTTTTCGGTTTTAAAGTTTCACGCGTTTAGGAGGCTACTTCCGGTACAGCGTTCGTACGCCGTACGAGAGAAACGACGATCGACAACTCGATGAAAATTTAACCACGCTCAGAGGAAGCGACTCTGAGCAAGTTGATTCGTTTCCGGTTTTCGGTTTTTAAGTTTCACGCGTTTCAGAGGCAACTTCCGGTACAGCGTTCGTACGCCGTACGAGGGAAACGACGATCGACAACTCGATGAAAATTTAACCACGCTCAGAGGAAGCGACTCTGAGCAAGTTGATTCGTTTCCGGTTTTCGGTTTTTGAGTTTCACGCGTTTCAGTGGCTACTTCCGGTACAGCGTTCGTACGCCGTACGAGGGAAACGACGATCGACAACTCGATGAAAATTTAACCACGATCAGAGGAAGCGACTCTGAGCAAGTTGATTCGTTTCCGGTTTTCGGTTTTTGAGTTTCACGCGTTTCAGAGGCTACTTCCGGTACAGCGACTCTGAGCAAGTTGATTCGTTTCCGGTTTTCGGTTTTTGAGTTTCACGCGTTTCAGAGGCTACTTCCGGTACAGCGTTCGTACGCCGTACGAGGGAAACGACGATCGACAACTCGATGAAAATTTAACCGCGCTCAGAGGAAGCGACTCTGAGCAAGTTGATTCGTTTCCGGTTTTCGGTTTTTACGTTTCACGCGTTTAGGAGGCTACTTCCGGTACAGCGTTCGTACGCCGTACGAGAGAAACGACGATCGACAACTCGATGAAAATTTAACCACGGTCAGAGGAAGCGACTCTGAGCAAGTTGATTCGTTTCCGGTTTTCGGTTTTAAAGTTTCACGCGTTTAGGAGGCTACTTCCGGTACAGCGTTCGTACGCCGTACGAGAGAAACGACGATCGACAACTCGATGAAAATTTAACCACGCTCAGAGGAAGCGACTCTGAGCAAGTTGATTCGTTTCCGGTTTTCGGTTTTTAAGTTTCACGCGTTTCAGAGGCAACTTCCGGTACAGCGTTCGTACGCCGTACGAGGGAAACGACGATCGACAACTCGATGAAAATTTAACCACGCTCAGAGGAAGCGACTCTGAGCAAGTTGATTCGTTTCCGGTTTTCGGTTTTTGAGTTTCACGCGTTTCAGTGGCTACTTCCGGTACAGCGTTCGTACGCCGTACGAGGGAAACGACGATCGACAACTCGATGAAAATTTAACCACGATCAGAGGAAGTGACTCTGAGCAAGTTGATTCGTTTCCGGTTTTCGGTTTTTGAGTTTCACGCGTTTCAGAGGCAACTTCCGGTACAGCGTTCGTACGCCGTACGAGAGAAACGACGATCGACAACTCGATGAAAATTTAACCACGGTCAGAGGAAGCGACTCTGAGCAAGTTGATTCGTTTCCGGTTTTCGGTTTTAAAGTTTCACGCGTTTAGGAGGCTACTTCCGGTACAGCGTTCGTACGCCGTACGAGAGAAACGACGATCGACAACTCGATGAAAATTTAACCACGCTCAGAGGAAGCGACTCTGAGCAAGTTGATTCGTTTCCGGTTTTCGGTTTTTAAGTTTCACGCGTTTCAGAGGCAACTTCCGGTACAGCGTTCGTACGCCGTACGAGGGAAACGACGATCGACAACTCGATGAAAATTTAACCACGCTCAGAGGAAGCGACTCTGAGCAAGTTGATTCGTTTCCGGTTTTCGGTTTTTGAGTTTCACGCGTTTCAGTGGCTACTTCCGGTACAGCGTTCGTACGCCGTACGAGGGAAACGACGATCGACAACTCGATGAAAATTTAACCACGATCAGAGGAAGCGACTCTGAGCAAGTTGATTCGTTTCCGGTTTTCGGTTTTTGAGTTTCACGCGTTTCAGAGGCTACTTCCGGTACAGCGACTCTGAGCAAGTTGATTCGTTTCCGGTTTTCGGTTTTTGAGTTTCACGCGTTTCAGAGGCTACTTCCGGTACAGCGTTCGTACGCCGTACGAGGGAAACGACGATCGACAACTCGATGAAAATTTAACCGCGCTCAGAGGAAGCGACTCTGAGCAAGTTGATTCGTTTCCGGTTTTCGGTTTTTACGTTTCACGCGTTTAGGAGGCTACTTCCGGTACAGCGTTCGTACGCCGTACGAGAGAAACGACGATCGACAACTCGATGAAAATTTAACCACGGTCAGAGGAAGCGACTCTGAGCAAGTTGATTCGTTTCCGGTTTTCGGTTTTAAAGTTTCACGCGTTTAGGAGGCTACTTCCGGCACAGCGTTCGTACGCCGTACGAGAGAAACGACGATCGACAGCTCGATGAAAATTTAACCACGCTCAGAGGAAGCGACTCTGAGCAAGTTGATTCGTTTCCGGTTTTCGGTTTTTAAGTTTCACGCGTTTCAGAGGCAACTTCCGGTACAGCGTTCGTACGCCGTACGAGGGAAACGACGATCGACAACTCGATGAAAATTTAACCACGCTCAGAGGAAGCGACTCTGAGCAAGCTGATTCGTTTCCGGTTTTCGGTTTTTAAGTTTCACGCGTTTAGGAGGCTACTTCCGGTACAGCGTTCGTACGCCGTACGAGAGAAACGACGATCGACAACTCGATGAAAATTTAACCACGGTCAGTGGAAGCGACTCTGAGCAAGTTGATTCGTTTCCGGTTTTTGGTTTTTAAGTTTCACGCATTTCAGAGGCGACTTCCGGTACAGCGTTCGTACGCCGTACGAGGGAAACGACGATCGACAACTCGATGAAAATTCAACCACGCTCAGAGGAAGCGACTCTGAGCAAGTTGATTCGTTTCCGGTTTTCGGTTTTTGAGTTTCACGCGTTTCAGAGGCTACTTCCGGTACAGCGTTCGTACGCCGTACGAGGGAAACGACGATCGACAACTCGATGAAAATTTAACCACGATCAGAGGAAGCGACTCTGAGCAAGTTGATTCGTTTCCGGTTTTCGGTTTTTGAGTTTCACGCGTTTCAGAGGCTACTTCCGGTACAGCGACTCTGAGCAAGTTGATTCGTTTCCGGTTTTCGGTTTTTGAGTTTCACGCGTTTCAGAGGCTACTTCCGGTACAGCGACTCTGAGCAAGTTGATTCGTTTCCGGTTTTCGGTTTTTGAGTTTCACGCGTTTCAGAGGCTACTTCCGGTACAGCGTTCGTACGCCGTACGAGGGAAACGACGATCGACAACTCGATGAAAATTTAACCGCGCTCAGAGGAAGCGACTCTGAGCAAGTTGATTCGTTTCCGGTTTTCGGTTTTTACGTTTCACGCGTTTAGGAGGCTACTTCCGGTACAGCGTTCGTACGCCGTACGAGAGAAACGACGATCGACAACTCGATGAAAATTTAACCACGCTCAGAGGAAGCGACTCTGAGCAAGTTGATTCGTTTCCGGTTTTCGGTTTTTAAGTTTCACGCGTTTAGGAGGCTACTTCCGGTACAGCGTTCGTACGCCGTACGAGAGAAACGACGATCGACAACTCGATGAAAATTTAACCACGGTCAGAGGAAGCGACTCTGAGCAAGTTGATTCGTTTCCGGTTTTTGGTTTTTAAGTTTCACGCATTTCAGAGGCGACTTCCGGTACAGCGTTCGTACGCCGTACGAGGGAAACGACGATCGACAACTCGATGAAAATTTAACCACGCTCAGAGGAAGCGACTCTGAGCAAGTTGATTCGTTTCCGGTTTTTGAGTTTCACGCATTTCAGAGGCGACTTCCGGTACAGCGTTCGTACGCCGTACGAGGGAAACGACGATCGACAACTCGATGAAAATTTAACCA
This sequence comes from Heteropelma amictum, assembly GCA_959613375.1. Classification (NCBI taxonomy): domain Eukaryota; kingdom Metazoa; phylum Arthropoda; class Insecta; order Hymenoptera; family Ichneumonidae; genus Heteropelma; species Heteropelma amictum. The sequence continues at coordinate 13,125,057 of OY390723.1, forward strand.
CGCTCAGAGGAAGCGACTCTGACCAAGTTGATTCGTTTCCGGTTTTCGGTTTTTAAGTTTCACGCGTTTAGGAGGCTACTTCCGGTACAGCGTTCGTACGCCGTACGAGGGAAACGACGATCGACAACTCGATGAAAATTTAACAACGCTCAGAGGAAGCGATTCTGAGCAAGTTGCTTCATTTCCGGTTTTCGGAAATTTTGTTTCAGATTTTTTAGCACAACTTCCGGTCCAGCGTTCGATCGGCGGATGAGAGATACGATCGACAACTCGATGAAAATTTAACCACGCGCAGAGGAAGCGACTCTGAGCAAATTGCTTCATTTCCGGTTTTCGGAAAATTATTTTGAGTTTTTTTATAGAATTTACATGGCAGATGAAAAGAACGATCGACAACTCCATCAAAATTTAAGCACGCGCGGAGGAAGCGACGCTGAGCAAGTTGCTTCGTTTCCGGTTTTCGGAAAATTAGTTCCAGACGTTTCAGAGGCTACTTCCGGTCCAGTGTTCGTACGGCGGACGAGGCAAATGACGATCGACAACTCGATGAAAATTTAACCACGATCAGAGGAAGCGACTCTGAGCAAGTTGATTCGTTTCCGGTTTTCGGTTTTTAAGTTTCACGCGTTTAGGAGGCTACTTCCGGTACAGCGTTCGTACGCAGTACGAGAGAAACGACGATCGACAACTCGATGAAAATTTAACCACGGTCAGAGGAAGCGACTCTGAGAAAGTTGATTCGTTTCCGGTTTTCGGTTTTTGAGTTTCACGCGTTTCAGAGGCTACTTCCGGTACAGCGACTCTGAGCAAGTTGATTCGTTTCCGGTTTTCGGTTTTTGAGTTTCACGCGTTTCAGAGGCTACTTCCGGTACAGCGTTCGTACGCCGTACGAGGGAAACGACGATCGACAACTCGATGAAAATTTAACCACGCTCAGAGGAAGCGACTCTGAGCAAGTTGATTCGTTTCCGGTTTTCGGTTTTTAAGTTTCACGCGTTTAGGAGGCTACTTCCGGTACAGCGTTCGTACGCCATACGAGAGAAACGACGATCGACAACTCGATGAAAATTTAACCACGGTCAGAGGAAGCGACTCTGAGCAAGTTGATTCGTTTCCGGTTTTCGGTTTTTAAGTTTCACGCGTTTAGGAGGCCACTTCCGGTACAGCTTTCGTACGCCGTACGAGGGAAACGACGATCGACAACTCGATGAAAATTTAACCACCCTCAGAGGAAGCGACTCTGAGCAAGTTGATTCGTTTCCGGTTTTCGGTTTTTAAGTTTCACGCGTTTAAGAGGCTACTTCCGGTACAGCGTTCGTTCGGCGTACGAGGCAAACGACGATCGACAACTCGATGAAAATTTAACCACGCTCAGAGGAAGCGACTCTGAGCAAGTTGATTCGTTTCCGGTTTTCGGAAATTTTGTTTCAGATTTTTTGGCACAGCTTCCGGTCCAGCGTTCGATCGGCGGATGAGAGAAACGATCGACGACTCGATGGAAATTTAACCACGCGCGGAGGAAGCGACTCTGAGCAAGTTGCTTCATCTCCGGTTTTCGGAAATTTTGTTTCAGATTTTTTGGCACAGCTTCCGGTCCAGCATTCGATCGGCGGATGAGAGAAACGATCGACAACTCGATGGAAATTTAACCACGTGCAGAGAAAGCGACTCTGAGGAAGTTGCTTCATCTCCGGTTTTCGGAAATTTTGTTTCAGATTTTTTGGCACAGCTTCCGGTCCAGCGTTCGATCAGCGGATGAGAGAAACGATCGACAATTCGATGAAAATTTAACCACGCGCGGAGGAAGCGACTCTGAGCAAGTTGCTTCATCTCCGGTTTTCGGAAATTTTATTTCAGATTTTTTGGCACAGCTTCCGGTCCAGCGTTCGATCGGCGGATGAGAGGAACGATCGACAAGCCCATGAAAATTTAACCACGCGCAGAGGAAGCAACTCTGAGCAAGTTGCTTCTATCCCGGTTTCCGGAAATTTACTTTCAGATTTTTCAGCACAGCTTCCGGTCCAGCGTTCGAGCGGCGGATGAGAGGAACGATCGACAACCCCATGAAAATTTAACCACGCGCAGAGGAAGCGACTCTGAGCAAGTTGCTTCTATTCCGGTTTTCGGAAATTTAGTTTCAGATTTTTCAGCACAGCTTCCGGTCCAGCGTTCGATCGGCGGATGAGAGGAACGATCGACAACTCCATGAAAATTTAAACACGCGTAGAGGAAGCGACTCTGAGCAAGTTGCTTCTATTCCGGTTTTCGGAAATTTAGTTTCAGATTTTTCAGCACAGCTTCCGGTCCAGCGTTCGATCGGCGGATGAGAGGAACGATCGACAACTCCATGAAAATTTAACCACGCGCAGAGGAAGCGACTCTGAGCAAGTTGCTTCATTTACGGTTTTCGGAAATTTTTGTTCAGTTTTTTGTATAGGATTTACAAGTAATGACTCTTCGATCACACAATCTCGCGGAAAGAGTTTTACTGTAATGTGGTGCTTGATGAAAAGAACAACCCACAACTGCATTAAAAATAAACCACGAATTTTTTTCTTAATATTTTTTTTTAGTTACTTGGTGTCGAGACGCTGCCGCGTTTCTATATCTAGATCTCTAGGTATCTATTAGCTTCATTTACGAGAAATATTCTTTCGTACATAACTTGCTCACCCTCAACAAACTCCAAACGTAATTTAGGAGTGATAAACGATTTTCTAATTATTCATCAACATTACGATCCTTGGCGCAAGATGTGAATATTTTTTACGAGTATTTATGAATCGCTATGATCTTGTATCGTTCATTAGCAATTTTGGTAGACGATAAACTACAATTTTTTCACTCCATATGGTAAAAATATTAATTTTTTTAGTAATCTAAAATATAATAAATAGCATTTTTCTTGAAGAATTAATGAAGCTCGAATAAAAATCGAGTACGATTTTTTTTCATCTTGAGATCTATGATATGGCACATGACAAAGAGATAAGATATTTTTCATATTCAGTCACCAAGGATTCGCCCAATGTTCATTAATGTGTTGATTAAAGTATTATAACGTGTGCACACACAGAAGAAAAAGTATGGGAGCTCGTACTTTCCTCTTTCCTGTGCTCGACGTACAATCTCATTAAGCAAGAGAGTCTTTAAATGAATTTCCATCATCCTAATGGTTATGGAGCGTTCACGGAGTGGTACTTTCTCTTCTTCGTTTGCATTTTTAATGGACATCTCGAGACTCAGGCGCAACAACCACGTGTTGGGTAAACAATACAATTAATGGTATGCAATGAAACTCGTCGTGTGCACGTACTTTCCTGTTGGCCGCCTACTCGTCGTACGATTAAGCTTGGAATAAACGATTTACACATAGGTAGAGCGATAAAAAACATGGCAAATTGCCGGAAAATTGAGATAAAATTAGGTTTGCTACTCTACTTAACAAATTTTCACCTATCTCTTACATAAAATGATTTACCGTTCATTAATCTGAAGTACGAGTAAATAAAGGAATTTCCTTGATGATTTGCAAAAATAGTATGTGCCCTGATATTCGAATTCATCCCAATTAAATAAAATGGTAAATATTTAGAATAGCGGCTATTCCGAAAAACGCTGATTAATTTTGATTAACAATTCATTTGGGATTATGTTTCAATCATGGCTGTAAATGGACCAAATAATGAATGTATACAGCGGCAATTTAATCCGGTTCTTCCTTACTTTCTGTACATTTCCCGCTCACGCATTTATTATTCATTACCTGATCAGCGGCAAGAGCTTTTTTTCAATTTTATACGGCACTAGTTGTTAGTCGCGACTTTATCCGTGTAGAATAAGTACCTTTGGAATCTCATCAGGTTTACATTTGTGCGGCATATATCAAAAGAAGTCTAAAAATATCAAGGAAGTACTTTAAACACTACGTCATATAGTGAATTGACGTAATATATTCAAAACTCTATCACCGATTGAAAAAATGGTTTTGCTTTCGTGAACTGCTTTCTCGACGGTTTTAGCATCATGACCGTCGTTATTTTCTAAAATTACTTACTTATTAATTACGTACTTTTCATAGTATTAAAAACTATTAATAATTGAAATAAGTAGTCGCTCGTTTGACTCTAATATACTAACGCTATTTTTCACATCCGGGTGTTAACATGTACTAAAATAATTAGCATAGTAGAAGCAGAAAATACATTTTTCATGGATTTTTATCCATAACGCCTGGATACGGAACAATTTTTTGCAATAAATCAATAACAAGATTATTTGAAGCAGCGCGACGTCTCCGAGCTGCCCGTTTTGTTTCTTCCTTTTTGCCGCAGTTTGGAACAATTTCTTGAGTAAAACTTTTTGCGTGTTCAAAATAACCCATATTCTCAATGAATTCCACATATTTCCACTTCGTTATCTTCTGTGTAACAGTTAATTTAAGTATCAAGATACCGCCTTTGTCGACGATAACCACGTTATAATACACATTTTCAATAATTAATGTGATTGAAACGGCATGGTAAAGATAATTTCATTTTTTATACGAATTTCTATGATAATGATGTTTCATAAAATAAATGAAGCAGTGAAACTAATGTTGGAGTTCGTGCGCAAGTACCTCCTTAATATGAAAAAGAATTATCGTATGAAAGTGCATTCAGTTTTCTTTTAAAAAGAGCGCATGGATTAAAAAAGATCGGACCATCGATTAAGAAAAATATTCATAAAAAGAATAATTTTCTTAATATAGCCTATGTACTTCTTGAAGGTGCAAAGTGTCTTCTTACCGGATTTTATCAATATCTGTTTAGTCATTTAGTCGTGAAAAGGTATGACGAACAACAGACAGACTTATTTTATCATTTATAATATTTATATAAATTTCATTGAAGTTAGAAGTAATCGTCAGGCATTTTTCGAAACTTTATTGTAAATAATTAGCAGTCAAAAGAAGAACCGACAGTTATGGGTGTGCGGTTGGCGAGTAACCAGCGTTAACGTCGTCCGGCTCATCGAATCGCGGAGCGGGAGTCAATTTTTCCGGACCCTGGTTATTCTTACGAGGACCATCCAGCTCCGTCAAGAGGGCCAACTTTATAAGCTCGGGTTTTCTGCAGCTTCCCCGTGCCCTCGTCCAAATGCTATACTGTGGGGGGGATTAGATGGCTGCAAAGGCACATAGGCAGGGAGAGGGATTAGGAGGAAGAAAAAATGGAAGAAAGGAATACAAGGAAAAAGAAGTGGATTGTAAAAACCAATAAACAAATAAAAAAATAAGCGAAATCTCAGTTAGAAAAAGTTTATTTCTAGTGCACCAGATTGTTGTATATTCATTGATTTATTCATGGTTGAAAACTTTAAAGGCGTTTTTCTCAAAACCACTTTTTGAAAGTCCGTGTACACTATATTATAATATTTGCTTTCTTTCTTTATCTATATATATAGATATATGAACGAATTATGCACGTACGTCTAAGCGTGTAAAAATATACATTTATTGATATTTTTCCTCCGATCCAGAGATTTTCAATATAGATTTTGTTCGCGTATAGAGTGAGATGGATAATACATTGGAGTCTCATTTACGTATCCCTTGCTCGATGCGCGTCACGCAAACGACGGATTCTCCTATCGGAGCCGACAAGTACATTCGTTCACTTATCTTAAATTTACGGCGTTCTTCCCACGTTGGCTCTTTCCTTTGCTCCGGGATCAGATGAGGCCGTTTCTCCTTCGTTATGATAGTTTCCGTGAGATGAAGGCTGCTTCTCCTTCGTTATGATAGTTTCCGTGAGATGAAGGCTGCTGGCCAGGCGAGCCGAAAGAAATGATACACGGGGTGACGATGCTGCGACTGTCACAGGAGAGGTCCGTCTTCGATGAATCCCGGAGCGAAAGAGAGCGAGCATTTCGATTGTCCACGTTATCACCGACTTATTCTCCCCACTTCAACCCCTTACATCGGCTATTCACGCATAATCCAATCCTTACACCTATAGCTTCGCCGCATCGCCGCGAAATTTCAAATTATTGCCAATCGCCCCTTACATATTCCCCCTTTTCGAGGAGGGACGGCATTCGTCACACAGAGAAATACAAAGTATCGTCATTTTTGAAAAGATTCAAATCGTCATCATACTACTCACATTCCTAGTTACATACTTAAACCGCAACACGCATAGAAGTTCAAAACTGACGAAAGGAAGGAAAGAAATCGAGAGACAGTTCGATTCCGGGGCACCTCATGCCCTTTCACCAGGTTCCTCTACCTGCCCGACCTCTACCGATCTTTTATAGTACTTGCGAAGATTACAGCGATTATATGTTCCGATTTCTTTAAGAACATCGGCTTCTTCGGACAAAACAAAGGCATTATTACCACAACAACGTGCAATTCGATACGGTCCTTCGAACAAATGGAAGAATTTCTTAATAACCCTATCGAAGGCATTAGATAAATGTCTTACACGCAACAACACAAGATCACCCTCGACCAATTCGACGTTCGAGACGTGTTTCTGCGATTTTCTTCGTTTTTCAAAATTCAATAGTAGATTTTCCCGAGCTAAAGATACCATTAATTCAGAATTAGATTGCGGCGCTCTCGGGAACTCAACTATCTTATGGATTTCCTCCTTTACGGGTATTCCAAAATGCAATTCCGCAGGTGAAAATCCCGTGCTTTGATGAACGGTTATGTTCAAAATACCTTCAATTCGAGGGACATATTCAACCCATTTCGTGTGTCGTTTCGCACAAAGAGTACGGAAAAGTCGGCCCAGCTCACGCATCACTCTCTCGGTGGGATTCGATTGCGGATGCCGGATCGAACTATATCCTACCTTAATTCCGAGTTCATTGAGGGTTACTTTCCAAAGATGGGATGTAAACTGAGTGCCGTGATCGGAAAGAATTCGCTTTGGTCTTCCGAATTTCGGAATAAATCGTTCCCGAATTTTTTTTTAAAATACTTCGCGCAGTGGCATTCTTAACAGGATAAAGGCTAACATATTTTGTGAATGCATCCAGCATCACAAACACATATTGAACCCCCCCTTTTGCTCGAGGCAACGGCCCATAAAAATCCACCGTCACGAGGTCATTCGGCGATGACGACGATACAAAATTGAATTCTCCCTCCATGGCGATAGTAAGATATTTAACCCGTTGACACATATCACAACTCAAAACATAGCGTTTCACTTGTGAGGACATGCCCTTCCACGAATAGAACTTTTTTAAGTATGTGAAAGTCTTATAAACCCCGGGGTGAGCCAGCTTCTCATGAATACTTTCTATCAGCGATAACTGCAGCACCCTTGGTATCAATATTCTCCAATTCGGACTGCCATTATCACGATGAAATACTATTCCCTCATGACTAAAAAAATTCCCGTTAGTCGAACTTAAATCCTCCTTCCTAATAATATCTTTTATCAATACATCTTCATTTTGTAGGATCGCTATTCTCCTAAAGGCCTGAGATACGGGGTTATCCTTCCTTATCAAGCACACCGAAACGAGAATATTATTGTCGGAAGCATTGACAGTTGGAAAAAGACATTGATGCAACGCGGAGATTAGAATTTGGTGGGGATTGTCTTCAGCGAAAACTCCGTTAGGGTTTCGACTAAAAAAATCGGCCACCACGTTATCGACTCCGCGACAATACCGAACGATAAACGAATACTGTTGTAACAATAATATCCATCGAGTAACACGGGCGTTTCGAAAATTTGCACACTTCAAAAAGGTCAAACATTGGTGATCCGTCACAATGCAAAAACGAGACCCAATTAAATACACACGAAACTTATCGACCGAATATACAACCGCGAGAAGTTCTTTCTCCGTGGTTGTATAATTCAGTTCCGCTCTCGTCAAGCATCGACTCACGATCCCAATCACGTTGTGATCCCCGGTGGAATCGATTTGATAAAGTATCCCGCAAATTCCTCTGTCACTCGCATCTGTTTGAACATTGAACTCAGAATTTGGTATTACGTGTCGTAGCGTTATGCAGTCTTGGAAATCTCGTTTTAAAGTCTCAAAAGCTCTCGAATGGCTCGTCCCCCACTCCCACTGGGAATCTTTCCTCAAAAGCGTACGCAACCCATCTACCGAATTACTGTGCTTCACATTGAATTGTCTATAATAATTACAAATGCCAAGGAACTGCTGTAACTGAGTCTTATTCTTTGGTTCTTCAAAGTTCGTAATCGAATCAAGTCGACCCGGTTCAGGACGTACACCCTGATTCGATATCCTAAAACCTAAAAAGGATACCTCGCTCTGCAGAAAAACGCACTTGGACAGCCGTATAGTAAAGCTATATTCGCTCAGACGCTCAAACAACCGATCGAGGACGTCCATATGCTCCTGAAAAGTCTTTGTACCGATTAAAATATCATCAATATAACATGAAATATATGGATCAAAATCGTCCTTAACCGCCATTCGTAGGGCCCGCATAAATCCGCTTCCTGCCGTCTTAAGGCCAAAGGGAACGCGACAAAATTGGTACATTTTTGAATCGAATAAGAACGCGGTATATTCTCGCGATTTTTGATGCAGTTCGACCTGCCAATATCCCTGCGTGAGATCCATTTTTGAAAAATATTTAGCACCATGGTATTTCTGCAGTAGATCATTGATAAGAGGAGGAGCTTCATGATCATCCTCAATATGCTGATTCAAGAATCTCGCATCGAGGCACACTCTCACTAAACCGCCCTCCTTTTTGACTATCCTCAACGGGTTACAGTATTGACTAGTAGCACGTTCGATAACCCCCATTTTCAACATTTCCTTGATTGTTTGCTTCGTAGCTTCTCTCACTTTAACCGGTACCGGGTATGAGTGTCTAATACTTGGTCGAGGGTTCGTTAATTTTATTTGATGACTGTACCCCTTTGCACAACCTGGTTTATCAGAAAACAAAGATTGATATTTACATAGCGTATTCTCAAATTTTCTCCTATCAGACCCCTCAAGCGACATTAGTGTACACGCGATCGCTCGGAGCACCTCCATAAACTCTGAATCTCTCAGTTTATTGCTTTGTTCGTTACTGATTGTTAATTGATTTTCACCGAGCTTTTTGTTAAACCCTTCCACTAACTCGTGATCCACGCCGTTTCTACTCTGACTTTGGCACGATTCATCTTCAAAGATGTTCACTTTATTTTTCTCCATATTGTCTAAATGTTCGCCGTTCTCATCAGTAGAATCCTCTTTAACATCATGTATTTTCACAAGATAAACATGGATGTCATTATTATTTCGAGAGCATAGAAGAGTCTCTGGAGCGCTCCGGGCGAATGTCACCGAGCTGTCCGACAAAGAACTTCCCCCTATAGTAATCGTACGGTTTTCATAGTTTAGTATCACCTTATATTTTAACATCCAGTCATTTCCCAAAATCATTGAAGACGTAAGACCTGGGATAATTACAAAAGGATAGGGATACATTTTCCCCTCCACCTCAATACCGATAAAAGCTTGGTTTTTCACCGAAGTTCTCTTCTTTGTAACAGCAGTGGTTACGTACAGATTCGAAACAGGCAATAACTCTAATGTTCTTGTTTGATTCAGCTCCCTATAAAATTGTTCGGACATCGCCGAGATTTGGCTACCTGAGTCGAGAAGAATTCTAATCGATTTATCAAAAACGTTCACCTGAATATGAGGACATTTCCCTAGAACTTCTGGAATATATTCGTCTATACAGTCCTGTTTTCCTTCGATTTCGGCTGATAAACTTTCAACAAAATCGAAATCCGGACGATACAACGGCGGACTATAACTACGCGTATCGTTATTTAGTTTAAATGATTGTTGGATTGAACCGGTTGTATATCATTAGTTGCTGTCGACTGCCGTGGCACTAACGATACATTCGGCGGCGGATAACGCATGTCGGGCATCACGAAACCTTTGCGATCACTGTGGTGTTCTCGATAATTGCATCTATAAGCTGTTTCGCGGCGTTCATGATCATGATATCTGTCATTGTTATCCCAACGATTGTCCCTATACCGTGTATATGATCTTTGGTAATTTTTATATTTTTGTCTTTCATCACGATATTCTCTACGATCATTATTCCTGACATCGATACGATTTACTGATGACGCTTGCGGACGGACGTTTCCTTCGTTTGAGCGCATATTGGGATTTCTAAACCGATCACGTTCATTCCGGATAGCGTCGAGACTCGCTAATGTTTGCACTATTATTTTCCCGTTATTGTAGTCCACCGTGGCCAGACTCTCACGAACCCATATGGGATATTGTTGTATTATCGCGTAATTTAATTCATAGTCGGTCAATAGTGGACTCAAATATCGCGCGTCCCTCGTTTGACGATAATAAAACATTTGCAATGATTCTTCCCCCCTATTATTGAAACGCCGTTCATTCCACCTGTTTTTATATTGCATGCGTATGGGGATCGAATAAAATTCATCCAAAAAGCTCTGTTTAAATTCTTCATAAGTTTCAAAATTTGGTTTCGTTTCAATCCATAACCCAGCTCGTCCCGAAAGCGCATGTTCAACCAGTATCATTTTCCTACTGCCTCTAACATTTTTAATCTTAAAAAATTTTTCCATTTCTTCTAGGAATTCTATGGGATTTTTATCCATTTCATCACGATATTTGGGCATTTTTGCATCGATATGAAAATTTTGTACATTACTTATAATTGCTGTAATTTCGTCCACACCCACTCTTGGCTGATCTCCTGTGTTCATTGTTTGGTCGTTTTCTCTTTCTAACCGATTTCGTTGATCCTCTAATTCGGCTCTGAGTCTCTCCAATTCTTGACGCTGTCGATTTATTTCCTCTCTTTCGTCTTCCACAGATACACGCCTCATTGGTCCGCTCGCACACACACTATCATCGGGCAATACCGGCATTGTCACTTGTTTCCTTTTTTTCGCCCTGTTTTCAAATTTATAATCCGTGAATAATTGTTTCGATCGTCGGCCAGATTTCGTCACGTAATATTCGTTCTCGTCTCCCATATATCTCGAAAACAATTTCTTTTGATCGCCGGCCGAAGACAAATTCAAAACAAACTGCCACCTCGAAATTCTAACATATGTATATATATTGTCTCTTATTATATTCTCTTTTCATTGTAATCACGATTTAAAATTTCGATTTTTATTCGCCAGATATTCATTTAATTATTCTTTTATTTTATTTTATTTTGTATCTTTGTCTGAGTTCACGACTTTACTATTTAACGCGTTTTCTTAAATCAAGTCGTGCCCCATTTGTTGGGCGCCATTATAATATTTGCTTTCTTTCTTTATCTATATATATAGATATATGAACGAATTATGCACGTACGTCTAAGCGTGTAAAAATATACATTTATTGATATTTTTCCTCCGATCCAGAGATTTTCAATATAGATTTTGTTCGCGTATAGAGTGAGATGGATAATACATTGGAGTCTCATTTACGTATCCCTTGCTCGATGCGCGTCACGCAAACGACGGATTCTCCTATCGGAGCCGACAAGTACATTCGTTCACTTATCTTAAATTTACGGCGTTCTTCCCACGTTGGCTCTTTCCTTTGCTCCGGGATCAGATGAGGCCGTTTCTCCTTCGTTATGATAGTTTCCGTGAGATGAAGGCTGCTTCTCCTTCGTTATGATAGTTTCCGTGAGATGAAGGCTGCTGGCCAGGCGAGCCGAAAGAAATGATACACGGGGTGACGATGCTGCGACTGTCACAGGAGAGGTCCGTCTTCGATGAATCCCGGAGCGAAAGAGAGCGAGCATTTCGATTGTCCACGTTATCACCGACTTATTCTCCCCACTTCAACCCCTTACATCGGCTATTCACGCATAATCCAATCCTTACACCTATAGCTTCGCCGCATCGCCGCGAAATTTCAAATTATTGCCAATCGCCCCTTACAATATAGTGTTTAATCGGTAATCGGTAATGTAGTTAACATCACCGATTCATTCCAAACTTGGTACACACTTTCTACATATAAAATACCTCCCTCCACAACGTTAAGTTTCAGATTTTTTTTTTACATAAAGGGGGTTTTCCACTTACAAATTGGAATTTTTCGTAAAAAATAGGGGTTTTCTCTTTAAATAATCAGCAAAAATTTAAAAAGAAAGAAATAATAAACAGAGGACTGATAGAGGAGGTTAATGATAGATTGACCAAATTTTAATGGTTTTTTTATTTCAGATAATTTCCAGCTGAGATACAGTGTACACCGCAGATCGTTTGCTTCCAAAGACGTTCTTGGAAAAGCTCCATCATCAGTTTGTTGGTCCGTATTTTCGCATAAAAAAATTACTGAGTATTGTTGACATCATACTTAATAATATTTAATAAATTTACTCAATCCATAATTCAAAAAAAAATCGCAATAAAAGTGTTTTTTTTCACCCTAAAACCCTTACTCTGCCCCCCTCAATAAAATATTCAATAAGTCCAGCGTAATTGTTTCTTGCAAATAGAAATAAAGCTTTCGATCATATTACAGCTTTGATTATCTTTCGATGCTATATCTCTCAGTGACGAATGAATTATATGTTTTATATCGAAAGCATATTTATATCGTCATCTGCAATGTCAAAGTTATTTTTAGTATTACATGTATTTATTCCTGTTTTTAATCGTTGTAAAATATGCACACATCAATCTACATCGTTTGGGTATTTACCTCGTATTTTATTTTTTCTATATATGAGAAATTATTAACCGTGCAACTGAAAATGAATGAAATAGTATTCGCATATAATTTAACAAATTATATAATAATAATAATTGATTTGATAATTATTACACTCAATTCGAAATAACGGAATGCTTATCAAATTGGATTAAATTGCTTAAAAACATTGAGTTAAATTGAAAATGATTGTTAAACTTTGGAAATGAAATATTTATGCGCCAGATTCTGAAAAGCTTTCCCTACTCATTGACAAATTTGACGGCTGGTAAGGTTTTACGACCGACGATGAATTAAATTTCAATGAAAGGATTGAATAAATACTCGAATAATCAGATTCAGCGCAGATACAAAAGTCAGAAAAACTCAGAAGCTCAAAATGGTGATGGACGTTGTGAAGGTGGAGATATTACGCGAAAGTACTCCAAGTTTTGTTATCGCGATTCTCCTCGTTGGACATTTTACACCGTCGTACTTAAGCTCGTTCACTTCCGTTGCCGTAAAAATACATTTTCGTCCCTTATCTGCTCTTCGTTGCTCATGTAATACATATATATATATATATATATATATCGTTTCGGGTATATGGTTGTACACGCACGAACGCACATTTTGGTGTGCACGTTCCCAAAAGTTGCCTCGGGAAACCAGTGAAAGCACTTGTTTTATGTATAAAGGCAAGCAATGCATTCTCTAGCGAACTATACATATACTATGTATTTACGCATATGTATATATATACACATGCGTAAACACAAGGATTTTCGAACACAGAGTTTGCAATTTTGTGTACTGATGCGTTCAGCCGGTGACATTCTCTCGCCTCGCTCGTCTTTCTCTTGCCAGCTTTCCGCGGCAAGCTCGAAAATACCAAAAAGCATGTCTCTGCATGGTACCAGTAAAAGAAATGGGCGCAAGCACGAACAAAAAGCTTAGTGCACGCGAGGGAATCTCCACGGATGAGCGAATAGTGACAGGGTGTTCTTCCTTATTTACGCGCGAAATAGGTTATTTCGTACCGTATTTCACGTATAGAGTGCAGGATCCGAAGTATATACGGGAACCATCCTTTTCGATTTTGACAAACCCCGGAATCAAAATGGGATGAGGGTGCTTGGGTTTTTGGCAAGATTTTCAGAGATAAATGATAACTGACCGAATGAGACGTTCTTGGAACAAATTGGGATACCCAAAAACATCGTTGCATTTTGAGAAACTGAAAAAACAACCCCATTAGATATTTTTCAACAGCTGTTGAATATCTAATGGATATTATTTCTACCTGGGCGAATATATCATTAACATCGACAAAAAAGAAGACGAGGCTAATGTTGATTCATCAAAAGTTTTCAAGTTTTAATAAATATTCACATATTTTTCATCGAGCTCTCTGCTGTCTGCTTCGTTCGATGAAGAAGAAAAAATAATCGTTTTGCCTGACCTTTTGTTGAATTTTCGTCACGATGCTTTTAATATACGTATGACAGTTTGTACAGTAATTAATGTAATATTGAGACACTTCTTAAAAGAGGCAAAAGGGATGAAAAAGAATCGCAAATCGGAAGAGTAAAGATATGTGAAAAAACAAATTAGAAATGGAGGAAGGATGACATAAGCGTAGATGCAAAAAAGATATATACAGGACACTGTTAAGATTAAGAATTGTCCCGCAGGATTTTGGAGGAAACAAATACGTATTCCATTATTCTCTTCCTATGACGAAGGTATATAATGCTGGATGCTTTTACCTGCACGCTGCTGCTTTTTCTTTTCCTCTGGCTTCGAGTCAGCGGAAAAAGGGAATAACTTTATTCAAACCTTGAATTCACCAACAAGCCTCTGTTTTCACCTTCCGAAAGTTCCTTACTCTGCCAGAACTGTGTGTGTATGTTTGTATTAAAGTAAATGCAATATGCAAGTCGAGCCTGCCGCGGGGGAGATGGCAAAAAAATTGCGAATTCATGCGAGATCGAAAATGAAAGAGAAATGTACGAAAGAAAAAGGAAGAAATGTCAGGCCAGAGCGACGGAACAGGTGGATATCTACGAGCGAAAGTCTAGGACGGAAAGGTACCTCGACAGTTTTTTAGGTGTAAGAAGAAAATTTCTTAACAAAAGAAAATTAGACCATAGTCAGAATGAATATGGAGTATAGCTCACAATCGATAAAACGAACAAAATGATTTGTTGAAGACAGAAAAATACCTTTGTTTTGAGAAATCCTCAAATTTATTGTGCAGCGTCAAAATATCGGTTTTACATGAAAAATATTCGTCTGCAAAAAAGAAAAAAATGAGACGATCGATGGAACGGTACACTCGGTCGCCCGTTAATGCCGCGTCGCGTATCGACGTGCAAAAAAGAAGACAAATAAATCGTCTAGCCTCTTTGGTTCACGAACATGGGCGAAAGAGAACGAGGAGAAATTGCAAGACGCCATGAATAAGAGTCGGGGATGAAATTTTGTCGAGTTCGATGAGAAAGTCATGTGTATGTGGATTTACGTGCCAATATATATGTGTACGTGAGGGTTGAACACGATTCTTTCCCACCAAGGCTAACTGGGAAATTCTTTCGTGTGATTAAACGCCTGTTCGCGCTTGGTCTGGCTCGCCTCTACGAGAAACTGCTAATATACGGAAGGAAAAAAGGGGGAAAAACATTGACAAATTGAATCTTTTACGAAATCAGATCAATTTGCAGAATAAATTTGCTCTCTTGTCGTGAAGGAAATAAAAAGCATCGAAAGAAATGGCACTCATCTGCACCCTTTTTCGTCACGTTTTTCTCCATGCTCTTACATTTTTAAGGTACACCCTTACGATATATAAGAAGTATAACACGAAAACACATAGCTGTGGGGAGAGAGTGGTAAAATTTTCGTGACAAGAAACTTGGTCCTTTTCGAAAGGAAGGCGAAGGGAAAAGCTTCAGAGTGCCGCGAAAGAGGGAAAAGTGGAAATGGCGCGAGCATCGTAAGAAAAACTTTCTTCTCGCTTAGTCGATTTTTCTCAGCTCGTAGTCGCACTTTTACGAAAAAAAAAATTGTGAAACGAGCTGGGAATAAGAAGAAAATGTAAAGGAAATGGTGAGAAAATTTCGCTCACCTTGAAGAAAATATTTTGCGAAATATACGTTATTACTATTTTCTCCTTTTAACTAACGGAATTTTAATCGATTATCCTATATTGCATAGTCAATTGAGAAACTTCGAAATGTATATTTTCAGTAAAAGGTTCCATTAAGGAAGTGTTAGTGCATTAAGGGAGGAGGCTAGCAGCAATGATTTTTCAGTAGAGAAAAAATCATTCCGCATCGAACTACGAGTTTTTTTTTAAACAAAATAAACCGAACATTACCTTTCACGTTCTATTTCATGTTATACCAATGTTTATGCTTAGAAAGAGCCAATGAAATATAAATCACTTTTGTTCGGCAAACGATTGTATTT
The DNA here is from genome assembly GCA_959613375.1 of Heteropelma amictum. Classification (NCBI taxonomy): domain Eukaryota; kingdom Metazoa; phylum Arthropoda; class Insecta; order Hymenoptera; family Ichneumonidae; genus Heteropelma; species Heteropelma amictum. Next base: position 13,141,224 of record OY390723.1, read on the forward strand.
CTTTAGACAAAAAAATCTTCATTATTACAAGAGCATTGTGCATCGAGTTACATTATACGTATAATACTTTCGACGCTCTCGAAACAGGATTCAGTATGTAACGTTGAGGTATATTGGTTCCCGGAAAATACACTGTTTTAATAATATTCCTGAGATTTCTTGTCAGCGCAGAAATTGAAAATTAATTCATTGTCATGAAGTAAAATTTCAAGATTTTCCGTATTCACAAAAGCTTTGCTGTCAATATATTTGATGTAATTCCCGCGTAAATCCAACTTACGTAGATTGCGATTATTAATCATTCCGCGTTGCACGTATTGGATTACGTTCATAGCCAGGTTGACTTGCGTCAATTCTTTAGGAAGATCATTGAGAATTTCGCGGGTGATACTCGTTATTCCGTTTCCACGAAGGTTCAAGGACTTGACGATTGGTCCATCATGAATACGATACCAGCCTTTCTCAAATCCGGTGATGTCTTCTGCCCTAAGATCCACCGTATGTCGGATCAATGGCCGGATTTTTATAATGCAATCATCAGTGATTTTCTCATCGCTGTTATCGTCGAACACATCCAGTGATTTAACGATGCCATTGGCAATGCAGAAGCTAACAAGGGTAGGACTTTCATAAAGTTCGGGAGACTTCATGCTAGAATTGAAGCCGTCCGCGATGATTTCCGTTTCATTTGTAAGTCCGCAGAAGACACTCTTGTCGAACTGATCAATGTTGTTGTTTTCCATGTTCAGTTTTTTCAGATTTTTCAGGCCACCGAAAACACACTGCAAGCCATAAAGCTTATTGTTGGCCAATGACAGGTACTCGAGTTTGGGAAGTGAACGAAACACGAATAAAGGCAGAACGCTCAATTCATTGTTCGCCAGGACAAGGCTTCTTAGTTGGGTGGCTTTGAAAGCTCCTTCCTCGATGTCATAAAGATCCATATTCGTCAAATTCAAATGGTCGGACGAAGCAGGGGTCGGTTCGACACTCTCCAGAATACCATTTTCTATAATGACGTTGTAATTGTCCACGTTTATTTTCTCTGATTTTGCGAAAATAACGAGCACGAGGAGCGCCAAGCAGTACACGGTAAACCCCATAGCGTCCGTTAATTTCCAACTGGTAAATAGTAAGATTGCGTTTTATTTTAGATGCTATAGTTTTTTAATGGTATATAAAAATATTCAACATAAATAAAAAACATTCGGCAACTTTGAGATTTTATGTCACATGCTTTTTTGGGTCCTTTTTCGTTTGGTTGAAGTCAATTTTGAATATGTAGTATTCATGTGTTGTTGCTACACGTGCAAATAAACATGTAAATGTCAAATTCTTGCACGTGTATATCCAGAAATGACTTTTTTCTAACTTTAAGTAAGGTTCTGGCATAACCCGGTAAATGATGTCAGATTGTATTAGATAATTTATAGATTTAAAAAGTTTTTCTCGAGGAAAATATCGTGAAGTCATTATTCAATTTTTCTGGATTATATTGTAAAGTCGGCATTCAAAAGCATATACTAAATCACAAAGTGCTATCGAATAAATAGACGAATTGAGTTTCCAACATTGAATGTAAACTTACCAAAAACGAGATGCCTTTCTTGAGGTTTTGTATAGGCTGATAAAATGACAGCTGCGTTGATCACAACACTTCGAATGGAAGAATATTCGAAATGTCGGAACACTGCCGTTATAAATAAGTCTCCCGTAGCAGGTGTTACGGCGCCGATGAATAAAGCGAAATTTATTTCGTAAAAACATGACGCAAGTGAATTTGATCATGTCACCAAAATTAATCTTCGGATTTGAATGATCTATGAAACAAAGAGAAAAGAATGCTTAAATAAAACAGTGATGTCTCAATTGACGTACAATGCATAATTATATTCATAAATGATAGATGTGCAAATAAATTTTATTTCGTTTGCAAGCGATTCTACGCAAATTCTTTTTTTATTATCACTTAGGAGCTCTTGTAACTTTCACAATATTGCTGCTACATGTTTGACTCTGAGGAACTTTTTGTAGAGAATTCTGTGCTCTACAGAGCTGTGGAATTTATTCATTATAGAAGGTTATTTACAGCATAAAGAACATTGATGTCGGGTGGGAAAAAGTCTTTTTCCACATTATTCGAGTGGTGAATTAAATTTTCCAATGAACCAAGTCCGTAATTGAGCTCGGATGTATTTTTAACGCGAACATTCCTTCTATACCATTTACCACCCATTTTCAACACCGTAGTGCGTATATAAATTGAAACAATTTGTCTTTTGAATTACTCGGCGTCTGGACGTAGCCCCGTCTCTAGGTATATCTGTATAGTGATATAAATATGTTAGTGTTGTTAAAAAATCGACATATTTCTCCATTCCCGAAGACCTTAGATATTATTTTCAAAAAAATTCGGGCACAAAGATTTTGCTGTACCTTTATTGTCGAGCTGGCGCATTGGAGATAAGTTTTCCCATTTAATTATAACACAATTCCGGAACATTTTAAGACTTGTAATCACCGAAATTTTTGTTTCTAATAAATCTGTCACCCAGCGAACTGGAGTGTTCATAGAAATAATGCTTTTGCGAGCTTGTACTTCTCAAGTCGAAACATATGGTTGTGAATATGTTTGTGAATATATAGGAATTGCAAGCAGTTATTAAACTCGAATGTTTTTGAATAAAGTTTCTAAAGTTTTGCCGTGCTAAGCGAAATGGAAGATGGTTTTCAAAAAATTTTAAATAAATTTAGTGACAAGTAATAATTTATAATAATAATAATAATAATAATAATTTCGCAATAATGCGAAAAGTTTGTTTCAATAATGATTTTAGTTGTTCTCCATGCAATGAAAATGTAAAAAAAAAACAAGTATGTATTAAAGATATTGAGATTTTTATTTTTCAATCATATAATATTATTTTATTATATTTAGTAGGTTTATCTATTTATTTTTATATAACATCGACATCTCAGAAATTACGTTTGCTGGCAACATGCGCACGTCTTGAACTCGTCAGATGGATAGCTCGCGGTTAAGAAATAGAAAGAAATGCTGAAATGATTGTATTGAATAAACAAAACGCTTATTTGTATTATATTACACATCGCTATCGTCAGGCTGAAATGTCGTGGCCTCGTTGAAATTGGGTGACTAGTTAGCGGTACAATAAGGTCAAAAAGTTTGTTTCAATAACTGTTTTAGTTGTTCTCCAATGCAACAAAAATCTAAAAGAAAGCCTCAAGTATGTATTAAAGATATTGAGATTTTTATTTTTTAATCATATAATATTATGTTATTATATTTAGTAGGTTTATCTATTTATTTTTATATAACATCGACATCTCAGAAATTACGTTTGCTGGCGCCATACGCACGTCTTGAACTCATCGTCAGATGGGCGGTAGCTCGCGGTTAAGTAATAGGAAAAAATGCTGAAATAATTGTACTGAATAAGTCAAAAGCTCATTTTTATTATCTTACAAATTGCTATCGTCAGGCTGACACGTGACAGCCTCGTTGGAAATTAGTGGCAAGATAGTGGTACAATAATGTCAAAAAGTTTGTTTGGCAATAGCAATTTCAGATGTTCTCCATGCAGTGAAAAAAAAACATTTATACATTAAAGACATTGAGAATGCAATCTTTGCAATAATATAATATTATTATATTACATGTAGTGTCATAAAAATATCATTAAACATCATTTCACATGACAAGTAAGGTGTTTCGTAAGTATTCTTCTGAGTTTCCTTGTTCAAGCATTTCTCGATATTTTCTTGAAATTATTGTTACTTGAAATTCATGATTTTAGTATCGTTCTATAGAGTTCGCTTTTTCAAATGTTTTTAGCATGCCAACATTGGCATTTTTCCATTTCGACTCACATTTTCCAAAAGAAGTGAAATTCGCATTTAAAAAGTAAAAAATGTACACCAAGTAATTAAAGTAGTGACTTTCTTGGAAAAGTATTTTTTTCGAATAGCGTGAAAAATAAGAGTAACATTTTGAAAAATAAAAATAAAATCAAACTTGGCGTACATGGTCAAGAAAAAGAGGTTCCTTTTATTATAAATGTTATGTTATAAACGTGAATTTTGTTTTTCACACTACTTGAAAAAAATACTTTTCGAAGATAGTTACTATTCTAATTACTTGGTGTAAATTTTTTACTTTTTATATGTATACTCTGGAGAACGAAATTCAGAATTTCATGACAATTTGTTACTGGTTTTCGGGTCTCAAAGTCTGAAAATGTTGCAACTAATTTTTGAACGGGACGGTCGCAGCAGTACTATGTTAAATAAATATGGCGAAGGTCGTGTCTTTCCGGAAAATTATTGGTCTTAGAAAAAATCTTGAAACACATAGACCACCATCGCGTGTATCATCTTACCTTGAAATCCTCAATCACTGAAATACGAAAATAACATTGTATCGATCGCTGATGCATATTGTATATGTTTTGTGTCCACGTATGTGCGTGTACGTCAGTGGATGTTTTGTGAAAAAAAAGAGTATGTGCCTCGTATCACACGTGTCGCTGAAGCGAACACTGCTTGCGTCCGATTAAAGTCGTAGGTACGTTGTTCTCATCGAACGGAAAAATAAGTGTGAGGGAAATGAGAGATTAATTTTTTCTTCTGCAAATTTCGCACTAAATATTTTCGATTTCGATAAAGAGCCTGTGTGTTTTGCCATTTAAAAAAAAATGGGTAGACACTTCTGATTGTCCGTATTGAGGCTTTGGAATGGCATTCGCCGCATCAAGGTATTCCAATTGATTTTCGATTTTTTTCTTATTTTTAAAAGTGGACCATGGACTTTCGCCAATTTTTCTTGTCGACTATTTTTTGCTGATTTTGAAGGTCGGTTCTGAGGCGGAAAAAAATAGATACTGGGACGAAAACTTACCACATTTTCCATGTCTATTCACGTATCTACCGCAGCCAATATTGATAAATTTGTGTTATTATAATATGAAATTTCAAGTTTCGAACATTGGAATGAATTTAAATGTGCTTTTGTAAAGAAAATATTCAAACAGAAATTGTATACTATTGTTTATTTATATTATATACATATTACATTTTACAACATAATATATATTCGCTCCAAAACTATTGAAAAACATTGATTAAGAAAAAAATACTCCTCATTATGTATTTATTTGTAATTCGGAGCAGGCGGAAGTAAAAATATTTCATAACTATTCGGAATCCCGGCGTCATCCAGAAATTGGTCCCAGATTTTTTAATTGTATTTAAGGTTCAATAGGTTAAAATTGTCGTAAAAAATGGTTGATTATCGATCGCTTTACATATATCAAACTCATATACAAGTACAGAATACACGTGTGATAAAATAAATTTTCGAATTTGAACGGCGAATCCCGTGAAAATTTTCAAGAACAACACAACGAGCAGCTGACACAACGATAATTGTTCCACGCGAGGCTGTTTAGCGTCCATTTTTTATAGTTGTTCCTGCAGTACTTGACATTATTCGTTGCCGTAGTATCATCGTTTGGAGTCTGACATTTTTTCAAGATTCTACATTCACAAGTTAATTGTATAAAATAGAGATTTTCATCTCCCAATCAAAGTCCATGAGGAATGAAAAATCGTCAACGTATGACACGCGAACGTCAAGTTGGAATATATATTATCACCCTTTAGTTTGAATACATCGAGTTGCATCAACTCCAAGATAACTTACAGTGAGCAAAATAGACGGTAAAGAGTCTCGGAGGTTCAAACTTTGGAGCTTTACCGTCGCACGTACGTACAACAGCTGGTGCGAGTTTCTACCCTTTGCTTCTCGCGCTGTCTCCATATTCTTGTTACTGTATCACTGTAAGTTCTATTATCAAACTTCTCGTGCACCCTTGTGTCCCTATATTCTTCATTACTCAGCACTCATCTCGCTGAACTATCTACTCTTAACGTGTAATGTTAACGCCGTCAAGTAATGGAGAACCATTGTACATTTGGAAACATCGACTGAAATATATTATTACTCTTAAGAGAATTTCTTGCTCTCGAATTTGACGTGCATATACATCTTAGAAGAATACACTTTTTTCAGTTATAAACGCCGCTACATTGCCGAGTAAATAACATTGATACAATTATCGCATGGCTATGAAGAACTTAAATTTTCGATAAATTGATTTTTCTTCAAATTTTATCGGCAACTAATTATACACAGATATCAATTTATTATAGCCGGATTTCCAATTAGTATTTTTAACAAATCGTCGAGATGATTAAGAATCTCTCCAATTAGATTTTCATTTTAAAATTTATCGGCAATACGACGGGATCAAGTCAGCATCGCGATTGGTGCATATTTCATTATTCACGAATATAATATGCGTATCCAAGTCCGTTGCTTTTAAATTTACGAAGCACCCTTGTCATGTTGTTGCTATCACACATTCTCATCGCTATTCCCGTGGAGATAGTGCAGCGGGAAAGCTAGCACTAAAAGTAAGAGAGACGGTAGAAAGAGCGGTAGAGCGATAGATGAGCACAACTGACAGTACGTAATATATATGATGCATGCGTATACATAAATATATGGGGTGCTTCACGAACATTGGAACAATTTTTACCGAAATTTTTACTTTTTCGATCCAATTAGAAATTTTATCGCTATTTTACTAGACTTTCCAGTTACGTATAGGCATGATTTATAACCGTGGAATATAGTAAATTTTTGTATCTTGCAGTGATGGACAAATTAATTGTAAAAAAGCTGACAAAGAATTTTGCCAGAGAGCATAAATATGCGAAACCCAACATGTTAAATCGAGGAATTTCACAGCTCGTTATTGCCAAATGCATTGTTCAACGTTATTTATGAGGCTCAATTAATTTTATTACGTATTCTAATTAACATTGATAATGCTATGATAATTTTAATGATTTATTATCAAAATGTTATACTTGAAATATACTGGACGGAATATTGTATTTTAATGACTAATAATATTTTTAATCATAAAACTATTATAGTTCTACTGTTTTTACTGCCAACAAAGAATCCGAAAGAATCTGTATTTCTATTTTTTTGCTTTTATTGTTAGTTGAATGACAAGAAATTGAACGTACATTAGGTTGTTTATGAAAATATTTGTACTATTTTTTGACTAATTCCCAGGTATTCGTTAATGCACGAAATTGGTTACGAAAAATATAAACTTTTTTCGAGATTCTTGACTCTAGATACCGAAATTTTTTCAATATCGCATGAGAGAGCCCATGTATGTTACGAGAGTGAATATCAGGAGCTTTCTGTGCGCTTCCCATCGTTCGACTTCAACCGTTGATAAATGACAAATGCAAGATTCGATTTACTGATAAGTCGCGGAGTTGGGGATCCTGGTCTGAATAAATCACGCCAATTGTTTATCAAACTAACGGGCGCCCGGTCTCGAAGCGCTGATGCGTTTTTCACTCATACGGTATGGCCTTCACCATCGATATATTACTCTGTACAGAGACGACTCGTACATTGTACATACATGTTGGTTACATGTCATGTCTGTGCAATGCATACATCATCCTCGAGACTTGAACAAAAACAGAAAAAAAGAAAAACGAGGATAAAAATGCACTGTGCAGATCGTAGATACTATTCGACGCAGTCTACACGAAATCGAAGCTACGATAATCAGGAAACATGAGTTTTAATTCGTTTCTGCTATACGTAAATCTAAAATTAATAGCAACCATTCCACAGCGAGGGAAAAAAATGTTTGGGAATGAAAAAAAAAAACATTCGATTACTTCCCGATTGAAGGGAAGATTCCTTCTTTCGCTGATCACATAAACGTCATTTTAAGTCAGCTCCGTGTGTGCGTATAAAGGTCAACGCCATTAATCAATTAACAATTACCAATTACCAATTACCAATTACCAATTACCAATTACCAATTACCATTAACCATTAACATTGCACACTTTGCAACCATTAACCAATAAAACATAATTTCGAGTAGCGTTGTTCATCGAATGAATGTCAAATGTAACTAATAGGTTATCAAAAAAGCGAAATGAATGTTAAAACATGCATTTTCATTTTTGTCATGAAAAATGCCGTTTCGTTCGTTCGTTCGTTTTTTTGACATTCGCAAGTGGTAACGTCAAAACTCTTGAGATGACGAATGTGATTAATAGTGAAAAGGTTCGCATGACATCCTCTACAAAAGAAGAAAAAGAAGAGGTGAAAAATCTCGCTTTGGAGATCAATATTGGAAGCAAATGAAGCAATAAGAGTGGTAGCTCGTGAAAGAGATGCTTTGCATCGAAGAAAATTGGAGTTTTCGAATATAGTTCGGTTGTCTGGCGATGACAAATAATGGCAAAGCATAGGGAAAATCTTCCTCTTTCCGCTCGAGGTTTATTTCAACGAGAGATGGGATTCGTTTTGTTAATTTTTTTTCAATCTCTGGAAAAAAACCGGAGGCGTGAAAGCGTTGGCTCTTATATAAGTGAATCCTTTATTTTTCTCGTTTCATTCTTCTGGTGTCTAATATTTTCTCGTTCCAATCTTTTCCATTCCCGGAGCCTCATTTCGTTGCCTTTCTGGCAAATTCCGTGAAATATCCTATAGAATTCTTTGCCGCATTTTCGCGTAATTACGCGACGTAATGCTTTTTTTCTCTTATGAACAATACACTCCTAGTCATCTTGTTGAGGGAATGCACGGTGTTGAAAAAATTAAGTGAACCGGCCTACGCTTTTTAATTTGATCAAATTCCCCGTGCAGAAATTTTGCTCGGAAAAAAGCCCTGCCCTCGACCAGATTTCCCTACTTTATGTCGAAACATGGTCAGGATAACCAGCCTGGACCCGAATAGGAATGTAACGGGTTTGGAATCGGGGCCCAACGTGTACATTTCTGGTCAGGACATGGCCGGGCGATGATCGAGCAGTTATAAAGCCGGGGTATTGTCTAAATTTCCTTTTTCGTGAAATACTTGCAGGACTAAATTCGGTACTGAAAAAAGCGAAGTATTGATTATTTCAATAGCCATTCTGACTTTTAGGATAGAATTGGTCCTTGACAAAAACAAATAAAATATACGTTCTCTCGCATTAACGTAACGACGGACGTGTGACTAAAAAAAAGTACCATGACCTGTCGTTACTTTCCTCTTATATCTTTGCCATACGTGGTATGAGTTTGCGAGAAACGACTATGTCGGTGCGTTGCGCTCTATTACACGGGTCTATTTAATTTGGTTATGGGTGCGTATCACGATTTGCGTTTACTCTATCAGGTTATAAATTGTTGTGTATACCAGCTTCGCATTTGTGACCGTTTTAAATAAAACAAGAACTTTACATAGTTGTACAATTCGCTACGTATGTAATCGTTCACGCCAAGAATGTGCGTAAGTGACAGTTGGCTGATTTTCGTGATTTCTTTCTTTTGCACAATACCACATATCACAATAGATGATTTTTGTTAATGCGTACACAAGAATGTGACATTTTGCGTTTCTGTACTTGAAAACACATAAACTTGTAACAAAGATGAAGTGAAATAAAACTGTACATTATAATTACGAGCTGTGTTGAAGAATTGAAATTCCGTAAAAAAGATATATAGAGTCGCCGCTTTACACCACCGCTGAAAAGTTTGGATACACTAGTCGATATTTCTTGTCGATATTCGAATTTTTAAAGCGGCGTTTCAAGAGGATAGATCAGACTTCAGTTTGGTTTTTTAACATTTTTTTCGACCCGGTACGCACTTTGATACGTGACCGTTTTTAGGCCTTTTTTCGCCATCGCAAATTTTAGGAACTTTTTCTTTTACTATGACCTCACCTCACCTCACCTCATTAGAATATGCGCCTGTACCGCGATGGTCGACAAAAGGCCTAAAAACGGTCACGTACTAAAGTGCGTACTAGGTCGAAAAAAAAATTGAAAAAAATATTTAAAAACAGCAAACTGAGGCCTGATCTATCCTTTTTAAAGCGCTGCTATGGAAACTCGAATATCGTTTTTTTTGGCAGACTTATCCAACTTCAAATGCGGCAAGAAATATCGACTGGTGTATCCAAACTTTTGAGCGGTAGTGCATATGGCATATATTAATTAATATAGTAGTCGACCCCAAGAATGTGTACGCCGAGAGTCTAACCTAACAATCTAAAATGCCATGGAAAATGAGATAAAGGTGGAAACAGGCGTCGTTAAGATTGTCAGTTGTGACTGGAAGTGTCATTGGCGTTTTGTAAATTAACGCATCATTTATTAAAAAAACGATGCAGCCAAAATCCATATTGTTTTGTTTCCAAATAATATCCAAATAATGACAGCTTTAACAAAAGTTAGTTAAAAAATTACTTGAAAAATTAACCCTTACTTGCCACACTTCTGTAAAATCACGTACTTGCCACATTGGGGTAAGATTCTACCCCAGCGACAAAAACTGTTATAAAATATAAACTTTCGATTATTTTTCCTTGAAAATTTTTTTAGAACATATGAAAAGCTTACTCTGAAAGATGATATAGGATATAAAGCCGAATATTTCATTTAAATATATTTAAAAAATGTCAGAGTTGAAAAAAGTTGGAAAATGGCAATTTTTACAAAAAATTTATAATTTTTTTTTCCGCGATAGAATTCTCTAAAAATTTAACTGAATATTCGTCTAATGTGTTAGTGCAGGAAAAAAAATTGTGTAGCAAAAGGTTTTTAAGAAAAGGTTGCCACACTGGGGTGGTCTTCTACCCCACGCGACTTTAGACGCCTGCTTAAGACATACTAACTGCTTTAACGTAATGCTATTGGGCCTAAAAGTTAGTCACACTCTCCAACAATTGACAGATGTCACTATAGGCCCCTTACCTAACGATTAGGTACTTAAAATTAAGAAAAAAAAAGCCTGGGGTATTTTATTACCCCAGTGTGGCAAATAAGGGTTAATATCATTTAAACACCAACTTTACGTAGTATGCATCCTTAAATTCAATTGCTTCAATTTTTGAAAATATTCAAGAGTATTTGTTACGAAATTGTTCTAAATGTTTTTGGCTTTCCGCATCGTGAATTGACATTCGTGTTAAAATTCTCACGAGTATCACTAGCGGAGTAGGATGTTATGAAACGAGTGAGAGTTGGATGAAACAAGACCGTTGGGACTGCTGGTTGTGTACAGAGAATTGCAAGCTTTTGCTTGCAATTAATAACTGTAAAAGTACAAATTTGTAAAAAGATGCTCTTTCACCATCGAGGGTTGTTGGGAATCAAATATTATCCTTTTTGATATTAAATTACACCTTGCGTATCATGCTTGTTTCGCTTGATAAATTGTTCTTTCCTTTGACCTGTTGTATAGACTCGATGGTACGATTTTGTTGTGTTGGCCAAATACCATCTAATTTCTTTTGCTCGTTCGCTTCTACCATTCCGTTTTTCTATAGCTATCTCCCGTCTCATTCCTTCGGAGCTAAGGGACCATAAACCACAAAGATAAAAACATACCCAGCGTACCTGAGAGGATTCATTTTTGCTATAAATCAAATTGTCTTGATTCACACAGAATCCGCACGAAGAGATTCATACGTGAATTTCTGGCTGGATATGAGAGAAAAATACCAATGTGTAGAGGAGAAAAAGTTCGTTGTATGGTCAAGGTTCTCTCGAGGGTCGCCTTATCGACGATATTCGCTTATAATATGCCGGGAAAGTATATATAATAACCTTCAGCGTGACGTCGTTATTTACATGACAATCACACTGAAAATGCTTACCTCACGAACGGTTAATTTCTGTCAGCAGATGTTGGTTTTGTTGCTTACTCTGTTTCATTAGTTCTTGTATTGTGATTGGATTCAGCATGTGCTTGGCACAATAATATATTCTAGCGCTCCCGACTATACCCAACTTTATTCATCAACCATGTAGTACGCAACGTCAAAGAAATTCGACAAAAAATATGTCTCGACAGCTACATTGTACATGAAAAATGTAACGGTCTTGAATTCGCGGAATTTACGAATTTTGTAATGGTGGATCAAAATACCCTGTAATGTCTCATGTATACTACATACTTTCATCCATAGCAGTTCCCCTATTTCTCGTGCACTTCTCTACCGCTGGCTTCCTTTGCCACCTTTCACATACGTGTACCATATTCGTCCACGGAATTTAATCTAATATCCCGTGGAACCTCATGTTCGTCGTTCCACGAGTGAACATACGTGAAATGTATCCAGTAACGTTTGCCGAATTCCCTCGTCGTCCAACTGTCGGCCAATTTCAAATCCGACGTCCGGCGATGTATGTATATAAATTCATATATATATATATATATATATATATATATAGCACTATATATATATATATATATATAGCACTATATATATATATATATAGCACTATATATATATATATATATAGTGCTACGTAACGATACATTACGCGACAACCATGCTATATAAACCAAACGTGGGTTGGCTACGGTATATAAATTTAAATATGTATAGTAAACTATACGTTACATGCACACCAAAGCACAAAGCTATCCCACGATACCGTATAGTGTTCTAAGGTGCTTACGCGCTTAATACATTGTCGAATCCTGTCTGTACTTTGCTGCGTTTGGATTTGCGGTACGATCGACATGAAGATTACGCATTTCTCTTTTCACAGCTCTCCAGGATCAATTTTTAAGGTGATTAGTAGAGATGTACTTAATGAAATCTCATAGTTATTGGACTACGCCTGTTGTTCTAAAACATGTCTTTTTTAGCCAAAAATGCAATACTAGGGCAAAAAAAATCGTACGAAACTTTCTAAAAAACGAAAATGCTGGTTTTGATATCCTCTTCAAGTTTGTTATAGAAAAAACCAACGAAGAAACTCGGCAGAGGCAATGTAGGCAGTTTTAAACGTGCAAAAAAAAGCTGAAAAATTATTATATTTTTATATATATTAATTATATTTTAAAAAAGACATTTCAGGCCAAAAAAAGATTCTAACAAATTTCCTGAAACAGCAGGATGTAGGAAAATTTATCCTCTTCAAAACGCCGCTTGGGAAATTTGATTATCCTCATTTTCGAGTCTGCTATCTAACTTTCAGTGCAGCAAGAAATTTCGACTGGTGTGCCCAAACTTTTGGCCGGCGGTGTATATTTGTATCATGTAAATGAGATGCATTCTCTTCTTTCCAATAGCCATTATAAGTACATTTAGGAAGATCAAACTGTTTCGATTCCATTTAAACGATGAACATTGTAAATTATTTGTTGAAATTTAATTTACAAGAAATTTCACGCTGATCTTCCCTTCCTGTGTCATTAGAAAGTTGATCGTGCGGAAATTTAAGCTATACAAAATCTGTACGTTCACTTCGTACATCTAAAGCTTCCGGTGCTGTGCACGATAACTATATCGAAAGTTTATCTCTGCGCTTCAACTTGGCTTTCGTTGAAATTTGTGCTCGAGAGTCATCCACCTAGCTGCGAATCAGGGTTAGACAGACCAGAAATAAAATATGTATACATATACGTGAACGGAGAAAGCCCCTCATGGCCCCCCTGATGTCGCAACGATGGAAGCTCTTGGGGTGAAGCTACGAGGAAAAGCGAAGCAAGTCGTACATGAGGCTGCTGCAGCCCAGACAGAGAAAAGCTGATATTGTTATTCGCCAAGCTGGCGTGCAAACCCACTAGAGAATTTAGGGTATGAGTGGCGCCAGCTTGTCCCGACGTAACCTTGTTTAAGGGCAGACGTATCTTATACCCAATGATCCTCCCTCCTCCCCGAACCCCTATATATCCGCTATTTGAATCTGCCTTACGAATTAACCATCCCTTTCCTATTGCACCTCTGTTCTACTGGTCCTCTGTCCCAGCATTCGCTCGCTATGCTAGTTCACCAATCTTTGTGGTCCCTCTATCTGAAGTATGTGTTAGACTGGAAACGTTTAATAGAAATGATTGCGGCCGTCCTGCTGGCAGGGAATTCATGCCGGATGCAGCATGTCTTAACGATGAAGGTAGGTTCAAAGTTACTCTGGTTGACTGTCTTGAGCCACATAGGTGGATACGTCTTTTTTTATTAAATCACAATTAGGCTGGATGCAATATACGGAGAAACGTATGTTGAGTCTGTGTTTGGGTAGTCTTGTACATTTGGAGGCAACTGTTCCAAAAGAAGAATACCAACTGTATTAAATACAATTATATTTTGATGATGCATTCTGATGCATTCGAGATCAAAGGAGTCAATATCCTCGGTTGTATCATAAGCCACAATCTGCAATTCTATTCAGGCAAAGTTTGACCTTCGGCACTTCGCTCAACTAACTCTTTTATTAAATATCAAGACTTTGCGGGAAATTCCATTTGCATCCAACCTGAGTACTGTCTTTTGTAGCATCGTTAGAGTCGCAGCGAACATCAGTCGTTAACTTGGAATTTACGAGGTACGTATTATGTCGGAGGTGGAGAGTCAGATCCTTCTATGCCTGAAGGCAATGGCTCAACGATTCAGCTTCCGAGAAACCTTACCATACCCCGGTAGAAGAGCAAATAGTTTCATTATTGTACCATTGTTCATCGTATTGGAATGGGACACAATGGTCAATGCTTCTGTACAGAATCATCGCAAAGGGCTAAAGAGCTTAGAACAAGTCGACTTGGAATCACAATATAGTTGTTACACAGTTCAAAGCCGTTCGGTATTATCAGCATTCACGACTAATTTCTGTATTGTAGTAAGAAGAAGTCTGGAGAGAATTTTCCGCAAGGATATTCAAATTCGACTCGAGCGAACTGTCTAAAACCAAAAATGGATGAAAAAAGAACTGGAAAATTTCGATGAATCGCTTTTAGTTAGGTTCTTTGTCGTCTGCGCAGGAAAATTGTTCATGTGGCTTTATATTGCAGTAAAATAGCACATTTCGCTGCGAAACATGTATTATATTAATGGAAAAAAGCTCTGTTCCGTCTCTGATCCCCAGTATTTACCGATGATTTTTTCTATTGCGTTATGTTTCTTCTAATGGGCTCGAGGCAAAACTATTTTGAAAAGGTTCATCAGAAATAAATGGATTTCCTATCTTCATCCAAGAATATAACAACCTTTCGAGCGACCGGTAAATTACCTGTAAATAATAAAAAATCTTGATTGACAGCTGGAAGCCCATATTCCTGTATAATATCCGTGGCAGGTCTCTGACGTCAGGTCATACCATTTTTTTTTTAATTACTCGGCGTCGAGACGCTGCCGCGTCTCTAGATAAATGATATAAATAAAAATAACAATAAAAATAATAATCAATAATAACAATTCCATTTACGTGCGCCTTCGTATTTTTGTAATGTTCGAATGGAAAACGATTAATTCCATTGCGAAGAACGGCAGTTTTTATGCTTTTCATCCTTCTGCAATTCTGCTACAGCGTAGTCGACCTGCTCTCCTTTACCTCTGATTCTCTATTTCCTTTTCCTTCATCTTGAGAATATCGACGATATTCCTAGAAAACGTTGAACATTTTCATTCATATTTTTGTCTCTTTTTTAAAGCTTTTTCCACAGTTTCATATATCTCTTCCGATTTAACTTTCTTCTATATGCTGTAACGATGCTGTCTCTTTCTTTCGATCTCACGATGCTGAAGACGATCTCGGGCTTTCTATATTCGGCTATATCTGTCTTCCTTCCGACTTTTTCTTCGCGTTTTTGCGCTGACATCGTTGACTTTATTATCCCTCTAGACTCTAGACAAATGTTTTCGAATGCTTCAGAGCTACAACTTGCAACTCTTATAACTGTGTTTTCAGCTCGCTGCTCTATTTAAATTGGAGTACGATATGATGCATGTTTCATGCCGGAATAATTGTCAAAAAAATCTAAAAAAGCACAATTGTACCTTAGATTCCTTCGCTCGAAGTTCGTTTGAAAGAATTTTTAACGAAGTATAAGGCGATAGCGATCCTATTTCGAAGTCTCTGGGCTTTTAAAATCAACGTTGTTGGGAGTCTAGAAACATTTACTGACATGCAGGGTGCTTCTTGTATACTGTAAAAACGGTAGTGTTGGAACAGTACACCAAAGGGGGGGGGAGTGTTTTATTAAAAGTCTGCTGTTATTGGCGTTCAGATTTTACAACCCTTATCTTCATTATTCATTCTACATCTTCGGTATAGAGAGTCCGTGATATTCGCTATCTTAAAATCTGCTAGCGAAGCCTTTATTCTGTGACTGCAGACATGTCTATACACACACTTTGTCTTCGTGTTCTAGAATAAGTGTTGAATAAGCAACTTTGAGACTGCCGACTAGCACCTGCTGTTGGTGGTATTGTACTCTTTCAGTCCACGTTGGCTCTCACGTGACTGTCGACTGGACGGATTTTCCCACTCTCGCCCTTCATATTCCAGATGTGTATACGTTCCTGTATGTCAAGTATAGCCTAAATATATAACATAGATAACTACATATTTATTCTCTACATACATTAGTCTATATTCCATACCGTACCCTCAACTTGAATAACGTCCCTTAAGCGTTTTGATTTCAACGCGGATTTCATTTTCCCTAAAGAGAAAATCTTTTTTTTTTTGACATTGCAATTGCGATGCTAAAATATTGACGATAATATATCCACAAAAGAAAAATCATTACCACGTGAGAAAAAAATGTCGAAATTTTCGAATTATGACAAGTTAATGAGAATTCGCGGTAACAGTGTCGAATTTTTCCTACAATTAAAAACGGCTTATCTTGTTTTTTTTGGGGATACAGAAAATATTCGGGAAATCTTTTCAGCCGTCGATAAATCAACAAACTAACTGTCGAGAATTAAAAAAAAATTGTTCCGTATATTTTATTCCGTGCACAACAGGCCGAGTATAGGTGGCTTTTGCATGGTAAGCCTTTATTGAAAAATAGGGAGTATGGATCGAACGTATGTGAGCTCATATTTCAAGCCTGAAGGTATTGGCATGAATGGCTAACAATGCAAAATTTGAAAATAAAACAAACAGGGCGTAAATAAAAATGGACACGAGGGATGAAAAGCCACGTGAAATTTGGCCCGTGCGCTAAACCTTATGCTTTCGTTCAGGATTACAGCAATAGGGGTGAATTTATGAAATGGATACAATCTCCCAGTTGCGTGACATTCTTGTAACCTATCGGGTCTTAATATTTATTACTCGTAGCAGGTTATCAAGACATAAGCTCTTGTTTGTCTTTGAAAACTTTACTGTATACAACATTTTAAGGACAAATCCTGATGCCATTATAGGAGATTAGATGAAATTTCGCTCTGAGAATTTATGTTAGCTCATGTAAATAACTCGATCAATATCCCTTATATGTTTTGATTTAAACGCGAATGCGATTTTCCCGACAGAGAAAATCTAATTTTTTTGGCACACGATTGCGATGGTAAAATATTGTCGATAATATCACAAAAGAATATATAAATATATCATTGATAGTCTAATACCAAAAAGCACGAAAAATTTCTGTATTGTCGAAATGTAAAATTTATCATATAAAGGTCGATGGTTTGCAATGTATTCGCTTAGACATCAATGCGCCTGAACAAAGCATATTACCATTTTTTAATTATCGTCCATTTTTTCTTATACAATTTATGGAACGCGTTATCTACTTTTATTTAAATTTTACATTCCATTGCGAAAATACGTATGGAATTTTATCAATCCCGCGGTGTTTTTATTTACGTTATCGGATGATACCCTTCACCTTCAACGAGCGAGATATTGAGAATTTAATAAAAATATCGCTCAGAGAAAACCGATATGTTTATGTGATGAAAAAATCACCGAACATGATATGTCGAATAAAAAAATAATGCGCATGTTTTATAGTCAGCTAAATTATACCAAAATAATCTAACTCATGTAAGTTAGGGTTAAAACTTGGTTGGATTGAGCTCATGTGCTACACTGTCTCGTGGAACAGGATTTAATTTAGTAGGAATAGCACGTCTAGAAACTGAACGTTCAGCAGGGCGTTGGCCGGCGCTTCAAGAAACGACTGCTGTATTATTTGACGAGACTCGCAACCCCCTTGGCTATTTTCCCGCAAACTATTAAACTTTGCTGGTTCTCTATTCGTAAATACATGTAATGACCAACCTGCTCTTCCTTTTCCCGTAAACTTTACTTTGCGGAATAATATGGGGTATTATTTTATAACGCCTCTTCCACAAGCACGTGCCGTAAGTACAGTCATCATTCATAAATACGAATAGGTAAGGTACAACATTCTGCGTATTGAGGACAGAGATGATTGCACATGTTGCTTTCAACAAATAAAGTATCGATGTTTTTTTTCTATTTACAGTACTTTCATACCAGGAACAGCAGAAATTAATTGTATAAAAGCATTAATTAGATTTTTTTTGCTATTCATTGTGAAAACTCAACATTGTTGAGTTTTCGCACTCATAACTTTTAAGATTAGGGTTGTTTCAAGTGGCGGATGGTGAATCAACTATTTTTGGCAGATTTTTATATTGGAACGCCCTGTATATGGAATATGTACGACATGACAGTTATAAAATTAGAGAGAACCCTATGGTAAAGATGAAATGCGGTGGGTAAAAGAGTGATTGCCAAAAAGGATCCATATACATGCATACAGTAAAGTTTTCTTCGGTTGAACAAGCTCAGAGCTTTCCATGAATGGGCGGACGATATTTTCTCCGGGCTTCTGAGGGCCTTGCTTCGAAACCTCACCCGAGAAAACCGAAAGGAAGAGCGTTGAGTAGAACGAGGATATCCTCGAGGAATGGCAAACTGTATCCCAGAGAGTCCCAGAAGAGATATATAAGATAACGATTTATGTCCACAGTTTCCGACCGGCGCTATATGATGCCACATTACTTATCGAAGACGAGCGAAGGCGTACGTTGGTCTACACCGGAGGTTTTGGACGAGTTGGAGAGGAGGGAAGAAACGGTCGTTGAAAAATTTACAACTCGATGGAAAAACATGAAATCGTTGATGTTACAAATACATGTACGAAGCAATCAAAATGGCAATTTAAAAAGAGAGCGGTAAGAACTCGAAAACATCGTGAGCTCCTCTAATAGATCAAACAAGTACGAGATTGGATGTGGAAGTAATGTTTTTTAGTACAATATTGTACCGACAAATGTTTCTAAACAAGTTACAAAAAACAAGGTACTATAATAATGAATATAAATATAATGAGCGATGGGCCTCGGGGGTATTTTTAGTTATTTTTACATGCATTACGGTGATCCCACAGGAATCACCAGTAACCGGAAAGATACGCCGGCATAGACGCAAGGCTAAGAGCATTGGCCCGGTCGGGATGCTGAGCACGCGCTTGTCGTCGTCCGTTCTTATATTATTTTTTTTCACAATAATGTATCTGTTATTAAATAATTGCTCAATCATATCTATCATGCCGCTGTTTTAACGTTTTGAAAGAGAAAAATATCCTCTTCGTTCCATCTTGAGCCACGCTTTTTATCCATTCCATTAATTAACGTCATCGTTAGTCAATTGGTCCATACTGAATCTTCAGCTTATAAATATACTTGCCTATTATTCTAAGCGAACATGGAGTTTGAGATATATATTTCTTTGAATTGAAACGCGGATCTATGTATTCGTAAGAGTTCGACCGTACTTGTCGCCAGTGTACCAGAAGCACACGAGGGTGGAAAGAGGAATCAGAGTGGCAATTAATTCAAACGCTCCGGGCTAACTTGATAACGCTGTCCTAGAAGTAAAGAACAGGAAGACTGGTTGAGATGTGTTCGGACGAGCTTTTGTGCCGAAGCACGCGAATCCAGCAGGTATATACGTGGACAGAATAGAGTGGGAATAACTTGTACGAAACACTTTGCGATTGTGAGGGACAGGAGAAGCCTTGAGGGAAAAAGAGGGTGAACAAAAATATTTGTCGCACCGAGTAGGTTTTCTGGTATAATCGTGCACAATTTTGCTCTCATATTCCACGTGTAATGTGTCGTGTTATGTACTCGCATACACATATAAAAAAGCTTTGCTTTATAAAATACATACATCGAGCTTTTTCACGAAGATCATAAAAATGTGCAAACTTTTGTATCAAACTGCCTCGTTATTTCATGTTACACGTGCAACGTTTTTTACATGGCCGTATACACCACCATTGAAAGACGGTCAGCATACATTGGGCTATCCGTTATTTTCCACGTTAACTTTTTTCACTTGGTTATGCTTGAAATTTCTAATTTATATCCTAAAAACAATGTTGGCAAAAAAATGAAACGCCATTCACCCCTGCCTAAATGATGCTACTCTTTCGATTCAATTATAACTTGGGAATTTTATACTCTCTCTGGAATTCAATTTTTTTCTCTGCTATGATATTCATTACATTTCGATAATTCTTCTCTCCACTTCGACTACGATCCTTTTACATTGACAATTATTTATAACGAGGACGAACACTTTTGAATATCATTTTTTTTTCTACAATTTTTCAAAATAATTCTTATCGTAGTCAAAGCAGGATCAACAGTTTTCAAAAATGGAGCGAATGCAAAAATCTAGGACATCTTCTATGAAAAAAGGCGCTTGGCGAGACCATTTAAAAGAATGTACTGAAACTCGAATTCTCGAAACTTAACCTCGTTTTGCATAATGTCGAAGCCTTGCCTGTAAACTTTCTCAAAGTGTCACATGTTCGTACATGTGTGAAATTTGGTAAAAAAATTCTCGATAGACACACGAAATATTGAAATCCCACGCAGGAAGGTAAGAACTTTGCAGAACGACTGTGATGAAAAAATTATTAAAAAACAAACGATAGTTTATTGGTTAGAAAAAATGAAGATTTTCATTCGGCTCCAGGATTATTATGAAATGCAAGTTTAACAAGGGTTATTACACATCCTGTATGAATAACTTATCCTAGCTTACACGCTCGGTTCACGGCTCCTTGTTCCTCTCTAATTATCTTCTGAATACCCACGCTATGATTGAATGTATACATAAACACACTGAACTATCACGATGTTTTAATCCATGCATACGAATGCATGTTACAATCAGTAGCATTATCTACGACTATTTGAATAATGATCGAAAGCACGTTCAATCAACGCTGAATTTGAAATGTGGCCATTAGCGCTGCCGATGGACGTTTGACGAAAGCTCGTAGGAATAGGATGGGCTTATCTGGAATTGAAATTACACCCAACGGATCAACGAACTGGAAGAGGATTAGCGCGTGGAAATGAGGGTTGTATTTGAGCCACTTCCTGCCTACACTTTGTAAATATAAGCGCGCTCCGCTTTGGTTAGTGTGCTTATTCCTGCGTCATGTGGACATTGCCAACCAATTGCTGAGAAATAAGAATAAACCCTATCCATGTACATTATCAGAGGTCGATCTCTATAGTAATAATGGCATACAAATATCATCGCTCCGCACGAGATTTTTTCCAAATTGTGAGTTGCTTTTTTAAGTGCGAGTTTTATTTACTTCAGTTCTTCAATATTTGTATACTCGCTCGTTATTTTGTTTATTTGCTTTCGTTTATTTGCGATTAATTAATTTTCATTTGTAACAATACTGATAACACATTCAAAGCAGGCCGTCTTTTCATAATAATACAAAATATCTGAATATTAGGAACCCACCACATCGGTTATATACATACATATATGTATATCATGACGAGTTTATATGGAACAAATAATTATACTCTGACACAGCGAGGAGATTCAGCACTGGCTCTAGCATGTATTTCGCTTATTTCTGGGTCTGAAACCTATAATAAATTTATCCGCTGAGTTTCGCTCGATCGACATACGCACATAAATGTACACATACCAACCGGAAGTTCGCAACCGCGGTTTTTGAACCGACGAACCGTAAGCGAGCTTCCGCACTCTTTGTTTGCTTTTAATATTCGTGCGTATTTTCTCCCCTTCCCACTCTTACTCATCCTGCGGAGCAAACCACGATTAAATAAATATTTTCTGTTGTATTGGAATTCAATACGTGTTGAAAAAAAGTGCATCCTAATTTAGCCGTAGATCAGAATAACGCGATTATTGCCCGATGCAGTTGCCCGAGAGTCCCACGAAAAAAAGAATATTATGCCGAGGAAAATGAAGTCCAGAGTCACAAAGCTTCCGTTCGTCATTTTATGTATTTAAACATCGTATTCAACGTTGTGAGAAATTTTGAGGCTAATTAAAATTACGTTCAGTGGATAAGAAGAAACCTCGAAATTCTCGCTCGAAAAATCGTACACATATTTTAGACGATTGAATTACTGAATGTTTTTTTCGTTTAAATTATACACTAATAAATCCTTAAGGTAGTACCGCCGCAAACCAATTTATTCTGACAGTAATTGTTATTGTTTCGATGATATGTCTTCCGTGGTATTCTGCTGATTGGCAAAACCAACAATATATCGACTTTTTCGTCATCGAGATGTTGATGGTCGAAATTAATAATACTCTGAACTGATTTTTGTACGGGACTTCCGCGGTGCTACTGAGTTAACGATAAGCATCGTACGAGGGTAATATATATAGTAAGTATTGAATTATTTGTACGTGGCGAAAGAGCGAAGTAAAAAAGGCAAAAGTAAAACGCGCACATTGAAGAAGGACGAAATGGTCAGGATGATAGGTGAAATATTGGTAAAGCCATTAGGACTCACCACTTTATTGTGGCCAGGCACTTTAAAAGCCACTATACCCGCCCGACCCACAATTCTGCTGTGCGCATCCGGCTGTGGGCAGTAAAACTCCTGGGAGAGCGAGATGAAAGGATGTTGGTATACTTGATGCGGTGCTTGCAATACAGGCAAGCCCTCCTTACCCTTTTGTCGACTGTTTCATTCCAACCAGCGCCATTTTCTGTCCCAACAGCCGTTGCTTCGAAAACACTGGCAAAAAGGCGTGAGGTCTGGAGGTTCAGAGAGCAGGAAAAAGAATAGAACGGCGATAAGGCCCTTTTTCTCACTACATTTATATACAAGATCGTTTTAAAATCAGTACAGCAGGAGGCAAAGTTTCAGTTTCACGCTGAACTTCGAACAGTACATGCCGACGACGTTTCATCTAATGAAATCCTGAAATTTTATTAATCCTAACAATAATTTGCCGATCTGCCGCTGATTGCGGTTGAATATTCCTAACTATAAACAAATCATGAAGAACTTGTCGAAAAGAAAGGCTCAATTTGTTTTTCGTTCGGAATCTTATCTGAAACCTTACTACGCATTATTGATATTGAATTTCTAGGACTCCTTTGGGCATGTTATATTGAAAGCCGCGATGCACATATAGTATCACTCTTTACAGATTCAACTTTCTAGAAACTCAGTTCGTCGCTGTGTACATACTATATCGCGTGTACCGGCGTGTGTTCCGGCGTTTGTTTCCAGGCCGGGAATCCTGTTTCCATCCGCTAGGTTTACCAACTCTGCCCATATATGTGTGTACGGTACAAAGCTACTTCCTTTTTCAAAGTTCCGTCGTTCTTTCCCTCTAGAGCTCTTATACTCTCTCTTCCACTTTAAGTTTTCCCGATAATAGATTGTTTTTCCCCCCTACGACGAATGGCTGGCTGTTTCAATCTCGTAAACGATCAAGTCCAACACGAGGCACATGCGTGTGTTGGCTCATTATCATATGCACAGGTAGCTTCAACGTGTTTGTCTTGTAAAACCCTAAAATTTATGGACCATTTTCAACGAAAGTTTATTTATTTATCGCGCGTGACCCTCGATTAGTTGAAGAATCTCGATGCAAAATCGGCTCGCCTGTGCTAATGGGTATTATTTCTACGGTTAATTATCTTCAAGTGTATAAAATATAGCATAAGGCATAAAGATATTCAGTAGCCAGAAGTGTGTTGATTAACACACGAAATATATTCGTACCTAAGACGGACCTCATCGTTGCAGGTTGCGTTAAACATACAGTGCAATTTAGTGCACATGATTGTTAACATTTGTTTACGAGTCGGAGGCGTGGTACATGGTAGACATTTGTCCCTAGGCTGTAATGTGGTTTTTTTTGTTAAAACTTGCATCTGCTTTATTCTAGACACTAGGATTTAATTTGCACCATGAATATTGATGTGCTTGTATTTTATGAATATTCAACGTCTATAAGTTGATCAATATTTTCATACCTATCGTATGTATCGTTTATTTTTACCTGATGAAATAATTCTTCATCGAAGTTCAGCAAAGTTCAGCAAACTCGTGAGGGTTGGATCTGAAAGAGCAGAAATATTATTTAAATCCTTTGTCAAGAGCCACAATCCTCAATAAGAGAATCATAGGTCTCATCATAAGTATAGTATAAAAATCTTTATAAATTGATAAAAATAACTCGAAAATAGTTATAAATATTTTTGGTTAGTCAGGGAAATGAAAAATGATCCGATTTTTGCGCGTTTTGCTTTGTTGCCTAAACGTGGTTACGATGTTTTGCACCTTAAGCAAACCGTTCAATGTAGAATTGCTGATCGCCACGAGATGGTCTACTATTCATGACTCGAAAGTTAGCCTCGCAATTTCGGTCAAAAACTAAAGCATGTGCTTGCCAATTGGGATAGCTAGTTCACAATCTCACGTTCATTATCAATCCTTAATTATGGTTACGAGGTTGATAGACAAAAAACTCGGACGGATCGGTATCAGAGCAGAGCATTATTTGATTTATGCAGAGGCACGTTAATGCGTCAGGGTAGTAGGAAAACACCGTTGAACATTAACATATTTTGCTGTAAGCATGTACGTAACTAATAGGCGGATATTCATGTACATAGCCATCGAGATAAAACACTGTACGATATGCATATTATGCACGAAATGCACACTTGTGAGTTCCAAAACTTAAAAAATATTATCCGTATACAAGAAGATTTTGCTTTTCCTCAGTTCAAAAATGTAGAAAAATTCTATTTGATTAATAAAATCGATAAAAATGGCATTTTTATCGAAAATTAAATTACATGTGAAATGCTTATTTTACATGTAATGCGTATATTTTATAAGATCCATGTGAGATATATCGAACTTTTGCTATATTTATTGTCGTCGATTTATTCGTTTTGTTTTATTCGGCTGTTTTTTAAAGAGCTGAAGTAGCGGATGTCAGACAAGTTCCGTCACAAGGCACATCCATATTGATGGATAGATTTAACATCCATATGGATGTTAAACCGCACACTCGTCATAACCAACACTTAGAGTTCTCTATTTTTCAAAATGTTCTCTAGGAAAAAGTTTATGGTCGCGTTTGAAGTTTTGGACATAAAAAAACAAGCATCGATTTTAGAGCTTCGGAACTTGGTGTTCACAACCGTTGCATGCCTCCCAAACGTTAAAATGCACGTTTTATGGGGTAAAAAAAATGGCGCGCGCTACCCCTTTTTCATCCATGGATATTTCGCGTATCATCCGCGCAGAGTTAGCACTATAATTCATACGTTTGTACATACGCGAGGTACGATATTTTTATTTTGAAATATGTTAGCTGTGACGCCGTTTTGGACACAAAAAAAACAGTATCGTTTTCAGAGCTCCGGAATTTGGTGCAAACGAGCGTTGCGTACCTCGCGTACGTACGAATGTATGAATTATGGTGTTGACTTCGCGCTGATAATACGCGAAATATCCATGGGAGAAAAAGGTCTAGCGCGCGTCTGAACTAGTAGTAGTAAAAACAGTTGATAGGCAGACAGTTTTACTGGCCGCGTCGACTTTGAGTTGAAAGGCCGGTAGCGCTGTCATTGTGGCTTTCAGGTATCGAATTTTACTATAATAATCCAGAAAAAGAAACGCGGAGTGAGAGAGAATGAGAGATGTAGAGGGATAAAAGAAAAAGGGGCGATTGGAAGGAAGAGAGGAGATGAGAGAAGAAGAGAGGACGGTCGCTATTCTTATTCTACTTTAGTAGCCCATATTGAACGGCTAGGAGAAGTCAACGGCTGTAACGCCTGTAGGACCAAGCTTTCGAGACGCAAAGCGATGGGATTAAAAACGTTTCGACGATTAAATTTTCCGGTTCTCCTCGTGTTGGTCTTTGTCATTAAGTTTCTCTGTCTTTCTTTTGCTATTTCATTTCTGGCGTTCAATTTCCATTCCCTCTTTCTAGTCCGTGACTCTTAATTCTCTCATCGCCTTATGTTACGCTCCGCTACCTTAATCTCTCCTCGCTTATGCTGTATTTTTCAGTCGATGATAAGCCGGCTTTTATTTTTAAAAAATAGACATGTAAATTCGTCAAGCCTTTGTTGGAATCACAATGAACGGCTTGTCACACTCGATATTCACTTAATTAAATATAAAAACATGATCGATTAGTAGATTAAAATTGTGCACGAGACACGACAGTTACACTATTTGATTTGGATGTAGTTTTTCGAGATTTTTCAAGCTCGTTCTAGCCAGATAATGAGAAAAAAAAACTGAAATACATTATGGGGACGGTTTTGTGTTATTATCTCACTATAGACCAATTGAATAATTATCCATTCTATGTAGATGTTGTAAACAAATTTCTACTTTACTTTTCTTCTGAACTAAAAATAAAGCTTCATTAGATCTGAGAAATTTGCACTATTTTGATTCGAATTTCGATAAAACATTCACTTGAGTATAGAAGAATCTTTACTGCTAAAGAAATGTCTTGTAGTTACATTTTTCGCCACATGGGATAACACGAGAAATTTAAAATTTTAAAAATCTGAACGGTCCCTACTTCCTATTATTCTCTTTCCGCTATAATTTTATCTTTTTTTTTTAGAACACGACTATTTTCTCCTTTGTAAAGGAACTTAAAGAATTCTAAAAACCGCACATATATTTTATTCGAAATTGAATACATTGAAGTTACTACTGAGCAACAATCATATATGTGCGGTCTTAACATCAGATCTTTAGAATCAGATAGAATGTGAAAATCGTCGTTACTTTTTCACAAAGTCTGGTCAAGTGTATTAATTTCTCTGTACTGTCTTTATTGACACATAATTATTTTTATTATTACCGTGAATACTTTATGTATTAACATTTACTGTTATTCGTTGACTTCATGACAAAACAAAATCAACTGTACCAAAATACACGTCAAATTGATTCGTTAAAGTATTTTTTTTTAATATCTGATCCTAATCCTCCATGTAATCTTAAAGATTTTCGTCACAATAGGTCCTCAATCGATACCTAAAATCGAAATAAAAATTATTCATGATCAATCATTAGATTATCGAATGATCGCTGATTAAAGCCAATTAAAAACCATTTCGGCACTGATGTAAGACCACACACGTATATCCCAAATAAGATAATCGATTGCAACGTTCATTGGCTTATTATCGCACTTTGGTACTAGTTGAATTCCAACTAAGGGGTTGAGACAATTCTTGGAGCAGAATAGCTAATAAGCAAGATGCTATGGAGGTTCTCTCCCCTCCCTTTACTCCTCATTACTCCACCAGATTCGCCTATGGGAAGTACATAGAATGTGGTCTGAGGAAAGTTCTGGACTGAAAATGTACACTCTAGTGTTGTTTCCGATTGTTCGCATTCATTAATAATCCTACTTTTTAATGGATTCTCGATCAGTTTCTATACCTACTTTGGATTAGTTATGAATGAATTACATTTTGCGTATTAAGGTAGTTATCTCGCTAAAAGCGTTTCTTTACGAATCGTATATGATGCAAAAAACCTCCTGAAATTTTAATATAACTTTCCAAAATTTCATTCGTCGACTTTTGTTTTTATTTTGAAATTAGCCACATAAATTCTGTATGCAGTGGCAACTGTTTAAATGCGGAGAGAGTAAAACTTAACCATGAGAGGATGATTTTGTTGGTGTTTCCACGGATGAAGCATTGTAATTAATTCACTGTGGGAGATTAATTTTTTGGCAAAAAACGCTCGTAATAGTAGCTCACTCAACGTTCCATTAAGGACTTCCATAAGCTGCGTGAGTGCTCGGCTCGAAACTGAATATCGAAGAGGTACTTTTATGATGAATGAAAATGTATGACCTGAAGGTGTATAGTTGCTTATCACGTTGACGTGAAATTGAAACGATGAGGCCGTAAATCTCGTAGCTCTTATGTAAGAATCAACACAAAATTCGAGAACAGTAATGGCTTCATTTCACATTTAATAGCAACAAATAGTAGAATATAATTTTACAAGATGAATTTACTACACGTTCGCAGATTGATTTATGAACATAGAGTACATGTAGAAGAATGAAGTTGAAGCTGACACGATTCGCAGTCATGTCAGGAGTCCGAATATGTGGCGAAAATTTTGAAGGGATGAAGATTTTATTGCGATTGCTATTGGTGGAAAGGTGAAACTGGCATAAGAAAAACTCTGATTCGATGAGACATGGAAAAACCCGCTAACAATGAGAAGAGAGAAAAAAGACAATCTACTCAAACTCACCTAAAATTCAACCTGAAAGATCACGTCGCAAAACACTAAGATATTTCATAGGGGTAGAAGAGGACAAACTGAGATCAGAATTAACGAAGGACTAGTCGGGTTGAGTGTTTTATTTTTTCTCTCATTGCATATAGGTAACAAAAAAATGTGGACTGCGGATATTTTAGAGAAAAAAGGGAAAAGTAAAAGGATATAAATGAGTGTATTGGTAATAAACGAGAGGTCCGAACGAAGCCTATATATGGCAGTCAATATTTTTTCTCGTCTCAAATACAATGTTGACAGTTATCACATATATCAAATTGCTATATCTTTCTCTCGCTCTTCCGTTCTCTTTCCATTTTGCTACGAAATTACGGCACAACGAATATCTATTAGTATTTAGTTAACAGACGTAACATTTCATATCCGGTTGAGGGTGCATGTAAAATGGACTACACGACCAGCGGTCCCTGCTGAACGTGAACTCAGATCCATGCGATCATGTTGTCCGGTTGCATGAGACCTCTGCTCTCTCCCTGACCCGATACGAATGCTAATGGGGTCATTAACAATCTCTGAGTATTAGCTGCCAAGAACGGTGTGCGGACGATGCATCATCGTCCACCACAAGACACATTCGGTCACGCACTAACATTTATGTTGTATATCGCTTCTAATAAAAAGTTGATGAGGACACAGATCGCAATTATTGAAATATAGATATATCGCGAGCATTGTTGTCGTTTCTCTCATTCTGATGTGATTGATTGGTCGGTGAAGAGCGAAGAGGCGAAATCCACGCGAGACTCGTTTCGCGGGGCTTATCTTATTCTGAAAGTTGTCAGATTATGACAAATCGTCTACAACATATTCATTGATCGATCAGTTTTACGACACAATCTGATGAAGAAGTTGGCGATCAATCTGAATTCAGAACGAATCCGAAAGAAAATAGCAGATTCCGATGTAAAGCCTAATTAAAGTGAATAAAAGTGTTATATCCTATATTTAGATTTTTTGAGTATTTATTTTCACGACATATTTCATAGACATACAATTTTTGCTTAGATTTTTTTCTGAATGCATTTGGTCACTACTAAGAGATCTGAGAAATAAACATTGGTTTTAAAATTATTTGGAGATATAAGATATATGAGAAAATTTGAACGTCACGTAATCGGTAATATGTTTCCGAATCGAATGAATTATTTCTCTGGTTCTCTTAAATTGTGTACTCGTAAGCAAAGTGTGCTCACTTTGATTTTTGCCATTTGGTCCTTATGCCGAACTATAATTTGATCCACAGGTTTCCATACATAATTCAAGATGGAGCGTTGCAGCACAAATGTTGAATATACGATTTAAGGAGGACGGCGTATCGGAAGGTTAAGGGTATGTTAGCCAAGAGAGTGAAAAGAGTTAAGTGTTTTAGAACGAGGGACTTTCTGTGGCGTTTCATTGTGACAGTTTTGGTGAGTGAGTCAGGCAAAGTTAAGACAGCGCATGTGCCGTGTGTTGTTTCGACTATGTTTGCGATTAGAGAATTAAGGACAAAAAATAGACGTATTCATTTATTTTTATTTATCCACATGTATTTATTCGCAACTTCATCTGTCTATTCAGCCGTGAAAACTGATGAAAAACAGCGTATTAATGCTTACATGCATTTTTCAGAAACATTCTTATCGCAAGCAGTTAATTGAAACTGACAATAAAAAGAATCACTGCATAATGTTCCTGCATATTTCGACGCACTTTTAAAAAATATAGGTCCTCCAAAAAAATAGTAAAGTGTAAGGAGTAATTCACGTGTGCCGAAATAAAAAACATTTTTCGAAATTATCAAAGTCGTATGAAATATATGCGCTCGACCTGCCTTGAACCATAGTGCCAATGGGCAATTAATAAACACCCTTAATTAAGAAAAACATGCAAAAAAAAGTGCACCGAAGAAACGGAGTTCCAAAAATGTTTCTCTGTCAACAATACGCACTCACATTCGTTTTTTTCAAGTAAAATTAATTCGTTTTCAACTATTGAATTCATCCATATCAATTTCACAATATTTTCCCGTATATGTTTGGTCGACGTTTTTTTTATAGGGCCTCCTAAAAATTGTGAAGTGTAAAATGAAATAATTCATACATATCTAAAAAAAAAACGTTGCTGGTTCTATATGAAAAAAAACAGTGGTGATATGGTTTGTTGTATAGACCGAGTAATTTACAGATCCAGTCCATGTATATGTATATGTATTGCATGTGCGCAAGTGTCAAGAACGAGTACTGTATATACGAGCGATTCGTCATTCGCGTATGAATTGGTAATGGCCTGGCCGCGAATTTTGCAACGCGTTCGATGTCTGTGGTTAAATCTATTGATGATTGGGCAAGGACTCCAGATTCTGATTGAGATTCTGCTGTTATTTGCGGTCCAACAGGCATGTTGATGAAACAACGAACGTATGGACCATCATGACGCGTTATCGATCATTCGTAGTAAGATTTTTCAAACTTTTTGCAGTAACAGATTGTTGGATTCGCTCATCTGATGTGCGACGATAAACACTGATGCGTTTCTGCCGATTTTCGTATTTACATTGTCGCACAATCGACAATAATATCCCTTAACACGACATGTCTCATACGAAAGTCTTTAATTTGAATATCCTTGTTAGTATTTATGTATGAATGAAGTATGGCGTAATGAATGGTGGTGAATTTTTGGTAATTATAACTTTTTACAGATATTTCAAAACTCTTTCTACAATAATAGTAATAATAATAATGATAATAATTATTCAACGTGAGACAGTTCATAAAATTTATCGAAAAATAAAATGTATTCTTTCCGTCACCAAAACTCATGTGCTTTCTGTTGAATAAACAGATGACGAGGAAAAAAATAATACTTTTTCTCACGCTCCAATTTCCAGTAGGATTTCGTCCAGTATAGTGCATATTCATTGATAAGCCGCTTCGTCAAAACTTTGGAATAATTAATTTGAGTGTTAACCACCACCGGGAAACCTGTGACTCGCTGGAAAGAGCTTAAATGAATGGGAAGGGGGGGGGGGGGAGAAAATCCTGCTCTTCACATCGAGCTCAGATAATTAGCTCTTTAATCAATTCTGAGACAATCTTCAAGACAACATCAACTGCATCGTCGTCCCTCTGTACTTTGTACGAAAAGAGTATCGAGCATCCAAAAGAAATCCATCCAAGGCATGATGTGATTTATACGTAATTATATCGACTGTTTCTAAAATCATAATATCTTTGTGCGTATAGAGAGTAAGCATATAATTCAAAATATCTATTAATGGAATGACAAAGGTGTAAATCTTTCGTATGTCTGAAAACTGTGCACCTTTCTTCAAAGTACCGCTTCTTTGAATATTAATTTGACGCCAAAATAAATATACCATCTCGGCAGGTCTTTTAAATAAACTTTCTTTGCTGTCTGCGTTTTTTATAATCACATACCATTATTTTTTATTTAAAAATTAATTACAAAAACTTTGTGTGCTGTGACAACCGTTTAAACTCCTAGAGAGGAAATGTCAACGATGACAGGATGCTTTTGTTGGAGTATCCCCGGTTGAAACTTTGTAATTAATTCACTGAGGGAGAGTAATTTTTTCGCGAAAAATACCCGTAACACTAGCTCGCTCAACGTTCAATTAAGGACCTTCATAAGCTGCTTGAGTGCTCGGCTTCGAAACTGAATATCGAAGAGGCTTTTTTATGGAATGAAAATGTATGACCTGAATAATTCCAAGAAACTCTGCTCGTGATTAACGGATTTTCGAATGTTGAGAAATAATGTTACCACGAATATGAAAAAAGTACGCCCCCTGGTTGAAAAAAAACTTCGTCTTTCGTTTGCTGTGTGTTGTACTGCCTTGTAGAAGCATTCATTATTCCAGCTTTTCATTGAAAGTAGTCATTCAGAAAAAAAAACTTTTTACGGTGCAAAAACATCCGAACAGGTATGTTTCGAATTCCATAATGTTTTCGGGATAACGTACATTTATCAAAAACGACTGATTTATATAATACTTGTTTGTTGTGGCCAGTAGATAAACTATATATTTATATAGATATTACAGAACTAAAATACAATCAGCATAACGTACAAGTATTTGGTTACAAACTTTGCACAATTCAATTGCATTTTTTTATTGAGATGTTCATATTTGATATCTATCATGGGGCTACTTCTAAAAAAGATGAATTCCCGGATAACGTTTAATTTCAATGTGTTCATTAGAGTGTAGAAGTAGGGCTTTGACAAAGTCAAAATTGAACGGATAAACGCATGAGCTGAAGAAGAGCACAATCATTTATATACAATATAATAAATACAATACAAATCATATAATATATCTTCGATGTTAAATTATACCATCTTCTTATACCTACACAGTTTTACTCATCAATTCCATGCTTGTATAGAAAGATTAAAAATCACAAGTCTACACATTGAACATTTATCGTAGATGGCTCGCTGAGTATAGAATACTTTTTGCACGATATTGACGTATTCGACTCCATTGTATAAATCGTCATAAATAATCATTATCGTCAATCAAAACGAATAATTTCCTTTTAAAAAAGTGTTTTCCCTCAGGAGAATTATTGGTTTACACTCGAAATTATTCGAAATTTTCCTTTAGGAAAATTATTCGTTTCGTTGAAGTTTACATTTCAACATATGTAGAGATTATTACGGACAGCTTTGCAATGCTCTTTCGATTGCCGAAATTTTAGAGTAATGAAGTACCCTTGATTACTCTAGATAATAATAATCCACTCTTCATTTTTGGAATGAGGAAATTATGCATAATGTATGTATATTTCGTTCAACCCGAGGGATAAAATAACGGTGGAGAGTTGAGTGCAGTAAATATGAAGTAACGACATAACATGCTGTGAACGAGAACTTGAGGAAAAAAGAATAATTTATTTGAAAGGTGGAAAGTTGTGATAATTATCATGGGGGGAGAAACATTTCGTGGCGCATCGGTAGAAGTTGGCGTCACCGTCGAATGTTTCAATGGTCATCATTATAGAAGGGTCAAGTAATATCGGATTTCACAACTCGTTGGCTGAATTTGCCCCAAGCTTTCTAGATTATTCTCGTTTCGATTTGAGGTAGTTATCGTGTTTCTCTCTCTCTCTCTTCTTCTCGCCAAACCCATTGTTAGTTCGGACCCAGAAACGAGTATCAAACGTCATGCACATGAATTACACTTCTGTTCTGTGATGTAAGTAGCTCTGTTAAATAGCGATGGACCACAGTTTCCGATAAAAAAATGTTCGTGTGCCTGCCTACATTATGCACAATATTCCCTCAGGCTTGAACCGCACGTACGTCATAAAAAAAGAATTTGATTCATTTGAGGTTTTCACGAAATCATGTGACCATACCACGATAATAAATCAATAAAATTCTTGTTATGTATGAATTATACAAAGAAAGGAATTAGCCACTAAATGAGTAAAGATGATACTGAATTACTGCTTTTCAAAATGATTTAATAACGATAATAATAAATTGCTTCCGATTCGCATATTAATCATAATGGTCAGCATTATTCTTCGCGAATACATAATTTTATCTGACATAATACCGTGGAGTATCAATCTCCTGAATTTGGGACGAAAGTTATAAGGAAAAAAATTCCTGATTGCACTAAAAATTTATACGAGGATACATTTTTCTTGATTAAAAACATCGGTACGAAGAATACATATTTATTTTCGAAATTTTTGTTAGTCTTCGTTCAAAATTTATGCTTATCGATTAATCTTCAAAAGTTGAAAGTGAGAGACGTATGTAGTGTTTCGTTGGTACAACCGGGGATGTCCGAAACTCTTGGGAAACAGGAAAATGGCACCTTTAATTAAACTCATCAGTTCGGGGTTCGCGGTTTTATCCATATGCACCTTCCCGATCCAAAAATTGAAGCGTTATTTCCTCTCACTTTTTAGCTTTTGTCAGCAGTTTCTCCGGTACTATTTCAACATCCTTCAGATAACGATTTCGCAGGAGTATTCTTAAAACAAATTCCTAGGTTTTCAGGCCTAGGATAGAAAATGCGGGCAGACATTGGATGTTTTCTGCCCTGCTTCGCATCTGTCTGAACTTCACTCGTTTCGGCTGTCCAAATAGGCATTGCAACTCGCAGTATCAATGCAGGTAATATGATAAGAAAACGTATATTGCAAATTTAAACTCGTTAAATGAATAATACAGTACACCTTATTTTTTATACTCAACATTTTTTTTTGAATAAATTTAAACTGAATTTTTTTTGCATCTCAAAATTGAATTCTGGTCGACAATACTTTCAATTAGTATCACGAGTCGACCGTCATTCACATATATAGGTGCACCATAATTAATTTGTAAATCAGTAAGAAAAATTCAGTATAAACCCATTGCGGAAAATTGAAAAAGTTTTCAAAAGATTTGCCTTGGGGTTTCTAAATAAACGTAAGGGCATGTAACTACATATTCAAAACTGAGCCTTTTCATATTTTTTCGTGTCCACTCGACGCCTCCCGGCAAATTTCGTTTCTGTTTGAACAGGCGGGCAACAGCAGTGTAAAGATTTTTCTTGGAGAGGGGAAAAAATACAAAAAAAAAGAATTTGGAAAAGAGGAAATATGCAGAGGTATAAAAAAAGAGAAATGGAATAAAAAGCAAATAAAAAAGCAAATATCGCCGTGAAACGAACGTGTACGGTTGAATATTTGCGACACAAACGTGCGATCTCTATTTTCGACGTAAATTGGATACGCTCTCCCTCAATCGTACACAGATTTGACGACCATACATGTTCTACCAGAGTTTTCTATAACTCTGGTGGATGGACGTATACAAAAATTTAAAAATGTGGAATTGAATAACAAACAGCCGTACGGATAATCAAATTTCTCGCTTGCAAGCACATTAAAATGCGAACGGAAGCTTGCTGGTAACGATATGCGAAGGGAAAAACGAGCGAGCCAGCAAAAAAAATATCGAACTTGGATATACATGTGTGTTTATTTTATTATTATTTTCCGTACCGCTACGATTTTTAACCGCTTTTACGGATATATCTCGCTTTATTTCTGTTTTTTTTTCTTCAGCTGCGATTATATAGAAAATTATACGATCGAACAAACGTGCCTAAGTAATGTACGATCGGAATAGTATATTTTTCATAGTATATTTTTCATATCATCTTTATTATCCCTGAATTTTTGACCGATGGCGCAACAAAAAATCAGATTAGTCGATCTTTCGAATGGCACGAATATTGCGAACGCGGCCAGAAACTGGATATTTTCTGCTCCTCTTGGCATCCTTCGGAAATTCGCTCATTTCGGCTGGTTAAATACGCATTGAAAGTCGCTGTTTCAATACGGATGATATGAAAATTAATTAGTTGCGTCACCCCATTGAATATCTGTTCTAAGTATATAGCTTTCCTAAATTGAGCGCAAAGTAGTTTTTCCAATGTTATTGATAGTTATCAATGAAAAAGTTTGCATTCTGTCCTCAGCAATCAACGAAAGCAGTAATATTAGTTTTTCACTAATATTTTATCACTAATATATTAGTATTAGTTTCTCAACTCTTTGAGACACACGGTTTCGAGGCTGCGATATCCTTAAATTATAAATCCCTGTAAAAACTTGGAAGTAAGAATTCGGCAGAGAAGCAGAAACTATATATGCTTGTATGGCTCGTCCAGAAACTATTAAAATACCTTCCGTTCAATTGATTTTTATTGTCGCAACGCCTTCAAGATGGAATGGGAATGTACGAACCGGTTTTGCTTCTGGAAATTCCTATTTATATAGTTTTAACTATTGGATAAAAAAGTTTTTATAGCAGTGTGCCACATAATACTGTAAATCTTCAAAAAGTGACCTCAATGTCCCCGATGTCCTCAATGTAGCTCTATGAAGAGGTGAGAACTTATTATTTAAATATGGGCTCAAGTAGCTGACCGGTACTGTATACATCACAAGAAATATACTTTCTACATCGAATCGATTTGGCTTCCCAAGATTTTGCATAACGACCCGGCTGAATTTCCAATTTCGAACTGTGTCTCGGGCTTTAATCTCCGCGATTACAGCCTCCAGGTTCTTACGCCAAGGAACATATTTTCTACATTTCTGGCTTCCCGAAATTTTCTACAATGTTTGCAGCTGAATCGGCAATTTCAAACTCTGTCTCGGGCTTTCATCGTTTCTGAATCTGTTTCGAAGTTTTCCTCAGTCTCTATATGCATAAGGCATAGCTCTCATTTCTCGTTCCATTGCAAAATATTTTATGCGATTTGTTTAAGGTTTACGCACGGAATAGCTTTTATTCTACTCATGCAAAAAGTAGCTGAGATACTATCTATGTGGAGGTGGACTTTACGTTTTTGAAACGAACTGGCAAAATATTTCAAGCCAAAAAAGGCAGCTTTTAGCGCCAATAATTTATGGCAAGATTTTTCTTATTCTCTTCAAAACATTAGAATAAACATTAGACATTAGACATTACAATAAAATTTTAAAGTAGAATACTAATTATTCGCTGGAATTGTTTGACGGTATAATTTCAATGACGACACTGTTCATTTTTCTTCCGTTTTAATTTCTTCTCCAGTCTCTTAATTTTCTTCATAATTCCGTTTCGTCTTCATCTTCCTCGTTAATTTTTTCTATTTTTTTCTACCACTCTTCCGACGCGTATAGTCTAATCGGCAACAGGAAGATAAATGACTAACCATGATACGTCTGTATCAACAAACGCTTTTTATTTTTTACTCTGAAAGTTGGTGATGATATCAGTGAAAGTACTGTACTGTTTCATCATATTTCAGAGGCGCGGCGTACAATAAATAGATCGATATATCACAAAATTACCATTATTGTTGGCACACATATTATGGATACGTTAAGGTGGTAAGAATTTCTAGAGATGTGGACCGGAATAATTTTCAAATTCCCGTCTAGTCTGAGGACATCAATCGGATCATGAGAAGGGAGTAATTATATGAGGAATTTTAATGAAGAAAAAGTCAAGTAATTGTTTTTGGGAAGAAATATTCATGAACTAATGTAAGAACAGGTCATGAAACGCTCCATGAACGTCTACTAA
The DNA here is from genome assembly GCA_959613375.1 of Heteropelma amictum. Taxonomy (NCBI): domain Eukaryota; kingdom Metazoa; phylum Arthropoda; class Insecta; order Hymenoptera; family Ichneumonidae; genus Heteropelma; species Heteropelma amictum. Next base: position 13,178,849 of record OY390723.1, read on the forward strand.
ATTTGTCTGGAAGTTTGGATACGAGGAGAAACGTTGTATGTTACCAGCTGTGCATTATTTATACTCCAACCGCAACGATAATACTCTCGGATTACGACATATTCCACGTCTTTTAGAGCTCATACAGAGCACGCACAAAGCGATGAATAATTTGTGGATATACGTTCGCTTTTTTGCAGGTATAAAATGCCCATATCAACTACATTTTTTAGGCGAACGTTAGAGGGGGGTGGGGGGGAGCGAGCTTAAAAAAGTTGACCTTTTTGTTGCTCAAATAATAGATAATTATGATAAAAATAATGTCTTATTGGTTTTATAGCCAAAAAAAATTCTTTTCTTCACTTTTGTGCCATTTTTCGAGAATTCGCCGGTCCGATAAGGCGCGCTTTTAAAATCGGCGCAAAGTGTCACGCCTTGAATTGTCATTCGATTTGCTCAAATTTTAAATTTATTGAATCGTAATATCATCCTCTACAATTTTTTGGACGAAAAAAATTTGTTCGGCTTTGAACGTTTGATTCATGGGCAGTCAGCTTTTTTTTATACATATTAATGAAATTTACCTGAAAAATACATTCTCATCCGAGGGAGAAAATGTTTCGTATTATTTTTTCGCCCAATGTCATTTCAATTCAATTCCCTATACTATACTGACATTCTGTACTCCACGTTCTTGCATCTATCGATACGGAAGAGCGTACAACAGCTCTTTCTTTCTTGAAAATCTTGAACTAAGCTTATCTATCGTTTCACACAGTTGTTTCAGTAATTCGTTATTTCAGGAAGTCCTTTCTCGCTGACGAGAAAGAAATACAGAACTTATATTGTACATCCATGAATTCAGTAGAAACAAGAGAAAGTCGAACAATTATTAGCGTGTTTTACATAAAAAGCTTGAGCGAGGGTAGTCAAAAAAAATCCCACTTATTCCAAACGCGATAATTGTAGTTCTCGTTGGCTCTCAAGAAAATTGCGAATTTCGTATCAGGACCATACCGCACATGTATAATTCTGAAAGCACGCGCCTTTTTGAAACAGTATGAAAATGAAACAAGTGAAAAAAGTCAGGGAAAAGCCAAAAAAAGTCATACTGTTTTCTTTGGAAAAACGATTCCTCCTCGAGTTTCCTCTTAGTTCGTTGGAACTGAACAGATTGGCGCGATATGTGGAATGGATCGTCGACAATGGAGAGAATCGATTCATCGACCATCTCTCCATGCCACAGCCCTCGACATGAATTTCTCGCATTCATACTTCATACTCTGTGCTCTTCCACCCCCTGCCACGAGGCTAAACATGGTACGTGGACATGGAATATATTGCGACGACGTTTTTTTATTTTTGAGCCTCACATTTGCCCTTCTCCTTTTTCACAGTCGCTGTCGTCGCTGATCATCAAGACATTCCTCCCTAAATCAAAAGAATCATCTCGATTCGTGAACTATTGCGATTGGAGAAACACCGTAAGTTTCCTTTCGGTTTGACAGCTGAAAGATCGATTCGAAAATCAATGCGATCGTGTGTCTCTTCTTTTTTGAACAATGATAATGAAGATGCTAGAGTCTAACGAATGGGTGTTTAGAAGTGTCATAGAGATATAATGGGTTCACTCTTGTAGAAAAATAAGATGAAAGGTAAATCTCAAGAATCCAGCATCGCGCGACAAAATCTGCCCTTTTCCCTCATTCATGGCATATGTTCTTTATAACATACCACACCATATCGTTTTATTAATTGAATAAAGTTTCATGGGAGTGTAAATATCAGAGGGAAAAAGTATCAAAGAGTTTTCCCAGAGTTTCCGAAGCGACGACAATAGTTTTCAAATTCCATAGTGTTGGATGGCTGGCTAAGAATAAATTCGGAAGGAGCAAGTACGATCAGGAAATATAGAAAATAGAGGAACGAGAGAGAGAGAGCACGTGATGGAATTAATTCTTACCACAGTACGTGCATGTGTGTCGTCGTTGGTGTTTGAGAGTTTTTGACTTTTACTGGCTCGAACTTGGAAAAACTCTCCATGGTTTTCTCTTTTGTCGTACTTCCTATTCACCGAGTCGACCGTATGCCAGCTTCCCTTCCCATTCGAGGTAAAATAGCGGCAAAGGACGGTGTGTTGTGTTACAAATGTATACCCGGTCTCTCGAATTTGGCTACTTCTTCGGGAATTGCACAAACAAGGACCGCATACTGCATAGGGGGTCTATGTATCATACAGCGAGTTTATCGTGGTTTTTTGTGACACAGTACAAACGGGATGTTTCCCGCGATGATAACTATCGATGCTTCCGTTTTCGCGTCCCACAGACTAATCAATAAGGTTTCTGTTGATTATATTCTATTCTAAGCAAAAAAATATTGCATAAATTTATTTCGATAGCAGCTCTCACAGCAAATTATGAGTTCCGAGAAAGTGCAATTTAGAAAACATTATATGACTCTGGAAGCACTTTTTAAAAATTAGTAATACCAACGGAAGCGAGTCGGAATGTCCCAATTGGAATATTTTAACCGGTGGCTCTTGCATACCTTTACAAAAGCCTTTCATAGCACTTGACGTGGGTCCTTAGAAAATCTCATCCTTCCCCAACCTCCGTTACGATCCGCAAGACCGCGTCTACCTCTCGTGAGTCCTGGAGTGGCTCATTCAGCTCACGTGCTCGAGCACTGCTCTTCGTTCACGTGCATCCTGTCCAGAGCATTGCCAGCTCTTAGTACAAGCTTGTCGTGGATTAGTTGGAACTACTATGGCGTAAGATAGCTAGGTACTCTTAAGCTCCAGCAGCGTGCCCTCGCTTTTCAAGCTGCAAAATCTAGATGAACTCTGAACGGATCTCGTGAACGGACCAGACATGGCATCTGACATGTCTCAACACATTTTCGATAAATTCACAGCTGTGTTCCATTCGGATTGTTCCTCTTTTAGACGAAATAAAACCAATTTTTCGTTACCCCGAGAATACAAAAAGAACATCCAAATCGAACTTTGATTCATCGTTAATCGTTTGGATATTTCTGGAGAATTTTCCTATCATCGAATTAATAATGGAATTCGATCCCAGCTTGACTGTACGTTTACGTTCAGACGGGGTTAGAAAAAAATTTAACGGGTTACCATCCTAGACGTTTCTCAACTGCTGGACCAATTACAGATTTCCACCCGTTCTCAAGCTTAGAATGATGTACATGTATCCTTGATGAATATTCATTCCAACCACGCGACGTGCAAGCAGAGAGTGAAGGTTGCTTTGATTATCACCAGTCGCTTTTCTTTGCAGGATAGCTGGCCAAACTCTGGCCCTTACATACTTGAGTACCGTATACGTCTGACCACTAATGCCATAACTACTTAGGCAAGCAGCGCTGCGGATCGTCAGACAGAATTTCGTGGCTGCTCTGATCCACGTGGTTTTGCTTTTCATAAAATATTTGCGTTTGACTAATTACCACCTTGATCATCTTCCTACTGGGGGATACTTGGAGAGAATCACAACGTGAATTACAACCGAAGAGAATGGGCGAGCAAAATTCCACAAAACAATTCTCTGCGTTACTGGAATATTTCGCCTCGCAAAGAAACCACGTGTATAAATAAATAAAATTAAGAGTAAAAGGAAAATGCTATTATAATTGATTCCTCTTCTGCGATTGTAAATGGCGAGCTAAAAAAGTATGTAATCCCCTATTTTTTAAAACGTATGTAAGTTTTGAGGATGTAATCTCCAACGTCAAATCATTATCTCGTAATGTATAATATCAGAAATAAATTACTCAAACATCGTCGTCTGATTCTTATCGGTAATAAAGGTCGCAGGCTCTGTGCAACGAAATTGCCGTCCAAGGGATCGTAACAAGTTCCGAATTTCCATCGCTCATCATATCCCTAGCCAGAAGGCTTCCTCTCGTGATCCGCTATATCCTCGCTATACTGGAACACATTTTTAAGCATGGTGTCCGTTGGCCCGTTGGGAGGGCGAAAGATAGGACCTAAGAGAAGGGGAAAGAGTCATCCCGTCTCTATGCTAAAATCTTGGCGTAATTGTTATGCAAACCACTGCTGAATAATGCAGTGCGCGATATTCATACGCAACGACTCGTGCCAAGCTTTCTCTCCCTATATCTCTTTTTCCCTTTCGTTCTCTCTTGTTCATGTTTCGTGTGGCAAGATCGCAAAAGCACCGGTGGTATATAACGTTACAGTAATAGAGAACCTCCTATCGTCAGGACTCGAAGTGGCTGGTATACAACCAACATTCTCCATCTCGTCCAACCATCGTCGTTCGTTACTTTGTACGGCTCATATCAAAATAATATTATAGTCCGTTTTAATAATTAATAAAGTCACCGTAACGCCTCGTGGCTCCTGCTTCGAGGTTTTTTGAGAAAAGCGTGAATATATTGCATGCATACATCTATGTAGCTGATATTATACACTTTGGTGAGTCAGTTATGGATATAGCAGTGAAGAACGAAGAAACTGTAGGCAGAAGAAATCTTTGTATATATAATGCGAGGATTCTATATCAAGTTCTAAATCCATCTTGAAACTTATCTTTTTTTATCTCTCGATTTAGACTTGTAGAAATTCACAGCACTTCGGGTATTTGCAACAGTATCGAGATTCGATTTTTGGAATGATGTATGTTTTATGAAAATATTTTATTTATATACTGTATTTTTTTTGCTGAATATAAATAGGTCCCTATTTTTTTTTAATTTCATGAAAATCTGATCAGGCCAGGGGATTACAAGTTAAAGCGAAAATCTCGTGAAATTGATTTTAAATAAAAAATACGTTAATGTCTGGGTCATTGTTTGCAAAAAAATTTCAAGATGTGATTTAACGGTTCATGTACTTGGTATGCGCTACTGGTTTTTATTGTATGATGAGTATATTCTGTGTATAATATATGCGGTCGATATAATACATTTTAATATATTATTTATCGAGATAGCAATAAAAGGGGACGATGGTAGAGGCGGAAGGAATCTTTTTACACGATGACTTATATGACTTTTTTTAAATATGACTTTTTGTGAAAATATCTCGATAACTTTTTGAAAAAAGGTGCAAATTAAACGTTCTCCTTTTATTGAGCTTTTCGAATCGAATAACAAAAAAATTGGTTACAGTGGTATTCCATATTATTTTTTATCTGAAGCAAAAAACTGACGTTTGCAACTTTTTATTCCTTATTACGTTTTTATTTTATTTTTTATTTTACTGCGTTCGGCCGATGCCGCAGCTGTATCAGAGACCGTAAAGGTTCGGAGTGATCGCTTTGGCATGCATCCCTTGTATATTTATAGCATTAATGGACATGTATATATCATTATATCCATATATACAGGGTGGTCCACGCAACGTGTGCACCTCTTTCACGGTCAAAATATGCGTTGCACGAAAAAATGTTGTATACAAAAGTTACATGGTTTATAAGGCTTCATCATGTGGTGCATTTATTTTTATTCTAGGTGGAGGCGCTTCGGAGATTTCAAGGTCAACTTTGTTTTTTTAAAGGGAATGCTATATTTTTTATAGCGTAAGATGATAGAGTATCGAATTTTGAGTAAAAAAGTATAGACCCTTATTAGCCCTAAAATTAATAGTTAACGAGTATTTTCACTTTATTACTTTAAAATTTCTATTGCGTAATATCAAGTTGGAGATTCAAATCTACTACAAATATCTGAAGGATAGCATTGTTTACATGACAGTGTTTATCAATATGAACACATTCACCACATCACACGCTCTTATCATGATTCGCAATCCTCTCAATATTTGTAATCCAGTATTAAAGTTTCCTTCAGTGATCGTGCGTGATTATCAGAAAGATAAAAGTGAAAACGAATTTTTGTAATAGTGACAAAGTTGATATGCTTTTAGTGTACGGAGAGTGTCATAGAAATGCAGTAAGAGCTAAAGCTATGCATGCCGAAAGATATCCTGAACGGATTCAACCATCTCGAACCATATTTGAGAGAATCTGTAAATCGCTTCGAGAAAATGGACATTTCAATCTTAATAAACGTACCGTAAGACAAACTGCCACTTCTGAAGAGAATGCTATTGCGGTCTTAGCAGCCGTAATAGAAAATCCTCATATTAGTACGCGACAGATTTCACGAGGTTCGGGAATAAGCAAAAGCAGTATTCTACGAATTCTGCATAAAAATAAATATCACCCCTATCACCTTGCACTTCATCAGAAACTACATGGAACGGATTTTGAAAACCGCGTTTTGTTCTGTCAGTGGTTCCTACATCAAATAAATCAGCATGATTATTTTCTACAAAGTGTGTTGTTCACTGATGAAGCAACGTTTACAAACCGTGGACAGATCAATTTGAAAAATACGCATTACTGGGCAGCTGACAATCCTCACTGGATGAGAGAAGTCGACCACCAACACCCATGGAGCGTTAATGTATGGTGTGGAATACTGGGCAACCAATTGATTGGTCCATATTTCATTGATAATCGATTAACAGGGCAAAAATACGCGAACTTTTTGAATAATAATTTACCACCTTTACTAGAGGACGTGCCGTTGAATATCCGTGCACGTATGTGGTATCAGCATGATGGTTGTCCAGCACATTACGCACGTATTGTGAGGGAACTACTGGATAGAAATTTTCCCAATCGATGGATTGGTCGTGGTGGACAATTCATGTGGCCTCCACGCTCACCAGATCTTACTCCTCTAGACTTTTTTCTGTGGGGCACATTAAAAGACAGAGTGTATCGTGAAATACCAACAACTCCGGAGGATATGAAACATCGTATTTGTTTAGAATGCATGACACTTAGTCCGGACATAATTCAGAATGCAGTTTCTTCATTAGTTAATAGATTTCGTCACTGTATTGATGCCAATGGACATCAATTTGAACACTTACGTTAATTGTGATAAGCCACGAGTCACTGAATGTACTCAAAGTAATAAAGTGAAAATACTCGTTAACTATTAATTTTAGGGCTAATAAGGGTCTATACTTTTTTACTCAAAATTCGATACTCTATCATCTTACGCTATAAAAAATATAGCATTCCCTTTAAAAAAACAAAGTTGACCTTGAAATCTCCGAAGCGCCTCCACCTAGAATAAAAATAAATGCACCACATGATGAAGCCTCATAAACCATGTAACTTTTGTATACAACATTTTTTCGTGCAACGCATATTTCGACCGTGAAAGAGGTGCACACGTTGCGTGGACCACCCTGTATAATGAGTGCTGGGTATATGTTGTATATTATAACGCGTTCCGAAATGAGAAAAATCTGTGCGCCCGCTTCAGTGACGTTATTAATTTTCTGCTTCTATTTCACCACAGAGCGGTATTACCGCAGGGTTATCGGAAAAACCTCCGTTCTACTTGCAAAACCGCGATACGACGAGGAAGAAACGATGAGTACTGAAGGGCGAGAACCACCCGCCGAGTCCGCTTCACCCCATTCCACTAAGTCGTGGGATTCCTCAGCTGAATTTTCACCCTATCTTTCTCTCTCTTTTTTCTCCATCTTCTTCCTGTAGCGTCGGAAAATACATCTACGAGACGTTCCATGTAATCTTGACAAGGTTCCCATCGCGTATTTGTTTTTGTTGGCTTTAATATTTTTTTAAACTATCACAGTTGTCACCGATCACTAAATCACCATGTAAATATTGTTTGAATAATTGAAGACACTGAAACTGGACAAGAATTCTGGTTTTAGCGTCCGGTTGTCCGGTTTCAGTGGCTGTTTATTTTGAATTTTCGGTCGATTAACAAATGCGAGCTTCGCTGAAGTATCATACTCAATAACAATTTTGATTATTGGTTTTTGTTGAATATGCTTTTTTACGATTCGATTGTAACGATAACAAATTCTTGGAATCCAAAGGACATTGTACTTATTCCGAAGGATTTCAATGTGATAGTCGTATTGCATTTTTCGAATTGATGATCCTATGGCTATGCTGGAGAACGCCAATTCTTGTCCTGTGCTTTTTACAGCTGTTTTCATTTAATGCACGTTTGAAGAATTCCTTCCATTCCCTCATTGTCTCCTCAACGATCACAGCGAATACAAACGGTAGCGATGATAAGAAAAAGGAGGTCGGCCTACTGAGGAAATCACGAGTCCTCGAGGCTATTCCTCAAATTTGCTACGTCGCGAAAGGCGTAAGTGTCAACAGACTTTAGTGTGTCACAGAATCAATGCACGACCCGCTCTGATTTCAGAAAGCTTTGAGAAATTTTTTTCGTCACGAGGTCGATTTGAAGCCATCGACCGATAATAAGATAATAAGTTTTGAATACTTCGAGAGACAAACTTTTTAATGGAAATCCAATTTTCAACACTGTGAAGTCTTTTTTTGTATTGTGATTTAATTATTATTATTGATAACGTGCAAAGCCATTAACACGTTCTAGCAAGCTGATTACGTCTGTCGTCAATTTTCAACACTTTGGAGTATTTTTTGTGTGTTTTAATTTCATTATTATTGTTCATAACGTGCAAAGCCATTATCACGTTCTGATTACTTCTGTCGCCAGCTGTATGACTTTATTTTTTATAAAGGTATGAATGGTACTTTTTAATCAGGAAAATGTTTGAGAATTTTCAAATACTGTTGGGAAAATTTGCAGTTCTGAATGTTACCACGTGAACTTTATATTAAAGTATTAGTATATAAACGTGCTGATATCGCGATAACCTGCGCTACAGTATGTGAAATGAAAATCGAAGCAAAAGAAGGAAGTTGGGGAAGGCGAGAAAGAGACATTCCGCTCGTTATTGATTTCGCTGATCCTTCGATAAAATTCGTCTCTGCTGCGCGATAAGCCCAGCTTTTTTCTCGCTATATTCTTTGCAGAATCGAATGGAAAAAGGCGCAAAATAAAAATCCGTAACACTTCCGGTATTCGCGATAATATCGAAACTGCATTTTTGGAATAATACTTATTTCATAAAAATGATTTACCAACATACTTTTTTTTTGTTCTTGTTTTATTTCGTTGACAATTAATGGGGCTGAATACAGAATACATAAGGATGAATACAGTTGTACGTTGACTTGAATAATAAATACGTAAATGTCTAGCTTATTTTTGGCATTGGAATCTCAAGATGTAATTCAACAGTTCATATATTCGCAAATGGTTTTCATTAGTTAATACATTTTTATCTGGTCGATATAAATGCGATATTATTTTTTATCATTATTATAATTCATTAATTATTGCTAAACATTTGTGCAGATGAATTATTGTACTTTTGACAATTCGTATGATAAGAGGAAACTATATAGTATAGTTTTTGCAGAACTGTATATACTGGAGGTGAAGAAAATTTTGATTACTGGAAAATACTTAATTGGTGCACGTTTTATTCTTTGAGAGGGTGGCGCTCCAGTCTCCGTATATGTATGTATACGTTTTATTATTAATCTATGTTCCGTTCTCTATGTAGACTGGGGTGGACATACCGTATTATATTCTAAGAAAATGCTCACAGGACAGGAGGATTAATTGAAGAGTAAATTTGAAACTTCCTGCCACACTGTCTAGACAACGCTCGCGTTTAATTTTGCAGTTATTCTAAACCTTAATGACCCTTACCTGCTACAAAACGTTGACAGGGATATGAAGTCGTTTATTCTATGTAGTACGACCTTCTCTATTAATTAACGAATGAAAAATAATGTGTACCTTGAGAAAAGAACTATTGCAATCAAAACACGTTTTTTATTGATTTAGGCTGCAAGTCGTACAAGATGCTAGAAAAAACTTTCGACTTCTTGAAATCCTGAATGTTACAGTTTAACGCTTCCCTTTGTTATAAAAAAATTATTCAAAAAAAAGAAAACCATATTTTTATCTCAATACTATACAATGATAAAATATGATTTCAAGTAATGATTACGTAGTATGAACTTTGAGAAATCGAAATTAGGAATACAGAAATAAAATTATACTTTAGGAATGGCTGTTCAAAATCAGTATTCTTGAACTATACACATGAACGACTGAAAACTTCACTACACTGCTTAAAATATATCAATTTCCCACTCGCCCTTTTTCCACAATCAACTCACGTTATTAATTTATGACAGGGGAACGTGATTTCCATTTTGACACCGTTCCATTCGGTGACATCAATTTTGCGAAAAATTTAAAATTAAATTTAATATTCAATTAGAATTGGCCCGCTGACTTGCACACAATGCAGGAAAGCACACGTAAGTACTCCGAGCTGGTAGCATCGAATATCGTGAACTCGAATAAAAAATTGCAGATTATTTGTACCTCTCTTACCCTTACTCTTAGCTCTCACATTCTTCACAGCTGGAACGAAAATTTAACACTCTGCAAAGCGTCGTAATTCGAACGAAGTTAGTGGCTTTAACGTAGTTTGCATTGCACACCTTGAGCCACGTATTTGAGACCTGCACTCGCTTCTCCTTATCTAGGCGCTCTAATTAACGCTAATTCGCATATGAAACGTAAAGTTCGCCAGTAAGTGTACAAATAATAGGTGCATTTGTGTACGAGTGATGGGTAAATCGACTTTCAAAGCTAAGTTTAATTTTGATAGTTTGATAACATTGACAAAAGGCCGACATTATATTTCCATATCTAATGATATATTAGAAAGGGAGAATATAAATACGATATCGATACGAATATTTATGTGCAGGAAGTAGAATAACGTGAAGCGATTTGAACATCGGGTATCGCGAACAAACTTATGTTGAACTTTGGGAGGATATAATCGTCGAATAAATTAGACAAACGTACAATTTTGAAGTTTTCCTTCCACGCCGACGGATCAAATCTAATCACATGACAAATAGACAGATGATTTAAAACACACGATTTCACTCAGTTTAAATCTGTTGATTAAAAATCCAAAATTGTTAACTTTTTCACCTCGTTGTTCTTCCACGGACAACGTCGTGAGCTGAAAAAAAAAGATCATCACTTTCTATGCAAAATCGATCGGATTTTTCTTACTTCTTCAGTTCACCACGATACTAATTACTTTTTTTACATAAAAAAAAGGTTGCAAATCTTGTGCTTCGATCTTGATTGTGATCAATCCATTTATAGATTTTCCGAAGCAAAGGTATAATCGAAAAAAATCTGACTGGCCGAAACGGGGGTTTTACGTGAAAGTCGGGGCAGATTCAAACCATTCGTGGACAAACGTATGAAAAAAAAATTTAATCCGCAAAAAATACTATAAACGGTTCGAATCAAGGCTGAAAGAAAATAATCTTTAGCTTTGTCGGAAAATTCACCACAGCAGGTTTTATTCCTAGGAATGGGTTGAATTCTCTGCTTCTTCGCGCTGCTGATAACTGTAGGCCAAATTCATGAATTTCATCCCAAAATCATTAAGAATACAACTGTAGGGTGAAACTACTTTTGCTTCAAACTACGAATGGGTTAAATCGAAACAATCCAAAATTCTTGCACGTCCGATTATTGCCTCAGCGCAGTTATGGTATTCTAGATAAGTATTTATTTCACGATTCTTTCGCCTCAGAGGAAAACGATCTTCGATTGATTATGGAATAATGGCGATTGTCATCGAAATCGTCTTTAGAAACTCGGGTTTTGTGTTTCGTAATGCAATGAGACGATCATATTTCTCGAATATTCTCGGCAGTGTTTCTTATCTCTGGAATTTCTTCCAACTTCCCTCAGTATTCGAGGGAAACGAGACGTTATTCTGGGATAAGCTACAGCACCATTGAACACACGCTTACAGCGTTTGCTCAATTCTATGTACACACGCAATTCACTTGTCTGCTCGTATTTCTATCCATAGCTTTGGTAAAACCCAGCCACCTGAGAGTTACAATAATTCGCACATTATACCATCGTAACGTACACGTGTGCTATATTAAGGCCCTTGAGATATTCCAACTCCGTACAATTGCCAATATCGTGAAATCGTTACGTAACTTTTATGGTATATAACACTATACTCTTTTACTATTTCGGATAAAATGCAGCCTCGATTAGGAGGATGTATTTTCTACTTTCGAGGCTTTATTTCATTATATATGTACGACGACTTGAATTATATTGCAGTTATCGAATTTTCGTATCACATTGAAATTGCATTTACGACTACAATTAAGACCAATATACGTGACTGGATTGTAAAAGCTCTTATAATTTTATATCGGAAGTATAATTACGTATTCAGTGAGATCATGAGAACATTTATCATAAAAGATGAAATTAAACACATAAAATAATGTTTTAATCATTGGGGAAAATTGATTGGGCGAATATACGACTCATACGACGATATAACACTTTTCGAATATACGAGTATATGTTTTTGTTCTTTTTGCTTTACAATGCGTAAACGTATTAACTGTTAGACTGTTCAATATTTCGATTCAAAATAACTTTGATGAATTGAAAACAAAACTATACATTTTTTTGAATTTCATGTACAACAAAATTTACGAAAATTGTAGCGACGACACTGTCGACTAAAATCTTATGGCAATATGACGAAATACTGACCAATTATTCAAAAACTTGAGACTAAAAATCGTACGCATAAAGGACTTTGCTTCTGATTCATCGATATCTCAATTCGGTCTCTGGAGCAAATTGTGATTTAAACGTTGCAATAACCGTCTAAACGTCTTTGGTTGTAGACGCCATCGAAACAGTTAAAGGGTCGCTGTTAAAGCGGTTGAATAAAGCTCGGTATGAGAATTATGACTCGTAAATACATTTCATTCTCAAGAACGAATAGCACGTCTGACCCAAGCGTCCTTAAAGTGTGCGACTATAACGAGATGTTCAACACTTGCTGAGGGGTTCAACAAGAATTGTAGCCCTTAAAGGAGAAGGGTTGGACACTCTCTCAAAGCTTTTATCACCTGCTCAGCTCGCAAGGGCAGTCTGTCTTCAACCCATGTTAGACGTAGTTTATTTATGACTAAAATCTGCTATAAAATCGGTAATAATGTCATTGACGTATTATCGATACGGAACAGCGGCTTTTTGACGGATCATTTGCGAATTATTATTAGCCATATATGTCTACATTCCTTCGCGGTTATTGACAGTGGTTGCATACTATTCGATATTAGAAATGAATTGTGTGCTATACGTAAGCGTCGACCCGAACGATTTGATCGACAACAGTCTCGGTGAATGGTATAATGGCGGTAGGCAAAGAAGTCATTTTCGTTAACCGTGCATGAACGATAACACCGAAATACACCTTTTTCAACCGTGAATATTTCGCATATAATCAAGGCAGAATTAACAGTGCATAATTCACTTTCGGAACCCCACATTTTTCAACAATAAAAACTCTTCAAAACTTTAAACGATCACAACCTTCTTTTTTTTTACGATTATGGTAAATTTTTATATAACTCTATAACTTTTAACTTTGTAACCTCTGCTTCAATTCTTTCAAAACAGCCAATAACGAAACGAGTAAATCGACGATAATAAATATATCGTAAGTTCGATATGGCCCGCGCGGATTTTTTTGAGACTAGATATGCAACGGTTGTTAACATCAAGTTCCGAAGCTTTTAAATCGATGCTGATTTTTTTTGTGTCCAAAAAAAAGCGTTTGATAACATTTGAACACAACCCAAACACATGAACATTTTTCAAAACTCCAAACGACCATAACCTTTTCTCCCACAGAAAATGAAAAAAGAATTGGGATGTGACATGGGGCGTGGCGTCACTTCAATTAAATATGGCGTCAAAGAGGTTGCATTTGTACAGTTCTGTATATCTATGTAGCGCTTTACACATATATAGCATAAACAATGATAAATGCAACCTTCTCGGTAATTTCGAAATTTCACACCAGATGTCACATTGACCAACATCAGATCCCAATAAGCATCGGTTATGACGAGAATGCAATTTGACATTTCCATATATATTATGGCTTGTGATGATACTCGTCCGACATCCGCTACTTCAGGTTTTAAAAAAACAGCCAATCACAAAACGAATAAATGAGCAACAATAAATTAATCGAAAGTTCGATATTGCTGACACTGATTTTTGAAGGAAGGGAATGTTGTGCTTTAATGGATACTTCTATGCACATGTATTTCACATAATTTCTGAAATTATATTTAATGCGAAGTATAACATTTTAGCCGTGTTAAAATAAATTCAAAACATGTATAGATGAATTAATATATTCAATTAATTTTTTTTTCATCATAAAGTCAGTAATAACCGTTAAGCTTCAGAATAATTAATATCGTTTCTATCATTACGTAATGGTATATATTTCCCGTATTCGTCATATAGTAAAGTAAACACGATGACCAAATCATGTTTGCCTCATTGCGATTTCTGGACGCAATTTCACGAAGCATTAAATTCACAATTTTATTGATTGCATTCGTCTAATAGTTGCAATCAATTATCACACAAAAAAATGGTTAAATAGCGACGGTGAATCATTGAAATCATTGGAACACGAAGTGAACAATGACGAACAGAGAAGCAGAGAAAAGAGGAGAAACGGTCGATCTAGGAACAAATTAATTACATATCTCGGTACACCGTGGGAAAACATGCGTCCAGCGGGAATTTATTGTTTCAAGAAATGTTAAAACGCCTAGTAGAGAAATATTTGGAACGTTACTCGAACGGAACAGAGCAAGAGATAAAAGTAGCATATGGCATCGAATATAGTCGCAGAAAGGACGTGAGAGATACACGGGCAATTACTCCATTCGGGCGAGTGGTTTCAAGTTTTCTTTCGTCTGTTTTTCATTTTTTCTTTCGCGAGCGCACAATCCGCGAGTAAGTTGATCTGGGCAGGATAATCTGTAGTTTTGGCTTCCATTCGTATACTAATGTACACGAAACAGTAAACGTACAAATATGTATATATGTAGATGATGTACATCAGCCAAGTGATCATGCTCGCCTGAGAGGAGTAATTTCTCCAAAAGGGAGATGCAAATAATGTGGGACAGTTCAAATTTCATTTGAGTTTCGCTTGATTCTGCATACAGATATGTACATAGATAGATATATACACGTAGTAATGTGCAATCGGTCAACTAAATATAAAAAATTGTCTGGTGATAATATTCGTGTAGTCTATTCAAAAATATTATGATTTTCTTCATAACCAATCTGTTGCTATCAAGATAGACGTGGACGTCATAGTGTTGAGAAATAGATCAATGTATTAACACAGTTATTCATGAGTTTTCAGCTTCTGTCACACAAAGTCCTTCGCTCTTATCTCAATATAGAGCATCCATTTAAATTTGATGAAGATCAACCTGCTCTGCCATCGAATTTCTTATCTCTTTCAATTCTTCCCATCTTATCGCCATTCCGTTCATCCTTTCTGATCATTCATTTCACCACACCAATGCTACAGTGTTTCTTCAGTAATCCTGGCTATATTCTTCCTCTCTTTACTGCATATTACGCCTTCCAATCTCTTTACATCTACCATCGATGTTACCAGGACGAGGTGATCCTTAAACTTTTACGACTTCATGAAGTTCATCCACATCGTTCCTGGTGGTCTTCTTTTCGAACCTCAGGGGATCAGCGTTTAAAAGATGATTGTCTTTGAAAGTTTCTTGCGCTTTACAATTGCCTGAAATTTATACTCCATCTTAGATTGTGGCATCCCGTTGGTACCGGCAGTATTACTGAATGTATTATATATTATAATTTAATCTTTAATCGTGTAATTGAGATCAGACTTTGAAGGTAAGTTCGTTTAATTGAAGTTTCGTACTTCCGATATTTTCGAATTCTTACGGTTCCAGAGGCGCATGTGGTTTGAAATGGATATCAAATTTGAACCCTCGACCCTCATGGATTTAATTTGTAAAACTCAATAACATGAGTTTTCCGGCACCGAATAATTAATTTTTTTATGCTGACCAAACTTATTATTCCAAAACTTGAAACTTCGTAGACTTTATTTTTAAAATAATAGACGTTCTTCAGAATTGTTACAGATTTTAAATATTAAAATTGCGATTGGAGCTAGATGACATTTAAAAAGAAGAATTTCAATTATAATAATGCATTTTCCAGCTCTTATGTAATTATTAGATTCCTGTGATGAACCGTCTAATACGTTTAAAAAAATATTTATTTTATGATACACATTGATAATTGATTTTCTTTTTAATTATCCACCATTGTGGATTGTTTACCATCTGGAATCTTTTCTTTAAATTCTGAAATTGGATTTTAGTTTTCCTTTTCAGTAAGTTTATTACTGTACTAGGGACAAGAGACGCGCGCTCACGCGCGCGACCGGCTGCGTTTTCGCGCTACGGCGCTCCGTCTTGAATGAAGTATAGCCCCTAGAGAACACATTATAAAATTCGGCATAAGTAGCAAATTGTGGAAAGCAAGGAATTTTTAAAAAACTGAACAAAAATTTCCGAAAACCGGACATGGAGCAACTTGTTCAGAGTTGTTTCCTCTAGGCGTGGTTTAATTTTGATGGAGTTGTCGATCGTTCTTTTCATCTACCACTACTTTCGAGTACTACAGCGTCGAGCGTTAGTACTGCGCCGGCGAGACTGTTTACCCGCCCGACATTGCTGTAGAGCGGAAAGATAGCCTCTCCGGGCCAGCGTCGAGCGGTAGTACTGTGCCGACATGGCTGTAGAACAAAAATTTCCGACAACCGGAAATGAAGCATCTTGTTCAGAGTCGTTTCCTCTATGCGTGGTTGAATTTTGATCGAGTTGTCGATCGTTCTTTCCATCTGCCGCTACCCTTACGAGGAAAAACTGAAACTAAATTTCCGACAACCGGAAATGAAGCATCTTGTTCAGAGTCGTTTCCTCTATGCGTGGTTGAATGTTGATCGAGTTGTCGATCGTTCTTTCCGTCTGCCGCTACCCTTAAGGGGAAAAACTGAAACAAAATTTCTGACAACCGGAAATGCAGCATCGTGTTCAGAGTCGTTTCCTCTATGCGTGGTTAAATTTTGATCGAGTTGTCGATCGTTCTTTCCGTCTGCCGCTACCCTTAAGGGGAAAAACTGAAACTATATTTCCGACAACCGGAAATGAAGCAACTTGCTTAGAGTCGCTTCCTCTGCGCGTGGTTAAATTTTCATGGAGTTGTCGATCGTTCCTCTCATCCGCCGATCGAACGCTGGACCGGAAGCTGTGCTACAAAATCTGAAACAAAATTTCCGAAAACCGGAAATGAAGCAATTTGCTTAGAGTCGCTTCCTCTGCGCGTGGTCAAATTTTCATGGAGTTGTCGATCGTTCCTCTCATCCGCCGATCGAACGCTGGACCAGAATCTGTGAAAAATCTGAAACAAAATTTCCGAAAACTGGACATGGGGCAACTTGTTTAGAGTTGTTTCCTCTATGCGTGGTTAAATTTTGATAGAGTTGTCGATCGTTCTTTTCATCTGCCACTACTGTCGAGTACTACAGCGTCGAACGGTAGTACTGCGCCTGCGAGACTGCTTACCCGCCCGAAATTGCTGTAGAGCGGAAAGATAGCCTCTCCGGGCCAGCGTCGAGCGATAGTATTGCGCCTGCGAGACTGCTTACCCGCCCGACATTGCTGTAGAGCGGAAAGATAGCCTCTCCGGGCCAGCGTCGAGCAGTAACACTGCGCCTGCGAGACTGCTACCCGCCCGACATTGCTGTCGAGCGGAAAGATAGCCTCTCCGGGCCAGCGTCGAGCGATAGTATTGCGCCTGCGAGACTATTTACCCGCCCGACATTGCTGTAAAGCGGAAAGATAGCCTCTCCGGGCCAGCGTCGAGCGGTAGTACTGCGCCTGCGAGACTGTTTACCCGCCCGACATTGCTGTAGAACAAAAATTTCCGGAAACCGGACATGAAGCATCTTGTTTAGAGTTGTTTCCTCTATGCGTGGTTAAATTTTGATGGAGTTGTCGATCGTTCTTTTTATCTGCCACTACTTTGAAGGAAAACGCTTCTCGTGAGATCGTCTGATCGAAGAATCATTTCTTGTAAATTTTATATAAAACATTAATGTGCAAGAGAAGCTAGTTTAGTTTATTCACTCTCCTTCTCCCGGTCTATCTCTCATTTTCTCTCAGTACAATATAAATTCAATTGTGAAATATAGTACTCTTACTTACTCGATATGGATGATTTATTTTTCACAAAATAAATTATCGTAGAACTATAACCTTTGCTAACCGCGATTAATGTCACGAGTCGACAACTGGTCAAAACAGCATAAAAAACCGCGCGAATACAGTCTCGCATGAATTTCGCGGCTACGCTCATCACAGACCAATCACGAAACGAATAAAACGACAACAAAGCATGCGATATTTCGATATTTCGATAATTTCGATCTATATCTCCTCATCAACTTTTTATAAGAAAGAATCAACTTTTTATAAGAAAGATTTTTCCATCAACTTTCCGATACTCTCTGCTATCTCATTAACCAACGTTTAGGTTTTTTTTAACTAACGCCAAACTGTTTTAAAACTTTTCTGTACATTTCAATATTCTTTATAAATCTCCGGTAATTTTTCAACACAGTGATAATTTCTCTTACTGTAAATAGACAGTTGTGCTTTTTGCCAGAAAACTTTCACCTCGCTTATCTTTGGCAAGCCAGCATCTCGCGAGTTTATTTTTACAAGTCGCGTTTGGTAAACCACTTTTTGAGGTTTTAAATTTGGACGGCAAATTTAAGCATGATTCGCATCGAACGCAAAACTGACACGTTTTTTTTTACGGAAACCGTTATTGGATTCAGTTTTGTTGGTAGATTTTAGCGATCAATCAACGTACAAGAATGCGGGAAATTTTATTATTACGCTCGGCTGAAAGGGAAAAAATGACATTCTATTGGCAAAACGTTATTAGATTTTTGCTTCGAGGACGGGCTTCCGAGAACGAGCTGGTTGAAATGTTTTTGACGGGTAAAAGCCCATTTATATATTGGAGAGTATGGGGCGCGTCGGGAGCAATGTTTGAAATATTTCAAAAATTGCGTGGACGTCGAAATCCTGGCGCCCCAGTACACATTTTATTAACTTCCGTCCGTGAATGTGCAATTTTTATGTGCGCAGTACTAGCCCCTATATCGCATTCTCGTTGTTAGGTTCCAACGTCTGGTCTTTCGCGTTTCAAACAGACCTCTCGGTGGTCATGCAATCCAGTATTCTCTATGTCCTTTGTCATACTGTGCGACACTAAAAAATACGCAATTTTGCGCAGGTGTACTCACAAAATTTGTTTACAATCTGAAAACTTTAAATTTCAGACGTCAATGAATGAATTATTAATGTTTGAACGGTATTAATATACTTTTACAAATATTATATCGCTTTTGCCAATTTTTCGTGGTAGAAATAATTCCAGGCAAATAAATAAATATGCTTTAATTCACAGAGAATA
Source organism: Heteropelma amictum (assembly GCA_959613375.1). Classification (NCBI taxonomy): domain Eukaryota; kingdom Metazoa; phylum Arthropoda; class Insecta; order Hymenoptera; family Ichneumonidae; genus Heteropelma; species Heteropelma amictum. Next base: position 13,198,268 of record OY390723.1, read on the forward strand.
AAAACAACCATACATCCTAAATATGAGTCAGTAATTCAAGGATTTTCCCGCGCACGAATCGAGCTCTCTTGCCATTAATTATTTCCTTCGAAAATGTCATTCAAACTTCAAACGTCAAATCAATTTATTAAGATTTCTTTACTTAAATACACACTTTGATATAAAATCAAAGTTACCAGGGAGTGCGTTTTTTTCATACGACGATTCAAGGCGGTTAGTCTCAACCTCGTTTTCCAAATAATTCATAATAATAACGCTGTATTCTTAGAGCTAAAATGGCGAGGAAACAATTTTGGAGAACCATCTGGCAGCGACAAGGTTGATGAAAAGGGTTTGGGACACGACGTTTAATCAATTTTCCTTTCTCTATACTTTTCAAATGCTGCTTTTCCAAATACGAACATCCTACAAACGTTGCCGTACGTTTCATCACCTGTATTTATATTCTCTTCACACACAGTTCTCGAACGCATTAGTTATCATTGATAAATTATTTTTGTAATAAGAAAAAGTTACTTGATAATATCAGTATAAGTGATAAATAATTGATTAATTAAGATTCTCAAGATATACAAAAATTTTCAATTTTACAAAAAAACACAAGACTTTTTTTGAATTTTGAACTTTCGAAAAAAAAATCCTTCAACATAAGTCTTGAAAAATCAGAATGAAAAACACCTCGGAAAATCTTTGGGATTTGAGAAAAATGCAGAGAAATCTATAATGTTCGATACTTTGGATGAGAAAATCGGTAGGTCGAAAACGGATTGGTAACAAATTTTGAAAAAATTCACAGAAAATTTTTTTTGTGAATTATTGGTGGGCAGAAAACAACAACACAATTTCGGCAAACCAAAAAAACCTCCAAAACTATTCGCGTTGGTGTGTAGTAGCCGTAGCTGTAAGTAGCAGTGTCGTAACGTAACTAAAAAAATGAATGAAGAGGACACTTTGCACCTTGCAGAGCACCATGAAGAGGACATTTGCAGCTTTTAAAATCTAACTCGCTGATCTCTGTACGATAAATAGTTTAGGAACTACGGGGTAGAAGTTTCAAGTGTGCTTTTTCACATAACAGCTAATATATTCGGAAAAAAAAATCGGACAGTGCTAGACAAAGAAAGAAATTGTTCGTTATAGTTGAGACGAAGAGAATCTACAGCTCATTATAATCGAGAGAAATTTCCCTGTACAATGTAAGTGGTCAAATAACTCATCGAGGAAAATTTTCAGAACAATTTCTGTGCTCCCTTATAGTTGGATAATATTTAAACGATGTATGAACCAAAAAAAATGAATTTTTCATTCAGAAAGTAGAGGATACTCGTTATCGAATATACTTTTATATATATACCTATCAAGAGAAATAACAAAAAAAAATTTTATGACCTGAAGTCAGAGACCTGCCACGGATATTATACATTAAAATAATATAGTATATATCACATTCGTCATGCCGCGAAGTAGGCAAAACACCGATAAAACAAAGCGTCAATGCTGAATGTCAAAGTATTTTAACCTTTTCCGATGTCAAAGTCTTAACGCTTGAAGAATTTTTCTTTTTTTGTTTTTTTTTACTTATATGATTAAATTCGGTGGTTCCCCACAAAAAGCAGTGAAATACACATTTAAAACTTTAAAAAGTAAAAAATATACACCAAGTAATAAAAATAGTAGTTTTCGTCGAAAAGTATTTTTTTCAAATAGTGTCAAAAATAAAAATAACATTTTCCAAAAGAAAAAAAACCAACTTGGCGTGCATGGAATCTCTTTTTCTTAACCATGCACGCCAAGTTTGATTTTTTTTTCTTGAAAAATGTTATTTTTATTTCTGACACTATATGAAAAATATATTTTACTTCAAATGTTGATGAAAAAATCGCACCATCGCAGGTGTACTTATCATTTTTGTCGGTAGTACATACAAAATAGCTCAAAATCCATTTGTTTTGGTTTGTTGCATCGACGAGTAGCGGGTCAAGCTTATGGACATCTGCGAAGTATCACGCGTGTAGCAAATCACTAATCTCTTTCCCATGTCCTTTTCAAGCGGAGATATCGCGCAGTCCCAATATCCCGTACGCGCAGACGAACCCTCAGTTGCGACGCCATTCATCAACCCCCGACTTCCTTTTCCTCTCCATGAACATCTTTACATCGCCGGAGGGATGAAAAGGCGCCGAACAGTCGGACATTTGTACATTCGTATCCGCTGCTTATACGATTGCTGTTTGGCCACTCGCTTACCGCGCAATCGCCGATTTTCCCGCTGCAAGCTTGACTCTCCGTAGTCTCCGTGCTGATGACAAACGTGTGTAGCAAAAGCCGACAGTGCGCCGAGCGCGCTCCACGGGGCAAGGCGTGCTCGGTACGAAAGAAACGACAAAGTGTCTTTCGCACGCGGTGCACAACCAACCATTGTAGAGGTTGATTAACGAAAGCTCATTAATCATGATTCGTTATCAGTGGGGAGGGAAGAGACAGAAAAAAAGCAACAGACGTAAAAAGCGCAGTATCCGCTGAACGATAAAAATGAAAGGAAAATTCAAGTTCCCGTCTCAAACTGCATAAATTCATTCATTTTTATTCTCACGGAAGCTTGTTCGATTCGTGTAAAAAAAAACATTTGGCTAAAACGATTGCAGTATCGTCAAAAATTGACTTGATGCCACGTGAGTGAATAGTGTCAGCAATGGCTGGCTTTTCATGTATGAAAAAAAAAACAAAAGAAACATCGGACGTTCTTCGATTTATTCAGTTCGGTACGCCATAATACGAGTGCAATATTCAATTTGTTCGATCGTTGACGGTTTTTGCATGCGTAATATTACACTTGTTATTTTCTTTTTTGATACTAGTGCTTCCGGTTTTCACGGTGAAGAATGTTCACGTTTCTCCTAACATCAATGAACCTTTCATATTTTGCTAAAGAACAAGGTATAACATGTTGTTATTATTTTTATCGTCATTATTGACAATATCGTTATTGTCATTTGCACAAGAATCGTCGTTTTTGTCCAAAAGTAATAAGCGATTTAATTACCATGTATCATGATATTCTGCATCTTGACTGAGAAAGAGAGAAAATCAGGATGGATTTGTTTGCGGGTGTCTGTTTGTGTTGTGCACGTGTGTACCAAACGAACGCACGTTTGCCGATGAGTTTGATCTACGAACCTCCAGCAACATATGTCTGCTTTATCATTCCGATTGTCAACGTTGTTCCACCGAAAGAAAGCTTTTCGAATTTCAACCGTGGGAGCTCCAAATCTCTCGCCCAAATGTTTCCGCTTGTCGTATCAAACCGAATTTTATATCGATAAACATACAGCTATACCATACCATCGGAGAATTCGTATCGTGTCGGTCTGCAATTCACATTGGTTCTATCCACTTTTACGAAGAATGATGGCGATGAGGGGTGTCAGGATAAAAGCTTCGCATAAATGTACATTTCAGCTGACACATCGAACTAGTCGATATTCTTCGTTTCCCACTCTCCATTTGTGTTTTACATATGTTTCGCAAAGCATGTAAACTCATCTTTTATCGATTGAACAGTATAATATGACCAATCGTGAGGCTAGATTAAGGAGCAGTTGTATTTACGAATGTTCAACATGAATAACACGAAAGATTGTTAAAAAATATTTGTAATCCTATAGAAATGCATCATCAGTTTAAAAAAAGTGTAATAAGTATTCGGCAACCTAACGCAAAAGTTCTGCGTAATATGACTTAGATTTCGCGAAGCCCCGATCGGAGCGAATTAGAATTGAAGTCCAGACGGAAAAATATAAACTCTTTCTTTTAATTTCACCAAGGAAAATTTAATACGATATATCGTTACATCGTATTTAATTTTGTTGTTTTATTTTATTTTATTTTTTTATTTTATATTAATTAACAGTATGACAGTTAAATTTATTTATGTGTAGTTGATAGCATTTTTATTTCAATTTAATTCTGCAGTTCATTGGAGAAATCTGTTTATAGATCACGTGACAACGACCAGCCAACATTCAATTAATCTTCATCCAAGCGGTAAATGTAATGTGTAAATAATCACAGATCGAGTGTTCCAGTTATATGAGAGTTTGTACCATATACGTTGCAATTTCGATCGCATGAGAAACTCAAGTTAGTCACTCGTAAATAGGCAATTACTGAAGCTTTTAACGTTATTCTTCTGTTATCAAATTTCCACTCGACGCTATTTCAAAAATCGCATTTAAAAAATACATCTCTTTTTTCAGTTTTTATGAATAAAACTTGATATTTTATTGAAAAATTCTTGATAGCACTTCAGTTAAATTGATATCATGATTTTTTTACCGAGGCGATTGCTTCCGATGAATGGACTCCGAAAACAAATATTATCGATAGAATCGAATGAAATTGACAACCCGCCAGTCTCGATAAATATTGACGAGTAAACTTATTGATTCTTCAAACATCTCATGAAGAATATGCGTATACAGGTTGTTCCAGAACTTTGTGTATATAATTCACAGCTAAAAAGATCAAGACATTCAGGGTCAAGCAGCCTTTAAGTACTTTTTCATCTGACGTACCGCTGTAGGTTATTAATTATCGTAATTCGGCCAATCGGATACTTGCGATTGTGCGGTATACCGCGAAGAGAGAAGCGTGCGCTCCCGATTGGTTCAAGCTCCGACAATTAATAATCCATCAGGGTTTGATCGCGTAAAAAAATACCAACATAGGTTTTGACTCAGAATCCCATCAAAATTTTAACTTGAAATGATTATCATTGAGTTCTGGGACAGACTGTATACATTATTAAATGATCATTAACACGATCGTATTTGTGTCCTTTCCCCAATATTTTAACAATGAGAATATACTTTTTATTACGCCGATTATCAATTTAATTTCAAACTATCATGGAAAAAATAAAAAAATAGTGGATATCACAGTTGCCTCTGATCATACAGCGTGCCAAAATAAGGATTGAGATAGATAAATCTGGAAAAAATATAGAATCAAACCTATCCAGCAGGTGTTTGTCAGAATTGTAGCATAGTATTCTCGAACGTTAGGATGAATGTAAGAATTTTCATCAACATCAAATTCGTATACCTAAAATAATAATTTAATCACTTAGAAAAAACGCAATCTTTAAAATGAATAAAATTATTTCGAAGGAAAAATTGAAATATTTGGATTATTACCGTTCCCGGAGTTTCGAGTTATCGCTCGCTTTTCGAACGTAATGCATACAGGAATGTTGAATATTTTTGTATTTTCATTCGAATCGGAAAATTCCTTCCAATTAACAAAAAGAATTTCAAATGGAGTGCCAGCATTGTATGCTTTTATTTACAGCGTTATACTTTGTGAGCAGGAAATCGAAATCATCAATTCATTATTTTGCGTTAACCGATGAACAGTTACTTTGATAATAGACACGTCATCGTTTCACCAGTGGTATAAATGGACGAATTTATGATGCAAGCCTGCAAAGTTTCCAATGCCATACACAGCTTGCGCACTCGTTTCAACATTGAACTTTCCAGTTCATCTCGTTTAATTGTGCAACGGTGTAGATTTATTTATTATTCGCAATGCTGCTGCATGTTTCCACAGCATAGTTTCCAGTTGCCCAGTTGGCGAGGTTTAATTGTCCGCCACGTGCATACACATTACAATTTCGTTGAATACGTATGGACCACTGCCATGCCCAGGAATTTTATCGTTCGTATCGAAGCGTGAATCTGGAGTAACCCTCCGTATCACTTGATCATCTCAGTAACGTCCTCGGTAAACAAAATGAGAAGAAAAAAAAAAACAATTAACCAAAAGTTTATCCTTTTTTCGCGTATTTTTTAGACCAAGCTGAAACTCCTATCTCGTTTAGTCACGCGTGTTGCGCTGCTCGCTTTTTTTCCATTCCGGTCCACACAAGGTAAAACAGCTTCTCCGATGCGAAACTCGTTTCAATTTCTCTTTGTAAACTTTACCATCATGGAGTAAGGGACAAAAAAAATTCACGAAAAGGACCAAGGATAGTGGAAAATATAAATCGAACATGACGCTTCAATCTTTGTCCTTTTCACGTACTCTCACAATCTAAAATGAACGTGTGGGGCAAGTGCGAGACACACTGTAACGTAGGATGATAATTGAATAAAAAGTCTTCTCTCATCGCCACACTATATAGTTGATTCTGATTCGATTCGTTTCACCGGATGTTCAATGAGTGAAAAATTCTGTTGGTCAACGTTTTCTTGATGTGCCAGAAACGGTAGCAAATTATTAAAATATACATTTTTTTACAAAACAAGCTATATAAAGTTAATCAGAAAACTTTGTCAACGTCAGGGAAAAAGACATCACGGTAAATTGTAGAAACTTCTGTGAGAGAAAAAAATAACGTTGCATTGCTAACGGAATTACGTAATATTCTACGGGACTCAACTTTCTACAGAATAGAAAGAAAAGTTTGTACAAATATGAATGTCTGCAGATTAAAAATACATATAAAAAAGATTCTCATTATTCATCGAAAAGGAAAATTCTCCATAAAGATTGAATGAAGAGATACGATGCTGTTTTTCTCTCTTCATTTTCAATCTCATTCCATCTCATACGCTGCAGACTATGCCTGGTCAAATATCATCGGCATACTTTCATCAGACGCGACGAAAAAAGTACTCTTTCTTTCCAAGCTTTTTCATCAGGTAATAAAAAGCGGTAGAAGACGAATCGAAGAGTCTAAGCGCCCTCAATTAATTTCCATTTTGTTAGGAACTACGAGTGATTTAATTTATCGTTGTAAAAGTATTGCACGCCAAGATTTTGAAATATATACAATGTATTCACGATTCACGATTGAATTTTAAGGATATATCACACTTAATTATTGCACGAATGTAGTCTGATATGCAAAAAAAACTTCACCCCAAATCGAAGCGTGTCAAAGTGAGCCAAAATATTACAAGAATATAAAATAAGCCTAATTTTGAAAATACAGACGTTATCCTAAAGTGACACAAATGTTACTGGAGATTTCGAAAGATCATCCGAATTCGTCGCAAATTAATCGCCATCGAAACTTTCCGGTGGATGAATACGCGTTGTTTTACGTTTGCCGTAAGCAGATCGGACAAGTGATAGTTCATGAGACATGGCAAATTTACGTTGGTATCCGCTGAAATCTAAGGGGCTATAAAGTGCGGCGACGAATACAAAACCGAGGGTTAATAGTTTGGATACTGCTGGAGTATAAACTGTTCGGCTCGTGCGGGACTGGAAGCTGAAACATCGAAGAAACGCAAAGACTCTGATATTGAGACGGCGAGAACCGTAAAAGTTTTCATCCACTCAAAGTGAATCGGGCTGAAAATGTTTGTCGGAGTATTGCTGCTGTGTGCCTGGCTGGTTTCCGGCTCGCCGCTGGATCCTATAACTTCGATACCCAATAAAGGTAAGCAAACTAGTACGAGCTTGTTCGGAGCAGTCCGCGATCGTTGTTTGGCTTAGCTCAGTCTACATATTCCTGCTACATTCGATCGTAGAACCTGTATCTATTTACCAACCAACTTATTGGATAAAAGAGGCAAGTTACCTCATGATCGTTCGATGTTTCATCGAATTTCCATTACCACATTGTTCAGATTATCTGTGCTCTGCAAGTGTTAATCTTGCTGATGCACCGTGTGCATGCAGTTAATCACCTTGTTGAAATATTTAATTAGACATTTATTGTATACTGGCTGCAACCAAAACGCGAACCGATGTAATATATTTTACTCACTTCCGGAACACCATGCACTTGCACTTGTCCCCAAATAGTACGTTCAATTGCAATGAAATTTGGTCCAGCGAATGCAGAATTGTGTAGAAAAGTCATCGAATTTTTCTTTTTTTTCCAAATCACATAGAAGCAATTTGAAAAAAAATGCCAATTACACTTTGTACCTGTCTATCTGCCGCACACTCACGTCAAATTGCGGCGTGTGACACTCCACCGTGATTAGAGAAAATGGAATGGAACATTTTTTACGCGATATGTGTGTCTATCTCGGGATACTTTGGTGACTCATATTTTTGCAAATTAAAAAATTTACACGGTAGAGAGAACGATCTCGTTAATTTTTGTACAAGATCTTTTTTGTTGTTTTTCAATTTTTTTTTCACTTTTTCACACAAAACAAACGTTGAAGTATGAAAACATTGTACGTAACATGTGGTTTATTCCTTGCATTGATAAATTTTGGAGGATCTGCGTTTGCGTTATAGTCGAGTAGGATAATGAATAAATAACCGATTTTCTCCGTTGTATTCTGTCATCGTTTTCGTCTCTGACAGTGAAAAAATCATCCATGTTTTCTGGTACGTCGGATAATTACGACTACATATACATCTAGAATATTTTCATGTCTGAGTATTTTTTCTTTATTCTCCTCCTTTGTTCTGTTTCATCCTTTAATTATCGGAAAATGTACGCTTTTGTGATCTCCCGAATATTAAACGAGTCCTCGTGGTCTAAGGAAACATCAAAGCCTTCGCAAATCCCGCCCCGTCGTTCAACTGAAATAATGATCGTTGTATGAAATTCGCCGATAATTCAAACAAAAAAAATCAAAGGACGTCTTATTTATATAGGCCGTTACACTTTGTTCCTCAAACGTTCGTTTGATGTAAATATCACGACGAGCCAATTATTTCGTAGCTGCAATGTCATTGAAATCACACAAACTCAAAATGTGTCTCCGAGAGACAAAAGTAAGTACGATAACTTTTCGCCAAATTGTACAGAGGGAAGAAGTTGCAGAGATAACAAAAAAAACTCGTTTATCTTGCTGGAAGGATAGCTAACTTGATTCGGTAAAGAGAACTGTCAAATATAGTGATATTTCTCGAGAGCAAATTTTCCGGATCATTTTCATCGCTAACATCCATTTGTGTTTCGGATTTTGTCTTTTGATTACAATAACGAAATAAAAATTCCTTGTATAGTGGTTGTGCCGTCGATGCGTGTCTGGGTGAAAATTTTTATGCGAGGTCGAACTTTGAATTAAAATTCGAAAAATATTTACCAAATGGGATTTTAACTGTTTGGTTCGTTTGGCTACGTCAATAATATGGTTCGTAGGCGACGAATCGATACGACGTGGAAGCGATGTGCGAAATGTCGAGTCTGGCAAAATCAAACGAGACAAATGAAATATTAGATTGTGAGATGAAGAATGTGGAACGATTCGTTATAAAAAGCGTTTTCATTCATGTCATACTTGACATCTCCCAGACGAGATGGGCGAAGCTTCATGTGTGTTGCCCTCCGGCAAGTTATTTTCAAGCTGTTGCGGACACTTTAGTCATCTCCCCAAGGTATATCGTGCAACTCTGCACGCTGCTAGTACCACTGCCTGGTTTTTATCCGCAAAAAATGAGCGGGTACTCAGCCGTATCATAAACCCACCCGCCAGCAAGTTTTCACTTCGACCGTTTACGTATTCAATGTTAAAATTCGATGCAAAAAACGACGATTGCTTTTCCTGTTTTCATGTGTTAAATTATTTATCCCTAGAACTATAAATAATAACCATGGCAGAGACAGTTTGCTGGACTAAAAATGTAGAGTTTTTTTCGCCGGCACGATTGTGTATCCGATTTTCCTGACGAAAATTAAAAATACGTCAAAGTACGTACTGATATAAGCTACCATATTCATAAACAAAACTCGTATGTCAGTGAAAAGCTCTGCTTGGATTCTGCATTTGGTTTTATGAATACAGGGATATAGTGTCATCATTTAAACCGTGTGCATAATTATACGATCGCGCGTATATGCACAGATGTTCTTGTTTCTACATATATCGTCGACAAAACGCCTTTGTGGATGAAGAATGCGTGCAAGGGAGAGCAATCCGTTATAAAATGTTTTTGTTCGTACCATGCTTGACACTTCCTGGACAATAAGTTGGGCGAAGCTTCATACGTGTTACCCTCGGGCTAGTTATTATTTTCAAGCTGTTGTCAAGACTTTACCTGGTCTCCCTGGAGTATACTTTTCTACTCTGCCCACCAGGCATCACTGCCCGATTTTCTGTTTATAAAAAATGATCGAGTAATGAACCGCATCACATACTCACTCGTATTGCCGGCCGGCAGGTTGTCGATACATATTTTCACGTATTTAACACTAGGTTTACGGACGTTTTTTATATACCTATCACTACGGCACCCGCCGAAAGTAAAAGGCTCGAAAAGAATCTCAAAAAGTAAAAGAACTGTGTGTATAAGTTCTTTAGTAGGAATTATTAATTTACGATGCAAAGCGGTTGGAATTTATCAAGCGGTTTTCGAGATATTTCATTGCAAAGTTTGAATTGATGACGAAATTTAACGCACAAAACGACCATTTTTGTGGTTTCTTCTTGTGGCCGATTACTTAACCCTATAAAGCAGTATCTCTAGACAGTGTCAGCTTGCTGGACCAAAAGTAGTGTTTTTTGCGTGCACAGCTGTGTGTGATTTTCTGTTTGTGCATGATGAATATTTAAACGAAGGTTGAAGATACGTCAAAGCACACACTCATCCAAACTATGATAATCGTAAAGCATTTTCATGTGTCAGTAGGAAGTTTCGCTTGGATTTTGTATTCGGTTTTATGGGCACAGGAATAGTGAGATAATTTAAAACGTGTGCTATTATACGAGCGCGTATGCGCGGATTTTCTTGTTTCCACTTTACGTCGACAAAATGACGAGGGAATAATAATCGTTGAGCACGTTCGACAGACTAGCAAATCCCAGAGGAAAAAGCTGCTTTATTCGTCTCAAAAAATCTGGTTCATAGTGGAATTTACTATAGCTGTTTTTCCCTTATTTCTAACGGTTGAGGATTTAAAAAAATCTTTCCAATTTTGTAAAAGAAAATGTATGTTTCAGAATATACAAATATTAGAAAAAAAGATATTTCGTCATAGAATTCAATGAGAATCTCATTTTTCCAATAAAAAATATTTGTGTACAATAATATACTGGCGGGCAAAAGACGGATGGATCAATCAAATACAGATAAATTAATGTACGCATTAACTTTAAGGTTGTGCACGTACTATATGTTGGAAAATAACATGCAAGGTCATAAAATTATGTGTCATTAAATCACGTATTCTCATAGTGAAAATTTAACACATTTGATAAGACATATTCGCGAGATAAAATAATTATATATTGTTATAAATATAAATAATCGCTTATATACTTTAAAATATCCACCATCTGCAGGGAAATAATGGGCATGACATTTTTTACAAGCGACTGATTAGTTTTGCAAAATTTCGCTTGAAATCCCCATTCAATTTGCCTACAGTGTTTTTTAGATACTACAAATCTTGCCGAGCTCACTGTATATTCCAAATATGGGGGATGAATAAACCAGGGCTCTTTTTTGAGTCTCGGATGTGTAATAATGTGCCACGCAGCTCGCAAATGAAAGTTGTCCCACATTCAAATTCCCGGAGACCAAGGGGATAAAAAACACAATTGAAAAAGTGCTGGAATTATGTAAAGGCAAGAGAGAAAGACGGAAAAAAGTGATGGTTGAGCAAAAAATCTTCTGGAATTTTTGCCCCTCAGTGAACGGAACAGGATTATAGTCATATCGACCTACCCCCAGTTTCGACCCAATCAGTGCCTTTTCCAAATATAGTCGAGCAGCAAAAAAAATATACGATATTCGATAAATCGAAAGATCATCCGAAGCTCGTTATTACACTTCCAACCCAGCTTCATTTTTATCGGAATCAGACACAGGCCCGTTCTAAAAAATATCCGCCGTCCATGATGAAGGAGAAAAGGATATTGTACGTCAAGGGAATTTTAAAATGACGAGAAGCTTTTTCGTTATCCACTAATGGTCGTCAAAATTCTTTTCTCCTCATCGAGAATCGTTACGTCTTTTGTATGAAAACGCAGTCAAGAATTAATACTGATGGTTAGATATCGCTTAGATTTCTTGGCGAAGATGTATTCGTCCGACTATAATTGGATGTACTACTGAAACTGACAGATCTGCTTTGGCAATATACTTATTTTCATCCTATAGGTACGTTGCTTACTCCTTCTTTTCACTGTCGGAGCAATAATATTTTGCCCTGTTATACTGTAGTTCTACGATTCAGACAGTGCAGAACCACTGCGGAAAAAACTATCGATTTATTTCCATTTTTTACCGACTCTCTTCTTTACAGCGATATTCCCAAATTGTCGATGTGAGTATCGATACTACGCGCCTACACAGATACGAAGCTTCAATATCATTTTGATATTGGAGAGGCCAGATAACACATTCGCATGACAAATATCACAATGTCAGCATGGATAGATTTCCCCTTCACACTCACATGTATACTGAATGTAACAAAGATGTCTTTGAAATCGTTCAGCCACAAGTTAGATAGAAAACGGTGTATATGAAAATAGATGAAAGAATCGAATATCGACAAAAACTAGGATTAAAAATAAATTTTCAAACGTTTCTCCTCAATTAATCTTTTAAATCTCATCGGACAATTCTCAATATTGAAAAAGGATGTATAAAACAATCTTTTTGTCTCTCTTTTTAGGTTTCACTATAAATTGAATACATTGAATGACGAGTATCATGTTGAAGTATAAAACGATAACAGCCACTATCACCGAGTACCCCTATAAAGTGATCAATCGCACAATGGCTCTTCAGCCCTGAATGCCAGCGATACATGATAAAAGTGCTATATTAAAAACAAATGTCAATTAAGTTTGTGAGAATAGCTATTTATTAATGAATATTGTATATTATTACAAATCAAAGTTCAATGAAAACTGATTTTCCGGGGAAAAAATTGGACATAATAAAAATTAAAGAAGTTTTTCACGGATATTTAAGTATTATAATGAGACTTTTCGGTATTCACCAAAAGCGATAATCAGCTGTTTCAAAGTTATCGTTTTATAAACGATATTGAAAAGAGCGTTGGATGCGTGCGTTGTCACTGATTTACTTCCGGGACCAAACGCTATTCCACTTCTAGCTGAGCCCTCGATCCCAGATTTTTTTCCCTCAATCCTCTCTCTTTCTATTTTTCTCGTAATCTTTTTTTCTTTCTGTGCTATTCGCGTGTTCTCCACTCGCTCTTTCTGTAATCCCCTTGTCACTCCACCCTCTAGCATTTTTTTTATGGCGCCGCACTGTCGCCATTCTATTTCTCTTCCGCGACTCGATATACTTTACGGTGAGGTTTTATATACATATGTGGGGTATACAGAGTATCGTATATACGTGAACATGCGCGAGGCAACGAGTTAACTCTGCATTTTCATTATTCCGCTTCTGTTTCTCATGTCGCCGCGTGGCCGATATAGTAGTACGAACGGAGGAAATATAAGATGGTAATATTGCGGCTCTTCCGCACGTTGTCTGAGCTCGTCCGACGGAAAATATATGCCCGCGATGCTCCTCTTCAAACGATCTATAGCCAACTTATATCGGAGCTCAACTTATTCTTTTACAAACTTATGAAACTCATGGGGCATATTTCACAAGTTTATGGCGATTCTCGCGCGTGTCTCTTATTGAAAGGACTGCACGCAGCAGTGACAATGTAATATTGTGGAATGTACGATCTTGAGAATGGAAAAACCTGAATAATAAAAAAATCCAATGTCTCCTGGAGCCTTCTCGAGATAAAAACGATATATTTTCAAGTTTTTATTGTAAATTGTTTTTAATATTCGTCCTTCGTCTTTCGATACCAGGTTCATTATTTTTATCTCCTCCTTACTCATATGCACGTCGTTTTCTATGGGCAATATCGTTTATTACTGCTTTTTTAATAGAACAAGAGTTCCGATGGCAACGAGAGGCCTATATCCTCAAACGACCCTTCTGAAAGTCGATCTTCGCGGGAAAGCTACCAAAACCGAGTAGACAGTCCATTTACACGGCCTTCGCATGTGCCGCAAATGTTGTTTTTCATTCAATTTTGATTTAATATTTAAATTGTTACATCACACGGCAGATCGTTAGTTATTTTTGTCCCTGCCTATATACACGCGTTTTTAGGTTTTTACGATCGTTTTCTTTCTTTCCACTTTTCTGTTTCCCTTTTCCCTGTTGAGTGGCCCATTGTGCCTCTGCTGCCATCTTATTTCCCACTACCGTCGCGCATTTGCACGAGGGTACAGGGAAACTGCATAGAATACCGGTACCGATACAGTCGGTTTTCTCTATACAGAGCTTGGGTGTAAACGGTCACCCATCCTAGTCCGGTCCGCATCCCATATGACTGGTGTGATCACCCGAGTTAAACGCCAACCATGCACGTATCGCTGTCGGTCTCGATATCCTCTTTATCTGCTCGTCTTTGCAGTTCGGACCAATGGATAAGCTGTACAGGCAAGTTAAAAATATCAAGCTTTTATTCTTTGAAATGCAGCCACAAAGCCACGTGTACGGTGTGAGGTATTTTTCGAACACCTTCGACGCACTTTTACATTTTGCACTGCTTTATTTGTGGATGACAGTGAAGGAGTGCTGGGAAATGAGAAATCGGTGGTAGTAGTAATGACTCTTTATTGCCAGTTTCTGGATATAGCAGAGGTTCCATAGCGGGGGTATTATACATGACATTTTAGGCACAAAGTCCTTCAGCTCGTGCTTCTTTTGTTACATATGAGCACTATTTTGATTGTAGTATAGAAGATCAAATGATGAGAAGATAAAAAAAAGAACGGAGAAAAAAATGGTGTATACATGTATGTTTTCTCGAAAAACTGTTGTTTTTTTTATTTTCCTGACGTCGATAGATTTGTTTTGCTTCATAAGCTCTAGTTGGCAGGGTGGTAGTCTGTGCGTTCTTCTGAGATTTCTTGAGGATTCGAAACTCAACGGTTGGATATTTGGTAGCTGTTTTACAGCAAACTATTTGGTTAATGTTGCCATTCTGTTCATTATTGGTATTAACTGAAAACCATTTCTATCTCCAACAGAATTTTATCTACTACTAATTGTCATATTTACAAGGGATAAAACATGAAGCTAAATAATGTATTTTCGACAAACAAAAATGTATTTTCCCAATTAATACTGTCCAATTGGGTCACTTGTTTTCGTTCTTCTTGAACTTTCACATCTCACATTTTTTCTCACATTCTCACAAAATTATTCATCACTTATACCTCGGGATATCATATTAGTCTCACTCATGTCGTTAAAACGTTTCGAGATATTTCGAGTGATGATAACACATTGGATTTAGCGAAGGATGAAAATGATGATATTAGTGCGAACATCCTGAGATGACAATATTAATTAACAGGTATAATATGGAGGATGCTGTGAATATCGACATTCCAAAAGGTAATGGGACAAAGATGTAAAAAAACATCAAATTACTCGTTTAACATAGTGACTAAAGAAGTTGGAGCCGAATAAACAGTGGAGCAAACAACGAACCATAGTTTTGTTGGCTATAAAAAATGACACTCTAAACTGCCAAGTAGGATTGGATCTTTGTGCACTGATGTTTTTTGTTTTTATCCGTAGTTTTTTGATAATCACAGGATCGCATGATTTATGGTCCTTCCCATAATCCTGTTATTCTTCATTATTGATTGATGATTGATCAAACCAAAAAGTGTGCTTTCCCTATCGCTCAGCATTTTCTGATTATCGTAAATGAAAAGAAAATCTGATGCACACGTCAGGAAAAAGTTTTCTCCATTGCCAATCGACCGAAGAACACTAACATCGAGCTTAAAATATATTTTGGCGCAACCTGTCCATTTAAGCAAAGCATTCGCGTGTTTCAGCAGGCGATTTATCGATATCCTATAAAAAAAAATTGTCTGTAGCACAGATCGTAAACAAGAAGTGGTTTGCTATAAAACGTTGAAGGGCACACGGTTCAATTCCTCGAGCAAAGTTTTGTTAAACAAGGAGAAAGAAACGGAAGACGGAAAAAAAGAGTTGTAAGAATCGAAAACCGATCCTAAGGGATTCAAATCGCAGTTTCCTCGTAATTTCGTATATTCTTTCATTTTTCTCGAGCAGAGTTTGCCAACACGAGCTTAATAGATACATTCTTCGATATCAACGGAATGGTACAATGGTCGGCGAGAGGTGGCGCAATGATCGTTCGCAAAAATTCGGACTCTTCCCTTGTCGTAAAGTACGGTCGTGAATTTTTACGACGGTTCGGCAAGTATAGATGCGTCCGAACGAGGTCGATAAAATGTTTGGTCGGTAACGTGCCAGCCCGGCCATTGCTATTCTTCGACAAACAAAGCAAAGTCCCTCAAAGTATGGATACAGGTGGTGGGTGCGTGTTTGATCCCGGGAGCTTCGATCCAAAGCGAATAGTTGTAGCGATATCCGCTATAAGAGATAATACGACTTCGTTTGTTTGTGCATAAGACATATACATCGATACACATGTCAGCGTAGAAATTTCCGTTGTTACCATGGCATACTATGTATTACGGAACTATATATGTTTTGCACCAGTTCCAATCTCCCCGTAAAGCTCGTGGCAGTATCAAACGTCGATGTTGATTGCATACCTACGATATTGAACCCAACTGCAGCTATGTAAGCCATGGACCCAGCTGTAGGAAAGGTCTATAAATTGTCCACGCGTAAGGGAGTCAGCGAGCGGGAGAAAAAAAGTTACAACTCAAAACTAGCGGTAGTAGAAGTATACACTAATCGTAGACATAACTGGATTACTATAACGCGAGTCGCTGCATGGCCGCAACAAAAATGGTTCCATGGGTGCAGGAAATACCTTTCAATACAATGAAATTTTTATAACAGCCAACAATTCATGGTAGGCACCCTCTCGGTGTCGAATTCCCGGTGTCGCAGTGACGTAATTCTCAATTTTATTGAAACTTTTTTACGAAACATGGCAGAAGAATACTGATGCACGCGTCGTTAGGCAGCAAAGGAAACTCGGCAGCATGAAAATGGTTCGCTGATTGCTCTTTCACCAGCGTACAATTCATAAAACGCCATCAGTTTCTATGATAATAAAACAACATCAAGTGCACCGAGTTACACTCAAAACTACTTAACACTTTCATTGTAACGTAGGTTTGCACTTGAGAACAGTGTTCTAGGCAGACACGAGCATGTAACAGTTCACAACGATCAAGAGGGAGATGCACAAAGGTTCTCGTTTTCAGAAGCATCCGAAAGAGAGATTTACGATAATGCAAGAAAAAACGGGAAAGAAGAGAAGGGCAAACCCCCTGAGGGCTAAAAGGATGGAGAAAAAAATAATAAAGCCTTCAGGTGCAGAGATACCACCGAATGGTGCGAATATTGATGAAGCCCACGTACGAATCGAGCTGAAAAAAAGCTCGAACGTTTGCGAAACAGAAAAAGAATACAAGCGCGCTGTAAGGATTATAGTAAAAAAAACGTGCCAGACACAGAGAGGATAAAAGAAAGATAGCCCAACAGAATTGAAAAAGGCCGAATATTCGTGTGCACAAATTGTCGACATCCGCTGGTTTCGTTGGAGTTGATTGGTGGAAAAGTAGCGATATATCGATTATTGCCCTAGGCCCAATTTGTACATGTCTGTATAGATGGCCATGTGCATACTTGTATATATGCTAATGTATTCATACATCTGTGCATAGAACCGAGAGATCGTTCATCGATCCTGATAATGAAGCTTGCTAGCTGTCGTAATACAAAGCATACTCACGAGTATGAACGTACATCGTCAGTTACAATCAGGATGACAGCAACGTGTTTTTACATCCTCCTGAAGCATTCTCGTTGAATCCTTAATCCCACAGTGATATCCTTTCAAGGACATGAGATGTGAGCGTTAAAATCGTAAGTTTCAATTCTGAAGCTCATGTAAACATCCCGAAAATTGTTAATGTTGAATCAATCTATATTCTGCAGTTTTAAACAAGGGAGCAGTACAAAAGTGGATCGTATATTTGAACTGGAAGCTGCAAGCAACGTTTTTATTTTTCTCCTTCTTTTTAGTAGAAAATCATTAATCCTTAGAGTGGGCACCTTCACAGCCAGACATTCCCTACACATGGGGTCAATTTGACCCTAGGCCATTTTTGACTTCGAATATCGCGCTAACCATACGCTTTTCGGAAAAAAACGTTCAGTCACTTTTTGCAGTGAATTGATCCAACTTTGAGGCTGCGAAGTTAGATTTCCGAAAAAATCTTTTTTAATTGTTGAAAAACGTGCTGAAAATTGATGGTGTGCAAAAAAGCGCTGTTTCGGTAAAAATTCTCGTAAAAAATTCGATTTTGCGTTTAATTTCGAAGATTTTCCGTAAACAAGCGATGAACATTGTTGAACGATCTCCTGGTTTCTCAGTAATGATTCGTATCTACATACCCTCAAAAATATACTTTTAAGATGAAGCAGCTTTTAGGCTAGAAATTATCTCGGCAGCAAAACCTCAACAGCAATTCGCATAAATGTTACAAAGTCGGTTGAACACTTGGATTTGCTGAACATTAGGAAGGTTTCCGACAAATCAGGAATCTCGAATGGACCATCCTCTGCTATTTCGTTAACTGCAATCAGTTTTGGCGAATATTACTTATCCCCAGCAATTATATCATCCACATTCCATCGATAATGATTCGTTAATTGATAATTACAAGCATTTTTCCCGAAATTCTGTCGTGCTCAAAGACAGTTATCGTATTTTGAGTAAAGACGCCAGTTTTGTTCGTGAGATGTGAGCATCTGAGTTTGCGAACTGATCAAGTGGTCTGCGATTGCACTGCAGGATAGGCAAAATTATATGAACCTTTTCTAGGGACAGTTTCCTACAATTCCACGTCAGTAACATCGAGTGTGTTTAAATCACTGTCTGAAAACTGTCCATTCAATAGGGATCCAAAAACAATAGATAGCGTAGTTCTTTAAAGTTGGTTGCCAGTTGCAGTGACCTCGGCTCGAGGAAATCTTTTTTCCAAGTGGTCGCAAGATGCACGCAAAAGTCCTAGTGATATACCGAAAACCCTATTCTGAACCATGCAGCATAGTTTATTTATTATACTATATTTGCTTTATTACTATATTATACTAAATTACTGTATATTGATATATACTAATATTTAGCTCAAAAGTTGATCGGTCGATCGATCGATTTTAATCGATGCAGTTACTCCATAAATCCTTTGATACATCATAAATCGTACACATGACAATTCGACTTCCGTAAACTATTTTATCCGCGTATTATCCTCGAAAATGATCACGAACAGAGAAACGGTGGTAGTCGTTTCGAGTACTTAAGAAACGGCGCAGCA
Organism: Heteropelma amictum; assembly: GCA_959613375.1. NCBI lineage: Eukaryota > Metazoa > Arthropoda > Insecta > Hymenoptera > Ichneumonidae > Heteropelma > Heteropelma amictum. The sequence goes on from OY390723.1 coordinate 13,217,590, forward strand.
CAACCAACTCGTAATTCCACGAGCCGGTTTGGGAAATTACGAGCTGTAGGTAAGTTACAAAGTAAGCTACAGTCCCGTGGGTAAAGGAACTGGTCGAGGTAGCTGAAGGGCGAGGGAGCAAGGAAGAAAGAGAAATAGCTCACAAAAATGGAGAGGGAAAGTTAGCGTCCTCGGGAGAGGAAATGAAAACTAATTGGTTGAGATTCTCGGGTGAAACTATAGCCTCACGAGGAAGGTAAGAGTACCTTGGCGAAGGCGAGCCTATAATTTAACGACTTATGCGTTTCCTCAATGTTGGTGCATTTAAATATGAAGTGGATTATCTTTGTTATGAATATGTATAAGAATGTTCAATTTTTCATTTTATTTTCCATCTTGCCTCTCATTTTTTGTAGCACCAAAACTCAAGTTGGAGGAAAAATGTTCCCGGAAATGAACTTTTTGTGTAAGAAATAGAAAATGAAATTATATGCATGGAAATATGTATATAATTTTTTTCCGTTTCATTTTATTACATTGTATATTTTTTAATAGAAAAATATCCGCCTGGCGGGCCCTCCATTGTGTCCATGTTCTTTCGACGACTATCCTTACAAAGTCATTAATTATTCGATAATATCTGGTCACGATATCTCCCTTAACTCTTTTTTCTACATAAAAAACCTCAAACACCAAACATGGTGTGAAAAAACTGGAGACAAATCAATTTACCAGTATACCTACCCCTCAAAAGTTTTGAAAAACTTTTACACCCCATGGAAAATCATCAGAAAATTGCCATATCTGCAGAAACGACTTGCTACATAAGTTGTTGAACAATAAACGGTAACTATACAGAGTATTTCGCTAAGAACATGACTTGTGCTTATATTGTGGAAACGCTTGGAGATGACTGATATTTTTCTAAACGAAATTAAACCCTGATTGATATAAAACTGGAGGTTAAAAATTCGTACTTAAAAACGTGCCCACGAAATTTATTTTATTTGAAAAAGTACTTGACAAATTCTCCCCGGGATTTTGAACTATTATAGTCGTCGTGCAAAGATTATATATCTTACAAGTCATACAATTGTGTACATATCATCTCGCAAAAAACTTTATTAAATTTCTGATTGGAATTTTCCCTGACCCATATTATTTTAATGCTATACGCATATTTTTTATATATGATGAAAATGTTTCGTAAGAAAAGGCATTATTTTTAAATTATTAATTAATGTAACACAAGACTGAAGAGTCAGAATTATTGTGACATTTAAAATAATGTTTATATTCTGCCAGGACCAGGTGCTTTCATTATATTTTGAATTCTAGGGTTGTATAAAATATCTCTTGTTCATTTAATAATTAACGTATGAAAAATGTTCGGCAGAGCGCAAGTGTGCAAACGCGTAAAATAAAAATGTTATACCTTTATAAAATATAAATAAGTAATAGCGGACGAGAAATATTGTTACCATTCGGATGCATGTCATTTCAACGGCCGGAATCATGCAGCTTTGGTCAACTATCACATGCATCTGGACCATATGCTTGTTAGGAATGATCGATCTTTCGTAGCGTTATGTCGAGTTGACAGACCATTATTCCTGGCTTTGTGGACCAATAACTGTTGGAGCATCCGTTTCACCGGATATTTGATGTTTCGCTGCTCGCGTTCGAATTTACGGTAGAAAACAGTTGTTTACAGGATCTCTGGTCGCCCATCAATTGTGCTGGCGTTTTTATGGTATTTCCTGCTCAGAATTTTTATAATTACATCGTTTGCAAATTGAAATAAATGTTAATTCTTTCTAAATATTAGCTTTTAACAGCGTTGAAAATTCCGGAATGTTTTATATCGTGTCAAGAGACCCGAGTTTTTCAAATATAAAATTGGTAAAAAAGAAAGTAATTCGTACCAAGTTCGTAATAACGGTAGGTATTCGTCATTGCGGAAATATTCTATTCTTGAAACATTTCTACTTGACCAATCTTTCTGAACAGCCTGTTCTGTGCGAATTTTATGCACGGAAGGACGAGATAGCTTAATGGAAAAAGTTACCCTCTTTGTCCTGTAGCGTTGAATTCGTCGCTACTGACATTTCGATATGCGCAGACGTTACGGAACTTTTTTGATCGACAACAAACTTATAGCGGAAGTCTTGTACGAATATTGTCCCCTCCATAGGGGACAAGGTGAAATGAATTCTAGTTCTCGGTTGTTGGAAGGTCGAGGAAGACGTGCCCTCGATTTATAATTGCAAGGCTTTATATCGCCCTCCCATAGCGTAACGTTCGAAGGTCGATGCGGCTCGGGGATGCTCAAACGATGATATCAATACGAATTCGAAGTGCAAAGAGTGTTCTGCCAGCTCGTGGGTAACGAGAAAATGGGTGGACAAGCTTCAGAAAAGAGCTATGTCAAACGTGAGAGGATTAGAGAGGCTTGAAAAGAACTCGTCACTAGATATAAGCTAGTTAGTGGTACAAGTCCATAAAGAGCAGCCGGCTTGGAGCAAGTAGAAACGGTATTGAGTTCCGGCAACCGCGCTCAGCGTTTTTATTATTGGCACGGACTTAAGTGTATATTGCGGTAGACTATTGCACGAGCAGTGGACAAAATAAGCATTAATTTCAAATCCTGCTCACACGGAGAATCGTGCTATGAAAAATTGTTAAGCACGATGGTTTATAGTAGTTTTTGGGTAGTTAATTGATAATTAAAAAAGAGAGACGAGAATAAGAGCTGCAAATTTTACACATTCCAGCAAAAATACTTCATAAGGTGTTAATAAAGTGACTGACATTCGTCGGGTCACTTTTGCTGTGATCAAATAACTCTTTTCTGATTCCCTAAATTTTGCAGTTGATCATTGTTCGAGGTTAAAATAATATATTGCGGACTTGTGCTTCAATTCTGACTCATATAATTATAATCATTGATTATTTATAAATTGAAAATAATACAAGTTATTAAAACTTTTCCAATATGCGGATAAATACTCGGAATTTTTTAAAAATTATTATTATCTTTACTGTTATTTTAACTGATCAACCGTTGCAGCAACTATTTTTTCGAGTTATAGGAATTATTTTGACATTTTTCTTTCCGAAAATTGCTGTTTCAGTAGAGAGTTTTTTTAGATATCTTCATATACGTAGACCGAGGCGCATTGAGTCGTGTATAATGTACGAGAAACATATGATATGCATAGGAAATTCTGTAGCGCCACAGACTCTTCCAATGTTGGCCCTGCACGTAGACAATCATGTTGTAAGATTCATTTGTTGTCAGTAACGACTCGACGTAAGTTTCGTCTCCGTGTTCCTCCAAATAATCGAAATGTATCATTAATTGCTGATTAATGGTTATAAAATTGATTATAAAATTATAAAATTACATGCAACTTATTGTTTCTTTTCTCAAGCATGATGATTCAATTTCTTCGGAAATCACGATCACGAATATTATACTCAATACCTTGAATGAAATAAAAGAAAGCGAAAAGCTCAAAAGGAAACTTTCAACGTGATTTCGAGTATTCGAGCCAGTCGCGCTAATTTTGTGACTCGCAATAGAAACTTTACATTGTAGAGAAAGATGCACAGTTGTAACAAAACGAATAGCCTGCGAGAAAATGGTGGGTATCACCTACTATAATAATTGGTGGTTTCACTTGGCTACAGTACACGTTGCGATAGTTGAGGATGGAGGAAGCCGTAACGATACTATCCCCCTGTCGACAAAGTTCCTAATATCATACAGATCTGATCCACCATATAGAGCAATCATGTACTTGAGAAATTCAACCTCAAGCTGAAAATGATACGGCTCTCAAAATACTCATGCACGACCTCAATACGACGAGGAACATTCATGGTATCTGCTGTAGCAGTATCGGCTACCCTCAGGCTGCTCCATGAACAAACATATACAGGGTGACATGTTAAGGGTGGCCACCCCCTTTTATTTCGCCCCCCATAAAGATAATCGGATGGGTCGCGGGTGATTTTTGAAGGAAATTTTCTGAACTTTTCGATAACAAATACGGCGTTCATCGGAAAATGATAGGTTTTGCAGGACAAAAGTGGCCACGACGAAAATAATGTGAAAACACATTTTTTTCTGATAGGAATAAAGTAGACTTTATTCCGAATACGGGACACACGAGAAAATTTTTTTTTGCGTATCGCATCATTAAGAAAAGTTATGTCAAAATTAGGTGTTATAATACCAATTTAAACTTATCTGAACGAAACGATGGAATCGAATGAACAGGGCTGTAGTGTTTTGTCTCAAAGTCGGTTTGTCTTTTGCGCTCAAGTTCACTTTCCCAATGTTAATTTTGTATCTGTCAGTGTGAAATGCCAAAAAGGTTATTTAAGAAATGTCAGGTTATTGAAAAATATGCCGTCAACGAGCAGACGACGCAGGAAATCACTCTCGTACCGCTCGTTCAATTCCGTTGTTTCGTTCAGTCAAATTCAAATTTATTCGATAACGCGCATTTTTAATATAACTTTTCTCAATGATGCAATACACAAAAAAAATTTTTCGCGTATGTCCCGTATTCGGAATAAAGTCTACTTTATTCCTATCAGAAAAAAATGTGTTTTCGCATTATTTTCGTAGTGGCCACTTTTGTGCTGCAAAACCTATCATTTTCCGATGAACGCCGTATTTTTTATCGGAAAGTTCAGAAAATTTCCTTCAAAAATCACCTGCGACTCATCCGATTATCTTTACGGGGGGCGAAATAAAAGGGGGTGGCCACCCTTAACATGTCACCCTGTATATATTAGGGTGGTTCAAAAAAAGTCTATTTTTTTAAACCTCCCACCTAAAAAAGTTGTAGTGTCTGACCTTGAAAGAATTCTTGCAAAAGCGTTCTGCTGTACATCTACCCTAAAGCTACCCCATTGAAGGTCAGTTTTCCTGTATGATTAACATGGGAAAAATGTCATGAAGGATGTTCTGGTGGTTCCTTTTTATGTGATACTTTTTCACCGACTCTATCGTGTAGGGCATTGAACTCTCAAAAAAACGTTCTTAGAGCCAAATCTGCAAGTTCAATTGTTCGCCGGTTACAACGATCGAAAGTCCGATTTTTAGTAAAAATCTCATTCAATCGTTTATCACGACTGATCTTCGTGGTTGTAAATTGTGTAAGTAGTAATTTTATGTAGCATTTAACCCTAAATATGAAGATTTTGATACAATATTCGTAAATAAAATTCTTTAAAAGCTCGACACGATAACATTTTTGTTCCTTCCAGCCTTTATAACACCGACTAGTTTCGGCATAGAGGTACCCCGCAAAACGCTTTACAGAGGATTTTTTTGGTGGGTAAATCTAACATTCCGAAGAGTGGAGAAATTTTTTTTTTTCGTACCACCCTAATATGTAATAGACTCCATAAACATTCGCCTTCACCATCATAGCTAAGTGTCTATATTTCACGGGTGCATTATACATCTCTTGTACACCCGAATACTACTTCCATCTTATTCGGATGAATATTACAAAAATGATGCTGCAAGTTCATGAGCAATGCATGGGTACGCGCGTGCTGGCGCGTATATGTATATGGGTATGTGCAAATGTGGATGGCTGCACTGAGAGCTATCACGCGTAAAATTATCTTTGATCAATCCTCGTTAAAACACGTGCACATATACCAGCAGATATGTGGAGAGCATTTAAAATAATGCATTTCCAAAAATTGCAGCCGTTAGAATAAAGATTTATGATATATAGTTCGTATCCGAGTGGACATATTTTAAATAAAAGAAAAAATGAAATAAATTAAATCATTTGAACAGGGTGATGCCCATGATTAACTTGCAAAACTTGAATTCAGAAAAAACGTCCGAGGAAGCTTTCGGTACTGACAGCAAAGCAAATCACTTTTATAGGTAAAAGATTAGTGTGAAACGCCATTAGTCAGATTGTTTTATTATATGAAAAATAAATCGCCCATCATATAATGGAAACGTGTTTCGACAACATTGAACTTTAATCTCCTGTTGAGGTAATTCTCTCGCGAGAGTCACTCGCAAAAGTTGGTTGTTCTGGCTAATATACGAAAGCTTGTATTACATACAGGACATTTGAAATGTATTAGGCATAAAGTGTATATTATATCTATTTTACTGTACTATATTATTATATTATTATTAATTAATTATTTATACATTTCATATGATGTATAAGCGTTAAATTTATTATTATTGCACATGAGTGTCTCCATACAAAATCACCGAGTTTTAACCCGTAAATACCACGCCCTGTTTGAGGTTACACGCTTACCACAGACGAGGCAAATTTGCACTTCGAATTTTCGAACCGTTCTGTCTCATCGATAATTGTACGAAATAAATACGTTTACGATACTTTGCTTGGGTAGTAATTCCTGAGTAATCGATTAGAATCATTGAAAAAATGAGAAAAAAAGTTTACTCATAAAAGCATGGTCAAATTGAAAAAATAAATTTGTAAAACCTTTTTTTTTTGCTTCAATGCGATTTAAATACTAATTAAGATATTGACATGCGATTCGCGCGAAATGGAAGATTATGAGTCATATTTTGAGGGAAAAAATACTCCGAAATGATTATAAGAAATTGAAGATTTTTTTAAAGTGCCCGAAAATAAGGTAATTTTCTAATTAAAAAAACGTCTAGATAGGTATTTTCGGATAAAGTTTCTTATTCTATTGACTATAATAATGAATCTTTCACCATAGTTGTAAAGAAATACAAAAAAATTAACATTCAGTTTTATTTTAGTTTGATTTTGCGGCACATTCCAAACACGATCCCGATCGGTGCTCATCACACACTCGTCGGTGGCAGGAGTGACATTTCATATGCGTATACGTGGCGTTTTGCCTATCAAAAAAGCGCGAGATTTTTCTTTAATTATTTAGAGGCCCTCCAATGGCTGCTGTTAATCCTCCTTCAAAATCTTCGAAATGACGCGCTTGATAGAAATGCGCAAGGAGCTGTTTTCCCAGCGTCGTCTCAACTGTGGCTCTATCAAATTGTTGGATATTTTTTTCAAAAAATCGTACCGACTCAATTTTTCATGTGTGTCAATCATATTCTATGGATACAAGCGTTGACTGACGCTGAATCGTATATTTTACTCTAGCTCCCTTTTTTTATATGATTTTATATTTTTAGATATTTTAGATAACAGGTCATTAGTACAGAATTCTTAAGGAAGGATTCTCACGCCTTACTCTGTAAAAAGTCTTGGGTCGTTGATGAAATAATCGAATATTCGAGTTATTCTTAGCCCTTGCTCCAATCATATAGTCAAGACCTAGTCGCGGTCTCATAAAATCTTCGCTTTATCACCTTATACGGTATTTAAGTGTTATATACAGTGAATATTTTAAAACATTTCGGCATGACTATGCTTTCTTGGGTAGCCAGAATTGTTCTCACTTTTTCTCTCTCTCCCTGTCTTAACTTTAGCGATGTCACTTAACGTTTTTAATTTTTATTCCTCTCTCTCTCTCTCTCTCTCTCTCTCTCTCTCTCTCTATTTCACCAATGGAGAATAATGAAGAGTGAAATATTCTTTCTTGTTCATATATACTGTGTCGAATTAATTTATGAACTAAAATATGGGTTTGCATGTTCCCTTCAATAAATACATTATTTTATGCTCATAAATATTATCTAAAGAATAAATTCCGTGATTTATAACTACAATATTAAATCTCAAAAATATGATAACTATCAGAATAATTAACAGTGTCGTATACCGTTCAATTATCGCAATTTGTTCATATATACTGTGTCGAATTAATTTATGAACTAAAATATGGGTTTGCATGTTCCCTTCAATAAATACATTATTTTATGCTCATAAATATTATCTAAAGAATAAATTCCGTGATTTATAACTACAATATTAAATCTCAAAAATATGATAACTATCAGAATAATTAACAGTGTCGTATACCGTTCAATTATCGCAATTTGTTCATATATACTGTGTCGAATTAATTTATGAACTAAAATATGGGTTTGCATGTTCCCTTCAATAAATACATTATTTTATGCTCATAAATATTATCTAAAGAATAAATTCCGTGATTTATAACTACAATATTAAATCTCAAAAATATGATAACTATCAGAATAATTAACAGTGTAGTATACCGTTCAATTATCGCAATTTTGTTCATTCTTGAAATCATAATGTGACATATACCGTCAAGGTATGTTATTTACCATCAACGCATACGTTATTTTCGTTTCAGTTATCACGAAGGGTTCATACGTGAAGCACTACACTCCAGCTCACTACGATACGGCTTTACTGCGAAAACACCGTGAGAGAACCCGTCGTGAGACTCTCGAGGAATCAACGAAACGTCGCAAGGAATCGACCTTAAATCTGCACATCAAAGCACTTGACAGGTACGTAACATATACACTTGTGCTATAAGTGACGGAAGCGATTGCTCGGAATTTACGCCCTACAAAAGAGACTCAGAGGAAATAACGACACCTTGGATTTCGGAAACGCATGTCACTGACAACATGATTGAATTTGCTTTCTTTCGAGTCAAAACGTATTTACAATCTTTATTCAAAATTTATGAGATGTACAAACAAATGTACGTCGGAAATTTTATTGACGAAATCAATATTTCGTCTCGTCCCTTTACTGTTTTTATGCAAACTTAGGTTCAACCTCCTGCGATCTACATTTCTACAGATTTTTGAAAAAAAATCTTGACAAAAAATCGTTTTCGAAAATGCGCGTGTTCAAAAGATAATGCCATTTCACGAAATTACCCAATTTTCCATTCTTTTTTATCGTCAAATAATTTTATATATACATCTCAGGAATGACTTTGGAAATAATCGTATATCAACCGCGAACAAACATTTATAAACGTCCTATGGGAGACCAATTACTATTTGCGAGTTTAAAATAAAATTTAGAAAAGACAATTTTCTAAAAAAAAATGATTTACGAATAGAATTTCTCCGAATGAAGATGTGTACGCTTGTCGGAAATCGTTGTATGAATTTGTAGAGAATGTTGGATGGCTTGTTGCAGAGAAAAAGTGATTATTATTACTCATAAAAGTCACTGTAAGTGCGACTCGTCACAGACTCGGAATGTGCGGAAGGACGAGTTTGAAAGATCTAAATGCTGGCCAAATAGTCGGAAGCATTTGCTACTCGAATTTCTCTTCAAATATAAACTTCTACACACGTATATGTGCATATGAACGCAAACACATAGTAGCATGGATGATAGCAGCTCAAGAAAGACTCGGGTGTGAGGCAGTACAACAAGACGAGGAAAATCGAAAGGGCAGAAAGCAAGCAAAGCCGATGGAAAATGGAAGTGAGATAGAGATATTTGCAGTAGTATTATCGCGGCTAACCAGCCTTAAATATTGACTCAGAGCCACAACCGCATTCACCACATCTCGACGATCCCCCACGAGTTGTCGGATTCTGAATTTCGTGCTCCTCTTTCTGGCTCGCACTCATCACATCTGACTGAATGAGAAGCATTCGAACTCGATAAAAAAAATGTCCGTAACTCACTCGAGCGTTCAAAATACACCAATTGCTGATACTTTGACTCTCTTTCTGTCAGCTTTTTCCTTACATTCAGATCTATTCGAAGCTACGAAAAATATAAATGACTGATGAATCTATTGACTGTTGAATTGAATTTTGATATTTTTTTTTACAATTCATTTATGAAGCTCACCGACCCTCGATCCGCAATGAGCTTATTTGACATTGAAATTGAACTATTTTTCTAATAAAGAGTTCATGAGAATTTCACTGTCTTAAGTTAAAAAATTACATTTCAAAGAATCGAATAGAGACCCGATGGGATCTCATAAATTTCGCAGATATTTGAGGTGAAAAAAATAATATTAAAAAGTAACAGAGACAGAACAATAATCGATGCATTGGTTGATCAGCTCGTCAGAGCTTGAGATGTACCGCATGACTGGTAAGCATTTCAGCCGAGCAAGTTTTTTTCTCTCTCTGTCATGGACGAATGGTAGAAAAGACGTTATGGAAAATAGCATACAGAGGAAGATCGATATAATCCATTGAATAAAGCGCAATCGGTGTGAGTTTGCTGCCATTCAATCGAAGTTAAACCGATTACTTCTCAATTTGAACTCTCGTTTGCTCTCCCAGAGTTTTTATAATCACGCGGGGATTTAATTGGATGGTCCGCTAATGAGTTCCTTCCGTGATAATCAGCCATTTACGAGTGACTACGGCGCAATCACGGAATAGTGTATGAGTATATGTGTTGGGGGAGCATAGTTGAGTGGAAAAGACGAGACTCGCGCGGAGGATGGCAAGGAAAAGGAGGGTTTTGCACAGTACCGGGTCAACCCAACGACGGGAACCAGAGTGTTTGGAATAAACTTGCAACGCTTCCAATTAACCTGAAAATCGGCGATAAACTTTAGCACCCCAACGACATAAGCCGATTACAGGTCTGGTGCGGTACGATAATTATCACACTCATTTAAATTTCATCCCAATATATCCGTTTTCACCCCCTGAATACTTTCTGTCTCACGAAACGACCCGAAAATATCTTCGAATTGGACGGCATGTAATCTTATGCCATTTGTTGCAGCTTTGTATTAATCCATAGCTTCAAAAATCCTATATCTGAAACAATGATATTTACGGTTAAATCAAAAGCAACAGATGGAGAAGTAATTAATAAAACATCATTATAGTATTTAATCTCTAGCCTTTATAATACAGCAGTCAGCTCTATCTTTTCGATTAAAAGTGTGTTTTTCTATTTCATCATAAATGATGGAAAAAAAATCAAATAATATCTATCATGAACTCAGAATCGGATTGGAATTTATATCACTGGTGAATTTATGATCGATATTATCACTTCAATGTACAAAGATTGCACGTTAATACATAAAAATTCTTGTGAAGTAAAAGCCTATTTTCACAGGTAAATCTGTCTCGAGTATTTCTTTCACAGAGATGCAAATTTTGCACAATCACAAATAACAAAACTTTTACACTATAGTATTTAATCTCTAGCCTTTATAATATAGCAGTTGTATCCTCAGAATTGAGAAAGATACATATCCTTTCGACCAAAACTGTGTTTTTCAATTTCATCACAAATGATGGAAATAAAATCAATTAATCTATCATGAACTCAGAATCGGATTGGAATTTATATAAATGATAAATTTATTATCGATATTATCACTTCAATGTACAAACATTGCACGTTAATACATAAAAATTCTTGTGAAGTGAACGCCTATATTTACAAGTAAATCTGTCTCGAGTATTTCTTTCACAGAGATGCAAATTTTGCACAATCACAAATAACAAAACTTTTACACTATAGTATTTAATGTCCAGCCTTTGTGATATAGCAGTTGTATACTTAGAATTGAAAAAGGTACATATCGTTTCGATTAAAACTGTGTTTTTCAATTTCATCATAAATGATGGAAATAAAATCAATTAATCTATCATGAACTCAGAATCGGATTGGAATTTATATCAATAGTGAATTTATGATCGATATTATCACTTCAATGTACAAAGATTGCACGTTAATACATAAAAATTCTTGTGAAGTAAAAGCCTATTTTTACAAGTAAATCTGTCTCGAGTATTTCTTTCACAGAGATGCAAATTTTGCACAATCACAAACAGCAAAACTTTTACACTATAGTATTTAATCTCTAGCCTTTATGATATAGCAGCTGTATACTTAGAATTGAAAAAGGTACCTATCGTTTCGACCAAAACTGTGTTTTTCAATTTCATCATAAATGATGGAAATAAAATCAATTAATCTATCATGAACTCAGAATCGGATTGGAATTTATATAAATGATAAATTTATTATCGATATTATCACTTCAATGTACAAACATTGCACGTTAATACATAAAAATTCTTGTGAAGTGAACGCCTATATTTACAAGTAAATCTGTCTCGAGTATTTCTTTCACAGAGATGCAAATTTTGCACAATCACAAATAACAAAACTTTTACACTATAGTATTTAATGTCCAGCCTTTGTGATATAGCAGTTGTATACTTAGAATTGAAAAAGGTACATATCGTTTCGATTAAAACTGTGTTTTTCAATTTCATCATAAATGATGGAAATAAAATCAATTAATCTATCATGAACTCAGAATCGGATTGGAATTTATATCAATGGTGAATTTATGATCGATATTATCACTTCAATGTACAAACATTGCACGTTAATACATAAAAATTCTTGTGAAGTGAACGCCTATTTTTACAAGTAAATCTGTCTCGAGTATTTCTTTCACAGAGATGCAAATTTTGCACAATCACAAATAACAAAACTTTTACACTATAGTACTTAATCTCCAGCCTTTATGATATAGGAGTAGTATACTTAGAATTGAGTCTAGGTACCTATCCTTTCGACCAAAACTGTGTTTTTCAATTTCATCATAAATCATGGAAAAAAATCGCGAACCAGAAATTCGGAAGTTCTCCAAAGAACTCCAAAGTATCGAGATGCTATTTTTTGCAGTTATACTCATAAACCCAATCGTATATATAATCGCTGGGATCCGTATTAAAAAAATTACTTCGCACTATATTTTCTAACAATAGCTATTCCTCTTTCCTGATGAGACAATTGTCTTCGAAAAAGATTTTTTCTTAGGTCATATCTATCGAAAGCGAATTCCTGAATTCATACGACACTCGCATATCAGTGCTGAAGTATACCTTTCCCAGATTTTGCCCGCTCCGACATACACCAAACTCTCGAAATCGTTATAAGGCTTCCGATTAAACGCAAATGCAGAGGAAAAAAGAGCAGCAATCAAGAAATTTGATTTCTCACTTCTTTTGCTGCGAAGCGAAACCTACTTAATGCCAACTCCTCAAATTCAAATTAATTCAGAGTCATATTCGATTCAAGAATCTCAAAAGTTTATTTTTGACTTCGGAATTTCATCAAGTCGTTGTTGTAAGCTGAAAAAGTACGAAGAAAAAAAGAAAATCGTGGTCAAAAATGAATTATACCTGGATACCGTCTTATAGAGAAACAACGAAATAAATTCCCTATTTAGCTCCGAATCACACGCTTAATTCAATCATGACGTACGATAGGATATACTAAAAACCTACGGTAAGCCACCAAATACGTCAACGGGCAAAGTTTAAAGTTCGCATAAAAGAGGGAATTTAATAACTGCATGATAACGATGAGACTCATTAATCAGGATGGATATTAACGTTGGCGGCAAAATCAAGTGTAACGCGATAAGAGAATTTGCATTATAACGTTTGACATGAGAATACATGGACGTGAGGATATCCACAAATGCACATGTATATACGTATATATATACCTATAGTCAAAAGAGGCGTGCGCTTCGCCGTTGAATTGCAAAAGCCTGTGCTGGTTGTGATATCACACAAGGTAACATTGCAACAGATAGACACACACGTATACTCACATATAAACATAAACGAACGAGGAGAAACGTCGAGCGGGTATGTCCAATTAACGTCGGCATTCACGTCAACGACAGGACGATGTGCACAGGACTAAACATCGCTTCGGTACCGTGTCCGAACGATATAACGATCCTCGAGCACTGCGCCGATGTGTGTTGTCACTAGATAGAAGGGTTGATATAAGAGTGGAATAACGTTAAAACCAACAAAGCCTTTGAAACACCAGTAATGACTCTGGATCTCCATGGGATCGATATAGGACAGGTTGGAAAAGGAAATGAACGATTGCCAAATAAACGCGTGAATAATATGGAAAATAAGCGACGAAACAAAGTACGCTATCCTCCCATCCCCTTCGACCTGAGCAGATGCAGGCAGAAAAATACTAAACAAGGACGTTGTCAGATTGCGTAACGAAGCTCGGATTCTCATGTCGCTTATAATGGAGTCACGGTTACGCCGCTTTGATTCCCGATCGTGAATAAGATCGATAACTGTATCGAGAAATTTGTCGATATTGATTCAGGTGTTTCCATCCCTCACATCTGTCGTCCTTCAGACGAATGACGAGATAGAGTAGAAGGCGAACCTATAGCGCGAATTCTGTAGAACCCGCGATACTTCCATGCAAATGACGAGACTATTATCGATAATTTAATATATTTTGAGATCAGTTGCGTCTGTATCTAATGGATGCGGAGTTTTAATCTTTCGACTGCCGGGATGACGCCAATCGGCGTCATAAAACTGAATAGTAAATTCTTGACCGAGTTTTCCACGTATTTTCACGTGCTATAAACGCGATTCTTTTGTCTAAATGAGCTTAAAACCTGTTTATTCTTACATCAAAACAAATTTGTCATAAAAATTGGCCGAAAACGCGCAATTAGTTCTTTTTGCAATATTTACCTCAAAAACCTTCAAACAAAAAAGAATTTGAAATTTTCTGATTGCCACATATCTATTATTAGTTCAAGAACACTTGTAGGGACATTTTTCGATAATGTTGCATTTTTTCAAAAGAAAACTGCCGACGATCAGAACGTTAATGTTCCCCATTGCGTTTACCGGCATTTGAATCGCAATTACGCATTATTTCTATAAGGAGAAAATCTTGTTCCTGACTCAAGTAGTCAGTCTTTAAATAGAATAAATGCCGAGAGACCTAATTTTCGGGGTAACAAGACACTCCCGACAGAATTGTACGAATTAGCTGGGAGGAGAGTTATGACCATATGAAACTTTGGTTTTTCGAGGATTTTTAAAAAATCGCCAAAACAGGAAAAAAAAATTGAGTATCGCTACATACCACCACTTCATTTCGCATTACAAAATTATATTATCGTTGTACCATAATGAGAACTGTAATAAATTAATACTTTTAAATAGATGATTTGTGCTCCGGATCGTATGATACGCGCATGATGATTCGCAAAATAAGTATAGGTTAAAAAATTTAGTGGGCAAAGTACGCGTCTGAGCTAGTGTTTATAAAAATATCTTTACAAATTTTGACTTAAATAAAAAAAAAGATAGACGATACATAAATGTAAATATGGAATAATGCGAAAGCTTGTGTGCCTAACTTCGATGTTTCAGGATTTTCAAGATGCGACTAGTAAGAGACACGGGGCTTTTCCACGAAGACGTCACCTTTGAAGCTTCAAACGGCCGTCCAATTTCCTTTGACCCATCGCACACGTACACAGGTATCCTCGAGGGTAAGTAAACAATTTACTCTATCTTCTTTGATCATACTTTTTTCATGGTCCATTGATTCCACTATAAATTACGAGGGCTGTCATTGGATTTCATTCGCTTCTCTTCAAAGAGCTATTTCTCGAAATGCATTTTCTTATTACCAATAATCCGGTACGGGAGAAAGACTTTCAAGGGAAAAGATTAAAGTAATACTGAGGTGATACAAAGCAGATAAAGAAAAAGAGTATGCCTTATTGTAGCAAAGATTAAATAATGTAGTACACCAGAAGCAGATCTATAGTTATAAATGTGTAGTACATTTGCAGAAATTTTTCATTGCAATATCAGAAAAAACTTATTTTTCTTAAACGTCGATATGTCGAGTGGTGTAACTTCGAAGTTTTCCTGAGCCAGGGAAAACTTCGCGAACATAAATTTCATTGAATTATTGATAAGATAAGCTACAGTATAAACACGTAGTTGTCCAAACTACTATATATTTTTTTTTATATTTAGATACCTTTCCGATATTATTGCCCTCACTTATTGAGTGCCTCTTTGCAGGAGGAGGAAGTCTTGATCAATCACATTTTCAATACCAATGATCGCACTTATTTTTCGATATTACAGGATATCATGCTATCATGATTCAATGGTCTCAGGTCAATAAATCCTGTCAATGCATAGCGGGGAAAAAAATTGTGAATGGAATTACAGTGTGCAATTTAAAATCCAATATTAAATTGCATTCAAACGATCGGCATTCATTAATTAATAGACATAATCATTATATTACTACATAAATAAATCCATTAATCACTTACGGAAACCATCAAATATATTTATGAAAAGAGCAAACAACCCCCATTCAACGAAGCCGCAAATAAGGCGAAACACTTGGATTATCATATTCAATATCCATCGTCAAATAATATCTATCATGAACTGAGAATCGGATCGGAATTCATATCAATGGTGAATTTGTGATCGATATTATGACTTCAATGTACAAACATTGCACATTAATACATAAATATTCTTGTGAAGTGAAAACCTATTTTTACAGATAAATCTGTCCCGAGGATTTTTTTCACAGAGATATCTAGAGTCGCGGCAGCGTCTCGACACCAGATAATAAAAAAGAATTTGTATCCTGACGTCAGAGACTGCTACGGATATTATACAGGCAAATGGGCTTCCAGCTGTCAACCAAGAATTCAAATCACGTATATTTTTCCGAAACCGTTGCTTTAGTCGAAAATGTAATCACATTTTACCGATTAAATATGAATACTCAAGCCTTTCCAATAAATCTAGTTAAAGCACGATTTGGTCTGCCGATATGTGCAAATTCATAATTCCGAGCTAATTTTTTCTCTACTACATTTGAAAATAATATATATATCACATTCGTCATGTCGCGAAATAGGCAAAACACTGAGAAATAAAAGCATCAGTGCTGAATGCCAAAGTATTCCGATGTCAAAGTCTTAACGCTTGAAGAAATTTTCTTTTGTTTTTTTTTGTCTTATATGATTAAATTTGGTGGTTTCCTACCAAAAGAAATGAAATCCACATTTAAGACTTTAAAAAGTACAAAATGTACACCAAGTAATTAAAATAGTAGTTTTCTTCGAGAAGTATTTTTTGCAATTGGTGTGAAAAATAAAAGTAACATGTTTCACACTATTTGAAAAAAAAATACTTTTCGAAGAAAACTACCATTTTAATTACTTGGTATACATTTTTTACTTTTTATGATTAAGTGTGGTGGTTTAAATTTTACACAATCACAAATAACAAAACTTTTACACTATAACGAACCAAATATGATGTAGTAATTAACGCTCACATTATTAAATAACCAGTTATAAAGTTACTTTTCCACGTAAGCGTAAATATATACAAGAAAATAAAATGATGCGAAAGCTCAACAACACAAATTGCAGCAATTTTTTCGCTGCGCCATTCGACTAACGTAATATATTAAAGAGAAAAAGAAACTAATAAGAGAGAAGCAACACTTTCGCAATCACCTCAACTAGCGCATCTCGAATGAAGTCTAGCTACTACGAGGATCACTGGAAGGTTCCATTTAGCAAGAAAATATGCAGCGTATTACGATGTGTAAATTACGTTTTCGTGCTGGTAACGCGTGGGGAAAAAAAGACAAACAAACTTAGTGAGCTTTTGCGGAAATTGAGAAAAGTTGACGTGTATGAAACCGCGAAAAAAACGATGCGAGAAATGATCGCAGGGCAATGTGATGAAAACTGTAAAGGATGCTGGTCCTCTGGTTGCAGTTGATAATAGAATCATTTTTCCAGCTACTGTCCTCTGATTATGATTTTCTTAATACCATTTCACAGTGATAAAGATAACATATTTTGCATACTGAGCCAAGTAGGTTATTGGACTTTTTCCAATATGCTCTGCAGCAGGTGTGGATTCGATTCCAGAATCGGGCAGCTCGAAACTTTACGTGCAGAATATATGAAATTCTATTAAATTTTATAAAATTATCTTATTCGTTCCACCAATTGTCACGTGGTAATCTGTAATCTGTTAAAATTAACTTTACTCTCACACCATCGTGTCTGAACCTCGGCTTATTTTTTTCGAAATTGCAAATTGTTGGTGGTGTTTCCTACATTTTTCGGTTGCAGAAATATTTAAATATTCGAAGTTTTAGGAAGTTTTGTAACAAATCCACCAATATGATTTAAGTCACGTGTGTACAAAGAAAAAATGTTAACCATGAACGACATTTTTATTGATGTGTTTTTGTACTTTTAATAATTGCATAATTTTAATAATTACATAATTTTAATAATTACATAATTTTAATAATTACATAATTTTAATAATTACATAATTTTAATAATTACATAATTTTAATAATTACATAATTTTAATAATTACATAATTTTAATAATTACGTAATTTTAATAATTACATAATTTTAATAATTACATAATTTTAATAATTACATAATTTTAATAATTACATAATTTTAATAATTACGTAATATTTCAATAATCACTTCATATCCAATCGTATCTGAATTGTATAGACTCACCCTATACGATGGGTGGCTGCAAAGTGATGTTAAGTTTATTAACAAAGACCAATATCCTCCTTCTAGTTGGGTGCCAAGTTTCATTTCCATAACTTCAAGTTATCTGCTTAAAATTGTGATCCAGCTTAGTGAAATATTCAAATCTTAACGCCTTAATCCCTCCTTGTCGCACCTCAAATATTGTTCTTCATATCCTCCGCACGAAATATTCTGCGAGCCCCGTGAATTTCTCGCAAGGTTTCAAATTTAATTAGTCTCGTTAACTTGACCCAAAGCAAAATTATCACTCACTGTGACCTACAAATTTTGAATAAGCCGCAAACTAACAGGTCGAAAAGAAAATGAAAACGAAATGAAAGTATTATATAGAATCGCCTCGACGAAATCATTTGTGAGAGAATCTTCGCTATATGAGCCACCTACCGGTTCTTTCCGAAGCATCGCGAGGTGGCTACTATGTGTTTTTTCTGTTGCAACACATGCTCCGCACTGTAATCTGAACCGAACGAACAAAATTCAACAGACCACCCGTGGGAATGTACCCAAGGTTCCTGTACTGAAAAACCGATGCTAGAGAAAAAAAAACAAAAAATAAAGAGTGGGAAACGAAGTGAGTGAAGAAAAAGAATTGAGGGAGTTGTGTATCGATCAGTTAGGTTGTTAGGAGCTGGGAACGAAGATGTAAGCTATGCCTATTTTCACAACACTTTATCTGTCTGCTTCCTTTTCGTTGAAATATTAGAAATTACATACTTGAACTGTTCATGATGGGTACGTAGAGAAAAGTTGCTTAATCGATTTTTCTGCTATAAAGAGAAATTCGATACAAATGGAAACAAAATTCCGACTTTAACAAATATTAAATCAAGACTTTACCGTTACTCTACATTTTTCATTTTATTATAGTGTTTGGATTAATAATGTATTGTGTAAAAATTATTCACCGTACGCGTTGTTTATAAGCAAAAATGTGTCAGATATTTTAAATAGCCTGCAGTTTTGTTAGGTTTTTTTCACTTACTGCACTTGAAGAAAAGTAATATATCTCACAATTCTGTTCGATTTGAATGAAGAAAAAATCGTGGAAATTATATGCTCACGTTTGTTACCGCTTTACATCCCATTGCTCTGTTCAAAAAATGTTCAAAAATTATTGTGTCATTTTCGCACAATCAGCGAATCGAAAGCTCATGTGAATTGTAATTTTATGGATGTATGCAATGAAAAAAAAAAAATCCTCCGCTTTCGGCTTGCACTTCAGTTTCTCACATTTTTCTATTTATTCCTTCCGATCGAGTTTTATACTCCAGGGAATCCGAAATTCGTCTTTTGCAAAAGAGGAATGTTTTCTGAAGCTCAATTTACATAACATGTGTACACAGCCATAAAGACGATGTGTACACACAGGGGGCAGTAAATAAGTGTCTCTTCTTTTTTCGTTCTTACTAAAAAGCTAGAAGACCCGTCTTTGGAAATACATTTTCTCCACTCTCTTATTGCCTCTCGCGTTTGCTCCACTTGCGTCACCCCAGAATTTTCCGAGAAAAATAAATAGCAAATTCGGCATTCAATCGTAATCATGGAATTGTCAGTGGTTGTAGTCACGCTTTTATACGATGTATACACTGTCGTTGCACTTGAGAGTTAGCAGCCATGACTGACTCTAAAATTTCAATCCTCTGCCCAATTACGGAAGTTTCCAGTGCCTTTGCTTCGGCATAAACGATTTTTTGCCTCTTGCATTTGTATATGTTTTGACCAAAAAAAATTGACACTTCTGTAGTGAACGCTTCAATAAACCAGTGATACATTTTTTTCCTACGTACTTAGCGCGTAGTGCAATAAATTCCAGGCTACATATGCATTATAAAAGGTTAATATAATTATCCAATGAAAATCAAATTACTCCCAACATCGTTTCGTTCGTATTCTAAAGATGTAACTTTCGTCAAGTACATTTGCTCCCAGTTTGAACCATACAATATTTAAAGCCGAAGTGAAATACACAGCACCCGACAAAAATAAGAGACAATAATTGTATGTAAAAAATATATGAGATTCATCAACATTCCGGAGGTCAAAAGTTCGTTCACGGTTGAATTTTCCCGATAGGGAAACTGTAGGAAACGAATCCACGAGAGGAAGATTTTCTCGATCTTATCAACGATATATATTTCTCCGCTTGGGGTACTGCCATTTTTAGAAAACCCCAAACTTTAGTATTCAGTAAAAAAAAGCTAAGAAATACGTGCTCCAGGAACTCCTTCCCGGCCATCTACATTTTTATTTGTAACTCGTTTTCCAATCGGCAGCCGGGAAATAACCAAGGTCCTCGGGCTACATGATGGGCGGTCACCACGTCTCGGTGAATCGAGTCGGGAAATAAGGCGAGAATATGAACGCAATTCAAAGCGAACGAAAAAAAAGCAAACGTAATTTATCGTGAAATGACCGAAATAGAACGTATGAGATTCGTGAGAAATTTGCAGAAACTCGAACAATTTGTCCTGTATGTCACACAGAAGGCGCAAAAGCTCTCAAGGTCTTCTAGAGGGCACACCGTCCGCTCATAAAACTACATATATACATCCATAGCGGAAATGTGCCCGGAGCGGTGAACAAAGTTTCTAGTTTTCCTGGCGTGACATTCAAATCTCATCCTGCAAACGAATTAAACTTTCTCACGAAGCGTATGCTGCCATGTAGCAAAAGATTCTGTGCGTCACGACTAATTTCTTTTATTTTCGATAATTATAATAACCGAAAAAGGAGGTTAATATATATGGCGAGTGCGACAAGCATGAGGCTCTTAATCAAGTTCTACATCTCGACATCAATAACTTATATTCTCAAAACTTAGCTTTGCTCACAAAAATTGTTATTCAAGATGGTTTATTTAATGAAAATATGTCTCTCGCGTAATGCGTAATTTCATTGAAAATTCATGACATTTCAGTAGAATTGTCGTGCTTTTCTCTCTATTCTTCATCCCCTCTTCTTTCTCATCCATCACCACACGCGTTCGCATCACTTTCACCTACATCGTAATTACTTGTATCATTGTTATTATTGCAATATAAATAAGACTAGGAGAATTCGAGTCTCGGGAATGGTTCCAGAACTTTACCGCCCTCACACTCGGAATGCTCTACATTCATGAATGACACAGACAGTTGGCACGATACCAGAGTGTTTCCAGGTGGTAGCAAAATTAAGCTCCCTTTCACGATGGTATAGTCCGTCTGCAAGGAACGTATGAGTGATAGAACCCTAGTAGACTTGCAAAATTTGCAGTCTCAAGGTAGTTGTCGCGCGACGGTTGCAGTTAAAAGTTACGAGCTAGTCTGCCAAAAACGGTAAAACCTGCAGGATTTCTTAAAAATATTAGGCGTAACGCTACATAAGAAATAAAGAATCAAAAATTATTTCGACATTTTATCGTGTTTTTTGACAAGCTATGACTTTTCGAAAAATGATCGCAGGACAATGAAAAAATCATGAGGAATCATGAAGAAAGCAGCGACAGAAATTAAAAAAAAATGTTTTCTTGACTTTCAATGATTTCACGGTTATAGGTGAATTTTTTGTAGTACTCTGTGTTCAAGGAATCCCTCGAATGATTCTTCCTCTTTGATTTAAGCTACTGTGTAATTCTGTACAGTAATGTTTTGCCGAGAAATCAATTGTCAGAGCAAAAAAATTTGTTAACTGCTGACTGAAAAAGCAGTCATTTTAAAAGGATTGCAATAATTCTTACCATCTCAAGTTGTTTATCAAACGCCCTCAAAAATAAGTTGTTTTATGATAATCACTTATTTGCACGATAAAAATTAGAAAAACCAAACTATTTGTGTTCATCTTGAGCCAGGAGGCGTCGTTATTTGATTGGAAAAAAAGTTTGATATTAAATAGAAAATAGTTATCGTTGCAGTGAAAAGAAAATTTCATACAATTAAAGCAAATAAATTAAGTAATTCAATGAGTATGAATACGTCTCCCGACTTGAACTGTACTCCAATTTTTGGGATTTTCTTATCGTTACCTTCCAAATAAATCATTATTATAAAACAACTTACTTTGGAGGGAGTTCGATAAGCGGTTTAAAAATTAAGAAAATTATTTAAATCTTCTTCAATATTCTTCCCGGAAACCATTTTCTCACTCAGGAGTTTTTTAAGTTTTTTAAATTTTTATTTCATTTCATGCTTTTGAACCTTGCCGATACAAACATATTGCTGTGTATAAGTGTATCTAAAATCACAAATAAAATAAAAATAAGGATTAATAATGTAGAATGAGAATAAAGATTTTTTATTAATTTTTCAATAAATGAAAATATTTTGTTCCAAAAGTAATTATTTTTTTTATCATCAAAGTCGATCTTGATATTCTGTAATAAATAAAAATGTTATATTTTGAGTTTCGATCAGAAAAGATCATACATTACAAGAACTATTGATCATGCTGTATTTTTATCAAAGTTGATCTCATTACATTTTATATTGTATTCATATGGGGCATTATATGACAACTCAACCCAAGGTGAACATCCCCATTTTTGAATTGGCTGAAACTTGTCTATCTTTCCCTACTCTACGAAAAACAGTTTCTCAATTTCTTTCGAAAGCTTTTTCACCGAAGATTTTTTTCATTTCAAGGTTAAAATCTTTTTTCTTAACCTGAACGTATCGATTAGATTTTTTCTTTAATTCTAACAAATATTTCTTCTCTTCTTACAGATACTTTTTGGGAAAAGAAAAAACATAATAAGAATCGTTTACTCACGATAAAACAAGGATTACAATTTGCTATACAGACAGTAGTATATTTGAGATCTTGTCGGTCGTTCACGAAACTGCATACCAGTTGACTGTTTTTATGGACGACCCTAAAAAACGTGATATACAAAAAAGTTGTACAGAAAAAAGGACAAGATACACAGGAGAGAATAATTAAAACTTATCACTCAATGTAGAATCATATGATTAATAGGTCAACTGAGGTCAACTGACCTAATAGGACTGTAGGTTAAAACTCAAAAATTTGTCTGAACTATTTTCCGGTTTTTTGATCAAATTTTCAAAATGAAACATGGTGTTCCTTCACCAAAGTCATCTTTCTTTTAAAAAATGAAGGTGACTTTGAAATCTTCGATGCACCTTCATTTGGATGAAGCACTCAACCACCACTCGATGACACCCTGCGAATTACACAACTTTTGTAGTAAAAAGTTTCTTATATATACAAAATATGACAAGAAAGAGGAAGAGGGAGAGCAAAAAGGACGAGATAGGAGAAGGAAATCCTGTCGACGACGTAATTACTTCTCAATATTTTACGCTTCGTCGAAGCCCATTCCACTTGGCTTCATCCCCAACAACCCCTGAAAAACTACACCTCGTTTATCAATCTTGGTTACATGTCTGCACCCCAACATAACGACGAATGTGACGATTGAATGTGACGATTTAAAACCGCGTGCGTGTTTTTTCTTTTTCTACTTTCGAATAAAGTAGTTTGGCTGTGGATTTTTTAATCAAGTACACAGCTTCGTATTCTCCCACAATCGATATCGCGTGTTCATCTGCACAAATCCCAAATGATCTCTCTGGGATTTTTATTTATCCGTGGAACGTGGAAGATATAAAAAGTCGCAAAAAGCAGGAACTCTGAAATCGAACGGTTTTCGAGAATATTTTTTCTTCATCGAGAACCATTTTTTTTATCAATGTCATCACAGTATGTAAGGCAAAAAAACTTTGCGCTCGTTTCGAATCCGCAACAACAACGATATACGATTTTATCGAATACAAGTATGCGGAATATAGGCGCGGGTGCGACCACACGTTTTAATGAAAGTGGCGTTCGTTCACGCGTGTAAAGCGATGTCCCCAATTTAGGAGGTAGGGTCGAGGGTGCACAGAGTTACCCGGCTGCTCTCGCTGCGAATTTGGCCGCGCTCGCGTTCTAGCTGTTCCTACTCTTTGTAGCCCGCCCCCTTCAAATCCTATTCTCTCACTATTATGTTTCTGTTGGTATGCGGTTAAATTGTTGGGTTGAGGCTGTAGAAAGCTCCAAACGCAAACGTTTCGTTTTCATTTGGGAAAGGAGTAAGGACCTCCAATTTACGGAGATTCGCCAGTCAGGTCTGTATATCGGGCGATTAATATCGAATATCAAACCCAGAAATTGGGGATTCTAGGAGAATAACCTGAGCAAAACTACTTGTTTTTTCAGGAGTCATTCGTTTTTTCCAAACTATTTCCAAATGAGAAGCATTTGAATTCCAACATTGTGAGCCAATTAGAGGCCCTGAACCAACGATGGTCAACGGGTCTTCAAATCCGTACATAGAATCAAAGCTGGGAAATCAGAAGTAAGAAGATTTAGCTTTCTTGAAAGCTAAATCAGCTTCTGTCGCTTGAGCTATAATCGAATTCCTGTCTTAACCCTAGGACCCCACTCCGGGGTAATCCTAACCCCAGAATTTTTTCAATCGATTGCCTATTCAAAAATTGCGGATGGAAGACTTAGCTGTTTCTCGTATTAGGAGGGGAGAGTTCATACTCGAGGATAGTGGCCTAAGCACTTTCAGTTGTTGCTCTACCATCGCAGTGTGACCATCGAAAAAGTGCCTGGGGTTAGCGTAACCCCGGTATAAACTGAAGATTTCGAATTCACCTCTTGTGAAAAACGTGTAAAAGTTTAAATTTCCCTTTCGTAATTTTTTTTTACTTCTTTTGTAATGTTTTTCACAGGAGGTAACGCTTAGAATCCAGGATTTTGACATGCAGAAAAATCTAACAAGTTTATTCCTGCAGGAGGAAAAATTCGAAAAAAATGTGTTGCTTTATAAATAACGGTATTTTTTACTGTTATAAAAAAAATAGCTCTATTCTGAAATGGTCATCATGTTTTCCAGAATTTTAGGTATATTTTGAAAAAAAAATGTATGGCAGTACGACGCGAACTGAAGTCATGGCAATGGTTTCAAGTAGTGGGGTAACCGTAACCCCAGTGTTATTTTTGTTATACCAAAGAAGTGTGGGGTCCTAGGGTCAAGTTGAGAATTCCCTAGTACTACAAACAGAATTAAACAAGAACAAGACAAGCCTCATTTCCATGTATCTAATTTTCCTACCCTGATTTTGCACACCTGAATCGTCTCTAAACATGTCTAAAACAGAACCTTGAATTGGCCTAGATGACTGTTGGAATTCTATAGCTTCCCATTCAAAAGCTATTGCAAAAAAATAATTTTTGTTCTCGATACTTGAAGTAAATCACCCTGTATATACCATGAACAATATAAGAGGGATGCGAAGAATTTTATGCACGAGGAAACTTGATGCTATTTTCGTTGCAACACTAACTTTTCACGACGAAATAAATTTTGCCGGAGAACGCACGCGAAAGTTGGTTGCTGTCATCTTACCTTCGTGAAAGGATTTCGGACAATTTTTTTCATATATTTTAAACATTATTGTAAGAGTGGATCGATGTTAGTATGAATACAAAAAAACCGTCAATTGATTCAACGTCGCATGACAAGAACTATAAGTTTGCTAATGTAAATCTAAAGGTTTTTACCGATAGTTGACATTCAAATATTCTTTTCTAAAAACTTTTGAGATCGAAAGCATAACGCGAGACATTTAACGATGGTATTATTATTTACAGATAACCACGATGGAGATGTTCTTCAGTGTCTTCCGTCCAATTCAATAATATGTTCTCATTAATTTCTCTTTTAATGAAATCGAGTAAAATTCCGCAGTGGTAATATAATATTGCTTTTCCTTCATAAATCCTTTCCCTTAATGTTCCGGCGTTTGACATTCTCGTGCCGAGGTTTTACGGTCAATTGATTCAACGTCGCATGACAAGAACTATAAGTTTGCTAATGTAAATCTAAAGGTTTTTACCGACAGTTGACATTCAAATATTCTTTTCTAAAAACTTTTGAGATCGAAAGCATAACGCGAGACATTTAACGATGGTATTATTATTTACAGATAACCACGATGGAGATGTTCTTCAGTGTCTTCCGTCCAATTCAATAATATTATTCTCATTAATTTCTCTTTTAATGAAATCGAGTAAAATTCCGCAGTGGTAATATAATATTGCTTTTCCTTCATAAATCCTTCCCCTTAATGTTCCGACGTTTGACATTCTTGTGCCGAGGTTTTACGATCGCTTAAAGAGCGTCTTAACGCTTTTATTCGGGTCTCGAAGGACCTCGCGACGAAGATATCTACGAGTGCATTTTCGGTGCTTATGTAACATCATGACCGTGTTCAGTTGAAAAACGAGGGTCGAGATAAATTTGAACCCAGTAGATGGTTGCCCTCGAATGGTGGAAGTTTGATAGTTGTGAACGGGTCCAGCTAGCACGCGCCGCCATGAAAGGAAACGGTTTCAGAGTTCGTGACGTCGGCTTCCTCGCGGAAACAGAAAAGTAAGGAAGAGGAAAAGAAACACCGGGGAGCCTTAAAATCGTGGAGAACGAGAAAACGAAAACGAGAGTGGAGAAGAGAAAATTGTCTGGGTGACGAGTATGCAGTGCAAGAGGGAATGAAGAAAATTGCCAGAAGCAGGAAGGTGCTAAGGTTGGCTGGATTTAATGGGGTATGAACGTATAAAAATGATATCGCACCCAGTGGCGAGAAAGAGGGAGAAAGCGTGTGAGTAAGAGGAAGAGAGAGAAAGGAAGAAATATAAACGTGAGGGAATGAGAATGCAACCACCCACTCGTGAGATACGGTCAGCCGCAACGGTATTTCATTCTAATGGCCAGATGTTGTCGCCTCTCTGCACCGGCCACACGATTTAGAGGCTCATGCATGTACACATCCGATGTATACATGTATGTTTTTGTGAATGTTCTTCGCGCCATCATGACTTCCCAATACTTCTTCCGCTTTCGCAAGATAGCTGGATGCAGGTCACTCGAATGTGTTGATGGCACTTCTTGGCACCTTTCTATTAACGGCTCGTAATACACAGCACGTAGGGAACATACAAATAGTTCTCTCATGCATATACCCTGCGTCTGGCAACATTTAAACGCGATAGCAATAATAAACCGTACACAATAATTCCCCAGTAGTCTTGACTACTTTCGTTTATAACAATTCGCGAATAATTCCCGAAATTCGTAGAATCAAATAAATCAGAAGTAAATGACTGTGTATGACGTGGAGAAACTGACTGGGTACTTTTGGTTGCTTGTTTGTGCGGCAAATGATTATTTACTTATAGATGAAATTTCAGATATTTATCATTCAAGAACACGAACGGTCTTCATCGTCGTCTTTCACACTTTGCGTGAATTTAGCATGGGTATATATAGACTCAATTGGCGTATTAAAAAATTAGAAGAAGCGCATCAAAAACGGCAGATCGCATCCCCTCTCGGAGAAACTATAGACCACCACCGTGTATTCTTAAACAGAGTTTTCTGTGGATATTAACAGGGCAAAGTCAAATCTAGAACGTAATCCTAAGCCGAAAAGTATGTGTGCACATTTTAATCTCACAAGCCCCTCATCTGTTATTCATCATCAAACTAGAGTAAACGAAACGCTCGCTGACTTGCGGTATGTTGGCAAATAAAGTACGAACGTTTAATCGGTTCTGCTTTATTTATTAGTAACTTTAACTAATATTACTAAAATATTTTTGGAATTGATTATTCACGCGTAGCCTCACAGAGAAATATCGACATTCAGTTCTGTAATGACGAATAATAAATAATAATATTGATGATATAATATTTACATATAGCGATATTATATACAATATAATGTTGACAGGTATGAGATATAGGATCAGGGGCTTTGCTGACTTCCACTGTATACAATTCAAATATAGATATGTTTTATAAAAGACGGGATAACAAGTTATTAATCGAAATAAAATATTTTATAGGTGCAACTCACTGCGAATACCATTCGATTTATTGTGATCCAGCCTAGCGAAATTAATCTGCGAATCACGAGTCTATGATGCTGTGGTAATTAATCCCTATTTCGTGCACACCTTTTCTCTCGATCGTCAAAAGCCACCTTCACAATCACAGCACTTTTTACGCCCCATTACGCATATCAACCACAAAAACAATAAATTCCTCGCCTGGGATTGTGGCCCAGTAACACAGAACGTTGCATGATTATTCGAATGCATTTTGGTTCGATTGTCTGATGTCGGATTGTCGAATTCGTTCATCCCTGCAGTAATGTAAACGGTGGTTTTCTTCGATGGCAATCGTTTCTGTACTTGACGCTCGATTTCGTTGAAAAAAAGCCTGGAAACATTGTTAAAGGAAAAAAAAACATTTTGCGCACGTATTCGTCATATATTTTGGTATGAAATTGGGAAAATTTCATTCTACACAATTGAACCCCGGAAAGCCTACGAAGCTATTGAGAAACATCTAGACGGATTGATGAATGGTCCCCAAGTTTCGTTAATGAAATTGCGATCGACGGACCAATCTCTTCTCGCTTCGGAGAACCCTTCGTTCCTTGAAGGAGTTGAAGAAGTGGTGGCAATGACCTGCGTCTTGATTATGGGTTTTCAGCGCTTTCCTTACCAAAAGTTTTTATCGTAGTCTCTGTTTGCACGGAATTCAATTTAAACTCTTCAGCAGCAATGTCTTAGAGTCCGGGAAAATTGCGCCTCATAGTCGTAACTCTGTCTCTCTCTCTCCTTCTCTCTCACTGCTTTCTTTTGCCTTCAATGTGATGGAAATGAATTTTGCGATTCGCCTTTGTTCGTCCTAGCAGCGTAGTTTAAACGTTGCTGCTGAGTAGCGATAACGACACGATGACAAGAAGAAAAATCACCTATTATTACAACGGAAATTTTCAATTTTCGATGTCAAAGTTTATTCGACTTCCTGATTTTTTTTCAAACATGCGCTACTGCCGAAATTTGTCGTTGTCGATGTCGGCATACATCGAGTTGATGTTAATTGTTTATAACAAGGAACAGTAAATATTGTTTAAGTACGAGCCGGTCTATTTTTAAATAGTCACTCTCAATATTTTTGAATTTTATATAGCTATTTTTTAATCAAATTCTAAAAAAAAATCGAATATTTATTGTCAATATGAATAATAGATTAACGTTATTACGAATGTCAAAAATTTGCGAAGTTCTGAAGTAGTTATCTCGCGACTTCATTATTATATTTATTATCCAACTTTATTATTAAATTTATTATATTACATTATTTCTCCAAAACTAAGCGGTTAAAATTGTAGAGATTATTTCAAAGACTCCCTGATATATTTCTTTGTAATTCAGATCTGACAGGAAAGAATCTTTAGAAAAGTTGTAAAAAAATGTTCAATTTTTTATTGGTCTGCCAAAAAAAACATTATAAAATTGTGGTACGTTTGGCAAAAATCTTTCTGAAACTATGGTGGAATATACTCTCTAAATTTTATACAATCCTAAAGAAAACATATTCGGCGAGGCAACCAACTTCAAGAGGCAGTTCGCCCTAGACTTTTCTAAATTATTTTTTAGTCCTGCCACTTTATTGCAATTTCAAAACAACACGAGGGATTGAAGATTCGAATTTCTGATGATTGGAGCTGATACAGTTGAGAATTACTTGTCACAAATAAAGCATTTACAATATGCTTATATAATCCACTCGGAACAATTCCCTTCAGATATTTTATTTCAATATAATCCTGGATAAGTGAATCCGCGAATCGCGAATTTTTCATCTCTCTAGTGCACTAATTCACAGAGTAATTACAAGGAAAATGAGCGATGCTCTTAATTATTCGACCCATCCGTTGGTGCAGATTCTTTTTTATCAATTATCACTTATTCACCATGGCAAGGGCGCCTCCCCCGTAAACTATCAACTCTCGGTCAGACTGGTGAACTTCCGGTTGTACGTGACTGTGCGCTAGTCTGGAAAGAGAACAATTAATGGTTCAGCCCGGCAATTAGACGTTCATTACGAACAGTACAATTGAGTCGATGAGACTGGCAGCCACATTATGTAGCGTAGATATATACCATATACATGCTGTATGTACATGTACCAGGCTTTCCATTCCAAGTCATTCCTAGCCATCATTTTGATCATTAATGTGTTCTATACTGAAGTTTACAAAATCACGTGCTTCCTTTGCTGGTAATTTTTCAGACTACTTCAGCATCATTTTAGTTAATTCTAGAATATAAGTAAACTGATTCTAAAGTACTAATTGTAAATTCAAAAACGGCTATTGTAGCAATAAAACCATAAAGTGTAGATGTATTTTGTGGGAATGTAAATTTGTAAAACTATACATTGACGCGTTGGTTTTTTTTCTGTAGATCCTCTTTGATGAATCATTTATGACAACTCATAGATAATAAATATTTTTTAGACGAAGCTATAAAGTGGAAAATTCTAGACCAGACTAGACGAAGCAATAATGTGGAAAATTCTAGAGCAAAAAAGCATATCGCAAATTGTCCAACTAATGCGGAACACCTCGTATATATCTATGATGCTTCTATGCAGCGTGGCAAGGGGTACGCTTTTCGCTTCGAATGTCGCGTCGAGCTTTTCCAATGCAATCTGCTGCTGTTAGAGAATCCCAGAGGTCATCCCACAAGCAGCTCCACACGAGTCGGACAGCCAACAGAGCTGAAGTAAAGTGGCTTCTACCCTCTCTCGTTCCCCTGGTCCCTTCGTCATTCAACTACAGCCCCCAGTCAATTGTTACGCCCTGCAGTTAATCGAAGTCCATTAATCCCACACCGTTGGCCATCAATGATCAACGATAGAGGTCATCGAAGAAGGGTTTGAGTAACTTCAACGTTTATCTATAAAGCTCAGATTTTTTTGTAAAATGCGAAAAGTCCATCTTATTGAAGTTATACAGAAACTCAGAGTTGCTTGAGTTCTCAGCATTTTTCGCTCCTAAAAACTATTCCCAGTAGTCCCGCTCGGAATAACTGTTACTGTTGATCGAGATAAACTGAGAAACCACCAAAAAGATTTCTACCACAGACTTCCGGCCTTCCTAATGATTCCCAAAAATTTCGTTCTTCATCAGAAACTTACCGATTATAAATGTAATGTACATGTGTACAAGTTCAACACAAGTGTACGTGAGCTACGATTTGTCACATTGAAGAAATGAAAAGTACTTTCCAAATTGCTGTTCTCAATTGCTCAAAATTCTGTTTCCAAAAGATTGCTGTTTGATCAAATATAAATTTCAATATTAACGTGGAAACTTCGACCACCCAAAGAACTTCAATTCCAGTATAGTATCCGCCGAAATTTTTTAATGACTTTAGTTTCACTCGCAACGAACAACGAGACTATTAATAAATCAGAATCACGTACATGGTAAAAGTGGACGTTTTATTGGAGAAATGGAAGAACTCTATCACGATCCCCAGAAACATTGAACGTGACTGGAACGATGCTAAATCGTAAATCGACATTCTGTTGTCCAGATACGAACACACATATATATGGACACACATACACATATCCACATGTGTACATATAACAGCGCAATGCAACGTTTATATACATCGAGTGCCATCTCCAAGTACCATAGGTACTCTGAATTCCAACCATGGACCATCGGTTGAATTCGCAAGTCCTCGTATTATATACTCTATTATATTGAGTCCAACGTTCATATACACATATAAATATCGGAATGCATATAACTGTAAAATAAGGTTCATTCTCATTGGAATTATCGTTATTTGCATATACGATCGTAAATTTAGGTCATTACGTAATAAGGGTGGAATAGATTTTAATGTATATCCTAATGCATAGACAACATGAGTATTTGTATAATTGCTAAATCATTACGGGAAAAGCTACAATATTGACTACCGTAGGTTAGTTGCAAATGGATCTAATTGAAAACCCTGCCCTCCAGCAATCTTCCCATTAACCTATTCAGATTTGTGCTTGATGGTCTGAAATCGACGTAAAACCGTCGAATAAATCAAATCCTTCTATTAAAAAGTTGACAGGGTCCGGAAGTTGATCTTTGATTGAAAAAATATCGCGCGATTGTTGTCGTTTTATTCGTCCCCTGATTGGTCGCCGAAAAAAGAATTAAATCGGTTTGCTCAAATTTGACAGTTACCCGATTTTGCCAGATTAAATTGAATAAAAAATTAAGGCGCTGCAGCGCAATCGTGCTCTGGCTTGTAAGCGCGAGTACCCATCCCTAGTGAAAGGGAAAGAAAGCGAAACAAAGCATTCCTCAAACTTTGAAGCTTGAGACGAAATTCGATAACACAATGACATCCTGCCCTTATTATTTTTAGAATCGTCAAGAACGAACGAATTAATCCTGTTTACTTAAAACAGATTTGTCCGATAAAGCTTTTTTTACGACCTTGTTTCCTGCTACGAATATCACTTTTATCGAGTTCAACTTGTCGCAATAATGAAATGAAGTAAATGCCTCATTAGAGTACCGATATAACATGAGATTCGTTGCAGGATCAACATTCAACATTCAATATTTCCAAAAATGAACATTCTTCATGATTCATTTTGGAATTAACACAGAGCTAAAGTGGAAAAGAAACGCAGGTCCTATATTCAATTAAAATTGAATTTTTCCTCTGAAAAGTCTTCAAAGTATTCCGTGCAATAATTAGTGCACAAGGTTTATAATGAACGCTGATATATCAAAGGCAAGCTACTGTACAGTTCCTTTTTAACGATCTTAAGTTTAGTACGGTTTGAGAAATGAAAGTCGTTGATGATAGAAGAAAGAGTAACAGATGAGAATAGAGAAAAACAGACAAAGAAAAGGTGCCATGCAGGCGAAGTTCGGCACCCTGACTCGAAAGCCACATCGCGTCAGTTGCTTCAAGTGACGGTAAATTTATTGCAAAAGTTGCGATTGTATGAGAGGCAAGATGAAGAGATGAAGAGCAGATGCGAATAACGGTAGCCTAAAGGCATGTGGACCAGTTTGCTCGATGTAAAGAGTGACTGCATCTTCCACGTAGTATCGCGTCTTTCTATCTTTCTCCAGTTAAACTCGACTCTGAAAGCACAAGCGGATATTTCAGGCACACGTATATTCACCAATCTCTTATTATCCAAATCGCGTATACACGGAAAGACCCGCTTCAACTTTGAGTACTTGAAACTTATCGACGTAGTCATCCTGGAAATTTTCAATCTGTAATTGGAATTTCAGTCCAGTCCACCTGGTACCTTTTGTTCCCCTGGACTCTTGAAACTTTATCATAGTTTGCCAAAATATATGTTGTTATGTAGACGTCGAAATTCTGGAGATAAAAGACTCGCAATAAAAAGGTAAACTATTTCATGCAGAGCACAACGGACTTGGAAATCGGTAGTAGTTTGTTGACATGGTTGTGAACATTTTCAAAACACAATCATGCATGATAAACATATCATGCATTTCATACCAATTTCAATAATCATGATTATTGAAATTTGAAATTTTTAGTTGATTCTTATAAGGAATGGGTGATCTGCAAATAGTTGTGCTTTTCACAGTGGAAAAGCATCGTTACTTGTCTATGAAATAATAGATTACCCAGAATATACCTACATATCCTGAGACCACGATATTATACTGGAATTATTATTGACCACATTTCTTGCTATGATGTTACGGTTGGATAGGGTAACAGAAACATCTTGAATCCAAGCTTCGTTGAACGTGATCAAACAAACCAAGATATTATTTCCCGTTGCTCTTATCATGCATATGGACTTGCCTGCAGTCTCTGAACTACCAAAAGTTGACATATGTTATCAGAGACTGAAGGCCACGTTTGCACGTAAGTTCGAAAATCCCTCCACAGTTTTCAAACTTTCTTTCACTTTCTTGACCGTTGAGTTTTGTTGACTGTGATTCAAGAAAAATTTCAAACTCTTTTTGTTACGCGAAAAGCTCACTATGCGAAGTGACCAATATTCAGCTACGTACCTACGAGTCGTTGGAGCACACTCATCTTTTGGCATACGATAGAGCCATAGATGTGTGAAAGCTAATCCACGATAAGTAAACTTGCTAAAATGATTTTTTAATTTTATGGCCAGTGGGTAAAGAAGCAATTCTCGTCCGGGTTAAGGAGGTTAAGGCTGTTTGAGGTACGAAAAAGAGGAAGAAAGAGGGACAGCGTCGCCGTCGCAATCGCAAGTTTTGAAATCCGTCCTTAACATCGTAAGAAGAGCGGGGAAACCAGATTAAAAGTTGGTCGTTGCTCAACGCGATCGGTGCGGTTTCTCGATAATGGAAAGCAAGAAAAACGTAGATGAAAGAAACTAGCGTCAACGTCAGAAAACAAGTTCGGGATGAGGAGGATGTGAAGAAAATGAAGAGGCTGGAGTATAAGAAGAGAAACGACTAAAAGCAGGAGCAGTCATAGTTCAGTCATCTAGGCCACTTGTAACGTTGGCTGAAAAAAACTACTGAAATCCTGGCTACTGCAAACATTTACTTTTCATCGGAGTCCTCTACCGAACTTATTTTCAGCATTTCCAGCATTTTCATATTGGTCTTCGACCCACAAAGTGGACTAAAAACGGCATCGCGGAATGAAAGTGATGGTAAATGAAGCGAGATGTTTGGCAGACATTCACAACGATAGATTGTATTAGTAGCAATAGATTATTGAAAAAGGTATTCTATGTATTTAACTTTGTACGTCGAAGAGAGGGAAGCAGATGTAGTGAAACTTTGTCACTATCATTCATGTTGTGTAGCACGCAACTGGGATAATTATGAACCTATCATTTGCATGACTATTAAAACTTGTTTGCTGCGTAATTGGTAGGAAGCGTGAAAAGATCGCTAAATATTACCGTTTTTCTTAAAAATTCGATCTTATTTATTTATTGCTATGTATCTTTGAAAATCTTATTTGCATCGTTTCGACTTGCAGACAATATTTTATGGGTTTTCCACGATCTACAAAC
Organism: Heteropelma amictum; assembly: GCA_959613375.1. Lineage (NCBI taxonomy): Eukaryota > Metazoa > Arthropoda > Insecta > Hymenoptera > Ichneumonidae > Heteropelma > Heteropelma amictum. The sequence goes on from OY390723.1 coordinate 13,252,849, forward strand.
AATGTCTAAGTCACTCAACATTCGAGTTATGTGGTTATTCGCTCCAAGTCACGAGCCAACGTACCGTGTCCTGTAAAAAAAAGTTGCGAGGACCAAAGTACCTCGTGATAACGCTCGATTCGTAAAATATACGAGAATGTTGTCACGAATGTTTGACTGCTGGTAAAACGCTATATTCTGTTTTGATAAGATCGAAAAAAATACATAATTGAAGTATTTTATTGAAAGAGAGGGATTAGAATTAAAGTAACATGCAAATAATGAAAAAATTGAAGTAAACAACACAGTTAGAGCGTACAACAAAGTAGTGACTCATTCATCCCGACCATAAAACCCGCTGTTTACTCGTCTTGGCAATCTTAAAACTAAAATGCCCCTGGCGGCTTCGTTTACCGCCACCAATCCAATTCAATTATTAATCTAGTCATTTTCTATTTTTAGTAAGAAAAAGATTGTCAGAATCACGGCCTCTCAGTAAGTGGTCACAAGAAACTTGTAGAAAAAAAACTATCGCAATTTATTTTTTCTCTTAGAGCCACCTATGTGCCTCGATCTGTCATCTCGTGTCTGCAGATAGAGAGAAAAAACAGGAAAGAGAAGCTTCTAAAGAGACGAATTTAATCATGTGTTGATCGAGAAATAAGTATATACGATACATTATGTTTGCGTGTATTCGGGATTGTCATGAATGGTTTAGTTTCGTGAGTAGCACGATTAGTTTTCACTTCGAAAATCCCAGTATATGAAATGAATAAATGAACCACCAAATGAAACAATTCGGCGTGAATAACCGACAAGCCATATTTCACCATCTATATTTACCATTAGTCATTTATTCCTTCGGATTTGCATGCTAATCGTGAACGTGAATGCTATGGCCGATAATTAACAAATATATTATATGTTTACCCGCGAATTTTGTAAACTGCGAACTTTTTGATATTGTCTGATTTTTCAGTGACGTTTCGTTAATTCACGTCTTTGAAATTATTTTAAATTTCTTTTGATAAGCCATTCTCGTGCATTGTTCTATGGATTCATTTTCTCGCTGACTTGGAATGATTTAAATTATTCTACCATTGCCATCTCCATACACATGCAACATATTCATAGCTACATTGATTTTTTAAATAATTTTTCTTCCCCTCCTGTCTTGCCTTACGTATTATCTTTTGCTCCCCTTATTTATTTCACCTTCATAAGCTTGCATAGCGGTGATCGTTATTCATGCATTACCATAAACGTCGCTAACTCGACCCTAGTGAGCGTATCGCCTGGGGCAAAATACCGTTTCTTCCCTCCCTTTCCGGCTCAAGCCAGCAATGTTGGTAGCCTGTAAGCAGGAAGTGTAAGTAAGACACATTTACATCATCGGCCTTGCAGCTACATCTTGCCAATGCAACTTGTGGTAGAGTAGACATACGAGAGATTCACCGTATACCGACCGCAGGGGCTACTTGCATATATTGTCCAAACCCCAACTCGGTAAGATCGTCGCCACGTTCGCAGCCAATGGGATTTTCAGCGAGTACGGAATTTTAGTGCGGAACACCAAAGAGAGAGGAAGAGAGCGATAGAAAGCCATTCAAAGCCTTCTTCACTTACTCATACTGTCTTCCGCTTATATGTGTTCCACATTCACTCCGTACCTAATACGGATGTCTATGCATGAACTTCCGACAATGGAGTCGTTAAGGCATTTTCTTTCGCTCTCATTCGGTTGGTCGTTACCTTTTAGTATCACCCGTAAAAACCTATGTGCAGCCAAACCCTCTATGCCCCTTCTTCGTTCATACCTTCGGTTATCACGTCGGCTCGTGGCACATGGGGTTTGGGAAAAGAGAGTGAATTGGGAACGAGGGAGCGCTATGCCATATTCGCGAATCGTACAATATGAGTCATCGCTCCTATTAAACTGGCTAAAGAGTTTGATAAACCGAGAACAAAAAGCGCCTTTTTGTAGGATTCTGAAGCATCACAGAGAGCGGAGCTCGAGATACTTGAGGAATAAGAAGGAATCATGGGTGTAAGTGGAAGCTAGAGACACGGATGGAAAAGAAAAATGGTTGGTGGAGACCAGAGCAAGCATGGAAATAGAAGGTTTCCGCTATGAATGGAATACTACATACAGATACGGCCGTTGGAAAGAAGGGGTAATTCCCTGGTACTTGGGTACACCCTTATACTTTCTGGTTGAAAAGAAAAAGGGAATGAACCTCTTATTCAGCAGTAAAGTCCTTTCCCGTCTCTGTCCACCGCCCGCTTTTCCTACTTCTTTTGTCTCTTTCCGGTTCCTCGTGTTTGGCCCTTGTCTTGTAGACGCTGATCCTCGTTTTCTACCCTAGCGGCCTTTTCTATTCACAAGACGCTCGTAGTAAGTATGACCAGCAAGCATAGTTCGTATACCCTTGGGAGAACGTGATGAACGATATGTCCTGGGTAGGCACTGAACAGATCCGATTGGCTCTAATCATCGATAACTGGTTTTTTTTTACTTCAATAACTAATCAACTCTGATCCTCGAACTTATTTCCAACCCAACCCGCCATCCAATGAAATCAATCCTGTTCATTTCCTATGCGTCCTCTACACTTGGTTTGTCTACATACCAACCTCAGTGCTTTATGTTAGTGGAATTGGTATGACTGCAAAATAACGATACTTTAACAAAACTTTTATGAAAACATCATCGTATAGCGACCAGGATCTAAAGTAACGGTTAGAAAATTAGTGATTGATGAAACGAGAAATGGGATTCTTGCGGCGTTGTAACATGAACAGGTAGTTTGTCAGAGGTTTCGTACGGAATATATAGCGCGGTTGAAAATGGCGTGAGAACATTGTTATACACAGTACCTGTACTAACGGAGTAGTTCCACATCGAGCAGCAGACCGACAAAGACGACGGATAACGGCGACACGATTACAATTTCCAAGCACGCAACCATCGCTCCGTCCTGCGGATTATTTCTGCGCAGGTTGGTCAGCCAAGCATGTACGTGAAAGGTGCTTACACACTCACCAACTCGTGTCTCCCTTTAATCGAACTTCCCCATGGCAATCCTTTCTACACCCCAGCCTTATGCTTCTATGGGGCGGGTCCCTGCTCTCGTGTCCTCCATGGGCAGAAAGATTGGTGCGCGTGGTGCTGTGCATTTTTAAAGAAGCTTTGTCTCTTACAGCTACCGATCTAACCACATTTCCGACCAAGTTCCTACATCACCGAATAACTCTTTTTCCACTCTGTTTTTTTATTTTTACAGCTTGTGGGGTATATGTCCGAGCAAAGAGCTATGGAAATTCAAGAGAATTTTCGAGCTCTACAGGTGCCCCTTTGGAACGCAATAAATAAGAAGGGACAATATTTGTAGCCTCCAAACACAGAATGTTCTTGAATAGGCTTCATTCAGTAGACTTTACTAATCATTGGTTGTAAGACTAACGAATTTTATGCCATGTTTCTAATTGAAATAGGACGCTACGTACGCTTTCGTTCCACAGTCGAAAGCGTACAAAATGTGAGAACTTGAATAACATGTTCATTAGACCTTTGCTGTAGCAGCCGCGACATTTTCCGAACGACACCTTTGATGATCTCATTCTGATGGCGACTCACAGCAACGTACACTCACACTTTACAAACTTCTTCGTGGTTTGATTGATAATAAATCATACAAAAAGAGAAATAAGAACAAAATTTAACTTATAATTCACCCGCTGGCCAAGCAAGAACGAATAATGATATTTGACTGTTGACAATCTGATAGTTAGATTAATCTCACCTCGACAGTCCCCGGAACGAAAGAGAGGTAAATCAAGAGGAGGGGAAAATAATAGAGATCTCTCTCCAGACTATTAACGATATTGTCAACAGACTGAACTAAATGACAAAAAAGGTTCATCAAACTTTCTATTTATTGGACTAAACTGTCTCCTAATTTGTGAACATATTCAATGCACGTGTGTGCATTGAATATGTTCACAAATGCAATTAATGATAATGTGTGATTACTGTTTTTTCAACTCCTAGCCTGCAAAAAATGACAAAGAACTTTGATGAGAGCCTTTGCCTGTGAGTGTCGATCATTTTTCTAGATCCATTGCAGTTTTTTTGCAAAAATCACGATGGTCTTCATGTCATTGAGCTGGTCATGCACGCTATCTGCGAATTTTGTACAAAATTTCAAGCTAGGTTGCCGACCATTGCTTTAAGCAGACATGTTTTTGTGTAGTACCACTACGTACACTAAAATATTATTCAGGTGAACATAATTATTTATCATGAAGCAATCAAAAGCATTTGACAGTACTGCCTAAATTGAGGGTTTTAGTATGAATAGACGTCCGTCAAGGAGTGGTCGGAGCGTCGGAAACTTTCTCACGTGTGATTTTGCGCCAGGAAATCTACCGCCAGAGTTGATCGAGCGAAAAACTTCAACGTGGCAAAGATTCTTTCATCGGACTTGACTGAATCTATATTACTGTGCAATACTAGCGAAACTAATCATCGTCGATGTAATAATGACGTATGTGTCAGCTAGACGCGAAAGACGTGCAATAAAGCCTCGCTTGAGTTGATTTTTCTTCAATTGATTGTTTCACCGAATTTTATTTTTCCATCACTATCATATCTCATCACCCTGTATATTGACCCTCATTTATTCGACCCCTCTCCGTATACTCATTTTTGTTTTTGCTGTCTTGTTTGAAATTTGTATTAATTCCTTTTTGAACGTCAATGCTGAAAAATGCTAGTTCGGGTAAAAATAATTGTCAAATCAAAGAGCAACGATCGTTGTACACTACCTTAAAGTGTACAAACAAGCGAAACGGTTTTTAAACCGAAAACCGTTTTCCAATGCACTACCCGAAAATCGGAACTGACATTAGAAAATATAATGTGTGGCTAAATTGACATTTCTCGTGAAGAAATAAACTAAAAGCTATCAACTTGATCGACAATGGCGAAGTAATTGGGCTGTTCCAATGATTTCCTTGGCAGACGTTTTTTTGTAATTTAAAAAACATGAAATATGCAGAGATAAAAAAGAACTAACGACGCAAAAGTCTATCGGATAACTCTTTCATCGTTTAATTATAATTTCGACTAATTAAGCTGAGGGGCAAAAAGGCAGCTTGTATACAGTAAGAACTTGCACATTTGATATACAAGGGGTTGCAGAGGGGACGAGTTAACGTACATCACAGTCGGGTAGCAGCCTGCGAATTAAATATATATATTTATACATGTACATATAACCGTATACCACCTTGAGCGTTACGCAATTCGGAGGCTCGAGAAACGATCAAAGGAACCGTGCAAGGCCGTGCATTTCGCCTGGGAAGAAACTGAAGCCTAATTGAAAGCCCTTTTGGAGCTTTTACGTCCCTGTCAATAACACTGACGACACCTTTGTATAATATGCTGAGACATCATAAAGACATGGAAGTAAGAATAGCTGCTTTTTTCACACAAATAAAAAATAACAAATAGACAAAGAATAACGGAGTACCATGTGCCAATGTCAGTCTCAAAACTTGAAACAAAGTGCAGTCGAATAAATCATCCAGAGCTTCTAAGAAGCTGTTGCGTTTATCGTATTCCCTATTCATACTTCACGAAAATGCTTATCCTAATATGAGGAAGATATTTGCTACGAATTTTTCTACTGCCATAGCACAAGAAGAGTCGAGACAACGTTGAAAACAATCATATAGATTCCGCGAAAGGCTGGGGCATAATATTTGTTTCCCTGAGAGGTTTGAGAAAGCCCTGTAGAACTTCCGATTCCGTCAGAAAAAGGAAGAGAGTTATAGACATGTACTTATAAGGCATCATACCCCGGCATTTTCCTCTGCCTTTATGGAATACAACTCCACCTCGATTTATGGTTTCCATTTCAAAACATTTGTTTACAACTAGTTCATGTATTTGTAAACGGTAGAAAAATGTACAAAAATTCTAGCGTGAAAATTCACTTTTTTTATACCATTGTGAAGTATCCTTTAATCACAGTGGTAATTTAAATCGCGGTTCTATTTTTAGGACGAAAAAAGGAATTTACAGTGGCTTCAATTGATTTTCAATTCCTTGATGCAAATATGCTTCGTATCAAGTATGGTGGAAAAACAGCGAAGAACACAGCGTTTCTGAGACCAACGTTTAATTTCCAGTCATGCTTTAAACCATTTTCAGCACACGCTTTGAACTTTAATGAAGTTTAGCTGTGCGGTTGTTGAGCAACGGCGAGAAGGGCAGTAATTCTCCTTCGCTCGCGCTGAATTAGTGATACCCTTTTTCCCTTTCATCAGGTCAACTTGTCTTCTTCACGTTTACACGTTTTTTTATGCCATGGACGTACCGAGAAAACTTCTCGCTTTTTAACAACGCGATGAGTTTTTTTGCAAAGTGGATTTAAAATAAAATAAAAGAGCTCGTGTCTCGCGGAAATTTGTTTCAAAACAAACCAGGATATTGATGCTTTTGTTTGGACCTTATTTATGATATCATGTCTACTACCGGCAGTCCTTTTTATATCTACCTTGTGTCATTATGTTTTTCATTTCTAAGATATAGAATAATCCGGGCAGAATTCGTTGGGCCCCGCAGAGCCATCATAGCTTCTAGAAAAATACGATAGCATACCTGGCATCCAATCGACTTTGAAATTCAGACTGTTGAAATGTGACAGAAATCAGTAAAAAATGGTTAAAACAGCTGCCCTGATATAACAACGAGACATAAATCGATAGTTATTATCATAAATAGGAAAGTTATGTCATTTGTGTACTACTTTTTCACGTCCGAACCGCTAAACGGATATTCATCGAATTTAGCACGAAAAGGTAGCTTGCATCTCAAAGAAAGACACCTTATGAAAATTCTTGTCTTTCTCGAAATGTATTAAATTTGATATTTTAAAAGCTAAGGAGTAGCACTTTTATAACGAACCATTATTTTCTTTTTTGTCATTGGATGAGATAATTTTTTTTTAACACATTCTTTTCTTTCGAATGACTAAGCTACTACTACTACTACTAAGTCACAATTATTATTAAAACATTTTTCAACGAATAAACATTTTAAACGTTACACGACAAACGTAAACACGAATAAACGAATAAACTTTTTTCCCACATAAAAATATAGAAAAGTCTAAGTGTTGGGTATGATAAGAACACAGTTTGACATATCCATATACATGACTTGTGGCGATATATTCGTCTGACATCCGCTGCTTCAGTTCTTCATTAAAAAACAGCCAATCGCAAAGCGAATAAATCGACAACAATAAATGTATCGAAAGTTCGATATAGCTCACACAGATTTTTTAAGAAAGTATTTAATATTAATATTCACTTAAATATTATGCAATTTAAGAAAATCAAGGATAATCCTCGTATTATGACTTTTGTAAATTCAACGACATTTTTTATTTAATCGGCCATAAGCGAAAATATTTGTCCTTACGAAAGCTACCTTCAAATAAAGGGGTGTCGAGTTTGTTACTGCACTATCATAAATCTCTAAGTGAACCCCTCGGTCAAATCATTTAAATTATTAGTCACGAAGTCACCAGTGCTTACAATAGAACTGACACGCCAAACTAGCACAGCAAATTTAAGAGATCTGTATGTTAAGTGGATTACTGGGAGAAATCGACTTAAACAAGATTTAAAGTTAATTTTATTCCATCTATAAGCGGTTCTGCACAAATTTTAATCAAGTACTTCTTAGAAGCTCTACCACTCTCAAAATATTGAAAGTGCATGATTGACTCAAAGAAACTTTACCTAGCGAACTTCATGCCCTTTAGAGCCGTGATGTTCAATTAAAAAAAAAAATTTGTTGATGGAGAAAAATGCCGTCAAAGAGAAAAAAAAATTTCCCATGTTATGCCAATGCAACGAACTAGACGATGAACTAACATTTTTTCACTTACGTCAAAATTCTCTTTTTTTGTATGGACTTTGAGCTTATCGACTTGGACAAGAAAAAAAATGTTGCCCAAAAATGAACCATCCTAATACAAATATAACAGCTTCTTTATTTGTTCCTTTGATATTTTTATTTTCGTCGAGTCGGTGCCAGAAGCCTAGAAAAGTACAGTGGAAAGCTATCCAGGGTATGCCGTATCTGTCTCACTCTCACTCTTCTTGTCTCCTCTCTCTAGATTACGTCTTTGCTCCATATCGCAAACAATACAAATCGTTCACTGATATAAGTTGATGGTATTTTCTCCGGTCCGTTTTCCATTGTCCGTTCGACCCTATCAGCGACTCTGGATCGCCGGAGAATAAAGCAAAATCATATCTTCCACACAACGGGATACTTCCTATTATATACATTTAAGTAGAAAGCAATGTCTCAGATACTGGATGAGACACGCGGAAAATGGCATTGCCAATTTCCTCGGACTGTCCTTTTGAAAAATCATTTATAAAAAGCAATAGTCTATCCTTAAAGAGAACGTAACTCGTTCCGCTCTTATAACAAAATTGCTATTCGTGAATAACTAGAGGTGATCTCTGTTATTCATATTTTTGTTCGTGCCCACTGACTCGTTTTTCAAATTGAATTTGTGCTTTCTTTATCATTCATTCCTCTTAAAAACAAATAATATTCCAAGAATTTTTGCGAAATTATCAAAATTCAGAGTAAAGAAAAATTATGATATTGACGGTTGCTTTTGTATTATGTGTCTTAGGCCTGCTCCGCAGTATCACAGAACGTGAGAATAGTAATAACGATGATATAATATTTTTAAAACGATCGAAATACTAGTTGTAACAAAAACAGAATTTATAGGTATAATTTTGCGGTGTTAAAAATCATATATAGTAATAACTATTTAGAAAATCCCAGTGTACAATAAAGATTGAAGAACATTTGAAATCGTGTCGTATATATTCGAATCCGTTTTTCATTGTTCCCCAAATATTTAAAAATCAATTTTTGAGATGTAAGATAAGAGAAAAAGTTTGTGCACGTAAAACTTCCGATGTGTCGAGAAACGACGATAATCGGGAATACCATAACTTATCAAAACTTGCACGCATTTGGAATCTGAAGTGGAGAACTCACGGTATCCCCCATCTGAACAATGAAACTCGACTGTGTAAACCCCAAAAGCATCGTTCCCCATCATTTTTACTCTCGAAATATGTTTTATATCCTCGATATTGTGCCATTTTCACACAAAAATAAAAAAAAGGGAAACGTGTGAATGCGTGAAGATAGTCTACGACGAAATACTATGGATGGCAATAAATTTTCTGTTCCCTTGGTTTTTGCTATATATCGATGAAGGGTGGATTTCTTCCGTCGTATCTCATGATCGCTCATGCCGTTGAAAGTACTTTGATGGTTTCCTAATATGTACTACTGTGCACCCTACTTTGTGGCGAATTATACGTTGATCGTAATATGATGATAACTCTGTTATCTTCGAAAGCTTCCCGTTCCTATTTAATAAACGTTACGATAGGGGTGCTTTTATTTACGAATCATATTTTTCGTGAATGTCCAGTTGGAAGGAAGGACAATTGAGAAAGATCATTCGTGCAAAAATTTATCCTTATTACCAAGTTCATTGAAATATGACAGTTTATAGATATGAAATATGATACTATCGCATTATAACGTGGCTAAATGCTCTTCAATAGTTCACGTATCGGACCGAACATTAACACTTCCGATTCGCTACATTGGCCTCAATATACGCGGCCATCGAATTGGAAAAAGATTACGTATGAGAGCATACGGTTATATGTATAAGAACATGTATGAAACAAACATTTATATATTTACGATTAATTGTTTTAATTGAGGAATCATCGATAAAAAACACAAGAACTTTATTGTTTGATATAATCATACAATTTCATAACCTTTCATGGTAGATATTGATTTTCTTTTCATTTTCGATTGCAATATGATAATTATCATTTACTTTCAATAAAATGATTTGAATTTAATATAAGATTACGAGACTAATGTTAAAAATAATAAAAAATTATGTACACATGTATGTATTACGAGTCAGAAAAGTTTATGCACCAAAATATAAATATTCAAGGCTACAGATCGCATATGTTATGTCACTGGATCAAATATATCGCAAGATGGTGAGGAAATTGAAAAATCGTATTCGGAACACTCTTTACTACGAGCGTTTCGTCAAAATATTTCATTCGCCCTCCAAGACTTTATTTGGCGCGTCAAATGGATAGAGCTTACACAGATGTTTATTCCATCTATAATACACCTGCTTTTCACGCACGTACATTCTAACGTAATATTTCTATCTCTTTACACCCTTGTAAACTTGATTTCACAGACAGGTGGAAATATTTTATTTCGCTTTTCACTTTTGACGGAGTTGGAAAAACTCGTTCAACAGAAAATCCTATCGTATTTTCGACGATAGAATTACACAATGTCTAGAAGAAATCCTGTATTTAGGGCCTTTTGAAGAAGGCGAAAAATGCCAAATAAGTATTCAATTTGCCTCAGTTGAAAATAAATTTTGGGATAAGAATTATGTTTTCTATAAATATATTAGTTACTAAATTATTATCTTTTAATCGGACATATTGTTTATTATTGAATGAAGTTATATTTAATCTATACACCGAAACAGTGAAATTTCGATTGAAATTTTCCAAAATAAGGTACAGATTCATGACATAATTTTCTTTTTTCATTGAAAATTACGTATTTTCAAGCATCTGATGGTTTATTTTACGACAGAAATAGGTAATAATTGATTCAAAAATTATATTTAATTATATCGAGCCAATTTGCTATTGCACTCTCTGCAATGCAAACAATTTGCCATGTAAAATATATAAAACTTTTGAAAAACGTTTATACAAGAGATCTTTTTTTCTGCCAAAAGTAAAATGACTGCATAAAAAAAGTGTTAAATATAAATCAACGTTTTCGAGAGTGGAAGAGGAAAACACCCAACTGAACAATTCATGACATCAGTCCTTAGGGGAAACAGAAAAAAAGCGTTGAAATTTGCAAAGTTTATATGGTTTACGAAGCTTTTTCACCGGTACGTTTTTTCTCCCCCGGAGGCTTTTTTCATCCTTTCACGTACGAACCTCCATCAACTTTCCTCTCTTTCTATAACTTTTACTATTTCCTACGCCATTCACGGTGCTTGACGAACATCTCAAGACGGATGGAAAAACGAGAACGTTATCTCTCTCTCTCTCTTTCTCTCCCACTTTATCTCTTTTTAGACTTTGAAATGTTAAATTACCAAGAGGACTTTAATATTTAGAATGAAAAAAATTGCGTTTCCATTGCATCCTACTCCTTTTTTATAAAAAATATCTCATAGGTTTAAGCTCAATTTGAGGAGAAAAGGTATGATGAATAATCATTCCGTGTTAATTTGCGAGACACTCTGCAACTTTTCGATAAAAATTCTCACCTTTTTTGACAATTGTTTTCGTCTATTTTAATAAATACTCCAAGGGTGGATACTCGTGCTCGCGCGTGCAATTGGCTACATCATTGCGCTACAGCACCTTGCTGTTTTATTTTCGTGGATCTGTCAAAAGTCAGTAACTGTCAAATTCAAGCAAAAACAAAACTCATGCGTGCAAAAGAAGGCAAACGGAATTTTGCCACGATATTCTTTTTTTTCACCTACCAATCAAGAAACTTATCGCAACAGCCCCCGATATCGTTCGATTGAGGATCAACTTCCGGACTCCATCAACTTTTTATAGATCAAACGCTACAGTTTCAAAAAATTCTCCAGCTCATTCCAAATATTTCAAATAGAAATATTTATTTTTTAAAATATTGAATTACCTAACAAAACGTTATCATTAAATGCAATGGTATTGAAGAAAAAAAAACTTTCATCATATTTGAGTACCTCGTGATTACATTAACGTCGTATATTTTTTAATTAGTTTTATACGATATCAAAGTTCTGCAAACGAGTAATACATTAAAAAATTAATTATCCTCAAGTACTATCAGTGAAGAAATATTCAAATTTTGCCACGATTGCTATGAGAACTTCCTTTCTGTTTTAAAGCTTCAGCTCAGAAATACAAGATGAGTATCAAATCTGTATGCTTATATAATAAGATAGAAATCTGCAAGCTGGGATTGCAGACGATTTTTATGTAGTGTTACCGACGAGTTTATTCTGCTAATGGACTTTAACTTTTATTCATAAATACCGACTTTGCATCTCGCTTGTACGGATGGACAGATCGACTACAATGATCCATTAAAAACGTGTTTTAATCATAGCAAGTCGAGAAAATGAAGTATTCATATGAATAAATAAAAATTTGCAAAAAATTGGATTCAGAATTAAAAAATTGCTGGTTGCATCAGCCACAGCCCACATACGTATGTAACACAAACTGGATTTTAAATAAAACAACGAAGAGCATGGGAAAAAGAACGAATATGCCGCCGGCAACCTTCCATGAAACGGCTGGCAACCCAACCCTTCATTGGTTGGATAAAAAGAGAGCTTCTATTGAGAGGAAGGAATGAATATCCATTCCGGATTTTTTTATAACTCTGGTTACTGTGTAACGTTTACAGTGGGGGATATTTTGGAAAATAGACAGAAGAAAACGGCTCAGCCCGAATGCTTTTTATTCGAAGCCACAGCTTTGTGCTGTTCAGTTCGTTTGTTCGTATAGATCAAGATTTGACAGATGTGTGAGCAGATTGATAAAAAGAAGGGAAGGGAAAGAGTGACAAGATGAGAAAAAGGATTAAAAAACAAAATATATACGCACTACTGGCAATATATGGTGGTAAACGATCGCAAAACTTCGTTATAATGTCAATTCTCGTTGGGTCGAATGTCAACTGTCATTCATTGAAAGAACCAAAGTTTCATCATTCCACAAAATACTAGAAAGCCCAAAAATTAATTGGAAAAAGGTTTCTCCTTCGCTTGTTCGCATCTCGCCTCTCGTAACTTGAAACTAATGGCCGATATAGAGAAAAATGAAAATAAATTGAAAAATAAAATACGATTATTGTATTATATGTACTGAAATTTCACTGGACCTCGAAGCTACATGTTATGTCCAGCCCACGTTTACGGTGAAGAGTTCAATTTCGGATAAATATTTTGTATGTAAAATATAGTGAAATATTCATGCAATAAATAAAAAAAATTCCTGTATGTTTATGTTTCTATAAAATTCCTGTGTGTACTATAGTTCGATGGTCATCTATCAGGACAATTATTGTAAAGGTATTTCGGTGCAGAAAAAATGTAAAATGTAAGGCAATGAATAAACGATAATTTTTTACGATGTATATCCTCTTGTTGCTTTTACGAATAAGTAAACGCATTTATAAAACGCTTGAATGAAAGTCATCCAATTGGAGGTCACACGAGCTGTACATAAATTACACACAATGTGCACGACATAAAGTATATATGCTAGCGATATCTCTGGTGAGACCAAAAATACGAGGGTCCAAATACAATATATCACTCACCTTTATTGCCACATTAATTAGCGACGGAAAATTGCCGGCTAATAATTACCACGTTTCCGATCTCACACATGCACATTTACCAAAAATGAAAGTCCTATCAATTCCCGTAGCATAGAAGACGATATTGATTGCATGAATTTCCAATCCCTTGGTATCAATTTTAACAGTCTATATTTTGATGAACTTCGATCGTATACGTCTTTTCAGTAATCAATTACGTTTTTTTACTATCTTTTCATCCCAATTCTGTATTTCCTAATGTTAACATTTAATTTTTTTTCCTCGTATCATCTGCATTGAAATTGCGAGTTTTAATACCTGCTTAGCCAGCCGAAAGCAGCGAATTTCAGCGACAAATGAAGGTCCTATCAATTTCCGTAGCATAGAAGACGATATTGATTGCATGAATTTCCAATCCCTTGGTATCAATTTTAACAGTCTATATTTTGATGAACTTCGATCGTATACGTCTTTTCAGTAATCAATTACGTTTTTTTACTATCTTTTCATCGGAATTCTGTATTTCCTAATGTTAACATTTAATTTTTTTTCCTCGTATCATCTGCATTGAAATTGCGAGTTTTAATGCCTGCTTAGCCAGCCAAAAGCAGCGAATTTCAAACCGATGCAAAAATTTATTTCCTAGGCGTTACTGTGTTTTTTTTTTTGAGAAATAGCAAAAATAGTGTATTGTGTGGTTAGGGACGAAAGAAGACGATTCCAGACGACTTCTACCCCAGGCCAGAGAACATTCAGTTTCCGACATTATTTTATCCCGGCCATAATTGCATTTATTTATTGTAAGCCACGCAATATTTGTGCAATTGAAAACATCGCTTGATCTGATTTTTTGCTGCGCCATCAGTCGTAAATTGTCTGGTTTCAACTAGCTCCAGACGTTGAAACTCACAGTGTCAATGTCTGCAGCCAGCCAAAGCAGCCAGTTAAACAACGTTTGATCAGCTTCACATTCATCTGAAATTTTTGTCCCATCTCGTGCCACATTTCACACTGGTTGCATTAAACCGCGAGTTTAAACACCTGTTTCACCAGTCGAAACAAGTCACTACGAATTCCAAATTTTTCCCATATTTCTAACAATATCAAAAGCCCACGACTTTCGATCAAATAAATGGAACAAATTATACCCGATGCATTTTCGTTACAGTCTTTGTAGGCAAATATATTCAATGATCATAAAACCGAAATAATCGTTCCAAGGCTAATTAGTGCATAAGAACAAAAGGAAATTTCGTATTTTTCATCCATTGTAACTCAAATAATGGGGATTATTCGTCCAAGGCTTCATTAGCATGGCTCTTTTAGAAAAACTCATTGTCAAAGAAAAAAGCCGGACAATTATCTTCACAACAAAAAATTCTCTCGGTAAATTCATCTTTGTTTCAACGAGTCTCGACGAAGCTGCGTAGAATGCGCACACTCGTTCAAACCGAATTGTTAATCATGACTCGAGCTCAATGCGACCATTTACAATGTACTCTTAGCATAATGACCGTGCATGTCATCCCTGAATGCCCGTTACATCGGTTGAAATATAAAATGCCATCAGTAGATTTTCCCGCATTTGCAGAGGTTCGATGAATGCCAAACCTGGGGTTGAAAGGGTTGCTGGGGTGAAGGAGAGACGGTTGAACGTGTGGCAGTAGCGTAAAATATAAATGCTGGGGTTTGAGTACACGAATACCCCATCTGTCGAAAAAAGAGTGAAGAGAAAGACAAACGATACCGGTTTTTCGTATGGAAATGAGCGAAATCCAAGAACAAGTTAAAGGTTAAATCGTATTTATGACTGGATGTACACGTATGAAAAAAGGGAAAAAGGTGAAGCGAAAAAAGCAATTCTAAAAAATATCTTTAAAAACGAGACAAATCTGTGAGCAATGCAAAATTCCGGCAGCCTCAGAGCGTCACAAGCAGACGCAAATGACTTCCCCCTTGCAGGAAAAAAAAAGAAGCAAAGAGAGTTGAACCGTAAGCTCATCTCTGGCATGGCAGAAACAGTGCAGCAATGTTGAGAGAAATAACGCAGCTTTTTATAAAGCGGAAGCACGAAGCGTTGACGAGTTTTTTTTATGACATTTTCCTTCTCTACATCAGAAAGTACTCAAACATGCACTGCAGCTCCCTTCATACCTCCGCGAAAGTTACTGGTAGTCAGTTGTCGCAACAGCACTGCACCGACACTGCAAATTTGCGCATTTAATCCCCGTACAACATTGAACAATGAACTTTGCTCATCAGCATGGTATCTATCAGGCCATTTTTATTGTGTATTTCCATCAGGTTTAAGATAACGATGATCGGCATAGTAAATCAAAATGATTTTCTCACATTGTTATAAAGATCTTAAAAGAATGTAAGGAAATTATAACTCCCGGATGATTCATCATTACGACTCATTTAGAAAATCACCCTCCGAAATATTTGAAAAGATGCAAAAGTAGCTGCAGAATTCACCAGGAAATTTGCGTGTTATAAAATGAATTTGCAATATTTTACGTTCCACATAGAAATAAGAATCGATCTTACGTATATGTCTACCCTATTGCAGGAAATACTTTCTGTATTTTTATGATCTAATTTCCGGACCATCGATTATCCGTCCTCATTCGTGTATTGAATTTACGCAATCGCGTTTCTATTACAGACGATGAGAATTCGCTCGTGCACGGTATCGTAACGTCCGATGGTTTGTTCGACGGTACGGTCATCACAGCATCAGGGGATGAAATTTACATCGAACCAGTGAGGAGGTATATAACATTGAAACGTCAGAACAAAGATAACGCTGAAAATCACGGACAACATAACAACGAAGTGATCCCTCATCACACGATCGCTTATCGTTCGAGCGATGTAGCTACGCCATCGTGTACCAAAGGGTCGTGTAACATCGAGATGCTAGCGAGAGCCGTTGAACCTCTTCATTCCAACGCCCACGAGTAAGTTAGATAGTCCTCGTTAATGGAGAAGAGAAAGTTGCAGAATTGTTTTATGTTCCCGTGGGCCACATTGAGAATACTGAAGTTATTGACGATCTGACATCCACGTATTTTGCATGGCAAAACTGGTGGAGTAACTCTCTCAGGTCGTCTTTTTTTCCGTTGAACTCTGTCCATAAAAATATCTCTATAAAAATAAAAAATTCTTCCTCGTGTACGTCGAATCGAATCGTCGAAATGCGAATCATCGCCTGAAGAGTGTTCCGCTCACAAGGTCGTGTGTAAAAGAGTTCCAAAAATGAGGCTTTTATGAAGTTTTTTCTCAATCACTAGACGGTGGTTCTAGAAATTTGTCTTGCAGTTATAGGATATATTTTTGTTTAACAGCGTACAGTTCAAAACCACAGAGTTATAAGTGGATGTGGTCGACAGGCCATTATCATTCATGTGCACAAAAATTGTTTCAAATTTCACGAATGTTTTGCGGAATTTGACACGAATAGTAACATTTGTAGAATATCGATTTACGTACGTGACATCAGTTCTATTTTCTATAGGATACACCTTCGATACTGTACTTGGATATATTTACTCTCACACGAAACTGCAATATTAATTTGTGCAATTGAAAATGCATTCTTGCGCAGATCAAACGAGACTGAAGATTTACCGCATCAGCAATCCGAAGTTATTAAAAATTCTCCAACGCCAGGTTTTTATCCGAAAGACGCGAAGAAAAAGGACCCTAGTGCAAGCTCTCACAATCTCGCACTGCTCGACAAGTGAGTTACCATCGATAATATTTTAACCATCACCCTCGTCTCATGGAAAAAAAATGAGAAATATTTCGAGTCGCGGCTTTTGCGAGAAAAAAAAACGAGCCTATCAGCTAGTACACATCCCCGGCAACGTCAGTCAGTTGGGGGACGTTGAAATTTTTCTGTATTCCAAATTCTGTGTTCCATATTCCGTATTTCGCACAGAAAATAGATTAAGAGTATAATTTTTATCTCAAACGAAAAAGAATCGTCAATGTAACGACCAATATGACACAAATGTATAATGAACTAGCACAAAAACGTCGAAATGTTAAATAAATTTAACTCGCATGCAATCAGATTAAGGAAAGATGTTTTTATATTCCGAAGAATGAATTTTCTGCCCCGAGAGTCTTGGACGTAAATAGCAAAATATACGAAATGTTTAATTCTTCAGACTGTACAGGGAAAGATATTCAAGGGTTTTGAGAAGACGTACTTCGGTAGACCCAAAGAAAACAACGTGTATGCTTTATCTTCAAGCGGACCACACGTTCTACGATCACTACAAATCTGAGGAAGCTTGCATCGAGGTTATGACACGCCACGTGCAAAGAGTTAATTCTATTTATCGTTATACAGGTGAGAAATCAAACTGACTGAGGCTAAGAACGCTATAAAAAAAAAGCGATCTCTGTAACCCGCTATGCCTTCCCTTTGGATTTTAATGAAATTCGTACTTGTCTTTCTTTTTTTTTCTTCCGAGACGTGAGACTCCTGATAACGTGTAACAGAGAGTCACGGAATGAAGTACGAGAGCAAGAAATGTTCGTTCGAACATTACGAGTAAAAACTCAGCTCAGGTCGTGTATTTCGCGTGAACTTTAACGCTCGTATGACCACTACTCGTGTTCTTCATCTTCGCTTCACCCTCAGTTAGCTCGTGGAAAAGCTGGATGAATTCTCTTGCGTGTTTTTTATCTATCATCCGAGTGTCCGTTTACGTGAGACCATGCGAATTCACTTTTTGCAGGAGCAGCTGTAGAAATCTTGTAACCATCTACATCTATTATACCGATTTTGAGAACGCGTGACTCACGTTATAGAGCCTCTTACTTTGTCCCTTATTGATGAGTTTCACGTCTCTACGTTTCTTTCACAACGTACAACTGTAGTGAATCTGAACCCTTCTTCCTCTCGGAACTAACAGAAGTATTCGGCCGCTCGCCCAATTTCGAAAACAATTTTTCGAGACGAAAAATGTTCCCCCATGACACTTCTTCTCATACTGGATGCAAGCAAAGTACCAATAAATCCTGTGTAATAATGATTATTGCTACGTTTGAAATATTAATTCATCCTCGAATACTCTATCTGCATTTTACATGTATTAACGTATACGGATATTTATGTTTTTACAGGAACCTTTACATAGTATTGATTTTCTGTACCCAGATATGTTTTATATATTTTATCTAATAAAATATGTCAATATTTTTTCATAAAACATACATTCTGATTGCATTCTGGATGTTCGAAATTTATATACATTCGTATCATTATATGGACGCAGCAGAAAAATGTACTATTAACAAGAGCAGTGCTTTAGTGAAATATTCTGAAAAATTTCTTCAGAAAATATAAAATAACGGCATAATATGACTGGAATGTACGAAAAAAAAAATCTGAGGATAAATTTGCACGCTGTCCTAATACATGTCCTCAAATTAACAATCATGGAATGATGACTGTGCAGATTTCAATCAAGACGGTCAACCGGACAACATAAGTTTCATGATAAAACGCGTCAAGGTTCACGGGGAAGATTCACAGAACGATCCATCGTATCGATTTACCGGGACTTACGGGGTTGAAGAATTTCTCGAGCTCTTTTCAGGCGAGTTTTTCCTATAGATATCTTGATTTTTTTTTATGTCTTACAACAGTGTAAATGAATATAACTAATTCGTTGCCAATGCATAAATAATTAACACATACTCGCGGCAGCTGCGAAAAAATGTATACAGTCCGACCTCCGAATTAGAAACCAAATGCCCCCACGAGGAAGAAGGTATATATCGCGCATATCCCCACCAGGCGAGCGCTCCGCCCTTACTACCTCTGGCTGTCTCTCTCACTCTTTTTCGCATGCGAACCTCTCAACAAGAAACACGCTCACACACACATACTGACTAACGCACGCACACATCAATTTACACTGCACATTCACTCTATTTTGCCCGAATAATCTCTCCCAGGTTGGTTTCTTAGCCAGAGGTTCCGCACACGAAATTCTCGAGCTCGGAGTTTGAGTCCGATTTTTCTCCGATTTTGATCCGAATTTTTTTTTTGCTGTAATCGTATTCGAATTCAAAAATTCAAACAATTTTCTTCTGAATTACTCGGCGTCGAGAGCTGCCGCGTCTTTCGATTTATTACCGTAAATTCGTCATCCGTGTACACAGTGCTTTGTTCTCAGAGATTCGAAAAAAGGCTTGACAGTTCATTTTCAAAATTTGATTCATAGGACAATCGATCCAGTTGTTCCAGCGTTGTAAGAGTCAGGACAATCACGACAAACCACTCTCAAATTCATTAAAATTCGTATAATGTAAAAAGAAAGAGACAAAAACATAGCCGAGCAACGAAGAAAATTGTCAATTCTCATAATAGGAAAAATGTATCCACTGCGCAAACACGAGACCTCCATTACTCATTGGCGATATGAATGAAACCATCAATTTTTCATAACCTCTCGCTTCCACTTCTTTCCAAAATAAATATCGCTCTTTCAAACGTTCCGCGATATCCCAACCGATACAGTTCCGATCGTAAAAGCCGTATTTATCTCGATCCCGTGTTTTCCGGATCCGGAAGAGAATCGCTATGCACTTGACGGGGTATAAACAAAGTGAATTCTCTTGTTCTCCCTCAAAGATTTTATCCTGGACCCTGGATTATCAGTGAACAATGTCCCGTCGACCTTATCTCCGAACGTACATAGACAGACATTTATTATAAAACGTATATATCGGTCACGGATAACGTTACCTTTTGCGAGGAAAGAACGATAGCGATGTGCCATCTCGTGCGATTCCCTCGATGCGCTGTACATCCGAGAGAGACCGGAGGAAAAGTAAGGTGCGTCGCGAAAGACAAACGGAGAGAAACGAAAAGATGGAATAGAATCAAGTGGAGAGAGGATTAGTGTTTTCCGTTACGTTACTTCACAGGATAAAGGAGAAAGAGGAAAATAGCGAGGAGAGAGGGAGATGAAAAAGCCAGAAAAGATTCGAGACATGGGCCGTGTACATTGCCACTCCACCAGCCAGCGGCAAATCCGTCCGACCTTATCGAGTTTATTTAGTAGCGTCCAGTGGCAAAACTGTTCAGCGTTATCGACTTTATTTAGTAGCATATAGAGAAAAAAACACGAGAACCAAGTGGAAAGGATTTTAGGTGGCGGGGTTTGTCGAGCTGGGGGACAAGGGTTGGCGATGAGAAATGAAAAGGGTTGATGGAACAAAGATAGATGGAGACGAAAGAAATAAACGAAAGCGGAATACAAGGGAAAGTGAGGAAAGAGAGCTTTGTGCAAGGAAACCGCAATTTTGTTTATGTACAAAGTTTAAACTCGAGCACTACGAAAGGCCTTCTCTGCTGAATAAAGAGATACACGGAAGGAATAGTTTTCTTTTTTGTGCTTGACTCTGGAACCAGCGAGTGTTTTTTTTAGCAATTGATCCTTTTTTTTACAGTGACTTTCTTATCCAACTGGCGGCAAACAGCTGACTTTGAGTCATTACCGGAAGAAAGTGATTTGGTACTGATTAGACGCGTTTTGAACTTTCGTCACCATGCCATTAAATAATCGCTAGATTTTTATGAATATTCAATGCACCAGATTCAAATCACATGACATAAAATCACGATAATTTCTCTTTCTATGCCTGCACATAAAATATACTCGAATAATACTCGTATATTTGAAGCACAAGTTTCGGCAATTTGATCTATCATGGAGCGTGACAAGGGAGTATTCACAGTTATTTTATCGCGAGGGTTCTAATGATATTTTGATAACAACGTTACCACTCAACACGGATTCACTTACAATTCATTAACAAAGCTGCGGTAATTACGAGATTGTTTTTCGAGTACGCAATCAACGTGATCCCTCATTATCCCGGTGAGAGACTCTGTTTTTGTGGAAATTCGATAACTATAGTGGCGTAAAGAGAAAGTGTTGATGGGTGGAATATGGATTTTGGTGAAAATGTACACTGGAATAATTCTCGATGTATGCCATCGTCCATCGACGTTACGAATATAATTGAAACCCAGGAGAAAAAAGGGGACACCTTTCGGCATCTCGTGTATTTATTTTCTTTCTCGATGTATTTTCTTTTTTTGTCTCTTCACCTCGCTATTCAGCTTTCTCGTTGGTATGAAAAAGCCCTGGGAGGTTAATCGCGTGACGCATTCAATTATAATGTCATTCATAATTTCCTTGTTAACCAATAGTACTGTACCCGCGGAAGTGCGAACAATTAACAATCGCTCGTATTTCTCCCATGGGAAACTCACCCCTCTCTTTATTTCTCTCTCTCTCTCTCTCTCATACAATATTGTTTACTGGTTCTCTTCCTCCTTCGTTCTACGGGAAAAAGTACGAGCTTCGAGCTTTTTGTCATACTCAACGCAGGTATTTAGCTTTTTGAGCATAAACACCCCGAGCGTAGAGCACGTCCAAATGTAATTAAGGCGTCTTCTCACTTTGGAAATTTAAAAAAATCGATTTTTTTTTTTTTTTTAATTTTGAAAGTACATATCTTCAAAAATGTCATCTCGAAATTTCATAAAGATCGGACGAGTCTAACTACATTTTTTGGCGACCGTTAGGTGACTACCTGAGAGTACCCGGCGATCCCTTTCACGCCGCTCGGACGGTCCCTGTATATCTGACTCTATACAATTGAATAGCCGTGTTCTTTTGTTAATGTAGTACCCCTTGCTTAGGTATATTCTGTTTTCGGGTCTATACTCATGTAATAAGACCTTAACACGTGCATTTTTCAAAAGAAAATCACTCGGCAACGATGCTAAACTGGTCGTAAAAACCCAAGATTTAACAATAAAATTGATGACAGAATTATCAACAAATTACTCATTGGCAATTCGAAGAAACCTGAATTCTGTCGAAGATATGCGCAGGGAGATCTGGGCAGGATACTATCATAAAATTTCAACCGACAGCAACCCACAGCATACGTATTGTTCAGACTCATGGTGCAAGTACAAGAAAGCAGTGAAAAACAATCAGATAGAAACTTTTAAACATCCTCCTGCTCTAGCTGATGATGTTCAAGAGGTTTTGAAACCGATCTATGAAGAACTGACGAAGGACGAGTTACTGGAACGATGCCTCGGAGGAAATACCCAAAATAACAACGAGTGTTTCAACAGCTGTGTCTGGGCAATGGCGCCGAAACACGTTTTTACGGGAAGAAAAACCGTGGAAATTGCTTGCCAAACAGCGGCATGCATTTATAACGAAGGGCTACAACCTGTTTTAAAAATTTTGGAGGTGATGGGTGTCAAACTAGGCCCTATCGCCGTTCAATACGCCGAGAAACGCGACAGTGATCGCGTACGCGTAGGGAACCGCCGCAGCTCTAACGCTTCAAAAGAGACTAGGTCGAGACGAAGGGAAGCTATTTTGGACGAACACACCTTCTACGAAGAATCGGAAGGTCCATTGTATGGAGCAGGCATCGCTGATTAACCCGAGGTAAGGTTTTTTCATGATTTTTCTGCAACCAAAACTTTAAACGCAGTTATCTCAAAACAAGGTTTTTCGGTGCTTTGTTGATGAAATTTCGGAAACTATCCGGCCAATTGTCATGAAATTTGAATGACATATGCTTCATAGTTATGGCTATAGCGCATATCATCAGATTTTTGAAATTTTGATTTTAAGAATTTTTTTTTTACAAAAAACTGCAAAAAAATCGTGGTTTTTTTTTACTTTTTCGAAAAACGTGCGCCATTTTGTTATTTTCGCGAATATCAAAAATCTGATGATATGCGCTGTAGCCACTGACATACTGAATCTAAAACAGTTTTATTTTTTTGTTTCAGACGACCCGTCTCGGAGATACCATCAACAAGCCACGACCATAACATTTTTACACGGGTTTTTCGATGCTACTGATGTATTATAATAATTGTTTAAAAAAATAAAAAAAAATTTTTTTCATGTACTTGAAAGATGTGTTTATTACATAGGATCCGTTTTATCCCATAATTTTAAGCAAAAATCCTCGAAAAAAAATCGCAAAAACAGCCTATTTTTGAGGCGCTTAAAGTGAGAAGATGCCTTAATCACGCAAAAAACGTACCTGTCGATTCAATTATAAGCCGTCTCTTCGCATGTCATCTGGCGTGCTTGGAAAGAATATTACTTGTCTTCGAACGTGAATGATCAAAAGAAATCGGCGTATCGTACAGCACAAAAAAAGCCATGAGCTCAGGAGATGAAGAGAACGTAAGGAAGAAAACAAAGCAATAGGGTGAAATGGATTCTCGAAGAACGAATCATAATAATACTCCGCGGGGTATTCTATTATTTTTTTTTTACTCGACAAGATTCTTTTATCCATCTACGTGCTTCGCTTTTCCCGTGCTCCTCATCCATTTCCCTCTTCGATGAGTTTTCATTCATCCCACTTCGAGTCCAATTCACTTTTCCCCGCTGGAGACGAATGATAAATTTCGAAGGATATCGATGGGCACTCCGCTGAGGGAAAAATACGCGTGCAATAAAAAATGGAGAGGAGAAAAAAAAACAGCTGACTGTGGGAAAAATCCGACTCTGATGAAGTTCTATTCTCCAATGCAGATATTAATAAATTAGCTCTATATTCATTTCCTTGTTTTATTTCCCTTGAAACTTTTCTATACATTCGAACCATTTATTACTTCGTTGAATTTTATTCGGATTCGTCATCAGATTAAATTGCAAGTACTCGAAACGTTCCTTGCATATAGTTGGCAAGTATTACTCAAACTTTTCCCCATCACGATACTTCATACAACCTTCTCATGCATAAATATATATATATATCACACAGAGGAGCAACCTTCTGCATTATCATACTTCAGAAATTTTCTACCGCAAGTAACTCCCACTCTTGACAAATTCCTGCAACTTTCCAGCGTCCGCATAGATTATACAAAACTGAATACATTTTTATTACAGAGGAAGACTACGACGCTTTTTGTCTATCCTACATGTTCACTTATCGGGACTTTGAGAAAGGCACCCTGGGTCTTGCATGGACCGGCGATCTCAAGAATGCTGGAGGAGTTTGCGAGAAGAATGGAGTAAGTATCGCTTGATATCTCAGACATGTTACATACCCACCAAACGTCGAGTTTATCGTATACTGCATCGTATGATGCTGCTGCGGAATCCTACGTGAACGCAAAATCGAGTAATTCTAGGCTCCAGGCTGTCTAAGGCATGCCCCTGACCGTATTTCAATTTTTTTTCGAAACCTCAAAATGTTCAAATTATCATTTTCTTTATTATCATTAATTGGGAATTTTTAGGCGGTCAAGAATAGTATGTACGATTTTGAAAGGGAAATTGGAGGTGTAATTTAAACCGAAAATTACAGGAAGCAAGGTTAGGCTCCTATGTCCTTACCAATGGAAACGCTCCATGTATACATAAGGGCGGCTTCAATAAACGACTAATTTTTTTCTTCTTTATATACTCAAAAAATGATTCCTTGTTCCCCATGAAACATCGATTCAAATCTGAGTGATAAAAAGTAGCTGTGGACTACTAATTAGCAATTTTAAGAATATTCTTTGGACGTTATTTTGAAAGAGTTTTGAAGCGTATTTGCAGAAGGGAGATGAATCCAACGCTAATAATTCGTTGATTCGATAGAGATGATTTAATAGTTCCAACAGACAATCAAATATTTTAGCGTAAAAATCCATCGAAATCGATATGAGTGAAGCTTCGACACTGCTTATCTATTGAACAGTTGATTCAATCGATCAAACTCAATTACCATAATTTGTATAGAGCATTAAATTACCAATAAAAATATTACTTATAGCATTTTTTCTTTTATAGAAATTCAACGGTTAGCGGCTCATAAAAATAAAAAAAATAAAAAATGGCCATGGTATTCAAAAGAAAAATGTTGCATTCTGATGCGAGACGTCTTAACGTTAGTATATCGATGGCTGATATTTCAACTGGTGTTGTTTGAAGTGCCAATCGATCAATTTTTCAATACCTAAAGAAAAAAAAATTGCAATCTTTTTTTTCCACCCTAATATACATAGATTAAATCCAAGTGTTGAAACTTGAATATTTCCATATCCAAGCACTATCGCGGAAGCATGAAATCTCTGAACACGGGCATAATAACCCTGTTGAACTACGGAAAGCACGTGCCACCTGCCGTATCCCACGTCACCCTAGCTCACGAGATCGGCCACAACTTCGGATCGCCCGTAAGTTACAAGTACATCTACTTATTGTTAAAGATATATGAACAGTGAGATAGGAGGTGCGGCGATGAGCGGAAGAAGAGAGAAGAAAGATAAAGGTTGAGAGAAGATAGGGTGTTAGTACACGTTATGCTTCACTGACATCACCGGGCGACTAACACCCCGGCAAACTTTGCCACTAATCGTCTATCGAGAGGGTATAACGCCTCAACGCCCGTTCATCCTTTGCCTCCAGCCCTTCTCCCTCATCTCGCCTTCGTACATACAGTAGAGACATGCAGAAAGAAAAGAGAGAAAGATGGAGATAGGCGGAGACGCAACTCGAGCAAACGTTAAATAAAAAGAGAAAAACAACGTTTTATCTGAAATTATATATTCACGAAACGAGCCACAAAACCAAATCGTTCAACCGTGTAAACTTTATTTCATTATTGAACGCCTAAGAATCGTTAAATCACAGAAAACGTACTTTTAAAAACGAAATTAGAAACAGCTATTTATTGCAGCAAACATTTCTAAACGTTGCAAGCAAGAAGAACGGACAATGTCATTTTAGAAAGCTCGTGCGTGTTATGAATGGTCTGTAATAGCACTTTTTCGCGAGTTTGTCAGTGTATGATCGAATTAATTTTTTTATGCACATTAGCTCAGAAATGTTAGCCGGAAATCATCCGAGTTGACAGAAATGCGTTTTCCGTTAAAGTCCAAAGCCTAAATCTCCTGCTGAGCGCTTCGAAGAAGATGCGATGTATTCATGACGCTTTTTACCATCGTTAGCGATAAATCCCGATGCACCCTCATTTCCGTACCTCGCAAAATTCCCATTCCCCAAACTACCAAGCTTTCACTGGCCTTGACTACAATGGACAACCATCTGCGAATTTGCATCTTCTCACAAAGGATCAATAACTCTTTACCTTTTGTATCCAACGTCCTTGCAAATTTATGGAACATTCTCATCCTTATATATTCTCGAAAGCTTCGAAAGAATTTTTGAAGGAAAATCGATTCGGCTTATACGTTCAACGGACCCCTCGCATTGTATATTCCAATAAAAAAACATTAGACCTCTTGGCGTGAAACTAGCAATAAAATATTAATAATAAACCGAAATTGAAAAATTGAATCCGATGAAAAATTAGAGAGATCATTTATATGTTTCGTAATTAATTCCCCACCATCCTCAAGATGAAGCCATTTTGCAATACATAGTATTTGTGTTTAAGTCATGAACGTTCAGATCTATTTAACGGACAAACTTTCAGGCTCAAAGTTTGATGTCCATTATAGTGTCCATTACAGTTTGATATCCGGACTTAAAACAGAATGTCCATCATATCTTGACTTTTATCACTTGGATTTGCTGCGGATTTAGATGGACAAATATTTCTATTGGTGACACAATTTGTTTGAAAATTTTGTTAAAAACGTTGTTGTGGGTGATATAAAAATGTGTCCATCTAAAGTGATCACAGCCGAAGCAGAATTAACAGTTAAAAAGCGTTTAATGAATATAATGAGAATTAATGGCGTTTGAAAATGCTTTCTGCTTCCAACATTGTTTTTAAAGTATAAACTAACAATTTGGAGCGTGCCCAAGTGAAAAAAGTCAACTTGGGAAATAAAGGACACCCGAGAGTATGGCTACGGTCGGACGGAGCATAAACTATACAAGCGATCTACCGGAACGTACGCTGTTCCATACAAACCCGCGCCAGAAATAACGTCTGAAAGCGGAAATATCGACCGGTGCCGAATTCGTTCTAGGTACACCGTGTCGCTATGACGTGCCCTCATACCTCTCGTAACATATCGCTCGTTGAGCGAGAAATTGGAAAACCATATATAGCGATCTGACTCGTGTACGTACGTCATTGGTTGTAGGAAATGGTAACAGTTGGGCTCGGAGCTTCTATTCGTCCTACTACAATACATATGTTACTCTTACAACACTGATGATACGCTGTTCCCTCTTTTCGCTGTATTTCATATCTCATCCCGTTTATTTTTTACTGAAACGATGCCAAACATTGTGTTCCAAAAACTCAATTATCCCACACCCTTCAACATAATCTATCCCCGAGGAATAAAATGGGATGAAATTAAATTCAAGTATCCGTCAATTATTGAATTCCATGTGGGGAATGATTCCGAGGATTACCATTTTCCATAAAAACACATTGCGCCTTGGGGAATATAGTTGCAATGCGTCGAATGACGAAGTAGCCCTAATCGGGGTTCTTGACTCTCGGTACGAACATTTTCTCGAATTACGCGCCAGTACATGGCTTTGAAAATTTTAACATGAATAGATACATAAGTTTGCACAACTTCGGTGATTAACGAGATTGCATCGCTCTGATTAAATATTGATAAATGAACCCTGTGATCAGTGGCAAGTTTTCGTAACCTTGAACGAGATTTTACTAAAATAAATCCATGAATAAGACGCCTGGTGAGGTGAAATAAATCGTCGAAGGAGGTCGCGAATAAGTATTTAACATTTTTGGACAACGATCGGTTAGAGCCGAGGAAAATCAAAAATTTCAATTTGGTCAGCTGAAAGTTCTCCTCTCGATCTTCATGTTGTATTGTACACGAAATATCAACTGTTGATGCACGCAGCACGATCCTGACGAGTGTTCACCAGGGGGCGAGGATGGTAACTTCATAATGTTCGCACGAGCGACCAGCGGTGACAAGAGAAATAATAATCGTTTCAGTCCATGCAGTCTCATCTCCATCAATCCAGTTTTGAATGTCAAAGCTCGCTCGTCCAAGGGTTGTTTTGCAGGTAGGTCAGAGATTTTACATTCTCATTACATTAAGATTTGCATCCCACTGTGACTCTAAATTATTAGAATATCAACAATATCTTGACAGAATTATTTTTCACATCGTTCTTTCAAAGATACTGTTCCAAAGATGAATTCCCGTTAGATAATGGTTTATCGAAGAACAATGAAAAATTGGTTCATATAAAAATCATTAATAAAATTATCGCTTAAAATTACCATCTATATTCCTCTCCAAATCTTTTCCGATGATTTCACTGTGTTCTCGATTATGAATATATTAATATTAAAAATTTGTTATCTTTATCATTAATTTTATATTTGATTAATATATTTTTATGTATAGGCATGTAGTTAGTTTTTAGTTATAGCTAAAAATGGACGGAAATAATATTTACGAATCTCGTTTTCTTCAGATAACTT
Organism: Heteropelma amictum; assembly: GCA_959613375.1. NCBI lineage: Eukaryota > Metazoa > Arthropoda > Insecta > Hymenoptera > Ichneumonidae > Heteropelma > Heteropelma amictum. The sequence continues at coordinate 13,281,830 of OY390723.1, forward strand.
CAGATAAAAGCTCTCTCAAAAAAAATGAATAAAAACTATATATTCACAATTTATCCCAAAAATGTTTATACGTCTTGCCTCTCACTTTGATTATCAGATGATAAAATAACTAATGACCTCAGAGTGCGTCATGAGAAAGCTGTGGAAGTATAAAAACTCGTGTCTTTTCTGAAAAATTCCGATTAATTTATTGTACAACGGTTTTATAGATGACTAGTAAGCAGTCCCAATAATATGATAATCCGTTGAGGAAGATTAAAATGCTGAGACATTTAATTTCACAAATTATCACAATTATTATTTTATAAATTATTCACCTTTATGTGGAAGAATTTCGACTTTCCTAGACTCATAATCACTAGTTGTGAATCGTACTACGTGATAGAAAAGTTTAAAAAAATGATATCAGCATTTTTCGGAAAAGCCGTAATTTAAATATTTGCCGGAAGCACTGTCGCAAAAATCAAACATTACATTTCCAGAAATCCAATTCATTTTAAACAGGAGATAAAAATCTTCATTAATCAACATTATATTAGATTTCCATGCAATGGTGAAAAGAACTGTTAAGGATTATACAAACTTAACATTTCCCGTACATCCCGACTAGGAATTTTGCTCCGCCGCTCCCAGGCTCTGATCAGGCCACCGGATCGGGCCTGTATACTGTTAGTAATGCTTAACTTGATACCGCCCTGAACTGGATGCCTGAAATGGGTCTGATCATGGCCTCACCGAATTGCTATTTTTCTAATAATCGAAAATTTGCATTATGATTTGATTTCTAGGCGTATTCCTTTTCTTACCTCCTGTCTATATGAAGAAATAATTCTTTTCTGCGCATATATGTATACGAGGATTCGATCCCATCCTACCAAAGTTGTGAGTCCTGCACGCTACCAAATCTAACTTGTTGTGAAAATGAGACAAAAACTGGTAGTCATATAGCACTAATGCAGCGAAAGTTTTCCTATTGATCGTGAAATTTGTTTTTTTTATTTGATTTTCAACTTGTGATAATATAAGTAGTTATTTAACATTATAATAATTAATGACATGCTATTAAAAGAAGAAATAAGGAAATCATGAAAAATAAAAAAAGAATCCAATCCAAAAAGAATCACGATGTAAGACCCTGATGACAGCAGCTTGTGTTACGGCCATTTTACGATATTCCTACGAAGGTCTGATCAGAGGAGCCTGAACATTTTTGTATGAAGATAAATTTATAAGGCCCTAATCAGGCGGAAAGCAAGTTGCCTGAATTGCCTTACGTTGTCCTGACCCGGGCCTGGTAGGTATTACAGCTGCCAGATCAAATTTTCTAGTCGGGATGATTTGTTTAAAATTTCATTTCATCGCCAATGTTCACAACAGAACAAATCATGGTTTTACGAAAATCTTCCTTGTCAAGGTTTCCTCTTTTACGTTGAATACCGTGAGTAACAAGACTGTAGCTACAGACTGGCGCAATATTTTTCCACTTGTATAACACCCTTTGCAATCAATGAACTTTATAGTTACAAGAAGATGAAAGAGAGCAGCCAATATCACTTAATAGACGAGAGTCTTTGTGCAGCGTGACGAGATGATATATGATGTTCTCGCTATGCTAAAAAAAAGTGTAATACAATATGCTTGAAGAACCTCCTCATTGCAGCAAAATCATGTAATATAATGCGCTATCGAAGGTCACCCACGCTACAAGTTCATCGTGGAAACAAGAGATGCGATAACGAGACTGAGTATCTTGTTGCTCGAATATGCAGATGAATATTTTGGTTCACATCTGCACTAATGAGATGCGCAGCATAACCGAACCTTGACAGATATTCCATTAATTTAATATTCTTAGTCTGCGAACTATCTCTTATAATCGTCAACATTCCATATTCAAATTATTTAAATAATTATTTTTTGAGATGGTCATAAATTGTACCATCAATAATTCCAACTCCCTCTATAATTATGATTCCCCGGTAATCGCCTTAGCCGTACTTCTTCCATCTTGCCTTTTTTCTCAGCCATCACCTGTTTTTAAAGTTATTTCTTTTGAAATTGTAATAGATCTTTCATGAAATTGAGAAGACAAAATGGTATATTGTCTATCTGCGAATTTCTCCCTCACAATATGGAAATTTTCGTTTTCAATCATATGAAAAATCATTTCAGAGATTGTCTTAAATTTTATAATCGCCCGTCATAAAGTTTTTCTCTCTAACCTCTTCACACGTCGTTTTTCCATTCTAGCCGGTTTTTCCTGCCTTTGATTTCGCTTCAAATTTATTTTCTGAGCAGTTCACTCATACTTATTTTTGCGATTAAAAGTTTTCCAGCAAAAACCCCTAATGTTTTCATTTAATGTCATGAATCGTTGCTTCATAGATGCTTACTTCATGAAAAGCCGACAGTTAATGAAAAAAGTACACTAAACACTGTTTGTTGGTCGTCATTGAACCGGATGTCCAATTTTTTGTACGGTTTATCGAAGCTGACAACAGTTTTGGCACTTACTGGGGCAAGATTGGAACGAAATTTAAAATGTGACCATTTTACAAACTTCAATTAAATGAAAATTGAATACTGCTGATTCAGCTGCAAAAAAATATTAGTCATGTAATAAAAAGCAAAATCGACATTTTTTATCCATCAGATGAATATCCGTGACCGAAATATTGTGATCGAATTACATAATTCAACCTTCCACATTTGGTCTTATTTATAATATTGTAAAAAAAATGGATTTACGAATTATTCAATAAACGTTCTACGTTATCTTACTTTGAGTAGCTATATTCAATTTCGATATCTGAGGCAGTAGCTTGAGTTTTGAGCCGAAATAATACATCATTCTCATTTATACCCGGACGTTAAACCAAATTGGCAATTAAACTAGCATCACAATCGTCGACTCTCCAATTACTGTTACATTCACCTTCCTACTTCACGATGAATCGATATGATTAGCACAATACACGTGGATTCTCTGATCTGATTAAAACGCATCACTGAGAGGAAGTCGAATAATGAATTTTCCTCAAATTCGCATTCAGACACGCGAATAGATGAATCCGATTGATGCACAGAAAAAAAATATTTTTTGTACGGATAAAAATGCTTTGAATGAAAAAAAAAAACACTTGAGAAATTTGATTGCACATGATACATTAGCAACAGTGTTGAAAGATGCCATAATATAAATAACAAAATTAAATAACAGTCTACCACATTATAATTATTGAAAATTTATACAGTAAGTATGCATAATATTATTCAGTTTTCCATCGAATTATTAAACATAATTAACTATCGATACGTTCGTTTTTTCATGACCTCTCATACTCACAATTATCGTTCGAATCACCTTTATTGAAAAATTGGTGTGAAAAATGTTCGAGAGAAACAAAGACTTGTTCGTGTGTGCACGTGCGAATAAAAAAATCGGAAATGTTCTGTAGTCTAGCTTCTAGCTATATCAAAGGGCATTGGGAGCACAAAATTACATTTTCACGATAATACAATAGCTCTCAGAGTTTTGACCGACCCCTTAGTGCTCTAGAAAATCCATAGATATAAAAACAGTGATCGAACCGCACAGAGACTTGTGGTATAAAAACGTTACTTCATTTTCCGTTAAAAGGCTATCCCATCATTTCCGAGGAACCTCGTAAAAGTTCGTGGCTACAAACCTTTTATCTCCTATCGTCCGATATAAAACCGCCCTTGCAGTTTTGGTCTTGCCCATACGGGGAAGTAGCCAACCCTCCGTTTGGTCGACTCAAGCAACATGTATATCATTCCAATTTATAACAACTTTATGCAGAATACTAATAAAAATAATCAAATTGAGTTAGATTATCGAATATCGATATTGAAACTTCAATAGTCTATATCGATTGTCGAGAGCCGGGTAAAAAATCTAGATATCAGCATAACATTTTTTAATTATTGTATGAGAAAATAGCAAAATCAAAATCAGAAGACAATTTATTTGAGGAAATTTGATACGATAAAGACAGTTTCCATCCTCGGTTTTGCCTACATGAAACCGGTTATTAGTTGTGCAAAGTATACATATACACTAGGGCGTTTTATTTTTAGCACACCTTTATTTTTTCCATGTTGAATAAGTGATAATATTCATGTTAAAGGAGAATTTATTATAAGCAAAAAACTTGTAGGTTTGTTCGTAGTCTTGGCTCATCGGAATATTCAGTTTTCTATTTGAATAACATGAGAAAAACAATTTTTGGCAATCACATGATTTTTCTCTATCCACAAAATTTAGTTACGAAAATGAACTCCGCTGCTTTGGAAAGCATGCAAATCTCTACAAAAAGTTCTTGAGAATCAAACATGCACCATCAATGAACTGAGATGATTACAGCCCCTTGGAGTCACTTAAATAAAAATTTTAGTATTATAGTTTATATACATTATTTATTAAAGTACGGTCTCATATCTAAACGACGTCCGCTTAATAGAAAATTCCCTTGATTATGGGATAACTTATTTAGACAAGCCGATTAAGATCAACCGTTTATTTTTTTCTAAGCAGAAAATACAATATTATCATTAATTCCTTTACTTCAATCATTAATGAAGGGATCGAAATGATTTATATTAATTTTTCAATGATCTCATATTTATTCAATTTTCAACGCATTTTTCTTTAAATCGATCACTGTCATACCGGAATACTGATGACGCAACTTTGATTCTAAAAAACTTTTTGTAGAAAATTGATTTATTTTTTATCCAAAAAAAATTTCATGGACATCGAAAAATTGTGTTCAAAGCAGAAAAATTATTTTTCCGTGTTAAATTGGGTTTTTATGGGAAATTGAATTTTCCAATGAGCCAAGTCTGTAATTAAGCTAGATTTTTTTTACTTGCGTGGAAATTTGTCTTTTAGTGTGTATCGTCTATTTTTCAACTTGGGCAAAATACAAAGAAAGTTGTCTGAAAACATAACACTCTAATATGCACACGCACGTGGGTCTGACTGTATTGTATCCTGTTATATGTCTGTGCATTTATGCAACCGAGAACATTACAATACCAATCGGGTAATGAACAGACTTCCGGCGGTTCATGACTGATGCTGACGTTCTAGAAACAGCGTCAGCACCCGTACACTCAACAGACCCATATGGAACCGTGGGCTAAATCTATCGACACCAGAGAGACCGACAGAGAGGGACAAAACCTTATCCGTCCAAGTAGTTCGCCCGAAGATACTTGTCGATATAAGCTCCCACGTTCCAACTGATGTACCATCTCTCTGCTATTTCTCCACAACCTGTATAGGCGGGTACCCTGAACGAATGAGACACTAAACAGGAATAGAGAAAGAGCAAGAGGGTAACACATGACTCGCCACGTCGTCAGTTTGATTAAACTCGACAATGGTGTATTGCCGGTAGTTCGTGAATTCCATTCTGAATTAGTCAATATTCGTGGTACATATTTCTGTATGAATATTCGTCCACTCCATGGATCGAAAAATTAACGGGTAAAATTAATTCGTTAACACATTCAAACCGGATTTATTGAACCCATTTGCAAGCCAGGAACCATCGATGTTTTTCTAATGTTTATCATCAAGAAAATTCAAAAACCTTCGGTCATTAAATTTTTTATTTCGGTGCGCCAAACCTCTAACCGAAAACTTGCCACTTTTCACTGTCCTTTGCATTTTATACTATGAGGAAGTTTTATATTCTCCGACAAGGGTGCCAAGGGCTGATATATAGAAAGAGTGAACTTCGGAAACACCCGTAACACCCAGGGATTGATTTGCACAGTTGGCACAATGTTTGCCTTCATCAAGGCTGAATAATATAGGCATAATCACATTTGCAAATACGCATAACTATACAAACGCGCATTACGTACTAGTCTCAGTACACACACCGAGTTGCCGGTGACAATTAAGAAAATCGGGCAGAAAAAATGTTCACCACTGTCCTGCTCGGATTACCGAATTATACTGGATGTTTTAGGAATAAACTGGGAATAAATAAAAATCCTGAACTGTGAAACCTGAGCAAAAATAAAACGCGCGAGTACATGTGAAAGCAAACGAGACTTCACCACGAATACCATATACGTTTACCGACCAATCACGAAGCTAATAAAATGGAAACGATGAACAACGCCATATTTCGATCCATATCGTCATATTTTTACGAGAACGAGGATATGACTACGTGTTATATCACAATATTTTCGTCACGGATTTTTCAACTCATTTTAACGCTGATCCAATATTGATCTGCGCCATGCAGTCTGCCATTTAATTAACGATGTTATACATGTTTGCACTGGCACTTGCACGAGTGCACTCTGTATCACGTTTCAAATTAGCTTTGTGGAAACCGACGGAATAAATAATGGAGAGATGTAATTAATCATTCATTTTCCCGTTAAAACTTGTAACGTATACGTATTATTTTCATATCGCGGAAGCAGAATTGACCATCGACTGGATAATTCATAAAATTTATTATTAGCACATACGCGTGCGTCTATAATACCAATGTTTATTAAACATTTAATTTCCAACCAGGACGGATCTACCAATCGTATACCGATTACGTATAGCCGATCAACAAAAATATTCTCGTAATTCGGCGGATGTTTCTCTATTCTATATTCATTACAAAAAGGCGACAGCGCTCGCAGTATACATTATAAACATGCGTTGTACGTAATATACACATTTCGGGTACCCAGATACGGACTTTTTCGTGCACCAATAATTAAGAAGACGTGTACATTGCCGGTATAATTATTTGACGTCGCGTACATCTACGCTTGCCCACAAATGTAACATATAATGAACATACAATGCATTGTTCGAGAATAAGTTACACCCGTATACGTGCTATACGTTTAATCTATAATACTAAAAACGAGCCAATATAGCATCGTAGCTTGACCATACGTAAGCCATCAACCAACATCTCATTCATCAAGTCCAATAATCGATTATTTCCATAGAACCTCAATCAGCAATCTGCGGAAATGGTGTGGTCGAGCAAGGTGAGGAGTGCGATTGCGGTTGGGAGGAAGACTGCAATGACCCTTGCTGCCATCCCCAACGTTTGCATCATGCACCCTTCGAGATACCATGCCGTCTTACGGAAAATGCTCTCTGCAGCCCCAGTCAGGTCAGTACACTCGACAATTGCATGATTGAACCGTTCACCCCTTCCAACAACTACAAATCCAACGAATCTCCAATTTTTATCTTATGAGGTATATAGAATGCCGGAAACGCAGACAAGTGCAACATTTTGTTCAATAAAGCAGCATTGTGCACTGAAAAATAAGGGATGGTGTTGAGAACGGAGGGGTAGTTGGCTCAACTGCACCGGATGTTGGAACACCCGTAGTTGAGCCAACCTCCGCGCGTAGTTGAAGCCATTTCGTTGAGCCAACTGTCGCGTACCCAAACTCGCGATATTAATTGTATCTATACTTATATTAATCAATGGAATATTGTTCTTGTAATTCTTGTATAGTTAAGGTTTTACCGGCAACATTCAAGTATTTATCCGACTTATTTTTATTGATCAGTTGGATGCATTTATATCCACAACGGTTCCACGTATATTGCCTATGTTTAACGATAACTACAAAACGAATAATTATAGTACAGAACGTTTTTCCTTTGGATTGTTAAAATTATTATTGAACAGCCTCGGTCGAACATGCCTTCAGCAATAAACATTTACCGATGGATCTAGGTGCATTCATCATGAATACAGTTCGGGATAATCCGTTATAGCTTTAGCAAATCACGTCCGCGGCAAACTATATATTTTTTGAGTATTTTAAACATTCATAAACTTCATTGTCTGCATAGCACCTCATGTTCGTTTTCTCTTAAAGGATTAAGACAATTAGCAGACGAATTCTTATGACGATCCAAGCCTCCTACGCCCATAAGGGTCCTTCCAATAAAGTCATAAAACAATCAGGTAATCATACCCGGGCAAAACGGCCGCATGGGTCAAGCCTTCATGTGCGAGGGATTGTCCAGGTACTGCTTACTCTCTTTCTGTATTGTCATCGGGGTTTTCAATTTTTTAAGGGACAGGCACACGTGCATCGCTATCCCTCTCTTCATTTCCCGAATTTCCCATCTTTTGGCGAATAGGAAATTTGCACGCCCCACTGTATACAATTCCACCAATGAGATACTAATCAGTTTGATCTATCTTTCCTCATCCCCTCTTGGATCGCCATCATAGAAACATATTTTCTAACTAACATTAGTCAGTCAAAAACGCGCTGTCATAGAATAAACATACTAAGCCTTCACGAACATTTTGTATAAATATAATTTCTATCTTTAATAATTTTTGAGCGTTAATTAACATTAATAAACATCCTGTTGATTAATTGTGTTATCATTCTTCTTCTTATTGTTGAATAAGCCATACAATATTAAGTTGGCGTGTGGCGTTATTTTTCAATCATCTCTGAGCAAGAGTAACGAGATTTACAACCTCGTAGATTTAACGCGAATCGTGATTGGAACATAACACCAACTACGCCCGCAATTTAAGATAAAGTTTTAAATATACTTGCTGGAAATAAAACATTTTTTTAATCGAATTTAATGAATATTTTTTTACTCAATCTAACCATTTTTTACTCGAAAAAATAAACATTAGTGACAAAGTCGTCGCGTATAGTTGGTTCAACAATATGACTTTTGACGGATCAACCACCGTGTGGTTAACTAAACGTAATGACTATTCGCGTAACGGGAATCGCCCAACCTCATCGCGCAGTTGGCAATACTTTAATTTTTTTTCAGTGTGGGTAACTTGCAACTTCTATGTTCATATGCGACGAATATTCTCTGCGATATGAAACATGCATTCGCGAAACAAAACACGAGACAAAGGGGATAAACATCCCTTGTTCATACCAAACAGCGATACGTACGCACATTCGATAATAAATTTCAAATACTTCTCCCACTTTTTAGAGATGTATATCGGACCCTCGCATCAGGGATTAACGAAATCTTCATTGTCATTCCAGTTCAATGATCGCGCTTGAAAAGCAAAATCCCACGTATTCCCAAGTGATGTCAGTAACACGAGAGGCAGACTTTTTGTTCAAAGTCATAAATTTTTTCAGTTTACATTTCAATGCTTTCGAATCCTCCAATATTCTTTACAATATTGCGTTTCATTCGTGCATGTTTGCGATAACAGAAATATGATACATATTGGTGTGTAGCTTTTGGAAAACGAAAAAAAAAACATTCTTGACGCTCTATCTCTCGTACGGGGTTTTTTTCTTCATTCGCCAATTTTTTAAAAGTTTTTTAAAGCACAAACATATTATCAGGATCCCAATAAAATAACTGCGTATTTCCAAATTTGTAGGAAATGCGAAAAACATACGAATCCCCTCGATACAAACTCGGCAGTCTCAACAATTGAATAACCAAAAATAATATTTGTGCAAACATACTCGCACATAAACTCCACAAATCCAGCACGATGGATAGTTTTCCTCAAACAATAAGATACAATTCAACCAATTCTAACCTTATTCCCATTTCTCATTTCCGGCGTTTTGCCGTCTAACAATCGTCCCTCCCTGAGGAAATACATACTCCACCTTAACGAGAAAGGAGAACGTTTGTGCAATAACAGACGTTCAATATAATTGTTAAGAGACCCAAAGGGTAGGACTAAAATATCTGAGAATAATGGTACATTTTTCCTGTAAAATGTATCTCAAAAGATCAACATTGACATGCTGCGCGAGCATGAAATCTCTGAGTGTAATTAACATCGCTCATGGAAAAAGCAGTAGTTTGCCTGGTGTATTTAAACGATCGAGAGACTGGTTCGACATGTGGGGCCCTTTCGCTAAAGGGATAAACGTCCCGTGCGTGCATGCCCGTACGATGAAGGGCTGGTGGATAGTGGATAGAGTTTAATTCCCCGTGCGATTCGGTATCCCGGAGGTATGTTCTCAGCGCCGGTCCTCCAGGAAATGGAAACAATTAATCAAATGAATCGCGCCACCGGTGGCGTTCACTATCGACAAAGAGGTATGGTGTCCTTGCAAACGGAGAACGAGGGTCTAAAGAGCAAAAGAGATGGACAAATATAGAGCGAGAAAGATTCGTGAAAGCACCCAAACCACAGCGCCAAGCTCGTATGGGTGTGCTCATCGTTCACCAGCGCTATGAGATGGTACACTAGAGGACACACAAGCCCAACCGCTTGGCGAGATAAAACAATTAATCTTGCTACTTTGTAATTCGAACGGATATACCCTGGTGGTTCACTACCCCTGCGTTAGCCCTCGTATCCCCCGTGAAATTGGCGATGAGGCCTGTGAACTATCAAACGCAAAAGCAGCAGCGGACTAAAACTTCTCCTCTATTTGCCGGTGGAGGGTGTCAGAAGCAGAGTTATCCTCGATGGTAATAAAGGCTTGACTTTGATGGATCGCACGCTAGCCAGGTAGCCTACCCATGGTCATGCGTTAAACAAAAGTGCGATGAGGAAAGAAAGGTTTAAATATTCGATATCTTTTTTGTGTGTAATAGTTGTTGTAACCTTCACATCCTGCACTATATATGTACAGTCTGAAAGTAAGGATGACACTTATCGGAAGAAATAATGAGGACCGCGAGGATTAAACGTGCTCAACATGTTCAATAGAACATCATTAGTCAAGTTTCAGAAATCAAAAAGTTCCAGATTGTCAATGGCATTTACGTAACTATTGTCATTATTGTTATTATCTTTCCGAAAAAGTCAAAGAAGCAGAAAGATTTGCCAAATTCTTGAGTGATTATTGAAATGGTTTATCTCCGTGAAAAATGCTCGTGTCGAGATGCAAACAATGCATTTCAAAGCTCAATGTTTCCAGTTATTACATATTTTAATGAAAATTTGTTTTTTGCAACATACAATGCAGGACGAAAGAAAAAATTGCGAGACCATAATTTTGCATTTTTTTCTAATTGTCCACGGGCTCAAAAAAACAGTTTGACTAAAACAATGTTGGATAATTGGCTCTAATCGCTGAGATATTAGTTGCTGAATAAAAAGTCAGCCTTCTGTTTTTAGTCATCAATATCTCGTGAATTAACGATCGTACAGCAAATGAAAGGGGCTTTTAGAAAAATGTATCAATCCTGTAAATATACCCTTTCTTTGGTTCACGGATAAAAATGTTTTTTTCATCTTGAAAATTAACTCGAAGAAAAGTACAAGAAATGAATTCTTCTGGGGTTTTAGCAGATATACCACTACTTTGAAAACATTTCAAAAGTCCCAATGTTTGGAGACTCTTTTTCAGCTCAATGTATACCAAAAAACTTGGCAAAATTTCAATCCCATCGGTTGATCCGTTAGTCCGTCCCAATTCGTCAAAGTTTCAACAAACATTAGAGAAGCACGTTTATTACTCCTTATAAATAAACCAGTGATAGCCAAGACGACAAAAAAATCAAAGCTAGGAAATCCAAGGCTGAACGTGCTTTTTTTTACCTATTTATGCCATAATTTTCCGACACGTACAGCCTTTCAAAAATCACTAAAAAATGTTGAGCCATTTTTCGGCTCCTTTACGCTTTTGTGTGAGTGTGGATCGTCCAACGGTACAACGTCCAAACAGAATATACTCCCATATAAATATCGTCTACTAATGAGGAAATCTCACTGTCTGGCTGATAGTAGGAGGGGCTGTAGATAAAATGTCGTTATAATGCGTCGTCCGAGTGCCATTTCATTACCCATTTTTTTTCGAAGGCCTCTATGAAATATCACTCTCGCGTAATTATGCGACGCTTCGTGAAAAGCTCCTGGTAAAGCTTGCAAACTCGAGGAAGAGAAAAAAATGAAAAAAAAAGATTCACCGGGGGAACTTCCGGACACTCGAGTGATCGCGAAGAAAAATTAAAAGCAGTAAAGATTGAGTTATAATTTATCTTTCTTCATTATCAATTATACCTTATAAAAGGATTAAAGACTAATGCGCTATACGAAGAGCTTTTACGGATGCAAAGCAATCATCCTCTGAAAAAACAAAAGATTAAAATAATTTATCACAAACATCATTGACGACTACGTTAAAAAAATGTCTGCTTTCTTAATCACGCAAATTGTCACAATCTTTTTACAGGAAACGGCCTCAAATCTAAAAAATATATTCAAAATTTTCTGTCTTAAAAAATCATGCTGTAATATACACGAAAGTTGATACAGATTTTGATTTACTTTCCTTTTTTAAGCATAGACTTGTCTAAGCGACACGATAATTCATTTTCGAAATTCTCTAGCCAATCGTATATAACAATTGTGATTTTCTGTGATTCACAATCGTAATCACTTTTCTATCATTTTTTGCATTAAAAGAACGACCATGGAATTGTGATACTATAAAGATCCTTACTTGTTCGTAAACTATTCACGTGTATAGAAAAATAATGAAACACGTCAGTATGCAAGCTTAAGCTTCCTTTTACTACCTGTAGTAAAACTGCGGATGTCAAAAGTTTCATGAAAATAGTACGTAGTGACAGTGACTGACAATACAAAATATGAACGATGAAAAAAAATGAAGAGAAAAAGCCGCAAATGAGATGCATAGGAGACGATGCAGGGGAGAAAAAAAATGTCTTCAGTACTCTCGTGTATGTATAGCTCATCGATGGGTCTATTTTGCATATGCATATAGCGCACCTTTTAATCCCAAGGGGTCGATGCATCCAGCTTATTACTCTTCCATTCGTCGCTGATACATCCATTCGCTTGCATGTTTTAGGGTCCATGCTGTACTTCCGGCTGCACTCTTCGCACAGGGGACAAATGCAGGGATGATAATGGCTGCAGAAACACGAGCTTTTGTAATGGCTTGAGTCCCCAGTGTCCACCATCCATCAACAAGCCAAACAAAACAATTTGCAACGAGGAGTTTGTGTGCTACATGGGGGTGAGTTAATTCACACGCGATAAGAAATTTTCATCGTTCAATTTATATACGATATACCTATCAAATATAAATGCACACTGCTGAAAAACTACACAATTGAAACAATTTTATAGCGTACCAGAAATAAAAATATCAGATTGATGTTATAATACGATATATTATTATCGGTCACGGATAGTCTCGTTGTTTTTTAACCCTTCATTGAAAAGAGATTTAATTTCTGTGGTAAGTTACTGGCAGTATTTTTTTTTAATAAGTCTTGAGCCTACAAATAATAATTACAATGTAAAGACTTTCCGCCACCTAATTATAATATCGGGTCGTACTATTTTACTATTTTTGCCGAGGCTACTAGACATATCATATATTATAAGTATTATCACAGTATAAACATAATAATATATAGCAATATTATATTAGACGTAATAATTTTTATTTTTTACGTAAACACTCATTTCAACTTTTATCGTCATTTTGATCGCAAATAGGCAACGTTGAAACTGGTGCTGAAAATTTCCATCTACAAACTGTTATTCGATTTTGTAGTTTGCCTTAAAAACCTGAACCGTGAAAGTTCAGTAGTTAACCACAATAACTGTTGTCCAAAAAAAACGTTTCCAAATCCTGTATGGTCAAAAAATGATTTATCTTTTCCTGCGTAACAAACTTGGCTTATCACGACAAGTTTTTATCTCCTCGCACCCACTTTGAAAGCCTTCTTATTATTTAAACACTTTCACCTTCTATCATCTATTTCTGTTAGAGACAAACAAGAAGTTAAGAACGATTTATAACTGTTTCAAGTATTTCAAGCCTTATTTACTCGGAAAATAATCTATTGAAAAATTGTTTTCGGCAGACTGTAACAGTTGATAACTGTGAATTGTACAGCAGATGCGGTCACTATATATACGGGAGCGAACGTAAATTATGGGACGTCAAGATATTGTCCCTTTTCTCGACACGACAGTTCGTTGCTGCGGCTTGATGGAGACAGGATACTCTAGGATATATTCCATCGTTTTATATTCTACGTTTCGTTACATTTTTCTTTCCGTATACGTCTGTATATAGGTCACTCAAGCCCACATCACTCAGTTTTAAAATTAAATTTGTTTATTCAACTTACTTTTTTACATATTTATCTATGCATAAAAAAGATCTTTCCTGTAAACTTTGTAAGTTATGGATTTTCGAACGTTGCAACAAAGTAGTGGTTTAATAAGTTTTAAAACATCGTAACTCGTGATTGATTTGGTATAATCGAACTATTCTGGGGATTATTTTTTTGTTTTAAAATTCAGCTTCCATCCTACACTGTCTTTTCCTTATTTTAAATTAAAATTTTGATATTTTTTCAAGTCGAGGCCCAGCAAAACATATAATGTGAGGCGCCCGCGCCTGAACCAACGGTATTACAAGGTTCCTCGTCATGATATTTCGTTTCCCGATTAAATAAAAAAGTTTGTTTTTAAGCTCTCGAATTTTATGAGGCGCTAATCATTGAGCTTAGGAAAAATTTCATAACGTGCATTTCAATTGGCCTTTCTTGAAGTGCCAAGTAATCCATTTTTCAGTTCATCAAGGAGAAAAAAAAATGGTCGATTATTTCGACCCTCCCTTACATACATACATATTCACGCGTATAAAACCGGAAGACAGCGCGGTGAATCGCGAGAGATAAGAAGCGCGATGCGATTCGCCATGAAGCTCCATTGAATATGGTACAGGCACATTGCTCTTATAGCCCGATTGTCCTCCTTCCTCCTTCTGGCCCTTCTATCCACGAAATACGATAAAATGGAATGAATGCACCCGATACGAGGCCCGATGCATGCACGACAAGCCAGAAAATAAGGCAACGAAAGTGTTCCGTGCACTTCCTGTTTGTCCGTGAACCAAGCAAGTGGCTATGGGCAATGAATATTCACCAAGCTCTTTTAAACGGATAAGAAATTTAAAAAAACTAGGGATTGGAGACGCGCACCCGCGCGCGCGACCAGCTGCATTGTCGCGCTGCAGCGCTCCATCTTGAATTGAGTATAGACCCCTACAAAACACATTATAATGCGGCAAAAGTAGCAAATGGTAAAGCAAGAAAATTTTTAGATTCAACAATGAAGTACAAACAATAATAATTAATAAACCATAAATAATCTTCATAAAATGCATTGCCCAAAATACTCAAAATTTTGTTTTAATAAGCCATCTTTGTATCACAAATATGTAGTTAAATAAACAATTGTAATTTTACATAAAAAATTTACTTTGAAGGAGAACGTTTCTCGCGAGATCGTCTGATCGAAGAGTCATTTCTTGTAAATTTTATAAAACATTTTGAAAAAATTTTCCGAAAACAAACCATGAAGCAACTTGTTTAGAGTTATTTTTTCTATTCGTGGTTTATTTTTAATGCAGTTGTGGGTTGTTCTTTTCATCTAGCACCACATTAAAGTAAAACTCTTTCCGCGAGATTGTGTGATCGAAGAGTCATTACTTGTAAATTCTATACAAAAAACTGAACAAAAATTTCCGAAAACCGGAAATGAAGCAACTTGCGCAGAGTCGCTTCCTCTGCGCGTGGTTAAATTTTCATCGAGTTGTCGTTCGTTTCTCTCATCCTCCGATCGAACGCTGGACCGGATGTTGAGCTAAAAAACCTGAAACAAAATTTCCGAAAACCGGAAATGAAGCAACTTGCTCAGAGTCGCTTCCTCTGCGAATGGTTAAATTTTCATGGAGTTGTCGATCGTTCCTCTCATCCGCCGATCGAACGCTGGACCGGATGTTGTGCTAAAAAATCTGAAACAAAATTTCCGGGAACCGGAAATGAAGCAACTTGCTTAGAGTCGCTTCCTCTGAGCGTGGTTAAATTTTGATGGAATTGTCGATCGTTCCTCTCATCCGCCGATCGAACGCTGGACCACAGAATCCGTGCAAAGATCTGAAACTAAATTTCCGAAAACCGGACAGGAAGCAACTTGCTCAGAGTCGCTTCCTCTGCGCGTGGTTAAATTTTCATTGAGTTGTCGATCGTTCCTCTCATCCGCCGATCGAACGCTGGACCACAGAATCCGTGCAAAGATCTGAAACTAAATTTCCGAAAACCGGACAGGAAGTAACTTGCTCAGAGTCGCTTCCTCTGCGCGTGGTTAAATTTTCATTGAGTTGTCGATCGTTCCTCTCATCCGCCGATCGAACGCTGGACCACAGAATCCGTGCAAAGATCTGAAATTAAATTTCCGAAAACCGGACAGGAATTAACTTGCTCAGAGTCGCTTCCTCTGCGCGTGGTTAAATTTTCATCGAGTTGTCGATTGTTCCTCTCGTTCGCCTATCCCACGCTGGACCGGAAGCTGCGCCACGAAAATTCTGAAACTAATTTTCCGAAAACCGGAATAGATGCAAATTGCTCAGAGTCACTTCCTCTGCGCGTGGTTAAATTTTCATCGAGTTGTCGATCGTTCCTCTCGTTCGCCTATCTCACGCTGGACCGGAAGCTGCGCCACGAAAATTCTGAAACTAATTTTCCGAAAACCGGAATAGATGCAAATTGCTCAGAGTCGCTTCCTCTGCGCGTGGTTAAACTTTCATCGAGTTGTCGATCGTTCCTCTCGTTCGCCTATCTCACGCTGGACCGGAAGCTGCGCCACGAAAATTCTGAAACTAATTTTCCGAAAACCGGAATAGATGCAAATTGCTCAGAGTCGCTTCCTCTGCGCGTGGGTAAATTTTCATCGAGTTGTCGATCGTTCCTCTCGTTCGCCTATCTCACGCTGGACCGGAAGCTGCGCCACGAAAATTCTGAAACTAATTTTCCGAAAACCGGAATAGATGCAAATTGCTCAGAGTCGCTTCCTCTGCGCGTGGGTAAATTTTCATCGAGTTGTCGATCGTTCCTCTCGTTCGCCTATCTCACGCTGGACCGGAAGCTGCGCCACGAAAATTCTGAAACTAATTTTCCGAAAACCGGAATAGATGCAAATTGCTCAGAGTCGCTTCCTCTGCGCGTGGGTAAATTTTCATCGAGTTGTCGATCGTTCCTCTCGTTCGCCTATCTCACGCTGGACCGGAAGCTGCGCCACGAAAATTCTGAAACTAATTTTCCGAAAACCGGAATAGATGCAAATTGCTCAGAGTCGCTTCCTCTGCGCGTGGTTAAATTTTCATCGAGTTGTCGATCGTTCCTCTCGTTCGCCTATCGCACGCTGGATCGGAAGCTGCGCCACGAAAATTCTGAAACTAATTTTCCGAAAACCGGAATAGATGCAAATTGCTCAGAGTCGCTTCCTCTGCGCGTGGTTAAATTTTCATCGAGTTGTCGATCGTTCCTCTCGTTCGCCTATCTCACGCTGGACCGGAAGCTGCGCCACGAAAATTCTGAAACTAATTTTCCGAAAACCGGAATAGATGCAAATTGCTCAGAGTCGCTTCCACTGCGCGTGGTTAAATTTTCATCGAGTTGTCGATCGTTCCTCTCGTTCGCCTATCGCACGCTGGATCGGAAGCTGCGCCACGAAAATTCTGAAACTAATTTTCCGAAAACCGGAATAGATGCAAATTGCTCAGAGTCGCTTCCTCTGCGCGTGGTTAAATTTTCATCGAGTTGTCGATCGTTCCTCTCGTTCGCCTATCTCACGCTGGACCGGAAGCTGCGCCACGAAAATTCTGAAACTAATTTTCCGAAAACCGGAATAGATGCAAATTGCTCAGAGTCGCTTCCACTGCGCGTGGTTAAATTTTCATCGAGTTGTCGATCGTTCCTCTCGTTCGCCTATCGCACGCTGGATCGGAAGCTGCGCCACGAAAATTCTGAAACTAATTTTCCGAAAACCGGAATAGATGCAAATTGCTCAGAGTCGCTTCCTCTGCGCGTGGTTAAATTTTGATCGAGTTGTCGATCGTTCCTCTCGTTCGCCGATCTCACGCTGGACCGGAAGCTGCGCTAACAAAATTCTGAAACTAAATTTCCGAAAACCGGAATAGAAGCAAATTGCTCAGAGTCGCTTCCTCTGCACGTGGTTTAATTTTCATGGAGTTGTCGATCGTTCCTCTCGTTCGCCGATCTCACGCTGGACCGGAAGCTGCGCTAACAAAATTCTGAAACTAAATTTCCGAAAACCGGAATAGAAGCAAATTGCTCAGAGTCGCTTCCTCTGCGCGTGGTTTAATTTTCATGGAGTTGTCGATCGTTCCTCTCGTTCGCCTATCTCACGCTGGACCGGAAGCTGCGCCACGAAAATTCTGAAACTAATTTTCCGAAAACCGGAATAGATGCAAATTACTCAGAGTCGCTTCCTCTGCGCGTGGTTAAATTTTCATCGAGTTGTCGATCGTTCCTCTCGTTCGCCTATCTCACGCTGGACCGAAAGCTGCGCCACGAAAATTCTGAAACTAATTTTCCGAAAACCGGAATAGATGCAAATTGCTCAGAGTCGCTTTCTCTGCGCGTGGTTAAATTTTCATCGAGTTGTCGATCGTTCCTCTCGTTCGCCTATCTCACGCTGGACCGGAAGCTGCGCCACGAAAATTCTGAAACTAATTTTCCGAAAACCGGAATAGATGCAAATTGCTCAGAGTCGCTTCCTCTGCGCGTGGTTAAATTTTCATCGAGTTGTCGATCGTTCCTCTCGTTCGCCGATCTCACGCTGGACCGGAAGCTGCGCTAACAAAATTCTGAAACTAAATTTCCGAAAACCGGAATAGAAGCAAATTGCTCAGAGTCGCTTCCTCTGCGCGTGGTTTAATTTTCATGGAGTTGTCGATCGTTCCTCTCATCCGCCGATCGAACGCTGGACCAGAATCTGTGCAAAAATCTGAAACAACATTTCCGAAAACCGGAAATGAAGCAACCTGCTTAGAGTCGCTTCCTCTGCGCGTGGTTAAATTTTGATGGAGTTGTCGATCGTTCTTTTCATCTGCCACTACTTCGAAGGAAAGCGCTTCTCGCGAGATCGTCCGATCGAAGAGTCATTTCTTGTAAATTTTATAAAACATTAATGTGCAAGAGAGAAAAATTTTCGCTTGAAAAAATGTGCAAGAAATGCTAGTTTAGTTAATTCACTTTCATTCTCCCGGACTATCTCTCATTTTCTCTCAGTACAATATAAATTGAACTGTGAAATATAGCACTCTTACTTACTTGATATGCATGATTTCTTTTTCACGGAATGAATTATCGTAGAACTATAACCTTTGCTAACCGCAATTAATGTCACAAGTCGACAACTGACAAAAACAGCATAAAAAACCGCGCGAATACAGCCTCGCATGAATTTCGCGGGTACGCTCATCACCGACCAATCACGAAACGAATAAAACGACAACAAAGCATGCGATATTTCGATATTTCGATCATTTCGATTTATATCTCCTCATCAACTTTTTATTAGAAGGATATTTTGCACAAAAAAAATGATCCTCTCGAGAGTCCCAAAAATGTTTTCCATGGCAAATCATGATACATGTCGCATAACTTCTGCAAATCTATGGTGAATTTTCAGGTGTCAATCGGGTGTCGCTTTTCCGACATTATGATTCACTAACTATCATACCGTAGGAATATATTTCCCCTTATTGCAATTAATGGCAATTATTTGTTGAACTCGGATTTACAGTACTGAAAACGTTGATTAGAAAACCCTCACATTAAGATAAAGCAAAGATTCTTAATTCTTTTTTGATAATACGCGGAAAGTGAAGAATAAAATAATAGTCTTACTTGAAAAATCATAGTTTTACTTTTAGTTTACCATGGATCTCTAAGAATAAATTCTAGTACATTTTGTGTGATGACGATAACTTTCCAACACACCATTAACTTGAGGGACTGTCCAATGTAACTTTGGAGTATTTCGAAATTTCCTTAGCCATTTCGAAGCGTTTCTTTTAAATGAAAAATCTTGAAAAATATATAATTATTATTGTTTATTCGACTGCAATTATCGTAATAATTTTCCGATTGGACCGATTTTTTTAGGGAAGCTTTTTTCATCGCAAAAATGTCCAAAGACGTTTTCGTCCCGTGGCCCGCGCAACTTTCGACGAAGTTTAAAACCGGGATTAGTAACTTAACAAAATCTACAACTCAAAAATTGTTCAACAACCGAATTTAAAAAAATCGAAGAATGTTTCGCGATTACTCTCCGTCATGCATTTGCCGATGCATGCGGTTCCGAAATTCACAATCGATCGTTGATGCATGTACTGAATTTCATATAGGCAGATGTAAGATCAATCTTATATCGATATTGCAAAAACTTTGACAGAAAGAACGAACGTTAAAGTTCCTTATCACAACAAAATAACAAGAATGTTCGCGAAGAAACCCAGCAATGTCTCGATGCCAAGCAATTTGAAAAAAAAACCATGAATAATTTTGTCGCGTATTCTCTATTAAATTCCCTTCAAGAAACGTGTTGCGTTATTCATCGAATTCGCAAACTCCACATTTTTTTCCACCCTCATCCAACGATGTTTATTGTTCCCTCGTCTAAAATTCACGGAATTCCTTATCTCGGTCTCAATTTTATCCAGCACCGTACTAAATACTGCTGGCATTTTCATTCGCCATCCAAAGTTTACGGCTTCGCTGAATTCCATATATTCTTCCCGTGCCCGAGATATATTCCGTTCGTTTTATTCCCCCGATTATTCTCTAATTTTTATTTCACTATTCCAGCTTCGCGGTAATTTTCACGGATAAATTTCGCAACCTATTTTCCCATTCATTTCTGACATTTCAACTGAGGAAGCACCGTTGCGACTTAAATTTTTCTACCTTTTTTATTTTTCACCGGGAGCCAGCGTCCCGCCTCAATTATCTTATTTCACTTTTCGCATTCTCACAGTGACATCTCCATTCTCCTCTCTCTCTCTCTCTCCCTCTCTCTGCCTCATCCTCTACTTTATTTCCCCATCAATCCACTCTAGAATTCTCATTGTAGGATGGGAAATAAATCTAAAATCCGTGAAAGAATGAGTATTTTCTGGTACCGAAGGAGGAGAGAAAGGCTTCGCGATATTCAAACCTCTCAGGAGAAATCTTCGTTTCCGTTTTACAGGAATGCACCGGCAGCATTTGTCTGGCTTACGGTCTGGAGTCCTGTCAGTGCATCGCGGAACCCGACGATCCTCCGACCAAGAGCTGCGAGCTCTGCTGCAAATTGCCTGGGGAGGATCAGCCTTGCCGGTAAGCGCTTTCTTCCGTTTTCTCAGTCTCCCGCACTTATTCTTGTACTATCTCTTACTCTATCTTCCTCCCTCATTGGCGTCAGTCTGTCTAGGGCACTTTCAACGCATACTTTCTCCACTTGGGGAAAATTCTTTCCTAGGAGTATTACCATACGACTGTGCTTTCGTGAGTCCCTTGACACGACGCTCCACGATGTGGCACGCTGTAAGAGAGCGGCAGAAAAAAAAACGTAGAAAAGAAAGTAACGCCAAGACACGACAAGAGAGCTCGTCATACAGTTATATGCGATATGTGTGTAAGACGTTATATGTATATGCATAAAGTGTACACCATTACGTATCGCCCTCGTATATACGTTCAGAGAGCGAATTTGCCCGCAAAGAAACAAAAAAAAATGTACGGGGAATTATTCATCTGTGAAAAGTCTTCTTTATGAATTTTGTTTCACACGGACTGTTCTAGATCTTCATTCGTCTGGAATTCACCACCCTACGAAATACCTGATATGATGTCCAAGCCTGGAACGCCTTGCAACGATTACAATGGCTATTGCGATGTTTTTCAAAGATGTCGCGAGGTAGGTATCGACAATTATATCGTTCATATCCGGCATATGATTGTAACCCTGACAGTATGTTCAATGACAAAAAAAAGGATGGTTTACGTTTGTTAATATAATTCCGACGGTATTGAGGTCTGATTAACCCTCGACTTCCTTCGAAGGACACTGAATGGTGGACTAACGGTGGAGAATACAAATTTATAGTCGTATAATGGCTTCACGAGAAAACAAATCATATATACGACATCAGGACAGCCATTATAAAATTGCTGGCTCGGTATCCTCAGTAACAAGACGATCCTGCACCGAAACAATATTCATTAGTTCGAAAACTTGTACCTTATTGATCCTCGCAATGTTACTCTAACGTATTGTGTACAGCGTCCATCATTGATACCCTTAACCAAACTAACGAGACACAAGTTGAAGCTGAACGAAGTAACGCGCGAATTTTTCAACAATCAGCTTTTCCGGTCGAATATGAATACGTACGAAGTTATTCCACGAGTAATGACTTTATAAAGACACATTTAAAATTTACTAGTTTCTTTCTTCACGAAGATACTCTACATTATTTATTACTGATGTTCATACTCTTTTCTTCATTATGAAATAATTTAGCGAATATTTCCCCGATGAATATAATGTATATTACGGGCATGTTCTCCTTTTCATACGAAAAAAGGGAGACTTAAAAAAAAATGTATTCAGTATATTTTTTATTTAAATATACAAAGCTTTGTCGATGCTATTAATGTATCGCTAAATATTACAATGGCATTTTTTTTTGTTTTTTTTTCGCGACATAATGCGCATGTTCAGAACGCAAAAGCTGAATCAAAAAAATCTAACGCACTTTTATCAGAAATTACGTCATCTGGTCTGCTTAGTAGCGTAAATTCAAAATTCGAAAAATTGTGGAAGTGGCGCGCATTCTAGTCAATGATGAAAATAAGGTCTTTTGAAAAAGGGCCCAAACTCTTGCGCTAGAAGGCGTGCCACTTCCACAATTTGTTTCTGTTTCTGTTTCTGTGATATTTACACATTAATACCATCGAAAAAGTTTTGTATACTTAAATAACAAACATACTGAACAAAAAATTCTCAAGAAAGTCCTTTTTTTGGTTAACCGTCCTTTTTGTCCTTACGCAGTTTAACTGTCTCTAAATATAGATATTTATTTTCTGACTAACTTTTGTTAATCAACGTCAGCGAAATTTTCGCAAAAGTGCCAAGACCTTCACTTTTACAAAATTGCAACCACTTTGACGAAAATACGCGTATTATAGCTTTTCCGCCTTCCCCTTTCCACCACCTTTTTATCACTCGTGACAGTGTCTCAAAGCTGCGTACGACGTCAAATTGGGATCTAAATAATATTATTATTTAAAGCTATTTTTCGACCGAATTTCGTTAGTCCTGTAATTGTTTCGGAATAATTCATAAACAGAGTGATATCGATTTTGGCTATATCGTTCTTATAATACATGACCTATAAATCCATTAACGCCGAAGGCAACACATTTTTTGCGGCATTAAAATTTCATTTTGATGGCTCTGAAAGACAATATAGTGAATCTCATGTGAAAGAATACTAAAAAATAAAAAATATTATTTATTAATAAATATTAATTAGTGTTGGTCGTGTAGAAATTCTGAACATGTAGAAGTTCTGGACAATTGCTAGATAGTTACTCGAAAATCCTCTAGACTATTAATAAGTGATGTTCTATTGTTGTGTTCTTAAATTGAAAAAAATGCGATATCGTGAAAAAGCAGTAAATGATAAAAGTTTACGTTTAAATAATTATGTGTAATTTACACTATATTATGACAATTCATTTATGAAGGGTGGATGGAGCCAAGGACAAATCCGTACTAAAATTGTAAATGCGAAAGTGACTCTGTCCGTTTGTTACTTTTTGACGGCTTAATCGATAAACGGAAATTGATAAAGTTCGCGGGCAGACAAAAAGGGCTTGCGTCTAAAGGACACAGGCTATAAAAATGATCAAAATCCTTTTCTATACCGATATTTTTCGCGTCCGATTTTTGAAAAGTTATGCACACATTTATGACGAACCGTCATTGTCTTGCATGTAATGTCTGGTTACATATATTTTCGATAACAGATCATTCTTTTGTTCTTAATGACCAAGTTGGATATTTTTTGTAAGCATACGGTTTCCTGCGATAACTCTTTTCCGTATTAATATCCTATGTCTTCTTTTGGATGCACCTTGGAAAAGCAAGTCTGATGAGATAAAAAAGCTTGAACACCTTGACTATAAATATATTACAAGCTAGGAAGTAAAAGCAATTTAAAGTTGTTATTTAACAGCCGGGTGCCCATTTTCCTGTATTAAGAATAGCGACAGGCCTCCAATATCACACGTCATTCAACATTTTTTTCAATTACTCGACGTCGAGACGCTGTCGCAACTCTGAATACAGGAAAACGAATTTTTCCACAAAGATTATTCAGGATATTTGACACGTTTTTTTCATAAAGGATTTTTGTCATGGAATGAGGCATTAAGTTTTTCACAAAATCGAGAACTCCATATTGCATCACGTGTTCAAATATTTAAAAAAGTGTGGCATAAAAATGTTCCCTGCGTTGATAAGGATTCCTTTGTACTTGACAACTGATTATATCGCCTCAAGCCAGACATAGGATATGGAAATGTTTCATTATCTAATCTTGTTTTGCATTTGCATGCGAAACAGGTCGATCCTAGTGGACCTTTGGCTACATTGAGGAGATTACTACTGTCAGACGTTAGTCTCGCTCAGTTTCAACGATGGATGGCTGGTCACTGGTACGCCGTAGCACTGGGAATTCTCTTGGCACTTCTAGGATTGGTGAGTTAAATTTACTATCCATAACATACGCGCATAGTCCATTTTGAATACGTCGCTAATTAGACTGACAATGAATAGAGAATTTCAACATGGCAGGAACCTTTGTTTCGTGCACAGTTTCGTCATACAGACTATCATTGTACAAGATCGTCGGCTACATTCGATGGAACTCAACGAAAATACGATTTTTCTCATTTTTCAAGTACATTTCATTATTATTCTTCCATATTTTTCGCTGTTAGAAATTCCACATGTGCGAAAAAACAGAAAAAAAATGGTATCTCATTTTCGTTGGCAGAATTCACCTGTACTCAGCACTCGGAAATTTTTCTGCGAATTTCACAATTTGTCAGCGAGAAAGATAATCGACCGTAG
This sequence comes from Heteropelma amictum, assembly GCA_959613375.1. Classification (NCBI taxonomy): domain Eukaryota; kingdom Metazoa; phylum Arthropoda; class Insecta; order Hymenoptera; family Ichneumonidae; genus Heteropelma; species Heteropelma amictum. Next base: position 13,306,813 of record OY390723.1, read on the forward strand.
CCTCATGATCTGAGCGCTGTCACATTCCTGAGCTTTGTATCAACCCGCCTAGTTTTGTCCAAATTGTCTGTCTCGTGTCTACGTTGCCGAATACTATTTTTGGTGACTGAAGCTACGCTCTTTTGTACTTGAATTTTCGTAAAAATTCCGTGGTCTTGAAACGTGACCCTGCCAAGTGCAGACTGCTTCGCTAATGAGAAATCCTCTTGAAACTACAGGTTGATAACTCTGCGAAACGTGTGTTTCTTCTCCCATTTCTTTGGTGAATGTATAAAGGGTTTCTCTTTCTCTCTTTCAACCTGGCACTCTCTATCAAGACGTGGTCTCGTTATTTTTCATCCCTTTCGGGAATTCCGACGTTTTGTTGAAGCCGACAGTCTGTGGAATTCGGTATAAAGATGCATATAGCTCCATCTTCATCGCCTTCCATCTCCGTTTTGTCTAGCTTTTCAGCCCCATGAGAGATGCCGGCATCTTCCATATTCTCCTCGGGAAATTACGTCGTTAACCTCTGCTCCCTCCAACTCGACGAAGAGCCAACGATGCTCTCCGCCCATAGCGTGCAATCGTCCTTCCGAGTTTCTTCCCAGGAGTGAGACTAACCAACGGGATTAATTGGACGCCTTGCTAAACGACACCATGATTGCCTTCAAAGACGTTCCCTGTCCTCTTCTACATACATACTATTTCCAGTATGTTCGCGTTGTCTCAACTATACGCGAGTACAAGGAATTCCCAAACTTCTTCACAGCTTAATTTCATTTGATTAAAAAATCCATACATTCGTTCCCCTCTTATTTCAGATCTTGGCGACTAAATGAAGAATTAATGAATTTTCGTAGTCGGGTCGTCTTTTCAAAACTATGGTTTATCTTTACCTCTATCTTCAATCTTATCTTTATCTTTTAAAAAAGTGCCTTCAAAGGCATTCCCTGTCCTCTTTTATGCATACATACTATTTCCAGTGTGTTCGTGTTGTCTCAACTATGCGAGTACAAGGAATTGCCAAACTTCTTCACAGCTTAATTTCATTTGATTAAAAAATCCATATATTCGTTCCTCTCTTATTTCAGATCTTGGCGACTAAATGAAGAATTAATGAATTTTCGTAATCGGGTCGTCTTTTCAAAAATATGGTTTATCTTTACCTCTATCTTCAATCTTATCTTTATCTTTTAAAAAAGTGCCTTCAAAGGCATTCCCTGTCCTCTTTTATGCATACATACTATTTCCAGTGTGTTCGTGTTGTCTCAACTATGCGAGTACAAGGAATTGCCAAACTTCTTCACAGCTTAATTTCATTTGATTAAAAAATCCATACATTCGTTCCTCTCTTATTTCAGATCTTGGCGACTAAATGAAGAATTAATGAATATTCGCAATCGGGTCGTCTTTTCAAAACTATGGTTTATCTTTACCTCCATCTCCAATCTGATCTTTATCGTTTAAAAAAATACGTATTTTTATTTCACTTATTTCAGATCTTGGTCGACCTGATGAAAAATCGGTAAATTATCGCAATCCGGTCGTCATTTATTGTAATATCGTGGACTGTGCTTTGATTTCGTGATTCGATTATTTTTAATCGTAATTTATGTAAATGTATATCGGAGTTACAAATTTTATCCTGAATTATCTAAAGACCTACGTATTTTACTACTAGGTTTTTCAAAGAATTCAAGTCCGATTTGTTGTTTCTACAGTTACAGACATTGGTTCAAATCGGACGACAGACAAGATGATAGTAAAAACTACCAGGAATGCAAACTTGTAGTAACCACAGAAGACTAATTACACCATTTAGCCGCTTACCTGTAGGGTTTATTTCTTTGACGACTTTAATACGAAGCTGCTACTAAGTGGCAAAGCGCATTATAACTTGGACGACTTCCGATCTGGCGTTTGTTTTAACAAAGTGGAAATCAACCATCAAATAGGATTATATACGATCGATATCTCCATAGCGGACCGGTATAACAGTGAACTTGAAACCAAAGTTGTAACTCCTAGCACGAAGCGATCGTGCATACATCGAATTTCAAGTACAAGCTAATAACGCTTGAAACATAATAGAGCACTCATCATGTTCCTACTGATTTATCAGAGAAATTATGCTAGTGCGATATTCTGTATCGCACGATTTCCGATCATTAACATTTTGCTCCCTCCAAACTTTGTTTATACGCTAATTGTTTCAAAATTTCGCTGGCGATTTTCTTCTCAATGGAATAATGCATCGTAATGTAATGAGTCTTGTGTTATAGAAAATCGTGGCAAAGACGAGGCGGAAGTTTTATTTTAACGAAAATCTGTGTCGTTTCGGAGAATATAGCATTAAAGTTTCGTATCGAATTGTTTTACACTTGCGATAGATTATTGGCTATCACACTGTGCCTTAAGGTCATCGTATTGTTAGAAATGGAATTTAATTTGAAAAACAGGTTCAGAAAGTTAATGCATGATCATTCGCAGCTTTAAGAGAATTCACCATTTACACCTGATATTTTTTGAATATTCTGTAAATTTTGGAACACTGACTGGCGAGCCAACTTATTTTTCAATGATATTCTTGCCCATACTTCAGCCATATCGGTCACAAAATTATACGATATTTTCGTAACTGTGCTAGATGATTAAGAATATAATGAACAAAAAATCACTGGATTTTTTCATAAAGATAAAAAAATGTCAAAAAAATCACGAATGGGGACGGTTTTGAAAATTCGCGAACTCGTTGAATTCCCACGATGCAAATTTCGACATGAAACGTATGTTGAACTGTACCAATTGTATCTGTTCCAGACAATCATGACTCGTTTCCTCGGGAACCGCACCGACTCACGATTGAAGGCAATTACGATAGACGAGCATCAATCGGCTCTGGGATATCCCGAAGGCTTGGTAACAGGAACACTGCATCTTGAAAAACCGAATAAGTTTGGAAACATCGCGATGTTCAAGAGACGTTTAATCGAAACTATGAAAACGCTAGCATCGCCACATAAGAAAAATCATTCATCAGCCTTACCGCAAAACTCTAGAATCTCAAAGATGCTGTACTTGATGACAAACGACGATGGTAAAAATCGATCAACCGAACTGGAAATAGTCGGTAAAACGACCACGACACGAAAAAAATATGTTCCTGATGAACCAAAAGTCAAGGGTGGTTACTCAACGAAGGGACTCGATTTGATGGACATGGTACAGCGTGAGACTCGAAACGTTATGATTCTCAAGCCCAGTAAAGACAGGAACATCGAGGAAGAATCCGAGGGATTCGATATTAATCACGAGGAGGGTCCGACAAAACAGGAAGTCGTGGCAAAAGATATGCTCAGGGACAATACTGATGCATTTTATTGGGAATCAAACGGAATCATCGAGTATAGAAAAGGCGACTGTAATTTTCACGAATTCGTCGAGAGAATATATCGTAAAAAGACATTCAGGGTAAGAAAAAAAATTGATAAGCCAATGATAGCCAAACGCAATTGGGACATTGGAGGTAAAGTGAGGAAAATCGAGAGACTCTACGATACGCCCATATTTCGAGGTGAAAAATACTCGTCTGCTTCAGCCAGGCTGGACTGTAGGGTCAATCAGAGAGAACCTCTGGTATCCCCCGATGCACCCGAGGCACCATCGGACATCGCGGACACGAGATCAGTGACCTCCGATCTCGATGAACTTTTGGCCGAAAGTTAGTGACGTGTATAAACGAGTTCGCTGAAACGTTTCGTTGAAATCATTTTTTTTCATGCCTTATTACTAGGATTGCTATTAATGTAACGAAAAAAAAAAAATCATCGAATTCGGATTGATTTTTAACTGCGAAAAGTCGACCAAAATTTCATTCACGATTATAATGAAATAACTTTTTCTTTTGGGAATGTATGAGCATATGTTTCTGACCGGACTGCCGGGCTGTAAATAATGTAAATTGAATTTACGAATACATAATCGCGCATAAACCCGTTCCACACACACATGCCACAAGCCATAACCGTAAGGTTTCGACCAACCACATCGCTCGATTCGGCGGGCTGTAACGTGAGAAAAATTTCCTCCCGTTGAAATTTTGTTGCGTTATTCAATGGCTCTGATCATGGCATGTGCGTGCTACGGGTTTTTCCGCGAGTTCTTTTTTTTTTATGGAAAAAAAGAATCTCCAAACCAGGTATCGATTTCTGTGGTGCTGGGTCCTCTGTAGCTCATCTACCTGCACACAGAAATGGACCAAACGCAGACACTATCCATACGCTCTGTAATTAATTGATTAATGACACGGCTGCACGTGTTGAAATAATTTAGTGTGTATAAAATCAGAAGTTTTAATGTAAAATTGATGATACATTATAAACAATCTTTCGTGCGAAATAGTCTTGCGATTATTTGTTTCTCACGGAAATAATAATGTACAATAAAAAGAAGATGCTAATTCATCCTCTGTTGTTTACGAAAATGAAGCGTCATGATCATTCTTATCTGCAATAATGGTAATAATAGTGATAATCATAATGCTATAGTGGTATCGATTATATTATTTTTCTAATACTATCATTATTATTATTTTTACTACATAAAAGTTACCAGTGGGCTTATCGAATATCTTCAACTTTATCGATACAGATCGGATTATAAGCAATTTAAGTAAAATAGCGAATGAAAGAATTTTTTTTATCATAGCCCATCGTCAGGTAGAAATTGCCAGATACGTTGTATTTCCGAATAATTTGCGATGTGGGCATACATGTACGTCCGTAAACATAATGGGATTCTCGAATCGTGATTAGAATAGCGACACCCCATTATCGTGATACACTATCCGCGATAACATCGACGTTACCCTTACTAAATTTCGCCGTTATCTTCAACGTTATTCCGGGAACACTATACGTTATCGATAATTAATAGTGGTAATATTGGCAAATTACTGGCCCATGACTGGGTCAGAGAAAAAAAATTCGACGAAATGGGAAATTACGCGGTGAAATATTGAACATTAATTATTCGCTTTTTCATTCATTATGAAAAATGCGTTCTGTGTGTCAAATTTGGACGTATGACTTGAAATTCGATCATGAATTCAATTTATTATGTAACGGTTTTTTCACAAATGGATCGAGCCGATAAATTATTTTCCGCAGCGATGAATATTTTCGCGCACATATCTGGATGGCTCTCATCGCCTCGAAATGGCCACGGAATCATCGCGACATTTTAGCCGATGAAAGCACTCTCTATTATAAAGGAACAAGCTAATTTTAAACGGACACAGAACATCCTATTTGGATTCGTATCATTTTCAAAGCAAAATATCAATAAAATCACTTTGAAAGGGTCGACTTTTTTATGGAAAGGTCGATTTTTCCAATTGATGTATTTTTCACTATCAATTATCCTATATATTCTTTTTCGCTATCATTAAAAAAAACACACAAAATAACGTATTTCCAGCCGGATCGACTCGTAAACTTGAACCTTCTTTTATTTCGGAAATTGCAATACAAAAATATACCTATAGATAGGAAATATGTTTTATGATCATCAAACGGTATTCAATCGTACATTGTAAGGTGTTTTAAAACGTTGTAAATAAAACTCCGCTGAGATTTTTAATACATTGAAAAAAAATATTTGGATAACGCTGATTACCACCGATCCTGTTTTTCCGGCAATTCTTTACTCTTGCGACACAACCACGCGCGAATACAAGAAACGCGTCTTATTAACGTCGAGAAACTAATCATAAACTTGATGGAATCATATTACGACGAATGGTTAATGTGTCGTCTTGCCAAGAGCAGAAATCTTGAGCGAAACGTGAACAAGCGTATGGTTGAAAACGTAATCCTGTTCTACGTATATTCACTCTGATGCACGCTTTTCAAACTGGTTTAACATAAATCCGTGCTGAATATGACATTCCCCGCGAAGTAGACAAAAAGTCCCAGCTACTTTTACTTAATATTTAGGATCATTTTTGTCGTGTAGTTTTTAGAATAAATGCAGTGATGTTAATACTCATAAATATCGCACATTTTCGCGATAATGATATTACTAGATACTTTACATTTAACCAATCAATAATAGCGTACAAACAATAAAATATAATTGAACTTGATGAATTTTTATAAAAATTAAATTCTTCACTAGAAAATAGTTTGAATAAAAATGTAATTTTATGCAAAAAATAGATTTTCTTTTAAAATTTGTCTCAGAGTTCAACACCAATTGAACCCTTGAGTAACGATATTAAAAATCACAAAAGTAATTGACCTAAATGTCGTTGAGATTATAGCCGTCAGGCCCTCGATAAGTTTGAAACGTTCTTCGAAATTATGGGAAACGCAATATCAACAGTATCGATTTGTCGCGCAAGAAATACTTACTTAACTCTATTCCGGCCATTTGTGGTGGAAAACGAAAGAAAATAGAAATGAGAGTGGCTGAGACGCCTCGAATAGTCTTCGATCGATGCGGGATTATTTATTCGCCGTATGTCGGCCAACATTTATGACGAACATTGATAGAAAATGTTTAAAATATTAATACATTGCTTTATATCCGTTTCTCACCAAATGTTGCGGTTCGATTGATCCAATGCTTGACTTGACTTGCAAAACAGTCTTGGTTAGTTGTAGCTTCCATAATTTTTGAAATACACATTTTTAGTTTTTGCTCGCTGACTATTCCTCCAAGCTCACCTTCATAGTGATCAATTTCCGGTTTATATTTATATTCATTTTAAATGTTAACGTTCATTTTTCGACGAATCGTTAGATCATAAATGTTTTGCTTTGTATTAGACTCTGTGATCGACCGGCGCGCCGATCCGAAACGCATAGCATAAAAAGCAAAAAGTAGATAGTCCAAAAAGTCCTCATTTCAGCGCCGACCGCTAGTGCAGCCACTGCTAGTGGCTACGTTGATCTCGGATAACGAACCTTCGGGATGCAAGGGATTATGCAATTATACGAGGGAATTACAATACAAAAATTATGGATAACCGAAAAGATCGGCTTATAGATACAATACCGGTCCGGATCACCAAAAATGATACTTTAGCGAATATGAGGAAATAAAAAAACAAGGAAAAGGTGCTTGATACCAGAAAGATTCTCGATCAATTTCGTGCATGTCATCGGAACAAATTTGGATAAATACAAGGTAAGTTGAAACAATGTTCCACAGCGTTTTTACGACTTCGCACCGTAAAACCGAAATGCTGAATGATTGCAGTAAGTAGTGATTTAAATGCAGGCGTTACATCGAAAAATTGAATTTGGGAGTTGTGAAAAAAATGCCTGACCCTTAGACCGCGGGGGTTTATATTTAACATATAGACACCAATCTGCATTTATTCATTAAAAAACCCGCTGGGCCGTAAATATTTTTTTCTCGTTGTTTATACCGAACAATAATATGTGAATTTACCGGTGCACTCACTGGTGACCATTGTTACGACCCCAGGTCAAATTTCAAGGTAATTTGAAGGTCAAGATGTCATTTTTGCTTAACAGAAATCGCTTTTTTTTTCTGAGCAGAAATTAAAACTGCGAAAATTTTCATGTTCAGTAAAAGAAATATGCTAAACGTCAAACTGATCTCGTATGCGAAAAGACCCTTAACCCTTGGTGGTCACACCTTCTAAAAGTTCGATTCTGGTCACACGGTGACACATTGACCCTAGTCATGTTCAAACGATTGCCACGTTTCCAGTATCGTTCCGAGCGACTCATAAAAATTCAGGACATTAGTTTGAACCTTTGAGAATGAGAATATCATGAGTATTTTTTTTTTTTAATTGTTCAAAATAGCGAAAAAATTCAGGAAGAAGGAAAGGCGGTAAAAAACCATTTTTTACTAACAAAAATCATCGGGTCATTCTGACCCCTATTGAAGGGAAGTTAACCCCATGAAGGGTTAAATATCGAATGCACGGAATTTGTACAATATCACGGTACAGCTCTATATGGACAACCGGATATCGAGAGATGCGGCAGCGTCTCGACGCCAATTAAAAAAAAAAATTGTATTCCATGACGTCAGAAACCTGCCACGGATACTATACAGGAAATGGAAATTCAAACAAAAATTTAAATCACAAATATTTTCGAACCCGTTCCCCTGATCGAAAATCTAATGACATTTTACCGATTCAATATGATTTTTCTCTTTGCATTGAGCCTAATTAAAGCATGATCTGTTCAGCACACTCATAATTTTGAGCGGATTTTTTTCTACTCAAATTTCAGAGCGATATATATGTATCACATTCGTCATCTATCCTTTTAACACGGGCGACGCGAAGGAGGCAAATCAACGAAAAATCAAAACATAAATGTTGAGTGTCAGAGTTCTTTAACCAATACCGATGTGAAAGGGTACGATCCATTCAGCGCAACATATGCTTCGGCGTGATAGTATTTGTATGGTAAAGCATAAGAAAATGAAGCATTAAAAGCATTCGCAACGACAAGTTGCTCATTTTCGAAAATTCTTTTATAAAAGTTCTATTGATATAAATTTTGAAAAAAAAACTCTGCTGACAAAATTTTGACACAAAAGTTATATCGGCAGAGGTTTTAAGAAAAACTCTGCCGAGAAGTTTTTTCGATAAAAATTCTGCGGACCAAAGTTGAAAAAAACACTACCGACAACATTTTTCGATAACAGTTCTTTTTTCGACAAAATTTTCAAAGAAAACTCTACAGATAAGATTTTTTTTATAAACGATTCACATATATACCATCGACTAGAACGTTTCCTGCGTTACAAAATTTGTCTCTGAATTATACTACAATGAGCACATAGATACATCTTAATAAAGATTTTTTTTATCCCTTTAATGCCTGCGATCTAAAGGCTAGAATCCTCCACGTTATCGCGAAAATTATCGGTCATAAAAATCTGAAATTAATCGCGAACATTCAGAACAAAGTGTTGATTGAACGAAAATTACGATTACCTTCGTCAAACGTTTTTTCAACCGTTTCGAAAGAACTTTTTACAAACATTGTAACATATTTTGGATAACATTTTAACAATTTTTGCAAAATCTTGATCGCGCAACTACGACTGGCACGTGGTCGGGTTCTTCAATGAATAAATGCAGATTGGTGCGTATATGTTAAACAGGCAATAGTGTTTATTCAATAAATCCTCTCACAACTTGAACATCATTGTTATATAATATACATATATGTATATGCGTTATATAATATCTCGATAATTCGCAATATAAGTATATGGAATGTAACATTTTTGGCATAACCCTCTCTTACTCCGAAATATTCGATGAAAATTTGCCGAAATCTGGCACACAGAGATGAACATTTATGTAGATTTAAATGATTTGTTTTCTCGCGGTCACAATTTTACGGGGTCTCTTGATACAAAATATATTCTTCATGTAACAATTTGTTAATAACTTTGCAGTATTATTATCCAGCATCAATGTACTCAATACCTCGTGCATGACTGATTTTTCGGATGTTCATACCATGGCTCGGTACTTAAAATTCACGATCTCCATCGGTGTTGAGATTCGTACATTTTTCAGGCTTCAAACGAGCGATACGAAAGTTACTATTCCAGTTTTAAATCGCAATCCACCGACCCCCCTGTTTTAGATCAAATACGCATATTGCGGAATATATTTTGTCACGCGATTGCCAACATAGCACCATTGTAAATTTCAATAAAATCTGCTCAAATTTTTTAATTTTTTCATATTTTACTGATAAATTGTAACAATCGTAACACTTCATGCTCATTATATCCAGCAATTGACCTCGACGATAGAATTCTGATTGATACCTCTGATTCTCAACGCAGGATGATTGTTTATCGCGCGAACCGTTTAAACGCTACAATATCATGAATTGTGATTTTTTTTTTCATTGTGTCATATTTGTATAACGCATTATAAGTGGACTAAAACTGATTGTGCTCATGCTATCATACAACGCGTCAAAAATACTTGTGTTTATAGCAATAATAGTAAGTACTCTTGAATACAAATTCTTGTAACGTGAAATATGGTTTGCGATATACGATATACTTATACTTTACGATATATCACGTCAATCATGCCGACAGACACGAGTGGTATTGTGCTCGAACGGAACAAAACAAGAATACAGCGCGTTTTAAAATTGTTCCTAAATAACGATATTTTAATGTGCAAATGGCAAATACGCGCAACCTGAATAAATATTTTGTACGATGCAAAAAATTTGTTTCAACTGTTTTAGTCGGAATATTTGTTCTATCAACTAGTCAAAAGGTTCAAATATTTACATCGGCTCGTGTTGAAAATGGGTTCTTTCGATTATCGAGGTATTCCATCACTAGGGAAATCCAAATGATTTTGAGAGCTGTTTTTTACTTCAATCTACAATTTTTGTAAAATTTGTCGTCACTCACGAAATCAAATTATAAGTACTGAAAAAGATTCTGAATCGGAGAATTCTTACTTCACATGGGAACGAGAGAAAAACTCCGCACTCATTCGGGAAAAAAACGACGATTTTCAATCTCGAAAACATCGCTCCGCTTGAAGGACAGTATATCACTACGACCTTTTTGAAAAACCTTTTCTTATTGCAGCCAGGTTATATTCACAAGAATGAAAGACTGTTTTACAGCCCAGGAATCACAGCCATTGTTTTAAAGTATCTTTAGAATGACGAAATTCATTCTGTAAATTTGTCTAAAGTAAAAAAATTAGCGAGTTGGAATTTGAAACATTCGTGTAATATTTTTTTGTACGTTCGTGAACAGGTTGAAGGAAAATAATGATCTAAGCAAAAATCGTCAAACAGAAAAATACACGAGTCAAAATCGTTAGCTCTCTTGGTTCTCTTTCAATCGCAGAATTCTCCCGAAAAATTAAGCATCGATTATTCCCCACGTTGGGACGTTTTGATTCAGAATCCCTAACTGAAAATTTTATAGATAACCTAATGGCAAATTAAATGATTTCCGATACACAATTGACGGGATAAAAAATTAATTCATCGCTCCCGTCCGGTACAAGTTAACAGAAAAAATAGACCAGACGACAACCTGTCATACTCGTTATAATTCTTTTTTTTTCAGTCAGAATCGCACGAACGAAACATCGTCTCACATGGACTTTTTTCGCAAATGCATAAAAACGATAAGATGGAAAATATTATCCAGGTTATACAACAATGAGATTGCACGAATCAGATCTTTAAAAAATGTGGTTACCCACGGAAGACATTAAAACTTTGTCATTTGTGAAAAATGGCAGCATTTCTTCTCTCTTTCCCTCTCAACTATTGACTCTTTACAACAACGTGATTGTGACATTGGAAGAAAAATTCAAACGGGAAATTAGACATTTCATCCAATTGTTTCCCTAGGAAAAATGGCAAGGACGTGAACATTTCATGGATTTTCATCCGCAAATGCCCCATTGATCTTTGGCGTACTGAGGAAAGCCCTGGTTCGGCGTCTCAGCGCCTGACATGAGAAATTCTAGACTTCTCGGTCGATTAAAATTAAGTCCCCTTCCTGTCAATCTTTGGTCATCAATGGCACAAACCGACCATCCTCCTGTCAAATTACCGACAAAATTTTGGCTCATAAAAAACCCGGCATTCATTCAAAAGAGCCCAGTCGCCACCTTGATGTAGCATTAATTCGTAATTAATTAGTTACCACAGTTCTTTTTTTACCATCGCTGGTTTGGGGAGAAGAGAAGACATTTTCATCGGTAATTTGGTTCTCGCAATTGTGGAACAATGCCTCGAACGCCCTGTTGTATATAACGTTGGCTGTTGGCCTGTTGGCTATAACGATAGCGAAGAAAAATTTCGAAAATTCGGATGTCGCTGTTAATGAAGCTGACATCGATTATGACCTGTTTGTGCACGAACTTTTAGATTCACGATTGAGAGCCCGCACTTGGGCGATAAAAAATCCCAGCGATGAAAAAAAAGTTCCAGTCACTAATTCGTACGATGTCAACGATTTTCCTTGTAAATACCGACTGGACCTTATTCTCAGCGGCCCGAGAATAGCATCAAGCTATTATTTTCGAAGAAGCGTTGACATTTTACGGAAACAAAATGTTATATACGTCGTAGAATTCGTAAACAAAGAGCGATCGCAACTCGGCTCTCTTCGTAGTTGATCATCGCTTTCGTTTTACCGAATTTCGAATTTTCCGCATTCCCCGATGTGCTTGGAAAAAAAGCAAACTATTTTTTTCTGTAAAACGGTTAAAATTTTCAAAAAAGGTCAACCCTTAGTGGTCACTAGGGAACAAAATAACCCCATGATTTTTTTTAGTAAAAAATGGTTTTTTTTTGCCCATTTCCTCCTTCCTGATTTCTTTTCGTTATTTTGGAAGTTTCAAAAAAAGATTTACCCACGATAGTCTCGTTCTCAAAGATTCAAACCAATGTCCTGAATTTTTACAAGCTGTCCGGAACGATGCTGGCGACGTGGCGATCTTTCGAACATGGCTGGGGTCGATGTGACATCGTGTGACGAGCCTCGAACTTTTAGAACGTGTGACCACGAAGGGTTAATATACTTTGGCACTTTTTGCCGCAATTCTACATTGGCTAAGCTTGCATTAATCCGGAATTTGCAATACCGTTTCGAATAAATTACAAATCGCGTTTTTGAAGTATTCGAAACGTCAGATTTTGCATCTTGCTCTCTTCCTTTCTTTGGTAAATGTTCATCTTTCGCTCTCTCTCCCTCTCTCTCTCTCTCTCCCATACCGCATTTTTATTTTTTTAATTCTAATAAATACAACGTAGACGCAACGACTTTACGTCGCTCACTACGTGTAATGACAATGTCAGCAGTAGCATGAACTCTTCGGCGGTGGAATGTCCTGTTCGTGGCATCTGAGTACTCTCTGATGTGGCAATAGCGATGTATCGACCGTCGCTTCCATACGGCGCATAACGCGGTCCAAAAGTACCTCGACCGCTCGTGCAATGTTTTGTCCGGTCGCTGCACTAGTCTCCAGATACACCAGTCTGAGAAAATTGGTAAAACAACCGATGTAAAATACCGACAAATGATAACGGAAATGAAAGCATCGACATTTACTTTTGTCGTTACGGTTGATAAAAATCGTGTACTTTTTTTCGAATAATGTTCCGAAATGGGTAAATCTTTAGTTTCCTACGTTTTTAGTTTATGTGAAATAGGAATTTCGAAGATTTGAATAAAGTTTAATAAAATTTTAGTAAATTCGAATGTCAGTTTGTGAAAACTCACCCATGCTTCTCGGCGAGCTCACGAGCTTTCTGTTCACTAATGACTCGTCTCTGCTCCATATCGGCTTTATTCCCGCATAGTATTATGTCGGGATCTTCGCAATACGCATGAGTCTGTTCGATAATAAATGCGAAACTTAAAAATAACACGAAACAGACGAAAAACTTTTAAAAAGCATAATCGCAATTCAAATTCACCGTAGAAATTACATTTCATCGTGGCAATCAATTTTTCCGATGGAACAGCTCGTGCTTCATTACACTCAATAATCAACAGCTCGATTATCGGAATAATGACAAAGAAAAATGTTTTACATCGTGTTTCTTCAATTCGTTACTTGATACTCTCAATCGAGTACATTTTGGGCAAAAAAAAATTCTCTCTTCGGGAAATATCTGTTTTACCGACGGAACAAAAAATACCTTCTACGTCTAGCTTTGATATTTTTTCCATTTCACGGTCAGAAGTTTGCGATAGTGGGTTAGTTATCGTCCTTTTTTCGTCAAAAAATGCTGGTTGGTTAATGTACTGATAGATAACAACTCGAGGTCAGTCGTATAATAGAATGCAAGAAAGTAGGCTAATCTGAAAGGACAGTTTCGTTATCGGCGCAAAAGTTTTGCTTTTTTGCCATTTCATTTAATTAGCGAAAGAAAACCGAATGAATACATTCGTCAAAAAGCGCATTAACTTTTGTGTCAATTCTTATTCGTTATGCTAATTGTTTTTCGTCGAAAAGGCACACATATATTTATGTCACGTGATTCATTAGATACCTTGAGCTGTTCAAGCCAATTTCTGACTTCCAGAAACGACTGCTCGTTGGTCAAGTCAAATAGGAGCAGAAAACCCATGGAATCACGATAGAATGCAGTTGTCAAGCTTCTGAACCTGTTTGCATTTATCCAGGGATGAAATTCATTAGAAATTGATTTATTTATTTATTTCAAAGAAAAGCACTTTTACGACTGATGTGTTTAGAGTATAAAGGGTGGGCCACTTGATACCGAACACCGGAATCCTTGATCCTACAGAAACAGCATATGAATAAAAGATTTAAGGTATCAAAGGGCCGGTTCGGCACACCGAGCCATTTTTTTCCAAAGTCATTTTTTACAAAGTTGCCAAAGTCCATGTAAAGTGGACTAATGGGATCATATAAAATATATGGTCCCATTTAAAAAACACGAATGACCTTGATAACTTTGTAAAAAAGTGGCCTTGAAATAAATTCGTTTTAGTCGTTTGTTTTTTTCTGCAGGATCAATCTCAGGCGAAATATTTGGGTTGTGAGTGGTCCACCCTGTATATACGTATTTTTATATAAAAATTATTACGTAAATTTCGAATAATGAGTATTCCTACTCAACAAAAGTAGAAATATCAAATTAGCTGGTTTTTTTCATTAAAACATACTTCGACTGTGGGTGATAAAAAACATCTTTAAATCCGAATATTTCAACCACGTGATAAAACTTGAATACCAAAATTGAAAAAAAAACCGTTTGTTTCTTTTGGTGCCGATACGACTATATCATTCACCGTGCTCCACCCTGTATATACGTGTTTTTATATAAAAATTATTACATACATTTCGAACAAAGAGTTTACCTACTCAATAAAAGTAGAAATAGCAAATTAGTTGGTTTTTTTTTAAAACATACTTCGGCTGTGGGTGATAAAAAACATGTTTAAATCCAAATATTTCAACCACGTGATAAAACTTGAATACCAAAATTGAAAAAAATAACCGTTTGTTTCTTTTGGTGCCAATACGACTGTATCTGTATTGAAGATTCTACCTTTCTTGACCAGCTGTATCCCACAGCTGTAAATGCACTCGCTGGCTCCTCCCATTTGTCGTCTGATATATCTTTAATTTCGAACAAAAAACGTATACAATAGAATTGCAAATAAACAAGTGTGTTCTACAGAGATTACAGATTCACTCGTCACAGCGGTTGTCAGCTATTTATAGAACACATATGTGAACGATTCCTACCACTCTTTTCTCTCGAAAATCGATGCCGACGGTGGAAATAAATCGCGAGTTAAAAGTTCCATCGGTATACTGGTAGAGGAAGCTCGTTTTCCCCACTCCCGAATCACCGAGAGCGAGAAATTTTATTAAATAATCATAATCCATAATCACCGCAGAAATTAATGACGGACAATTATCACTATTGAAAATCTTAATCGACGCTGACCGAAGTAATAATATAAAGATGTACTCGATGAGACAAATTCTCGAGTGACACGGTCTTTCAATTAATTCATATATATCGTATGAAAAAGAGAAAATAGGTCACGTTAAAGTCCAGCGCATAATCGTATGTCAATAACTGATTCACGTAAAAAAAGGATCGGCACGATGCATACAAGCATGTGTGTTTTACATTGACACCTGTTGCAGATGTTATTTATACTCGATTTCGAATATGATATTCGCGCGAACGACTCACACGACAAACGAATCAAATTTCACTCAGTCTTAAAAACACCGAAATGTAGGTATAATAGGTTTGTAATATAATAGAAATGTTGTTTAAAGTTCGCGTTGAGTGAAAACGCTTGTCACCAGCTAATCAATTATAGCAGACTAATGGCTACAGTGACATACGGTCGACAAGTAAGCAGCATACAAATATACGGTGAAGATCGAACAGACAGATAATACAGTGCTGCCACACTCGTGACAATTTCAAACCTAACGTTATTCACTTACATATGAAGTTGTCGAATTATCACGATTTTTTTCAACCTTCTCATAGAACTTGTACCATTTTTTTTTTGGTGATGAATCACTAGTGGTGGATGCTTACATTGAGAACAAATTTTTCTCCAATAGTCACGCACTCGATCTACTTCTGTTTTCCCGAGAGAACGAAAACCGCACTCGGTCGGTAAAAATCCCGCCTTTACCGAGTTTTCGTTAGAAAAAGAGGTTTTGGACATTCCCAGGCTCAACCGGGTTTCATTGAAAAGAAAATAATTCGCAAAAAACTTGGTCACTGTTTTCCAGAGATCACTGTAGAACTTATGCCGGCTTAATCCTGTCCGGCAAACGCTCTGATGAGTTTTATTATTTATTACTATTCATGTACTTTATTTTCCATTTTTTAGCAAAAGATGAAACCACCATGAGGCAAATCGATGGATTATTCGTTCAATCCTCTGGCTTTGCTCATTGCTCGGCCATAACAAAATATCTTACCGAATTATTCTTTCGTGCTTATGTACCGACTGAGTCCCCTGGTAGAATTTTTTTTCCGAATTTCTCATATTTTCTGCGTTTTCCCTCAATTCAGAGAAAATCGGAAAAAAAAGTAATATTAATCTTAAAATATGCCGATTTTCCCCAACATTCCTCTTTTTTCCGATTTATTCCGATTGTCTCATTTTATTTACAAGAATTTCCCATTATTTCCTAGTCTTCTAAAATGCCTTTGGAGAAGTTCGGAGAAAGGGTATTTTTATTCTTTTTTCAAAATGTAAAAAAATCAAAAATCAAATATTCGGAAAAAAATGCAACCGTCTTTTCATGTAGCAGATAGGAAGCATGCACGGTACGGGAATCCGAAAGATTATACTTGTGCAAAGCAAAGTATGTTCTTTGGTTTGCACAAGCATTATTGCACTGATTTCTATTTGCGTAGGAATAATGACGAGAACGAATTGTAAAAAAAGGATTTCCGAATTTTCAATTAAAAGAATTGAAAGAATTCGGAATAAAATAGGGATAGTTTACAGAAATGCGGAGAAATTTGGAAAATTTCGGATTAATGTGGAAATATTTTTTCCGGATTTTTCTGAAAAGTCTCAATTCACTGAAAAAATCGGAGAAAATCGGAAAATTTTTGGGAAAAAATAGGAGTTTTTAAGAAAAATACGCGGAAAAAAGGAAAAATTTAGAGAAATTTGAGAAATTTCGGAGTAATGTGGAAATATTTTTCCTCCAGATTTCTTCGAAGAGTCTGAATTCACTGAAAAAATCGGAAAAATTTTGGGAGAAAATGGGAGTTTTTGAGAAAAATGTAGGAAAAAATGTCTACCAGGGTCTGTACACTTTTTTCACTTATCCAATGTTCAAGCATATTGAAACAACCAATTGTGATTGCAATCTATGGAACAGAAGTTTTAAAAATAATTCAATTGCACATTTTGTAAATTGCACGTACGAGAAAAGATGGTGTAAATCACACATGAAAATAAGTAGCAGGTGATCAGCGAAGTCATCGTGACTTTTTTTCTGAGAATACCTACGTATTGTACTGAGTGTATTACCCGAGATGTTAAAAGGAAATATGCTTGTAATGAGAGAATTTTTATCTTCAAAATTCGTTTGACATCGTATGCAGGCAATAAACGAGTAGTATTTTCCGTACAACATTTGTCATTATTAAATTAAGAATATCGCGAAACCTGCGAAATGTAAAGTATGAAATACCCAATGAATATAAATCTGTACGCCACTGACATCAACTGAAAAAAAACTTTATCGACAATCTGGGTGATGTAAACTTTAGCATAATATGCACGTATATGTATATAAACTTGAGCAAAAAAACACGCAACAAGATAAAGCGTTCCTCCGCTACTTCAACCTTGAAAGTTATCGTCTAAACATTATCAGAGCAGACGACGCTTGCATCACAACTGACATTGTTGCGAAGTTGAAGCAACGCGTTGCAAGCATATAACCGTAATGAGCCGTACACGAGCGACACTTTGTATGCAGACGCCCGGATGATTGAGGATCACTGATTGCAAGAGTACCAATTGTCGTTGAGACTCGGGAGTCTTGAGTCGTCGTCCTTGTGAGCCGTAATAAAACCTGAGAAAAACTAAAATGGCAAATCCGAACAATGTTCCCTCTGTCAAGTTCTGGAACGGATATATCATGCCAATGTTTGGCCTCGGCACATATCTCGTAAGTAACGAATTTCATTAAAATTTTGTCATTCCACTATCTTTCATTTGGTGAATCGTTATTGTGTCGGAAAATGTTCTTACCGTTATCCGCCTGGGCACGTTGAGCGTCACTACGCTGAACTATAGCGTGCGGTTGCGTTCAATACATGCGCCAATTTCAGGCGGCGGGACATTCAAACGTTGAGAAGGCTTCTAATCTTTTACGACAACTTCGCGTGTGGTTTCATTACAGGAATGTTAAATCCTTGTGCTTATGTATTATATACGTGAACAAGGACATAAAATCGAAAAATCGCAATCTTTTGTCTGTCCGTTTCCGTTGTCAATCATTTTGTCTTACAATTATTCTTATTATTTTAACAATTCACTTCACTCTCTTTAAAAATTTTAGTCACAAGGTGGTGAAGCAGGAAGAGCAGTCAAGGATGCCATCAATTTAGGATATCGTCATATTGATACCGCGTATTTTTATTTCAATGAAGAAGAAATCGGTAAAGCTGTGAGGGAAAAAATTGAAGATGGTACCGTCAAACGAAGTGATCTGTTTATCACCACCAAGGCAAGTCACGGCTTTCACATCGGCATTCTGATAAAGTACTTCTTTATATTTCAACTGATCGTTTCTTTTCTGAATTTTTTCAATTCAAGCTGTGGAATAATTTTCATAAGGAAGAAAGCGTCGTACCGGCCTGCAAGAATTCATTGAAGAGCCTCGGACTCGAGTACATCGATCTCTATCTCATCCACTGGCCTTTTGCTTCCAAAGCACGTATCTATCTGTGCATCTAAAAACGCAACAAAGTATAGATAGCAAGTAGTTATAAATAAATGTTCAAGAACTGATGTGTGAAACTAATCGGTGAATCATTTGGCTGATATTCATTATCGTTGTTTTTATAACGTACGCAAGAAAAATAGTACAATGACTGTGATATTGCGTATTCAAAAAAGTCGATATATTTTTTCCATGTCCATTGTGACAAAAAATGTCTACGCATTCAATGATGAATCCTGCCAAATTCAAAGATCTTTATCTCAATGTTAAAAGATGGTCCTCGATCTTGCAATCTTGGAAATTTGAGAGTTATGCAGATTCAAAGCTGATGGAAGTTGATATCTGCGATTAATTTTGAATCTTCACAACTCTTGAACTGTCGGCCCTACGGACTCGTAGCTCTCGAGCAATTCTGCAGTGTATAAAATTTCCTACAAACATGCTTATTCGTAGCTTTTTTTCTCTGCGTCAAATAACGTTACAAAGATTTTGAAAAACTTTACAAAGATTTGGAAAAACTTTACAAAGATTTGGAAAAAAAATCTAAATTGGTCGTTCAAACTACATTTAAGGAAGGAGACGACCTTTGGCCAGTCGACGCGAATGGGACAATGATCGGTTCGGATGTGGATTATTTGGAAACATGGCGTGGCATGGAAGAATGCGTCCGTCAAGGCTTAACTCGTAGTATCGGTGTCAGCAATTTCAATTCCGAGCAAATCGAGCGCCTATCGAAAGCGGCTAAAATCAGACCCGTCAACAATCAGATCGAATGCAGTATCAACGTTGGCCAACATAAATTGATCGACTTTTGCGCGAAGCGCGATATAACG
This sequence comes from Heteropelma amictum, assembly GCA_959613375.1. Classification (NCBI taxonomy): domain Eukaryota; kingdom Metazoa; phylum Arthropoda; class Insecta; order Hymenoptera; family Ichneumonidae; genus Heteropelma; species Heteropelma amictum. Next base: position 13,326,631 of record OY390723.1, read on the forward strand.
GTTACCGGCTACTCACCACTTGGAAGACCCGGAAATCGTGCCAAGATCGGCAACTCTTTGGACAATCCTAAAATTTTACAAATCGCGGAAAAATACAGCAAAACCCCGGCGCAAATTGCTCTCCGTTACGTTGTGAGTGAATTCAGTTAAAAAATCATCCCACATTCGTTATTAATCACGATTCATTAATTTTCTACTCCATTGCGGTCAATGTAATATAAATCTTTTTTTTCTGCAGCAAAAATTTAAGTGACCGTTGTATTGTCGAAAATTTACTATTGATTCGATGAAAAAAAAAATTTATCCGGAAGAGCAATTGTTTTCAGCTTCAGAGGTTTTTGAGAATACTCTTGAAAAATACTCTCGAATTAACAAAAGATAATCATTATTTTTATATATTTTACAACCTTATATATTCTTCACTTTCGGATACTGAGAAATTAAAGATTGTATATTTATGTTAACATAACATTTTTCCGATTTCTATTGATTGCTTGAAATTCCGTATACAAACTTGATTTATTTTTCTTTTCTACTTTAATGTGATCATCAGTACCAACAAGGAGCTGCGCCGGTACCAAAGTCCGTCACGAAAAGTCGCATTGAGGAGAACATCAAGATCTTTGACTTCAAACTGACGGATGATGAAATGAAAGTCATAGAATCGTGTGGAACGGGCGAACGTGTTGCCGCATTTGCCGAGTAAGTCCTTTAAACGACATTTTCCAAATTTTCTTTTTCGATTTATGCAATTATCGCATCTTATACTTGTATCGAAATATTTCATATCTGTATTTGTGTTCTCTATTTTCGCAGCGCCATCGACCACAAATATTATCCTTTTAACATACCATTTTGAAAATGTTTACTACATCCAACCTTGTACAAAACGAAAATAAAGATATTGGAGTGGTCAGCACTTATTTGAAAATATTTTTTTTGAAAGAAAAATAATAAATAATATTTTTGAAGTTGGACTCGTTTTCATTTACCTTCACTTTCCTATACTTTTTTTAGACTAATAACCACAACCAAAGACAAGTGTAAAAAAAATTTTTAAAAAAGCTAGAATGGAAAAAAAAGGTTGAATAAAAAAAAATATATTTATATCTCGTAACTCCTTGCGTGACAAAAATGTTGAAGAAATCGTGAAAGCTTCTCTCCATAGGTAATAAAATATGTATAAATATTCCGGCAAGTAATTAACGATTTTTTACCAATAGATATTATAACAGGCACGAGAAAATCGCGGAAAATTAAAGTGTTTCGCGTAAGATTTGGAAATCTTTCATCACTATTTTCATAAGTAAACTTTAGCAAAGGCCAAATGAATTTTCTAATTTTTATTTCACTTTTTGAGTCATTTATTAATTATTACTCGAAAACCGGTGAATTTGTCACGGTTTATATTACAAATCAAGAGAAACATTGCAAAAGCGAACTCCGCAAAATTACCGTGCGTTTGCGCCACATAGCCATTGTACATAAAAGGCAATTGTGAAAAAATGTCCTCAAAAAGGTAGAAAAGAAAATTCAAAGTTCGGTCCATTTTACAAGAATTTGAAAGCAAGAAGTGGAAGAAAGAAAATACCAAAAATGCGACGAAAACATTTAAAAATATTAGCCACCTGAAGTAATCAACGATTTTCTCCTATCCGGTGATTATCAGCGATTGTTAAATGCACATGAAAATCTTAAAAAAGAAAAAAGCTCTGTGTCAGATTTGAAATTCTTTCATCACTGTTTGAGACTGTTGAGACTTTAGCAGAAACCTTGGCAAATTAAATTGATTGCATTTTCATTTCACAATTTAATTTTACTTGACAAAAATTCCAAATCGTTTGGGGTCACTTATCATTTATTAATGAATCGATTTTTTTACGGCATTCAAAGAAACTTTAATAATAGTATAGTACCATTGTCAGCTGTAAATGCTTATTGCAAAAGAAGGAGCAAAATTCCGCCTCAAAATTCTGTCGGCATCGCTGTAAATAAATTCCTGATGACAGGACAAACACTTTTTAAATAAGAACCCTTCACTCTCATGTTCTCTCGACGGACAGACAGACTGTAGCGCGTTCGAAAATCGTATGCAATTGGTGAATCGAATTTTTATATAGCTATAGACAAAGTGGAAAGTACCATCAAGGGTTTGTAACATTCCATCAGCAATGCGACTAATAAATATCCATCCGGACAGCGAGACGAAGAAATTGTCTGCTGCGTAATTTTTTTTTTTTACGTGCAAAGAGACGGAGATAAAATAATACAGAGAAGGAAAGAGCGCAGGAGAAAGCGAGAAAGAGCCGGTCATCCAATTTCGGTCAATTAGAGACTTTGATTGAATGAACGATGCTCGAAAGGGTGGCAATTCCTCTGCCTACACAGCGTGGTTTTATACTATTTAACATGGAAATATTTACACGGATAATAAATTACACTGTCCATAATATTATGCAGTGTACAATAAACGTTATATTCAGTACGTTGAAATATTTAATAAAAATAATTATTCGATCTTTATTTTGGATGAAATACAATTTACGTTGGTATTGAAAAATGATATTCGTCGGACGGTTTGCGGGAAATAATGTTTTTTTCTTGTTCTTGATCGACAAGAATATTCATCAGCAGCAGCTTTTTTACAATGCGATGTTAAGGGGGCAGTGTTCGTTGTTGACGGCACTGTGAAAAATGTTTGAAACGCAACAGTTGAATTGATAATTAATCAATTAAAAATACAGGACATGTAAATCACGAATAAACCTCCTCGACGCGAACGTTTATCTGTTCTCAGACGCCTCGCGATTTTCATTTCCTTATCCGTTAGATTGCAACTGAACGTCGTGATGTTTCGCTCAATGCGACGTTTTTTTACAGACTTTGACATTACGGTGCAGCTGCTCGTTTTTACCGGATTATTCGTTGAATAAATAACAAAATCGTTGATTATCATAGAAAATTAAAACCATCGATACACAAAATATACTGAATGTGCAGTATACTATGTTCACTATCTGGTATGAATGTAGTTGCTGTTTAATCTACGTATATCTATATGTATGACAAAATCGAAGATACAAATGGCGGAATTATAATAACGATGCATTAAATCATCAAAGATATTTCGTGCTAAATTAAACAAACTATTCAAGCATTATCCGCTTATTAAGACGGAACGTGCCATCTTTGTAAACAATGATGCAACCGCAAAATCTGAAAAAACTAACATCCGGAAGAGGAAAAAGGAGAGGAAGTCGTCTCTTCTTCTTTTATCTCATTTTTTCTTCGTCAAAGAGTATTGACAGTCGATTTTTAGCGTCAACTTCGTTAAGGTTAAAGTTTGGTGCTGGACACGTCTGTTCAGCCGCGATATCGAACTTAACCTCACGTTTTCCGTGTTTATGACAAAAAAAAATAATTATTCACCCTTGCCGAGATTCCTCGAGCTCTCATTCCCAACCTGCGATGTAATAACATAATTATAACCGTGTAGAAAAAGAAGTATGGAAAATTGGGTGGATGGCCGAGTCATCATACACGAAGATACAGTGTCAATGCGATAACTTAAGTTAAATAAGTGAGAAAGAAGAAATCGATGAAATATAATGACGATGTACCCTAGCGAGAAACGCAACTCGGCGATCGAGGTCTGGAATTTGTTCGACGAGAGCTCGAACAATTTCGAAGCTAACCAACGAACGATTCTCATCCACGCGATGGACCTGATCTTCACGATGATCGGCTGCATCGTTCTCAACATCGATCATCGACCGAATCTTCGAAGATTCGAGAAAACACTGACGCTCGATTGCATGAACACGATCCGCAGAGATCTCGAAAATTTATTGCACTTTGAGAATAAGCTCGTAAACGCGTTTCTAGTTGCTTGGATCAAAGTCAAATATTCGAACAATGTGATTTCTTCTGGCAGATCGATAAGCGTCGCTGGAACATCGCGAAAATTGTTGAAAAAAACCGATCTGAGATTAGCCATTTTGAGAGTCATCAAGTCGTTGATCTTTCGTACGAGAACGAAGAACCGCAAGTTCTCCCAAAGAAACGATCACGATGCAACGTCCGATCGGTCGATAAGGAAGAAATTTTATGATCGATCGATAATTGATTTTCCGTTTCCCATCGAACATCCCCGAAGATTGCGCATTCTTGCGCTCAATGAATCGCGAAAAGGACGCGAAATGTTCGAGAATACGATTGCTCTGAGAAACCGACGAAGATCATACGGATATAACGGAGAAATTCGAAAATTCATAGCCCAAGATGTGTCGTACGCGAGCAATCGTTCGTTCGATGTTTCAAGGTCAATGATGCGAGAGAACTTGACGAATAATCACGTTTGCAAGAAATTCCATTGTCCGCTCTGTTACGGTTGGCTGTGGTTGCCTGTTTTTTACGCCCTTTACATATTCGCGAGTGTAATCGTTAATTTCGTTCGAAGCTTTATCGAATCGATCCTCGGATGCTGCGGGTTTAATCACGTGCGAGAGAATATCCGATGAGAAGGAAATCTGAACCATGAAAAACGAACGTATCGTACAAATATGGTTCGACAAAAAACCATCTTAGGACGATAGACTTTTCGTGAGGATAAAAATTAGTCACAGTCATAAAAAGATTGATGACTTTTTAGAAGTGAGTCAGAGCATCGGCACTTTATTGAATAATAACGTGGTGACGTGCATGCCGCGACTGTTACAATTTTTGCCTGCATAACGATCCAACACGAGCGGATTCTTCATCGCTAGTGAAGTTCATAACGATAATGAAAAAATAATGAAAATTTCAATGTAATCCCAGCGATTGGGTAATAAAAATGACTCTCGCATTTTGGTATCCTTATCTTCTCGCTAATCTCGCTAATAACAAATCCTGGACGCTCAAAACCAGATGGTTCACGAGTTCATTTTTCTCATTACATTCTGATAACACGAACGATGGGCAATCGCTGCGAAACTCGAGTGACGCGATGACAACGTTAAATAAATGAAATTCCATCGTAATGATAATAATTGGGTAACAACGATGAACCGCCGTATCGCAATAAACAGATGTTAACATCTGTATTTCTTTGCCATTCCGATACCTTCCAAAATTCGTACGGAATCATTACGATCTCCGAAGACATAAACTTTCCATGACCCATTTTTTTGGCTGAAGATTTTAAGTACTTCGGCAATGTTGTGAAAATGGAGTGAAAATAAATTGCAGGAAAGAGGTCAAGCGCACTGATGTTAAATAACAAATGCTTATTCTCTTTCTCTCACACTCGTATCTTTCCGCAAATACTCAGCGAACTCCTTCTTTTCATACAAAAAGAATTCGATAAGATTTTTGGATGTACTTGAATTAAAAAAAAAAATTCCCGGACTTTGAAATTTTTTTCTTAATTCTAAAGACATTTTTAATCATTTAAAATTATTCGATTTACATTGAAAAAGAATTAGTGTTCCTTTCTCGTGATCATCTCTCGATTGCTCTTCAGATCGTACAATCTTTCATCTGTCGTAAGTGCATGTAGCTAATTATACTGTACATTCTTCTATCACTATAGAAAAACATAAAAACCCGTTTAACGATAAGCAAAAATAGTAACAATATATGCTCAACGAAAGGACTATTGACTCGGAATTATTATAATATTATAATATTTTTTATCCGAACTAAATAATAAAAATAACATCTGTGGATTTCATTACTATGACGAGTTATTAAATTTATAGTACATTTTTTATATTCGATATTAATATCTGACATGTGTGCTGGAAACAATATATGGTGTTCGTGTTTTATTGTAAAAATATCTCACATTATCGAAACGCATGCATTTCTGCACCCAGAAAAAAATCTATTATCTTCAAATAAAACCTATTTAATTTGAATAGATTTTTTGCTTGGCTCCTGGCAGAATAGACTTTTATTCAAATTCAACATATAAATTTATTTGATTCAACTAGTGTTATTAGTGTTTTTTAAAAAGTATTGGAATGAGCCTGGAGTTAGTATTGGGAGTAGTTGTATAGGATGTGATGACCCCCGAACGGTCTTGCCGTGGTGGGGACGGTCCAGTGACGATGAGTGAACGGAATGGTGGCCCCGCCGCTGGATGGTCTCGAACCCGGGTCCTCCCGATGAGAGCGATGAGCGCTAACCACTGCGCTACGGCTACTTGTGATTTTTTTCACTCGAATCGTCTATAGCTCAGTAATGCTGGACCGTCACAAGGAATTGTAGCCACCATCGTAACTACCACCGCCATAGCCTTTCGGTTATTAATAACGATGCTTGATATCAGCATTCATGCACTATACGAAAAATATTTCTTATAGTATCATTTATATTCGTGTAATTTAGTGATTAAGTATATCTCAATGTTAAATAAATATATATGTTAGAAGCAAATACATAGGCAAATCAAATCAAATAAAAATTTATTTGATCCAACAAAAAATTTATTTAATTGTAGTAAATGAAGATTGAATAGACGAATCTATTCAATCATAATAGATCTTTTCTCTGGGTGTGATTCGGCGTTAAATTGAGGGTGTGCACTTGACGCTAAAAACGCTGAATGAGCGCCTTCCGTTTATATCGCCGGGGAACTTTTCGCAAGATCTTATTATCTCCTTTTTTTTGCAACATATATCTATGCATGTGTGTATCGGTATATATAGTCTCGTAAAGCCACAATGTATACAGTGCATGAGTGGCTTCATGACCAACCGACGGTGTAACTTTCCACGACTGTCGCGGCCAGTGCATTACTGATTGTTCCCACTGTACTGGTTTATATTGGCAACCAGCTAGTTCGAGCGGCTTCGATCTCACTCGCAATCCATGAATACATACATATACATATATATTATATGTACAGACGTAAACATTAGGGTGTTCGTTATTTCCCAACGTAACTTTTTTCACTTGAAATTTTGTTGAAAATTTGGATACATATTCTTTGATGTCATATGTACGTGTGTCATAAATTTCGGAAGGTTTTATCACGTGGAAGATGAGATATTTATTGATGAAAACCACAATTTTCGGTAGTCTCTCGTAAGAGCGCGTGGTAAAAATTGCATTTTCATCAATAAATATCTTGGCTTCTACGTGGTGAAGCCTTCGAAAACTTTGCATACATTTTTATGCAACATCAAAGAAGCTTTCTTCAGTTTTTCAAAAAAATCTTGAGAAACAAATTTTCGCAATTTTTTAAATTATACAGCAAGCGCATATTACCTTGGATGATTTTGAGTTTGGAGTATGCTGTTCTTTAGTCGACTGGCAACAACTTTTCTTATTTAAGTTAAGCCCGCAAACTATTTTGTATGTGAGAAAAACTGACAAACCATTTTTTGATATGAATGAAACGATAGAACTACGTCAAGTTCACCTATCAATATTGAAAAAAAACAACAAGTTTCAACGACATCGATCTCCGTCTCACTGACGATACTTTTCCCATTTGAATAACATGAAATTTCTGCCCTTTTTAGATTTCGATTTTTCTCTTGCCTATCATGTTCATTGAATTTTTGAAGAACCCCTCATTCTCCTTCGACTATTATGCTTTCAGTTGGAAAGACTTTTATGTCGGTGATAGAATGGTTTTCAAAATTTGTTCTTTTTTACAAATAAAAAAAATGTTTCGCCCATAAAATAATTGAAGGCATTGTTGGTATTGTCAGCTCGTAAGTACCGTCGACATTTTTCTTCGGCTATGGACTAATGATCTCGAATTTCTATCACTGTAATTTTAATATTACGATTAAAATATAATACTATTATTAAAATCAAATGTAAAAAAAACATGTGAAAAAAAGTTTGTTAGTTACAATCGACTTGTTTAAATATGTAATCCAATTTATGTAATCCAAGTAATAAGTTGATTAATTAATAATCAGGTGAACTTGTACTTACTGGAAAAATTTAATCTAAAAGTAATTTTATTACATCCAAGTATGAGCATTTTTACTGAAATTTTTATTAAACACTTTTTAGGACCTTTGCCACCAAAATATTGAAAGTGCGTGTTTGGTTCTGAGAAACTTTTTGTACCAAACTTCATACTCTACAAAACCGTAAAATTCAGTAAGAAAAATTGGGACTTAAATATTTCGATGAGATAAATGTGTAAATGAGCTAGAATGTTTTTACTCAGGTTAAAATGACTCCTCCAATATGTATGGCCAGTTTCTCAAGTTGAACAGAAAAATAAGTGTTGCCGTGAAATGAAACACTCTAATACATACTTACCGGTTCGCCGATAGTGTGCACACACAAATATGTGTAGTACATGTACGTATTTGTGTATATTGTGTACGATTGCACAAAAGCACTTGTGCGCAGTTTTCTCAATATGCCTCTGTAAAATGTCTAATCTTAAACACCTCGGACGTAAGTTCTCCATCACTTTTACGTAGACATGTAAATGCACATGGTATTAGCTAGAAAATCGGATGACTGAATATTGGCCAGAAAATATAAGGGAGAGAAACAAAGTTTTCGATCTCGCAGTATATTTTCACACTACTTAAGATTATGCAATCAACAAATAAGTACGGCAAAATTATTGAAATATTTCGATAGGAATGAAAATACAGTATTTTTCTCTCGTATTTTTGCGCGCGCAGCCTGCACCGTATACCAACTTTTAAAGAGCGCGCCATATGGCGTCTTCGATCTATTGGCAGGCAACAATGCTTGTTCACGTGATTCCAACTAGGTGGTGCTATTCGGAGTTATTTCACTTATGCGTGGGGATAGGGGAAATTAACAGTATGAAAGGAGTGCTGTTATCGAAATTTAGAAAAATTCCCAGGTGTAATCTGTAAATCGGATCGGTTGGAAATTTGTTATATTTACTGACATAGCACGGAATTTCGAAATGTTGACATTTTTTTTGCCTCTGCCATACATTTTTTTGGCAATATTTCGAAATTCTAAAATCGTCAGTCCCTCCATGCTATGTCACTAAATATAACAAATTTCAAACCGATCCGATTTACCGAGGAGAATTTTTCTCAATTTCATTGGACGGGTATAAGACATCGCCTCAACAGTAACGCGACTCGACTGTAGTACAATTTAAAAAAAAACGCGCCGTCATGGTTTCCCTAAACATAGATGAACTTTCAAAGCCTCCAGCATCATTAGCGCTATCCTGGACAATTTGATTCCCCTGCGCCGTGAATGAAAGAAAAATACGTCGAATTCGTGAAAAAAAAGCTGTCGTAAAATGAATGGTTTGTCGAATAAATCATATCCAACTTATTTCAAATTGAAAATAACGATTAGAAAAAAACATCAATCCGTTAAATTATATGTCAGAGTTTTGCCGCGTTTCTCAGAAGAAAAACATAAATAAAATCGTAAATCAATGTCTCCGTGTCAATTTTGTGTAGAACGTACTGTAAATACATGTTTCCTGACAGAAAGTCCAAACGACGTATTCGCGAGCTCATTCAACATTTAAAACGTGTACGAAAATAAACATCGTGTTTGGTTTTGTAGATTGGTATTTCTGTATTTACGTTATATCCACATTCACATCGGATGGATTCCTGCAAGCAATGCGAAGTTGCGCAACCTTCGCGACGTGTATGCGTCACGAAAGCTATGTTATTTGTGGAAACAATAATGTCTCATCGTACTCGGACACGTTGCGCTGGTAACTTTTCAATATCTGTTAATATTTTACACACAAAATTCCTAAGAACTTTGCGTTTCAGCAATAAATAATATATACGTCTGTATTCATACATATGTGTCTATACAAACGCATAAATCTGCATTTGCTCGTAGCACACTAACACCCTTGTACCGAAGCGTATCGCGCATGCGACAACACATTCATTGGTCTTGAGGAGGATAAAAAAAAAGTCCAGCGAATAGCGCCCGGAATTGCCGGCTGCGAGCTTATAAAAACCTCGTGAATAATTTATTCTCTGTCCAGTTTCCAACAGCACATCTTGCACATTCCGCACGGTTGCTCAGTCCGGGAGAGATTCATCTTTTGTTTTTCCTTTCTAATCCCGATTCAAACGTTTCGCTTCTTTACGCCGATCACTCGCAATAAACCTTTTTTTTCCTCGTTTCGTACTGCTCATTACGTGCTATCGTTGAGAAAACTTATCAAAAATTTACAAAAATGTCGTTGAAAGTACCGAAAATCAAGTTTTACAACGGCAACGAGATACCCAGCTTTGGTTTAGGTACATGGAAGGTATGTATCTGTGGATTATGCTTTGCGATCAGATAAAACGTATGTTTACTTGGTTATGTTATCGATAGTTCGATGACGGTGGAAAATTTTGCAAAATCCTCGGATCTTCGTTAATCGAGATTCTCACAACGATTAAAAAGCAGTATTTTCTTATTTTGCTCCTTCTCCCGCAAGTACTCCAATACCGAAGATATCGGGATACCTTTTCGTTATGAACTCGCGATTGATAACCGTTTTCGATAACGAACGAAGCACAAACATTCAATAGTATACATTTTTCGTTTACTAATTTTCATAAAAATACTGAAATTACTTCGTTAACAATTATTGCTATCGTTTCGCGTTAAGTAGCCACGCTGTTTCTGTTTCTAAATACGAATCGCGATTAGGAATAAGCACCGAAGCATCGTGTTGATAAACTCGTGACTTCATGAATGTTGGATGTTGAGCGGAAAATATTTTTCTGTACACTAAAGGAAGGACAAATATCACGCTGTAAATGTGGCATTATCACATATCGCGAATTCCGGCAAACACGTATCGATAAGTTGCGAGCGCCGGCCAGATTGTTAATCATATATGCACGCAGTTTTGTCTATCCAGGTTACTTTTTTTCTGTTGAAAATCCTAAACAACGATTCGCAATATGCCTTCTATAAAATCTTATGACTTTAAAGTTTATCGCGAATTTCCTGAATGATCTCACAAACGGCTGATCGTATTATTTCTTATCGAAACCGAACTGAAGAAGGTTGCGTTTATTCGTTTGCAAAAAAACGATATCGTAGGTCTTTCTTTGGCTTTGTATATGTGACCTTTGATTTATCGCGTTTCTATAGCGCTGCGATTGTTCTAAAACGCGCGATAAAAATACCAACCAGGTGTATTGAATTCGGTGACGATTTGCGCGACTTTTTCACCGTAATCCAATTATTGATATCGCGAGAAAGAAAAATATGATTTAACGAATATTAACTCAATATCCAATTGCCCATTCAGTAACACGCCGTAACATCGCCATGCAATTTTAATTATTTTCGAATAAAAATATCGAGGTTCTTTTGAAAAACTAATCCATAAACACTCGCAAGATCTACTCGAAACTATCGAAAAAGTGACGGTGCTGCCATCTATCGAGCCGACCAATATACCGCGAAACGTTATTCGTAAACAAAAAAAACAAACACGATTGTAATAAAAGACTAAGTATTCATAGTCAGTGCTTATTGTATAACATCGCCTTATACAGTTGTTGAGTACGAATGAATTAAAGTAGTTCTATCGTTAGATTCAAATCGAGAAATTGTTTTGCAGTTTTTCTCACATACAAAATGGTTCGCGGGCTTCAGTTAAATAAGAAAAGTTGTTGCAAATCGACTAAAGAACAGCATACTCCAAATTCACGGTCATCCCAGGTGATATGTGCTTGCTCTATAATTACAAAAATTGCGAAAAAAATTTTCTTAAGATTTTTTTGAAAAACTCAAGAAATCTTCTTTGATGTTGCATAAAAATGTATGCAAAATTTTAGAAGGTTTCACCACGTAGAAGGCAAGATATTCATTGATGAAAATGCAACTTTTAACACGCGCTCTTACGAGAGACTACCGAAAATTGTGATTTTTACCAATAAATATCTCAACTTCCACGTGGTAAAACCTTCCAAAATTTATTACACACGTATATATGACATCAAAGAATACGTATTCAAATTTTCAACAAAATCTTAAGAAAACGATAAAACGATAGAACTACCTTAAGTCTACGTAAAAGTGGACTTGAGCAATTGCTTATCGGACTGTGCATCCGGGGCTAAATCTTTTGCTCATAGACGCTACACGTGCTTCTTTTGCCGATGCATTTTATTATTATAACCGCACTATGACAAAAATAATAAAAGTACTCACTCGAGTGTAACAAATTCCACCGTTTATTCTATCGAAACGATACTCTGCAGCATAACCAAATCTTGAGTCAGCGAGCAATAAAATTACTATTAAAAAAAAACAAAAATCGAGCGAAACGGAACGCTAAATACGCTAAGAATATTCAGTTTTCACAATGTTCCCGAAAATATCAACAAAGTGATAAATGTTCAAGCATGAACAAAAAAACGTTACAGCTATTTCAATCGTCGTCATTGTTATTGAATGCCTATGATTTTTGTAATACCGATATTAACCCTCACAGTTGCTACGCTGGGTTAATGAAATATCTCAGGTTTTTTTCCTCTCAGTTTCAAGTATCATACGGTCAGTTAAATTTGTAGCTCATTCTATCGCGGAAGAAAAAATTACGAATTTTTTTCTAAAAATTGCCACTTTTCAACGTTTTTTTGAGTTTGACAATTTTTTGAATATATTCAAATGTGATTTTTTTCTTTGTAACACATGTCAGCTTTTGAAGCGAAATTTTAATAAGTTCCAAAAAAATTTGCAAGAAAAAGTGATCAAGAGTTTGTATTTGACGCTGGGGTAGAATGTTACCCCAGTGTGGCAAGTACGTGATTTTACAGAAGTGGGGCAAGTCACGGTTAATTGTTACCGTATTGTATTAATAGACAGTAATTCACAAAATGTCGGTTTATTACACTAAAACTATTTTCTTACATTTCCATTATATTGTTACTATTATTGAACCGCAAGGGTTTTTTCAACCACGAGGTATATGCAATTTTGTATCGCGTGAATTCACTCTATACAGTCGAAACCAGGAGAGGTCGTTCAAGCGGTAAAGGACGCAATTGACATCGGTTATCGTCATATAGATTGCGCTCATGTTTATGGGAACGAGAAAGAAGTTGGCGAAGCGTTGAGGGCAAAAATATCAGAAGGCGTCGTAAAACGAGAGGACCTCTTCATAACGAGCAAACTATGGAATACTTATCACAAGACCGAGCTGGTTCAAGGCGCAATCGAGCAAACCTTGAAAAACCTTGGTCTTCAGTATCTCGATCTGTATCTCATTCATTGGCCGATTGCCTACAAAGAGGGTGGCGAACTATTTCCAAAAAATCCTGACGATAGCCCCGCGTTGAGCAACACGGATTATCTCGATACCTGGAAAGGCATGGAAGCTGTACTCAACAAAGGTCTCACTAAAAATATCGGTGTGAGCAATTTCAATTCCGAACAGATCGAGAGATTGCTGAAAAATGCAACCGTCAAACCTGTAACGAACCAGGTACTTAATCTCCTCAGAATGTTTTATCTTCGACAATTGTATAATTATGTTGGAGGAGCTACGATTTTTCATGAGCGGCGTTCGTTAAATGAGTCGACTGAGAAGAAATCTATTTCAGATCGAATGCCATCCTTACTTGAACCAGAAAAAACTTTCGGACTTTTGCAAGGCTCGTCAAATTGTCATAACAGCTTACAGCCCTCTCGGCTCGCCGGATCGACCATGGGCAAAGCCTGACGATCCCAAGTTACTCGACGACGAAAAACTGATCGAACTGGCGAAGAAGTATGGAAAAACTGGAGCTCAGGTTCTCATACACTATCAGGTAATTCAGTGATTTTAAACTTTTTTTATATTAATTTTGAAAAAAAAATGTTAAAACATTTTCTTGCGTTGAAATTGAGTTCCATAAAAATTGGTTACACTTCCAAAGCTCGATCGTGGTCACGTGGTGATTCCAAAATCCGTTACCAAGTCTCGAATAGCTGAAAACGCCAATATCTTCGACTTCAAACTTAGTCCGGAAGACATTGCCTACATCGATACCTTTGATTGCAATGGCAGGATCTGTCCAATGACTGGGTAATTTTATCTATGTATAATCCGTTTATTGTTATTCTTTGTCTTTTCACTCGTTTCATTACTAAAACGAAACTGTTCTTTTCATTAATTTTTTTCAGAGCGGAATCCAGCCAGTACTACCCTTTCCGTATTCCCTTTTAAAAATGTACAAAGTCACTGCGAGTTCTAGAAATTATTATTCTAAGTCATACGATATACGAAAATTTCATTATGATTCTTAAGCGAATGAAAAAAAAAGCAATACCATGATGAATTGTCAATTGAGGGTTGAAATTGTGCCTCTTCGATTTTTTACGCAATAATCATTGAAAATAAAATTCACAAAGCAATACAACGCTTCTTTGCTTGCTCCTTCGAATTGAAAAAAAAATCTCCGACGATAATTACCAAGCATGGATAATTACCAATGCCTGTAATTGTTCTTTGGCATTGTCGCAATGACTTAAAATTTCTATATTAATTTCGTTTTTTCGTTAATATTTGTCTATCGACTGAGATACAATGGCATTTCTCATCTGAACGAGGCACATCCATCCTTTCTGTCGTAATGTTGCTCGATCAGATTTACAACTCGCGCAGCGATGTCTAATGTCAAAAAAATCTAACACAAAGATTAGTCACGATGCAGAAATATTCTCAAAATCGGAGTTCCTAAAATGTTGTGTTCCCAAAAATCTCAGTGCTCTTACTTTCCGTGCTGTTCGTTTTCCAAGTTCAATGGGAACGTGCAGCAAAAGAGATTCAATGAAATCAGTTCAATTAATCGAATACCGGACTAATTAGGTGATAAGATGATCCATGAATTAACGCTTTTATCGTACTCGGCCGCGTGCCCATCAGTTCTGAATCAAGACCATTGTTTATTTAATATTTCCGGAAGTAAAGATAATCTATCGAATGAGGTAATGATGACCCAATGACCGTTCGTCTTCGTGCCATTTCCGACTGTTTTTCACCGTGCCCATATCGTTTGAAGCGAGAAGGACGGGTAGGCAGTGGAAAAAACAAGATAGCGAATATGAACGGGTCTCTAGAGTCGATTGCATTATGGGAGGGGATAGCCGTCTATTTATCGAGCGGAAGATGAATTTTTTATACAAAAACCAACAATGATAATCCGTTATGCCTTTGTACCGTGCGTTGCCATGTCAGTCCGACAATATCGCGCGTCATAATCGCGACGTTTGAATCCACAGAGTAAATTCGACGATAAATACTTATATTCCACTCTGACTTTACACAATTGCTTAATCTTTACTTTTCCTCGCTAATTTCTCAATCCAACTGTCGACCGAGCTCAATGGCGTATCACACTTTTTACAACGGGAATCAAATACCCAGTCTCGGTTTGGGTACTTGGAAAGTATGTTAATAATTATTATCACATTTTTTGTAGCTTTTTAAACTTTTTTCATCGAGAGTCTCCCATCACAGTGATATTACTATCGCGATATACCGACGTTTGATACGCTTTGATCCAGAGTACGAAAATTCCATACGTTTTCGAACTGATTAAATTGTCAAAATAAAAATGTGTTTTTTGTTAGAGTTGAAAAAAAAAATTTCTGAAAATGATTCGATAGAGAAATTCTTGACGGTAGAATAAATTTGGTTTTCATCACCAAGAAACAAGTTCGCCTGTGCCTTCTCGTCGCATTTTGTATAACTTTTTTGTATCGATAAGAGAGTATCGATACATTATCGATTTTATCGACAATGTCGTAGACTGAGATTCTATTTTAGTCAAAAGCAGGTGATGTGGAACAAGCTGTGAAAGATGCAATCGACATTGGCTATAGGCACATCGATTGTGCACCGGTTTATGACAACGAGAAAGAAATTGGTGCTGCACTCACGGCTAAAATAGAAGAAGGCGTTGTCGAGCGTGCCGATTTGTTCATTACCAGCAAACTTTGGTGCACCAAACATCGGCCTGCTCTCGTCGAGGCCGCATTAAGAGTCACGCTCGAAGACCTTTGTTTGGATTACCTTGATCTTTTTCTTATACATTGGCCATTTGCGTTCAGAGGTAAAAGAACACTTTTTTTTTATACTAAGATCGGACAATGATGAAAAAAGCACAAAATGGAATTATAATGCAATCTATTGATTGTTAGAAAAGAACTGTCTGCGAAATGGACATTTTTGTCACTTTTTACGCACGAATTTCGATTCGCGGGCCAGGGATTTGCTCACGAAAACTCCCCCGTCACTGCGCATGCGGATAGCAGCGAAGTGTGGTGGGGCAAGCATCCCGCCTATCCTGTCCCAGCTGTCGCCAAGTTCAGCTGCGCACGTTCCAGTGCGTTTGCCGGCTGTCCTGATCCGCTCAGTTGTTTTCCAAATTGAGGACGTAGAACATTGATTCTACAGTCGATGAGAAATCTTCTGGATTTCGTCGTTAGATCGTACAAGGCGATAACTCAAAGTCTCGCGTAGACAAAGTATCGATACAGAGCTTGTGTTGAAATGGCAGTTAGAAATGATTACAGAATTTTTTTTTCCGAAATCACGATGACGAACGCTTGAGTATGCTTTCAAAAATGTCAACCGTGAGATCTTTTTAGCTATCGATTGGTTAAGCATCCCGATCAGTTGAGCTTTTTCGGAGAAAGTATAAATCACAATAATCAAAATATTCAGAACGTACGAAAAATCGTCTTGAGCCTAAAAAAGATTGAAACGATATTAGCTGACGAAGCGATTCCATTTTTAGAGGGCGAAGAATTATTTCCAACTTCGGAGAACGGTGATCTTTTGATGACCGATGTTGATTACGTTGATACTTGGAAGGCGATGGAAAGTCTCGTTGAAAAAGGCCTCGTAAAGAACATTGGCACAAGCAACTTCAATTCCATGCAGATCAATAGAATACTGGCTAACTGCAATTTGAAACCAGCCACCAATCAGGTCGAGTGTCATCCTTATTTGACACAGCTGCAACTCTCGGAGTTTTGTGCTGCCAACGGAATAATATTAACTGCGTACAGCCCTCTCGGATCACCGGATAGACCTTGGGCCAAACCGGAAGATGCCCTGTTACTCGAGGATAGAAAGATAAAGGCAATAGCAGCTAAATACAATAAAACACCGGCTCAAGTGGTGTTGCGTTATCAGGTGAGAACTGATGAGAGAATGAGGAAAGGGTGCGCTGGAAACGGGAAATGCATGAAAACAAACGAGGCGATGGAGGTTTTGACGTTAGTTGCTGCAATTCGTTTTATACAATTGTTGATTACAAATGAACGACATGGTAAATATTTTCCAAATTTTTCGCGTATCTAGAAGGCCGTATTCTTAATTCTCATTAATAAAAATATTACATTAAAATATTAATTAAAAAATTATATTTATAATATAAATAAAAATATATAAAAAATTCTCATTTCTATCAATTAATATCATCATAACGCCGTGGTGGAAAAGAATACACTTTTGTGCATACAAAGATTTATGATGATTATCTTTGATTTCAAAAAAATGCAGCAATTGATTTTTGAGTTCATGCAATTACCTCGTTGAGCGGTCATCGAACGAAAGTCATTGATGACAGATTTTTCTTTATTTATTAACGCTGTATCGATCGATGGAACGACGCGCTAATAATAACGATGCCAACAGATCGAGCGCGGGCATGTTGTCATACCAAAATCAGTATCGAAAAGCCGTATTGAAGAAAACTTCAATATATTCGATTTTGAGCTTTCACCCGAGGACGTTCAACAGATTAATACGTTCGATTGCAACGGCAGAGTTTGCAACTTGCAATGGTTTGACACGTATGTCGATATTTCTTTCACGATTAATCACGATTTTGAAGTTTGCATCGATGAAACACAGTGAAAATACGATTTTTTTCCATTTCTCGAATTACAGATGTGTTTTACATTTGTTTTATTTATATTTATCACGACTCGGCGATTATAAATCCCGCGATTGGAAAAATACATACAACCCTCTGATAATCGTATATTTTTCATGATATTAACTGTAACTAATCACACGAAAAACCCAACGGAAATCTATTATCACTGAACGATTTTCGTCTGAGAAACAGCTGCTAAAAGACGTCTTTTTCTTTTTTTATAGCTGTGTTAAACACAAGCATTATCCATTTGCGGGAGATGTCGAATTTTGAGAAGGTTCAAAAAGCTGCTACGACTCCAAGGAACTACGACCGCGGACACTTTAGTCGCTGACACTCTTCTTGTCATTAATTCGATTAAAAACACTTTAATCGAATTACGCTAGTGAGTTTTTTTTATGCGTGCAGGACATGTTAGAAACGTCGAGTAAAAAAGAACATTACCCCTTCAACGAGTCCATTTTCGATCACTTTTGGTAGGATTTTGTCTTGACGGAATAATTTACAGCACTCAAGCGGTGCATCACCTGCACGTGAAAATCAAGATGGTAGCGTACAAATATGTGTCTTCAATTCTAGACACTTTAGAGTGAGTGTAATGTGCAAATCGCATCAATGCTTTCCGTCGTTCGGAGTTATATAGAATTTTAAAAAAGTACATGAAACTTCCAATGTTTTGTTGCCATAGTTCGGAAATTGAAATTTCGTGCCGCCGATTTCTTTCACTGTGTTAAGATACCTTCATTCGCTCGTAAATATTTTCTCACCAAGATTTAGCACAATACGTTGTTCTTAATTTTTTTTCGCTTTCAATAAAGACTGGAAACGTTGGTGTCCAGGATGAAAATTGTGCTAGAATTTTTTCATACGCGTCCCAAATCGGTGTTTGTCAAAAAGATTCCGAAGAAAAATCGCTGCCGTTGCAGCCGCAGTCACAACATTCGGAATATTCTTCCTCCGTGCTGTCCTGCTGATCGTCGAACTTCTTTGGGTCTCCGCGAGATTTATGATCTTCGTTGACCGCAGCATCTCCATTTTCGGAACAATTACATGCCAAGTTCGACCCGTGTCTGGCGCATTTTCCCTTGCACGAGTGAGACGGAGCATCACGACTTTCCCGCGAGGGAGGAATCCAACCGAAGCATTTTTTACACGTCGTACTTGCCGCAAATTTAGCATTCCGTGCCGTTTGACAGCAAATGTTTCCTTTGCAACATTTCCACTTTATCGATGTCGAAGGACTCGATGATTTGCACGAAGATTTGATGGAACTCGATAATACATTTTTACAGCAGGCTGGACACGCTTTTCCTTTCGATTCTCTTTGCTTCGCGGTGAAAATAGAACAGCAGGGTTTTGAGGAACAGACGGACAAGTGAACGGACTGTTGACGGCTGGCAGCACCACAGACATTACGACACGGTGAAGACCTCCGGGTTGACTGTGCTCTACCGGAAGTTGAGGTTTTCGATGCCGTGGAACAAGAGAATTTGTCGTAACATCCAGTCGCACCAGATACACCACGAGCATGGGGTTTGAATGGTTTCTGCCAAGGACGAATTGAACAATCATTCATACAGAAATTGATCGCTTTATCAAAAAAACTAAATTTCACCTCCTTTCCGCCAGTTTCTCCTCGGGTCGAGGATGACGCTTTCATCTCGACGCGTTTCAGGTTGGAAGTTCCGGCGGACGCTGGATCCGGGCGTTTCGCCACGGTCTTGTCCTCCGCAGATCTCTCTTTTGAACTAGATGGCTAATAATTTTTATTCGTTTTATTGTGTATACTATCAAGCTGTACAATTTTAGATCTAACCAGGATTTCGATGATCAACCGTTCCTTTATCATTTTTTAATATCCTGAATAAGGAGTGTGGAAGAAGTTAAAAACAGTTCCTTCCACCAGGTCATTTTATTATACAGTTAGAAAATTAGTTATTCATCGTCTCATTCGAGTTCTGTTGTTGGTGATGGAAAAATTTCATGCTTTTGTACGAGTGTACCGATATCGATTGAGTGAGCGGATAAATTAAACAGCAATTCGATGAACACAATGCAATGGTCTCAAAGGTATTTATTAACATTTTCAAAAAAATTTGAATAAATAAAACTTTTGAGTAACCAAATGGTAAATGGTAAAAGGACTTTTCATTCGATGTTTGCTAGCCAAAATGGCATCACGTAAAATTGATGAAGTGATTGAATAATAATGTTGAAACGTATGTACATAAATTGATAAATTGATTGAATGTATTAACTATTACTTATTTATTAAAATTTAAAAAATGTATAAAAAAATGTATGTATAGAATAATAGAAAGAGGCTTGTTCGATGAAAGTTTGTTCAATATTTCAGTGAACTAATAAGTTAAATTTTATTGATTGGAAAAAAACAGTTTGACAGACATATATATCACGTCCATTATTTTAAAACATTACGCAGCAGCAGTACCACATGCGTAATTAGCTGTCTCTAATTCAAAGCTTTTTACTCACAACTTGTTTCTCTCTGGACATTGGTTTTTTCTTAATCTCCTGCGAGTTTTTCATTTGCGTATTCAGAGAGCAGGAATAAATTCTTTTTTCGCACAATTGGTCGTTGCACATGGATTTTTGAAATTCTCTCGACGTGAGAATACGATTTATTTGCTCTTGAAATATCGTCTCGCGTTCCTCAAGTTCTCTTATGCTATTTTTTAGATTGACTTCTTCCTCGCCGAGTTGTCGAATTTTTGCTAAGCAAAAAAGGTCGTCCGAGTGTATCGAGTGCAGACTTGGTGATTTTTTTTTATTCAGTTCTTTTTCAAGGCTCCTCGCGGTCTCATCGATTTCTTTATTCTCCAATTCAATGGATTCTAATTCCATTTTAGATTCTTCGAGTTTGATATCCGCAGCGATTATTTTATCCTATTTTCAATAAATTTAATACAAAAATTTCAACTTCCCTTGTTTCATAATCCGAGAATTGAACGTCGTTTTGTACCGAATAACCGATGAAAAATAAATACCGACGGAAAAATTAAACTCGCACGATGTGTAAGATAAATGTCTGTATCGCTAACCAACGAAAGCATTCAATGTTTAAAAAATTAGTATACGCACTTCTATCATCTTACTTTGTAAGTTGGGATGTTTTATTTTGAGGCAACGTTTTTTCTCTTTTATCCAAGTTTCAAAATAGATAATACTTTTTGAAAGGAAAATATTCCCACAAGTAAAAAAAATCTAGTCCAATTACAAACGTCCCTCATTGGAATATTTAATCTTCTATTTAAATAACTTGGGAAAAATGTTTGCAGAGTTCAAAACTACTTCCCTTGTCCACAAATGTTTTTGTACAAAATGAACATGACGGCTTTGTGTAACATGAAACTCTTTACGAGAAATTCCCGAAAATCAAATACGCCTTATCAATATTTCGAGAGGTGCTGACACAATATTAATTATGATTCAAAACATGCACTAAAAATTGAATAAATGTGAGAACGTTTAGAGCGCATTATGTAATGAAAAATTAATATCCCCCTAGTGATGATATAAAACTATCAATAACAATTTTTACTGACGAACTCTCAAGAGGAAAAAATGAACATCCTAATGTAAGTACATGATTAAATATATGTATACGTTGCGCGAGAAAAAATATATGCAAGGAAACGTTATAGATTTTCGAATGAGACTAGTTAGAACTCGATCTGTTGCAACGATCGCAAGACAATTTTTTACATCGGCGGGAATCGGGATTTTAAGGGAACCACGGAAATGTATACTTTCTTTACTTTTGACAACTTGTATCAAAGATTTTTTTCTTCGTAGCTTTTCGTTAACTTAAACCATTCAAAAGGGCATCGCACACCGTTATAAAAACACCCATTGTAAGTGTAAGTTTGATGATCAAGGAAGAGTTGTTCTTCCTGAAAGTTATGATCGTTTAATAAAGAAATAAAATGCTATAAAGCCGAAACGTCTTATGGCTCATTCGGCGATGAATTTAGTACTCTTTGGAACAAACAATAAAATTCACTATTTCCATGTAAATTCAATTAACGTTCAATTTAATCATTCAAATTGGATAATCGATAAGAGTGGAGGAGTCATCTGCAGTTACTTACTAATTAGTAAATCATTTTTTATTCTTATAAAACCGCGGGTTATTACGAACTGATGAATAATCTGAAAAAAACTACGGAAATCAAGTTAATTAATTTGGGGGCCTGTGCCAGAATCGCAGAATTTATCTCTGTATCAGAACGAGCGAACGTCAATGTTCGATGATGAATTCAGTTGTTTTTCTTGCGCTTTTTGTTACTTATCTTTTTACGTCTTGGGTAATCGGTTTATCTGGTTTTCAGTCTAGACATTCTCCATTTCACATATACGAGATGAAAGGCTGTTGATATAAAAATAAACGATAAACAAAAAACTGCCCACAAGGAATACCGAGTTCTCGTGTATGAGGATATTATACCCTCGAGAAGATCGTTAAAACTGTGATTCCATGCGACAATTAAAAATCTTCCAAGGTGAATGACCAACTGGATTTACCGTTTTGTTTCAACATCAAGAAATGCACGTTCAAATGATGCACGTTATCAAAATTTTCAATGCCGAGAAGGGAATATTTTTTACTCCCTTCAAAATCTGATTTGCACTGATGTACAAATCCGTCTTGCAATCGTTACAAGAGCACGAGTAGCCACCAATTTTGTTCGGAACGTGTGTAATAAAATTTCCTTAAAAGTGCTTGTTTGGGATTTTTGGAATCGACCAATGTTTTGCTGAAAACTGTAAAACACTGAGTGTCTCTAATTGAATAGGCGCTCACTGTATATGCGTTAATGAGTATACGATAATAAAACTAATTATGATTTATGTAATTATAAGCATTTGAAATTAATTTTTCTGTCCAATACGAACTTATTCTCTATGGTGCAAAACATTAGACGATGACAGTTATTTGTAATGAACATGAGTCGTTTGAAATTATTTCTCTCGATAGATGTCTAATAATCAATTAATAAATTAATCTTCAATAAATAAATTGTTCAATACAATAAAAATAAGTTATTCTGAATAAATGAAAAAACAATCATTCTAATTCGACCGTCAAGTCGGAAACACTGTAAATATCGCGTGTGTAGTCACTCACTCCTTATCGCAATATATTGACAATTCAAATTTTGCATTACTATACACCTGAAGAAAAAGCAACGCTTCTTAACGATTTGTCTCGTACACCGATCTGCTCTATTTTCAAAGCAGACTTTCTCACGAATGGATAATGAATTTCAGATCGAAATTTCGCAGAGTTGTGGAGATAACTAACCCGAATGATGTGACGGAAAAAACTAGAAGGAAAAACGTGTCTGTGAATTAATTAAAGCGGCAAAATGTGGTGCCTCAAGGAATTGACATTTACGTAACGATTAATAGATCTATAAAAAAGTCTTATTACGCACATGTCAAATATATTGTTAAGAATTTTGTAAAAGCAATATTTGGACATTTTTTATATAATGTGCCATAATTGATATTCCTGTACGTCCCATCTCCGAAACTATGAAAGAAAAACCTTATTGAAAAATCAAAACTATGTGTTATTTCGTCGAAATTACAGGAAACCTGTGGTGATTTTCAATTTCGTGAAAAACTCCGGTAACTAAACTTTATTTATGTGGAACGGTATTCGTTTCATGTGCATAGAACCCGTGTACAGCATCATAAGATGACCGAATCTACCTAGATTGTCACTATAATCTCGGTCAGACCGATGATAACGTCATATACACACCAAACGCTACATACAGAACACGTATGTATAGTCTGACTCGCGCTTGACCTAAACCCTATCTTCGTTTTTTTTCATATTTCCCTGTACCTCATTCGATTAAAATGCGAATAGGAGTGTAAAATGATGATTGGCAATATTCCGTCGGTTCAATCGTAGCAGAAACTGCATCATTAATGACAATTTGAATTACTCGATGATGATAGAAAAATTGAAGAAAAACATTCACAAGTGTTTCTTATGAATGTCTTTCTTCAATTTTTATAAGACACATCACTTTTTAATAATAATATCATCAAAAAGTTATGAACAAACTGCTTTAAAAAATATTCGTTAAATATTACAAGTGTTTTTCTTTTCATATGAAATGAGTTGGATGATTTTTCTGAACATACGTGAATTTTCAAAGTAACGTTCCCATCGTTTTGAAAATTTTACTAGAAATATCGGAGAGTTCTGAAAGATTCTGAAAGATTTCGTTCAATTTTTATGACAATCTTTCCTTTTTCCGTTTCATTGATATTTCTCACATTTTTGTCACATTGCCGAGTAATTGAAATTATTTATCAAATTTATTCTTGCTACGATCGTACTTCCGGTATATTCTCACGAAAATGTAAAAAAATAACGCGTTGGAAAACTACCGGATCAGGAATTAATGACATTTATCTTACACCATTTGTAGGGAGTTTTTTTCTTGTTTCATCTCGATAATCGAGATTTACCGGAACTCGTCGTATGTCGAATTCAATCGTGCCGTACGTGCAACTCGGCTGTTTCCATGTTGAGACTCTGGACAGTTTTTCTTAAATTATCCACAAGTTTCTCCGATGGATCGTTATTCGGTGAAAGCTTGCCCATGATTTGTCGTATCTTGCACAGTGGTGGATCATCGCATTTCGATCTAGACGTCCACATGTTAAAGGCCATAAGAGCGGGTATCGATCTCTCCAAAGTGCCAATTTTTTCTTTCAGATACTGCTGACGATTCGTCAAATCGCAGCGCCGTTCTTGAATTTTTGAAACTGCATTCTCGAGGAAAGTAGCACCTTGTTTATTCATTTTTAGATCGGACTTGGAACCTGTTGTAAAGTTTATTTATTTATTCACAAAATGTTTTTTTATTTGACGTCTACCTTGTTCTCAGTAAAAACGTCCATTAAAAGAAAAGGTGCATCTTTATTATTATTACACTAAATAAAATTATTACAATTATATCACATTCCCTGTTTTCATAAACAGCTCCGGGAAACTAACATAGTGACATCATTTTTGGTATCATAATTTAAGGACTTTTCCAAGTAATCGCGTACCGTTATTTGATAAGTTTGCCATTTATTTCTCTCGATTTACTGGTTATTTTCCGGCGGAATTCAACTTTTTCAGTATTCGGAGGACGCTTCGTTGTTACGAGAACCAGCGGGGCCACGTTGAATTTTGATATGGTCGATGAGTGTCATCCAACCTTTTTCTCTCGAGCAATCGAATGCAGTTGATGTTACAGGACCATGTTTATCGCCTCGAAAATTATTCCATCATTTGCTGTCACTTTGACGGTCTTTAAATGCCTATGTTCTCGCCTGATCATCTCTTGTGAATAAAAAAAAAAGAAAATTCATGATCACCGCAATTTAGCCAAACATTCTGTCTCGCGAATACAGGCCAGAAAGCTATCACGTTATTTTTTATACCCGCGTTCTGCGATGGTATTTGAATCGATAAATTATTCATACGTCGTCACAATTGGTCACAATAAATGGACGAAAAGTTATGGTTTAGGGTCACGCCGAACATGAACAGACGGGCTGTTTGATGGGTTGATCTTATTTTCAACATTCTAGTGCGATCTATCAGGTAAGGCTTTTACTTATGCTGAATAACCATAGAAAAAATGGAAATAATCTCCTTGCGTTTAAGATATACAGAGACTGGATTTCGTTGAGTTGGTGCTAATGTTACGGCGTGAAAATAATACCGAAAAATGTTTACTACAGTTTTACATATCTTTTTAAAAATCGTTTTACATAATTACACCACGTTTTTCATATCGACACTATTATTGTTAATATTATTATCGCTCGCCCTTGGAACAAAGGTTAGAGAAAAAACATGGTGAAAATGTGTAAACCGAAGAGTGAAAAAACATCCGATGGCATGAAAAACGAAGAACATTTGTCCGCATCGTCAATGGAGCTGAAGACAAGTTCGGAATCTTCTCTCATTGAACCGAAAAATTGCGAAACAAATGGATGCTGCCAGTCTGAGAGGAAAATCTTCACTGCGCCCCCTGGTGTTAAGCGTTATAACGTGAAATGGACCAACATAAGGAGGAATTCAGGTGATGAATTTCATGTGATTCCACTCGTGTTGTTACTGTAGCCGAGTGGCATTATTCGGGGGGAGGCTGCACAGAACGTGGCATTTCGAAAATGTTTAAATGTTCAGGGAAAATCATTTTGGCGTTATTGTATATAATCATGAGATAATACTCAGAGAGGAGAGCAATTGCAGTGTGAAGTCCCGTACTAGACCGAATCCCGTTGAACAAATGTTGTTAATGATGTTAAAGGGGCTAGGTGCGCATTGTCTGATTGGTTATTTGTAGATTGGAAGCTGGGTGTGATAGCCGGATAGACAACAGCAATGATATTATAATTACTGTTTTTTAAATGGTAATTTTCGAAAAAAAATGATCGATATTTGCAGTTTTTTAAATTACAATAATTATAAAACATTTCTTGTAAAAGTATTTTGCATTTATTCTGAATTCAATGTGGATATTTAGCTTGTATTGATTTTAATTTTGACATTGGGATCACAACCATTTAAGTTGTACAAATAAGACCTGAGTGACGATTGATGAACGAACCTGGGTCCATCAACTTCACTGTGAGATTGTGTTACAATTGTGAATTTGCATAAAATTATGTCCCTTGCCATCGAGATGCCGCCGCTTTACATTTTCACCTGAGATTCGATGGTGAGCCGCTCATCTCGAGGTGTAGGAATAATTTTTAGCTGATGCAGCTGTGCAAATGCGAAAGACCAATGCGAGACACGTTGATAACCACAATTGACTCGTGGATGCATTTCTAACTGCGTTTTGAATAGTATATTTTTAATAATTATCGGCAGCAACTTTTTTTTATAAATCAAAACAATAATAGATATTGGTGTTAAATCCCAGACGTAACAATAGTAACACAAATTACAAGCCGTCTCCTTTTTATATCAATATATGATTTTAACGTCAAATGTATCAATCCTTAGGTGGGCAAAAATTAATTTTCGTTTGGCCTCAGAAGCCATCAAATCGGACAAATTACTTGATCTATTTCGTGCCACTGCTACGACGAATGGTCATTGGACTGATGTATTTGGGTTCTATTCATCTCTGGCCAGGCGAATTTTTGCCTTCGATTATACCACCGACAGTTCCTCTACCCAAACCACCTGTCCGGTGCAACGTTATCGAGCCCTTATGGGATGAAGAGGATAAAACTTCGACTAAAAAGCCTTGACTTATTCTGCGATGTCATTTTCTCTCAGCCCTATCAGGATTGCTCGAACGAAGCTCATCGTGTTATTCATGTTCATAACTTTTACATGACTTTGATATATTCCGGGGAACTTTCGTTTACATGTCGTGCGGTGAAAAAATGTCTTATTTTTCAACACCAACTTGTTAACGACAGATAAAAAACCCATGCGAGATCGTTACAATGTGCACGGACTCAATCTTTCACTCGTACGATAAATTTTTTTCACCATTTTTTTGTATAAAGAAATAATTCGTGAATAAATTGAAAAACAATGAATTTATTATTTTTATTGGTAGTATTTACTTAGTGGTTTCGATGAATATCTAGAAATTAAAAAATATCCCAAAAGTCGATAATTCATACATGTTTCTGATTTACGTGCGTATAAATGACAATTTTCCAAATTTTCGCCCGACTCTTAGCAGTCTTGCGGAAGTTTTTAGGTACATTTTTCTCAGATGTTTGTCGTTAGGAAGCATGCAGATCCATTCTTGTTGATGTCAATCGAGATGTCAACAGTTTTTGAGCTTGGTGCAATGACTTATCGCTAAGTCGTCGGTCATCAAAGCCAAAATGGCACTTTTGACTTTCACAGTTGATTATCGTGAACTACTGATCGGCCAAGAAATTACAAGATAGAAATGACAAAATTTGCAAAGATACTCTATCGTATAGTTTCATTCCTTTTCAACAAATTTTTTGAAGTAAAACTTTTATATGTACGCTGGGCTTGGGGAGTAAACTGCTGGTGAAAGCGCGACGGGAGCGTTAAGAAAAGTGTGATTGGGCGAGGCGAACGAAAGTTTAGAGGGAGATGTCATAGTGGTAGTTGTTGATTAAATTTAATTTTTATATACTTACTTACGGTCGAGTAGGCTCAGAAGAATTAGGTGAAAACTATCGTACGTTGCCACTGATTTTTGTTAGCAGGAGGTTTCATTGTTCATTCAAGGTAAATTAGGATTGCGAATTAATAATAATAATCCAAACGAGCCCACCATAACACATGGAACAACGATCGACCCAGTTTTCTCTAGATATCTTCTAAATATATATTCAAAAATATATGTAAACCTATTGTATCAGTCTTACAACTACTACTACTGTGATTACCCATGTATGCGAAAATGAAAATAATGGAATGATGAATGAAAGTAATGAATAAAAATAAAAAATCCAATCTGAAATATTGATTTATCAATGAAAACCCATGAACATTTAAAAAAATATATTTTACTTTTATACATCTGTACACATCTGTATGTTGCGAAGAAGTTTTACTTCAGTTGTTAAAAACAAACCATGAAGCATCTTGTTTAGAGTTGATTTCTTTATTCTGGAAAAATTCTGGAAAAATATATGTTATGGTATAATGTACAGAATACATGTGGACAAATTTTTGAAGCTCTAGGATATTTCGTTTACTGTTTTTAGTACTTTAGTTCTTTATAACTAATAATAAATAAACTATATTCCGCACTTTATCATGAAAACTTAGGTCCCTAAGAGTCTAAAAAGAGTTTTTGTCCGAAAAAAAAGTGCAAAAATATATCAGAAAAGGGAAAAAAACCAAGCATAACAGGTGGGACAGCGTATGTCCCAGTGCCCCTCAAAGGGTTAATATCCAGAACCAGAGATTTTAAGCTTAGGATCGTTTTTTTTTGTTCTTCAACCATTTTCGAGTTAGTTTATTGAAGTTCCCTAAAAACTGTCGATAACTTTATTGATACTGCATATTGTTCAACGTAATGCATAAATATTCCTGCAACATTTTTGAATATATCTCACTTAACGGGTTATCGTACGATAACAATATTCAATTTTCTGAGAAACATTATAAGCAGGAATCCGAATGCAACCGGTGATAAATGACTCGACATTATTTCTCCACGTTTTATCCGACTAGGCTACTACTGACCGTTACAACTCTGAATACAGTTGAACCTTCCATAATTTGCGGTATGCAGACTGCATAAAAAATCAGCAACTACCACTCTAATGCCCTAATCGGATATTCGGTCCCCTTTTTCGGATTCATAAATATCCCAAACAATCAGAACCAACTGCGTACCAATTGAGAAAAGTATGGCTCTCAAGCAAAATTCGCTATGAAAGCTTGGAATATTTACATGATGTAAGATGCTAAACGACTACTTTATGCTAGTAGTAGAAACATTTGAATAATATAATCCGTGCCAGTTTTTCGTGCTGACGCGTACAGACGTACGATCGGAAGTGGAATACTTTCAATTAATAAAACCGGTTGGCTTATGATGATTTAGCGAATACAACTTTGTTATAGTAACGATATGTTTAGGAAAAACAAAATTCTATAAATTACATAACTCTCAGATATCACAGACATGGTGAAAAATTAAAAAATCGAATTTCATCGTGTACGTCAAGTACAACGTTATGAAAAAGTTTTGCCATGCTGACGAAAAACAAGAAAATAACTCCGAACGGCATTGGAAACATAATATCTCGAAATACCTTTCGGAAAAGTAGTTTGACTTTCCTTCAAAATACATTGGAGTGCAACGAGATCATATTCAATTAACGTCGATCACAGATCAATGTTTGCTGAAGCTACAAGTAATTCATTTGTTTTCAATAAAAAATGTCTGAATGTTTATGCTGTTGTTACGAGCCTTACAACTTCTTCCGAACGTTGCAACGTAACTCCCATTGAATATAATGACTCGGCGCTTTTTCCCCTCGACAATAATAAATCCGGAGGAGGCGAAAAAATGAATTATCTCGCGGGATATTTGAGAAACAGTGTAGACACTCACCGCGCGCGTGTGTATTTGTGTGTGTGTGAGTGTGTGCACGTATGAATGCAGGAGCGGAATATCTTCGTTCAGTTGCTCAGCCACAATCATCGTGCTCAGAACTCAGAACCGGTTATGCGTTTGTAGAGTATTTATATGAGATATTCCTGATGGTTACTCAAATCATGTCGTCTTTTGACAGAAACAAGTGTTTACGGAATATCGCCAAAGTTTATTTTTCCAGTTATTGATACGTTTGTGCGTGCTAGTGTTTAACTGCGAGCAAGATTTGCAATCGTTGGCTATAAGAGAAAATTGCGCATATTTACATTGTTTACGTCACACTTTGAATTTTCCTTTTTGAAGCTACTGGAGTGTTATAAACCGAAAATGAACGTCAAAATATTAATAATCGCGGCTGTAGCCGTGTTCATACTGTATGTCATAGCACGAAAATTTTATAAGTTCTATCTGTTTCGGAAACAACTGAATAAGATACCTGGACCTACTTATGCTATCCCACACTTCAGCGTGGTTTACCAATTAATGATCTTGCAAAAACACGGTAAGATACCGAGTAACTAATTAACCACTAACGTATCTTATACATTCCGATCCATCTGATTAATTTCTTCGGATACGTCCGACCTATGAAAATCTGATAATTTCAAATTTTTCAAAGGAATGTAATTATATTAAACTTAGCAATATATCACGAATTATAGAGTAAAAAACATGAATTTTTTCCGCAGAACGTCTTGAGTGGTTCAATTCTGTAGCTAGTCAATTCAAAAATGGTTATTGTCGAATATGGCTGGGAACTCACGGAAGTGTACATATTCGTAAACCAGAACACGTTGAGGTAGATTTTATATTTTTAAATTGAAGGTCATCCATATATTTTTATATTGATTATCATTATTTTTTAGAATACCGAACACACCGTGTGATAAATCTCATAGCATTCTGATTATAGTATGAAATTTAACGTGTAGCATGAAATATAAAGTCATGTGATTATGACTGCCGGAATTAATTGCTATTTACATGTAATTATTTCATCTTGGCAGGTGATACTTCGCAGCAACGCGGAGATAACAAAATCCGACGTTTATGACTACCTTGTACCGTGGTTAGGGCGTGGACTTTTAACTTCAACAGGTATAATTAACTGTTTTTTTAATAAGCCTACAATGTTCTAAAAATTCCAAAAGTGACAGATATATCATAATATTAAAATATAAAAGATTGTGAATTCAATTTTTAGCATAGGGTCGAAGGGTTCAGTTAGTTACAACTTTGAACATAATGTTTTTGATACACAAGGTATTCAAAAAGTGT
The DNA here is from genome assembly GCA_959613375.1 of Heteropelma amictum. NCBI lineage: Eukaryota > Metazoa > Arthropoda > Insecta > Hymenoptera > Ichneumonidae > Heteropelma > Heteropelma amictum. The sequence continues at coordinate 13,357,946 of OY390723.1, forward strand.
GGGACCCCTTTATCGTCTTGAATAGAACGTACTTTCACAGAAAATAACTCAAGTAAAATTCCATGGGTCATCGACTTTGTGATGACCTTGAACTCAACTTTGAGTGTTATTTGGAGGTCGAATGGAGTTTTGTAAATGGAAAGCCCAATTTTTCATTCCGGATTTAATAAGAGCAGGAAATTCAACGCTTAGAAATGTTCTTGTGGTAATTTTTTAACGTGACCTTCAGGGATCATTCCAAGGTTAAATATTTATACCCAATTGGATATTTTACCTTAGCTGGCTGGATCTGTAACCGATCTTGCCTGTCATGGCTGGATATGGTCTGATAACATACCACAATCCCTGGAGGTCACGCGCAACAAACGTTATGTTGTTGTGGTAATGGTTAAAAGTCACAGTAAATAGCGCAAGTCTGGGTAAATTTCCCAGTCATAAAATTCAAATTTTTCCCAAATAGTTCGTAAACATTTCGTCTACTCATGCTAAATGAATTCGTCGGTTAATCTCGATATTCATGCATATAAATTCAAAAGTCAACAAAATTAAAGTCCAACGGATATTGATGAGTACTGAAATTCTAATCGCATCGATATTTTCGATACGATTTTCATTTTGATTAACTACATGAATATTTTCTTTCATCCAGGGCCCGAATGGTTTCACGATAGAAAGCTGATAACACCGGCGTTTCATTTCAACATATTAGAAGAATTTGCCGAAGTGATGATAGATAAGGCGGCCATTTTAACAAAGTGTTTAGAACAGGAGATAAAGGTTCACGGTGACAAACCGTTCGACATCTTCCATCTGACTGTAAAAGCTGCGTTGGATATAATATGTGGTAATTTGTTTTTTTTTCATCGAATTTATATCAGCCGTGAAACGGTTTTGCGAATAAATTAATGACTATTGCGATGTGAATTTAGAAACTTCTATGGGAATTGATCTCCACGCTCAGGATCACGTTCAAAGCGAATACTTCCAAGCTGTTCACGCGTAAGTTTTGCACAATGTACAATAAATCAATGTAGTGTAAACAATAATCAATGTAGAACAAAAAATTGGCCATGTTATATTTATTTAAATACTCGCGCACATAATTTTTCCTCCACATTCTTCATTCGATTGGTTTTTCAGTATCACCGAGGGTGTTACTTTTCGACTTTTCCGACCTTGGCTGAAACTGGATTGCATATTCTACAGGACGGCCTACGGAAAAAAATTCAAAAAAGCAGTGGAAGATGCCGAGTATATTTGCACTCAGGTCAAAGACATCTTATTACTTTGGTCTTCTATGTCGACGATCTAAAATCGTGTTTTAATCATATTGACAAGTTATAAAATTGTTCATTTTTTATATAGGTGATCAGAAAAAAGCAGGAAGAAAAAAAACATGGCCACATCACGAATTCACAAAATGAAATATCCGCGAAAGATGAAGTGCCTGGTGAGTTTGCGGCATTTCATGCAGGGATTTCGAAATAGCGTTCTTCGTATGATACAAATTACATTGAACTGAGAGATTTCGCATAATTTAATAAACGATTGCTATCATTTCAAATGAAATCATTATCAAGTATGAAATTCATCATCAAACCCTTTTAAATCACTGACTATGGTGATGACAATGTCATTAAATTATTACATCAAAGAATATTATAATTTTTCATAATATTATAGATTGTATAAAGAGAAGAAGTCCCATACTGTACGAAAATACAATTCGTTTACTATCGTTAATGCAACAGGCAAACGCAAGAGGAAGGCATTTTTGGATATTTTGTTAGAAGCAAACGAAAAAGAAAATAATCCTCTAACGATCAAGCAGATTGAAGCACAGGTCAATACGTTTATGTTTGCGGTGAGTTTTCGTTATGTCTGCGAAAAGTGGCTGATCATGCAATTTTTAAATAATTCTGCATTAAATACATATATCCAAAAATATATAAAATTATTTCGAAATAAATGTGAGATTAATATTCAGGGTCACGATACGACAGGCGCGCTGATTGGTTGGACACTCTTCTCTCTCGGAAACGAGTTGTACATACAGTCAAAAGTACACGAGGAACTCGACGATGTACTCGGGGATGCTGACGATGAAACTACGTTAAAACTAATGCCAAATCTTAAATATCTCGAGAGAGTTATTAAAGAAGCGCTGAGACTCTATCCAAGTGCAACAAACATCAGTAGAAAAATCATAAACGACATGAAAATAGGTAAACAATCTCGTTGCTTTCGTGTACGATCAACAGTTGTAACTGAGAGAAGAAAAAAAATGACGTCTTTCACATTTCCAACTTTCATTTTCACATAGTATAATATAAGAGCCCCAGCCGCTATAATTGGAAAACGACGGTAGTTGACGTCAATCTGAGGTCGGATTTCGAAACATTGAAAAAAATATGATAGAAAACTTTTTTGCAAGAGGATTTAGTGGTATTTTTCTAGAAAACACACTGGATGAAAAAAAGGAAAAATTAAGGGCATTTCAGGAAGTTTACCAAATTGCTACAAAATTGGGATCAATCATTTTTTCTTAATTTAACCGTTTAGAAGATATTGGAGGAAAAAGCCAACTTTCCAAAAAAACTGGCAGTCGGATGTTAAAAGAATGTTAAAATTGAGATAGAGCATTCCAACTTTGGGTCAATTTTTTTTCTTGGAAAGGAATCGTTCGAACCCTTGGGAGAGGAAAAATTCGATATTGACCTAATTAAGGACCGCCCTGTTGAATATTCAACATATCTCAGAGACTAAGCGGAAAGAATGATATAAATTTTCCTAAAAACTCTGTTATATTCTTGTTTATCATTCAAAGCTGGCAGGAAAAATTTTTGAGAACAGTTGCAAAATGAACGCAAAAAATGTACAATTTTCTATCGCTCTGCATAGGCAACCTATGGAAATTTGCAATTCTTATTACAATTTTGCGAATGATCATGCATCAACGTCCGGCTCCGCAAATTTTATACAATTCCTAAAAAAACACTTTTGGCGAGGCAACTACGTTGATCTGAAAACAAGTCCGGCAGAATGCATTGCGCAGCTCTGAAGACATTTAACAAAAATTGGCGGGTCATTAAATGTCTCTGAGAATGCTGCCTGATAAAAAAAATTGATATCACGTTTAGCAGCTCTTTGCCTCCGTCGAGCTCACTTTCACTACTAGCCTGTACCGTGTCGGGACATCCCATAGAACATAGTTTATACTGAATGTATGATACTCGAAAACTAAGACACCTTCATAGACAAATTTATTAAAAACTTTCAGGTGACTACACTGTTCCAGCAGGTACTAATCTGAACATGCAAATTTACCAACTGCACAGAGACGCGTCCGTGTGGCCAGATCCTCTTCGGTTCGATCCTGATCGTTTTTTACCCGAAAACGTTAAAAGCAGACATCCCTATGCATATATACCATTTAGTGCTGGACCAAGAAATTGCATTGGCCAAAAATACGCTATGCTCGAAGCTAAAGTGGTCCTCGCTCAAGTACTACGAAAATTCAGTGTTAGAAGCGTCGAGACCCATGCCACTATAAAAAAGTTCAGTGAAGTCATTCTTAGACCTACTAATGGTATATACGTTTACATGGCTAAAAGAATGGATCACGCGGGTGATTGATTATAAAAATTGATTATTCAAAACACGTTGTACACAAGTGTTGTCACAGCTTTGAACTGTTCTGTCGCAATCAGTTTTGCGAAAGAACTTATGTGTGGGTATGGAACCCAGTTGCTATACATCGTTTGCAAAATAAAAAAATATCATCTACATTTCTTTTTTTCCGAAAAAATACGAAAAAAAATGGTACAAGAATGATATTGATCCACTTCGCTTGTTTTGCGTTTATAATTATCATAAAGTAAAGTGCGTGACGTAGAAAAATTTTGTCGAACGAAGAAGGAGGCGAAGAATAACCAAAACAGACAGTCGAAGGGTTCTGATCGAAGCCAACTGACGTGTCTGCGAAGATCTTTAACGAGTAATCCGCTTATCTCAACTTATTGTAGAATTAATAAAACTATTCCTACAGTATTTTGTTGATACCCAACGTAAGTTGGTTTGAGTTTTTACGCTCCTTTTTTATATTCCTGTATTCTATTCTTCCTTCTTTCCCGTCTTTGATCATCCACTTTTTATTGCTTCGAAGCTCTCTCTAATGAGCATCTATATAGGCGTCGTACCAGCCCTCGTATGGAAGGCTCAGAGACACTGCAGAAAACCCGTAAGGATAAAACCGAACGTTTTCGACAGAGTATGGTGGTTCTCGTAGGAACCACAAGTCCTCTGCTGATGACAGTTGGTTGACTTACGTGATTTTCTTTTTTTTTGTACAATCTTACTTTTATTTTTCACACTAAAAAAAAAATTTTCAAAGACAGCTACTATTTTGCTTACTTGGGGTAGATTTTTTACTTTTTTCGTACATACTGGCCAAAATAGAATTACGTAAAATTGATGAAGTATTGAACAATAATTTTAAAGCGTATCCCTCTGTAAAAAGTTGATGAGGTCCCGAAGTTGATACTTTATCGAAATTATATCGCGTGATTGTTGCCATTTTATTCGTTCCATGATTGGTCGCAACGTTAGTGAGAACGCAGCCGCGGCATGATTCATGCGTGACCGTATTCGCGCGGTTTTTTATGCTGTTTTTGACAGTTGTCGAGTTGTAACATTAATCGCGGTTAGCAAAGGTTATAGTTCTACGATAATTCATTCTGTGAAAAAGAAATCATCCATATCGAGTAAGCAAGAGTGCTATATTTCACAATTGAATTTATATTGTACTGAGAGAAAATGAGAGATAGTCCGGGAGAAGGAGAGTGAATAAACTAAACTAGCTTCTCCTGCACATTTTTTCACGGGAAAATTTTTCTCCCTTGCACATTAATGTTTTATAAAATTTACAAGAAATGATTCCTCGATCGGACGATCTCCCGAGAAGCGTTTTCCTTCAAAGTAGTGGCAAATGAAAAGAACGATCCACAACCCCATCAAAATTGAACCACGCATAGAGGAAACAACTCTAAACAAGATGCTTCATGTCCGGTTTCTGGAAATTTTTGTTCTACAGCAATGTCGGGCGGGTAAACAGTCTCGCAGGCGCAGTACTATCGCTCGACGCTGGCCCGGAGAGGCTATCTTTCCGCTCTACAGCAATGTCGGGCGGGTAAGTAGTCTCGCAGGCGCAGTACTACCACTCGTCGCTGGCCCGGAGAGGCTATCTTTCCGCTCCACAGCAATGTCGGGCGGGTAAGCAGTCTCGCAGGCGCAGTACTACCGCTCGACGCTGGCCCGGGAGAGGCTATCTTTCCGCTCCACAGCAATGTCGGGCGGATAAACAGTCTCGCAGGCGCAGTACTACCGCTCGACGCTGGCCCGGAGAGGCTATCTTTCCGTTCTACAGCAATGTCGGGCGGGTAAACAGTCTCGCAGGCGCAGTACTATCGCTCGACGCTGGCCCGGAGAGGCTATCTTTCCGCTCTACAGCAATGTCGGGCGGGTAAGTAGTCTCGCAGGCGCAGTACTACCACTCGTCGCTGGCCCGGAGAGGCTATCTTTCCGCTCCACAGCAATGTCGGGCGGGTAAGCAGTCTCGCAGGCGCAGTACTACCGCTCGACGCTGGCCCGGGAGAGGCTATCTTTCCGCTCCACAGCAATGTCGGGCGGATAAACAGTCTCGCAGGCGCAGTACTACCGCTCGACGCTGGCCCGGAGAGGCTATCTTTCCGCTCTACAGCAATGTCGGGCGGGTAAACAGTCTCGCAGGCGCAGTACTACCACTCGTCGCTGGCCCGGAGAGGCTATCTTTCCGCTCCACAGCAATGTCGGGCGGGTAAGCAGTCTCGCAGGCGCAGTACTACCGCTCGACGCTGGCCCGGGAGAGGCTATCTTTCCGCTCCACAGCAATGTCGGGCGGATAAACAGTCTCGCAGGCGCAGTACTACCTCTCGACGCTGGCCCGGAGAGGCTATCTTTCCGCTCTACAGCAATGTCGGGCGGGTAAACAGTCTCGCAGGCGCAGTACTACCACTCGTCGCTGGCCCGGAGAGGCTATCTTTCCGCTCCACAGCAATGTCGGGCGGGTAAGCAGTCTCGCAGGCGCAGTACTACCGCTCGACGCTGGCCCGGGAGAGGCTATCTTTCCGCTCCACAGCAATGTCGGGCGGATAAACAGTCTCGCAGGCGCAGTACTACCGCTCGACGCTGGCCCGGAGAGGCTATCTTTCCGCTCTACAGCAATGTCGGGCGGGTAAACAGTCTCGCAGGCGCACTACTACCGCTCGACGCTGGCCCGGAGAGGCTATCTTTAAGCTCTACAGCAATGTCGGGCGGGTAAGCAGTCTTGCAGGCGCAGTACTACCGCTCGACGCTGTAGTACTCGAAAGTAGTGGCAGATGAAAAGAACGATCGACAACTCCATCAAAATTTAACCACGCGCAGAGGAAACGACTCTAAGCAAGCTGCTTCATTTCCGGTTTTCGGACATTTTGTTTCAGATTTTTGCCACAGATTCTGGTCCAGCGTTCGATCGGCGGATGAGAGGAACGATCGACAACTCGATGAAAATTTAACCACACTCAGAGGAAGCGATTCTGAGCAAGTTAATTCGTTTCCGGTTTTCGGTTTTTAAGTTTCACGCGTTTCAGAGGCTACTTCCGGTACAGCGTTCGTACGCCGTACGAGGGAACGGACGATCGACAACTCGATGAAAATTTAACCACGCTCAGAGGAAGCAACTCTGATCAAGTTGATTTGTTTCCGGTTTTCGGTTTTTAAGTTTCACGCGTTTCAGAGGCTACTGGCACAGCGTTCGTACGGCGTACGAGGCAAACGACGATCGACAACTCGATGAAAATTTAACCACGCTCAGAGGAAGCGACTCTGAGCAAGTTGATTCGTTTCCGGTTTTCGGTTTTTAAGTTTCACGCGTTTAAGAGGCTACTTCCGGTACAGCGTTCGTACGCCGTACGAGGGAAACGACGATCGACAACTCGATGAAAATTTAACCACGCTCAGAGGAAGCGACTCTGAGCAAGTTGATTCGTTTCCGGTTTTCGGTTTTTAAGTTTCACGCGTTTCAGAGGCTACTTCCGGTACAGCGTTCGTACGGCGTACGAGGCAAACGACGATCGACAACTCGATGAAAATTTAACCACGCTCAGAGGAAGCGACTCTGAGCAAGTTGATTCGTTTCTGGTTTTCGGTTTTTAAGTTTCACGCGTTTAAGAGGCTACTTCCGGTACAGCGTTCGTACGCCGTACGAGGGAAACGACGATCGACAACTCGATGAAAATTTAACCACGCTCAGAGGAAGCGACTCTGAGCAAGTTGATTCGTTTCCGGTTTTCGGTTTTTAAGTTTCACGCGTTTCAGAGGCTACTTCCGGTACAGCGTTCGTACGGCGTACGAGGCAAACGACGATCGACAACTCGATGAAAATTTAACCACGCTCAGAGGAAGCGACTCTGAGCAAGTTGATTCGTTTCCGGTTTTCGGTTTTTAAGTTTCACGCGTTTAAGAGGCTACTTCCGGTACAGCATTCGTACGCCGTACGAGAGAAACGACGATCGACAACTCGATGAAAATTTAACCACGCTCAGAGGAAGCGACTCTGAGCAAGTTGATTCGTTTCTGGTTTTCGGTTTTTAAGTTTCACGCGTTTAAGAGGCTACTTCCGGTACAGCGTTCGTACGCCGTACGAGGCAAACGACGATCGACAACTCGATGAAAATTTAACCACGCTCAGAGGAAGCAACTCTGAGCAAGTTGATTCGTTTCCGGTTTTCGGTTTTTAAGTTTCACGCGTTTCAGAGGCTACTGGCACAGCGTTCGTACGGCGTACGAGGCAAACGACGATCGACAACTCGATGAAAATTTAACCACGCTCAGAGGAAGCGACTCTGAGCAAGTTGATTCGTTTCAGGTTTTCGGTTTTTAAGTTTCACGCGTTTAAGAGGCTACTTCCGGTCCAGCGTTCGTATGGCGTACGAGGCAAACGACGATCGACAACTCGATGAAAATTTAACCACGCTCAGAGGAAGCGACTCTGAGCAAGTTGATTCGTTCCCGGTTTTCGGTTTTTAAGTTTCCCGCGTTTAAGAGGCTACTTCCGGTACAGCGTTCGTACACCGTACGAGGCAAATGACGATCGACAACTCAATGAAAATTAAACCACGCGCGGAGGAAGCGACTCTGAGCAAGTTGCTTCGTTTCCGGTTTTCGGAAATTTTGTTCCAGACTTTTCAGAGGCAACTTCCGGTCCAGCGTTCGTTCGTCGCACGAGACGAAGGACGATCGACAACTCAATAAAAATTTAACCACGCACGGAGGAAGCGACTCTGAGCAAGTTGCTTCATTTCCGGTTTTCGGAAATTTTGTTTCAGATTTTTTAGCACAGCTTCCGGTCTAGCGTTCGATCAGCGGATGAGAGGAACGATCAACAACTCCATGAAAATTTAACCACGCGCAGAGGAAGCGACTCTAAGCAAGTTGCTTCATTTCCGTTTTTCGGAAATTTTGTTTCAGATTTTTTTAAATTCCTTGCTTTCCACAATTTCCTACTTATTCCGAATTATAATGTGTTCTCTAGGGGTCTATACTTGATGCAAGATGGAGCGCTGCAGCGTGAAAATGCAGCCGATCGCGTCTCCTATCCCTAGTCCCTCTGTAAAAAGTTGATGAGGTCCCGAAGTTGATCCTTTATCGAAATTATATCGCGTGATTGTTGCCATTTTATTCGTTCCGTGATTGGTCGCACAACGTTAGTGAGAACGCAGCCGCGGCATGATTCATGCGAGACCGTATTCGCGCGGTTTTTTATGCTGTTTTTGACAGTTGTCAACTGGTGGCATTAATCGCGGTTAGCGAAGGATAATATAATTCTACGATAATTCATTCTGTGAAGAAAAGAAATCATCCATATCGAGTAAGTAAGAGTGCTATTTTTCACAGCTGAATTTATATTGTACTGAGAGAAAATGAGAGATAGTCCGGGAGAATGAGAGTGAATAACCTAAACTAGCATTTCCTGCACATTTTTTCAAGCGAAAATTTGTCTCCCTTTCTCCCTTGCACATTAACGTTTCATAAAATTTACAAGAAATGACTCTTCGATCGGACGATCTCCCGAGAAGCGTTTTCCTTCAACGTAGTGGCAGATGAAAAGAACGATCGATAACTCCATGAAAATTTAACCACGCGCAGAGGAAGCGACTCCGAGCAAGTCGCTTCATTTCCGGTTTTCGGACATTTTGTTTCAGATTTTTTAGCACAGCTTCCGATCCAGCGTTCGATCGGCGGATGAGAGGAACGATCGCAACTCGATCAAAATTTAAACACGCATAGAGGAAACGACTCTGGACAAGATGCTTCATTTCCGGTTGTCGGAAATTTAGTTTCAGTTTTTCCCCTTAAGAGTAGCGGCAGATGGAAAGAACGATCGACAACTCGATCAAAATTTAACCACGCATAGAGGAAACGACTCTGAGCAAGATGCTTCATTTCCGGTTGTCGGAAATTTAGTTTCAGTTTTTCCCCTTAAGAGTAGCGGCAGATGGAAAGAACGATCGACAACTCGATCAAAATTTAACCACGCATAGAGGAAACGACTCTGAGCAAGATGCTTCATTTCCGGTTTTCGGAAATTTTGTTTTAGATTTTTGCCACAGATTCTGGTCCAGCGTTCGATCGGCGGATGAAAGGAACGATCGACAACTCCATCAAAATTTAACCACGCGCAGAGGAAGCGATTCTAAACATGTTGCTTCATTTCCGGTTTTCGGATATTTAGTTTCAGATTTTTCAGCACAGCTTCCGGTTCATCGTTCGATCGGCGAATAAGAGGAACGATCGACAACTCCATGAAAATTTAACCACGCGCGGAGGAAGCTACTCTGAGCAAGTTGATTCGTTTCCGGTTTTCGGTTTTTAAGTTTCACGCATTTCAGAGGCGACTTCCGGTACAGCGTTCGTACGCCGTACGAGGGAAACGACGATCGACAACTCGATGAAAATTTAACCACGCTCAGAGGAAGCGACTCTGAGCAAGTTGCTTCACTTCCGGTTTTCGGAAATTTAGTTTCGGCTCTTTGAGAGGCAACTTCCGGTCCAGCTTTCGTTCGTCGCACGAGAGAAAGTACGTTCGACAACTCGATGAAAATTCAACCACGCGCGGAGAAAGCGACTCTGAGCAAGTTGCTTCACTTCCGGTTTTCGGAAATTTAGTTTCGGCTCTTTGAGAGGCAACTTCCGGTCCAGCTTTCGTTCGTCGCACGAGAGAAAGTACGATCGACAACTCGATGAAAATTTAACCACGCGCGGAGAAAGCGACTTTGAGCAAGTTGCTTCATTTCCGGTTTTCGGAAATTTAGTTTCGGCTCATTGAGAGGCTACTTCCGGTCCAGCTTTCGTTCGTCGCACGAGAGAAAGTACGATCGACAACTCGATGAAAATTTAACCACGCGCGGAGAAAGCGACTCTGAGCAAGATGCTTCACTTCCGGTTTTCGGAAATTTAGTTTCGGCTCTTTGAGAGGCTACTTCCGGTCCAGCTTTCGTTCGTCGCACGAGAGAAAGTACGATCGACAACTCGATGAAAATTTAACCACGCCCGGAGAAAGCGACTCTGAGCAAGTTGCTTCACTTCCGGTTTTCGGAAATTTAGTTTCGGCTCTTTGAGAGGCTACTTCCGGTCCAGCTTTCGTTCGTCGCACGAGAGAAAGTACGATCGACAACTCGATGAAAATTTAACCACGCGGGGAGAAAGCGACTCTGAGCAAGATGCTTCACTTCCGGTTTTCGGAAATTTAGTTTCAGATTTTTCAGCACAGCTTCCGGTCCATCGTTCGATCGGCGGATAAGAGGAACGATCGACAACTCCATGAAAATTTAACCACGCGCGGAGGAAGCTGCTCTGAGCAAGTTGATTCGTTTCCGGTTTTCGGTTTTTAAGTTTCACGCGTTTCAGAGGCAACTTCCGGTACAGCGTTCGTTCGTCGCACGAGACGAAGGACGATCGACAACTCAATTAAAATTTAACCACGCGCGGAGGAAGCGACTCTGAGCAAGTTCTTTCTATTCCGGTTTTCGGAAATTTTGTTCCAGACTTTTCAGAGGCAACTCCGGTCCAGCGTTCGTTCGTCGCACGAGACGAAGTACGATCGACAACTCAATGAAAATGTAACCACGTGCGGAGGAAGCGACTCTGAGCAAGTTGCTTTTATTCCGGTTTTCGGAACTTTTGTTTCAGACTTTTCAGAGGCAACTTCCGGTCCAGCGTTCGTTCGAGGCACAAGACGAAGGACGATCGACAACTCGATGAAAATTTAACCACGCGCAGAGGAAGCGACTCTGAGCAAGTAGCTTCATTTCCGGTTTTCGGAAATTTTGTTTCAGATTTTTTAGCCCAGCTTCCGGTCCAGCTTTCGATCGGCGGACGAGAGGAACGATCGACAACCCCATGAAAATTTAACCACGCGCAGAGGAAGCGACTCTGAGCAAGTAGCTTCGTTTCCGGTTTTCGGAAAGTTTGTTTCAGATTTTTTAGCACAGCTTCCGGTCCAGCTTTCGTTCGGCGGACGAGAGGAACGATCGACAACCCCATGAAAATTTAACCACGCACAGAGGAAGCGACTCTGAGCAAGTTGCTTCATTTCCGGTTTTCGGAAATTTTTGTTCAGTTTTTTGTATAGAATTTACAAGTAATGACTCTTCGATCACACAATCTCGTGGGAAGAGTTTTACTTTAATGTGGTGCTAGATGAAAAGAACAACTCACAACTGCATTGAAAATAAACCACGAATAGAGAAAACAACTCTAAACAAGTTGCTTCATGGTTCGTTTTTAGAAAATTTTTTCAAAATGTTTTATAAAATTTACAAGAAATGACTCTTCGATCAGACGATCTCGCGAGAAGCGTTTTCCTTCAAAGTGAATTTTTTATGTCAAACATTTTTTTATGTAAAATTGCAATTGTTTATTTAATTACATATTTGTGATACAAAGGTGGCTTATTGAAACAAAATTTTAAGTCTTTTGGGCAATGCATTTTATGAAGATTATTTATGATTTATTAATTATTATTGTTTGTACTTCATTTTTTAATCTAAAAATTTCTTGCTTTTCACCATTCGCTACTTATGCCGAATTATAATGTGTTCTCTAGGGGTCTATACTAAATTCAAGATGGAGCGCTGCAGCGCGAAAATGCAAATGCAGTCTCTAATCCCTAGTGTACATAAATTGACAAACATATCGACTGTATTAACGTTTACTTATTTATTATAGTAAAAAGAAAACCTATTCATCAAATTCTCGAGCAATAAAGATAATTCTGCCATGGAGAATAATAGAAAGGCGCTTCTACGATGAAATTTCGGTCAGTATCGTAGTGAACTAATCGTCGAATTTTATTGAATGGAAGAAACAGTTTCACAGACATTTATATCACCTCCATTATTTTCTAACATTACAGCAGCAGTATTATATACATAATTGGCTATCTTTAATTCAAAGTTTTTTCTTAATCCCCGGCGGGTTTTTCATTTCAGTATTCAGAGAGCAGGGATGCATTTTTTTCACACACCTGTTCGTTGCACAAGGGTTTTTGAAATTCTCTGCACTTGAGAATACGATTTATAAATGCTTTTGAAATATTGTCTTGCCTTCTTCAAGTTCTCTTATGCTATTTTTTACATTGACTCTTTCCTCGCCGAGTTGTTGAATTTTTGCGAAGCAAAAAAGGTCGTCCGAGTGTATCGTGTGCAATCTGGGCGATTTCTTTTTATTCAGCTCTTTCTCAAGACTCTTTGCGGCCTCATCGATTTCTTCATTCTCCAATTGAATGAAATCTAATTCCGTTTTTTATTCTTCGATTTGAATATCCGCAGCGAGTATTTTATCCTATTTTCAATAAAATTAATACAAATATTTAAATTTTCCTTGTTTCATAATCCGAGAACTGAACGTCGTTTTGTATACCGAATATCCGATGAAAAATAAATACCAACGGAAAAATTCAACTCGCACGATGTGTAAGATAAATGTCTATTACTAATCAACGAAAGCATTCAATGTTTACGAAATTAATGTACGCAATTCTATCATTTTAATTTACAAGTTGGGATGTTTTATTTTCGGGCAACATTTTTCTCTTTTGTTCAAATCGAAAAACGAATAATACTTTTTGAAAGGAAGATTGTTCCGCAAGTAAAACAATTTTAGTCCAAACACAGGCGAATTTTTGCCTTCACCAATAGCACCGACAGTTCCTCTACCCAAAACACCTGTCCGGTGGAACGTTATCGAGCCCTTATGGGTTGACGAGGATAAAACTTCGACAAAAAAGCCTTGACTTATTCTGCGATATCATTTTCTCTCAGCCCTATCACAGGATTGTTCGAACGAAGCTCATAGTGTTATTCGTGTTCATAACTTTTCGAGACTTTGATATATTCCGGGGAACTTTCGTTTGCATATCGTGCGGTGAAAAAATGTCTTATTTTTCAACAACGACTTGTTAAAGATAGATAAAAAAATGATGCGAGATCGTTACATTGTGCGCTGATTCAATTTTTCACTCGTACGATACATTTGTTATCATTTTTTTGTATAAAGAAATAATGAATTCATGAATTCAAAAACAATGAGTTTATCCTTTTATTGATAGTATAATTGGATACTTATAATTGGTTTCAATAAATTTGTCATAATTAAAAAATATCTGAAAAATCGATAATTCATACGCATATAATAACAATTTTCCAAATTTTCTCTTGACTTTCAGCAGCCTTTCGGACGTTTTTGGATAAACTTTTCAGACATTTGTTGTTAGGAAGCATCTGAATCGATTATTCTCTATCTTTGATGTGAACAGTCGTTGAGCTTGGTACGATGACTTACCGCCAAGTTATCGGTTGTCAACGTCAGAAAGACACTTTTGACATGCACGGTAGATTATCGTGAACCACTGATCGGGCAATAAGTTACAAGATATGGTTTCGAAAATTTGCGAATATGATCTATCATATAGTTTCATTGCTTTTTAATGATTTTTTTTCGATAGAAAAAACAGCTTCCAGCAATTTTGTAGTCGATTTATGATCGTTTTGCTGTCTTTCTCATTTCCACGTTACAGTAAACTATAAGAAATTTCAAGTTCTAGCACCTGGTCCAGCACCAGAGATTTTCAGTTTCAGGATCGTTTTGTATTCATTGTTTTTCAACCATTTTCGAATTGCAGTCTGTTGAAAATCGTTAAAAAATTTCGAAAGTTTATTGATACTGCATAAAGCATAAATATTCCTCCCACATTTTCCAATATATCTGACTCAACGGGTTATCGAACGATGACAATATTCAATTTTCTGAGAATTATCATAAACAGAAATGTGAATGCAACCGGTGATAAGTGACTCTACATTATTTCTCCACGTATTATCCGCCAAGGGTACTACCCAACGTAACAACTCCAAATACAGTTGATTTTTTCGTATTTTGCGGTAGGCAGGCAAATTCTGCAGTCCACTCTATTGCCCTGTTCGGATCTTCGGCGTCTCCTCTGCCATGCCGGGTTCATAAATATCCTAAACAATCAGACCCAACTAAGGATCGACTAAGTACGGTATGACCCTCAAGCACAATCCACGATGAAAACTTGGAATATTCACACGATGTAAACGACTGCTTTATGCAAGTAGTTGAAACATTTGAATAATATAATCCATGCCAGTTTTTTTGTACCGACATGCAGTCGCTCTATCAGAAGTCGAATACTTTGAGTTGATAAAACCCGTTGGCTTATGACGATTGTCGTTTAGACGTTCAGTGAACACAACTCTGCTATAGTAATAAACTGATTCGAAAATGGAAATTCTGTAGATTACGTAATTCTCAGATTTCACAGGCATGGTGAAAAATTAAAAAATCGATTTTCATCGGGTAAGCCAAGTATAACATTATGAAAAAATGTCCCTTTGCTGACGAAAAACGAGAGGATAACACCGAACGGCATTGAAAACAAAATATCTCCGAATACCTCTGGAAAAAGTAGTCTGACTTTCCCTCAAAATAGATTGGAGTGCGACGAGATCATACTCAATTAACGTCGATCAAAGATAAATGTTTGCTGAAGCTAGAAATAATGAACTAGTTTTCAATTGAAAATATCTGAATGATTGTATCGTTGTTACGTGCTTTACAATTTCTTCCGAATCGGTAAAAACCTATTCTCATTTTTCTATATTTGTTTGTTTCTAACGAGTTAATTGTTTCTAAAGAATGTCGCATGTTTGAGAAAATAGCAATTGGAAGTACATATATTCAGTATTCATCGACATGTCTACGGGCGATTTGGATGGAAACTTTTTTTTAATCGAAAAAAAGCTACCGATGTTCTGATTGGTAGAACGCTACCCCCACAGACGCGCTGCGCTGGTCGATGCGCAGGTGACGGAACGCCCACGATGTCGTCTGCTCGTGTTCTTCAAGCTTACTTTAATGAAATTGTACTGCCTGGTGTATTGTCATTCTCGGCATCGACACCCACTGCTTAAATTTGGTTCGACTCATTGCTTGATACAATATTGATGTTACTCGACGCATTAATTAAAAAAACTAATTCTGACATCGATCATAACGTTGCAGCTTAATTCCCGTGTGAACTAATGACTCGGCGCATTTTCCCTCGTTAAGGAGAGGGCGAACAAATAAATTATCTTGTGGTATATTTCAACTCGGAATATAATCGCGCAGAAACTTACTTATTTCCTTCGTTCAGTTGCTCGGTCACAATCACCGCGCTCAGAAGCAGTAAAGCATTCGTGGAGTATTTTTATGGGACACTGTTGGTTTACAGAGATCTTCTCGTCTTTTGACACGAAAAAATATTTACGAAATATCGCAAAAAATTATTTTTTCTGTTATTGATACGTTTGTGCGTGATAGTCCTTTACTGCGAGCAAGCTTTGCAATCGTCGGCTATAAGGGAAAGTTGCACATGTGTACATTGTTTGGGTCACTCTTCGAATTTTCTGTTTCGAAGCTACTGGAGTATCGCAGACCAAAAATGGATGTTAAAATATTAATAATCGCGACTATAGTCGCTTTTATACTGTATACAATGGCAGAAAGATTTTACAGGTTCTATGTGTTTCGGAAACAAATAAATAAGATACCTGGACCCACGTCCGGTATTCCACACTTCAGCGCTGTTTACCAATTTATAACTCTGCAAAAACACGGTAAGTTACCGAGCAACTAATTAACCGATAACATCGATCCGATACGTCAGATCTACGAAAATTTGATAATTTGCGAATTTTTCAAAGGAATGTAATTAAATTAAACGTAGCAATATATCTCGAATTATAATATCAATATTTTCCGCAGAACGTCTCGAGTGGTTGAATTCTGTAGCTAATCAATTCAAAGATGGTTATTGTAGAATATGGCTGGGAACTCACGGAAGTGTCCATATTCGCAAACCAGAACACGTTGAGGTAGATTTTCTTTTTTTATTGAAGGTTGTCAATATATTTTTATATTGCTTGCCAATATTTTTAGAATACACCGTGTGATGAATCTCATAGCATTCTGATTATATCGTGAAACATGACACGACATTATCATAGGTTTGTACCTACCCGATTAAATTGCAATTTATTTATAATTATTTAATCTCGATAGGTCATACTTCGCAGCAACGCGGAAATAACAAAGGCTGACGTCTATAATTTCCTCGTACCGTGGCTAGGACGTGGCCTTTTAACTTCCACGGGTATATTTTTCTTTTTTTTTCAAACAATCCTATTATGTTCTAAAAGTTCTAAAAGCAACATAGAATTAGAAGAAAGTATATTATATTGAAGAATAAAAAATTGTCGATTTAATTTTTCGCATCCACTCGAAGAATTCAGATAATTACAACCTTTGATATAATATGTTTTTAAAATACATTGCGTATATAACTATCAAGCGCTGAATTGAGGGAGGTAGTATCGGAAGAAAAGTTCCTGTTTGAAAAAACGATTTTGAGCTTTGAAGTTTCTATAGATTTGTAGTGATTTACGAAAAATTCAAACACTGACGTAATAAAAATGATTATGACTCGAATCAATTGAGACGTGTCCGGAATTCCGAATATTTAATAATGCTGAAAACGTCTAAAAATTAAAAAAACAAATTGCTTTAATTGAATGAATGTGAAGAAATTATTTCACAAAACTTGTCTAACGGATGTTGCTGTGTACCGAAATTCTAATGGCAACAATATTTTTGCTACGATTTTAATTGTTATCAACCACATAGTTATTTTTATTCGTCCAGGGTCCGAATGGTTCCACGACAGAAAGATGATAACACCAGCGTTTCATTTCAGCATATTAGAAGAATTTGCTGAAGTGATGATAGAAAAGGCGGCCATTTTAACAAAGTGTATAGAACAAGAAATAAAGATTCACGGTGACAAACCGTTCGACATCTTTCATCTGACTGTAAAAGCTGCGTTGGATATAATATGTGGTAATTTGTTTTTTTTTCATCGAATTTATATCATCCGTGAAACGGTTTTGCGAATAAATTAATGATTATTGCGATGTGAATTTAGAAACTTCTATGGGAGTTAATGTCCACGCTCAAGAACAAGTTCAGAGCGAATACCTCCAAGCCGTTCACGCGTAGGTTTTGCTGAATGTAACAGATCAATTTAGAAAAAAATTCGCCATGTTGCGTTTATTTAAATACTCACATGAATGATTTTTCCTCCACATTCTTCATTCTATCGAATCTTCAGTATCGCCGAGGGTGTTACTCACCGAACTTTCCGACCTTGGCTGAAACCGGATTGCATATTCTACAGGACTGCCATCGGAAAAAAATTCAAAAAGGCAGTCGAAAATGCCGAGCATCTCTGCACTCAGGTCAAAGACATTTTATGACTTTTGTCTTCTATGTCGACGATCTAAAATCGTGTTTTATTCATATTGGCAAGTTATAAAATTGGTCATTTTTTATACAGGTGATCAGAAAAAAGCAGGAAGAAAGAAAACATGGCCACGTCACGACTTCGCAAAATGAAACATGGGCGGAAGATGAAATGCCTGGTGAGTTCGTTGCATTTCAGGCAGAGATTTCGAAATAGCGTCCTTCATATGATACAGATTACATTGAACTGATAAGTTTTGCAAAATTCAGCAAACAATTGCTATCATTTCAAATAAAATTGTCATAAAGTATGCAACTCATCATCAAACCGTTTTCAATTATTGATCATAGCGATGAAAATTTTATTGAATGATTACACCCGAGACCATCATTATTTTTCGTAATTTTCTACAGCAGGCAAACGCAAGAGGAAGGCATTTTTGGACATTTTGTTAGAGGCAAACGAAAAAGAAAATAAACCTCTAACAATCAAGCAAATTGAAGCTCAGGTTAATACGTTTATGTTTGCGGTGAGTTGATGTCTTCTGTGCAAAAAGTGTCTGATGATGCAGTTTTTCAACAATTTTCCATCAAACACACATATGAAAATATATATAAAACTATTTTGCAATAAATTCGAGATTAATATTCAGGGTCACGATACGACTGGGGCTCTGATTGGTTGGACACTTTTCTCTCTCGGAAACGACTTGCACATACAGTCAAAAGTACAGGAAGAACTCGACAATGTACTCGGGGATGCTGACGATCAAACTACGTTAAAACTATTACCAAATCTCAAATATCTCGAGAGAGTTATCAAGGAAACGCTGAGACTCTATCCAAGTGCGACAGGCGTCAGTAGAAGAATAATAACCGACATGAAAATAGGTAAACAGTGTCGTTATTTTTGCATATGTTTAAAATAATAAGATTATTTTTAGGCCAATGGACCAATTTCCATATTTCACGTCTTTCATACTTCCAACTTTCACTTTCATATAGTATAATATAAAAGAGTACTCCAACCGCTATACATGAAAAGCAGCGGTAATTAACGTCAATCTGGGATCAAAGTTTAGAAGATAAAGAAATGCGATAGAAGACCAGAGAACGCACTGTATGAAAAAAAGGAAAAAGTAAAGACATTTCATGGATGGATCTGCAAAAATTGCCTCGTACGAAAACTATTCCAAGCCTTGCCCTAATGAATTTAGGAAAGATTTGACGTAGTTGCCTCGCGACACCTGATTTAAAAACTGAGTTTATCAGTGAGTGCGCGAACACTTGTATAACTTGGGCAATATCCGAAACATATCAGGCATATTATATTATATTTTTATACATTTATTATTTATATACTATATATTATGTTATTTTTATTAATATTATTTATTATTATCATTACACATACAACATATATCTCAGAAACTAACCGAAAATGATTATAGAAATGTTCCTAAAAACTTCGTAATGTATTTATTTACAATCCGAAGCTGGCAGGAAAAGATCTAGAGAGCAGCAGCAAAATTAGCGCCAAAAATGTTCAATTTTCTATCGCTCTGCAAAAGAAACCTATGTAAAACAATAGTATGTTTGATAAAAGATATTTCTGAATCCAAATCGTGGATCGTATCGAAGTTTTTGGACTGATCATGCATTAAGTTTATAAGATTCCTAAGAAAACGCTTATCGCGCGGCAGCTACGTTGATCGGAAAACCGGCGGGTCATTGAATTTTTTTGGAAATGCTGCTTGTTGCATAAAATGCGAATTCCGGTTAGCAGTCTTCTCCCGGTTAGCAGACATCCTATAAAAGATAATTTATATACTGCACGAAAGTTACTCGAATACCAAGACACTTTTTACATAGACGAATTTATTGGAAACTTTCAGGTGACTACACTGTTCCAGCAGGTACAAATCTGAACATAGAAATTTACCAGCTACACAGGGACCCGACTGTGTGGCCAGATCCTCTTCGGTTTGATCCTGACCGTTTTTTACCCGAAAACGTTAAAGGCAGACACCCCTTCGCATTTATACCATTTAGCGCCGGAGCACGAAACTGCATTGGCCAAAAATACTCTATGGTCGAAGCTAAAGCGGTCCTCGCTCAAGTACTACGAAAATTTAGTGTTAAAAGCGTCGAGACCCATACCGCTATAAAAAAGTTCAGTGACATGATTCTTAGACCTGTTGATGGTATATGGGTTTACGTGGCTAAAAGAATGAATCACGCGGGTGATTAATTATAGAACGTTTCTCTCGCAAAGTACTTGTGTGTGGGTATAAATCCTAGGTGCAATGTAACACTTGCAAAATAAAAGAATATTGTCTATTCTTCGTCTTTTCCAAAGAACACTACAAAAGATGGGGCTAAATTGATGTTCCTCTCCCTTGTTTTGCATTTATAGTTATCATGAACTAAAGCGCGTGACGCAGAAAAAAATGATTGAAGGAAAAACATCGGGCGACATAAAGAAATAAATAGTTTTGTAATTTTAATAGTAAAGATCATAGGAATACAAAAAATGGAAATGTAAATTCCGTCTTCTTGTGCCATCTAAAAGAATTAACAATAGGTATCATTCTCAATTCTGTGCATGTACAAGAATAATGTTGCCCCCACGTAGATTCAAATTTTGCCGCTCACTTTTACTTTTATAACCTCAAAATCGCCGGTATCCACGGAAGGCTGCAAGCATTATTTCACATGAAAGCAAATACAAGCTCATCATAACACGTAAAAACAAGAATAAGCATTGCATTAAAAAACTCGATGACAGATCGAACACGAAATAAACACCGTGATTTAACAGTGAATTATCATCGAAGACGTGAAAAATAATGGAAAAGAAAGATGAGCTTGTTACTAACAATGACAGCGAAGAATCTGTATCGCCGCCAAAACAAGCGAAAGTCGATTCCTTCCAGGGTAAGTTAGCTTTTGGCGAAGAACACAAAAAAGATATATTTCACGTGAAAAACGTTACCTTTCTTGCAGCTGCATTTGGTGATCTCAAGAATTCAGAGTTCTTCGAAAAAAATGTACCCGAAAATAAAGCCGGACCATCGAGAACAAACACTTCGTTCACCGACCTTCTGGTTAACCCGAAACAGGTATTGACTGTACCGACGGTTCATTATTATTTTTTATTTTGTTAATTTCCTATACCAAAGTTAGCAATCCGTTAGTCGTTGATTATAAATTATGGTAATATTGCAGAAAGGCAATCCTCTACTAAAATACATAAGAAATGTGGTATGGAAATACATGGACGTAGTGCCTGATTACGTGATGGGTCCATGCGTGTGCGCATTGTTTTTATCTCTTCGCTATCACCAACTAAATCCAGACTATATTCACGAACGCTTGAAACTGTTGGGTAAAGGTTACAATTTAAGAGTTCTGCTGGTTCAGGTAATTTCTGCAGGAGTGCTCTTTGTTTCTTTCTATTTTAAATTCAGTCAATTGTTTTTTTCGGCAAATATCAGATCGACATATCCGAACCACATCATTCGTTGAAACATCTGACGCGCATATGCATCCTCGCCGATTTGACTCTCATGCTGGCATGGAATCCAGAGGACGCAGCTAAGATAGTCGAAACTTATAAAGTTTACGAAAACAAACCGCCTGACATGATTATGGAACGTGCGAATGCAGATCCTCATCAACAGGTAAATGATAAAAATGGTATTTGATCCGTTGCCCTTAAAACTTTTACCAATATAATCAAGGATTTGAGAAAATTTCAATCCTGCTTGATATTTAGAAAAAAATGTTTTTTCCTAATTGACGGATGGAACAGATTTTGAACAGAAAAATTGTGACGGTAAAGAAAAGTATTGAGTTTTGTTGTGGTGGTATTTGCAATATAAATAAATAAATATTTGAGCGAACGTTTTAACCGAATGTGCAATTTGTTTAAAGATTCTTGACGACACAATTTATCGCAGGTTTTTCTTGTGCACTATTTTTTCCAAAGTTATGTCTTTTAGCCCAAAATCTTCTAACGTTTATTGACGAGAAAGGTGTTTTTTTAATCTTGGAACAGGAAAAAATGTCGTTTCGAGTTTATCGTTCGTTCAACATATTGTAATTAACGATTTTTACGAGCCCTGTGAATGAAAAAAGGCATAAAACATTGTTTAAATATTTTAGATAACGGCTGCGCTCACGACCATTAGGTCCGTGAATAAAACAGATGCCATGACATTGATGTCAACATACGGGACCATCGAAAAGTTGCTTAAAGCAACTCCCAACGCTTTATCACTCTGTCCTGGAATTGGCATGCAAAAAGCTCAGAGATTGCATAAAGTATTGCACGAACCTTTTTTGCACGAATCTACTGCTAGTCCGAGCAAAAAATAATATTTAAACGATTAATTGTGAATAAATTCGATATTTTTACATTTACATTTACAACTCTGTTTTATCTCTCGTGTTGTTGATGTAACTCAGGCAATAAAAAATATGTGCTGTTTAACCATTTTTTTCTTTATTAAAAAATCTTCCGCCATTTCGTGCAAAAGTGGAAGATGGGATATGCTAGCGCTGAATTAGAAGCAATCTTAATGAATTATATCTCAAAAACTTGCTCGCATTTTGCTCATGAAGAATATAAAATAGCTCTAGCGGTAGCCATTATTTTAAAAAAAGTTAAACAATTTCGTAACAAAACTAATTCGACGATTGCTAAGTTATCCGAGTAGGAACGGGAAAATGATGGTTAATTAAATTTTCTATGTTTTAAGACTTGGATTGAGATCCGCTTTTACTGGTGTTAGTTTTGTGTTCTGAAACTAGCGGCGCTACTGTCGTTTTCCCACTTTCCCAGGCCCTAAAATGTCGAAAACAATAATTATTTTCAATTCAAAAAACGTCAATAAAAGGCAAATAAAAAGGTGGGGTAGTGATGAGCAAATTGATCGCAATTTTTTGAGCCCAAAATAGATCTCGTTCGTACTGGGATAACTTGGAAATCGGCAAATTAGTGTTTGTTACGAAATTGGTTAATAACTTTTTTTTAATAATGGCTACCGCTAGATCAATTTTATATTCTTGATGAGCAATTTAAAAAAATATAATTCTTTAAAAGATTGCCTCAAGTTTTTTCGTTCAAGCGAAATACGATCCTTTTTTCGAGTATTTAGTTTCGAACGAAAATGTGAACAAATAAGGTCAATCATTGTAGAAAATTATAAAAGAGAAGCGAGCGTATCCGCGGAAATTATTGCGACCCGAAATTTTCATTTGAGTTTATTCATGAAACAAACACTATTACGTGACGAAGCTGTTCGCTAGCCATGGCTGAATTGAAGATCGCGGGTGTTACAAAAATTTTAGTCGCGCGTATACACATGGTGGCTGTATAGTAAAAGCCAAAATGGCGGACGAGGATGTAAACGGTGATTCTGACGAAGTGCAGCAGGAAAAATCACAGAAAAAAGCTGCAAAATACGATAGTGGTGCAGCAGATTTGGAAAAAGTGACCGACTACGCCGAGGAAAAAGAAATAACATCCTCCGACGGTTTTTGTAGCGTAAGTGATATTTTGTCAAGCCCACGTGGTTTTCTCACATTTAATTATTGCTAGTAACATATCCTTAAAATTATTGTTACATTAAAAACATTCGACCGTATTTTATACTCAATTCATCTATGCATATTTTATACAAATATTAACCTCAAAATGTCGACTGAGAATTCAAACGCCAGTCATCAATTATTCGTCTGACAAACATAACCTGCAATATTCGACTTTCTACAAGATATCTTTCATGACGTAAATATTATGCCCAACTGTCTCATTTGTGCTTCACAAAGTTTCTAAAATTATTTTAATGTATACATAAGACGATAAAATTCGTTCAATTTTTCCTCCATTCGATTTGAAAATTAATTTTTCAAACATTTGCGAGTGTTAAACTTCTAAATTTGCTTAATACTCTACAGGCATTGACGATAATTGGCGATCGTCGCAACAAAGAGGCGGCGGAAAAGAAAGCAAAGGAGAAAGAACTTCTTAAAATTTCGATAAAGAAAGAAGATGTGGATCTCATCGTAAGCTTATATTCAACATCGGTCGTACTGTGTACCTTAATTGCGTTCATTTCATACATTTTATTCTCCATCGCAGATGAAGGAAATGGAAATCAATAGAAATCTGGCGGAAAGAACTCTCAGAGAACACGGAGGTGACATTGTCGAAGCTCTAGTCACGCTTACCAATTGAAACAAACTCTGAGTGAAAACCCACAATAAAACGTTCAATTCAAGTGACATTGTAAACATCGGTTGAAGCTTAGAAATGTAAGACGAAGATGTGCATATTTATCAATAATATATCATTCTATACTAGCACATTTCATCATTTCATCCTAAACGTCATAAGCATCGATATTTAATTAACAAAATTAGGGTAATTAAATTGAACGCAATCTAATGAATTCAGAAAATAAGTTTTCAATATTTTTTTATTTTCAATAATAACGATATAAAATGAAACATTTTGTTGATCCTTTGTTTATACCATTTTGCCGTAGAGTTTAAAAAATGGCCGTTTATATTTCAATAGATGCCGATGAATTTAAATAAATTTCAGAATCAAGTTTCTCAAGTCATTCGTCGACTTCCACGAGGCGTTGATAAAATTGCATTGCAACTTACCGTATCCAATTTAACGAAATAATTCAAAAGTCCACTGAATATACAGCGCGCGTGAAGTCAGTTCGATTTCGAAGCTCCATTCGAAATGCGAATCAAGCTAAATTGTCTTGATGAAAAGATTGTATATTTGAGACACGGAAAAGTTTTTCCGTTTAACGCAGATACACTTCCGAAGTAAAGTCATAAATTATCATTCGATTCACCGCTCGAAATTCGAGGGAAACTCTAAATCGTATGAGGGGTAATGAAAATCATCTGTTTTTTCTTCTTTTTTCTTTCAAGATTATGTAATGAAAATGTAATTTATTTGATGTGGTGCAATGACTTAAAATAAATGGAAAAATGAACGTTTGTATGAGCCGGGATTGATAAGCAGCACTCTGCGCCAACAATTCCCACTGATTAACGCGTCCGGTACGAAAAAAAAAAACGTCGGATTTTTCTTTCCTCTTCTTAAATGCAACATACAATGGAAGTGTACCGGAGGACTAAGCAGTGGCAGTCCTTGAGGCAAACGTACCGATTCCTTATGCTTTTCTTTTCTTTTCCTTTTATGATGAGGTAACACTTGTCTTATACTTATTTTATCAAATTATCCAGTCATGCATTCACATATTCTTGCTGCAGTTTGAACCATTGTTTGTTCCTTGTTTTCCTTCCGAATGAATGCTCACGAAACTATCATTCGGTTAATAATTAGCCATCGGGAGAAATGTTCGATTTTACAAATTTAATTACGGCTTACTTTGCCCGACCGTCCCAAAGTTCATGTACTCCTTCTTCCTCCCTTCTCAAAACAAATCGATTCGTTCGAATGAAACGTATATCGAACATCGAAACCAGATTACATGCTCCAACGAACAATGTCACGCTTAAAAAATGTTCTCTTTAAACCTTTATCAAACTATGGGCCCGGAGGGATATCGTGTACAAAAAGGTGGAAAAATTCTATCTAAACGACTTTTGATCCCAGAATCTATACCGATCCATTGGAAATCGTCGGTAATATATAATTATGACAATGATACGTTAAGTCGCCTAGCTGTATTAATTTGTATTATCACATTTTACAATCGAAGCATCGATCGATCGATGGAAACACGTAATCTGGCATCGACGAGAATTTTCGTTATTAATAATACTATTATTATTATTGTTATTCGTATGCGCAAAAAAAAAAGACAACACAATCGTTGGATTGAACAATTGAAAGATTTTGATGCCCAATCGGTTGCTGTTTTTCAAGTACTTACAAAATAGGAGATATGTACAGTGAAAAGCTTTAGTAACATTCGTAGATTTTCATTGGCTTTGGGACCAGTCGGTCAACGATGATTTTTTTTCTTAATAAATAACTTTACTGGCTACGGGATCGTTAGAAGGTGGATTTCGTTTGTTCTTCTTCCTTATTTTTTTTCATCATTTTTTCGACGACAATCGATGGGAATCAGAGAGATACAATTGCAGTAATTACATTGGACTTATCACAGAACATGTATGGCATTAATCTTCGTCATCGTTAATGTAAATGGTAAGGTATTAAACATTTAAAACTTTCGGTAAAACTAGGTCTCGTAGGATCGGGAAGCCAGTACAGTACTAAACGACAGATTATTGTTTTCAACATATTTTCCTTGAATTTGTTGATACGATTTCCGTTTCTTTTTTTCTTCAGCTCATTTTGCGCCGATTTTAGCCCTCTTGGTTGCCCACAATTCGATTCGCCGCACAGTTTTGTCTCACATTTTTCTCTCGTTATCTCTGCGTGTCGATAATTAGTTACACAAAAACGATTAAATTTTTTTTTGTTTTCCATACTATAATTGACTAACGTTTATTTATACAATTTATTTAGATTTCTTTTCTCTTCCCGTTACTTCATCGATCGTCAAATCATTGAACTTTCTTCCCCCTCCTTGTTCACCGCGTACCAACGTATCCACAATTTCCGAATGACGAAACCTCGCAAGTATCTTTAATTCGAGCTTATCGCGAACGAGTACGGTAGACGTCCATCATTTGTTTTTCCCGTCATTAATAATACGAAAGGAAAAAAAAGAACGAAAAAAAAACATTGACAAATTATGGACAACCCTAAAAATTCGTTTTCACAATAATAATTCGCGTACCATTGACGCCCGTCATCGTTGCTCGCGTACAATTCGTGACACGAGCGCAGGCACGAGGAATTATTATCGTACTGATCCCAAGATTCGCGCGGGTACATATCTGCAGACAAAAAATATAGAAAAATACAGGTCGTGGGAATGGAATAGGAGGAACGGTAAGGAAATCGGCATAATTGTTGGGGAATAGTAGAAGAAGAAAGGACAAACGGCCACGGATTGTGTAGCATTTTCTTTTTAAAGTAATCAATAGTAATAATCGTATCATCGTATTTAAGAAGAAAAGAGATCATAAAAAACACTAACTAGAATCATTTTTCATTCCCCATTTTTGTCTGGAAGAGTCGTTTGACGCGGTCGTTTTTTCTCTCGTTTATTATAATTTAAAAAATTACTATCGTTCAATAAACAAAGTGTCTAGGCCCCCCCCTACTCCTCCTCCATCCTCCGAGCTGGTCTTCATCCTGTGGCTTTTTTTTCTTCAAACTCAACGTTCCTTTCTCTCCGTCTTAATTTTTCTCATCAGTTCCAAACTTTTTTTTCCATCTCCGGGGGCTTTCGCGGTCGGAAGTTTCCATGCATGATCCATCGACAAAAGGAACAAAGTATCTCATATATAATCGGTCGTGGGGAGATTTCCTGTCTCCTGTGTCTCTTCTTCCACCTCCCCCTGCCAGCGACCGTCTTATCACAACTTTCTACGTGTCGTTTTATCAATCATGGTGTGCCTCCGATCCGTCCTTGGTCCTTTGTTTTCCAGTCGCATTCGCTTTTTCCTCCAACAACCGTCCACCGCCTTTCGCCTAGCGGATTCTCTCCTGCTCGTTTCTCACATTTTCGTTCAACATCGATTTTTCACACAATTTTTCCTTCCCCGTCGATGTTTTTTTTTCTCAACACTCGACGACGAGTACTCGCAGATATCCTCGTGAGGAAACAAAGCTTCGAAGGATAAAAAAAAACTGCATTCTCCGTTGAGAAATCTTGCAAGACGTGGGTGGGCGAGCGCGACTCTTTATCGAACGGCAATATTTTAATTCAACGATGAACCGGACAATGCAGACGCGACGATGTTGCTGGTTTTCTTTTTATTATATCGGTGGGCGCAGATCGAGGTGGATTGTTTTATTTTGTTTTGTTTTTTTCGCCGTAACATTCATCTCTCCATCTTCATTCTTTCATCTAGGTGTACACGTATACAAATATGCATACATATATGTATATACATAGCCATGTGAATTCACGTATATATCTATACATATATCCGCGTATATACGTTGTGTATTTCGTAGCATTCGTTGCACGGAGTCATTTATTTGTTTTTTTTTTTCGTATCTCTCGATGCTCCACTGAACACAAGAGTCTGGCGCAGGGCGAAGATGCACCGAGAATTATGACCGAATTACCGGATGCATATTTCTGCGGACCGTTCACTTTGAACGTGTTTTTTATTTCATCTAAGTTTTTCTCTGCCTCTCCGTTTATCTTATTCGGCCGCACGTACCATTGTTCTGTCCCGTTGACGGATATTTCACGGCCCCCAAGCTCGCTCGGGTGAACCACCGCAATGTATATTGGCGCACTAGGAAACACATTTATTTAAACGCTATTCACGATTTCACTGTACACGAAAGAGTTCAAGAGGGATGGAGATGAGGCGGTGACGAGGTCGTTGTCGTGCCGGGTGCAAGAGGCGACTGCTTTCAGCTCTGTTTAACCCGCTTACGGGGTGGCCCGATTGGCGGTATTTGTTGCGTGGCCAATGCCCGGAAAGCCTCCGCAATTAAGTGAGGATGCGAATTCACCATCGACTTGAAACCCGCTGTGTCCATCACGTCCGTCGCGTGTCTGGTGAGAGAAAAAGGAGGAGAAAAGAAAGCGGAAATTAGAATGAAATAAACGCGTCGAGGAAGACGAGAGTGTTTAATACGTTTTTCGGTCACATTTCATTTGTTTTTCAAATTCACAAATGCGTATTCGGGGATATTCATTTGTTGATTTTTCATCGCGCTTTTCTATCATTCAACGATGATTTCACGAGTTATGTTGTTGGAATTTCAAAAAATTCTTTTAATTTTGTAATTTGGCAACTGCGGCGATCCGTCTTTTGTTTCTTCACGAATTTGAAAAGTTTTTATTCAATTAATCGAAACGTGTTTCGCTGCCGGCGAAAAAAACACCGAAGAAGATTAAAAAATTTGATACGTTTCGTACGCATTTGTTTTTTTTCTCAAATCCATAAATCTGAGTTTAAAGAATTCAATTTGTCGATTTTCTCATGAGTTTTCAACACATTTGTATTGAAATATTATTGAAACGGGTCACGTTTTCGCATTCGTGCGGATAATCTTCGCAATGGTTGAATAAACAATTATCTCGAGGTGAAATAAATGCAAACAGTGTTACTTACGTGTTGATAAAGTCTATGGCTTGCGCTTTCAGCTGATCAGCGCTATGAAGATCGGCAAGTATCAAAATGTCAGCAGCATTTTCTATCGCGAGGCTCCCGCAAAGTGCCTCCTCGCACATTATTTTCAGCCTCTCGAGGGCGTACTTATCGGCCGCTGCCAACAAATCGTCCGCCATTTTCTCAAGATTCGTCGCTGTTCCAGTGTAAATAAACCGCAGCATCTCCCTGAGTACTTCGTGGTCAACGTCGGTTATGTCGACGCGATTTTGTTTTCGTTCCTCCATCTCGTGTTCGAACATTGCCGAAAATACGGGACTACGAGCTGGCGAAACACGAAAAAAAATCAAACTTGAATAAACAGAAAGTTCAATATTCGATGAAACTAACTTTCGTTATTACAAAAAGGCCAGCTAACAATAACGTCAGCTTTGAATTATGGGAAACTATTCGTTATGAAATACGCATCGAAATTACGGTCGTGTATTAATATTCCTGCAATTTCAATTTTTTTGCCGAATTATTTTCAAGTCTCATCATCGAGTGATCTCGATCACACCGGGAGAATAGAAGAAAGAATTCGGCGGTATCTTGCAGTAACGTTGTAAATATCAACAATCTTTTTGCAAAAAAAAAACAAGCGCGAGTTTTCATTCTTTCGCCAAAATGATATCTTCGATGCGTGTTGCATCGAGAATGCGAGAGATAAAGTTACCTGCTAAAACCGCTTTGTGCGCTTGAAACTCCCTTCCACAAACGGTGAGTGTAACGTCGCTAAATTTTTGGCTCTCAAAAAGCAATCCGAGATCATCGGGTAATCGACATTCGGGCACTTTGAAAGGTGTCGTATTACTCTGTCCCGGATGATTCGTACAATCAGCCACGACGCTTACCTATCCGTGAAAAAAAAGAGACGGGGTGGAGAGAAGAAAAAAGAGATGATTATTATTCAGAGCCCGTCATGAGCACTCGTTCGACATAGTATTGAAACAATCACAACAATAACATACAAAGGTATATACCTCACAGAATATCGTGAGTTTGTCATCGGGCAACAGTCCGTTCGCTTCGTCGAGCAAAAAGTCTCTCCTTATGAATTTCTTGAATCCCCAGTCCTTTCCCTGCACGAACCTATAAGCTCGCTGGCTCTCTGGAAGCATTAAAAAAAATGGTTCGAGCAAATGCTGATGGATATAAAATTTTATTCGACATTATTGCTTTGATGAGCATGCATTGATGAATGACGGCATGATAGAGATACTTTAGCGTTTTATTGCTCCGAAGCTTTGTTTGATCAGCTTTGATCGGTTATTGAAGCATAAACATTTTTTACGAAATTGAAAAAAAAAATTGGACACGGAGCACTAATAACGTCACCATAAACTTATCCCCGTAGATTTTTTTGTTGACCTCCGTAAAATCATAAAACCTTGTAATTTTCGAATATCGTGATAAATTTTGTAGTCACTTTTCGTTAAATTCTATTCATTCCGATTGCTGCGAAAGATGTACATTACTGGCTTAGCGCGAAACGGATTTAAAAAAGTAGGACATGGAGAAAAAGATATGACGAGCTCACCCATTGCTTTGGTTTCTTCCCTTTTGGCATTAAGAATTGAAAATTTGAACTTGGCTCTGACTTCGGATTTGTTGCACGACACGAGAAGCAAATAAAGCGACAGGTAGTCTTTGCTTTCTTCGTCGAGACCCTTCGGATTTACTCTCAGGCACCTGGAAAAGAAAGATTATTCTAATTCTTGACTTTCTGTAGTTTTTTTTTTGCTCGTTTGATGGATTATGAACTTTTTGACAAAAATTGCTGTAGTTTAGCTATGAATTAATTCGAAAAAAGATTAGGTCAAGTTCCGAAAATGAAAGGAAAAATGATTGCTGCTCGTCAACAATACCGGAACAAGATAAAAATGAGATGTAATCGATAGAGAAAAATTGTCTTCAATATGAATAAATGCAGAAGCGTTTTCTTTCTGATTTTTTTAAAATAGAAGATCATCTCATGAATTTCTTGGCAACAACGTAAACGTAAAATACAACAATCTACGATTATCCACCGTAGCTTGATTCAGAACTCGATGAAAATAATTTTGTAAAAATTACTCCTTTTCGTAAGAAAAATAATCGCTATAATAATAATAATAATCAAAGTCAAGTTGGAGAAATTCGATTATTTTCACTAAACATCGTAATCAGTGTGTTCAATTAGGTAAAACAATTATGTCGTACAAAATAGCAGGAAATGTAAATAAAACCCACAGGCTTTGTATTAATATGGAGAAAAGAATGAACGCAAGAAGATGAAATAAAATTTAAAAAAATGTTTAATTAGAAAAGAAAAAACAGGATCAAACAGCAATGGAAGCTGACCGTATTTTCAAAAAAAAAGTGGAGTCAAGATCGTGAATGAAGGGATGAACTTGCCATTTTAGTTTGTCGCTAGCTCCTGCCGAGAACGTCGATGATTTCAGTACTTCGCCCATTTCTTCTCTGCAAAAGCTGAAGTTGTTTATCGTCCACATGTAGCTGAATTTGACCACCTTAACCTGTGCACACAAGACCTTCAAATGCGACACCACGTCAGATTCTATCCCGTGGACACTAACGTGTATACTACATCTTAATTAGCCCTTCAAATGGCAGATTATTGACAAAAATCAAGTATTCAAAGTCGAAATCAAAGGAAAGTAACCTGACGCTCTGGACTAATTATCGTGAAGTTTACTCCGGCATTCGTCGACGTTTTTCTTCAAACTGGCCGCGACGAAAAAACGATCGGGAGAAAGAAATCAACAATTAACGAAAGAAATGTTCATGTCCCCGAAATGATACCAGACAGAAATTTTCAATCAAAAGAATACATAAAGTCAAACGAAATATTTCAAAATCGAAATTTTCACTAGAATGACGAAACGCTTCGCGAACGTAAACTCCTCTAAACGACATTTTATTCCAACTAATGACGGACATCAAATGAATTTGTTATTCAACGTGTCAACTCCCTAATTTCGAGGGTTCTCCTCACTTTTGTTCAATCGAACTGCGACACACCTATGGAAACTCATCGAGAGATGGAAGATTATAAAAGAATTGTAACTCATTGAACTACATCGAAATTACGATGCTATGAAACATTTCATATTTCGTCGACGGAGAGAGAAAGATAAACGTCAATTTCAAAAGTATGATTCGAAATTTGCACCGCGATTATGTGTGATTAAACCTTTTGTTTGTTGCACGTGCGAGCGACTCGCGCGTCAGGGACAATCGAGGCTTAATCGCTATCTCTGCCCAGTTTCAGTTCGCGCACACGACATATTATATATGCGTGTGTGCGCGTGTACATATACATATACCTATATGTATGTGTTATGTGGGTATGAATAGAAGATGTAAATAAAAAGTAAAAGATTGATGGTGACTGTGTAATCATGATTCGATAAAAGAGAGAAAACCAATACGACAGTAACTCATTGTCCGATAGAGATAAATAATATTCGCCAGAGCTTGTGATATATAGAAATACTTCCGACTTTGTCAAGGTGCGAGCCTCGAACGACGTGTAGTAATTTTTTAAAACCATAAATTTCGTCGCACCTACGTTATCATCAAATGACAATGTCGTGAATTTGTTATACGCAGCGAATGAGGGCACTTTCGTTCTGCACCTCTCGCATTAATATTTATGTGTAAAATAAATTTTAGAGAACAAAAGGAGGATTTATATTTGAATTTATTGTTGCATAAAGAACTCAAAATGTCGACTGCTGTGAAAATTTCGAAAAACTGCCGTGTTTTGTGCCTGTACGTGTACATACGTATGACTTGGATTATCATCGACGAGGGTACGTGACTGTCGTATATACTGGATAAATTAATGTCAGTGCCGGAACAAATATATTTCGTCGAAGAAAATAAATATTATCATGTCCTTTTTCTGATTGTTAAGAGTGAAAGTAAAATGAAAAATAAAGCGATATAAAAATTATGAAAACACGAAAGAACGTGCTAAACTTGTACACTTTCAGGAACAGTGTCAAGTAAATTTTTTATTCCCTGTTTTACTTCGCTTGCCAAGTAAGTGTATCTCAGAAATATTTGACGAAATGGAGCAACACGTGTCCGTTTCATGGACAATGTCTGCGAATGTACAGAGCTTATCTGAAGAAGCTCTAACGCTTCGCCACCGTCGCTCAATTTCACGGAGGCGGCAATTTACAAATTTTCATATCAACAAGTCTTTCTTTCGTTCTTATTTTCGTCTCGACGCTGCACATAAAACGATAATAGCTGTTTGGCCACAGTGAGCCGTGAGCCGCGGCCTTACCGCCGAGTTGAAAGTTTTTTTACTGTAAAAAAAAAATTTGTACCAGCCAGTGGGAATCGTTTTCAGACAAGACGACTCCACAAGGTCACGGCTGACGATGAAGTCTAGCCAGCGATCGCGGGGCGTTCTCAAAGACAGCCAAGGACAAACTGAAAGATAGATCGAACTCTTCTTTGTCACGCGCTTTTGTCTCTTGAATACGACAAAACGTAATCTTTCCAAAATACGTTGAGAAGACTTGCGAATTGTTTTTTTCGCCGAGCCCACGTAGTCGCGAAACGTCGGAGAAAGAGAGACAACTGCGAACTTTGAATGGAGATACAAATATGTTCGACGTGAAATAAAACCAGAAATAATTCAGGTTTTTATCGTTGATTTATTTTCGGAAAAAAACAACGATGGGGCTTCGAAATGGTTGCGAAATTTCGAAAAATGTCTGTTCAATTAATGAATATCAATGGGAACAGTCGAAGAGGAGGAAATTATTGATTCTCACATTGCAGAGGCGGAACTGCTGGCTTCCTGCTGTAAACAGGAAGTGAAATATGTATATCGTGGAAGAAGCGACGCGGCGTATGGTCGAAAAGCTTCACAGTAGACGCGGTCGATCCGATGAAGAATCGATCGAAGCCAATGATCTTATGACGTCATCGACGTCGTAAATTTACAGTTGACCTTGAGAATGAACGGTGCTCAAGCGGCCAGCGCCAAATCTATTTTTCTACAACTCATCACGGTCCGAGCATCCGAGACGATTAAAGAGAACAAACAAAACGAGACGAGACGAGTGTTTACGCGTTAATTACAGTGGTTCGAGATAAAATGGTATCTGTGCCTCGGTACCACACTAGAGAAACCCATATTTTACGGCTGATCGCGATAACATATTTTTCGTATATTTCTTTCGTATTTTTCTGCGACAGTTTGAAAAGACACGAAGAGGACTTTGAAAATCGAAAAAATTCACTTCCGTGCGACATTTTCCTGAAATTCTATGTTCCGTCCAATCTGAAGACAGGCTGGATGAGGAGGATTTTCGCAAAGTCTCGAAACAGAGTGAAAGAATTTCGCGCAGAATCAAATTTCTTTCGAGCAACAACGCTGCTGAGTCATTTCGCTAATTTTCGTAACGGTGAGTCGAGAGACACAGCTTCACGTGTTTTGAATATCTCCGATGTTTCGATGATTTTTTTGTGGAATATTATTTTCGAATAAACTTTAAACATCGGACGACGATCGAGCGGCCATTTTCGGTAGACAACTTTTCATTCTTGCCGCATTGGCATTCTCGTGAATACAATCAGGAATAAACACAATGACAACAACGTACAAGAACCTATCTTTGCCGCGACTGTAATAGATTGAACGAGCTCGGAACATGGTGGAATACCGGGAGAATCGCGGAGACCGGAAACGCGTGAGGTCAACATTCGCGGGTATCTATGGTGTTCTCGGTACGAAGGTGATCGACCATAGGTCAATGTACTCTGCACATTTTTTATCTCTACCTTTCTTCTTCGTCTTTCTCTCTCTCTCTCTGTCTCTCTCCCTCTCACTCATTTCGGTCAAATAGCGATTTAATTCTCCATAACTACGAAAGAATTTTCTTTCGAAAAGTGTGAAAATAAAAAAGTCGCGATATGTATGAATTATTTATTTGCAAAATTACGAATATCCTACTGCTGTAATTGTGCAATTATATAGTCGTTATCGATTCTAAGCCCGTGAATTCTCATGGAGTGTAATTGCGAATTAGGAAACCTTTCCTTCCAATAATTTTATCCCGATTTTCCAGCCGCGAGAGTAACGTGAAATTTATTTTCATTTCACCAACGTCGATTTTTCAAAAACGTGACATACTTTCGGCGACAAAAGACAAAACGGCATGTGGCAAAATAAATTTTCCGTTCAAACGAAAAAGCAACGCGAGGCATGATTCTACCGATGACAAATTTTTGGACATTCGATAATTGGTCTCGCAGTGCTCTCGTACAAACCGGCGTAACGGAGAAAAACGAATGCGAATTTGCGCAAATGTGTAAGAGAAGACGAGAAAAAGCAGAGTTGAATGCGGTCCTCCCTTAACGAGCTCGTAATGTAGTTGCATAAACGGAAAAGTTCCCGGCAAAAGGGTAGAGTGAGAATGAAAAGGATGAAAAAAAGAAGAGGAGGAGAACGGAGAGATGTCGAGGGACGCGATCGATACGGAGAGTGCGCATTGTAGTTCGAAGGCAGTTGCACAAGCCCGTATGCTTCGTCGCGAATATCCATTCACGGTGTTTCATGCGCGCTTGTGTGTGTTTTTCGCCTTTTTAACAAGAGTACACCGCGAGTCTTTGAGAAATTATGCCCACGCGTCCAGCATCCATGGCTGATAATTTGATTAAAAGTTGGAAAAAAAAATCCACGTCTTCGTATGGTCGAGCCAAATCGTGAGACGGAAAATGCGCGATGCAAGCGCGATAAACCGCGAGAGTGTCGGTGAAGAAAAGAGGAAAAATGTTATTGAAGGAATGACGAAACTTCGTGCATTCGTAGTGTTTTCCTGTACGGTGGAAAAGTTAACGCAATTCGTTTTCTCTTTTGCACGTTGGGTCGTAAAAGATCTCCGAGACCGTGTCTGCAGGTGGTTTGCACGAACAACAAGTAGAAACATAAAATGAAGAAGAAAGAGAAGAGAAAGAAGACGAGGATAAAGAGAAGAAAGAAGGAGGCTCGGTGGGAACTGCCGGGAAGCAGAGCTAGTTATAGGGCCCTGGGTCGCAACGAGTGCGGCGCGGTCGACGCCCCGAGAGAGTCGTTCAACTCTGGGCTGCTGGTGTGCAGCGGTGGTCGCTTGCTCGTCGGTCGTCATCGAGCGACGTGGTTCACAGCGAGTGAACTCACCAATCGGCCTTGAATCATCCTCGCTATGCTCGTATACGTATAGGAAGATCGTGGAATTAAATAGAGATCGGAGAAGGGCATAAATTCTCGATCGTGAGTTCAAGCACCAGACGTATACGCTGGGGCTTCCGGTTTCTATACAGCCGCACGACCAATAGCCATAAGAAATGCAGTCTACGACGACGATAGCGCGGGAAGGAAGCTCCGCTATGCGCAAAACGTCCAACGCGTGTATCGAGCCTGAGAAAAATTTTTAATGTCCAAGTCTTGCATCGTCCGAACGTTAACGAAAAAGTACACTTTACGTATCTTCATCATCACTCTCGAGAGATATATTTTTATGCGCGTCTTTCCAATGTCTTATTTTATGACAGCCCCGAGGTATAACGATGAAGCGAAACAAAAGAGCTACTGTTGCGCTCATTTCGAGTTCGTGACTCTGGAAAATCGGCAAAACGTAACAAACATCCACCAAAGTACGTATTCAATAAACTCAAAAGGTTCCTCGAGTGTCAAGATGCTCCGGAATCGAATCAAGAACGTGGAACCTATTTTTTCCCCAAAAACGTCCAAGATACCCGTAAAGTCATTACTCGCGCTATCTCGAGTGCACAGGTCGTCGGATTTCCCAAAGCGATGTCCTCATCGAGATTAAAAAACATGAATAGGAGACTTTAATCATCGATCTTTATCGTTGGACAAGATGATTGTACTTTGAGAGAAACTCGTGTGATACGCAAACGTGCGATGGTGTACACACCCAAACGTGATAAATATTGACGATATAAAGAATTATATTCAACGACATGAAGAGAGAAAAAGAGCAGCGTGCGGACACGCGAGATACGCGAAAGGAAGAGAAGGGGAGTGTAATGCGGGGACATTAGAGGCGAAACACAGAGAGCTCTCCTTCGAGGAAGATATCTAGTTGCAGGTCGTTCACTTGGCAAGGGAGGACGTCGGAGTGCCAGTAAAAATAGATCGAGAACGCGCGAGCCGGCCCCAGGAGTTCACTCACGCACAGTGCCGTTTTGCTAAGACCGCGGTACGAACCTCTCCGTCTGTAATATACAATCTCTCCTCCTCCTCTTTCTTTTCTTTTCTTTTTTCTCCTCTGTGCTCCTATCCCCCATCATGGCCCCTTCGAAACTACAGGTTATCCGGGCTCGCGTACGACCACGATATATATTATAGCCGTTATTACGACGGGCTGTGCGCGAAGCGATATCGATTTTGTGCATAATTCCTCCGACAACATTCTTTTTCTCTTTCACTCGTCACTCGGTCTCGAACTCGAATTTCATATTTCCGAAACTTTCCGCGTCGCGACTCGAACGCTGTGACGTTTTGTCATCCGATGTAACGCAAAACGTATGTTTTTTTTTTCAATTCTTTTTTCGTTTGACGATTTTCCGGCCGTACGATGGTGTGAAAAGAAAATCAAACGGAACGAGAATTCCACGTGTTCGACGACGTTTGAAAAATCAAGAGGATAATCTTTTCAGTGGAAAAGTATTTGGTTAATCGATTCAAAGCGATAATTTACTTGTTGGACAGCTTTTGACAATTCGTTCGCGCAGCGTTGAATAAACTGTTTTCTTCGCGCGCGGATTTGCTCGAGGTGGTTTTTCATTGTTTTCAAATTTCGGCGACGAAAAGTTTGCAAAAATGCTAAGTGCTTTATAAATTTGTCGCACGATTTCCAAAACGATGATAAAATCAGAAAAACAAGTGGATGC
Organism: Heteropelma amictum; assembly: GCA_959613375.1. NCBI lineage: Eukaryota > Metazoa > Arthropoda > Insecta > Hymenoptera > Ichneumonidae > Heteropelma > Heteropelma amictum. The sequence goes on from OY390723.1 coordinate 13,396,061, forward strand.
TTATTTGGGAGACGGGGATGACAAATTTTGTGTAAAGAGAAAAATAATCGTGTAAATATTTACCGGATAATCTTCCGGTTCGTCGGAGCTTGTTGATCATTTTTCGACGTTATTGTCATTCAAATGAACGTGCTTGTTGCATCTTTCATGCGACCTAATTTTCCAGAATTTCACCATACACTTTGAAGCGTCATTCTCTACTTTTTTTTCTGTATATAATTTTCCACATCGTGGCAATTTTGATCAAAAATAAAAATTCGACTACCGTCAAACTTTGCAACGAAAAAGTGATTTTTTAAAATCCATTTCTGTCATCGTGATAATCATGAAATCACGTGGTAAAATTAAATTAAATTAAAATAAAAATAAAATAAATTAAGATAAAAAAATGTCCAGCAAATCGTTATCGATGATAGATTTTGAACGAGAAAAACTAAGCTGTTTCCGGCACTGTGTAGAACGAAGGGGACACACGACGGGCGCTCGAAACTTTTTCCGAACTTTGAGATACTCGAAAATCTTCGCTTTTTTTTACACGATTTCAACCGAAACATTTGTTACATGAATTATAAAGTCGCTCGAAGCACGTCCGCCGCCACATTTGTGACGAGCGGCGAGGTCATTGACCCCGAGTGACCCCGGCTAATCCCGAGTCCGTAGTCCGTTCAAATTGGGTTCGTTTGAAAATTCTACGACTAAAACGAAGAACGGCGGAAAGCGGAAAGTACGAACTTATGGTTCGACCGATTCGTCCCTACGAAAATATTTTCTTCCGTCAAACATTCTATCGCGAGTGATAAATGTAGAGCGAATAGGCAAACGAAGCGGGGAAATATCCAATGAGCCTGCGAATCGAGAAAACCCAGGAAAAAAAACGAAAGTTCACTCGAGAAGAGAAATGAAGAAGAACAGCCTATTCCGCTAACGCTCGGTCAGAATTATCGATATCCGTTCGAGTTCGACAATGATTTACGATTGATTTTCTGTTATTTGCCTTTTCATCGTTACTTTTCTTTGTTGTCCTTGGCTATTAATCACAGAGTCAATGTTTCCTCTGTCGATCTGAGACCTCGATCAAACTACCGTCTGTTTTACGAGGAATAATAAAATTCGTGTCCCTCCGTAACCTGCGGTCCATTGAAGATAAAAAAAAACAGGAAGAAACAGAGATGGAACTTTGGGAAAATCGTCCACTTCATGCATACGTACCTGTGTGTAACACCAATTTTCTGCGACTGGGGTGTTTGCTTCTGGTGGCGGAGGGCTCGGTACACGGCTTACCGCCATGCTACTGCTGCTGTGCAGATTCGAGCTGACCCGCGACGTCTGAGGCGCACAGTCGCTCACCGCAAGTCTGCAAAACGCGAAAGAAAAAACGTGAAACAACTTTTTTTCGACCGCGTGAAGGGGGCTGAAAAGTGAAGCCCGAAAAATGCTCACGAGGCGAGCTTGTCGCGGCGAGATTTTCAACGGAATTGGAAATTTATTGCAGAGAGGAAACAAAGGTTCGGCGAGGATGAAAATGAGGTTAAAAATCGTTGGGTTTTAACGTTCACGAGTTTTATGACCTCTTTCGTCGGCCTTTACTCGGGAGTTCTTTCTCCCTCCTTCTCGATCTCTCCCTCGCTTCCTCTCCGCCATCTCTGTGGCTGCTACAAAGCTGAGGTCATCGACAGCTGATGGAAGCGATGAAGCAGCAAAATGATGCAGTGAAGAAATGAGGAGTACAACAGGGAATAAGTGGGAGAATTTCTCTTGAAAAACATGCGATATTTTTCGAAAAAAATATCTCAAATTTCACCCAAATTGAGGATCATCGGAGGTGAAACCCTGACAAAACCAAAAGTAAAACGCTATTGACGAGTACTTTGATTTCAGATAATCACAATATCGAAGTGACAAATTGTCAAGAAAATGAGAATTCGCCAAAAATTTAGAGAACTTATTTTACTCTCGTGGCAATTGAACCTCTGGATTTTTGCACCTTTTTGAAAATTCCGTCCCAGTGTACGAGAGATAATAATAACGAGTACGTTTTTCATAAATTGTATCACATTTGCAAACAAAATTTCAAGACGATGAAAGAATTTGTTAACAATTTTTCGATGTTATCACTATTTGAAATGAGCGTATACTTGATATCTTGAATGATGTTGCATTAATCTAAATTCGTTGGAATTAAGAGTTTCAAGTTTGCATCGTTGGAATCCAACGAAATGTACGACACACTTCTTTTGTATCGTCAATATTTTACGATTAGCCAAATGTTTCGAAATTACACTCCTGAAAAAAATAGAAAATATAATGAAATGTCACAAAAATTAAGTGTAAAAACTCGAGGAAATCCGATTTTTCGTTGAGGTCCGACGATGCAAACTTCAAGTTCATAATATTATACGGTTTGCCAAATATTCACAGCATTTTTTCCAAATTTTGACTATCCGAAAAAAAGATGAAAAATATCATGAAAATTTCGGAAAATTAAAGATGAAAAATCGAGGAAATTTGAATTTTCGTTGAGGTCCAACGATCCAAACTTCAAGATCATTTGGAATTCTTCAGTTATATACGTTTTTTGTCATTTAACCGCTAACCTATCGATGTTACTTTTGTATGCACTCTGAGAAACAATTTGTTCACCGTTGTATGACGATACATGATCAAGGACGAAAGGCCAAGTAAAACTTTTACGAATGAACTGAAAGATCGGACAATTCAGGACGGCTTGATATTTTTCGTCAAGTAACCGGTGGTGAAATTATTCACATCACAACTCGATCAAAATTGTGTCGAGCAAGCATTGATTATCGTGCAAATTATTGCAAATTACCAAACGTATTAAACAGACCGAAAGAAATTAGGGTTTATACCTTGATGGATCCATAAAAAAATAGGAATAATATTGATAATGATATTACATCGCATTATATATTATTACATAGTATCAAAAGTACTAGGTAGCAGTATCAATGATGATAATAACAGCAACAACAACCACAGGATAATAGGATAATGAGGTTTGAACAGGCATCGAAAATGAAATTCTAATTCCTCACTGTCAATATTCCTCACTGTCAACATATTTTGCATGTACACATTTTATAAGAATATCAAAAAATGCCACATTCTCTATGCTTCGATTGTGCAAACGGCAACACAAAATTGAACACGATTGTATTTTTTTTTAAATGAAAGAAAAAAAGTTCAACATGAATTACAAAGTTATAGAGGAAAAAAAGGAGAAACAAGAATGCCGGAAGTCGCAGAAAAAAAGATAAAGGGACAAACGATAACTCAGATGTCGACTGAATAATAATGGCGATTGAAAGTCACAGCGTCGAGAGATAGAATGTGTAAAGATCGGAGGATCAGTTAAAAGCATACGAAGAGCTGAAAAATACGTGAAGGAGAGGAAGCGAGATAATAATGAGTGCGGTATGCAGGACACGCGATGTTATCCTCACGTGAGTCCAAGTACAGTGCGGAAACAACAACGGTCGAAGAGAGAAGCTATTCAATGTCTCGTTATGTTGTCCGGCGTGCCAACGAGCGAGAAAGAAAATGAAAGAAAAAAATAGAATGAGGATGGTAAGATACAGGTATAAGGAAAGAGAAGCAAAAAGAGAGTACATTAGCCCCGAAGGTTCATTGGACCTGAGCTCGAATTCTTTCGTTAACCTTTTTGTTAACCGATATCTCTTTTCAGCAAGCCTCACATCATTATTGTTCCAAATGGAACGTCGAATGATTTAATCGATGAAAAAAATATCACATACACAAAAGCACATTGGCATGGTCTTTTTTGAGAGAACCAAAGTTGCATTCAAGTTTGTATCCTTCAAACGGACGATGTTGATATTACCATCGTTGGAACTCAGCGAAAATTCACATTTTCCCGTTTTTTTTAATTGAATTTTATTTCAGTGTTCGCGTCGCACACTTTTTTCACGAGCGCCATAATTTCCTTAGTTGCTGAAAATATATTTGTCACGCACAACTGTTTTTTTTTTGTTGAATGAAAACGCGCTTTCAACGCCCTTGAAAAACCGATGAGAAAAATGATCGTTGAACGACCAGAGCTACGAAAGTCGATGAAAAAAACGTCTATAAATTATCGAGATATCTTGTAGGGTCTCACGACCCCGGACGATAAATCCACATGCAGCTACGAATGCAGATCGCATTGATTGACGCAACGGAGGCGAGGTCCGCCACGCGGCTGGCAGAGCTGTGGCATTTAGGCTATTTGTATGTTTTCTGTCTATGATATTCTTATATTCGCGCAAAACGATCGCGCAAGACCGATATTCGCGAAACCTTGCACTGATTTACTCCGCCGATGTAAACCGCCGAGTCGTTCATGATGCAATTGAAATTCGATGGAATTTCATGCTTTTTCGGGTCATCGATACGATTATCGCGAAACAAAAAGAAATTATTCCACCGTATTGTTAGATGCTTCCGAGTTTTCAGGTCACCGCATTGCAAATTCGATGATTAATTTTTTGCAACTGCAACTGACACACTTTGAAAAAGCAGAATAAAAGGGGTCATTTCTTTCGAAGGCAAATTTCATAACCGCAGCGATTGCTTCGAATCACGATGTTTGGTCTTCGATACGCGAGTGGCTCTCGAAATGGCAGAATCGTGCGAAAGAGGCCAGAACCGAACAAATATTTGACTTTTTGAAGAATAAGATTTCGCACTCGAGGTTAATAAATTCGCGATGTCGCAGGACCCGTGGTAGAACGAACGATAATTTTTTTTTTTTCATTTTCGTCAGCGTCGCTCGATGTGACATATATATTTTCGCTACTTTACGAATTATAACACACCGGCAAATGTGAAGTAGTTTCAATAAAAATTGATCAAAATTAAATTTAAAAAAAATAGGACACTTCGTCATTTCGTCGAGTCCCGACGATGCAAAATGCAACATCGTTCGGTAGACGATGCTCAAACGCGAAGAAATTCTCGTTTCAATCGCGCTTTATTGCGAATGCAGCGCGTTGTTTTGTGCATTTGAAAAATTCATCACTTTCGGGAATACGAGAAAAATTGATTGCAAATCGTTGCAGTGTAATGATGCAAACGTCAAAGTCATAAATTTCGATCGCGTAACGAATCGACGTTCTATTTTTTTACCATGTTTACATATCAACACCAATCGCGCTGACGTATCGATCGATTGATATGTACTAGTCTGTTCAGTTTCAATTACATCGCGGGGTTCGTATAAGAGTTTCTCTCCCTCTCCGCTTCTCTTTCTTTCTCTCGCTGTCTCTCGGTATCTTTCGCCATACGACCGAATGGCATAAAACGAATGGCTGATGGTGACGTCTGACTTTCACTTCCACGCTAATACACCCACGTTAGTTTCGTGCTAGATATCAACACACCAAGAGATGCCACGAGCTCGATACGCGCAAAAGCAAAAGAGAAAGAGAGAGAGAGAAAGAGAGAGAGAGAGGAGAAGAGAGAAAAAATACGGTACACGGAATGAAACTTTGAGAAATTCTAGCATGCAATACCATAACGACTGGCGGGAGATACGAAAAAAATTGAGGGAGAGAGAGTGCAGCAAATTTAATGCCACTCTCCCTTGCAGAGTTACGAAATTGCTCAACCAATTTCTGACCTCTTTTTCTTTTATCGTCGCCTGTACTTCAATTCGGGTTAATATTTATTCGCAGATTCGATAAGTAGACAGAAAAACGTATAATGTTAAAGTTTTTATCGTTGGAAAGGAACGGAATTAGTACAAACTGCTTCTTCCACGAGCTTCATTTATCGAAAGTGTTGCGGAATATCACCGCAATCGTAAAATTACGAAAAACATGAAGAAAAACGCGAAAATCGATGGAAAAGCGACGAGAAATGAAAATTTTTGCAAAAACCTCAATTTTCATTCCGTTCCAGTGATGTATCGTCGTACGAAAAAAATAATAATTATGCTCAAACGACCGATAGTTCATCGAGAAAAATGAATCGATAAAAAAGTGTTAAAAATCATATGTCATCGGAAAAACGTGAAATCAAGTTCCGTCGACGTGAAAAACATGAATATATTTCGTTTTCCATGTCCATACGTGTATTCGTACAGGATTTTTTCACCTCCGCGTACTTTTCTCCTCTCTGTTACGAGATTGCCAAGTGTGACGAAATAGATCGGGGGAAACTAACGTGCGAGAGAGGCTTTTTGCAGACTCGAAGAATTCATACGTATGTCGGGCGTATATCGAAGAGGCGGAGGCGTCGATCGACGTTGTATATGTCGGGGCGAACCAACGGACCACCAACGTCAGGCGCACAGGGGAAAGTAGAACGTAGCAAAAGCCACTCGATGAACTCGGAGAGGACACGAGCCCACTCGCTATATACGTGTAATACATATATATGTATTACATATATATATATAGACACATTGTGTGTTATATGGAACTTCACGAGCTCCGAAGAGAGTGTCTTTGCTCATTTCTCGACGTTAGCTTCTTGGTGAAAACGCGGAAGTCGAGTGAAAACTACCTACAAACCGAGAGAGCCAAAACGAAATCCTCGCCTCAATTACAGTACATGTTATCTGTGAATAGTTCATATATATATTTGTTCATCCGTAATTCTTGCCTTCTGGCTCGGAATGCTTTCTTGTGCATAGATATTTTTCGTGTGCGAGTATATTTATGTGAATAATAACAGTAGAAATATCATTTTTTGTCACAAAAAGAATATAATACAGGTATTTATTCAGCATGAATATAATTGATTTCAATAAATCATATTCTTGATAAATCAATCGTATGAAAATGCTCTTTGAGTGTTCGAAAGTTAAACTCGAGAAATATTCACGAATCAAAAATATGATAAATGGGCAAAAAATAATTTGCGAATCTGGTTTGTTTTTTTTTGGGCAGCATATTTAGTATCGATTAATTCAATGTGTCGTCCTGCATATTCGGGTGTAGGGAGAAAATCGATTTTTTCTCTAGACTCCAGCACCAGAAATTGGTGGGATGAAAAATTGTGTAAAATAATGAGCCCTTCGTTCGAAGATTTTGACGTCTCTCGTCGTGGGAGTTTTTCAATTTCCCATTCATTCGAGATCGTAAAAATGCTTTTCCTCCGTCTGAATTTTATATCTCTTGAACGGACAAATATAAAGCGATGGGCAGTACGTATTTTTTATAGGGATTTCAACGCTCTACGAAAAAGTTGGAGTTATATCGTACATTTCGTGATTTTTTTACTTTTACGACGGGACTATTAATTAATAAAAAAAAGAATAAAATTCTGATTGAGTTCAAAAGACTCTAGCCCCTTTCAAGTCGCATATTGTCGTATTATACACAATAAATGACTGCTGTAGTGGAAAAAAATGGTCCATCAATGGTAATAAAGTCAATCAAAATCGGTCAAGAAGTAGACTACATTAGTGAATAGATTTTTAGACGACAAAGTAATTCGAACTTAATCAGAAGTTTGATTACTTTCAAATTAAATAGTTTCGTCGTAAAAGTAAACCGCTGAGCTTAACCTTGACTTTGAATGACCTTTGAACGAGTAGATTCATCAAAGGACTCCGAAAGAAATTTTTTGTCACTCTCGGTGGAAAATATTTCACTACAGGAAGCTGCGGGATATTTGAGGGTTTTCTTTAGCGGAACGACGTATGCAACTTTTATTTCCGTGAGTATCTTTTATTTAAAAATAATTCCGTACTCCAGAAAAAAACCATTGATATGAATTATTTTGTAGCAGGATAAAACGGAAGGTTTTTTCAAGAATTTTTAGAACTAAAAAAATGTATCGATGTATAAGGGAGAGAGAAGAAAAGCAACGAAATGCAAAAGGTAAAAAGAATGAAAACCAAGAAAGAGTGAGACATGTACATGAATCTTTCGTGCCCTTTGGAAATATATCGGTTGAATATAGATCCCTGTGCAAAGAGTGCAAAAAAGCCCCGAGGCTTTTGCTCTCTTGTCTCGTTTCCAGGGCCATTGTGGTAAAAATAGAAATATACATCGATGCGCCCTCTGGTCGACAGTCGATATCCGGCCTTGTATCAATTAATTTTCGTGCCACACTGAATAACAAATTCACTCTGTTTCTTTCTCTCGTTATTGATGCTAACACATCGATGTCATTTACGAGCGAAAGAAAAATGTAAAACGGTTCCTGTGCAACAAGTACGCGGAAAACGAGGTTAATTCCTTCACGCATGTCGCATGAACCGACATCTTTTGGTGAAATTATACACGAGTACGAGCACTGTAATTACACGAAACGTGACAATTCGTTGTCTGCAGCAATCACGTCGCGTGCAAAGTTTTTTCACAATCACTGTCTGGAATGTTCGATTTTAGCTTGCAAAATTCTGTTTATTTTATTCGTCGATTAGTCGCAACGAATTCGCGTCTTCTCTCGCATAAATTCGATCTCGCGTCATATCGACAACTGTGTTTCCGATCGAGATTTTTTTTCACTCTACCGTACTATATTACGACAAAACGAAGTTTTTTGCACCAGTGCGGTAATCCGACCTTAGCCACAGAATTATAATGCATCAAAGTGAACGTTTCCGCACTAACGTGGCAAAGGTAAACTGTCTCTCGCGCTAGTTGAGAATTTGCCCACTTTTCGCGCGGAAAACAAACATCGAAAATCGAAATTTCCAAGCGAGTGTTAATGCAAAAAAACTTTCATCACAGAGTATATAATGATTCTAATCGAAAAATCGATTTCGATCAGATAAGACCTGCGTGTTTTAATCGAGGAAGCCATGAATGATAAGTACGTGTATCTGCAGCCCACGTAAATGTTGAACGGTTAATTAGGTAATTCAAGAACGTCATTTTTACGTTGTCCTTCCGTAATCACGTGATAAGACACTTTTCGAACGTTTTCGCGTGACTTTTGAAATTGTATGTGTTGTGACTTGGACATGTTTTTTTTTTCCATTTCCTCATAATGCAAAACGGCCCATTGTCGCACGCTTCGGCCACTTCGAAAAAAAAAACTCAGTTTTGTGAACATTGCAAATCGCTTTTTTCAACCCTCCGAGAAGACGCAGGATCAAATTGACCCTTATATCTCAAATTCGGTCACATTCATTCCTATTTAAGAAGACACGGGCAAATTTTGAATTAAGAATATTGAAAAAATGAAAAAATGCGATGTATTTTGCAAATTACACTTAAAAAAAACCTCCTCCTCGATTGTGTGGATTATGTTAATAATTCCACTAGTACTCTTTAAATAAATGAATTGATTCGTGCTGTGAGCAACACGTTGCATTCCCTTTTCTTTTTGGTGAACGAAAAACTATGAATGACAGACCTCTGGCAGTTTATCCCTTGCAGTGTTTCATGATTAATGGTATAAAATAGAAATCTTTCTATAATAGTTCTCAATTAATATTTTTAAGTAAATAAAAAGGTCGGAAAATGCGGTTTTCCGGTCACAGAGTCGACCGACGGAGGGTTCAAAAACGAACCGCATTAGAATTATCAGGGTCAGATCAGTATCAATATGGAACGCCGAAAGGAACGCGCGATTACAAAAAAGAGAAAGAGAGAGAGAGAGAGAGAAACACCTTTTTCATAGTTTTCGTGTTCGGCGTATGTCGGGAAAAAGCGTGTATGTGAGTCGCAACTCGTAACACGATATTGTGCTTTATTCATCGAGACGAGATTGACATTCTTTTTCATAACGATGAGAGAAGCAGCAATTGCGGAGGAGGTCAGGGTTGAAGAGCGTCGTCGAGACGATGAACGAATAATCGTTTCATCCCGGACACACCAGCGTTTTCTCTCATAAACGAGAAAAAAAAGGTCATCAGCGTTATAACACTGCATTATCGATAATTGATAAAAAAGAAATCTCTCAAATCGTTTTTCGATAATTCTCCAATCTTTTTTTTCCTCACCACAATTCAAAATCGATTCTCCAAGATTCGCGATAATGAAATTGAATTTCGTAATTTATATAGTTAACGAAATTATAGACACTCGGGAGTTTCATCTAAATTACATCGAATCATTGCAATCGCGTGTTCTCGCAGAGGCTACCAGCAAGACGATCGAGCAAACAAAAATATGATGACAGTCACTTTTCATTATTCAGATTTCAAACGTTTATTCAAGGTTCCAATGTTTAGTATCGCTGTTTTGTTCGAAAAGACGTGCTCAAAGCGTACTTCTCATATTATGGTTATTACTTCTCATTAATTACTCAAATACGCACAATTGATGATTACAAAAAGGCACTTGTTAACGGGAAAATTCGACTGTTTTCAGTGCACCCTCAGAATTTGATTTACCCGTTGCGAAATTACTTCGTCTCCGATAAAACGATAATATGTGTAACGAATACCGGGGAATCAAGATTAAATGAGTGCAGTAATCACGCAACTTGATGCGAGTTACATATTTCGTGGCTTTCACAATGAACAGTCAATGATCAAAACGGTGAACATAAAAAACAAACAAACGAGCTTCCCGAAGCCTCGGCTGCGGAGCCACGCTGGCCAGCCACAACGTGTGCAACGACGTTGCTCGACGACTGCCCGTGCACGAGAGGGAGAGCTCGAGTTTTGCAGGAAAGTCAGTACAACGTAGTTTGCTCCGGAGTGACTCGCGAACGCGGAGTCAAGGCTAGTTGCCGCTGTTCGCAGTGCTTTTACACTATATAGCGTAACGTTACCGCGGAGAGTTGACTGGTATACGCCACGAGTGTGATAAGACAAAGGCTAACTCTCGTCAAGGGCAGGCACGAGTCCCGCGCGATTGCTCGGAGAGTTTGCTTGCTGCATGTAGCTGCAAAGCTTTGCATTGCGCATACCCTCACCCTTACGCAAACACACACACACACACAAACACACACACACACACATGGACGATGTCCTAGAACTTTGATGAACATAATGTCGAGTGAGATTCCGGACGAGATTTCCAGTCCAAAAGCATTTTTACCACTTTTCGATCCGACACGCCGTTCGTGAGTTACCGAACGATTGCGGTTAGCCAATCGGCGTAGCGCGAGAGGCGGTCGCACCGCGCGCCGGTCGCGACCGTGCGCGCTCGATTGGTCCAACACTTCGTTAGCCGATAACTCTTCGAGGATTCGTCCGATCGAAAAATGCCCTGATTCTTTTCGATTCGGAATTTAAAGCCGGATCTAATTTCACATATAATGACCATTGACCACCGACATACTCATTCATGCACGGATTTTTACGCGGCAGTTGATGAAACTATGTTAAAAGTGATGCGAACAAGATCAGCAACGAAGCCAACCCATTGTACATATCGATAATTGTCTTTATCTCATTATAATTCCCGATTGGTCGAAGCATCGTGATTGCATCTTTCAACAAACTCGGCCTCGAAAGTCTGAAACTCCAACAAGGCTGCGGAAAGTAAAATAAATCGCCCCAACTGATTTCGAAACTTCGTTCGAGTTAAGTTACTTGTTTAAGATATATGTAAAAAAATAGTACAGATTATCCACACATTAACGCGTACGCTGTCGCGATAATTCATTGGATGAAGTATTGCAATAGACTACGGTACACAATTCACCTGGGGTATACGACAATCAACCGATAAATCAGTATCGATTTCGCGAGAGAAGAGCATAAATTCACCGCACGAACGAGAGTGCATACGCTCGTACATTGCAATTGCAATTGCTTGTACCCGAGCGTGGTAATACGCTCGACTTGGCAACGGACTCAACTGCTCGATGAATCTACAAATATATGAAGCTAGAATTCGATGGAAAACATCGATACGTAAAAAAAAAAAAATTATTAAAAAAAGCATAAAAACACACGAAGAAAATTCCGCGTCAAACTGGGAGAATCGTTTTGGTTCCTCGATGGGCGCGATCGTGGTCGATCATTGTGGGTATCGCTTTATGGATAAATCGTTGCGTGTAAATCAGCCTCGAGTACATATAGTCAGAGATAAATATCCTCAGCAGAGTCATAAAGTTCAATATTAATTTGATAACCGCGAGGAGCACATGCATAAACGTATACGCGCCTCGATATTACAGACGATTCTATTATGGATTTCTGATAGATCAAGCGCACACCACCTGTATTCAATTCCTTCGCCGAAGCTTTCGCGATTATCGCGATATTTCTCCGCGACAAATTGTATATTATGCTCGATCGTCTACACAAGTCGCGTACCCGAGTAATTGTCTACGCGAGTTGTCCATTAGCAGATTCGACGTGGCTGAAGAAACGTCGATGGATCGAGGTGGATGGTGAACGATAAAAAAGATATTTCTCAATCGTTTACGAAAGAACTTTTCATTCTCTAGATTGATTGTCTTAGACGATCAATCGGCTGCAGTTCAGAACAGCTGTTACCTGCGATTTGGCTGAAATTTTTATGAAAGCTTGTCATTGGCTCCAGTATGAAAACCCTCGAAGCATTTTTGGCGCAAACGATTAGTCCCCCCCCCCCCCTTCAAAGTTTGAAAAGTTTTCATCGTTTTTTTGCGATATTTCGAAAACGTAGATGCAATACTTTCGGCAGTATTTTAAAACATTGCTTAATTTAACGATTTTTCAATATATCTTTCAAAATATTGATTTTACAAGGAAAATATCAGATAACGATACGAAAACGGTAAAAAAATAAAAACAACATAAAATCAGAAAAATTCTTAACGATTAAATTTATTATAACAAGCCGAAATGTTTATTCGTTTATTCAGCCAAATCGGAGTCAACAGCTGTTTGGAAGTTTAACCGTGGGATTTATGGAAGTCCGAAAAAAAAAGAGATGAAATGGATTCGAAAGACAATAAACGAGGAAGCAACGAACGAGCCGCTTTTCCCTTTGTTTGCTGACGATACAAACTTCATCGTCCTACAATATCGAATGAGTTCGTTGGATAGAGCGCCGATGCAGACCGTCCCCACCAGGTAAGGACCTCGCGAAATTGGCCATGAGGCCCAAGGTCGTCGAGTATCCCACACATCCCAGGGGCACTGGCCCTCCAATGATACATATATATGTACAGCACCGAATGAGCGTCGGTACGCGAGAGCAACGCGAGAAACGAAGACAGAAATCTCACGGAATTGCCTGCGGGGGTGCAGACGTTCCAACAGGAATAGAACGTCAAGACAGAATGGAAGTGAGAGAGAGAGAGAGAGAAAGTCGAAGAACGGAGGACGAGCGAAGGTGAAAGAAAAGTGATAAAATAAATCGAGGATAAAAGGAATGTGCATCAACACTCGATACATATCGCTATCGTGCTTTCACTGGCCGAAGAAACCCTGATGGGGAAAAAAGAAAGAGAGAATGAATAGAAACGTCAGTAATTTTCGTTATATCATTAAAATTTATCGACTCGCCGTATCCTCGAATTATAACGAAATTGCGTTGGAACGTTCTTTCTCGCAATCTTTATGCGTTTATAGTTGAATGAATATAAAAACGTACGTTTGAAAAAAAAAAAACATCTATACGAAAACGTTACTTTCAATGGCGTACTTTTCAGCAAGAAGCTTCCGTGAAAAGTTAGGGGATGACAAATGATGTGAATAAACGCGTATGGGGAAGCGAGAGGAAGAAAGGAGTTGGGGAAAAAGAGAAACTCAGAAAAGAGACGGAGCGAGTGAGAGACGGTGCGGTAACAAGAGAGGTACATATGTAAGAAGACAGAAGAAGAGAGACAGACGAGACGGCAAGAGGGTTTATCTTCGATGGTTTCGTACATCGCATCAGAAGACCGGACAAACGTCCCTGTACCCTTGAAACGAAGGTTGCCAATGAGCTGCGCAAGAAGGAGAGAAAGCCTTGTCCTGTACGAGGACAAAAACTATGCGGTAGACCGTGGTCGTTGGCGCGCGCGCAAGTACTAATAAAAACCACTTTGCCACGCTCTTCCTTCACCAACTGGCTATTCCGCGACGTTGCTCCTCGGCTACTTTTTACTCCTTTTATTTTTTTCGTTCCATCCGGAGCTTTGCTCTCGAGCAGAAACTGATTTAAAAAAAAAAGCAGCGGGCATATGTGAGTTGTAGGTTTGTCCTTTTTTTCATTTTACAATTTGCGCGATCGTCTACACGTATGCGAACGGAGCATCGATTCGCTTGCACCGACGATTGCTTTGTCGTCATCGTTGCTGGTTAGCGCACAGCTCGGGATCACATTGACCAAGTAAAGTGGTTATTCTACCGGATGCGCATCGAGAACGGCGGGGAGCCTTTTTTGTCAGACGATGCGTTCGAGCGTGTGTCGGGTCCTGTTATAACGAAATTTGCATATCTAGAGACGCGGCAGCGTCTCAACGCCGAGTAATTCAAAAGAAAAATTGTTTGGATTTTGAATCGGCCGCGGATAACCATGCTGTGACATGGAGATTCACTGGTCGTTTTTTATACACACACACACGCGCAACCTTTCTCCTTCCAATGACGAGGCTACTTTTTTTCACCGATAAACGAAGAGAAAAGCACGTTGATGCAACGAAAGAAAGAAAATTGATACTCTTATCAATGCACCTACACATATTATTGTAATTGTCAATACCATCGACCGATAATAATTTTCATGATTGTAACTTATTATAATAATCTGAAAATAAATTCTATATCGAAGCAAAGTGGGATTATTGAATTTTATTCTTTATTATTTATTTAAGTAGGATTATTTACGGGCAGTTCGAAAAACGAGGGAATTACAGAGTGAAAAAGAAACGTCTGAAAAAATTGAGCCTGAAACACCAAAGATTGTATGACGTTGATGATAAATAATAAAATATAATAATCCTGTTATATCGCAACTTTGAAAAGCAGCCGAGAATGGCTAGAGAAATATCCATCCTATGCATTTCACAAAAACTATCATGTTATTTCCGCTGTTATAAGAAAAACAGAATAATCTTGAGGTAATGAACTTCCCAGTTTTTTTTAACTTCTAAAACACGTGCCTCGCAGTTTCGCATTTACGTATGTTTTAAGATTATTCCTCCTTTGCCGCTCGCTGTGAACGTGGGGGGGGAGGGGGCTTAAAAAAAGGTAAAGAATAAATCTATAAGGAAAAGATAAGTCAACAGCTGTGCGCCAGTCGACGGAACAAAAGACGCATGCGCGAGACGTCTTTAACCACCGGTTAATTCCGATTTACAAGCGAAGGTCATTATTATAAATGAACGATAATGAAGATAAAAAAGACGACTCAGCGAGACGCGCTACGACGACACTTTTCTATTTAAATATAAAGTCCCGATAATTGAAGAGCGAAAATGAAATAAATGAATATGAATATTCTCGGCGGATTTTTACTCGAACAAGTGTGTTTCATCGTCGAATTTTGGTGCTTTTCGCTCGACAGGTGTATGCTCGAGTACTGTAGAAGGAAAAAAAGAGAACCCATCGTGCGCGTTGAATATTGTGCGATTTTGTCGCCCTACATTTACGAATTTGCAAAGAATGTTTCATTTTGAAAAAAAAAAAAAAAGAAAACTCATGGAAACACAGTTTATAAGCAGCCATTTTTGTGTTTGGGAGGACTTGGACATTATTTGTACGATCAAAGTTGTTTATATTTTTATACTCGTCATTGACAAGCGTTTTGCATCCATTCGCGTCAATTACGTTTTTTTCGGAATTCTAAAAAAAAGGCTACAACTCATGCGTTATTTCAGCTCGAGAAAAGTTTCATCTCTGTGGGGAAAAGTAGTTTGAAATGTTTCTCACAGATAGCGCTGTGTACGCGGCACACGGCAGTAATCGAGCAATCGCCAAAGCGTCTGATTTGTTTGCGCATTTCTTCGATTCCGTCAGCAGAATCTAACAGTTCAATAACAAAACGAAGCGAGGCTCCAAAGAATAAAAAAAGAGAAATCTAGAGTGCAAATAAATGGCGGAAAAGTCAAGTCTTCGAATAGTAAAGAAATGAAAAAAGGAGTGAGCGCACTCCCGAGGTAGTACAGCGTTCGTAGCTGTGTAGGGACGTTCAGGTATATAGTGAAACTTGTAAAGGTGCATAAACCGATATTGTGGAGAAGCCGCACAGCTGTCTACCTGAAAAACAGGGATAAATCTTTGTTGGATGTTCGAAGGTCGGGCCGGAACTTTAGTCACGTTTAAGCGAGAAACGGAAAGTCGAATGTGAAATACGACGCTCAGAAAATATTCGAAAAAAAAAAGGAAAAACGCGTTAAGGCGATGTGTGATGCCCGCTCGTCGAAAGTTGGAAAAATTCTCGGGCGAAATCCGTAAATCGGATCGGTTTGAAATTTGCTGCGAGTATTTAGTGACATGGCAGGTAGAAGAGACTGACGATTTGAGAATCTCGAAATTTCCAAATTTTTCTTGACCGCGAATAAACTTTTTTGCAATTTTTCTGAAATCGTCGCTTTCTCCGTGCTATGTCTATGATTTTGCTTGATAATTTTTCTACATTCCGATGAGCAAGCGGGTATAACACATCGCCTTAAGGCGTTTCGGTACTACTTATCTGGTAGCAAGATCTACAGAAAATCTCATTGTATTTCTGCAGGATTGCAACTGTTGCTCGCCAAATTTTCTTTTATAAGTGGCGTTCAATGCTACGGTTGGCCAACCTACTACTAGAAATGCGCATGCGCATGCACTTCCCATCGCATCCAGATGGAAGTCGTCATGTGTAATTTTCATGCAGAGGCTTGTGTTTTGTGCTGTATCTCATCAACCAGATGGAAAAACCTCTTCAAATTTGTAGACAATCATTATACAGATGTAATTCAGATCTGACATAAATTTTATGCAAATGGTAATATTTTAAAAGAATTTACAGCCCAAACGAATATTTCGCCCATTTACTTCCGAGTATAAGCCGAATTTTTGAAAATTATTTACAAAAAAACGACGTGGTGGATCAACTTGAAATTTGAACCGTCTACATTTTGTATACTCGCCATTTACGAAAAAAAAAATCGAGTTCATGGTAATATTTTCAAAAGTACTACCGAAACTCCTTAAACGCGGACGAGGCGGAATTAGAGAGGAAAAAAAAACGAAATCAAATTTTCACGCGGATTTCGACACGAAGTATCTTCAATGTTTATGGACACGAAAAGACTACAAATTATACGTGACGCATGAAAGCAAAGCAAAATTGTTCGTTGCATCCAATGAAGAAAAAAAATGCCACAAAAATTCCGATGTTTCTTTACGATTTGATAAAAAAAAACTTCGCTGAATTACCTTTATTTCTCTTTTCTTAATGACTGATGTTTCTTCACCAAATGCAAGTTCATTTCGTTGGAAAAACATTGAATATTAAACCTGTCTGCGGAAGAGGGAATTTCCATAAATCGTATATGAAAACGTCATTCGGTAAGCCGAAATATTCACGAAAATTCACTTCGCGTTTAGCGCATGTGGCTCGTATTGTGCTCACGTGAGAGTGTTCCGAGCGGTTACAATAGATGATTAACATACAAGGGACACGATTAGGACAATAGGGACAAAATGTGTGACCGAGATAATATTTATCTTTATAGTATATATACATGTATCCCCAAAAATACATATGAATATATATAGCCACAAAAAGTATACGAGTATCGAAGAAGAAATTCACGGACAAGTAGGTCGAAACAACTCGTGTCCATCGGACAAATCGGTCACGAGCGGAATTTCTTTTTTTTTTTCATTCTACCTCTTCCTCTCTCCCTCGTTGTTTTTCGTCAACCTCTGTAGGAAGCGCGAGTGAAAATAAACCACACGAAGTAAAAGTGACAATTTAATCTGCGAAAGAAACAAAAGTATTTGAACGTGACGGAAATGGAGGAAAAAGCGAAACGTTAATTTCATAATAAATTAATCGTGAAAATAATTACGTCGCTGCGTTTATTCACGTTCGTCCCAGCTCGCGCAAGAGAGGCCCCCGCTTTTCTTATACTCATTATTGTTAGTTCAATTCCGGCGACGTTAGTGATTTTAATTGAGTTACAAATATAACGTTGATTATTATTGTTTAAGACAGAGAGAATTGAGATATTTTTATGTGTGGAAGAAAATTTACTCAATGTCAGCACCAGAGGCAGAGCAAGATGACATTGAGTGGTAGAAAGAGACCGAAGCGGAACATTTTTCTGCTCGACCTCAGCTGTCCAACTTCCGCTCGGTCGCTCGTACTATAGAGCGCTTCAAGCGCGTACACCCTGTGTATTATATTATACACTCGCCGTAAAAAATACTGTTCCGCGCGTATGTACATCAGAGTTTTATTTTCACTCCGCAAATATCGATATGCATACAGTTAAAAAACGAGGAAAAAAAATATACGATTCGATAAATTACTTTATTTTCATTAATTTTCCCTGTTTTTTGCAGATCAAACGATATGAATGCGGACGTGTGCATACATGATCTTGAAGTTTGCATCGTTGGAGCTCAACGAAAATTCGAATTGTCTCGATTTTTCATCTTTAATTTTCCGAAATTTTCACGATATTTTCCATCTTTTTTCCGATAGTCATAATTTGGAAAAATTGTTTTAAAATATTTAGCAAATCGTAGAATATCGATGCTGAAGAACAAAGTTTATTGTATATTCCGTTTGATCCCAACGATGCAAACTTCAAACTCATGTGCATACAATATTCAAAGTAATTTACGAATTTTCCATGAAAAAATATATTGAGCAAAAGTGTAGTAATATCTTTTGTGTATACGTTTTTTTTCCGCTTTTTTAATTGGATGCTCGGTAGTAGCGGCGAAAATCCGAAAACGGCGTTTTATCACAGAATTATCAGTTAACCGCTATTGAAAAACATAATTCAAATGAAAATAGAATATTTGTCGAACTAAACTTATAATTTATCGAGCACGGTAATATATTGTCATATTTGTGAGATTGCGCGCTTTCTTAAAATATGATTGTTCAAATTTGTTTACATCGATCTTTGATTATTTACATCGTTAGACCTCAAAGAAAATCCGTATTTCCTCCATTTTCAATATTGTATCATCCAGAATTTTCTTTACTTGTCCCATGTGTCGTAATTTCGAAAAATTCCTTCAAAATATTCAGCGAATTATAGAATATCGATGATAAAAAAGTAAGTTTATCGCACATTTGTTTGGATTCCAACGATGCAAACTTCAAATTCATTCGATTACTTATTAAGCACATGGCTGCATGTTCATGAATGATAATTACAGCCTAGGTAAGTTGTATCAACTTATTCCCGACACTTCCTCGCTATTATTCATAATGCGTGCTTTATACACATAGATTCGATGGACAACGATTATTTCAAATTTATTCTTGCATACGCACAATCGGAATAATCAAGACTTTGAACACTTTTGTGCTTGCGGTAATAACGACACTGAGCATTACCGTGCTATGTAAGAAGAATAGAAGACCACGGATGAAAGATGAAAGAGTCGCTGAAGATGCCACGATCATGGAATAACGTTACTCTATGCAACTCTGTCAATTGAAAAAAATTGTAAATAAAAATGATTTTTTCAATTCGCCAGTTACTCCTGCAGATTGCAGTTTTTCGAAATTGAAATATGATCTTCGTCAAAGTGAATGTGAATGTTTTTTTGTTTCTCAAAATCAAACGAGAGTCTTGTTTTTCAGCTGAGAAATAATCGAACGGAAAATGGATACAAGCGTGGGAAGTGAGCGTACGTTCTGTACAGTAAAAACAAACATTGAATTGTACATGCACTGGCTAATAAATATTCATCTTCATTTTTATAGCATTATCGCTCAACTCCCCTGTGTTTTCAAGTGACCTTTTCAGTTTTGATTTCCTATCGGAATCCCGTTTCGGGTATATCGAATTTTCGTTCTCTTGGAACGATTGACGATAAAACAAGCGTTATAATTTTGTTAATTGAAGCATGAAATATAAATAAAACATCCACGTAACAAGAGCGGTTACAGTTTCATCGTGATAGGTTGGAAAGCAAGTAAAGGGAGGTTTAGTCGCTTACACTCGACCTTAATTGTCTCTCGACGGGTTCTCCGGCGTCGGAGCTCTCTCTCTCTCTCTCTCTCTATGTGTTATATTGTAAAGCTTGTTCGAGACCTCCGACACGAGAGCATTTACACGATAGTGGCTCACCAATCGGACGAGCAATCAAGCAACGGCCAAACTGTCCAGTAGCATCACGACATCATGACCACCACGAGGAGATTCTAGGACGCACGTGATTTATCGTATAATTTCTTTGAGTTACTCGACGGAAACGATTTTTGTTTTTCTGAAACCTCGGTCTGAAACCTGTTTTTTTTTGTTTTTGTTTTTCTGAAACCTCGGTCTTTATCATTATTTCCAAAGCTCGGAGACGCGATGCTTTTCGCTCGACGAGCCTACAATAACATTTTTCAAAATGAATTCCAGCCGAGTTGCTCTGAATTAAAACAACACTGAATCACATTAATTTTTAATCAATTCTATGAATTTAAAATAGACATTGTGTGTTTTTGTTAATGCTCCTCGGCTTCAGGTTGAATAAAGTTCTCTCGTGTACCTAATTTTGCGTAGAAATAAAAACATTCTCAAGGATTTTTACCAACTGTCGGTACGTAGCGAACAACAATGTACATAATAAGGCATGAATTATTTCACGATAATTTGAGCAAAATTGTTATAAAAAAAAAGTTTCACGCGCTACGATGAATGCCGTTCGATAAGAATTTTGTGCGAAGAGACTGACAAATCATTTTGCAAGTCTACGAAATGTTTCGAAACGTGGGGTAAATACGAATACTTTCTTTTTTTATTTCAATGACGAGACATTTTCGCCAAATATCGAGTCGTATCAAAACTCATCAAGTCTTTATTTACGAAACCGGTATACGAATCCAACGACCTTGAGAAATCGCCAGGTCAACGTCAGAACGAAACAAATGATGAAAAACAAACGACACTTAATCGGTTTTTGTAAAATAAATCGTCCAGAGATTATCGCGAATGCACGATGACCCTCGAATATTGACTTTTTTTTTCCAACTTCACTGAGATATTTTCGAAAATACGAATATATATTCGATTCACGATGGGTCATGAAAAAACGAACCTATTAAAAAAAAGTTCATTTCCACGTGAATAATCGAAAAGGAAGCTTTTTTAATTATTAATATGTCAATAAGATATGATGAATCAACAAAACTGAAGGTTTTCCAGATTATGGAGTTTCTGCCGAGACGATGACCTTGAATTTTTCCAATTTTCATATTTACACACAAAAAAAACACTAAATACTCTTTATCACGTAATTACAGTTTCTCTGATGTTGAATTTGGCCTCGTTGGAGCTCAACGAGAATACCAAGTTTTCTCATTTTTTCAATGGAAATTTTCTTTCTTTTCCCGAGTGTCATAATTTCGAAAAAATTCATCAAAAATATTTGGCGAAATGTCGACTATTGACAATATAAAAAAAAGATTGTCGTACATTTCGTTCGATTGCAACGATGCAAACTTCCGAATCCTCGTTAAAGATTCTGACACGTATTATTTTTGGGCCGGGAGATATGACGCAAAATACCGAGTCATTTGTTACAAGCATGGCCCGACCCATCGGGGGTCGAATTAGGTAATTAATGAAAGACAAATAATGGTCACAGCGCCAGGCATCGAGGCGTAATCGCAGGATATTTTAGCGAATTTGTCGTACGAATGACGGGTTTCAAACGTTTTGTTGCACAAAGATTCTGGTATTTTCAGGTTGTCGATAAAGAATAAACTCGACGCTGGCGAAATGCTAGCGAATAAGTATCTTTCGAATCCTGTTCGACTATTGACAATACAAAAAAAGATTGTCGTACATTTCGTTCGATCGCAACGATGCAAACTTCCGAATCTTAAAGATTCTGACGCGGACTATTTTTGGGCCGGGAGATAGTGACGCAAAATACCGAGTCATTTGTTACAAGCATGGCCCAACCCTTCGGGGGTCGAATTAGGTAATTAATGAAAGACAAATAATGGTCACAGCGCCAGGCATCGAGGCGTAATCGCAGGATATTTTATCGAATTTGTCGTACGAATGACGGGTTTCAAACGTTTTGTTGCACAAAGATTCTGGTATTTTCAGGTTGTCGATAAAGAATAAACTCGACGCTGGCGAAATGCTAGCGAACAAGTATCCTTCGAATCCTGTGCTATTCTAACGGGAGGAAAATCACCAAAAACCTTTTTCGAAATTCGGAAATTCGTTTTTCACGACGAAATAGGTCGCTCACTCATCCACACAGAAAGTATTCATATAAACATATATACGGTGTTTCATTTTTAGACAATGTTTTGGCTGCTTTGTCCAATTTGGAAAATCGATGATATATTTCGAAAGAGAAATTTTCACACGAGTAGAAAAATTGTACCTCAAGCACAACGCGTTGAATTATTCAATTTTCTATTTAAATAGAGACAGATTTTGTTGCGTTCAGCATCGTTTGTCTGTCCGCAAGTTTTGTCTCGAAAAGTAAACTTCGTGGCTTCGCGAGGACTAAAATTCGATAATAAATTGAGAAATAAAAGCGTGAAAGCATTTGTACACAAATAATTTCCATCCCTTCTCAATCAAATCACTTTTTCTTATTTCAACGCGCATATTCTGATTAAAAAAAAGATAGTTGGTTACAATCAACTTATTTGAGAAGGATGTGCGTCATCACGATTAACTTACAATTAGGAACTTCTCTAGGATTACAGAAGCTCCGTAACTGACAATAACGATGACGCCGGATTCGCTATCGCGAACCTTTTTGTACAGAATTTAACACTCAACAAAGCCGCAAAGTTCATTTTTTCGTACACCAAATTTTGTCGACAGAGAAAAGTGGTACTGAATGCGCGGAAAAATGTGTTTCTCGTGTTATTTCAATGAGAAATTGAATATTCCGACGGGCCGAGTCTGTAATAGACCTGGAATGTTTTTTCAAACGCGAAAATTCCTCTTTGATCATGTATCATCGGTATTTCATCTTGGACAAGACGAAGAAGGATGTATCCCAAAAATGAAACAGACAGAGATACATGTGTGCGTGTGTGAGTGTACGTACCGCGCCAGCGCCATCCTACCATGAGATAGACCTGCTACAGGCGTTGTCAAGGTATCCAGATACTCGACGAGCGTCTTGTTATTAAATCCCACTGGACACATGCGAACGTATTATTATCGTCAATCCCAGGCCGTTATGAAGCGCACCTATCATATCTGAACCACCCAGCCAATTCAGCGTCACCTTTCTTTCTTCTCACTCTTCGACACTGCCTCGCTTTATCTTCTTCTTTATTGAAAAAAAAAACAAACGAAAAAATCTACCACCCTGCGCTGCTCGCACTTTTCCTCGAATCTCGAGCTATAACGGACTTTTCTCACAAGACTTATAACAACAGTAGTAATCGTATTCGTGGAAGAAGTATCGTCATAGCGAGTATACCACGACAGACCATCGCGACAAAGCTTTATTCGCTCGATTTATGTATCCATAAATTGATACGTACGAAATAGTATAATTAAAGGGATATATTTATGGATGTACGAAGATTTGTATCACACTTTAAGCACGAGAATAGCACTTTCTCTCATCTCTTCCTCGTGCAGATTTCTTTTTTCTCTCGTTCTTCTTTTTACAGCCTGCGCGTCATTCCACTCGCGAATTCTTGTCGTTTTGAACGAAATTCAACAGAATTATATTTGCGTTTTGTCTTCTTTTCTTTTGCTGTACCGAACTGTGTCGATTATGAATCCATATACGTAGATTCGTGTGTGCACGCGGCGAGAGTCGGTACTCGACGAAACTTGGACTTGTCCCCCGCGGCGAGGTCACACGCGCGAGGTTCGAACGATTATCGTTCGCGTACGCGGAGTGGGAGGGGATCGAGACGTCGTTGCGAGCAGCTTTCGTATGATACGCGAAGGGAGCCGAGAATGCATCTGCCGTTTCGAAACTGCTTGGTCCACAAAAATCACAATGCGACTGTGTCGAGGGTGGAAGAAACGATGAAAGGCAAAAAAAAACGTTAGAATATGGTGTTTCTTTTTGTTCTTCCCCCTCTATTTCCGGTGTACAGAACACTGTTTAGTTGCTCCCTGTCTCTCTCGCGCTACTGTGCTTCCCAAAAGACGGATAATAACGGTTATCGATGATGTAATGAGTGGAACACTGAAATTTCTATGCTCTTTTTCATTTATACAGTCACTGTTTCGTTGTGGGAAAAATTGGTCGCGGCGAAGCTATCGGATGGCTCGGGCGCGACTTTGTGGCCGGGTTTTATCGTATCCGATCGCGAGTCTCAACTCCGACTCCAACCTCGTCGTTGGCACGACTGAGCTCACAGTGGCCGAGAACTGATACGCACCCCCACCACGAACGCGATTCTCCTCGTTCGGCCGGATTCGTGTGCCTTCGGCCGAGCACAACCGAGTACAGCCGACGCAGCGGATTCGGTTCTTTCCGGCTCGCAGCGGCTCGCTCCCCACCCCTCCGGTCTTTCTAATACCGAAACAAGGCGCCGCCGTCGCGAGCCGTTCGCAGCGCTGCTATACGTCGACCAACCGTCGCGTTGGTTGTAGCGCGCGCATTCGATCACACTCGACCTCGTGTTTCGTTCCAGGTACGTTCGCGCGCGACGTACGTATAACGTTCGAGACTTTGACACAAAGAGGATAAAAAGTCCATAGCAGCGGAACAAGAAGACGCGACAGAAACGACAAGATTTTCGTGTGACAGGAAATGAAAATATTTACCTATTCAAGCGTATACGAGAGATTCTTTTGTCGTACGTTACGTGTGGCCCACTTCTCCCCTACCCACTTTTCCAAGCTGTAACCCGGTTGACCTCGCTCGCCACTTCCAACTCCCCCCCGAGCAAGTAACAAACAGAAACGAAATAGGCCCGAGAGTTTTGGGTGACAAAGAATCATTTGAATGCGCAATCATATGTATATAGACGTTCAGGTAGGTTAAGGATTTACGGCTCGACTACAAAAAATAGTCGCGATCGCGGTCAAACTTTCTCTCCTCGTATCGCGAAGCGCGACTATCGCGATGAAAAGAATCCGTATTTTCATGGCGTGTGTTCGAACTTTATCGCGACGGGAAATATGGATACGTGAACATGACACAAAATGCAAATAATTGAATTTTATGAGATCAGCAAACGTTTTCCATCGACGTGGAACCTTGTGCCATTATCGTTGATAAGAACCAGAGGTTAATAATCATGATTATTAACTCGAATTAACTCGGATTAACTCGAAAAACTTTACGTCAGAGAATCTCGATGTACAAGATTTATACACATGTATAGATCCAACAAAGTGATAATACGTTACTTTCGATCATTTTCTTTCGATTATAGCAATGGATCAAATTAATCGTAAAGAAACATCAATGTGCCACGGAAGTTATCTTACGAGCAAAAAAGCGAGATTCGTCGAATCTTTAATCATAAAATCTTATTTGATCTCGAGCTGAAATTCTTCCATGACAGTCACTTACCGCACTGACTTACAGCACGGTAATTTTTAAAACGTTTTTCAACAATCGAATGGTGACATTATTTCAGCTGATACAATATTTGTGAGTTCATCGTCATTAGCGAGCCAATCACCTCGATTCAGATATGACATGCGTTCGGTACATGGTTGTTGTGCATGCCTAACCTCGACCAACTTTTCTCTTGGGTAAAAATTGTTAAAAACATTAATTTTTCATCGAATCTATATTCCCATTGTTTCACGAAATGAGAGATACTCATTTCGAGTCGCCGCTCGACTGTAAAATGCGGCAAACATTTTTTCTCTCTGTTCAAAGCGGAATTATTAAGGAGTGAGACCTCTTCTCTCAATAGATGAAAAAAAAACACCGATAGTACCATCCCAAAAATGAATTTTTCAAAAGAATGATCGGAAAACGATAAAGATACTGTCTCATCTTCAACTTTGTCCTCATCCTTTAATAGCCTAGAGACAAAGTCAGCTGAGCAAGTATTGCATAAGCGGCGAGTGTAAGTCGACAATTTACATCCGCGGTCTCGTAAAATCGTAATAAAACAATAACTCTAATTTGCAAAAACGTAATGTACCTAGAAAAATGTTCAATGTCATGTCGGTCGAAATAATTCAGCTCGTCCTTGAATACTTTACGCAAACAAAAAACTCGAAGAACTTAATAATTTGAGGGTAAATATTTGCAAGCGGGAAAATCATGTTTTCACATACAGGGCACGTGCGCATTTCTCACGTTATTTCCCCGTCTTCGGGAAAAATATGAAGAAAATATATCCTAATAATCGTAACAATTTATGATAACCGATATTCAAAAACAAATTCAAAGAATGATAAAATTGCTGATTACAAAAGTTCCCGTGTCGCACATAATCAGCATTGTTCGATCTCAAGACAGGACTTCGGTCCAGCGCGAACCTCCAATCAGCGTAGTTTCATTTTTCAAAAAATCGAAATTTGAATATTTTTATTATTCCACTGAAAGAAGTATGTCAAAGTACCAATTATTTTTAGCCATCCCGCAGTTTCTTCTTCCTAAAACTCGTCGTTATAGTATTTGAGCGCTGCTTCAACTGACCTGATAAAAGAGTTGCCCTCGTTAAATCTCGCCTTGAAATCGAGCAGTTGAAAAATTGGTAGTTCGATCGGGAGCGGCGCAACGCGCGCAACACCGAAATATCGAAGCAGCAAAGTCTGAAATCCAGCGGAGAAAAGATATAACAAAGGGCCAAGTATGAACCGCGATAGGTCCGTTTCGAGAAGCGTTATTAATGGAACCGTGACGAGACAGAAGAATGAGGGACGATGACGACGAAACTCTTGACGAAGAAAGAGGACGTAGATGAGGAACCGTGCCGGAATCACGCATCGTGCTTCCACGCGCCTTGTGTAACGGTGAAGAAAGAAAAAACGACCAGGCCCTACTTATCGTTTACTTCGACACGTCAACGTTACAAACTCACATATACGTGATGGCAGTGACATGTTGAGATTCAAAGATTTATCGATGATTTTCACGTTTATGGTACAGTGTATTATGATCATAAATCGAGTACTCGATCATTGCACGGACAATAATTATATTGAAGAAAAAAAAACGTCCAGGTTTGCGTTAATTTTGCCAATCTCTCTTGGGAGTACGCAGTGTGTGCAGGGTACGGTTTCCACATCGAACAGTGAAAAAATTAAGCAGCGCCGAGTAGGAAAAAGAGACGGCGAAAGTCTCGGACTAATGATCATTTCAATGTCATGACAAATTGTACGGAGAAACGTTTCGTGAAAGGCGAAATTGATTTTTTTTTTATTATTCGTATTTCTTAATAAATACAAACCTCAGTAATTTTACAATGTTCTCAATTATTCATCACATTGCTCTTGCAGCTAAAACCGTTTTGGTAATAATGGTGGGTCAAATTGCGTTAAACTTTAACATGTAAGATAAATGTTATTTGCCCGAACGCGTGTTTCAGAAAATCGATGCGATTGATTTTTTCTGTTTTTCGTTTCAATTTGCACTTTCTATTTTCTTTGCGTCATCTGTATTTAGGATTTTTCGGAGTAACAGCGCGATAAACGGGGCGGACGCTTTCTATGGTGAAAACAATTATCACCGAACATTTCTGAGATTAAATCCAAACAAACCGGTTAGCTATGCTACTCCACAATTGACAGTGCGGAGACATAGTGAAAAGAGAGAAAATGTTGAGTCTTCTCGCGATGCAATTGCATACCTATACGCAAATTCGTTAATTTTTTTATAGTGAAGCTTTGACACTAAGTTTTACGCACCAAGGAACGTCTCAATTGCACGATTCAGTAAATTTTTTTTTTCCAACGTAATACTCGCAAATTTTATTCCATGAAGATGTTTCGAAGGTTTCCTTCAATTGAAGATGTTTCTGTAACAAATCGTCATTGAAAGTTTGAAACGACGGATGATCCACCGCGGTTTTTTTTCAGTTTTTTTTTCGCCAAGCCGGAGCGTGTTTTTTTTACTTTCGATAATTACCGAAAGATGTCTCGATAAAAATGCATCGACAAAAATAACCAATGGAATTTCTTCGTGTTACATCGATAAGAACGATGAACATGGAAATGTGACTCGAAGGTTAATACCTTGATTTTAATCTATGAAATTAGTCACACATTGCGCAAGAAATGCCTCTCTTAACCTCCAAGCATTCCTGCAATCGCGATAATTTCGATGTTTCGAATTAAGACTTTGAATCTCGAAAGGCGGTCGCTTCGAACGATCACGTTCCTCGCGTTGCTTACGCATCTCTGATTTCAATCTCGAAAAATGATTTTTTGTGCGATACGTGAATCTCGCGGTTTGGTCAAGTTCCACGTAATTATCGTTATTTTCATCATTTTCATCATCAAAAAATCTGGTAAAATTTTCTATTTGAAGAAGAAATTTTATTTTATTATCGTGAAAATCTGTGCTTCACTCAGTAACAATAAGCGAAGTTTCAGGGTTATCATCTGCCGTTACTGTTACTGCACGGTAATTTTTGACATTTAATTCTCTCCGTGTAATCATGAAAAGTTTGTGTTCGTACTTTGGGTTTTTTTCTTCTCAATATGAAATCTTTGAACGAAACGTGCTTATTTTATCGAACTACCTTTGACATCACAGCTATAATGGATGCTGTTCCGAAACGCAATCTGTATTTTCATCGATCAACAATAAAAAAAAAAAGTAGTGTTGAAAAACTTTTTTTTTTTCTAAAGTAATCATATTAGCAGTTCTATTCGGTTGGTATTCGGACCTCGGTTTTTCCTCTTATTAATTTGAGACATTTTAACGAAACGCGCTGACTTTATCGAACCGTCTTCCGAATGGCAAAACGCAATCTGTGTTTTCATTAAAAAAAAGTAATATCATTAGCAATTTTGAAAAAAAAAATATTTCGAAATAATTTAATTCTAGATCTTTTCTAAATTATTGACATTTACTTTTTTTTAGACCACACTCGATATTGATGATCGATGTCCATGTACGTTAGAGCGGTTAGACAAAAATCGACATTTATTGAAACCTCGAAAATATTGAATTTTCCATCCAAAAAGATGCAGACGAAAGGACTTCGCGTTACCTGTATTCAGGACTTGGCGCGTTAGGGGTCGATATTTTTATTTGATTAACATGGGAAAATGTTCTTCAGGATAGACATTTTAGTGTCTTTCTGTATCTATATTTTATTTGGAATCAATTTGTTGCGTCAAGAGCGATAAATTCTCTGAAAAAAACTCTCCTAGCCAACACCGTACGTTCAACTCGTCCGAAGTCATAAACGCCGAAATACGGCCGTATTCTAACTATTTCAAAAAAAGTTCAGATACAAAAAAACACGAAAATATTTCCACAGGCATTGTTTTTTATTCCAAGTGAAAAATTCGGTTTTTTTCCCACTGCTCTACATATGCAAATAATGGATAACCAGTTTTTGCGGTTTTCAAGACATGCGGTTTTTTTTCAAATGCAAAATGAATTCTGAAAAACCAACTTCACGGAGGTTATGTATATGCATTAGCCTCCTCTTTGCGTATTCGGTTTTGGTGTAAGGTGTTGAAAAAACAACGAAACGCACGTGCGCACTTGCAACACCCTCGCCGAGTTGCTTTTTTTCAGTTGGATGCGAGTGTCGATACACGCGCGATTTAATAACGAACGTCGTTGCTAAAAAAAGCAACGGTCAATTGTATACACGTGCGTGCGTACACACGAGTTTCTGTGTTGATGCATGGTATAGACGGGGGCAATTGCAAATGAGAAAATTGACGGTAAACAGTGTCGAGGTCCGACTTTTGCACAATAAATGTTAACATTATTATTATACGTCTCGTCCTCTGTGAGAGCTCGCACGTTTAACCAAGATCTTGAAACTGAAGAAATCTTCATTAATTTCATCGCTAAAATAATTACAAATACGTGAGAATAATTTCAAAGTATCAACCTATGATAATTTGCTTGTACTGCACGACTTGTATAGCATTCGTGACTGTTTTTATTAAGAACCTCTGTATTAGAGTTCCACATTTGTTTTCCCCGTCATTATGGGAAAGTAATTTTCTATAATCCTGCTGCAAAATAAAAATTAAAAAAAAATTCGTACCCTCAAAGCACCATTCGATATATTTTCTTGGAGATGAAAAAAAACCGTATTTTTGACAAAATTGTCGATATTTTGACGTGATATTTTTGAAAAAGTCGGATGCTTCGATATTCTTCGTTAAAATTCTGTATTGATTTTGCCGAATAGGTGTCATTCCGATTCGTTAAATCGTTTTGGAGAAAGTACAAATAGAACTTCCGGAACGTTCGAAGCGTATGTAACATTGCCGCTTCGACTCGCATTCCTTCGTATTTTTGAGCATTCTGGCTTGATTATATCGCGGATCTCACTGATGTTTGCTTAAAGATTCTTTTTCCCATTTCCTTTTTTTATAAATCTGCTCGTATTTATGACAATAACGCATTCACTAATAAACGTAAAAAATGTTATCGAGACACGTGTTTTTTGATCCTCTGCAAATATCCTTGAATCGAACAGGACGCACAAGTGGCTAAATTCGATGCGAAAACTTTCGAGGATCAAGGGACGCAGCAGCGTCTCTGTAAAATAAATTACAAAAGACACTCGAGTACATCCCACCATGAATTTTCAGCTTCGTGCATTTCTGACGGTGTGTGGGAATTCGAGTTTCACGAAATCCGGAAAAACTTTAGGGCGCGTTGCGTCCAACTTCCGCTTGAGATTAAAAAAAATGGATATTCTGCACATACATTCAAGTTACTCGGTCGAAAACGAACGGAAAAATGTGTGGGTGACACGTCAGAGGCGGAAAATACCATAACTGGCGAAAAGTGAAGAGTGAAACGCAAAATGTACGGTCGTAATTACGCTCGACAGCCGCAAGCTCCGTTTCCTATTTGGAACAATGCGAATAACTCCCGTCAAATTTTTTTTTGATTTCACCATTATGGAATTGTTATCAAGTATACGCATAATTTTGACGAAAAAAATCGCAATGGCAAAGTGAATAATACTTTTGAAATTCGATCCGGAAACTATCGTCTCGTTCTCATTTTTATTTTATCGAGGCCACGGATATTTCTTTGCTCGATCTGCGTACGGATTGATTAATGACTGCAACTTGAGCCACATAACAACGTGAGATAGCCAGCAAGCGATAAGCGAGGGAAATGAGTGTAAAATCGAGTTGAAAAAATTCTTCTCGTGCGCTACGTTGCTGCTTAAATTGAACTGTAAAAGATACAGAAGGAACGAAAAATGGGATTTCGCTTTGACGTATCTACCAGCAAGCTATTACACACTTGCGTTACTTTCCTATAAATGCGAATAGATTGTGAAACATGGAATTTATTTTTCACATAGCGTTCAATATTTTGTACAATAATGTTATTCGTGATATTCCTCCATAAATTGTACCATAATCCCTTCCCACGCCGAAGCTCAATTTTGCATACACGTTGTTCCATTTTGAGACAGCCTCCCCGCCACTTTCCTTCCCCCACTCCGATCCAGCATTCACTCGGGGCACTGAGAAACCGTCCAAAACCTGTCTCGATATTTCCCAACAATTGTACATTGAAATTTAATGTGAAAATGATTTTGCTCGTCTCTCTTGGCAGAAATAGAAAATAAAAGCGATGAGACTTTCTTCGTAATTCCTTACCGAGAGGTTTTTACGTTTCGACGTTCGGGTTGTTTGAGAACGTGGATAGCCAACATCAGTGCAATACCATGATGGGTCACGTAACTTTCTCGAGAGTTTAGCGAATCTCGATGGCAACGAGATAACTCGATCCGCGTTCTTTCGCTTCGCTGTGTGTTTTGACCGAATAAATTCATCGGTGTTACGTCAGCATAACCAAACTCTCTCTCTTGGTCTGTTAACTTTTGGCCCATTTGCTTCACTTTTTTCGTTCCGGGACATCCAGGTGAATTCGTGACAAAACGTCGTACGACACAATGAGACATTAGACAGTAGCGATGAATCCATAACTTTCGAGATAAACACGCCGTTTTTGCTCCTCTTTACAATCTCTCGTCGGTATACGCGGGGAAAATGATTATCGCATCATTAGCAGGCTCCTCTTTGACTCGTAAGTCACTTTCACATATCGGTTATTAATTGCGCAAGAAGATCGCCGTCTTTCGTAACACACGAAATATACATGATTTATATGTGACGTTTTACTTTCATGAGGAATATTGCATTACCTGTCATAAAACTTTTCGAAACAAAATATACCTTAAACGTGTACGCAATAATCGAAATATTGAAAAGAAATTCATTCGTCCTACTTTTAGAGGATAAATTCATTTACCGACCTATTTAACGGTTTTCAAATACATTCTTACAAAATATTCCGATTATTATACCGACCGCTTTAGGTGTGCGGTCGGCGAGCTGCTGTGGCGGTCACGGCAGTTGAGCAGTAATGGGTGTTGCCAATATTCGGATGGGTGACCGCTTAGGCGTTTCGACGGAGCTTTGGTCATTCGTCTGCCGAAAGGGCTTGACTGCATATGCCTTCAGGGCCTTCGTGCAAATGCGGTACAGTAGAGAAGGTAAGACGGCTGCAGACGCACATGCAGTAGAGGGAGATTACGAAAAAAAAGAATATGAAAAATGTGGTATGAGAAAATAAGGGATAATAAGAAAATAAGCATAAAAGGGGGGGGGGGACGTTCGTAAAAATTCGAAAAGATATACGAGATATAAAAAAAAACATTCAAATCACTCTTTGTATCACAATTTTTTGTACCCTCGGAAAAAATGCCAATGAAATAACGTAATCACGGATTATATTATTTGATTAGAGCCTGCATAAAAAATATACAACACATTAGACAATAGTAAAATGAAAAAATTGAAAACATTTCTCGTGCCATTGACATTAGTTACAGCTCAACTTTTGTAAAATATTTTCACCATAGGAAATAAAAACGTAGTTAATATTTGCATAAACGTATTCGTACTTTATAGAAGCGATTCATCGTCTGCACTTTGCGAAATGCACATTTTTTCTTGCACTTTTTTTTTGCCGGATTCATATGCCGCGCGTGCATGTCGTGTTGCACCAAATTCTTCTCAACGTATGCGAAAGCTTTCGTGACCCATATAAAAAACAACCAACTAGAAATATCGGCATCTCGGTATATTCTATACAATAGCATTGTATCAGCATGCAAGCCTTTTCCCCGTGACGGAATTTCACGTATACACGAGGGCAATCCGAACTATCAAGCTTCGGCTCACTTTCTTGTTCTCTGCGGAATTGCAAACGTTTGCCCATTAACCTGTTCGTAGGTAGCAAAGTTATTTCGCTGGATTTCTAGACGAAACGTGAGAGGGATTGTGCTGTAACCCTTGTAACAGGATAATCAGCAGTATTCACTTTCACGATGGCTATAACGTACCGGATCTGTTGCGATATGTGGAGTCATTGAAATGACATGTGTGTGTGTGTGTGTGTGAACCTAACTTGCTATTACGATACAGGATTAAGATTAGGACACTGATAATGTCCTCAATAAAATCGATCGTTCGTAAAAGGAGAACGGATTTAATCGATAATGAGAGTCGAGCTGATATTTTTCACACTCGACAAATATTTCCATCAACCAATTTCGTCTTATTGATGTCAGAAAGTTTCGGGTGATTCTAGGATAAAAAACTTAAAAACAAGAATTGTACGGTGGAGGATAACGAAAATGCAGACCGATGCTTCCTCGGTCTTGTACCAAATATATTCTGGATAATTATCAGTTTTTTCGAGCATAAATTCATAGATTTCGGAAAAAAGATTAATGTGCCGACGAAATTTGTACGTTCCTTTTTTATGCGCTGATATTTTTCCGTACGTTTTCTACATGATATTTGTTGGTCCCGGAAAAATTCGAGACTCTTTGAAAATTGTAGATATCGATTGATCTGTAGTTTGCAAATTATTTATATTAATTACGTTTATGGAGATGAGAATTCTTACTGCTCATTTCTATTTTGTTGTAGCAAATGTTGTAACGAGCTTGCGCAGTCTCGTACTCATATTACATGTTCAGAGGCATTATTCTAATGGGAAAGAGAACTCTAATTAGTATAATGATCGTTATTCGAGTGATCATAGCGAAATTCAAATTATCCCCGAGATTCGAAATTATATTCCATCATCACAAGATCCCGAGATATTTGCACTTTTTCCGCGTAAAAATGTGAGTTTCCGGTTGAAAATTGTAGATTTACACGAGTTTATGAATTGTGAATTAATTATACCAATTATACGTTTATACATTTAACATCTATTCACATTCATTATCATTGATATAATAATTCATACCGCTCATTTCTATTATGTTTTAGCGTATGCTTTAATGTAGTTACGTTTGTATTGTACCTGTATTACACGGTTACATGTATGATTCTAATGGGAAAGAAAACTCTAATTAGTGCGTTGGTTATTATTCAAGAAACCATAGTGAAATCGAAGTTACCTCGAGATTTGAAATGTTAATTTGCGTTATCAAGATTATTGAGATAACCCGCAATATTTTGTCTGTACACAAGAGGCTCGAGAGATATTGTCGCATTCGAACAGAAATTGGGTGCACGTCCTAGGGCGCCACCTCGTTATTACTGTATATATAAACACGAGCTTTCTAAAGCCTATTTAGCGATTCCACCACCAAATGCGGTTGTGCACCGCTCTCGGGTTGCACACGCTCTGTTCTCGCATGAACCGTGGATAAGAGTGAATGTGCCAACGGGCAGTGTTGTGTTTTCCTTTCTGTTCCCACTCGAATTCCCCGCGCTATCCCGATTCTCTCCTCTTCCACAATGATGGGTCGCTCATTGAAGTTGCCCGACATAACTATGGTACACAATTATTATTTTTGCTTATAACCGAACGGAACAGCATGACTCTCCGCTACTAATTGTTTCGTCGCCAATTATTCGCGTCAACAATCTCGCGTATATAATTACGAAACATTTTTCCCTCAACTGATTTTCACCGTTGATGCCAACAATTTTCGCCCAAGAAGATCTTTTAAAAAACCGTGCTTTACAATTGAAAGAGAAAAAAATACAATATTCAAAGCTAAAAAACGAAAAGAAAGCTCCGGTGGATTTTAGGGTAGCCCAATTTGGTAGGCCAAAAAAATGTTTTAGATATTCCAGTTGCCCTTGATATCTCGGTAGAACTTTTTTTTTGTGTAATTTTTCGTTGCGTTGTTTTTTAAATGTGCGCCAAAATACGTAAAAATATCAAAAACACTCTTTCTGCCTTGAAATTTCTCGTGAGGTAAAGTTTGGAAAAAACCAGCGATATTCGCCGTCCATTTATTCCTCACAGCACTACCGCAGCGCGTTGAACATTGTTTGAAAATGGAAAAGAAAATGCTCCTTTACATATCGCCAGTTAATAGCCTTTGTGCTAGGCACTTTGTGGTTTCAAAGTTTTCAAAGCTTTGTGGCTTTATATAAACACTTTGCGGTTTTGAAGCTTGCGCTTTCCCCGAGGACGGTCTTATTCTTCGCTCATGAAGATTTTTCGAATATCAGAAGTTGAAAATCAAAGTATTGAAAATTATTTTCCTGTAGTTCGATAATTTAATATCCTCAACTGTTATGCTTTCCCGTTCTCGGGGATAGAGAAGTTTTTTCTATTGAAAAGAAATATGCATTTGTTTTATTCGTTTTTCTTTATTGAAACGCACTCTTTATTGAATCGTACTTAATAAATGGGTGAAAAAAACTTGTTGAATCTACGATAAAAAGCAAATTGAGCGATAAAAAAAACCAGAAATTTGCAGGTATTTTTATCTGCAGTCAATGAATCC
This sequence comes from Heteropelma amictum, assembly GCA_959613375.1. Taxonomy (NCBI): domain Eukaryota; kingdom Metazoa; phylum Arthropoda; class Insecta; order Hymenoptera; family Ichneumonidae; genus Heteropelma; species Heteropelma amictum. Next base: position 13,431,928 of record OY390723.1, read on the forward strand.
TGTGATTCATCCCGAACGTTTTATTTTAATTGGAACGTCCGATGTGGCTCGGTGTAAAGTCCCGTTAGAATTTATTGGGTAAATTCCAATACCGGTAAAACGTGCTCAGGATAATAGTCGACGGTATGAACGCGAAAGCTCTCGGACGAGTTTAACATTGGCTCGTTCCCGAGGGTGCTTCTCTTTCTTTCCTCCCCTACATTTTCAGCCCTCACATTCAGCCTCACGTTTCATCCAACAAAAACGCGTTTTCCCTCGAGGCTTTCACACAAACGCCGAGCCGATACGGAGTTAACCGTACGACACCTCATGGCGAGTGTACACAACCAGAACGAAAAAACTCGATGAATTTATGATAGCTCAATCAAATTAGGTCTACAATCGGATGGCTTCTATTACGCGACAGAACACAGACACACGGATTCACTCTGAAACGACTACAAAAAAAGTTGATCCGAGTTTGGCTGTAAATAATTGTTGAACGATTGATGCCAATGCCACGTGTCGGGGAGTGACCGCTTAATCGGCAGCTTCCTTAATAAACGTATAACTCCGTTGCAGATCACGTGGAATTTTTTTTTTAACCATGTGTTTATTTTCCGAACAATTCGAATATGTAGATGAATTTTTTAGTTCCAAAGACGCGGTAGCGTCTCGACGGCAGGTAATTTAAAAAACAATTTTAAAGTGTTTAAACTACGTACCGCGCTCTTTACTATACAGTAATATGGCTCTTTTTGACATTTGGGATACTTTCCTTTTTTTTCTCTGCTTCAGTTATCTTCGTAATGCAACTGAACAGGCGTGGCGTAATAGTGTTTTTACACAGGGTAATTCGGTGCAAGTTGTGCATCCGAATACAACGATAATCAATTTTTAAAAATGCGCCAAAATGGAATAAATTGGAGAACATTAAAAACACATTACTCACATGAGTAATTCCTTTCCCCTCCAGTAGTGATATGAAACTATTAATAAACATTTTCTGATTATAAAAAAGAATTGTTAAAATCAACTTATTTGAACACCTTATTTCGTAGCCACAGTTTTTCGTAGGACCTGTGAGGACTTTTTGTCGCTCTCAAAGTATCAATGGTGCATGTGCAAACCTGTAGATTAAACCTGTAGATAAATAGAGGTTGAATGAGAATTTTTCTTCCTCGTGTTGTTCAAACGTCAAATTGAACTTTTCAATAGGCTGTAATTGAGCTTACTTACGTGAAAATTGCTCTTTCAACGTATATTACCAAAATGCTTCAGTTCTTTTACCCTTTTGAGGCGATTTCTAAAAAGGTTCTTTCAAACCATTTCGCGTAGCATTTAACGTAGTTCTATCGTTTCATTTAAATCGAAAAATTGTTTTTCAATTTTTCTCACATACAAAATGATTTGCGGGCTTGAGTTAAATAAGCAAAGTTGTCGCAAATCGAATAAAGAACAGCATACTCCAAATTCAAGGTCGTCCAAGGTAATATGTGCTTGCTGTATTATTACAAAAATTCCGAAAAAACTTTTCTCGAGGTTTTTTTGAAAAACTGAAGAAAGCTTCTTCGATGTTGCATAAAAATGTATGCAAAGTTTTAGAAGGCTTCACCACGTAGAAGCCAAGATATTTATTGATGAAAATGCAACTTTTAACACGCGCTCTTGTGAGAGACTACCGAAAATTGTGATTTTCACCAATAAATATCTCAATTTCCACGGGGTAGAACCAAAATTTATTACACACGTACGTATGACATCAAAGAATATCTATCCAATTTTCAACAAAATCTTGAGAAAACGATAAAACGATAGAACTACCGTAAGTTCGAATTCTTTTTTTCAAATCTACATTTCCATCGTGTCTCCTAATCAAGTATGGAAATTCGATCTTCGTACTTATTCGATCACTTAAATTATTTGCGAAATCCGTTCTAAAAGCTGGTCCATTGTGAAAGATTTTCCCTTGATCAAGTTCGGTGGTCGATTCGACGTGTAAAAGTCCATTTTTGTATTCTACGATCGATGTCACTAATTTAAAATCCCTCAAGTGACGCTGTACAAGAGGGTACGAGTATAATCGTCACATAATTTATAACCGAAAATTTGATTGAATCATATGCAAGATAGAGAGCGATAGATCAAGATGGAGACTCTACAGAAAAAATGATGAATAAGTTTGAATACAGGAAAATAATGACGTCAGATAAAGAGCCATGGAATTTGTACATGGACATCATCGATGTTTACACGAACCGAGTGTAAAGAGTTTTAGAATATGAATTGGAGGTGTACCGTGAGAAATGTTTTTTTTCTTCTGTCCTTGATTATAAATGAACCAACAAAGGCAGCAGTATCTCACCCGCGACATAAAGCGCGATCTGAGCAAGACGACAGAAACGGAAGAGGGAAAAATGATGCAGGAAGAATCGAAGGAAAATCGGAAAGAGAGACCGGGAAAACGGGAGCAGTAACAGCACCATAGCGGGAGTCGGACTCCGCCAAGTCCGATAAAAGCGCATTCGGTGATCGTCGTGGTAGTTTTGGAAAGGAGGGTGGTGTGGATGTTGCAGGATCTGGTATATAGTGAACCTGGGGGCTCGTTCCGGTTCAGTTGGAGCTGGGAAAACTGTGGATGAAAAGTGAGGAGGGGGAGGAAGTATGGAGGAGGTGGAGGTTAATATTGTACAGTAGAAAACGTTGGGTGCATCGGGGAGGATCGTTTGGGGGCATTGGTACTGTGGAGAACGACGAATGGTATGGAGGAGAGACGAGAGGAGCCGGAGGAAAAGTGGTTGGTACTGGCACGAAGTGTGATTGGGTACTTGCGTATAGAGGAGAGGGCATAGCATGCGCCAGAGCTCTTTTTCCAAATATACATATATATATATGTATATATATATATATATATATATATATATATATATATATATCTATATATGTACCATATATGGATAAATAGTGGAGGTTGCGTGGAGGTGATTGTGTTAGAGTCGAGCAAGGCAGAGAGTGGAATGGAGGGTTCAGACGAGGTCAGGTCACGGGACGAGCCGCTGGCTCTGGCTGGATAGCTGGCTGGCTGGTCGATAGAATGCCTCAGCCTCTCTTCTATCTGTCTTGTATGTTTGTGTATATCGCTACAGTGCAATCCATCGTAAGTTTGGCGATTCTGATTCGCTCTATACATACATCAATCTGTTTATCTCCACTAAATGAACCGCATTATCCAGGTGTACATAAGAACGGGGCTTTTCTCAATTCTGTATCGAAGAATCTTATACCCTCTTACCAACCTGCACTATTTCCCTCCGCTAATGTTTCGATTTTGCTCCGCGTCTACGTCTGCAGCAGAGAGACGGTGATGTTAAAATGTTATTGAACTGTTTGGAGCAATGGTCTGTAAATTACCATAGGAAAGTGTGAACGAATAGAGACAAGCTTAGAGTCCAATTAACCTACGAGCAGCGCTACGTCCACAGACTATCCTGGCGAGAGATCACTTCTAATCCTGATGGATTAGAAGTGATTTCACGTTGACAAGCATTGTGAAAGGCTCCCCTGACATCCGTCAGAGAGCACGTACGCAGAACTGCTCAAGGGATTGTCACTCTATGGAAAACTTGGCAGATTATTGACGTCCTTTCGATTATTTAATCGGGGGTTCGCTTCGAAATAACTCACGGAAATCAGGCTTGAATTAGTCACTACATTTATCCTCCGAGATATATATCGCCGAGAATCCATCTCAGTAAGGTTTTAGAGCTACGATCAGCTGTTCCGCAGGATCGAAATAAAACACTTCCTTTTGTTAACAAAATGAAAATTGTCGTGATGAAAAATGTAAGAGACACGTTGGTCCAATTTTGAAACATCCGCTCGAATAATCGCGAGCATCTACTGTACCAGTATCTATACCTGCTGTTCATCCCTCATTTTCTGGTGTTTTCCCTCTCTCTCTCTGGGTATTTCCATCCCCATCCTTCCATCTCACTCTGGTCTTTTCGTTATACGGTGAACAACCCTATACATTGGGGGTAGCACCGCGGTACAGCCTGTTCGTATGGCACAACTCGTATAGACCAGCTATAAAGCGATGTCGTTCTGTTTCGTGTCTCGTGTAAGCTTGAGGCATCGTGTGCGTAGCTATGTCACACAAATCTTTGTACATATACATGTATACGTAAAGGTACATAAAGGTATAACATCGCGGAATAGGTATAGCGGCATTCAAACGTATACCCATCCATGTATTTATATGTACATAGACATAAAGCAAAGAAGCATCATGTCGAGTCGCTGCAGACCAGCTTCGACCTCGGCAACAGCGACAACGAGGACATCGACGACAGAGCTGAATAACCAACGTTCCAAACCAGTTTCAACCCCATTCACCCTGCGAGCCGGCAAGGGAAACAACAAATACATGGCTCTTTCTCCTACCTTTGTTCCTGACGCTCTGTTATTCATCCGTAGATGTACACCAACAAAATCACGGCAATTACAGTAAACATTACTATGCTCGAATTCTCGCGCAGCTTTTATAACGTCATTCATACTTTATTAATTAGGAGAGCACTTTTTTCTCTACATCATATAAAACTACGCGATATTGTAGATTCGCATCGCAGCGACAATTGGCATAAACATTATAATTGCATCAACAATTCTGGTTCATTTTTCATTTTCACATTACAGCGTCAATTCGACGATTTTCACACGCTAATCCTATCTCTTGCTCCTTTCGGCTTTTTTAATGAAGAATAGAAATAACGAATGTTGATTAATGGTAGACTGAGGATACTTGAGAAGATCGCACGATGAATTTTAATGTGCATATTTATTCAAACGTAGCCTGAATTTAATTATCGAATCGATTAGATGGATGTACCACTGATTCGAAACTCTCGGTTTATTTGTAAAAATATTTCGAGAATGTGAATCTTGATGTTCTTGAATTATAAATGCATCGACGGTCGAATCTTTGTTGAGATTACGAAATTACGATCTAATCAGTCCATAATCTTCCGTATGCATTTTTTTGAACACATATGAATTTAATAATCATAGAAATTTTAAAACACCACTTGTCATGCATATTTTCTTCTTTTATGCAGAGTGGCAACGAGTTGTAAATAATATTCATCTAAATTAATCATTTTATCTTGGGAAGTAAGGAAGATTTTGACCGTCGTACATCTGTATTATTAAAAAATTACTAAATAGTTAAATGAGAAGTACGAGAGATGGGCGAGAATTATATTCGAGTAAAAGACGGAGCGAAACTTGATTTCTCTAGAATGATTTTCGCAGCGTTCGTTGGTACAATTTTCTCAACCGAAACGCCCACTTGCTCTCGCATCCTTTCACAATTTCCATCAGGAGAAAATGTCTCTTCCTGGATTGGGATTTGAGAATCTACGGTGAAAGGCCGCACCGAACGGTGAAATGCTGTTGGAACTTTTGCTCCGAGAATTTAAGGATATATTCGCGATTGCGTGTATATATATAGTGATACATGTATTTTATATGTGCTCATATATATTTATCTACTCGAGTGCATTGGAATAGATCCAAAGTGAGGACCGCACTCGTCTCGGCTCGATTGTACATGGGAGAAAGGCGATACGAGAATAACGAGTTTTTGGTGAGAAGAAAACAGGTGAATCACGGATAGGAAAAAAAAATGTTGAACAAAAAGTAAAAGATTTCCTCGGGATCCCCGAATATCTACATGTTGTTTCAAACTGTTTCCCAACGTTTGTGATGAGAGACCAGTTTTAAAGAATGAAAGCAACATTAGAATCGATATACCGTGTGGTGTTTATTTTTTTCCTCTTTCCTTACCATTTCTGTTTAACGAAAGTTTTATCACGATTGTCGATATCCACTCACGTACTAAGAAGAAAGATGCAGGGCTCAGTCGACCATACTGTAACGATGTATTTAATTAACAAGTTTGTATTTAGTTATATTGAAACTTTAACAGGGTGTTTGCCACATACAGTGTATAAAAAATAATTTTTTTTTTTCAATTCAAAAAGGAAGACTCATGAGGGTTCCAATTTGACGTGTCCTGATTCGAGACGTTTATTGACGTACAATCCCTAGGCCGCAATGTCGGTTTGGAATGATTCAGCGACAAATGTTACGTTGATAATAGTTAAAAAATATATATCGATCTTTTTTTAGACCGATCTATGTTCCGAAATGTTTATTAACATGAATTTTTTCGCTGGATTGTCTCAGATCGAAATTGCGGCCTGGAAAACGCACGCCATCGGATTTCAACGGAACTTTAACAGGGTGTTTGGCACATACAGTGTATAAAAAAGAATTTTTTTTTTTTCAATTAAAAAAAGAAGACTCATGAGGGTTCCAATTCGACGTGTCCTGATTCAAGACGTTTATTGACGTACAATCCCTAGGCCGCGATGTCGGTCTGGAATGATTCAGCGACAAATGTTACGTTGATAATAGTTAAAAAATATATATCGATCTTTTTTTAGACCGATCTATGTTCCGAAATGTTTATTAACATGAATTTTTTCGCTGGATTGTCTCAGATCGAAATTGCGGCCTGGAAAACGCACGCCATCGGATTTCAACGGAACTTTAACAGGGTGTTTGGCACATACAGTGTATAAAAAAGAATTTTTTTTTTTCAATTAAAAAAAGAAGACTCATGAGGGTTCCAATTCGACGTGTCCTGATTCAAGACGTTTATTGACGTACAATCCCTAGGACGCAATGTCGGTCTGGAATGATTCAGCGACAAATGTTACGTTGATAATAGTTATAAAATGTAAATCAATCTTTTTTTAGACCGATCTGTATTCCGGAACGTTTATTAACATGAATTTTCTCGCTGGATTGTCTCAGATCGAAATTGCGGCCTGGAAAACGCACGCCATCGGATTTCAACGGAACTTTAACAGGGTGTTTGGCACATACAGTGTATAAAAAAGAATTTTTTTTTTTCAATTAAAAAAAGAAGACTCATGAGGGTTCCAATTCGACGTGTCCTGATTCAAGACGTTTATTGACGTACAATCCCTAGGACGCAATGTCGGTCTGGAATGATTCAGCGACAAATGTTACGTTGATAATAGTTATAAAATGTAAATCAATCTTTTTTTAGACCGATCTGTATTCCGGAACGTTTATTAACATGAATTTTCTCGCTGGATTGTCTCAGATCGAAATTGCGGCCTGGAAAACGCACGCCATCGGATTTCAACGGAACTTTAACAGGGTGTTTGGCACATACAGTGTATAAAAAAGAATTTTTTTTTTTCAATTAAAAAAAGAAGACTCATGAGGGTTCCAATTCGACGTGTCCTGATTCAAGACGTTTATTGACGTACAATCCCTAGGACGCAATGTCGGTCTGGAATGATTCAGCGACAAATGTTACGTTGATAATAGTTATAAAATGTAAATCAATCTTTTTTTAGACTGATCTGTATTCCGGAACGTTTATTAACATGAATTTTCTCGCTGGATTGTCTCAGATCGAAATTGCGGCCTGGAAAACGCACGCCATCGAATTCCAACGGAACGAGCTCTCGTGAATCCATAATTTTGAATTAAAAAAAGAAAGAAATTTATATTGCAGAGCTGTACCAAGCACCTTGTATAGACACATTGTTGATAAATAAAATAAAATACCAAATAAAAGCATCGAACGTTCATTCTTCTACATATTTTATCGGACCATTATTTTGAGGTGAAAAATTCGTGTAATCCGGAATTTAAAAAATATAACCATCCTCTTGTTTCTCTCGACATCACTTTCTCTCAAAGCACGGGCGATACAAGTCTTAAAAAAACCGATATCGCTAGTGACGGAGATTGTGCCGGTTTGACGTGACGCGTCAGTATTATATCTATATATAAATTATGGCTACAATTTTTTTCGTATAGATGTACACACGTGGGTTCGCTCGGCCATGCTCGGCAAGGTGCCATGCTCTCTTTGTCCCAAGTGTAAAAAAGCCGTTGCGATGGCATGTGCGATAATGTCATTTATGTACATTGTCGACGACGCGGTTGCAAGAGCCAATAAACAAATCGCTCGTTTGTTTCTCGCGTATACATACGATTATAACGCACCGACGATATTGTATCCACGTTATGACCATACACCGCAACGACCGCAGCTATATTGTTGCCATGCCGATACAAATAGTCTGCGAAAATGCCTTGGCAAACTTTCAACCAACATCGATCATCAGCCTTTCGCTGTATGACGCCGACATAACGTTTGCTGCGAAATATGGCAGTTATGCATTTGCGGAAGAATATAACGAAAGCTGTACAGCTGATCTTTTTTATTTTTAGGTTAGTCGTGGTTTGGCTGGCACGTTTCAGCGATATGAGGAGTGAGAGTTTTTGCGGCAATCGTACAACAAGATGGCGCTGGGTCTTTACCGAAATGGCCACTGGCTTACATCTGATCGCATCGCACGATAAATGAAACATCTTGAATTGCAACAGGAAACAAATCTGGCGATCGATTTATCACGTTAAAGTTTTCCTTAACATTGTTATTCCGTTCGAAGGTACACGTCTACATCGTTAATTTTATTATCGTCAATCCGCGTGACCGAAGACTTTAGATTTGCAAGGTATATGTATACTCAAAGCCTCAACATTATTCATGACAACCTCCGTTGAACGTAGGATAGAATTGAAATCGATAGGAATTGAACAATGCAAGAGAATTAGATTTTTCTATTTTTTTTTAATAAACTTTGCCGATAAAGTACTCATCCGTTTTATTTTCACTCGTAAACGTGTGAAATTCAATGGTGAATTACTTTTGGATACACGAAATGCATGAAATTTGTATAGTATCGTTGAGAGTTCGACAGCTACGTATTGTCGCATTAAAAAATATGGAATTGCATTTTCAATTATTGAGCATCAAGATTCCGATGAATTTTTGCTTACCCGTCAATATTTTGCAACGGTGAACCTCTTCACTTCGACTCTGTATATGCGCGTAACGTTGAAGTTAATCGCTTAATGTGGATTATAGAGGTTTAGGCGATACGTACATAATGATAATAGGGTCAAAGCCAAGATAGAGGCTATATTCGATAAGGATAGCGCTGAACTCGGTCAAGGTAAAAAACTTTGTAGGTCTACATGTTTCACGAATACACACGTTCGCACTCAGACCATGGGCAATGTTAAACTAACAGGGTAAATGCGCCCACGCCGACTTCCTGTATAAGCCTCGATCGGTTCGTATTTCGATTTCTCATATATTTAAAATTGCCACGATTCGAAACATTATTGCAGAGTTTGGAGAAAGTGCTAAAATAGTTCACTCAGATAAAAGTTACACCAGCACATGTGATGCACAAAGTGTAAATACTGTTGAGAGTTTTTACGAATAAATTTCCAAATTTTCCCTCAGTTCGATTTCCTCGAATTTCAGCCCATAAACAAAAGTAATTCAAAAGCGATGATCCATCACTTCCGGTATATTTATAAAAATGGCCGGTAAATCTCTATTTTACTGTATAGTTATATCCGCGGCCGAATTAAAAAATTCAGACAATTTTCTTTTGAATTACTCGGCCTCGAGACGCTGCTGCGTGTCTAGATACTTACGTCGCACACCCTGCATATTATATGTATGTAGAATATCGCAAAATTTGATATCAATAATTATGAATGAAATTATGATGATTGATTTAGGAGAAAATTCGAATTTACCAAGTGTACGGCCACATTAGAATCTGACAAAGTCCTGATGATGAGTTATCCAGCTGATGGAGCTAGAACCAATCAGGAAAGCGCTTTTTGCAAATCCGATAGAGGTACTGAACTTTGCACGGCGGGGTTACAGCGCGGTAATTTTTAATTCAATGTAATTTCAATTTATCTGAGAACCATGGTGGATAATCGATCCGTCAGAAGTCAGCAGCTGTCGAACACAAGCAAAAACAATATTCACGCGCGCATGAAGAAGGCCAAAGAATGTTCGTCGCGAAATTTATTTGTTTATCACCGTCCAATCACGAAACGGAATATGGCAACGCCAAGCAACGCTCATATCGTCGATATACTAAGCTATATAAGAGAAATAAATGTCCACCGATGACAAGGAACTCCGGAGCCCCTTGTTGCTCTATTAGTTCAATTATTCGTGACTATAATTGCGGCCGAGGACGCTCCTTTGCCATTAAAGTTTATCGCATTCAATATATATAATGTATGAAAAATATTCATAATTTAAAAAAGCTTAATCATGGTCAGTCCTCTCTAGAGAATCTTGGAGCGGACACTGGGTTCACCCAATCTATACTGAAATTTGAAGATAATCATTTGCACATAGCCCCGTATTCATAGTCTGATACGTCACTATAACGTGAACTCAACATACGAATAAGACGATCTTATGCAATAAGTACTACGGGCCAATAGAAGACGATTTAAAAAACAAAAATTGTGCTCGCACACTCACTTGAAATCTCTAATCCCATTAATATCGAAAAAACGTTGATCCGCGCCAAAAATAAAGTTGTATATCTTTTCAATCTACTTTAAGCGGAGGGCAAGCAATTTTTTGTATTGTGAAAAATTAACGCACCTACGAAAATAATATGATGAAAAATTTCTTCGGATGATGAGGTTGGGCATATAAATTTCGCCTCACCTTAAGGTGAACGTGAGCTCGTACACGAAAAGGACATAGTCGATCTGAGAATTGCTCTTCAACATGAAAAATATATCATTGCCCAGTTGGACCTGCCTCAAAAACGTGAATGCTGATTGAAAGGCGTTTCTTTCCGGTGAAGGAAGCTGATGTTCTTCGGTATGATTAACAGCCATTCCGTTGCTCTCTATTTTCCTTTAATTTTTTGTTCAACCCTGTTCAGTCTCGTGATGAAAATAAGACAAGATGGAGGAAGCGAACCGGGATAAATGTGGAATGCCAGGGTCAGAAAAGGATACCTGAGTGTTTGTCGGAAGCATACGAAAAACTTCCAGTCGGCTACGCGGAAGCTGAGAGCGTCTACCCCCTCGACTCCCCTTGGCGCTGGATCAATGATCCACCCTTTGCTGTGCATTCTCTTTCTCGTTCCTTTCTGCATGTATAGTCCCCGACTGAAAGTCCGTTCGTTCATTCCATTCCTCTCTCGTGTTCCAGCCTCGCTTTTATCCCATAATTTACCAAAGTTTAGTTTAGCTCCAACGTTGATCCCCCTGCACCCTACCCACTTTTTCTCCACCGCGGTAGTTATAACTTTATGAGTACCTACACGAGACGGAGTTTTTTCCACCTCAGAAGAGATTTAATATCACCTCGACAAGAAGATAAAAAAAGACACACACCCACCACTTTCTCACTCCACTACCCTCTTTCTCCCTTGCTTTTAATCCTATACCATACAGTTTATTGTTTCGTCGATGAGAAATAATAACAAGTCCTCTTCATCGGCAATACAGAAACAAAACTCTCGCGGAGATAAGCCGAGGCGATTAAGGAAGATTCATCGGAAGGCAAACTTTCGCTGAAATGTCTTGGATCGCCCAACAACTTTTGCTCTTAATTTCGTTAAAACCAGTTTGAAGAGCATAAGGGTTGAAAGAAAGATTGCTGCGAATACATTTAATTGGATGACCGAGAGCTGCGCCTTGATCAAAAGTTTCCGAGGGTATGATACGCTATGGATTGAAAACGATGCTGTACCAGAAAGGTTTGAGCTGGAAGGGGTACTGGAGGAGAAAGGTTACGGGAATTAGTAATCCCTGGTAGTAATCTGAGTTCAGGGATAGGGGACGATAATACCTCGATGCTTTGAGGAACAAAACGACGTCTTTGCGTCTACGATAAGTGCCTGCAGAAAAGTTTCCACCGCTGGCAAACTATACAGGATATCAAGAATCTTCTTACGCCATCTTTTACTCTTTGCCTCTAGCTTATGTTGTCTTCGATGTGTATATATCCAAAACGAGCGGGGTTCGGTACCACTGGCGAGCCAGCCACTTCTTCCCTGCTTTAGGAGATAAGACGAATCGGTGCGAGGACGACAAAACGTTCTTTGGCAAATTGTCGAGGCGCGGCATATAGCTGCACAAAAGATTTTTCTTTCACCCTGCAGAGAAGACAGTGAGGCTCTATGTGGTCCGAGAAAATTGGCAGGAGTTCCCGTCAGAACTCTCGCCAAGCGGACGACGAAAAGACAAGGTCATTCGATACTTCGATGCGGGCGATTCAATTTAACCGTAAAGTTCCGGTGATTATATTTGAATTATTGGACTCGTATATTCGCTTTTTTTCAACAGCTTCAAAACAATTATTGGGATTCAGCCAATCTTCCAAGAGCATCGCGATATTGCGGCGGTATTAGCCCGAAGGTTTAGGACCAACACTTCAAACCCGAAACTCTACTTCAAACACTTTTATTTCCCATTGAAGGACACGTTGAGCAATTTGAGAGCCGTTCTTCAGAAAACAGTTTGTTCGGCCCCTGCTCTTATGCGTTCCTCTCAATTTTGATGAAAATTGAACACTTTGAACAACATTTTGCCGTGGACGATTCGTCAGAAAACATGAACAATCGTAAAAATTTCAAATCTTCAGTTTTGCTTCGTTTCCTCAATCGAATTCAATTTTTCTCTTGGTTGATGATCGGTTATTGATGTATCGATCACGATTACTCGTATTACGATAACGCTGTAAGTTATCCGCTTTGAAATGCTGAAAACGTGTTTGGTTTTTTGAGTATACCACGATGGGAATAAATCGATGGTGGCTGATATCAAGCCCCCGCTGACTGAGTATTTCGGGTAGATTGAGCCATTTGGTAAATCTCGGCGTCCTCTTATCGAGTCGCTTTAACGTCAACTCGAGTATTCTCAGCCGATAGAACAGATTACACTGACGTGCCCGAAACGTTGGCGATGAAGCTGGAGTCAATCCGCAAGATGTGCTCTCGCAACAGCTCGTGTATTCTTCGAGCAAACAACGTAGAGACCAGGGAAAATTTCTAGTTGTATATTTCGTCTGAAAACTCCTCCACGTGGGTATACAACAGTTATACCAACACGTAATAGTCGTAAAATAAAGTAAAGCTTGAATACAGCAAGGCAACGCGGCCTCGGGGTTCTCGCTTGTTTTTCAATCTCCTCAAGTCCGAAGTTCGACCTCATCGTTTAAAATAAATGTTTGTCGGCTGGCGGAGAGCGATCCAATAACCGCCATACAGAAAATTATTAACACGATCATTGTATCGACCTCCAACATTTGTTTTATCGTTCGAACCAATCAATTCTCTCACACCTGATCCGCTCTGACCCCTTTCTCTTCTCTTGGCGGAGATACATCGATTTCCACTTTTTGTGGCCCCACTCAGCGACTGTAGGCATTATCAGCGACATATTTACGAGTGTGTGGAATAATTTTTATCGTATAACAAAGGTAATCACAAGTTTTTGAAACTTAGTGTCATGGCGCTGGATTGAGGTACCACGTGAATTTAGGAACGGCACGTAAAGTCCGTGTTTTTAATCGAGGATGAATCGAGGTGTTCGAGAATCGAGGTCGAAACATTCGAAAGGTGCGTTATAAAAAAGAGAAAGATGGATGGATGAAGCGGAAGAGAGACGAAAATGAGAAAAGGGTCACGCTGGATGAAAAGGAGGAGCAGCGGGAAATTAAATTCATAGTCATTGAGGATCCAGAAGTATTCATGTACGTGTACGTATGGAGGACGATATAAATATCCTTGACGAACTCGGGGTTATCATTAGACAAAATTTTCGCAAGAAAAATGTTTTTTTCGCGGCTTTCATTGCACCGATGCTTCACTGTATGTATACTATAAGCTGATAAAATTAACGAAAACCGGGAATTAAAGCGAAAAGGAGGAAAAATTTGCAAATTCAGGTACCTGTTACTTCGTCGGCGCGCAAGTCTACAGGACTAAAATAATTCTGCTTCGTTGAGAGATATATTTTACAAACAATTATTAGCTACGTCTTTTTTCTTAACTTTGCCTGATAAAGCTAACCGATCGCGATGAGATAAAGATTAAACATTGCCCCAAAATTAACACTATGTTTTTGCGCAAATTGCATCCAAATTAGATGGATAGTTTTTACGTTATACGAAAACAAATAGGCAAACGGATAAACATTCCAAAATTTAAATGAACGGACGTAGGAAATACCATTTTATTATAGGTATAAATAAAAAAAGCTGTGGTATTTTAAAACAAATTTCGGGTAATTTATTTTACTATCATCATAAGATTTTTTTTGAAACTTTACATCGCCAAAGCACTCGAAATTCTCCCTGAGACTAATTTCGAGCGTGGACGCAAAAATTGTTAATACCAATTATATATAATAATATGCGCACGATAATTCCGAGGCGTTATACGCGACGAGTGTGATTGTTTCAACAAAAACTGGCTCTTGAGAAAATACGATAATTCACGTAAAACCAACGAAGCGCGCAACCTCTGGCTGTTTGCCTCGTAAGACAGTCGGAGACGTGAGAAAAAACCCAAGTTCACAGGATCAATCTACGCGGACTTTAACTCGCGCTGTCCGATGTCGGAATGTCCGCGTTAATATTGCAAAATATATTATCATTCTTCAAGGTGACGTATACATATATGCACATTACGAAGCGGTGAAACTGCCGCCAATTTTTCATTCACAATGACTCGAACGGAGGCGCTAGGAAGAATATACAAATTTACACGTTAATCATAACAAGCGCGTTAATTGCCTTCGTGATTAAAATTTTCATTCAATTACATATTATTCTCAAATTTGAGTTAGCGAGAAGAAACTTTATTTAAACACCTTTAGTCAGGAAAATTCGTTGGTCTTGCGATTTTTTTTTATCAGTCTCGTGATTATCGACAGGGAAATCTTTTTTATGTTTTATTTCCCGGCTATACCGAACAACGTAAGACTAAAAGAGTTGACAAAAAATGTAAAAATATCCCGGTGAAAGGTTTGATATTTTTCAAAAAACAATCGGGTTTTACACGAGTATGGTGCGGTTCATTGGATGCTGGTTGTAAGAGAATGATATATCGACTTTTCGGCTTCGACAAAATAGAAATGATATTAAACATCATGAAAAATGATTTGTAGAATATCGAGAAAACTAAAAGTCTCTTGCGAGAACAGGTCTCATTCAATGTTAAGCAAAATCGTTTATTTCGCAGCGTTCCACCTCATAATTTTTGTTGGATGGACCATTTTATTTGTCCACGATGCAGAAACTTTATGGCTGATAAGAAGCCGAGAAAAATCCTTTGGAAGACGCCGAGGGTAAAATTCGATCTCCGGGTGGTACACGAAGATAAGAAACCAAGAATGAAGAGTAAAAATATGACATGCACGGTGTGTCCAAGTTGCTTGTGCTCTCGAGCATACCATCGTCGGTATGTTTAGCTTCGACGATGAATTCTTATCAATCGTTGTCGGAGAAAGACCGAAAAAACCGTTTTTTGCGTGGGAACCCAAAAGTTTAGTGCACAGTGAGAGATTTGAGTAAAATGGAGCATTCACTTTACAGCGAGCATTAATTTATAATAATGATTGAATAGAATAAATTGAAATATTTTTGGCTTTATTATTATTATTAGATATTATCGGCGGTTTATTAAAAGTTACAGGTAGCACGTACCTAACGATACATCGATGATCTCATCGGTACAAAAGAATCTTTGATTCAAAATGTAATTTGAGGTATAGTTGTCTCGCCGGAAGTATTTGCCTAGGAATACAGTACATAACTTGGAGAACAGGTTCAAAACGTTACTTCACGATCATTCGCAAAATTTCAATGAGATGCACAGTATGTTTGATAAGATATCTTTTGTCAAACATACTGAAATTTGCTCTTCTGCAGAATGATAGAAAATTGAGTCATAACTGAATATATTGCCAAGTTTTTTCGAAAATCTCTGTAATTGACCGGTAAGTTTTGGAGATCTGGACAACCGACAGAGTCTTGACGTCAAGTAATTCAAAAGAAAATCGTTCAAATTTTGATGTGATGAAATATATTTAATAATAATAAATTATATAACATAGTATAAAATATGTAAATAATAAATCTGTACATATACAGACGAGTGTCTCGTCTGACTAACCGACTAATCAATAGCCAACACACAGCATTGATGGAAACATGAAATTTGAAATGTTGTTTTCTCCAAGGAAGGAAAACGGATGTAGAATTTTGACTTGCTGTCTGAGAATTTCTCTTGTGCTGTACGGATAATTCGCACTCGAGCGCTGGTGGGGCATAACCTGTTCTGTCTCAGACGCGGCTCGTCACAGACACAAAAACAGAATCTGAGCTTTTCTAACAACGTTGCCATGAGCGTTAAAGCCAGAGTTTAAACTTTTCTTAAATTTAATTACAAATCTTAATATAAATACACGTTTTCTATATGTTAATTCCATCATTGTGATTTCGGCAAACTACCGATGGAATGGTGAAAACCTCGCAAAAGAAAATGACACTTCGTCTAGGCGAAAAAATTTATTTGACGGAATATTGCGCAACGTATTTCGGTGAGTTTAAACGATGGCGAACGTTCTCTATAGGATTCTACGCCCGTAAAAAAATGCGCACTTGGAAATAAGTCTTATATTTGATGATTAGGAATTACAAAAATGTTGCAGCACGACAATTGTTACTGTACAAGCGGAGAAACGTTTAACGCGCGACTTCCGCCAATTTTTCGATACGGTAACTCTTACATTGACCTAAATATATCTATATCTTCTCCGACTTTTTCCGAAAAATTTTCAGGAGTCTGTTGTAATTTATCCGTTTCTGGTTGATTCCATCACGATCGGTACAAAGGACGCTAATTTCGGTCAGATCGTCAAGTCAAAATTCTAGGTTTTATCTCTCTATTACGCCTAATATATTTCAAATATATCTTGCAAGATCTCTCACATTGGCGGATAAACTAACTTTCCTCTGTGACTGTCGCGGGACGTCTACCTTAACGAGATTAATATCCGTAAATCAACTAATTGAAAATCTTCCATGGATCGATACTAACGATCTATCGATTGCAAAAACGTAGTCGTATCATTGCTGATAATTGTCTGTAAAGCACTCGAGTCGACACTCAAAAGAGTATGAGGTCGATATGTATATGTATATCAACGACAGGATATCAATCTTAAAAAGCCTAACACCTCAGGCCTGACAGCTCTACATTAGGCTAACAATGATGGTAAAAAACGTTCGTTATTACGACTGATACCTCGTCTACGACTATATTACGTACAGGTCTGTACTGATTTACGTAATCACTACAAGGACGAATGATGTCACTTATCGGGAGCAGCACGTACTTATGTCCAAAGCACGCAGATGCGCCAGTGATGAGTTGACACGCTGTGGATGATCGTACGTAATGTTTAATTTGCGGAAGTAATTCTTGATTGATCATAGGAGAGAAAAAAAGGAGAACAATAAGAGGTCGAGCAGGGAACGAGAAGGAGAATGTATAATTGATTCCTATTTTCTTATTCACGGTTTTTATTTGCTGGGAATCCTATAAAAGCGCCATAATTCGTGTAAAATTGCAAAGTTCAACCTTTTACTAATCGAGCTACTAAACATTGCCACGACGAATTTACCAATATCTCATGTTTTTTCCACATACCGTTCATGAAGGAAATAACTCGGAATATAGTGCTGGTCAAACGATGTATTATGAGAGTAAATATGCGCTCCAAAAATAAAATACAATCAGAATTTAAAGTAATCTTGAAGAATATAAAATAAACATCTTTGTGGAAAAAGTATATTGAAAAATTGCAAAGTTCAACTCTGTACTAATCGTACTACTGAACTTTGCCACGACGAATCTTCCGATATCTCATGTTTTTTCTACATACCGTGCAGTTTTCTGTTTTTACATTTTCGGGTATTATGATATTTTGCAATTGCAAAAATATCGTGCAATCCTGACAGTACTCGTATTCAAACGGTTATTTTTTTGCGTTGCTACGATTCAAACTTTAATCCTCCAATTTCATGAAGGAAATAACTCATGATACAGTGCTGGTCAAACGATGTATTATGAGCGTAAATATGCGCTCCAAAAATAAAATACAATCAGAATTTAAAGTAATCTTGAAGAATATAAAATAAACATCTTTGTGGAAAAAGTATATTGTAAAATTGCAAAGTTCAACTCTTTACTAATCGAGCTACTAAACATTGCCACGATGAATTCACCGATATCTCATGTTTTTCCACATACCGTGCAGTTTTCTGTTTTTACATTTTCGGATATTATGATTTTTTGCAATTGCAAAAATATCGTGCAATCCTGACAGTACTCGTATTCAAACGGTTATTTTTTTTGCGTTGCTACGATTCAAACTTTAATCCTCCAATTTCATGAAGGAAATAACTCGGAATATAGTGCTGGTCAAACGATGTATTATGAGCGTAAATATGCGCTCCAAAAATAAAATACAATCAGAATTTAAAGTAATCTTGAAGAATATAAAATAAACATCTTTGTGGAAAAAGTATATTGAAAAATTGCAAAGTTCAACTCTGTACTAATCGTACTACTGAACTTTGCCACGACGAATCTTCCGATATCTCATGTTTTTTCTACATACCGTGCAGTTTTCTGTTTTTACATTTTCGGGTATTATGATATTTTGCAATTGCAAAAATATCGTGCAATCCTGACAGTACTCGTATTCAAACGGTAATTTTTTTGCGTTGCTACGATTCAAACTTTAATCCTCCAATTTCATGAAGGAAATAACTCATGATACAGTGCTGGTCAAACGATGTATTATGAGAGTAAATATGCGCTCCAAAAATAAAATACAATCAGAATTTAAAGTAATCTTGAAGAATATAAAATAAACATCTTTGTGGAAAAAGTATATTGAAAAATTGCAAAGTTCAACTCTGTACTAATCGTACTACTGAACTTTGCCACGACGAATCTTCCGATATCTCATGTTTTTTCTACATACCGTGCAGTTTTCTGTTTTTACATTTTCGGGTATTATGATATTTTGCAATTGCAAAAATATCGTGCAATCCTGACAGTACTCGTGTTCAAACGGTTATTTTTTTTGCGTAGCTACGATTCAAACTTTAATCCTCCAATTTCATGAAGGAAATAACTCTCGATACAGTGCTGGCCAAACGATATATTATGAGCGTAAATATGCGCTTCACTGTCAGTGACGCATTTGATTGTTCAAACACTTGTGAATTTCCGGTCGAATTTTGTTATCGATCTTCTTTCAATAATTAGTCGAAAAACTAAAATGTCTATTGTAATGTTTAATTTGCGGAAGTAATTCTCGATTGATAATAGGAGAGAAAAAAAAGGAGAACAATAAGAGGTCGAGCAGGGAACGAGAAGACGAATGTATAATTGATTCCTATTGTCACGCATTTCACGCATAATTCAGTGCTGGCCAAACGATATATTATGAGCGTAAATGTGGGCTCCACTGTCAGTGACGCATTTGATTGTTCAAACACTTGTGAATTTCCGGTCGAATTTTGTTATCGATCTTCTTTCAATAATTAGTCGAAAAACTAAAATGTCTATTGTAATGTTTAATTTGCGGAAGTAATTCTCGATTGATAATAGGAGAGAAAAAAAAGGAGAACAATAAGAGGTCGAGCAGGGAACGAGAAGACGAATGTATAATTGATTCCTATTGTCACGCATTTCACGCATAATTCAGTGCTGGCCAAACGATATATTATGAGCGTAAATGTGGGCTCCACTGTCAGTGACGCATTTGATTGTTCAAACACTTGTGAATTTCCGGTCGAATTTTA
The DNA here is from genome assembly GCA_959613375.1 of Heteropelma amictum. Taxonomy (NCBI): domain Eukaryota; kingdom Metazoa; phylum Arthropoda; class Insecta; order Hymenoptera; family Ichneumonidae; genus Heteropelma; species Heteropelma amictum. Next base: position 13,451,753 of record OY390723.1, read on the forward strand.
TTATCGATCTTCTTTCAATAATTAGTCGAAAAACTAAAATGTCTATTGTTTGTTTTCTTCATCAAACACGATATCGATATATCGATAAAAAGTAATCTGCCAGGAAAATACATGACACACTTTGGAATTATCGGTCAAGGATTATGGACGTTTTGACTGTACAAATGTGGCAAAAATGAAATTGGATACGAATTTTAAACGCTTGTAAAAATATGAAATATAACGCTGTAAAAATTTTAAAAATATCAACAGCTTGGAAGATATCCAACATTTACATTTTTAATAATAAAAATATTAAAAAGTTGTCATGAAATACAGAAAGAATGATAAGGCTTTAAAATATGTATTTTCTTTTATAATATAAATGAATTTATATATTTTATGAATACATACGAATTTTTAGATAACTTTTTCATTCTTTTGAAATTTTATCCGCAAATTTTTCACAATCGCTCGTATGCAAAGCATCCACATTACTTATGAGAAAATGTTGATTCTTTGGACGAACAGTTTCGTACGTAGTCCCGTAAAAATAAAAAATAAATGAGATTTTCGAAAAAATGATAGAATAAAATAACGTTTTAAAAATATCGCTGATGATATACGTTTTCCACAAAGATATTTATTTTATATTCTTTATAAGATTACTTGAAATCCTCATTGTATTTCATTTTTGTAACGACTGTACCTAAGAACATCCTCAATCGAAGGCAGCGTACATATGTGCAGAGATAAAATATCTTGATGATCATTAAACATGATAGTTTTCGAAGATATTATAGCCAAAACGATCAATCATTCCGACAGCTCTCTGTAGGACGTCGACGATTTCCAGGAATAAAAAATGTATCATTTTATTTGCCCACGATGATGTCGCGGAAACGTTTTCGAGCGATACAGACCGAAAATTGATCCAGAAAGAACGATATATACGAAATCAAGGCCCCGATGAGGAAAAAAAAAGTGAACAAAGGGAAGAAAAAATGCGCAAGAGAGAGTCGAGGGGAAAGACACTGGACGTATCAGCGCAAAAGAAAAAGCGAAGGAGAAAGCTCGTAGGGAGAGAGCATTTTGCGTCGTTGGCTCTCGTATATGCAAGGGAAACTCTGGAGAAATGAAACATTTATACAAGTTTCACGGTGAACTTAAGCCTGCCGCACACATAACTCGAAAACGTAAAACAAAATATGGCCATGAATATCGCGCGAAAAAAGAGAAGGAGAAACAGAGAGACAGCTTTATTGCAACTTTTACTTACTCTCGGGCATAGCTCACAAATATACAGACGCGAGAATCTTGTGTTTCTTGGGTGTTTGGCTCGTTGGCAATTTCGTGCGCACAATGAAGTGATATTACTTTGCGAAATAATTCAGTGTGTCATACGAGGCGAGAATTGCCGAGGGTATAAGAGGACGATTCAAGGGACAGCGCGTTGTCCTCGTCCGAATGCTCGTACTTTTCGCAAACAAAAGATGATCTGAAAAAGAAAAGATAACAAAACAAAAGTGGATAAACGGTCCATTGCGAAAAGACGAGAGGAACAAAACATCCTGATGCGTTAATGGATTTCTTTTCTTCTTTGTTTCTTTCGCGTCTCTGATAAAATTACATTTGCCTCGTGAGCAAAGCCGTTTTGGCGACAATTTCATGCAAGCCTTTATCCCAAAGTGAATGAATTTTGAGTTATAAATACGCCGAGAGTTTTCTCGTACAAAAACAACACACGCTTTGTTGGGAATTTTTATGGAAATTTATTGGTTGAATGTATCGAAATTAAGCCGATGGATAGAGGTAAAAAAATGTCATTATTTTCTTGGTATAATTTAAAACAATGGTTCGTAAAATTTTCATTAATATTATTCACGACTATTTATATTATTTATGTTGAAGGATTTTTTTATTAAGATTTCGCTGTTATTGTTTAGAAAATCATTTTAAAATTCAAGCACAGGAGAATAAAGATTGTGCAGGCCTGAGTTTCGGTAGTACATAAATAGCATGTCTATTTGTTATTCAAAACGTATTATAGCAATCGGCGCGGCTCGTGTCACGAAAACCGTCTCGTGAATATTTATAAACGTCGATTCGACTGCACCGAAGCGGTAGAGGCCTTCGAGTTTGCCTGGATCATTTAAAAATTCCCGTCTGCACGCTATTAATAATATTTAACACGGTGTTGTCAGGGTCTCGGTAAAAACGCAGATAATGCGAAGAAAAGAATAAGAATAATGGTCAATTGTTCCATTTTTTGTTCTCCCGTTGCGGTTAAAGCGTTACACCGAGGCAAGATCGTTTGACAATATCCAACGCATCATTATTTTTATTTGACGTCTTTCGATAAAGTTTTGCTCTCAACAAGGAAGATTTTTTACAAAAATTTATCCAGAAAATTGACTATACTTTTTTTGTAATGCAAGAATTTATTTTTAAATTTAATTTAATTTATTTTTCTAAAACTGTTGAAGCAAAGACTCGAGTGCACATCGTCGATATTTATGCTCTTATGTGCTTTTGTGGATAAAGCTCGACCTTCGTTAATACGCTCTATAATATAGTACCGATGGCTGAACAAATCATCGTTGATGAAAAGGACGATTAACGTTGGGCTTGTCAAACTTCTTTTTTTGTTACTCAAATACATGTATTGATATTGAAAAAAAACGTTGAATAGAGTGAATAATTGACAGGCATGGGAAATGAATTTCCGACGTTTTGAAACACCGTAAGCTTACAAAATCGACATGCGGCAACGTTTCGGAAGAATTGTGCGGTTCTCGAACGTCCATAGCGATGGAAAGTGAAGCTAGTTTCGAAAATGGTTGTACGATGAAAACCTCGTTGAAATAGCGAGAGATCGCGGTCGGTGGACGAGTGAAAATGGCGATCAAACTCTCTCGTTCTCGAGTCCCCTTCGGCAAGAGTTTTAAGAGAGCGACAATTTGAAAGTACTTGGGAACTGACCGCCACGGAAGAGTAGAGATTGCCGCATTCGCAAACGCATACAGACACACGTACACGTATATGATATTTAATGGCAATTAGACCAATCTTTGAATCCAATTATCACGAAGCTGTTGGCTTCGTTTGAAGTCGCGAGAATTCGAATATCCATGGAAAATATAAAATATTACGTTAGAAAAAATGAAGCATCGATTTTTGTTCAGTTTTTACAAATAATCAGGAATAATCGAATAACGAAACCGTAGAGAAAGGTCGGAAGTATTATCGGCAATGCCTATTTTATCCATGATGATCGTCACTTTTTTTTATTTTTTATCACGTAGAATTTTGTTTCTATAAAAGAAGTACTTTGTTAGAAGAATGTTTGCTACTTATAAGCACTCGAAATTTAATTATATCAAACCTGCATCAAAGCCATATATTTTTTTACGGATTCGCATGTTTTTTTATAAAATAATGCTGCTTATAGTGGTACTCCATAAATGAATGTGTGTGTACAGAGCCAAATTTCTAGTGGGGTGAGAGCGCCTTACATTAGTTTGACTCGATTCGCGTTGAATCGAGCTCTGCCTGATTTTCTCTCGCTCTGTGGGCGGGAGTCAATATCGAAAGTGCGCATGAGGCCGCACACAGCTCGACGTATATTAGCGCAATATACGAACGAGAGAGAGTGCAGCAATTACGTGCAATCTGTTCCATATAAATTGTCCGCGTGTGCGTACTCGTTGGGAAAAACTTGCGCCAGCCAGAAAGGTGTTAGGATTTATTTTGACTTTTATATGCACGAAACAACCGAGAAAATAAACCAGTCGGCAATTTTTTATTCCAATTGCGGAAACATAGAATTGCAATGTTCGACAACTTGCTCTTTTTTGTCATTTCGCTGAGACAAGGTTATCCATGAATTTCCTCCGACTATATACACAAAACCAGGGTAAAAATATCCCGAAAATTCCAATTGCAAAAGTTTCAGAAACATCGGTTTTTGAATTTCTCCTATCGATGAATTATGTCGAAAAACGTACAAGAAATAAATTGCATTTTTTATAGTCTATTTTCCTATCACTCCATTCCGAATTTAACGTCATCATCGTTGCTATAATCATAACTATAATAACATTTTCAAAAAGGTGATTTCGGTTTTTGATTTACATTGACGATACGCCAAATATTTGCAGGAAAAAAGAAGACAGTTCGTATTAATGAATATGCATGATTAAAGGTAGTGATTCGTTTTGGGAGTTATCCAAATTTCGCTTCTTTCAATTACAATTTCATGTTGATATGAATGAAAACTTAATCAGGTTTTTCACTCGTACTTTTCCTGTAAATTGAATGAGGGACAAGAGCGTAGAGTAGGGGGGGACTGTGGTAGCCGAAAGGGAAAGGAAACCTGTAGCAATTAACCGGAATCCAAGCCTCGAATCCGCCAAAGTTCTTCGATCAAGTAAAACGTCCTGTACCTTTTGTTGCAGAAGAAAGCGTTGGTTAAAAAATGTTTTTCTCACGAAAACGTCTTTTCTCTAGCAGCTCCGATATAGGTGTCCTTGAAATTGCCAGAGAACAAGGATTTATTACATCCCGGTGAAAGAGCAAAATGTCGAGGTTGTTACTGGTGCGACCCTTTGGATGTGTATGAAAGGCGAAATAAGGGTTGCAGAGAAGAAAGAGAGGCAGGAGGAAGTACCGTCGGTGGCCAGTTGAAAGCTAAGGTCGCTGATAAAGCTATAGATAGATCATGGAGACTCGGATATATCGGGCAACCGGATCAGAATCGCGCGATAAGGTTAAAACGTGAGGACGCGAGGAGGAGCAAGCGGAGATGTACGGCGATGTTTCGACGCGCGTCTCTTGTGACTCTTTGCGAGTGCTGGTAATAAGGGGAAAGGGAAGAGAGGTGCGACGAGTGGAAGAGGTGAATTGGACAGCAACGGCCCTGAGCCACTTGCGACAGTAGGTCAGCTCTGCTCTTCACCTCACATCGCCGAGTTTTCGAGCCTACATTACGCTTCTACATCAGCGGGGTCCAAACCTCAGCATCGCGTTGACGACGTTGACGACTCCAGATGTCGATGACGACAACGGCGTCGAAATAATGCTGGCCCTGTTTTCTCAGGCCACATTTGTTCTGAGCTTACAGGAAACATGTAATATGTGTCTCAACAATGAATTTCACAGCCTTGCAATAGCAACTAGGTTGTCCGTAACTTTGCGAAACAATTCCACGTTATAATGGCAATAATCGCACATTTCAGCCGCTTGTCATTGTCTTTCTATTGGATAAAATATACGCTGCTTCACTTTCGCTAACTCGCATAAAATGTCGAAGCGAACATCCGAGATGATGCAATTTTCTACTACCGGGGAACACAATTTTGTCATTGAGATGCTTTTATAGGCCAATTAAAAAAGTTTTGTAAGAATAAAATGATGGAAAAGTCAGCGAAGCGTTGGTCGCTCGTTCCACTCATTTTTTTTTCTGTCGTTCAGGTTTAAATTTCTTCAAACGCGTTGGGTCACGGACATGGACCATATATGTTGCGTATCGACGAACTTTTAACCTATATCTACTTTTAAAAATTTCGAAACCGCGCCAGCATTTCAGTAACATTTCAAAAGTTCAGAGATTGTGGGTCGTTTCAGACACATATCGATTTGTAGAGGAGGAATGGAAATACTTTAATATATGGTGAAAATTAAGATAAAAGTGTGATGCTCAAATGGAGAGTGAAGCGTCTCAGCTCCAGAGTCCTTTCATTTGGCTTTCAGTGAAAATGACGGGACGACTCGAGGCTGATGTTTCAACGCGATTTTACGAAATCTCTGATTACAAATACAATTTTTATGAGGGAATACTGAATTTCGATTTTATGAAAAAAAACAGATGAAAATCCATATGATTGAGTCAATTAGAACTGAAATGAGACAAACGATGAAATTGAATGTACGTGACGTATTTTCTGCGGTTAAATAATTTTCTATCAGTGCAGAATGTCAAAAAGGTTATTCATAAAATGTCAGATGGTGAGAAAATGCGGACGCCGACTGGCAGAAAATCAGACACAACGTTACAGGCTCGTTCGCTCGATTCCATCGTTTCTGGTATTCAAGTTGAATGAATGTGAAAATGTATGTAAAAAAACATTTCCAGGCGCCCCGCATATTCAGAACCTAATCAACTTCGCTCCCATGAAATTGAAATGATATTTTGATAATCTTTTTCAACACCATGCCTTTTTTGCTGCAACACCTATCATACTATCATTCCGACAAACTTTGTATCCCTCTGTAAAAAGTTGATGAGGTCCCGAAGTTGATCCTTTATCGAAATTAAATCGCGTGATTGTTGCCATTTTATTCGTTTCGTGATTGGTCGCACAACGTTAGTGAGAACGCAGCCGCGGCATGATTCATGCGAGACCGTATTCGCGCGGTTTTTTATGCTGTTTTTGACAGTTGTCAACTGGTGGCATTAATCGCGGTTAGCGAAGGATAATATAATTCTACGATAATTCATTCTGTGAAGAAAAGAAATCATCCATATCGAGTAAGTAAGAGTGCTATTTTTCACAGCTGAATTTATATTGTACTGAGAGAAAATGAGAGATAGTCCGGGAGAATGAAAGTGAATAACCTAAACTAGCATTTCCTGCACATTTTTTCAAGCGAAAATTTGTCTCCCTTTCTCCCTTGCACATTAACGTTTCATAAAATTTACAAGAAATGACTCTTCGATCGGACGATCTCGCGAGAAGCGTTTTCCTTCAACGTAGTGGCAGATGAAAAGAACGATCGATAACTCCATGAAAATTTAACCACGCGCAGAGGAAGCGACTCTGAGCAAGTCGCTTCATTTCCGGTTTTCGGACATTTTGTTTCAGATTTTTTAGCACAGCTTCCGATCCAGCGTTCGATCGGCGGATGAGAGCAACGATTGACAACTCGATCAAAATTTAACCACGCATAGAGGAAACGATTCTGAACACGATGCTTCATTTCCGGTTGTCGGAAATTTGGTTTCAGTTTTTCCCCTTAAGAGTAGCGGCAGATGGAAAGAACGATCGACAACTCGATCAAAATTTAACCACGCATAGAGGAAACGACTCTGAACAAGATGCTTCATTTCCGGTTTTCGGAAATTTAGTTTCAGTTTTTCCCCTTAAGAGTAGCGGCAGATGGAAAGAACGATCGACAACTCGATCAAAATTTAACCACCCATAGAGGAAACGACTCTGAGCAAGATGCTTCATTTCCGGTTTTCGGAAATTTTGTTTTAGATTTTTGCCACAGATTCTGGTCCAGCGTTCGATCGGCGGATAAGAGGAACGATCGACAACTCCATGAAAATTTAACCACGCGCGGAGGAAGCGACTCTGAGCAAGTTGCTTCACTTCCGATTTTCGGAAATTTAGTTTCAGATTTTTCAGCACAGCTTCCGGTCCATCGTTCGATCGGCGGATAAGAGGAACGATCGACAACTCCATGAAAATTTAACCACGCGCGGAGGAAGCTACTCTGAGCAAGTTGATTCGTTTCCGGTTTTCGGTTTTTAAGTTTCACGCATTTCAGAGGCGACTTCCGGTACAGCGTTCGTACGCCGTACGAGGGAAACGACGATCGACAACTCGATGAAAATTTAACCACGCTCAGAGGAAGCGACTCTGAGCAAGTTGATTCGTTTCCGGTTTTCGGTTTTTAAGTTTCACGCATTTCAGAGGCGACTTCCGGTACAGCATTCGTACTCCGTACGAGGGAAACGACGATCGACAACTCGATGAAAATTTAACCACGCTCAGAGGAAGCGACTCTAAGCAAGTTGCTTCATTTCCGGTTTTCGGAAATTTTGTTTTAGATTTTTGCCACAGATTCTGGTCCAGCGTTCGATCGGCGGATGTGAGGAACGATCGACAACTCCATCAAAATTTAACCACGCGCAGAGGAAGCAACTCTAAGCATGTTGCTTCATTTCCGGTTTTCGGATATTTAGTTTCAGATTTTTCAGAGGCAACTTCCGATCCAGCTTTCCTTCGTCGCACGAGAGAAAGTACGATCGACAACTCGATGAAAATTTAACCACGCGCGGAGAAAGCGACTCTGAGCAAGTTGCTTCACTTCCGGTTTTCGGAAATTTAGTTTCGGCTCTTTGAGAGGCTACTTCCGGTCCAGCTTTCGTTCGTCGCACGAGAGAAAGTACGATCGACAACTCGATGAAAATTTCACCACGCGCGGAGGAAGCGACTCTGAGCAAGATGCTTCACTTCCGGTTTTCGGAAATTTAGTTTCAGCGCTTTGAGAGGCTACTTCCGGTCCAGCTTTCGTTCGTCGCACGAGAGAAAGTACGATCGACAACTCGACGAAAATTTAACCACGCGCGGAGAAAGCGACTCTGAGCAAGATGCTTCACTTCCGGTTTTCGGAAATTTAGTTTCGGCTCTTTAGAGGCTACTTCCGGTCCAGCTTTCGTTCGTCACACGAGAGAAAGTACGATCGACAACTCGATGAAAATTTAACCACGCTCAGAGGAAGCGACTCTGAGCAAGTTGATTCGTTTCCGGTTTTCGGTTTTTAAGTTTCACGCATTTCAGAGGCGACTTCCGGTACAGCGTTCGTACGCCGTACGAGGGAAACGACGATCGAAAACTCGATGAAAATTTAACCACGCTCAGAGGAAGCGACTCTAAGCAAGTTGCTTCATTTCCGGTTTTCGGAAATTTTGTTTTAGATTTTGCCACAGATTCTGGTCCAGCGTTCGATCGGCGGATGAGAGGAACGATCGACAACTCCATCAAAATTTAACCACGCGCAGAGGAAGCGACTCTAAGCATGATGCTCCATTTCCGGTTTTCGGATATTTAGTTTCAGATTTTTCAGAGGCTACTTCCGGTCCAGCTTTCGTTCGTCGCACGAGAGAAAGTACGATCGACAACTCGACAAAAATTTAACCACGCGCGGAGAAAGCGACTCTGAGCAAGATGCTTCACTTCCGGTTTTCGGAAATTTAGTTTCGGCTCTTTGAGAGGCTACTTCCGGTCCAGCTTTCGTTCGTCGCACGAGAGAAAGTACGATCGACAACTCGACGAAAATTTAACCACGCGCGGAGAAAGCGACTCTGAGCAAGATGCTTCACTTCCGGTTTTCGGAAATTTAGTTTCGGCTCTTTGAGAGGCTACTTTCGGACCAGCTTTCGTTCGTCGCACGAGAGAAAGTACGATCGACAACTCGACAAAAATTTAACCACGCGCGGAGAAAGCGACTCTGAGCAAGATGCTTCACTTCCGGTTTTCGGAAATTTAGTTTCGGCTCTTTGAGAGGCTACTTCCGGTCCAGCTTTCGTTCGTCGCACGAGAGAAAGTACGATCGACAACTCGACAAAAATTTAACCACGCGCGGAGAAAGCGACTCTGAGCAAGATGCTTCACTTCCGGTTTTCGGAAATTTAGTTTCGGCTCTTTGAGAGGCTACTTCCGGTCCAGCTTTCGTTCGTCGCACGAGAGAAAGTACGATCGACAACTCGATGAAAATTTAACCACGCGCGGAGAAAGCGACTCTGAGCAAGATGCTTCACTTCCGGTTTTCGGAAATTTAGTTTCGGCTCTTTGAGAGGCTACTTCCGGTCCAGCTTTCGTTCGTCGCACGAGAGAAAGTACGATCGACAACTCGACGAAAATTTAACCACGCGCGGAGAAAGCGACTCTGAGCAAGATGCTTCACTTCCGGTTTTCGGAAATTCAGTTTCGGCTCTTTTAGAGGCTACTTCCGGTCCAGCTTTCGTTCGTCGCACGAGAGAAAGTACGATCGACAACTCGACGAAAATTTAACCACGCGCGGAGAAAGCGACTCTGAGCAAGATGCTTCACTTCCGGTTTTCGGAAATTTAGTTTCGGCTCTTTGAGAGGCTACTTCCGGTCCAGCTTTCGTTCGTCGCACGAGAGAAAGTACGATCGACAACGCGACGAAAATTTAACCACGCGCGGAGAAAGCGACTCTGAGCAAGATGCTTCACTTCCGGTTTTCGGAAATTTAGTTTCGGCTCTTTGAGAGGCTACTTCCGGTCCAGCTTTCGTTCGTCGCACGAGAGAAAGTACGATCGACAACTCGACGAAAATTTAACCACGCGCGGAGAAAGCGACTCTGAGCAAGATGCTTCACTTCCGGTTTTCGGAAATTTAGTTTCGGCTCTTTGAGAGGCTACTTCCGGTCCAGCTTTCGTTCGTCGCACGAGAGAAAGTACGATCGACAACTCGACGAAAATTTAACCACGCGCGGAGAAAGCGACTCTGAGCAAGATGCTTCACTTCCGGTTTTCGGAAATTTAGTTTCGGCTCTTTGAGAGGCTACTTTCGGACCAGCTTTCGTTCGTCGCACGAGAGAAAGTACGATCGACAACTCGACGAAAATTTAACCACGCGCGGAGAAAGCGACTCTGAGCAAGATGCTTCACTTCCGGTTTTCGGAAATTTAGTTTCGGCTCTTTGAGAGGCTACTTCCGGTCCAGCTTTCGTTCGTCGCACGAGAGAAAGTACGATCGACAACTCGATGAAAATTTAACCACGCGCGGAGAAAGCGACTCTGAGCAAGATGCTTCACTTCCGGTTTTCGGAAATTTAGTTTCGGCTCTTTGAGAGGCTACTTCCGGTCCAGCTTTCGTTCGTCGCACGAGAGAAAGTACGATCGACAACTCGACGAAAATTTAACCACGCGCGGAGAAAGCGACTCTGAGCAAGACGCTTCACTTCCGGTTTTCGGAAATTTAGTTTCGGCTCTTTGAGAGGCTACTTCCGGTCCAGCTTTCGTCCGTCGCACGAGAAAAAGTACGATCGACAACTCGACGAAAATTTAACCACGCGCGGAGAAAGCGACTCTGAGCAAGATGCTTCACTTCCGGTTTTCGGAAATTTAGTTTCGGCTCTTTGAGAGGCTACTTCCGGTCCAGCTTTCGTTCGTCGCACGAGAGAAAGTACGATCGACAACTCGACGAAAATTTAACCACGCGCGGAGAAAGCGACTCTGAGCAAGATGCTTCACTTCCGGTTTTCGGAAATTTAGTTTCGGCTCTTTGAGAGGCTACTTCCGGTCCAGCTTTCGTTCGTTGCACGAGAGAAAGTACGATCGACAACTCGACGAAAATTCAACCACGCGCGGAGAAAGCGACTCTGAGCAAGATGCTTCACTTCCGGTTTTCGGAAATTTAGTTTCGGCTCTTTGAGAGGCTACTTCCGGTCCAGCTTTCGTTCGTCGCACGAGAGAAAGTACGATCGACAACTCGAGGAAAATTTAACCACGCGCGGAGAAAGCGACTCTGAGCAAGATGCTTCACTTCCGGTTTTCGGAAATTTAGTTTCGGCTCTTTGAGAGGCTACTTCCGGACCAGCTTTCGTTCGTCGCACGAGAGAAAGTACGATCGACAACTCGACGAAAATTTAACCACGCGCGGAGAAAGCGACTCTGAGCAAGATGCTTCACTTCCGGTTTTCGGAAATTTAGTTTCGGCTCTTTGAGAGGCTACTTCCGGTCCAGCTTTCGTTCGTCGCACGAGAGAAAGTACGATCGACAACTCGACGAAAATTTAACCACGCGCGGAGAAAGCGACTCTGAGCAAGATGCTTCACTTCCGGTTTTCGGAAATTTAGTTTCGGCTCTTTGAGAGGCTACTTCCGGTCCAGCTTTCGTTCGTCGCACGAGAGAAAGTACGATCGACAACTGGATGAAAATTTAACCACGCGCAGAGGAAGCGACTCTGAGCAATTTGCATCTATTCCGGTTTTCGGAAAATTAGTTTCAGAATTTTCGTGGCGCAGCTTCCGGTCCAGCGTGAGATAGGCGAACGAGAGGAACGATCGACAACTCGATGAAAATTTAACCACGCGCAGAGGAAGCGACTCTGAGCAATTTGCATCTATTCCGGTTTTCGGAAAATTAGTTTCAGAATTTTCGTGGCGCAGCTTCCGGTCCAGCATGAGATCGGCGAACGAGAGGAACGATCGACAACTCGATGAAAATTTAACCACGCGCAGAGGAAGCGACTCTGAGCAATTTGCATATATTCCGGTTTTCGGAAAATTAGTTTCAGAACTTTCGTGGCGCAGCTTCCGGTCCAGCGTGAGATCGGCGAACGAGAGAAACGATCGACAACTCGATGAAAATTTAACCACGCGCAGAGGAAGCGACTCTGAGCAATTTGCATCTATTCCGGTTTTCGGAAAATTAGTTTCAGAATTTTCGTGGCGCAGCTTCCGGTCCAGCGTGAGATCGGCGAACGAGAGGAACGATCGACAACTCGATGAAAATTTAACCACGCGCAGAGGAAGCGACTCTGAGCAATTTGCATCTATTCCGGTTTTCGGAAAATTAGTTTCAGAATTTTCGTGGCGCAGCTTCCGGTCCAGCGTGAGATCGGCGAACGAGAGGAACGATCGACAACTCCATGAAAATTAAACCACGCGCGGAGGAGGCGACTCTGAGCAATTTGCTTCATTTCCGGTTTTCGGAAATTTAGTTTCAGATTTTTCAGCACAACTTCCGGTCCAGCGTTCGATCGGCGGATGAGAGGAACGATCGACAACTCCATGAAAATCTATGAAGATTATTTATGATTTATTAATCATTATTATTTGTACTTCATTTGTGAATCTAAAAATTTCCTGCTTTTCACCATTTGCTACTTATGCCGAATTATAATGTGTTCTGTAGGGGTCTATACTTAATTCAAGATGCAGCCGGTCGCGCGCGTGAGCGCGCGTCTCTAATCCCTAGTTTTTTATAAAGTTTGTGAGATTCCGTTTAAAAACATTTTCAATTCGTGTCCGACTTTTTTCACCGGAAGTCAACATAAAAAACATGAAAATATGCATCACACACATTATCATACATTTTGCCGCCGTATGCATAACGCCAAATATCGGACCCCATAGTGTATGCGGTTTTATTGATTTTTTCAGTTGAAAAATCTGTATCTTTCGTTAAAATACGATAACACGGTTCATAATTAAAAGTGCAGTAAATGGATTGACGAATGGAATGGGAATAGAATTCATAAAATTGTGAATACCAAAATAAAATATACAGAACGGGACGGTTTTCCCCCCTTTTTGGATAACATCACGAAATTCGGTTTCTGCAAAAATCACCGTTATTGTAGTGTCAAGGCTGACTTTCGTCGATGAGTGAAAATATTTATCCAGAAATAACGTCGTCGCCAGGAGGACCGAAAGACGAAAAAAGGATGCTGGGAATTTCTTTCATCTCTAGACTTTGCGGTTTTCGTCGTAAATAAATCCGTGTTTTGCTTTCGTTCGTTTTTTTGAAATAATTCGACTATTGTGCTCGGGGATGCGGTTTGTACCAAGACTTCGAAATCTCGGACGCCTATCCCTGGTCCTCACAATGGTTGAGAACTCCAGGTAGCGAAACGAGAAGAGGTATAATGTATAATGTACCGAAAAATATTCGGATTTTGGAAAAAAAAACTTTTTCAAATCCGGCCAAGCTGGAATTGTCCCTTGACGGCTGTACACCGTCATGAAGGAACTCCAACGAATCAAACTCCATATTTAATTGCCATCAATTCTTCAATTATAAAATGATCGTGTGATACTGGCAAATTTTGTCCAAAACACAATAGACGAATCCGAACTATCAAGCATTGAACGGAAACGTCGTTTTTTTGCCCCACAAACTCCAGCAATGTTCTCAGCCTGTGAGACAAATCAAATGTCGAGTGAATCGGTAATGCCGAATGCCATCACAAGCCATGAGCTCGAGAACATGAAAATAATTTGACAAAAAACATTACGATCAGCTGATTGATTTTTACGCCGAACATTCAATGGTCTGTGTGACCGTATCATCCCGAAAAAAGGTATGAAGAAGTAGTCACATGATTTTGATAATCGAGATTACCGATCATGAGCGAATGCAGATTAATCCTTTTTTTATTCCACTCATGCGTAAGCAAACGGATCCAGCGATATCAGCAGCCAGAAAGTAGACCTCTTTTATATGATCGAACATGAGGAAAAAAATAGACTGAAGACACTGTTGTACATCATCAAGCTTGTGGGAATTTTTTGCTTCCTCTCACAACTGCAACAGTGTAGGGAAACGTGCGGGAATACTATCTCTCGCTTCGATCAAGTGTTTCGCGAGCCAAAGAATCTCTTTCTTCTCTCTTCGTCCTTACGAGACATATCGTCCGTAACACTTCACGCAGCATCACATTCTCGCGGATCGTAAATGCATCGCCGACTCGTTCAACGTACGCTACATACGCCCATGTGGATTTGGTTATCGTGACAAAATAATGCATAATGCTCTTCGCGTTAAGGGGAATAACAAAAAGATGGAGACGCAATAAATCCTCTTTTCAATCCCGTTCTCGTGTTTTTCTCAATACCTCTCTCTTCTCTCATTTTGTCCATCAATCCGTGTCTCTTTCCTTATCCCTCTCTCGCTCATCTTCGGAGCACCGAGTGCTACAAGAACGGCCCATCTGGTTCATGGTTTTAGAATGCCTTGCGATGTGGCGTCTCAAGAAAGGTCTTATCGTTAACCTCGATCCTTCCTCGCTCTCGGTTCGTACTTATAGCTCGAATACATTTATCTGTAGTATACATGTGCGTGTGTGTGTGTGTGTTTATAAACCTAAGAGGTTAATACTCGTGAAGCGCATCACACAACTACCGCACCGTTCACCTATAACTGTATCACTAGGTCGACCAGATGCCAGTCGGCCATTCGGAGCTCGATGATGAGAAACAGAGAGAGAGAGAACGAGAAGTATCACCCTCATGGAGCTCTAGTTTGCAATGTGATCGATAAAATACGTAACGCATTAAAAAGACACGATTTATTCGTAGCCTCACAATCGGAAACGGAAAGGGGTGCGATGAGCCGGTATCGACTACCAGCTTCTTAGATGGGACTTTCAGAGTGAGAACTGCTAAATACAAAACTACAATTTATGGACAATGGTGCTGTTCGATCGTGGGAATGTGACACAGGTATAATTAAAATTTGTACGCCGTTATTATCGAGCATATTCTTGCAATGAAAGAAAGTGGGAAAAATATGAGAAAATAACTAAAAATGTGAAAGTTCGTATACTTGTTGGACTTCGATGAAGCAATGTAGAAATAAGGGAAAATAAGGACAAAGTGGCTTTCAACCGATCTGAGGTCTGTAACAATAGGTACAGTTTTGCTTTGAAACTTGCGATTCTAAGGAAGACTGAGTTAATGGGGATCAAATAAGGGAGTTTTTGTATATCTTTGGTCAAGCTTAAAAGTTTGCTCGGGGATTTGCGTCTCGGAAAATTCAGGTATAGATTCTGAATAACTCCAATGCCGGCTGGATTATATGATGAAACGTCGGCAGGTTATTCAAAGCACATGGATGCATCACAACGAAAGGAATCCTTTTTTACGCCGGGGGATAAAAGTTTATATCGTAGTTTTGATATTTCATACATTTGAATGTATATTTTATGAAACAAATATGTTTATTATCATATTATTATATTATATTTGCATGGTTAACATATGTATATGCATTTCGGTGATACATGACAAAAATACTTTGAAAATATGATGGTGCAGGAGCACCAAAGCGACGGTTCAAATTCCCAAAGATACTCGTGGGGAGAGGGATGTTTTTACCAAACACGAGTTTTATGAATTATTAAATTCAACATTCCTATAATACGAATTTACAAATAAATCCTGAGTAGCGAGTGCAGCTTTTATCGCGATGAAACTGATAAGAAGCCAATTTCCGTATTCGCAGAAAGAAAATTTCGCAATGAACACGCCATTGTCAATATACCCAAGGGCGGTGCGTTTCGCATGAGTCGGTTACGCTGATCAGGGGGCTTTTGATTTTTTTCTTGTTTTTTTTCCACATTTCGGATTCCACGAGGAACATCGGCACCCTCGTCGTCGTGGGTGGCAGATGGGATATAAGAGGATCGTGAACGCGACAGAGGAAAGTTGCAAGAGGAATGAATAGAGGGGAAGCAAAGAAAGAAGAGAAAAAAAGACGTGAAATGGGAGTGAATTTCGAAGGGGTCCTTTTTGCGCCTTTCCCCATTATGACTGACGAATTCGTCGGTGTAGACACGTATAGCAAGCTAAAGCATGGGACGGTGAAACCGTAAGAGGGGAGACCGATTCGTGAGCGAGGGTGGCCCATAAGCAGGAAGCGAAGGACTAAAACTCCTAAGGGCCTTTCCGTCGTCTTCATTGCCAGCCAGTATAACTCACTTTCTCGTTCCTTGGGGTAGAAAGAAAAAATACTACCGGGATTTGCATATTTTCAACCAAATCGGAATCTCGAATGTGATTGCGTATACGATTTTTCATCAAGTAAATTGCGATCACGTTATGAAGAATGCATTGTTGGAATGCAGTCATGAATAAATCGACGATCAAAAAAAATTTTACAATGATTAAATATGTACGATCATCGGTTTCCCAATACTGTTGTCTTTGGTGTTGGTAATAAATTCCCTTTGAATTCATTCAGTTACTTACAGCCTATATTAAACCCTTTAAAATATGGCAACCCACGTTACAATAACCTCAATTTTCTTGAATTTGTCTAATTTATTTACTCTCTAACGTAACTCGATTCTTTTTTTTGCACTTTTTAGTTACTTTAGTGGTAAAGGAACACGAAAATACAGTCTAATTGGCATAAATGTTGATGTTATAAGATTTGTGAATAAGCAAACTGAAAAAAAGACTTTTTTTTCGGAAAAATTCATTTTTGCAAAATCTACCCGAGGAAATAACTTGGAACTTAGCGAGATGGGGTTTTCAAAAAAATCTAACTGCACTTTTCTTTTTTTTCCGTTTGATATGAGAAAACTCCAGAGTGAAAACTGTTGTGGACACTCTCGAATTCTTGAATTTCGCAAATCTGACAACGGGGATTCCTAATCAGTGACGCCAAAAAAGCCGGAATGAGAATGTTCGATTATAATTACGATTCAAAAGCGCCGTTGAAAAATCATTGTATCATTCAATATTCACGCCTTACAACATTTCGCCCGGAGAAAAAAACGAGCACCTATTTCAAAAATGTTCTTGCGTGTACAACCGTAGCAATCATCCGGAAAAACCAATCGAGAGAAAAGCATAGCAAGCGCATTCGATAAGAACAATATAAAAAACTTATCAACACACTGTTTTCAAAATAAAGCACCCCAAAGTATTTACACAGCTGTTATTCTTTTCATATGCTAATTCCGCTATACTTTCCTACGATCGTATAGAGTCTGCACATCTCTGGCCTATCAGTGAATCAGACCCTTGATTGTTCTCAAAGAATCAAAAAGTTAATTTCCCCCTCTATCGAAATCGACGTCACTTCATTTATTCTTTCGAACATTATTCCTAGTCGCGAACATGACTATTCATATTTTTTCATTCCCCTTCCTCGCGTCGAGACTCTTTATTATCTCGCATCGCATTGAGAATCTGGTTCTTTCAGAACGAAACGAGTGAATAGGAAACTCGTGGTGGCCCTCGAGTATAACGCAGCTACAAGGCTGTGTCAGGTCGACAGTAGGGGGTTGTTCCATACATACAGACGTTTTTAGCTTACAAATCCACACAGAAGGGTGCTTATATCGGAGGTTCGTGTGTGTGTCTAACTTGATGTATACCGTAATACCGTACGTATAATGTACCTATATAGTTTACATAGGCGAATCCGGTGAAGGATATAGCTCCGATGAACGAGGGTCGAGGGCAACCATGATGGAAAAAAGCAGGCGAGGGTCGTCGATGACAACTGGGGGAGAAGGGAGGCACGATACAACGAGGACGACGAAAAAAGTTGGTGGGGATATGGCGGAAGAGAGTAGTAGAACGATGGGTGAAGGAGATGGAAAAGGAGAATCATTCTGGGGTTGTGGAAGCCATCTTGAAATAAAGGGAGGTAAAGCGAAAGACCTTGTCCTCTCTTTTTTTCTCTGTCTCGTTCTTTCTTCCATGTTTATGTATATAGTATAAGTGTATATATAACTCGACGGTTGCTTTTACTCAATGGGATATGCGGTCAATGGATGTCCATCCGTCCATCTCCTTCTCTTCGTTCGTTTAGTCCCTGGCTTTCATGTTATTAAACGTTGGAGAAATTCAGAGAGATTCTCTCCCTTTATCTCATCCTCCCTCGGCTCTATATCCCTCTTGATAATGCCCTCGTTGTATCGGCAACACAGTACGTGCGTGCGTGCGTGTGTGTGTTCGCTAGCGGCTCTTTGTTCGCCACAGGTTTAGCCCTCTCCGCTGGCTCTGTCGCTCACGCCGATAACGATTTTTTATTTTGCTTTTTTTTTTACCGCACATTTCTACTTTGCTTCACCCTTTCTGCCCCACCAACCCAGCCTATCGATTCTCCAAGGCTTTTTTTGGCGATTATCGTGATTAGAAAATCTGAAAAAACCACCCGATGACACTGATGACCCGATGGAGCGCACTCAAGCGCGTTGTCGAGATTTGCAGCGTTGGAAGCTAATAAACGCACATTCATGGTCTATCACGTATCAATTTATTCCGTTTCGAGTGCACATGTCACATGTGCACGTCGCTTTTTTTCGAAATTGCGTTTTCACGTTTCGAGGGCTGAAGAAATTTGAGGGTCTCTCGAGGACACCAACTCTTCGCGTATGAAAAAGGTGAAAAAGACGCCGACTGTAACGTTTGCTGATTGTCGGCGAAAAAAACCTCATAAATCGTTTCAGTAATATCCCGAGATAGTTTTTGCGTTATTGCAAACAGAAAAATCACTTTTATCGTACGCGATACGCACAGAAACACGCGTATGTTGTTGGACTGATTTTTTTTTTCTTTTCCTTGAGGCCGCACGTGAGTTTCGCAGAGCAAATAATCATTAGAACGGGTGAAAGTTCTGTCTCTCTTTGCTTCACTCCGCTCCGTTTTCATCATACACGAAACGATGTATTCCGATTCACAGTACCATAGATTTTCGCGACGTGCGCGACTTTCGCAAACTCGAAACAGAGTTTTATTCTTTACTGGGTTAAAACTGACTTTCGTTTCATACAGTCTCATTTCCTTGTCGTTTTTCGTTTCAGGCATCAGAGAGATGCCAACGGCAGTTGAGGAGCATTTCGTGCATTTGATCGTGTATATTTACATTTGTGCAACGCGGTGGGATAGAGAGTAGACGGCGAGTTTACACGGCTGATAAGAGGAACATGATTAATCGATGGATGGAACCGTGAATGGGGCAGCAATTTGCCTTCATGTACGGAACAAACGTTGAAACGGTAACTTCTGTAATTCCATGGGGCAACTTTGTTGTTTTTCCATTTCGCCTTGCACTGACTTTGTTCTTCATAATGTGTGTTCATATAACGTCACCGATATTTTTCAAAAATTTGTTCAACAGTTTCATTCCGTTTGCGCTTATCTTTGATTGAAAAACATCTTTTGCATCGATTCGGTTATGGTTAACGTCGGAAATCGGCAAGACGGGTGAGACATTTTGAACAAAGCCTCCCGATGCTTTGGTAACGATTTTTGTACTCTGAACAAACGCGTCATTTCGGAAATCCAGAAAATAAGAATTCAAAGTATCGTTGGCCAACGAGTGTGACGACGTTGTATTTGAAAAAAACGTAATCTGCAATTGCTTGGAGGTGCAGTGCGAGGTGAATTGCCGGTAATCGAATGAACGGCAGAGGCACGTTTTCAGATCGAGTAAAAGTGCATGCTCGGCCTCGTCGCAACCTTTCCAACGTGCGAGACACACCGCGTTTCAGGGAGAGAAGAAAAAGTACAGAGACGCTCGGGAGAAGCAGATACGGGAAGGGGAATTTCAGCCACGCGCTTCCAACCCACAGCGCGAAAAACGGTAGAAGCAATCTCGCTTTCACTCCGGGTGTGCGTTTGCATTCAACCGTTTGCACGCTACCTCGAGGACTCTCGGCAGTCTAAGTAAAAAGTTTGGTAATTGTACACACTGGTAGCTGCGAATGATTATATTCTCATAGGCGACGTTCGATCCCACGGGATAGCGGCGTAAAAACGACGCTCGACGCGAGAAATGATTTTTTCCGCAACGTCAGTGTGACGTAAACGAACAAACGCGACATAAACTAAAGGTTGGGTTTAATAAAAAAGTAGATGCTGGGTTACCTAGGAATTTGACGGGTCTAAATCTGAGGGTTTTCAAAAAAGCTTTCGATCATTATTTTTGTATTCATATATGCAATCTCGAATCAAACGAGCTCGGGAGATCCTTGACACTATACTTCCCGCGATGAAACAGCGAGATTTCAAAGAACTATCTTTGAGTTGCTGTTGGTCCATCGTAAAATCGCTGATGAATCTTGCGACGCAGCATCGTGGAGCGTGCTGAGGTTTGATAACCTAAATCCTCTCGAAATCATATTTTCTCTCGACCTTCGACACAAACGTACTTACACATTCAATACCCGCCTCGTTCGGTGAACGCGCCAGCGGATAATGGGAATGAGCAATTTCCTCACCGACTCGTCAGCACGGGCTAGGGAGAAACAGAGCACTTTCAAAATGACGAACCGAAGGTTTAAATATCACTCGAGTGAAGAAAGAAAAAAAAACGCAGCATGGGGAGGATAAGGGAGAGAGTAGAGCGAGGCTGGGAGAGAGACAGGCGTTGGAAACACCCTGCAGGAAGTGCAGTCTGCTGGAGGCGAACAAAGGACTCATCGTATCGGGCTCGTCATATACTTTGTTCCCGTCTGCGGTATGGTTGGCCCTCATCCGCAGCTACCATTTCGACATGACGTTAAATCCGAGTAGCAGGTCCAACAAAGAACCACTGACAAGTGTGTTATCAAAAAACGGAGCAAGAATTAAACAATCATGAATCGTTAGGCTCCATCATGTCCGCTAAGCGGGCTGTATGTGTCGGCGAACCGTGAATAACAACGGTATACGACAACCGAGTTTCAAAACTCGTATATCGAGTCTTAAAGGAGAATCGAGAGAAAAAACCAGGAAGAAATCCTGTCTAAAGATATTTACACAATTCCGCTGCAGCCGGGTCAAATCTATCAACCACGCAGTCCACTTCCTTCGAGGTGAATTCACTCGATTCCGCAGCAAGGAGGCAATCAAAGTACCGTTCTCAGCACTCGGGCTCCTCCTCAACTGACGAAGACTGCATTTCCCTTAGCTTCGTCGTCGCAATGATGGACGAGAAACGTTGGAATAGAGAAACTTCTACAGCAGGATGATCTCGAACAAGAAACCTGAGATTCCCGTGCTTGGGGGCTGCATAAGGAAGAACGAACTCTCGCATAACCGCCGTTGAATAAAGCGTACCATCCGGTCTGTTTCGTTGATTAACATTCCAGCATTCATTAGTCCAAATCAAAGCGTGTTAAACTCTAACCAAGTACACAAGGGTATACATATCGTTCTGGTATTATGTTGATCAATAATTCACAAGACAGTTAAATCAAACCTTCACAGAAAAACCTTATGCCAGCGATAAGCCGACGCACGTGTACATCTCGTCGGCTATACGGTTGGCTATCATTCTTTCGATCAACGAAAGAACGACAGTCAACCTTTCGCTTGGAAGCAGAAAATTCCTAGCTATTCAAAGACACGACGGAGCAGCGTCTTTTGTCAAATTTATTGTAAAAGATCTTATTCTCGTACGCTTATAAGGAACATATGAGCACAAATTGAGACAGAGGCGAGCGTAGACGTCCAGGTGTTCGGCTTCATTGTCTCCGTGTGTATATATATGTTCGCTTGAATCGTATCGATTCTCCGACACCTAGGCAGGCATCGTTTTATACATAGGAGACAGCATGCAGAATTGCGTGTCCATATAGTTGCGGCACATACGTACGAACCATTGTGCATGGAGCTCGATTATTCTATGCATACTACAGCTGTAGTAAAGCAATCGTGTTCTGCGGTGAGCATACGAACGGTGGATTATCAATCAGTATGGCACGCAAACTATCCTTGTCACCTTGGTGTAGCCGCCGCAACCTTGTTCATCTCGCACTATGCCCAGCTATTGCTAATGATTCTGCCTCTCTTTCCCTCGGATCTAGCAGAACCTGAGACGTTTTAGGTGGCCATTGTTGTGCGATATACATGACCCGCGGAAGAAAAAAAAAAGCGAACGCGTATCTATAAATTCACGAATGTATTCTCGCCATCAGCGTCTCTGCAAAATCTCTGGACGATCTCCACGCCAATGCCTATACAGACCGTAGTCCAGCCTACAATCTACGAAGCCTCGCACAAACGCTAATAAGAAATTCTCGAGCATGGAATAATGAGAGAGGTATTTCGGACTCGATCGCGCATATAGAGAGATCGAGTTATAATTTTGTGGATAACATCGAACTCGCATATTTTCACGACTGCCGGAAACCGCAACATTCGTATTTGTATATACCCAAAATATTCCACAACTGTACGCGGTGCGGAAGCTTCGTTATCCATGAAAATAACTGGAGCTTAGTAGGACGAAGTGAAATCGCGAGGGTCTCGAAATACATACACGTATACATACGCAGACACGATATAACACACAGAGGCGGGAGAAGACGCGTGTATGCATGCATGTACAAAGGCGAATCTATGGCGAACGGGCATGAGATGGCCTCGAAGTGCGGGGCGATTTTTTGGCTCGAACAAAGGATCCTTCTCAGTTCACCTGGCAGATACGATTCGGGCTGGAAGGTAGATGTCGAGAAAAAGAAAGAACAGGAGAGAAGGGGCGTACAGCCTCGAATCCAGGATGATCCGTGCATGTGCCCCGGTTCTTTTGTTTGTCAAACCGACTCTGCGTAACGCTCGCTAAGTGATCGTTTTGTAGCGACTGGGAGCGTAACCCACATTATTTAATTGAGCTCTATTAATACGATGATGATGTAAGCTCGACAGCTTATCAACGGACGGAATATGGTCGAACGGTTCGGCAAATACGAACACAAGGAAACGAGGATAAATCTCTGTGGACGTTGTTTCACGATCGACGGAACCAAGTTAATGCGATGATTGACTGTCGAGGATATCCTTTATTCAGTAGCACGGAGCCACGATTGAGACTTTTCATGGGCATCGGAAAAGGAAACCCCGCGGTTCGTACCGACCGACTGGCTGAAGAATATAAATTCAATTCAGTGTATATACTTTATTGAAATTTTTCCGTTTGCTTCTAATCATCTGATTATGATATGGTATGGTATGGTTTATTGTATTTCAGGTATATACCTATTAAAATCGAATTAATATAAAAGAATAAAAAAAATAAAAGGAAAGTTTAACATATGTAATTAACATCTGCTTATTCGTTTTGGATAAAAGCTGTAATTGTGCAGTGCAGGTAACAGTTCTCAACACATCCGGAAAAGTGGCTTTTTGAAGAAATTGGTTCCTTGCCGGCGCTAAAATTGGACATAGGAAGGCATAGGAAGTGTTGCAAGGTTTCTTTTTCCGTGAGGTTACAAATTGTGCAGTTTGCCTCTTCGTCGATCGTGTAACCTATGTTAGAAACGTTTAACTTTAATATCTTACTACCCGCTAATCTACACATTGTGCTACCGCTCTACTGTATGATATCGGGTGTTTTTCAAGGAGGTATTTCTGACGATTTCATGCATCGAGGTTGGTTATTTGTTTATAAATAGGGTTGAACGTTCAAGTTTGTGCTCTGTTGACATCTTCGATAAATCTGTCGTGGGTTATCGCTTCCAGGATTGGCTAATCATCTGATTATGGTATGGTATGGTTTATTGTATTTCAGATATATACCTATTACAATCGAATTAATATAAAAAAATTAAAAAAATAAAAAGAATGTTCAATATATATAATTAACATCTGCTTATTCGTTATGGATAAAAGCTCTAATTAGAGAGGCAGTGGCCTAGTGGTAACGCGCCCGGCTCACACCCGGTGGGTCCGGGTTCGATTCCCGCCGCCGACACCAATGGATTTTTTCTAAGTGTCTTAAACTGTTCTCTCGTGGTTCGGAACCCACGTAAAAAAGTAGGTCCATTGGAGGAAATCCACCCACCCAGAAAAACAGAGGAGGTACGAAGGAGATAAGACAGAATGGTGGGTAGTAGTTGGGTGGGTGGCTTGTAAAAACCCGAAAAGGGTGTGCAAGTAAAACTCCCCAATTATTATTATTATTAAGCTCTAATTGTGCAGTGCAGGTAACAGTTCTCAGCACATCCGGAAAAGTGGCTTTTTGAAGAAATTGGTTCCTTGCCGGCGCTAAAATTGGACATAGGAAGGCATAGGAAGTGTTGCAAGGTTTCTTTTTCCGTGAGGGTACAAATTGTGCAGTTTGCCTCTTCGTCAATCGTGTAACCTACGTTAGAAACGTTTAACTTTAATATCTTACTACCCGCTAATCTACACATTGTGCTACCGCTCTACTGTATGTTATCGGGTGTTTTTCGAGGAGGTATTTCTGACAATTTCGTGCATCGAGGTTGGTTATCGGTTTATAAATAGGGTTAAACATTGAAGTTTGTGCTCTGTTGACATCTTCGATAAATCTGTCGTGGGTTATCGCTTCCAGGATTGGCTAATCATCTGGATTATCAAAGTATAAAAACTCTCGAAGAAACTGTATGACAACGCGAAGCTTTCAGTTCTCCGTCATTGAACCTGGTACATTTAAAACGGTTTTATACTTGTAAACGGTGGAACATTACGCACGGCAAAGATATCTCACGCGAGCTGATGCTCCATAGGATGGTTGAGAATGTATACACAGAAGCGGAGTGAACGCGTTACGAGGACAGGGCTAGGAAAACGACCAAGAAAGCGGACGATAAATGAGTCTGCGGTTAGCCTAGATCACTAATATACGTCTATGGTACATTTAGGTATATGAACATTTGTGTATATATACATGGACGAAAAACGTCACGAGTACGCATCACGTACATCAATTAGATATCCCAGAACCTCTGGTCCCTTATTACCATAATAGCCTTCTTTTCTCCTGTCGCAACGCAAGTACCATTCGAGGTTAAGCTGTCACTCTAGGGAATAACGAGCCCGAGGAAGTCGTTTCAATCTGGTTCAACGTGTACCACTGTTTTATTCCTGGTGTTTAAAGGTTTTCTCCAAGTTTATAAGCCTTGTTCTTCCCGTCTTAATAAGTGTGCCGGTTGGTTATTGGCAACGATGAATCGTGGATGTTGAAAGAATAAGGTGCGCAAGCGACCATGTGGATCGGACGAACAACGTGGGTGTGGCACACAAGTTGCGGCTGCATTTGACCTCGTACTCGGATCAGGCCGCTCAGACCAGCACACACCATATCACGGTATGTGCCGAAGCATTTATCGAGGTCCGGTCGATGCTTCATTCTCTCTCTTCATCGAACGAAATAGGCCAGTCTAAATAATGATATATATTCCACTCTCGAGAGGCTTTAATTTGCGTCTGGTTTGAAGATTTTTTTGCGTGTACACATCGTCCCCTACGGCAAAATGCCCGAGGACGTCACTCGGCCCTCGAGTCGCTTCTGTCGTATATCTCATGGCCTTGCAGAGTCGCTGAGTTTCGCGATCGCCAAAAATTTCACGCGAATGCTGACCTAGGCGAAAGGTGTGCTTCACGTAGGTATATGTCATTGGCAATAACTTGAGTAACGCGTTTCGATGCTGAGATACCACAGCCACGTGGTTCATTGGCATTCTTATTGCGTCGTTATATTTACCGTGGGTATTATTGGAGGTCCTTTATTTAACGAAGGAAATTTATATATATGTATGCTATGGAGAGCGTTGATTGCGCGATTACCGATTTAGCCATGGAGAGCCTCAGGCTCTGCTTTGGGATTCTTATTAGTCCATCTATGCTTTCTATTGCTATTATCTTTTTCGGGTGTCTTGAAAATTGAGTTTGGGCAGTAATACCTGTATGTGGCCCACTTGACAGACATGAAAAGTGCCAGTAGCGAACAAGGAAGATTTTCGTGAAACGATGTTACATCCGGCATTTAAAAAATGTTCAAAATGCCGGTCATTGGAGCCTGTGTGCATAAATTTATTTTTACGATGTTAGAGTCTTTCGCCCCATACACCTGCGAGGTAGCGTCTTATTTTCGTGCTTCATACAGGTCACGAGATCCTTTCACTCGATCGTTCCGTAACACTCGCTCAATCATTCCCGATCGATCAAATATTCCATCACTCAGAGCCAATGTTTTTCTTTATTTTACACCGCAATCATTCTAATGCAACTCGAATGTGATCAGGTTGCCGGTCGGAATATGACATATGGGTTTGGTGTTATACGGTGGTCGGTTTAACATCGAGCGGACATGCGCGTGCTCACCTTGCTGAGATAAGTGGACCGAGACGAGAGGGCGGAAGACAGAGAGAGAGAGCGCGCGAGAGAACGATGGAGAGGGAATACAGATAAAGAGGTAAAGAGAATGAGAGAAAAATGATGTCGCGTTGGACAACAGAGTTCTTTGTGCGAATGTACACGCGCCGGTGTGTGTTAAACCGTACGATGAGGGGCGACGCGTTAATCGTGTTTGCTGCCTCCACTCGGTGATTTATATATATTGGGCAGATCAGGGCTCAACAGCTCAACCAGGGCACGACGATCTCCTTTAAATTTGTTGAAAAAAAAATTCTGTCGAAAATCAAAATTTTCCCTATATCGATACTTTGATGGTTTTTCAAATTCAGCAACAAACTTTTTAATGTATTGTTAAATAGTCAATATTGTAGTATTATAAATATAAAATCAACGAAAATAATAAAACGATTTGTTAGGGTAGGGCGTGCCTCGGATTTTTTTCTTTAATTACAAGTTTTCAAGAATAACAGAAAATATGTTATGTAATAGTATAATAGCAGATTTATTCATTATTGGTTTGGGGGGGGGGGGAGACCTCGCCTGCATATACATAACAGGTTAATGTTCGAATATGACTAGTAAATCTCCATGTTGCTGTATGGCTATCCGCGGCCGAAATTCAAACGATTTTTCTTTTGAATTACTTGGCGTCCTTACTGCTATACAGTAGTATATTACGTTAATTCGATTTATCGCCATAAATCACTGTCTCCTCTTGTCGATTGCGCCGAGTTTGCGGTTTGGTTGCACGCATGGTTTGCTAATTCGTGAATATGGTATATCCGACACATTAGCAGAATCGATTTCTCCTCCGTTCTTGAAAAATTACATTTTTCGTCGGTGAAAGTACTGACTAACGGAAAAAAAAGCCCAAGATGATGCCTCACTCCTTGGACCAAAGATGAAAAGGACCGGTACAAACATATTCTCTGCTAAATCTCATGCATTAGAATTTTGAGATGATTATAATTTGAAACATTATTAAAACGTTGAAGTTTGAAACTTTTTGTCGTTCAGCAATTTCCTAAAAATGATTTATTTAGATCCTTACCCATTTTACCTCGTAATGTTAATTTATCGTTCGTTAGATTTCATCGACTTAATTTGTCGAAAACTTTTCATGTATGTGATTTTGATTTCAATTCTTGCGTGATCGTTCCTGACATTACGACGTAAAGTGTTAAATACAAATGGTAGTTCATGCAAATCTGTAATATTCGAATCAACACTGTAAACAAACAGATTTAAATCATCAGAAAAATGTTTGTGGTTATACGAAAGCTCAGCTTCCTTTTTCTCCTCATTTATTTGTAATTCTTAGCAGAATTATCAAAAACTATCAGGAGATACGAGAGAATGGGTCCAATAAATCTATAGTGCTATTACAACGGAATCATCAGGATAAATCGATTGAAAAGTCTGTGTTTTATAGCGACAATATATCAAAAGTGGACATAGACACAGAGTGTGCGTGAACCGAGTGCTCAAATTGAAATTGCGAGGTGAAAAGTGTACTCATCGTTGAGCACGCTTCGAGCCGATGGATACACGATTACAAATATTATTAAACTTGATAAAGTTGGGTCAATCAGACAAGAACACTTTCCTTTCCATAGACGTGCACAAAACAATTCCATGCGTTTTATTGGACTCAACTTTATCAGCTAATTGATGAACGGTATTTCATTGTAATAATCAGGCGCGCGAACTTGTCGAGTCCGAACTTTATTCCGAATAATACTGTAAGTTACCGCAGTTTTTAGCTCTGAAATACCCTCCGTATTTGGTGTATACATCAGTAGAACGTACACCACATGGTAGATAAGACATACAGGTCAAGAATTTGATCGAGCTCAAACATTCTAATTCCTCGGTGCTCGGCACGTACGGACTAATTATCATCGTTACAGTTATTCTCAAGATCTTTCGTCTGCATTGAAGCGTAAACTCTTCGAGAAATAATTTGTTTAGAAATCAATTTTTTCTTGCAAAAGTAGCAGGTGTTACGTCAGAGCTATTTATTTGGTCTAATATATAAGCCTCCTACGGTGGTTTACGATCATTAGATCGTACATATTTTTTCATCGACTCGAAAATTATGGGGAAGATCAATAAAAATCGACGATCCGTTCGCGCTAAAAACCTGCGAGAGGTGAAACAATCAGGCACAATCATACATAATTTGTCGACTGAATATTAGCAATCTCCTCTTATACAAGTGTATTCCTATATAACGCGACTTGACACGTCTGGTTTAATGGCAATTAACTTGGTTCTCGACAGCGTACATTTAGCGAAAAAGGCTTATTGAAAAGGAAGGATTTTTTTATTTTCAAGTCACCCAGGAAGCGAGTCGCGAATCTCGATGAGGATCGTGTCGGAAGATAAATGAGGATTTAAGAGGTGCGGGTAAGAGGTCGCGTGTGTGAGCTTGAACGAGAGCGTTACCAACACCCGGTTAAGTTCTCGTCTCGCGAGCCTTAAATATTACAAAGAGTGGTATTTCTGTATTTCCTGCTGAAGTATGAGCACACACAGATTGTCATCACGACTAACGGCTTTGTTGGGCTCCCTCGTTCCGCTCAAAGCCACAGAAGAGCAGAGTGAAAAAGTGGACGACAGCGAAATAAAAAAAAATGGAAGAGAAGAAAGGAGAATTGGAGAATGAGAATAAAGCAATTGAGAAACAGAGAAACAGGGTCGGTGTGCTCGTGATATCCTGGTCCGAGCATCTTCTCTTCTGCGCTGTTCTCTCGCGGGTTCGGATTCTTCTTCGCCTTCTCTCTCGTACCTGCCCTCGTTCTTATCCGCCTTCCTCTCCTCACCTCCTCCCCCGCTAATACGCCATCGAAATTTTGCTACTTTTTTTCGTTTCATCTTTATGTCTTTTCTCACTGGCTGGCCATAATAGCTCTTTACTCGTATAATTCGCCATAATTCGGGTCAATGATGAATGCGGACTCGTTGCAAAGTTTGCGTAGGAGTTACATTGGGAAATGATACTCGTTTCGCGCTCTCACCAATTTCGATATATTTATAACCGTCCAATCATCTCGATATCTGCTCTAGGCTTATACAGTTATGGGAGACTTTTTTACTTATTTTTTTCAGATCCCTCTCTGGTTCCCTACTCGTATCCTTCTAATGAAAAGTTGATGGGGTCTCAAAGTTGATCGTTGATCGAAAAAATGTCGCGCAATTGTTATCGTTTTATTCGTCCCGTTTAGTTGGCAAAAAAGAAATGAATTTCGTGGTAAAATTCCTTTTGCTTTCTAATGCGCTCGTATGTTTTGTTTTTGCTTGAATTTGACAGTTACCGGATTTAATTACATAAAAAATTAAGGTACTGCAGGGCAATCGTGCGATCGCGCGAGTATCCATCCCTGGTACTGTCAATCAATGAGTGTCCTTCGATTGGAAAAAAAACATCAATAGAGTATCGAAATTATAACTGAAACCTTGTTTTTCAATGATATCGATAATATTCAACGATTATTTAATAATTCAATACATCCCAATGTAATAGTGTTCGATAGTATCGTAATATTTTTCAACATTCATACTTATTAATTATACACGTAATATCATTGATTAAATAAATGTTATTGCAATAACGAGGATTTTTTCAGAAAGAGTCACGCCTCGAAACTTTAACGGATTTCAACAACTCCAACGTTTAACGAAAGAAATTTAGCTAGTATTTTCTAAAATTGTCGACAGCAAAAATTTAGAGCTGCGACAAATTTTCAAACAAAATATTCCAAAGTACCGAGTCCTTGATGGTACACTTTTTCGCGGTATTTTTGAAAGAAATACGCTTTTATGAAATCTTATAACTTTCAGCAACAAATTGAGTTTCAATTGAGAATTAAGAGAATTAAATTAATCGAATTTTATTGAGTCAAAAAAAAATGTCCAACAATAATACCTTTTTCGCCAAAACTTTGCATTGAAAATTCAATAAGCTCAAGACAAATTTTCAAACAAAATATTCCAAAGTACCGATTCCTTCATAGTACACTTTTTCGCGGTATTTTTGAAGAAAATACACTTTTATGAAATCTTATAACTTTCAGCAACAAATTGAGTTTCAATTTAGAATTAAGAGAATTAAATTAATCGAATTTTATTGAGTCAAAAAAAAATGTCCAACGATAATACCTTTTTCGCCAAAACTTTGCATTGAAAATTCAATAAGCTCAAGACAAATTTTCAAACAAAATATTCCAAAGTACCGATTCCTTCATAGTACACTTTTTCGCGGTATTTTTGAAGAAAATACACTTTTATGAAATCTTATAACTTTCAGCAACAAATTGAGTTTCAATTTAGAATTAAGAGAATTAAATTAATCGAATTTTATTGAGTCAAAAAAAAATGTCCAACGATAATACCTTTTTCGCCAAAACTTTGCATTGAAAATTCAATAAGCTCAAGACAAATTTTCAAACAAAATATTCCAAAGTACCGATTCCTTCATAGTACACTTTTTCGCGGTATTTTTGAAGAAAATACACTTTTATGAAATCTTATAACTTTCAGCAACAAATTGAGTTTCAACTGAGAATTAAGAGAATTAAATTAATCGAATTTTATTGAGTCAAAAAAAAATGTCCAACCATAATACATTTTTCGCCAAAACTTTGCATTGAAAATTCAATAAGCTCCTCAGTCAAATCGAGCAATCAACAAACTCCACCGGATCAAACCATCCGGTACAAACTTTCAATAATTCCAAACCATAGTCTCCTTTCAAAAGATTTCTCCCTGGCCAAAGAAATTATAGTTATTATCGCGCTAGAGTAGAGATTGAATTTGGAAAATGTACATCGCATTTATTCTCATCGAGACAAAGTATCGAGCATTATACGACAAGGCTGCTGCATATGCATAACGCGTAATCCCCGTAACTTTTGCCGCAAGGAAAAACACAGCGGACTCTCTCATTATTGCCCTTTTCCATTAGCCTCATTTGTATTTTCCACGGACGCGAACTCCGCCTTTTCCTTCTCCCCACTCTGATACACGCTTGAGTATCGCGAGTTAAGCGTTACACATTTTCCCGTTATTATAAACCGCCCGCGTATTGTCCCTGGATTCGTTGGTGTTATCTCTCTTCTGTGTATACGCTCTCATTCGCGACGAAAGCTGTACACACGTTGGAGCAACATGAGCGACCATGTGACATGGTCTGTTCCCATCGTACATTACATTATACATATAGCGTCATATTCTTCGCGGTCGATGGATGCGATGACGCGTTCCCTCAGTGACGACAAGTAGTACTCGTTCCAACTTTATCTCTCTCTCTCTCTCTTTCTCTCTCTCTCTCTCTCTCTCTCTCTCTCTCTCTCTCTCTCTCTCTCTCTCTCTCTCTCTCTCTCTCTCTCTCTCTCTCTCTACCGCTCTCTTCCTTTCCCCCTTACAAATATATGCATTAAATGCAGCTGAGTGCTCTGCACTCGAATCATCGGCAGCGACATACTCGAACGATTCAACGCGCGGTAATGCCTCCTCCATATACGCATTTGACAGTACGGAGTACACCTATATACACGCAGTGACGGATGCGCCGACTGCAAACCTTTATTGTACGGTTTTACCTCTAAACATCAGCGATATCGGGACTAAACGGCTATGTCCGCGAATGATGCAATCTCCGCTCGCCACGCGGCGCTGTACACGCTTTAAAGAGGCAACTTTACTGGCAGCGTGCCATCAGAGCTCTTTGTACACCACTATGCGATATTTTCAGTCGGTTTTCTTGATAGATTCAAAGGGAAAAAATAGAAGCGAAAGCGTCACAGTTGTCGCAGGTTTTTCCAACGATGGAAATTCAATTATTGTTGTTTTTTATTATTCTTACGTATTTTACAGTGAAATTGCTTGTTACAAGCCATTCTCGAGACACCTGGAATAGCCCGGTTTCCCCGGCGCGATTTGAGATGGACACTCTTGTGGAGAAACCTTTCTAATATCATTTCTATAAACACCTCGTTTTTCTGTCGATCGATCGTACACTTTCGATTACAGGATGGCTCACAGCGGATCATCTCTTTCCCCTCTTCCGCCCTTTCTTTTTCCGCGTTGTAACTCGATATACCGCTTTCTCCGCACCTCATTTCTCGATTGTCCACGTGCTTTTGTGCACGAGATACGTACCCAAAGTGCACGCCTTTATTGTACGGGTTTCAAAAGATACACTTTTGTATTCTACTTTCCCAACGACCTGTTTCTATACGCTTTATAATCGCTCTTAATTTACGTTACTCTTTTTTCATAAGCATCGATGTATTAGCTGACCGATGGAAGAAACGATCCAAAATTCCATGGGATATAATGGCTTTTCGAAATTCCGAAGCCTCGCATGTCATACAATTGCCATTCGAAAATATCCACGTCCACGATAAAATGAAAAAAGGGCTTGCATCTAAAATGACCGATTCAACCGGAAATCTCAATGACGGAAGGTTTCGGCCGTGCAAAAAAAAACAGATCGTAATATTCGTTCATAAAACGCACATAAATCAAAAGATCCAAAGAATTGTTGAAATGATTATTTGCCTCATGTTTTATTTTGTTTCGCTGACAACAGATGCGTTCGTGACAGTAAACTCCATGGCACGAATTACGGTATGAAGTCTTGTACACAAATATTGTACCGTTTCCTGTACGAAGCTTTGAATCGCCGATATCAAAATGAGAACCAACTTCTCCTGATCAGACTCGATGAATTTTGTATGATCCTCAATCGAGTTACAGAATTATTACTGTAATCTCGAGTGTAGAATAAACCGCATGATGAGATTCGCAACAAATTGATGTGTATTGAGACTCATGGAAGAGGTATTATATAGAGATAGAATTCCTCGCTTTAGGGGTTGTCTCTGGTCTCGTATATCGTCAAAATACATCCCCTGCCCTCTCGCACACACACACACATAAAGACACGCTGTTTTTACGAACCAAATACAGCCCGATAATCATGGTAGACATGGTACGTGTGTTCGTTTGCGTGCATGAACGTATATGATACCCTCAAAACAGCCACGTTAAACAGGGGTTGATTCGCGGCAAAGGGGAAACGGCAATGTCTGGCAAAATGGACAGGGGAGCATCGCCGACGGTTGCGCGTGTTCGCAGGCATCACAAACGGTGATTGTGACTGGGAACGGAGAAACTCCGGTGGAGAATTTTGTACGCACACGAAACATCGCATATGGTGTATAAAATGGACGCAACGAATAATTCCAGAGGAATGAATAGATTTTTAAATGCATACCGTTGATGATGTTGGAAACGTCCTTTTTTTGCCACAGTGCGTGCTATGGCTGATGCGCGGTTGAGCCAAGATAATTACAGGGACAAAGATACTTTGGCAACCGCCATATACATGGAAAATATCGACTCTCCGTAAAAGCGCTTTGAGGGTACATTCAGAGTCGTTTTTTTTTCCTCCCCACAATGAGATCCGATCAAAGCCAGACGAACAGGAATATGTTTACAGCTGATGTTAACACAATTATGTAATTATTAAGAACAAGAGTCACAACAAAGTGTTAACAACGTGTGATTGAGCGGCACAACTTTCACACCGTTTGCAATCGGCGGTCTCGCGTTTCTCATCGTTAAATTCGCGACCTCGAACGTTATAAATTCGTCAGAAACATTGGAGATAATTAATAAAAAGTTTCCACCGATCTCACAGCGACTGGTGAAAGAAAAACAAAAAATGAAACGAGCCGACGAAAAAGACGGCTTTTGATAAAAAGTTTTCGCATTGCAGGTGAGAGAAGGAAAACGAAGATAAGAAGCAGTGGAGACGCTATGAGGTGACTGGAAGAGGTGGGCTGGTAGGCGCGTGCCACTTAGGCCACGAGAAACGCGGTCACAGCCTCGGCACGTCTCACTCGTGGCCAACAAACAGCGAAAATCCATCGCTGCCTCTGTTCATTTCTCCGGCGATTCTAACATTGATCTGGACCGACAAAATCTCACAATGTTCGCTCGAAACTCATCTACAACAGTATAGCTATAATAAAACCATATGGAGTACGAGTGGACCCGTCGGACGTTGTCCCGTACACACTTCTTTATAATTCGAAAATTAATTGAATAAACAATTTGAATTGGACCGAATTGTAAATCTAAACCATTCTCGAATCCCCTTGAACACACACAACAAATTTCAATAATATCGGTTCAGCCGTTTCGGAGGAGTTCAGTGACAAACACACGCACAGAAGAAATATATATATAAAGATTACAAAGATTACTCTTATTACAATCATTATTACTGTATGTATTGTTATATACCTATAACAATAAAAATACCAATTAAGACAATTGATCTTTCATCTTACTTTTATCGCTGTTAAATTCAGTACGCGAATTTGTGCATAAAAATCTGAGCTTGTTACGAGCGGCAGTTTTTCATGAAACGACCTGTACATCGAAATTTACATGAAGCGCGAACGGATTGAAACGCTGCGACTGAAATCACACTGAGAAGTGAGAGATTCTCGAACGAGTCGGAATCGTACTCGGACGCGTACAGACCCACACACACACACACACATGTATGTAGGTGATAGGCAGAGTGAAGTAGGTAAATAGCTTACCGCGGTGACCCGTCACCTGCGTTCTCGTTCTATTGAGAGCACAAACCCGCCTGCCCGGAGAAAAGAGTGCTCAGCGGAATTGAACGCCACCAATGCCTTTCCGCGTTAAGCAACGCACAATCGCGCACGCTCGTTTTGTCTTTCACTCCTTGCCGGCGTTGTATCTGCTCCTTCTTTCGCGTAAACCCCAGAGATAATTTTAGTTTCTTATTTTTCATACAAACCTTACATATCCTACGAGCTATGGGACGAGGCTGCATTTATTGGTGTGGGATTATGGGGGGGATAGGGTGAAAAACCGAATATTGACGACACTTTCAACGTTGGTAGCTTCGATGATGGCTCGATGTATTTTTTCAACGCTGGAGAACCGGAAGAGAGCTTACGAGGAATGATGGGTAAAACGCAATGTAAAAAAAAAGACGAAACTGTCGTTTTAGCCAAGTCCAAAGGCTGCATGTGACATTCTCGCGAAGCTTTGATACGAGGCGATGCTCCATTTAATTCGACGATCTTCTACGTGGAAACACTTTTACCGTGCGATACCATGTGAAATGTATTCACTTGGATTGTAAAAAAAAAGCGAGGAAATATGTGGAGGAACTTTCGAAAGATGGAAAAAATCGTGTTTGTTTTGGTGCCGGAATAGATCGAGGTTCCATTAGAAAGTCAAGATCGCTGTCTGAAAAATCGGAGTATTGATTATTCAATTTATTGGTCCCCGTGTGTGTTTCATCGATTGACGAACAGCGCGAGAGAGCTGGCCAAAACGACGAGACCTTTTTTTCACGAATCACCCCACTGCGTACAGAAAAAAACATCGAGGATGTCTTCTTGAGGTTCTAACATTCGGACAAATGTCGTCAGTTTTAATGATACACTATTAAAATCCATTTAACAGCAATAAAACAAAAAAAAACAATTATTTTGTATTTTATTGCCCTTGCTGCATTCTGTATTTTTTATAATTAATTTAAGGACATTTGACCGCCATCGGTAGAAACCGGCACGTATGAAATGTCCACATAACGTATGTTATAAAAGACTTTAAAGAGTCTAGTTGTGTCAGTGAAACGTAAAAGTTAATCAAACTGATGAGTATCGTTGCGTTTCATTTGGATGTAAGAAGAAGCTGAGCGTAAAAGATTACATCGTGAAACAACGTTTGGTGCAAAGTTTTTAAGATCGTTGAACGAAAGGACTTGATAAAAACAATATCTCATGGTCGAACTCAAGTATTGAGGCAGTTGCCTCGCCAAGAGTGTTCCTTTCAGCAATTTTCAAAATTTGGAGAGCAAATTCGGGGCGTTGGTGCACGGTCATTTGCAAAATTTCAATAAAATTCACCACTTATATTCACAAATATCCTTCATCGAACATATATTGCGATTCTACGTTTCTCGTGCAAAGCGATAGGAAATTGGATTTTTTGCACCTTTTTTCGACTGTTTTTAAGATTTTTTCCCACCAGCTTTGAATTATCAATAATAATGTCAGGGAGTTTTCCGGAAAATCACCATAAGTTTAATCGTGAATTTTTATTAATAAATCAAAAACATAACGAGAAACATATTTTAATAGTAAACAGAGTAATAATCGGAAGTACTAATATAATAAATATAATATTTCACATCCAATATATGCTTCGAATATCCAGCAATTTATCTATTAAAATCAATATTTTACAAGTTTTCGAACATTGGCTGCGATAATTTGACTTTTCATGGTAGCTGTCGCGAGAAAACTGCCTCAAGCATGTTCCGGAGGTACAATCCCAAAGAAGTCGAAAACACGAACTATTTATAAGAAAATTGCACATTGTTGATGATTTCCGTGTGCGCACGTATTGCTCGCAAAATGCATACTGTTATAAAGTTTCTTCTTAAATTTATATCAAAGTTAAACCCGGAAACAACAATCACCAGAGTGTTTGCTACTACGGCGTCGGCAGGACGAAGACTAACGTCGACTAGTACAAAACAACGCCGCGAGAGCGCGCCCAGTCGAAGACAGACGGAGCAGGCTTGGGCGGAGGTGGAGCGCTCTCGCGGCCACACGACCAAAGCTCCATGCAGTGTTGTTCACTCGCGTTATACATCGTTCAATTCGTCCGTACACCGTACAACATATCACAGTTGTAATGTACTATAAGTTCTCTGGTTATATATCTCGAAGGCAGTTCTCAACGAAACCAGGCCATCGTGGGCCATTCCGAGAGCGTTCGTACACCAGTTATCACGGTCAAACATCCTCGACGGTGGTTAGTTTGGACGAGACCGTGAGATAAATCAAGTTGGTCAGAATGGTAACGATACTTCATTCATTGACGGATATCGAGAATCTTTAGGGTCATCGAATGTGACCGTTAACAGAGATCGGAGTCTCATTGCCACTGGCGACATTACGGACTAACAACAGAGATCATTGAAAGAGAAGGTTTGCAACAATCTATACGATGGCATTCGTTACAGTTTACATGTAGATTTTCCATGTCAAAACTTTTCTTCGTTTTAGCCGACGTGCTTTTTTCTTTTCATCTTGAGGATCTTTGTCACGAAAACTCATGATCATAGCAGGGAACGACCGAACGAAAGTAGTACATTGTCGAAAGGATTGCATGGCGCGAATTAGCTAGCCAAATCGACGAGAAGTTTTTTACGGGTAAACCCAGCACTACGTACAAAAAACACTTGGAAGACTTTACAGAGTTGTCTTTACGGATAAAGATAAATCCAAATTCATCTAAGGATCTACACAACTTGTGTCAGTAATTACTGGAAACCATAATACTAAGATAAAGGGATACAATCACATCACAGGTATATGCAACGGAAACGGTAAAATGAAAAATGTTGTAAAAATTAAAAATTATTCGACATTGTTGAACCTACGGTCTTTGAATAGACGATAACCAATTTCTAGGATTATTATATCCATATACGTATGCCCTTGTACGTTACGAGTCTTATCATTAGATTATGCCGTCATGTTTTTAAGTTTCGTATTAAGCTACTCTACACAGCTTCTCCTTCGAACTGAGCCGTTGATGATAAAAGCACTTTATACGGCGGTATCGTAATTATAACGGATATTGCAACGAGCTCTTTAAACGGAATTGTTCGTATTATCGTGATATTGCGTACGAAAAAGACATTTTCGAAAACCTTCAAGGAAGACTTTCTATGAAAAAAAAATCATCCATCTCATCCTGCTGAGACACGGTACAGGTATAATCACTCGGAGGAAAGGAGCTTAATCGGGTCCCTCAGAGAAAACCAAAGTTGCATCATATTTTTTTTTGCAAACCTGTCCGAGCTTCTATCATTCCGCATGATGGCTTGATCGTTCCCTCTCGCTCAGCTTATTCGAGCCTCTTTTAAAGATGCACGTATAAACACCAAATTGTCTAAAAATCTCCGCACCAAAACATTAAAACTACCGAGGCTGTAATTCACACAGCGTGTATTAAATCGTCGTTCTTAAAAATCAAAATTTCATAATTTCCCGTTCACCTCATCAGTCTGTCCCTGACGTCAATGAATAATTTGATAATCAAGAGCCACGTTTGTGATTATCTCATATTTAGCATTTCTACCTCGAGATTGAAACGTTTTATCGTATTGCGAAAAACCACACCGATAAATCTTGCAGTAATTCGACGTTGACGTACAATGTGTACAGAAATTGGATCGATAATGAGTACACGCTGCGGTGGTGGTGATTCCCCCGCCTTTAAATCAGCAACGTTCATGGATATCAGTGCTCTCGTAATGAGGAAGTGTCCGTAAACTGTTATAGTGGAGTAGGTTACGTAGATAAGTTTTGCTCGTTTTTAAACGAGTGCGAGCGAGCTTGTCGTATGCTTTTATATACATATACACAACGAAAAAAAATATATATATACATGCAAAATAATGTTGGCGCTGTCAAGCAAGCACGTGGGCTCGATCGCTCCCGGCCAGCATGTGGGTACACCAGCAACGACGACAACCGTCATCCTACCCGGTATAAGCATCTCTCGAACGTGTACATGCAGTCTCCTATTATTACACACATTTCTCTCGTCCGCTGGCTGTTGCCGGATTTTACTCGATGTCGAGGTTCAACTTTTATCTTTTAAAACTAGTTCGCAGTTCGTTCTCGCAACTATATACGTATACGAGAATCTTTACTCTCGAGATTCTCTCGCACCTCGCCTTTGAATGGCATCCGACGAATATCATATTTCCAAAACCATATGGTTTCTTGGAGTAAAAAAAAAACTCTATCAGTCCCCATTGCTTCTCGCCCGCTCACTGTACATTTATGACGGAATTATGCAGGAATACAAATTAATTTCACGTATGCTATACATAAATAAACGTAAAAAAAGAGCACGTTACAGTGAAATTGAGTTTACGCGGTGAAATAAATTATATTCTATTATCACTCGTTTTGGGTTTGTTGATAAGGTTTTTTGTCCATTCTATACACACTCGTTGCTGCAAGGCGTTGGTTAAAATTCATTAAACAGTCGACGAATTGCGTAGCTCGAAATTGCGACGAAAGAGACTGCGATAGGTATGTGAAATCGCATATCGTTTTTTTTCTTTTCGATTAATATATGGTGTCAGTGTTTCAGTGTATTGCACGTTACAGGTTACAGAGTATGTCATGTGCTGGAGGTTTGCGTTGTTCATCACCGAAAGAGAACGAGCTCGACGAGCATTCGATATCACACACGTCACTACACCAAGCGAAAAAGCTTATACAGTTGATATTACCATTTATTTATATCTCACGACCTCAAATATCTGCGCCACCTCCGATTCTCAGTTTACTGCTCGAGAAGGCTGAGCAAGCAGCTTACATTCCCAACTCTCTTGTATAATTTTCCGTGGTCTCTCGTTCTATCGGCAAAACGCGAGGCTCACATTCGCAAACGCCCCCATTTTTTTCCTTCGAGACTACCTCTCCGTTCGTTCGCACTATCATCTACTCTCGATATCATGCCAAGCAGGGAACCGTTATCGCTGTGTTTTGCAAGCAAGTCGACATTTATACTTGAAAAACGTGCAAAGTGAGTACGATGAATCATGAAAACTATCGTCGATTCCAATTCTCAAATTCCCGGCAGAGGGGTGTTCATTAAATCGCGTCTTTGATCATCAAAAACGCCCCCGCCGCCACTCAGCCAGGAAGTGTAATTTTATATATAAATACCATGTTTTTAAAAAAATGTATAATTATTTTTGGTTGGCAAACGAATTTTTGTCAAAGACATACCAATATGTTCCTCGAGGACATCCATTTCCGGTTCAGCATTTTCTTTCCGTTTATTGATTATTTAATTATTAAATTGAGTGATTATTCGAGTTGATTATTCAATTGGCATACATGGTGGATATGATACATTTTTTTTGTTACCGTCAAATGACCGCGCGACGACTTTACAGAAAAAGGTAAAGCCAGAGTCTCCGCCGTTGATCACCGCTGCATTTGATGCAAAAATGACTCATCTTTGGAAGATTTGAAACTCACGTTAAAAAAGTAAAGGAAAACAAAAACATGGATTCGTGTCGAAGAACACGATTTCCTCGCGAGTTTCGAAGGGACCTTATTGAATTTCAACGGAAGGGGAACAATTTGCATCGCCGAACGATATTGCTAGATATATATTATACACGACGGCAATAATGTCGGCCGTATCGTTGTTTGGGAGCGGAAAGACAGACGGAGAAGGGAAGAGATAAGATCCGTAATAAATACACGACGTTTGGGTTGTGCATGCATGTATATAAACGACTGGATTGTTCGACCGCGAGAATAACCGTAATAAAAGTATAAAACGAGTTCGTACATGACAGCAAGACGGTTATTCTGTCTCTTTTTCAAACAAAAACACACACACACGCGCGCGGAAGCTCTCTCAGTCGTAGAATTCGCGCCTGCACCAGGGCGATAAAAACGAGGCGACATCTAGAGGAAAAAAGCCCGAACCAAGCGATAGATCGAAATTCTCTTTTTCCTTTATAAACCCTGATCCATTCTGTGCCAGGTTTTCACCTCCCCGGCCTGTACGCCCGGATATATACAAACGTATTGGCACGCGATGCGAGTCCGATCGACTTTTACATCGCACAGCCGTCTTTTATTTTCGCGAATCGAAGCAAATGATACCAACATTCGCCACTTCGCTGTACCACACAGGGGAACAAAAATTCTCTCCAGAGCGGTACATCTCTTCAATCACGGAGTAAATCGTCGCGATCGTACGATATCCGTCCTCATTTTTCGGTACTTTGATCGAGGCAGGTCGGGTCAAGGTTACTGTTTTCAAGAGCAAGAGTGGACTTCCGGTGAAGCATCGAGCATCTTTTTCACGGTTTTTCTTTTCTGTTTTCCGCAAAATATCAACGCTCGAAGCCGAATTTGCGAGCATAATCTGCGGTAACGCGGTTTCTTAACCTTTTTTTAGAGCGTCGTTTTTCGCACCGACCAGCACGGTTTCGGCAAAAGCGATATCCAATGAAAATTCAGCTACAAATGAAGTGGATTTTATTTTTCAGAGGAAAGTCACTTGATCCTGTATGATTTAAACACGGGGTCGCGATGATACAGAAATAACGTACGAAATAACTCAAATTTCCGATTGTATACACCGCATCTGGATAAAAATGTTCCAAGGTCAAATATCGTTGGTAAAATCTAGAATCATTGGGCTTTTTATATACTTTGCGTATGATATTTTATTTATTGGCCGTTGAAACATTCGAATCGAAATACTCTTTTGGTCCAAAGGGATATTCAAAGATTTTCCATCCAATGGAACCGAGACACTCGGTGTTTTTCGATAATTATATCGTACATCAGTCAATCATCGTTATTATCAATAAAATTCCAATAAACTTGATGAAATTTTGAATTTTTTCGATACGATTCATCAATAGTACATTCGGTTGTATATTTACATGAAATGCATACGTGTGCTCGCCGATTGTTAAAAATATGCAAACACAAATTGTGAGGCACACGTGAAAAAAAACTGCAGCCATAGCTCGCCATGTTTTCTTGCCCCACGAGGCTTACAGAGGCAAATATACAGAATAGAAAGTAGCGAGATGTTACGGGTTTGTTGCGGTGACAATAGGGAGATCAGTATAGTAGGAGGAATCGTTGTACCGAAGCGTAGCTCTCTAGAGCTCTTTCACTTTCTCCTTGTAAAGCTATAACGTGGGCGTACGATTCTTCTCGATGCTTTTTTTATCCTTTTATCGAACAGATCGATATGTCCCAAATCCCTGACGGTGATCCGCGGATTAGGGCACAGTACGCTTTCTTCGAAATCGTATTCATGATTTCAACAAAATCGCAACATTTTCAGCCACAGCCACGCATTAAGGAAGATTCAAACGTAACTTATGACTCAATGAAACAGGGGAACCTGCTGCTCTTTCGATCGCCAAAAATTGATTGAGAATTCATTGCTTTTATTATTAGAATTGAACGTATAAAGTTTGTTTAGATTTTTTTACGACTATCGAGAATTTGAAACAGTAAATATATTTAATTTGAGTATAAGATAATGAAAAATCTTTCATCGCGTACGCAAACAATTTTCTTTTATTTTTGGGTTCTTTTAAACCGTAACAAGGCTTTAAAATACATCGTTGTACTCTGTAAAATTCAAAGTCGCAAAGTTTGAATTTTTAGTCAATATTTCATTCGCGTGGACAGTCTCAAAAGATCTGCATGATTGCAATAACTCCAATTACAGGAATTATTTTTTTATTCAACAGTTGATCATTTCGCGTACGATGTTCGCCTCGCATGGTTTTTTTTTTGTAAAATACTGGGAGCAACGGAATATGAAAGAGAGAGAGAAGCAAGTTATATTGGTAAGTATCGGACGGGGTGAATGCTTTTGCGCAATAAAATGTCCAATCCGAGACTGAATTTCCAACCAAGTGTGTATGCAGAATCTCTCAACAATTGTGTCTCATTTTTGGGCAACATTTTTTCTTCTTTTATTTAATTTAGCAGATGATACATTTTATAAAAAGATTCTAAATCAACCACGGACTTGGCTCCAAGTACCATTTGATTCATATGGCACTTTTTTTCGTTCTACGTTGTAATGATATAAGAATGGGTGAAGAAATGGAGTGGGGGGATCTTCGCGCGTTCGATCGATTTATGATCCGTCGGATACACTCTTCCCCGATCGGACATCGCATCAACACGCCTGTCGCAAGTGTCGTGTGGAACAATTCACCGGTATTACCTGGCGAGGGAATCCTAATCAAGATTCGGAACGACGTGCGCATTGAAAAACACATCTTGGGACTCCAAAGCTGGATTTATGTCAGATAAGAATTATTTTATATTAATCACGGAGAATGGAATACAAAATATATGCGATAATCCGAACCGAATGGCACGCATATTGTAAAAACGTAAATTCGTGCAAATAGATTTATCCGGCATTAGCATTTATGGCGTGTCACGAGGGGAAGGGGATTTCGGACCTCGATTCA
Organism: Heteropelma amictum; assembly: GCA_959613375.1. Lineage (NCBI taxonomy): Eukaryota > Metazoa > Arthropoda > Insecta > Hymenoptera > Ichneumonidae > Heteropelma > Heteropelma amictum. Next base: position 13,495,229 of record OY390723.1, read on the forward strand.
CTTTATTAAAATAAATTAAGACAATGTACGGGTTGTACAAACCAACAATTTTTGTGAATTATATCTGAATATATGTACCATATCAAGGAAAATCATTACAACGTCATTTTTATGTCCAAATCATTTTCTTGTAAAAAAAATTCCGTGTCTGTGTAGGACATGGAATTCTCTGCCAAAAGTTTCCGAGCGACAAACATGCGCTATCTTTATTTCGAGAGTTACAGAACTACTCAGAGATACTTGAATGCAAACTCGAGTAACATGGCTCGTAGAGATAACAAAATTAATTTTTAGATCTGATATGTGAAATAGAATCTCATAGTGAAAAAAGGCAGTAAAATAACAATAGACAACGAATTTAAATAGGTCGTAACCAACAACGCTTTCTCCTATTCAGAAAACGTTTATTAATAGTTTCATATTATCAACAAACGGAATAGAAATCATTCACGTACACGACATTGTTTCATGTTCACACATTCATTCAATTTTTCGCGCGTTTCTCGAAAACAATTTGTTTTTCATGCTCTGTGCTCATGCATTCATTAAAAATTCATTTTTTATAAAAAAACATTTCGTGGATGGCGAGAAATAATGTAGAGTGGAAGAATGATCTTTCTTTCGTGTGATATCGAAGCAGAAAATTGAATTTTCCTATGAGCTAAGGCCGTAAATTGACCAATGTGTGAAGATCTTCCTTATATCTTGGATTACCAATTTTTCGACTTGGACGAGAGACGAATAATTGTCGCCCGAAAGAGGAACATCCTAGTGTGTGCGTTTTATCGTGAAGGTCTTTATATGCGACGTTATCCCGCCGATCGTTGACAGGAGATGGCAAATACTCTCAACATTATCACTTGCAAGACATTCACTCAACAGTTCCTCGTGTCTCTGTCAAGATTCGAATCCTCCATGACGATGTACTTACCAAATTGCCAGCATGATGGGGTGAAATCAGCGCAAAACAGGTACGTCGAATAAAATTGGGTAGATTTTTTTCAGTAGAGTTCAAAACTGTCGAGGATAGCTCTATGGAAGAGGTAGGAAGTCCACCTAACCTCGATCCCCTCAGATTTCGACGGGAAGATAAAAATCACAGAGCACCCCGCGGTTTATTCGAAATTTTCCATTGAACGATAGGGATCATCGATTATGTTCAGAGCTCCGCGAAAGTGACCCTTATCTCCATTGAAAAATCTGTCTCATTCGGGCGTTGCGTTATCGAATTTTGAAATAAAAATCTCTCCCACTTATTTTCTTTCTCTATTGGTTCATCCGGGGTACGCGCTGACCACAAAAAACATCGATACAATCGCGTCGAAAGGGACAGTTCTTGACGGTGGGAGAGAAGACTACTTTCGGTCGTGTGGCAGATGTGAGAGTTGAAAAAAAAGTTCCTCATCGTGCACGAAGCAAACTTTCACAGAAACTTTCGTAGACGCGCTAAATGGGACTCATTGAAGATCGCTCGTTAGTATACGCACCGTCGTATAGAAGTATATATCCGCCTGTTGATATCTCATCGTTTTGTCCAAATATTCGACGTGCGTCTGAAAACACCAATAATGGAGATTCTCAAGTTCGAACAGCATGAAGAATCGTCGGTAGGCACATCTTATGGCTGGCATTTGCCACGCTCCGTTTTGCGGGAAAAATCGACATTATTTCAGAGACAGTATTTTAGAAGAGACTGAAGGTCAAGTGAAAATAACAAGGAAGAATTATAAATTGAGAGAAAATCTGAAAATCACTTTACTCGAAAGTTTGCGCCCCTGGCGAATTTATCGAATCTTTAACTAAAGACTCAAGGGTCGTCGTTCTTCGCGAGAAATTAACGTGCAACGAAGCGAGGGAGGATTGGAAACGAGAGAAAATTATTTCAGCTGATGAAAAATTTCACGCTCCTTCAATTATTCCCAAGGCCGATTGATTCGTTCGAGATGTCGCTCAAAGTACGTAATTTACAAGTAAAACTGTATTCGACGAGTACTTTGGGCTTTAAAAAAAATCTGAGTCAATGTTCAAGTTGGCATTGTTTGAACATTTGATGATTAATCCCGCTGAAAAATGGTATTTCCGAATTCGCTCGATAAAATCGAAAATAATGAGGAAAAAAAGTTTTTTGACGGTGGAAACCAGCTTCGTGTCATTTCCGGATTGCATTTTGCCAACCCTCAAATGACATTAGTTGTTTAATGAATTCTATAAATGCAGCAATTGAAATTTAATTCCTCGCACACACCTTAATGCGAATTACAATCCGTATTTCGTCCCTAAAGTACGATAAAGCGCGAGTGCCCTTCGTACGAGCTTCTATCGGAGGGTACATGGAGTTCATCATTTTTCCCGGACGTTTTCTCTCCCGTTGAACAGTCATTAAGCTGACGAGCTTTGAGCCCACTCGCAAGAAAAGTATATCGCAATCTTACGAGGGTCACAAAATAAGCCGACAACGTGACGAGGCGGAGATGAAAGGGACGAAGGAAGTACGGAGAAAAGAGAATGAGAGTAACGAGGTTGAGGGAGGGGGGGGAAGAAGAGAAGGGAAGAGGAGGAAGGGAGAGAAGCATCGACCTACATTCGGCAAGCGATGTGTCGTGACCCCGGTGTGTCCTTACCCGTGCTCGTTCGAGCTCGAGGGTGAGCTCCCGTGACCTCGATCTCACACCACTGAATACTTATTACTGTCCAACTCGAAAACAAAGCTGGAGACGTTCACGAGAATTAGGAAACATTGAGCTTGTGCAATGGCACCTACTTGGAGGGCCAATGGAGGAAAATATGAAAGACTCTTGGCACGCCATGTCTCAACTTTTTTTTTTAAACGTAATGAATTTCACTGAAATTCATGACTTCTCTGAGCACAATTAAACAAATAATTTGAGCTCGAAAATCGTAGGAAAAAGAGTGATGACTTTTACATTATGAAAAAATGAATTTTTCCTCAAGAATATTCCAGTTGTAAAGCATGTACAGGAAGATTTCTTTGATTTATTATCAATGTATGTCAGATGGGATGCCAAAAAATAAATATATGTATATAAATCGGATGTACTAGGTATACATATATCCCACGAAGCCATCAGGCAAAGTTTCGAATGAGGGGAAAGAGCCATTTTCCAAACCTCGAGCATCGAATCGAAAGTTTCTCGAGTCAAAGTTCTCGCGATTCGCTGCTTTCCATTAACATTCATACTAAATCCATATTGTAATTTAATTCCCTCTTATACAGACTTTGTAATCTTCTATACTCAATAGAGCAATGCTTGTTACAGTATGGGGCAACGATGGCTAAAGAGGTTATGACAATTAGCATATGTGAATAATCATAGAGAGATGATACGAGATGAATTTTATTGATTCTGCGGATAATCCTATGCGATTGGCATCATCCGAGAAAGCCAGACTAACAGGCTCGAAGCTGTACCTGAGATCTGCAAATTCTGACATGAATAATCCAGATTAATCGATAAGCTTTGTTCTATTTTTATTTCTCCCTTATTTAGGAAATTCCGGAAGTACAATCCCAACAAAATGGACGCAGAAAGCGGATTGCTGATTTTCAACACAAAAAAATGCGGAACTTGGCTTCTTTGCGTGTAAAATAAATTCTTTGATTTTTCAGAAAACGCATGTTTTTTTTAATCCTTTTGAATGTTTTTCCTTGTTGTAAATTTCGAAAAGGCTCCGAAGACATTCATGAATCGGAAAAATGGATGAATATCTCTGACATAAGAAGAAAATAAATTACATTAATTTTTTATAAACTCTTTTTTTTCAGCAATTTCGTAATAACATTTTCATATTGTTCTTCTGAAAAATCAATGTGACTGGTGCCTTTTCGATAACTGTTCTTCTTTCGGGCTTTTATACCATCGCCAAGTACGTGAAATCCGGGAAATAATTTTCGACAGATTTTTTGAAAATTATTACGCTTGATCCTTTGGAGCGGTAGAGATTGAAAAAGTTTCCTTTGAGAACAATAGCCATGGGTAATAAAGAATTTTCAATGACGTTTGAAATACTAAAAAGTTTGAGCTTCGATATTATGACTTAATAATGTTACATAATAATTACATTATTAATTACTTAATTATATAATAAAATTCGTGCGGAAGATTTCGTCATACTCTTTGGGACTACATTTTTCACATGACTGTCTTACGACCACCTTAACCCTTCAAGTCACAGAAGCCGATATGTCGGCACACTTTGACTTTCTCTTTCTTTTTTCGTCGTTTCTTTTGTAAAATTCATGTAAAATTCCAAAGATCTTGAATTTTCATTTTAAAAAAATACTTCAACTCACATGTACCATGATATTTTTGAAATCTATCATTATTTTTTAATTATTGTGAAAAAACATGTACAAAACACGTGTATGTTTGTGAATCTAATTCGTTGGTGGCCAAACGTGATTAACATTTACGAAAAACACTTGCGATTCTTCGGTTGGGGAACAGAGACCGCAGAAAAACCATCAGACTCGGAAAATTCAAAATAGCGGATTCAATATGGCGCCCATAATCACCGAAACATGACTATTTCATTCTCGAGCCTGCATCCTATGCTTGTCACAACAATATTTTTTATTATTCCATTGATTTCTATGCTTTTTATAAAAAATACCTCGGGAACGTACATATTTTTGCCTACCTACCAAAAAAAATTAAATTTCGTGACTAAATTTCGTTTTCGCCAGTGAATTCTGATTCAGTTTTGAAAAATAGAACGAAAACGTATTGTTGCACCTCGTCCATACTAAAATAAATCAATTGAGAGAAACAACCAACCAAAATATATGAAATAAATGATGTAACGAAAGGCACAAAAATATCGTAAAAAATCGTAAAAATATAAACATGATTATTTCATTATCGAGCCTGCATCCTATGCTTGTCACAACAATATTTTTTATTATTTCATTCAGTTTTATGCTATTTATAAAAAATACCTCGGGAACGTACATATTTTCGCCTACCTACCAAAAAAAATTAAATTTCGTGACTAAATTTCGTTTTCTATAGTGGATTCCGATTCAGTTTTGAAAAATAGAACGAAAACGTATATTTCCACCTCGTCCATACTAAAGTAAATCAATTGAGAAAACCTCAACCAAAATATATGAAATAAATGATGTAACGAAAGGCACAAAAATAATATTATTCAATAATCGAATAACACCGGAACGAAATCCGACGTATCTTCAAGTATAATCGAGATTCGAAAAATCAGCGAATATTCTTTCATCACCAAGATTTTTCATCATCAATGATCCGAGTAAATTTTCTTCGTAAATCCCTCATCAGTAATGCCACCGTGACGCCATATTATCAGATCGTTCGAGATCGTTTTAATGCATTGAACGCGTGTGTGACGGCGGGAATACCGTTTATTCTAATTACTTGTCCCAGCGTGTTGTCGCGTCTGTCCTGGCCATTAAAACAGAAATATCGATCTCCGCTCGTCTCGCATTGTTTCGCATCGCCTCGCATGCGAATGAAGAACAGCGCAAACGATAAACGTCAGTCTTCGAGGCTTCCGTGGGTGGTTGATCAACGTCGAGAATTCTGCCTGAGCCGATTGGAGCGAGTTAATTGAGAAGAGTAATTAAATAAACGAGATAGGGTTGTCCGTTGTCGATTTCGCCGCGGGGCAGCTGAATATACATTTTGCAACCCCGCGGCGTTTTCGCATATATACGCACAATGCCTCGAAGGGTTAAAACTACCCTAGCAGCGTATGCGGACAGTGTTGGAGGGGAGTGCAGGCAAGTTTTGAGAGCGAATGGCCGACTTGGAGGGACTTGAGGAAAAAAGGGCGAAGGGAAACTGTACCCGACGATGACGCGCGGCAGAGGGTGCGTTTCAGCTCGCCCGTCGAAGGCAGGACGAAAAATACGAGAGAGAAAAAATGTGCAACGTTATTACGATGGTCTCGAATTTCCCTCGCTTTTCCGATCCTCTTTTCTTTTTTCGTCCTTCTCATTTTTACACCCGTTTTATCGGCCTAATGTCGTCCGTCCAATGAAAAAAAAATAGTATCGACCACAGTATCGGTCCTCGGAATCGGAATCAATCGACTAATCATATTTACTCATTCTTCAACTTATATTTTCAACGATACATTAACCCCTCGTGAAATTCAGGTTGTCGCACGCCTTATCGTGAAATGTCCTGATCGCAAAGTCTGTACATCGAAAGTGTCTCTCTACACCTCTGAAAACGGATTTTATCTACATCTACAATCGTTATACAGCAAGTAAAAATGTCATAAAACCTTTGGTAGCACCACTTTCAATGTTTGATTCGATTATTCTTGAATGTGCGCTTATTGTTTCATTCAAGAAATACTATTTCCGTCATTGTCAAATTGACAAATGCAGGATACCAAATCTATCACTATCCAATTTCGCACTTAATCATCGATAGATGTAAGGAGTACCATATGATCGTTTTGCGAAGTAAAATCATTTTGTCAGTGTTGAAACCTTTACGTGTCGCTGTATACAGGCGATATTTGTTTTTGGCAGATTCTATACCATCAAGGACATGTTGACAAATTAATTTGATCGCACGGTGATCGATGAAAGTATACAAATTGATACAGAATTCACGAGCGCACACGTTAATTGTTCGTGATAAACATGTCCATGAGAAAACATGACGGTATCGCATATATTTGGCGATTAAACAGATCTATAACGAAATGCAGCAACGCTAATTAATCGTGCAACCAACGACTCGTTTGAACCCAATTTAAAATATAAATATGGGCGCCAAACCCGTTTTTGTGTGTCTACATTAACCGCAAAGCGCGATGACAAAGTCTTATTATAATCCTGTTTTATCAGCAGATTTATTATGCAACCTTTTATTTCGGTTAAATGACTGGAAACGGAAAAAGCAAAGTGCAATCTTGAGGCAATATCGTTAAATTTGTAGACTTGGATATGCATGAAAATAAGTTGAAATCTTGCCTCGTAAAATATCGTTTCAAACCCGAATTACATTGTATATCGACTGAAGGGATACGAGTGAATGGTTTGGGCAACGTATATAAACCCTGCCACTTTTACTCGGTTTGTTCTTGTATATCGTTGGAATTTAACACGAAAGCGGAGAAGACTCGACATTATAACAAGCTCACATACATTTCTGTCAAGACTAACAATCTTGTCTGTAGTTACTCACTTTATAGACTTCTGTTAAACAATATTAGTCTACCCATTGATATTCACGATGCATTGACGTCTTGATAAATGCGAAACAATGAATTAAATGAAATATATGCCACTCGATCGCTGCCGGTCCAATAAAAGAGCCTGCTGCAGCGTAAAACGATGGATTATTATTAAATTCACAATAACGATGATGAAAGATCATCACCACGAAAAATCTCGTTTCCTTGGACAATTTCGAAACTTTTTTCTGCACATTATTCATCTCCATATTCCTAAGATATCCGTGTCTATAAATTCAAGACCTTGGCCCGGGTTATTACGATTAAAAAATTCTAACAATGTTAGATGTAGGGTCGGGACTACATGCAATTTTCCCACCGCTTCGAGCAGCGACGATACAACCAACCTAGCATTGACAGCATTATTTGCCACGTAGATGTCTGTTTCTACTGTGAAATTCTCATCAAGCAGCGAACCCAGCCGCAACCTCCGGTTCCTGAGTTTCCACGTCAGCCTCAACATCCCTTGGTGCATTATTGATTACCACGAGAGCAGCGAAATTTCCAACTAAAGCCAATGGCTTGAATTCTCTTGCTGTATGCACGAAGTAAGGGGATGTACATTTACTGTATCAGCTTGTTTAACGTGTACTATGACAGCCCACGGTTGGAGGGAGCTTCGCATTAGTGCCATCTATGATAGGCAAATAACGTGTTGGTACATCGTATGGTGAACACACTCTCTTATGGCTAGTCCAGAGACTGATTAATCCATTGGTTGCCGTATTTGCGAGACTCGTCCGCCATCATGACGATGCATGAAATAATTATGCTTGTACTGCATTGCTGTGAATAAATCTCCACCTCTCTCTCACTTTGTGCCTTCTTCTTTTTTATCCTACTCCACGGTACAGCTAGCCAGGAACCTATTAATAATTACCGGACAAGATGACTTAATAAGAAAAGCCAAGCTTTGCAATAAAATAAATAAAGCTTGTATCGTTCTCGCACTCATATGCGACCTTCGGCCTAGACCTCGATTTGAACTTCGCAGTTTGGAATGAATGCTGGGAAAACCTCGACGCTCCGCTATAACCCATATGAGCATTTTTCAATATTATTTTCGACTGAATCAAAATAGATGATTTCAAAATATCAATTACCACCAAGGGACACATTTTCGAGGCATGAAAATGCACTACCGCATCTTGAACGGATTACAGATGGGAAAAGAGTAATCGCCTCTTGGTTCCGAGCATCTCTCTCATCGTTGAGTCTTTTTGAGATGGAGAAGGTAACTCGCTAAATGAAACTAACGAGGCCGTTATTACGTGTGAATGAAATACGAGGATATTTGAAAAGAAAAAAGAAAAACACACAGTCGCAAAGACACAACTAGGCTAGGTCGTTTGGATTGCAGTTTAGCCCTGACACGTGCAAACACCAGAAAATTGTGTTGCCAGCACAGCCTCGGACCAGGCGCGGTCTTTCTCGTAATATGAGAGCTACATAATGCACGCGGATCAAGACAAGTGGTATATGGTATCTAAAGTCCGTGGAGGAAAAACAGCGCTACTGACAAACGTATGAAACATGTGTGTCAATGTGACACTGGAGACGTCATAATGGACTATAATAAAATGACTGAATTATACAACTACAGAGTGGGCAAATGTATATCGGAGGAACAGCTCGAGTTCGAGGCAACCGCAGTATCAATTATCTATAAAGATCACTGCACTTTCAATCGAACCTTTTTCTGCAGTCCTATAAATCGACACACGAAAATTTCTATCCGGTGTGAAAATTCATGAATGGAAAAAGACATTTTCGTGAATCATTCTTTGAGCTTTCCTTGAAGGGTTAACGTACACCTCGACAGTGAAACCAGCGAGTTTTTGGAAGCTGTTTTTCTACGTGAATAATTTTATTCATTATTGTATTGAATTTATTATTTTTAGTGAAATTCACTTTCAGTCGTGTATTAATATTTTCATTATAAATAGGTGTTATTAAATAATAAGAAACGCGAAAAAATTCACTACCACATTTTTAAGAAAAACTCCATTTAGTTTCGTACTTGGAAGGAGAAAAATAGAGATCGTTTATGCAGAGCATAGAAACAAAATGGAGATGTACTTCATGCTTGCAGGGTTATTTTTTGACGATAGTCTGTTTATTTCGAGCAACTTTTTTTCTTCTTCAGGAATTTTTTGTTATTTCTTATACGACTTTGGATTGATTCATTCTTTTTTCTGTTTCAGTCGTTTAAGGAGTTTTTCGTCATCTGGATTATTGTATTTCGAAATGCTCTGTGTTTATTTCTTGCAACATTATTTTTTCAAATTTAAATTTGGTTTTTTTAATATCTTTTTGGTAATAATTACTTCAGGTTTTATTAACAATCTGTTCAAAGTGTTGGAGTAACTAGGGTTACGGAATGATTAGTTAATTATTAACGAATGAATGACTGTCAATGAATTAATGAGTCAATGATAAATAGAAAATTATTTGAAATTCTTTGGCCGCTCCCAGGGCCCAGAACTATTTACGTGGAGATGAAAGAAGATTTCCAAGATCATTTTCACACTAATGTGATCCCGAGGAACGCCCTGGACCACCATCGTTCCATTTTATTATTCATTTGCGACGTGTAAAAATTAGAAAATTATTCAAAGTTATTTGGATGCTCCCAAGGCCCAGATCTTTTTTGGTGTCTGTGGTCCATATGTGGAAGTCGATATTCTGTAAAATCGCTAGATATCAAGCAAAATTCTAGCATCGTTATAAAGATTACGAATTTTCACATAGTGACACATCGGTCGAGTTTAAATTAAAAAATTGCATTCGACAGAAACAAACTTTTTATTCGAAAAAAAAAATTTTAGTATCATTCATGATTTCAAAAGAATTGTTCAGTATTGTTTCAAGATGTTCCTAAAACAATACGTTGAATGTACTATTATAAACATTTTCGCAATACGAGAAAACTACCATTTGCACGATTTTCGTGTGGGAAAACGTTCCCCTTACTCCGACAGTCGAAAGTACACTTCGGACGTTGTTTCTAATGATAATCTGCTGTATAAGTCGTCATTTTCCAATGAACATCGTTACATGACGACAGAACATTGACAAAAACTAAGAGTAATTTTTAGTTTAAGTTTCAGTTAAGATTAACTACGATAAATATTTTCAATGAACTGGAACTTTTTTCACAAATTCTGAATACACCGATTCGTTTCGTTTTCGACTCCCTAGGATATTTATTTATCTTTCAATGAAAGAACAGTAATATTGCAAGTTGAAAATTTATTTTCAGTTCGCTCGTGAGTCCTTCATGAGTAATAAAAGCCTCCGGCTATAAGAATTTTGAGTGTACCATTTCTTTGAGGCATCTTTTCAGAACAACATATCTTATGCTGAGAAAAACATTCTCGAGAAGATATTGGGTAAGAAATGAAATAAATGCAAACCTATTGGACGTTTAGAGGGAATTAAAAGCGTATAGAAACTGACCCAAACTGAAGCGTACAAAATTCGTGCTTCGTCGGGGCTTGTTAAAATACGAGTGTGCATTCCAGCAATATTCCATTTTACTGTTGAATGCTATTTCAACCTTTTTGTAAACCTGCACAAAACTGATTGTCCACAGATTTTTCACCCAAATGTTTTTCACCATTTTAGATGCTTCGTGCGGGTCGAAATATTGCTTCACATAATTCGACCATCGCTTATCATCATTGAGCGTCTGCTGGGTACGTCAGTGACGATAAATTTGAACAGAAAATTGTTCCGAAAAGACGCTGTCTGTTTTCGAAATTTCTCCTTCGAAATGCTATAAAACATTAGTGAAAAACGATTTGCAATGAAAATCGAATTTTCCTACAATTTCACGAGAAAATTTGTATCCTACTTGGCAATAAACATACGATCAATCTTATCGATTCTGTCCTACAAAAATTAATACTTATTTCAAGAATTACGCAATTACATTGACCTATTTTTCACGCCCTGTTAAATATACAAAGTTGTAACGAAACACTCGCATTTAACTGTGCGTCGTATCAAGAACATATCACCGAGATACAATCACCCCAAGTAATACTCGATTTGAATGCTAATGTATAATCAAATTAGATTGGGTTTGGCAACGAGGAAGCTCCGACTCGCTCGGAATAGGGTGTACACGCGGAAACTACGTAACTCCGTAATTCTATTCTTCACATTGCTGTAGCAAAGTTTCGGTGATGGTATTACGAATTAAAAATTCCTTTTTCAATTTGATAATAATTTTAATTAATAATTGCAACCGATTTAGATACATATTATTGCGCATATCAATGACATTTCAGCACAGTATATTATACAAGATTAATAATTATAATGACAATTCAATCAAAAAGTATCAAAGATTATTACCATTTTATTTGAATTCTAGATAATCGGCAATGCTAATCAATGCTGCGTTTAAAATCTTTATATCTGAAAATTCATCCGATTTAAATACGATCGCTGTGAAATAGTGCGGAAAAATCTGCGATTGTTTCGAAAATAATGCAGAGAACAGCGAAATTCGATGTTCCGAGCAGTTTGGAGGAGCGCCAATGCGAAAAAAGATGGTCGTTTGACCGTCCTTCGATACGTCGCTCGATTGAAACACGAGAGGCTTCGATTACTATCGATTACTATCGAAATTCTGCTGGAATCTCAGATTCTTATTACACTTGCGGGCTTGATTTATCTAAGACGAGAATCGTCGCCGACGAAACCAGGTACGTTGACATTCTTGCCTAGACACGACAATTACACTTGCGAACACGCCTGCTGTGTCGATTGGAAACGAAGTTAGGAAGCTCGCGACACCGCCAAGGCTGTCGAGAAACAAGGGAAGCGAGGAGGAGTGAAGAGAGCTTGCTTTGGTCGGTGATTAATAGCCCGAGTAATTGGCATTCGCTCGTTAATACCGTTGACAGCGTCCTCTCGCGTCTGTTCCCCATGGAATTACGCTCGATTGCATTCTCACGTCGCGTACATCCAACCTCGAATATGAGATAGATCGAAGGATCCGGATGAGCTTGTCGGCTTATCGCGGATCGTGAAATTTCGTACACGATTCAATCTTTATCACTGTTGGAAGTGGCCGCGTTGTTCGAAAACGTGAAATCTGGACTTGATCAGCTCCGATGAAATCTTGTGTACTGACAAAACTCGGAAAGATTCCAACATCAAAAAATATAGCGTTGAAATCAGCATCGTCGAGACACAACGAATATATGTCACCTCTTTACGTATGAAGTAAACGGATTTTAACGTCGTTTTGAAAAAAAATGATAATGAAAATAAAAATGTACCAATCGTAGTTTCGGTGCTTTCGGACGATGGAAATTTTGAGTTTACTGAAAATCCCACAAAATTGAGATAATTCAGAGCGAAACTTGTGGAAAACATCGACGTTGCATGGTTCGACGTATACTTTATGAGAAAAGCCTATCCTTGCGGAAAATTTGAAACGAGGGATCGCTTGTTTTTTTTTGCAGACAGAAATTAGCGAAAATGCGTTTTGTTCCTTGGATAAAGCATGCTCACAGCCGGGTAAACTTATCGACTCATCCTCACTCCATCCTCGATCGCCCTCGTCGTCTTCGTCGTCGTCGCAGTCGTTGCTAAAAGTTGTGAAACTTATATACACCACTTTCACTATCGCGGTCACGTTTCATAACTGTTATTATCGAGGCCGTGTATATATCTGTGTATGCACGTGAGTGTCTGTGTACGTATGTGTATTTCAGTCATGTACAAGTTCTGCTGGCAATGTGGCTTGTGTTCGTTCGCTCAAAGTGTGTATTTGCGCGCGAAGAGCTCCGTCGTCTGGAAGAGAAGATCCAACAGGCTGAGTACTTGCAATCTGTCGAAAGCACGGAAAGCGCGAAAAGGGTAAACCAAGAGAGAGGAAAAGAGAGAGGACTTGTGTACTCTCCCGAAGCGAATTGTATGATGGGATCGAATTTCTCTCTGAGGCAATCGTTACCGGATGCTACACTACACCTTAACGATTCCAAATCTACCAGGCCATCGAAAAATAAGCTTAATCCCCGGTAGGAAAAATTCAATCAATGAACGAGTGTAATGAGAGAGAATGAATTAATGCCTGAATTAATGGTGTTGATACTTATGCATAATCTGGAGGACCCAAATTGCATGCGAATTTCGAGTATCCTTATAGGGTTGATCATGAAAATCAGAAAAAATCAGTCATTGAGAAGGTACCGTAAGCACCAATGTACTAAGGTACATTGATTTCGGATAACATCATCGAAAAATTGTTAACGAATCGTAAAAGAAATTGCATATAAAAAAAAGAGTTCTTTGAATTTTGTCTACTCTTTTTAACAACTTGTTAATAACTTTTTTATATCGTTATTGTGTGAAATCAATGTTGACATCATTATTTACAAATCAAATTTTGAATATTATATTAGGCTGTAATTGAACTGTAACAAAAACTGAAAATATAAGGAAATCTTCTTTTCTTTTCATATTAAATCACAGTTCGGATTTGAGTTGATGAAATAGGGCTTTCGAGATTCCGTTAAAACATTTTTTAAAACTGTGTTAATGATACGGCTCGTTAAATGGATGATAAATTTATCACGAGTATTAAAAAAACTGTTATAAACCCTCGTGCAAATATGAAATTTTGTAGTATATGGGGCATTCCACGTCAAATCGACCACTTTTGAACCCGATCCTTTTCGATTTTGCTGAAGTTTTTATATATTATACTAACCCACTCAAAACGTTTTTATGAATTTTTTCAAATTTTTTTGCCCCATCGAAAAAAAGTGACGAATTTAAAAGAACATGATGGTGTTTTTTAAATATGTTAAAACTGCATGATCAAGACGATGTTTTTCATTTTCATTTGTCATTTTCAAACGTGCTTTTCAGAAAAAAATACAACAAAAAAATTCAAGTTTCCATTCTGTGAAATTTATTATCGTTCGAAATTTAGTATCGAATTATTATCGTTTTTTTTTTTCAGACGTCTATAAGATTGTTAAGCAAGCTTCAGATTCCCATTCTTTCCGATTTTGATTTCGACGTTCTTTACGCGTCGAAACACTCGCGTTTAGTGTTCGCATCCTTTATTTCGAGAATAAACGTTTCAAAAAGCACCATAGCTTTTGAAATGTATTCATCTACTTTTACATCAAAAATAGGATTGCAACTACACGAAATAACTTTTTTTAAATACATGTGCTTATTATCGTTTTTTTTTCAGACATCTATAAGATTGTTAAGCAAGCTTCAGATTCCCATTCTTTCCGATTTTGATTTCGACGTTCTTTACGCGTCGAAACACTCGCGTTTAGTGTTCGCATCCTTTATTTCGAGAATAAACGTTTCAAAAAGCACCATAGCTTTTGAAATGTATTCATCTACTTTTACATCAAAAGTAGGATCGCAACTACACCCAATAACTTTTTTGAAATACATGTGCTTATTATCGTTTTTTTTCAGACATCTATAAGATTGTTAAGCAAGCTTCAGATTCCCATTCTTTCCGATTTTGATTTCGACGTTCTTTACGCGTCGAAACACTCGCGTTTAGTGTTCGCATCCTTTATTTCGAGAATAAACGTTTCAAAAAGCACCATAGCTTTTGAAATGTATTCATCTGCTTTTACATCAAAAGTAGGATCGCAACTACACCCAATAACTTTTTTTAAATACACGTGCTTATTATCGTTTTTTTTTCAGACGTCTATAAGATTGTTAAGCAAGCTTCAGATTCCCATTCTTTTCGATTTTGATTTCGACGTTCTTTACGCGTCGAAACACTCGCGTTTAGTGTTCGCATCCTTATTTCGAGAATAAACGTTTCAAAAAGCACCATAGCTTTTGAAATGTATTCATCTGCTTTTACATCAAAAGTAGGATCGCAACTACACCCAATAACTTTTTTTAAATACACGTGCTTATTATCGTTTTTTTTTCAGACGTCTATAAGATTGTTAAGCAAGCTTCAGATTCCCATTCTTTTCGATTTTGATTTCGACGTTCTTTACGCGTCGAAACACTCGCGTTTAGTGTTCGCATCCTTATTTCGAGAATAAACGTTTCAAAAAGCACCATAGCTTTTGAAATGTATTCATCTACTTTTACATCAAAAGTAGGATCGCAACTACACCCAATAACTTTTTTGAAATACATGTGCTTATTATCGTTTTTTTTCAGACATCTATAAGATTGTTAAGCAAGCTTCAGATTCCCATTCTTTCCGATTTTAATTTCGACGTTCTTTACGCGTCGAAACACTCGCGTTTAGTGTTCGCAACCTTTATTTCGAGAATAAACGTTTCAAAAAGCACCATAGCTTTTGAAATGTATTCATCTACTTTTACATCAAAAGTAGGATCGCAACTACACCCAATAACTTTTTTGAAATACATGTGCTTATTATCGTTTTTTTTCAGACATCTATAAGATTGTTAAGCAAGCTTCAGATTCCCATTCTTTCCGATTTTAATTTCGACGTTCTTTACGCGTCGAAACACTCGCGTTTAGTGTTCGCAACCTTTATTTCGAGAATAAACGTTTCAAAAAGCACCATAGCTTTTGAAATGTATTCATCTACTTTTACATCAAAAGTAGGATTGCAACTACACCCAATAACTTTTTTTAAATACACGTGCTTATTATCGTTTTTTTTTCAGACGTCTATAAGATTGTTAAGCAAGCTTCAGATCCCCATTCTTTTCGATTTTGATTTCGACGTTCATTACGCGTCGAAACACTCGCGTTTAGTGTTCGCATCCTTATTTCGAGAATAAACGTTTCAAAAAGCACCATAGCTTTTGAAATGTATTCATCTGCTTTTACATCAAAAGTAGGATCGCAACTACACCCAATAACTTTTTTTAAATACACGTGCTTATTATCGTTTTTTTTTCAGACGTCTATAAGATTGTTAAGCAAGCTTCAGATTCCCATTCTTTTCGATTTTGATTTCGACGTTCTTTACGCGTCGAAACACTCGCGTTTAGTGTTCGCATCCTTATTTCGAGAATAAACGTTTCAAAAAGCACCATAGCTTTTGAAATGTATTCATCTGCTTTTACATCAAAAGTAGGATTGCAACTACACCCAATAACTTTTTTTAAATACATGTGCTTATTATCGTTTTTTTTCAGACATCCATAAGATTGTTAAGCAAGCTTCAGATCCCCATTCTTTCCGATTTTGATTTCGACGTTCTTTACGCGTCGAAACACTCGCGTTTAGTGTTCGCATCCTTATTTCGAGAATAAACGTTTCAAAAAGCACCATAGCTTTTGAAATGTATTCATCTGCTTTTACATCAAAAGTAGGATTGCAACTACACCCAATAACTTTTTTTAAATACATGTGCTTATTATCGTTTTTTTTCAGACATCCATAAGATTGTTAAGCAAGCTTCAGATCCCCATTCTTTCCGATTTTGATTTCGACGTTCTTTACGCGTCGAAACACTCGCGGTTAAGGTTCGCGTTCTTTATTTCGAGAATAAATCCTGCAGTCAGAATGTAAAAGCTTTCGACAGCTTCTCGAAAAAAAAAGCTCTCCGATTCCGACGTTGGCCATTATAACTCTATCGGACAGGAAAGAAAGAGAATCTATCGATTTACTACTCAAGTGTCTCGCGCCTTCGTCGCTGAGCTCTTGTCTCTGAGCGTCTGGTTTTTTCCACTCATTGTCACAGGCACATCAGACAAGCACACGTCGGGGCGATATTCTTTGCAGCAGAAACTGATTATTTCCGGTGACGAACCGACGTTTACCACCCTCCCTGGCGGCAGCTAATAATATACATCGGACAATTGAGCATCTCGAATCTTCTTGCGCGTGTTAAAATACCACATTGAATCGTGCTACAGAGTGCTATTCGACGTGTTAATTCATCACGCGATTTTTCCTCGAGCGATCATGCACATTACTTCGTCGAGTCAAGTATCGATGAAAAATGACGCAGAATCCACATTGATTGACGCTCAATTGAGTCCGCATTAGGGGAAAAAAAACTCGAATACCGAAACACGACTTTTGTCTTTCCAACGTCGAAAGTTTTTTTGAAAGGACACGCATATGCGTATTAATTAGAAGCATCTTATTTCGGAAAGGTTTCATTCGCCAACGCAGGCCTGTTCTGCCTTCGATGAGCAAGTAAAAGAGACAAGGTTGGTCAAAGGATTCTTTGTATCATTCCGGCAAAAATGGCAACAGGATCGAAATATTCCTTCGAAACACGTACACGATCTCTTTGTCGTTTTCTCTTTTTCGTTTTTGTTTGTTTTGCGGCTGGAAGAACTTGCCTCCAGAGTCGTGATTGCTCAGCGGGACAAGGCGTCAATGGGAGACTCGTCTGAGCAAAATGGAACGCAGAGGAAAGAATAGAAGAGAGGACAAGGGAGTGGCGAGGCTCCGATGAAAGGAGAGACGAGTTGTAGACCGGGTTGTCGCGGCATGGAAAACGCTGTGGGCGAAATTTGTTTGACACGGCTTGGCCCTACATGCGTGTATCCAGCAGTCGCGTAATATCGCGTCGGTATGCAGAAAAGCGCCTTTTTCTTCTTCGTTCGTACAAAGTCACTTCGTTAGACCTACCTGAGATGATATTTCATATACCGGCTGGAGATATAGAGTTTCTATCTCCACTAGACTGTTCCACGATGGCGTGAAAGTAGAAAGCGGGGCACGCAGTCGCAAGGGCACGAATAACGCTTCGTTCAGCTTGTATATCAGCAAAAAGGCTTGGCGAGTCGTCGAGAGGCCAAAAAGAGACCGTGAAAGAGAATTATGGTGAAGTCGAAATTGCCAAACTCTCCGGTCAACGATTTAAACCAAGAAAGTTCCATCGAAGAGCCGACCGAAAATATTGTTTGGCAAACTAGAAGAAAATTTCGAGACGTTATCGAAGTATCTTGTCTGTAGAATAATTTGTGGAAATTTGTGGAGCTCGGATCTCAACAAAACTCGAATAGAACGCGAACTTCAAATACTCGGCAACGGTATATGAAAATTTGAAAAAAGATCTATCAAAATCATGTAGAGGTCAAAGTTTGGAAAAGTTATTTTCTTCCCACATCACACAAATTCATCAATTTCTCCAAATGCACCCGAATTTATTCAGAATTTTTCCATCATTTGGACATTCCGTTAAACTTTGACGTTTGTTAAAAAATCATAATTCTTCGTTTTTCTTAAATTCTTCAAAATCTACAAAAAATATATCAAAGCGATGATAAAAAATGTCATATGTCGTATGAAAAGAAAATAAGTTGTCCAAATTGTGTCGTTGTTAAAGCCTTTTTTGAACAATTTGTTACAAACATTCGAATAACATCGAAGCCTGAAATTAGTGTCCTTGCTGCTTTCGATATACACTGATTATTTACAAATTTATAACACCGACGTTTTTCTTAAATTCTTCAAATTCTACAAAAAATATATCAAAGCGATGATAAAAAATGTCATATGTCGTATGAAAAGAAAATAAGTTGTCCAAATTGTGTCGTTGTTAAAGCCTTTTTTGAACAATTTGTTACAAACATTCGAATAACATCGAAGCCTGAAATTAGTGTCCTTGCTGCTTTCGATATACACTGATTATTTACAAATTTATAACACCGACGTTTTTCTTAAATTCTTCAAATTCTACAAAAAATATATCAAAGCGATGATAACAAATGTCATATGTCGTATGAAAAGAAAATAAGTTGTCCAAATTGTGTCGTTGTTAAATCCTTTTTTGAACAATTTGTTACAAACATTTGAATAACATCGAAGCCTGAAATTAATGTACTTGGTGCTTTCGATATACACTGATTATTTACAAATTTATAACACCGACGAGTACTCGATCGTTCCTCTAGAACGTATCCTTAAGGTAGTTCTATCGTTTTATCGTTTTCTTAAGATTTTGTTGAAAATTTGAATACGTATTCTTTGATGTCATATATACGTGTGTAATAAATTTTGGAAGGTTTTATCACGTGGAAGTTGAGATATTTATTGGTAAAAATCACAATTTTCGGTAGTCTCTCGTAAGAGCGCGTGTTAAAAGTTGCATTTTCATCAATGAATATCTTGGCTTCTACGTGGTGAAGCCTTCTAAAACTTTGCATACATTTTTATGCAACATCAAAGAAGATTTCTTGAGTTTTCCAAAAAAATCTTAAGAAAATTTTTTTCGCAATTTTTGTAATTATAGAGCAAGCACATATCACCTGGGATGACCGTGAATTTGGAGTATGCTGTTCTTTAGTCGATTTGCAACAACTTTTCTTATTTAACTGAAGCCCGCGAACCATTTTGTATGTGAGAAAAACTGCAAAACAATTTCTCGATTTGAATCTAACGATAGAACTACCTTAAAAAGATATCGCGCGATCTGATAAAATCCGCTTCATTGCAGTACGCGATCGTCGCAGGCGGCTCTGGTCATCACGCACATTAAGCAGTAATAATGCAAGCGGAATAAACACATGGATGGGTAAACGCTTAACCGTGTACAGGCTACTAGCGCGCGAGATAACTAAGCTCGAATCGGGTGTTTCCTGTGGGAGCCTCGAAAGTGTGCTTATCCCGAAGGAGGATCAGAATGGATTCTCCTCGGCTTTGCCATTGGCATACACAAATACACAAATATGCAGCGATGACGCGTGGCTTAGCTGCAAACTACTTTGGAAGAGGAGTTGTAGCAGCGTCGAAATTGAATAACGAAGGAGAATTTGCTCGCAGAATCAGTAAAAAAAAATCATCAATCACTAAAAATTCAATAATTTTCACATTCATTTGAATACATGTTTTTGGGCTGTACTTTTAAATGTCATTTTTCAGATCAATCGTAGTTTGTCAAAATAGATTTCTATTGATTAGTACTACAGTTGATAACGTCGAATAATGTAAATTTTCGAACAAATTAAAAGAGAAAACGATTTATTCCACTGTACCTTTGTTTGCCCACTGTTACCATCAAAATCGTTTCAAAGAGATAAAAATAAAATATACACGAGAAGCTCGGATGTAAAACATCGCCTGGCTCCTCGGTCACACCGACGACAATCTCTCGAATCGATAATGCATCGAGTATCGACAGTCTCTTTGCCCCCCAAAGAGACCCAATTCTTTCGCGTCACGTGCGCACGTGTGCTTTTATTTTTCATTGCTTTTGCACCGTCAATGAATTGCATTATTTTAACGAACGTGAGAACACGCGATGAAAACGTTTGCAGAAACGGGGTTTATTTTATTCCAATTTAAGATTCGCCAAACTTTCGCCTGTATACCCAGCATAGGGATCTTTACGAAAGTATATTAACGTATTATATATATATGTATATATACTCGTGCATACACTGTAACGGAACGACCTTCTCTCAGCAGGCCTGAGTGAATATCTCACTCGTTTGGCGAGCATTTAAAAGAGCAGAGGTTGCGCTGTATCTGGAGCGAAACTCGCGGATAAAGATCTGTGTCACATCGTCGATGGATGGCTGTATACTAATATTTTTTTTCACAATTCCTTTACTGCAACACTTTTGTTTGTCCTCTTCAACTTTTTTTTATACGTCGCGGTACGAAACACCCTGAATTTCTCTCTCTCTCTCTCTCCCTTTCTCTTCAAAGGTTGCGTCAAGAAATCGATAATAAAACAAAAAGAAAAGAGAAAATGCGAGCGCTCAAGAAATCGCGATTCGTATATAGTTAAACAGAGGAGACACCACAGACAGTCGAGTCAAGGTCGCGAATCGGCGAGACGTATTTCGGCAACCTTCGATTTTCTACTCCTTTTACATTTCTTTCTCGTGCGTTTCGCCGAGTCTAAAGTCTCCAGGGATGTATACGCGGGATGATAATTGAGAGTCTCGTCTACGTGGATATTTTTGTCCTTGTCTGACAACGTTGCGCTCTTGAAATCCCGTACGCGCGGTGAAAAGTCCCCTGGACTCTCATTTTTTGCATTACGATCGTCCGATAATCCACGACGAATGTCACTTCAAGTTCATTTAACAAAAAATCTCCCGAAGAGAGGCGAGATTTGATCGATTTTGGAACGTTGAAAAAATCCCGTTTACGAGTGACCGCGTCAACATTGTGGCAATGTTAATTCGCAAAATCTCAAAAAGTCAAAAATAATTCTCATCTACAAAACGCCCAAGTCGCGAACGCGAATTTTTATTTCATCGTCGATGAAATCATCAAGGTCAGAAAAAAAAACCGCAGGAAATCATCGCTCACGAGAGTACATCTCGGTGTCAAGCGCCACGCGGCCGTGTGCGACGCGCTCTTTTTCCAAAAAGTAAAGAAATACGAAAAAAACTTCCGATATTTTTTTTTTCACCATAAGATAAACTATAACTCTACGCGTGAGCTGATTCCATCTGCAGGAATCGTCGACGCTCGATCGGGATATTTGCGTGGCATAAATCACGTCGTGTATTCAAAAATAACGTTTTTATTATGGAAAACAAGCTTGAAAATGTACTCTCAACAAGGTTGGACGGAGTGTTTGAAGAAATTCGGCCTGATTCCCAGTGGATAAAAATCGAAACGATGAATTACAAAGTAGCGAGTTGACCCTTCGCAGTTGTCGTGTAAAAAGTCAAATGTTTCCTCCGGTAGCGAATCTATCGGTATAATTCGATAAGAGAAATTGCCTTGAGTCAGAAGCAATCTCGGTAGAATGTTACCGTCCGCGTAGCAGAGAGAGAGAGTACCGAACGAAACCTCGGGCACGAGGTCAAGCTGTTCCCGAGGTATCAGCGTTGCCCGTTCGAAACTGCGGTTGCGGCTTACTCGGTCTTCCGGTAGAGCATGTCTCTCGATAGGTCAAACTCTCGAGGACCCTTGGACATCTGCGATATACTTTATATGTATACACGTGGTACATAAAACAAGTACGGTAAGCTGTGTAGCTATCCAAGCAGGCGACCTAGACTGCGTGCGTCGTTATGCTCCTATCTTCTTGACCCGATCGCCTCGATATTCACAATAATCGATACTCGTTCGTTTAATCAAGCCCATATTCATCACGTGATAACATATACGACGAAGAAGGTTACAGCCTGGATAATGCATTCCCAGCACATATCCTCCGCGGATTCTAATTACTCATGCCTCGATCAAAAGACTATTCCGTAATAAAATCCTAAAATCTTGGCCGCATCACGCGATTACTCCAAGCAACGTTTGAGCTACTCTTTCGGTATAAAACCGAGGTAGTTTCATTTTTTTTTCAAGCACACGTACGTTTTTGGAGATTTTTCCATGGTTTTGAATTTTTTTTCTCGTTAATTTCGAAAATTGTGGAGAATGTTGATTCAAAAAATTCGAAACTGTTGATCATTTGCGTACACGAAAGTTCCTCAATGCGCGAATGATTTTTTTTTATCTGAAAAAGACTCACGAGCGGCAGGAAGAATGGATAAATTCGTTTGGCATAAAAAGGAGTTCTCTAATTGTTTTTCGAATTTTGTTTTATTTAGACAATGTCATCCCTATAAGGATCTAGTTGATACATTCTATTTCAAGTACTTGAACCAAGTACTTGAAATTCGCATTCCATTTCGGGTTTGTTGAAATGGTATCGCTGGATGACCCTTGATAATACATCAGTACCTGTTACTTCCGCTAGAGTCACTAAAGTCGTAAATCGCAGACAATTTACCCGCAATGTACAAAGACTTCGGGGCGACCACATTTGACGCGTGTCGAAGCTCTAAACCGGTATAATCGATTTGGCAACGATGAGGAATGTCGAGTGAATACTTTTAAAACGTCTCGTTCCTTCGTTTAATTGTACGCTTTATATGACAAAGCATTTGGTTCCATCGGATATGCGAGTGAGAACAGTAGGTGTCGGAGTGACATACGCACTTTGGGCGGGGGGCAAAGCCCAGAACGATAACGGACAGTCTCCGCAACGTGTATTTCGGCAAAAGCGGAAATGAGCCGGGCGTGTATATGCAAATCCTACGTATTACAAAGGAGCAAGCGATTGAACGAACGACATCGAGGTACCGTAACCTCGTTACAGGGCTATACTACCGTTGCGTGTACCATCAGCGTGCAAACCAAGACCAACGAGTTCCATTCACCGACACTGCAGGAAATCCTAGCCTCGTCAATGTCCACATCCGGCTGAGTTGTCGTACGTGTTAATTTCAAATAACTGACCCCTATTGGGGGTTCCTTGTAGGATGTTTCGGACGTGAAACTCGACGACCACCGGCGGCAGTGGCGTCTCCCGAAGGTTATCTCGATGGACCCTCCGGAACGGTTGTATGTATGCAGAGATGTTTATAAAACACTGCCATTTCGACAAGAGCCTGATTTCTCTGTACTAAACGGTCGCTGGCTGCTTTTGAGGGATAAAGGCCCGATGTGAGGAAAAAAAGATTGCAAGTGAGAGAGAATTTCTTGAGAGAATAAAACCGAAAACATGAGGTATAAAAAGAATGACAGAAAAACATATTCGTCATAGTCTACTTGTGTCCACTGCGACCCCTCCCCTTTCTCTCTCGTGATGTGAGCAGTTTAGTGGCTTCATCCTCGCCAGCCTTCCGAAACCGAATCAACGAGTACAGCTGAAGGAAATATCGTCACGAGATAAAACTGTAATCCCTCGATGAGTAATTGATCTGTCGACTTTTATGGAATATTTCAATGCTATCTATAAATAACACTGAGGAAAACTTGCTCGTGTATTGAAACGGTCATTTTGGAATAAAGATGGTATAGCTGTCCATTATTATAGAACGACGATATGTGTAGCGACAGTGTTTTTTTTGCGAAACAGTCGTGAAATACACAAAACTTCATTTTCTTTGAAAGATTCACTGATGAAGGATGAATGCCACAAATTTTTTGCAAAGCAGTTGGATTACGCGACACATTGGAGAAGCTCATCCATTTTACGAGATGCCGGAACAAAGAAGTTATTAACCTGAAGCTTGTCACCAATCGGCATGATTCGTCCGAGAAAAAAGCCCCCAGTTTAAAAAAAAAAAGAAATATTTTTATTTCCATCTCCGGCAGTCACAATAATCGCGGAATGAACGATCCTAACGCTTAGGTTGTCAATGGTAAAGTCTCGGAAGCTTGGTAAATCGCAACAGTAGAAAAAATCCGTTAATAGTCGCTGCATCAACTTCCTATCTTCGACGGAAACTTTTTTGCAGAGCCTGAACCTGAGAATATGTACACTGCGTCTGCGGACGTTTGATAATTTCTTCATAAACTTGCTCGATATATTCGAACCGCCGCGGTCCACGATGATAAAGAACCGTGGCCAATGATGCAAACACAATTGACCTAGCCCAGGTGGTATCCAAGACCCTGACAGTTTGGTAATGACCGCAATTGAACGTAACAAAGTATTAAGTGCAACTACGCGGATTAACCAGTGGTGCGTTGTAACAAGGCGATGGACGAAAAAACCAATTTGAGCCGCGACACCGCTAATGTGTAGTAATAAGAACGATGATAACGTTGCGAAAACCAGAACAAAAATTCTGTACCATTGATACGCTGGAGTAGACACCGCGTTCTTCCGACCAGAGTTGCAAGCGGTGTTTGCGCCTAACGTCGTTCACGATAATTCCACTACGATCGATCGATCAAGCATTCGTTTATTTTCTCATTTATGGAGTTGGCACTTTCGAGTTTTTCCACGGAAATATTTGTATCAAGGATGTATATGGTATATGGCACCCATAGTCTAAACGAAACATGATCCTGGAGCATCGTTGGACCTCAACGAGAATCCGAGTTTGTCGATTTTTAACACTGAATTTTCCGGAAATCTCATTATACTTTCTTTCTTTTTTCTCAAGTGTCGTAATTGCGAAAAATTGCTTGAAAACATTTAGCAAATCATAGAACGTCGACGATAAGAAAAGTTTACCGTATATTTCGTTGGATTCCAACGATGCAAGCTTCGAAATCTCAACGAAACCGAAGTAGCATGAGAATTTCGTGTAGTTAGGAATGCCATAAAAATCTGAAAAAAATCAGTCGTATGTAACATACCGAGCACAGTAATTTTCGATGATATAACAATATTAAAAAGTTGATGACAAATTGTTGAAAAACAATATGCTCAAAGTAAACGTCGAAACTTTTTTCTTTTCGTGCTAAGATAATTCGTTGATTTTTTTTAAATGCACTTCAATTTTTTAAAAATATAATCGGCATTTTGAAATTTTTTGTTTAATTTTGAAAAAATTAAAAAAGATTAAAAGTTAATTTATCATTTCTCGTACATAAAGGTTTCCCATTACTTGTGAGCAATTTCCGATTCACAACGAGCGGTTGTCGTTTGTACAATCTTAAAGAAAATTGGAAAAAAGTAATTTCAAAATACCGACAAAATTTTGATAAAATTCAAGGGCAAAAATTCAATTCAATAAGAGAAAAGAAGTTCACCGTTTGCTTTCAGAATTTGTTTTTTTTAATGACTTTTTAATGCTGTTATTGATTACGATTGATTTTTTCAGATTTTTGTAGTATTGCTAGGTACACGAAATTCTCCTCCCACTTCGGTTCTATTGAGACAATGGGTGCCATACGTCTTTAAGGAAGTGGCGATGTAACATTCGAGATTTCATTCAAAAGCCCAAGGTTCTCGGCTGAAAAATTGATTGTTCTCAACAGTATGAATCCTTTGATAAATCTAAAAAAGGGAGTATTTATCTATTTTCATGCAGCATACCTTCTGTCGCTGCAAAATTTTACATTCACGATATACTGCAACGATTTTCGAAAGAACAGTGGGAAACTGTGTGATAAGGAAGTTGTAGTGTTACAGTCAAGCTATCGACTCAAAAGTAGGTATACACGCTGCATTCCAGATCCTACGCCAGATTTTTTTCATTTGCAGTAACGTCGTAGATTTTTTGATGCACAAATTGTCATTCGACAAACGGTTTTCGGTAACTAACACGAGACACTTGTGAAACAATTAATTGTTTTCAAGATGGAAAATGGAATAAATCAAACAAGGTATTTGAAAATATTTACTCGGCTTTTTTTTGTATTTTTTTCATTTCACGATGTATTCGCACACCCCTAGTTTCTAGATTTTTTATGTTGCTGACAGAGATGAACATATATATCGAAATTGAGCAATTGTTTTCTCCGGGTAATTGATTTTTAATGAAAAAGTATATTATTCGTAAGTAGAATATTTTGACACACGATAGATATTTATTTTTCACTGTCCATGGTACTTCAACATTATAATAGTACAAAGAAACGAATTCTAATCGAAGAGTAATCAATCATTCGTTGTAATCCAGATAAAATCGATAGAAGAAATTCCTTTTCGTACTTTTCACGACCAAATACCGAGTAAATGAATTCAAACAAGCTATTCCGTATATCCGTCATAAATGATCGATTTATTCGTGAGAATAAACAAACGAAATAATCCCGAATGTATCCACACACATACACGTGTAATGAGGCAATTAACGAGTGACCACGATAAATTTCCGTGCACCTTTTTGCATATATTAAATACCAGCGATGTGTGAATTTATCGCGAGACGTTAAAGAAACCACGAGGGTGTGCAATAATTCGCCCGAAATTTTATTGCCTCGAGAATTCGACTCGTGTGACGCGAAATTGCGATAAACGCTCGCATTCGTCGAGAATGGATGAAACGCGCGCGGACGACTCGTCGTTAAAATCATAACGCGAAATTCCTCCATGTTGTTCGATCGTTCGAAGATGGAAAACGTTTTCTGCGGAATACTTTGCGCGTTAAGGACCAAACGCCGAAGGATAATAATAGAGAATGAAAGTTCTTTAACGAGAGTACAATCATGTTAAAAGTTGAATTTTACGAGGGCAAACGATGCAGAAGCGGAGAAACTGCTCGGCCAACTTTTAACTTGCAACTTTTTCGATGTACTCGTCGCATCTTTATTGCTTCTGCTTTTACTCGGACAATGTGTATTACGAAACAGTATAACAAACGTATTCCGCTATAAATTAAGGTCTGCATTAACGAAACACCAGCGTTTAAGATCAATTTCGAGATACATAACTCTGCAACGAAGGATAATGAAGAAAGACGCAATAATAGTCGTTTCATCGGCGAATAAAAATACGATTTTAATGAAGCGAGGATAACGTTACAAGCTCGCGTTTGGTAAACCCTGAAAATTTACGAGTTCCTCTCCCTTTCAGCTATACAGATATATATATATTCGATCGTTCGATGAAAGATGAGACGAAATACAAAAGTGAGCATCTCTCATAAATTCGACATTGAAGATTTTGCGGGAAATATTAACGAGAAAGATATCTACCACAGTGATTTCATACTCGTTTCAATTTCGTAATCGGAGAAGCCAAAGAAGTGGGAAAGCGAGACAGCGAGAGACAGAGAAAATTTAAAAAGTTCGAAGATTCAGTCTCCCACCGCTCGAAGATTTCTCATCTCAAATCGGCACAGCGAGATGCTCCGACCGGTTAAACTCAACGTCAAACGTTATACTCTCTCGGCTTGTATGAGGAAAGGAGAAGCGTACAATGTATTTGGGTCCTTTAAAATGTGTTACAAGAACGTTTGCCCCGACCGACGTTATAATGGCACAGCGCGGTGCATCATCTCACACGGAGCTTGGAAAGTAAGACAAGGATTTGTCGTGAGAGTGAGTGAGGTTCGGCCGGAGCAAGAGGCCGTAGGTGTAAAGAGAGAAGCGAACCTACAGAGCTCCTTGCACCATTCTTATACGTATCACGAACGCAGAAAATTGCCGTTGCAAGATACATCTTTTTTTAATCAACAGATCAATGCGATATATTTTCAACCTCTGGTGAGACAAAAAATGAACAAAGATAGGTGGGGAAAACAAAATTTGTAGACCCCTGTCGTCTGCTGGGTGTCGGAAACCGATAAAGAACGTCAAAGGGGAACGCGATAGAATCTCCAATCGTTCGAAATTGGGAGGAAATTTTGAGATAAATTGTTCTGTTCAAAAGCATATCATGAGGATTTAGTATTTTACGGTTTTTCGATAATACCGGTAAAAAAAAAGTCAACGTTATCTTGTCATTTTTTTTTTCTCAAAATCGAACGGTATCAAAAAAACGATAATATTTCACCGAGATTCATAGAAATTATGTCAACGAAAAAATTTAACATCACTTCTTATACACGTCTCGTATCTAAGGTTAGTTTTTATGGACATTTTTTTGAAATCGTTGATAACAGAGTGCTTAAAATGTGGAAAAGTTTGAATAGAATCAGCCAGGTGTGAAAAATGAATTTTATTTCGGAAAGATAACTAAAGCTCTCACAGGGAAATCAAGTATCTTCCGAATTTGAGACAACGGACCTTGCTGAATAATTGCCGAGACAAATCTGATGTGTGTGAAGCTGGACCAGCTTCACACACTTTTTGTTTTTTCAAAAAACGAAAATTGTGCTGAATCCTGCTCGATTTGTGCCGCAAACAAGATTGAAAAGCTTGAAGATTGAAAAAATCTAACAGTCTAAAAAAAAAGACGCCCGATCGTTATGAAAAAAGCAAAAGGATCTTCGTGTCACGGTCGTGGATATAGTCGACCGTAGGTGGAATAAGAGAGGGAATGAGATTTCACGATGGAGAGAAAAGAGAACTAATCCGCGAGAGCTTGAGCACAAAGAGGAGATAATCATTTTTTCTCCTTCTCTCGTTTGCAGAGTACTCGCGCATTGTTCTTTTGAATTGGCCTACTTTGAATCGCGAGCTTCGTATGTAATTGTCCGACGACAATCGGAGATTCCGTGTCACCAAGAGTGAACCAGAAGCTCAAATCCGAGCGTCGGGTTTCCGTGTCACGCCATTTCTTTTTCGGGCTTTAGAATCGAACCCAAGGAATCGGGGAAATACATCCACAAAATAATACAAAAATGGCATCATAAACTAGAACGAAATAATGATCAAATTCAGTAACGGTCGAGTGAAATGCGTTTTATTAAAGATATTTGAAAAAAAAAAAAGATTTTATTCGAATTTTACGTATCGTTGCGTCCCGACCTTTACAAGGGCAAACATTCAATGCGAGAGAAAAATACTGTTGAATAACACTCGACATCGAGGGAAAAAATCGTAATCCTGCTTGTTGGAACTTGCGTTCCAACAGTGTAAACATCGCGTCTGTTGCAATTGCCATTTAAAGTTCATCGGATGGTCAAGTTTTCATCGTTCAAACGGAACGTGCGTTTAGATTTTCCCCCATCACTCGTTGATGTTTTTCAAAATGGGAAACTTGTGACACACGGTAGTGTGAAGAACTGCGATAAATATCAATGTCGAAAAACGAAACAAACTGAGTTTCACCTCATCGCGACCTTCGTTTGACACACTGGGGTACAAAACACACCACACGCCTTAATTTCCTTAAAACGAAATGTACGATAAGGTTCTTTTTTATCGTCGATTTTCTACGACTTGCTGAATATTTTCGAGCAATTTTTCCGAAATTATGGCACTTGTGAAAAAAGAAAGAAAATATAGCGAAAATTCGGGAAAATGCAACGTTAAAAATAGAGAAAATGCGAATTTTCGTCGAGGTCCGACGATGCAAACTTCACGATCATTAATTCATTTAAAGAAATGGGTTCTGCAGCGACTTCCGTCATTGGTTCTATCAGGATACCACGACACTTTCAAGCTAATAGCATCAAGAAAGGGTTAAATCCAGACCCTCCAGAAGAGAGATAACCTCCATAAAGAGAATCAACCAAACCGCGACAGTTCGATCGCATAATAAGGTACACGTACGTTTATTCGTTCTGTGTATACCGCTGTCGAGATACTGACATTTGACACAAAGGATATAACGGTAAGAAAAATGTGGTACAAAGTGAGATACGCATCGGAGTTCAGGCGTACGCCACAGGGATGAATGAAATATATGTCCTGTTTTCACGTATACAGTCAGGTATTAACCCAGGGAGTATTGACCAAAAAAGCAGCTGAAAAAGAGCAGAAAACTTGAACAAGTAATCAACAGACTCTCATCCTCAGCACGTATTCTTCGTAAAAGTAGCATTTGCGTATATTATTTTTATGAAATTAAACGAAAAGCGATGAGTAGCTAAATTATTGCAAGAAAAAATAGACGGGAGAAAGAAAATGATTTCGTGAACCTGGCTCAAAACTACCATTCGAGGACAAACGTTCGAAGGAGGAAATGTGATTTGCGCACAAAGGAAATTAATCTCATCGTTCGTTCGTTGGCTAACGACTTTCAATCAATTAATTGCCGAATTATGGGAAAAGTGCAAGTGCGCTGCTGCCATCTCTCGGAAGTTTCGACAAACCTTTACTCGATCGAAACGTAATTCGGTCGGTAAGGTTGTTAGCTCAGCTCCAAGTGCCTTTGCACCTTCGATTTAATGATGCCACTGAATTATTATCGATCATTCATTATCAATCATGAAGATCGCTGTAACAACAGCAACGGAAACAACAATAACAACAGCGATAACAATAAATTGCAAAAAATGGAAAGGAAAGTCTTACATCAGGGGGTGACGATTTTTGTTTATTATTCGATCGCGATCATATCTCGTATCATAAAAAGATAAACGAAAGTGAATGGACCCAAACACTCGGTGTGGGTCTTGAGCCACAATGGAACATCGTGTACACACATGCGTAATGCGCGCATGCATGATAAGTGTACGAAAAGCGAGAGAAGACGATTCTGCGAGATATACACGCCGAAATTGCAAAGGGAGCGCCTTTCTAACTAATTCAACCAACAGGCTTCAAAAGCCAGCGTACAATACTGGATACCCTGCTCCGCAGGGAACGAGATGAGGGCTATTTCCATCGTTACCAAAGTTTGACGCTCCTTCGTACGATTGAGAAGCGCAAAGCGAACAACCGGGTTTCGCCGCAATGTCGCTCATCGAAGGTTCGAAAAAAAAGATCGATAATCATTTTTCCCGATCAACTTTGTTGTTGGATGATTTTTCAATGCTACATTAAATCGTTACCAAAGTTTGACGCTCCTTCGTACGATTGAGAAGCGCAAATCGAACAACCGAGTTCCGCCGCAATGCCGCTCATCGGAGGTTCGAAAAAAAAGATCAATAATCATTTTTCCCGATCAACTTTGTTGTTGGATGATTTTTCAATGCTACATTAAATCGTTACCAAAGTTTGACGCTCCTTCGTACGATTGAGAAGCGCAAAGCGAACAACCGGGTTCCGCCGCAATGCCGCTCATCGGAGGTTCGAAAAAAAAGATCAATAATCATTTTTCCCGATCAACTTTGTTGTTGGATCATTTTTCAATGCTACATTAAATCGTTACCAAAGTTTGACGCTCCTTCGTACGATTGAGAAGCGCAAATCGAACAACCGAGTTCCGCCGCA
Organism: Heteropelma amictum; assembly: GCA_959613375.1. Lineage (NCBI taxonomy): Eukaryota > Metazoa > Arthropoda > Insecta > Hymenoptera > Ichneumonidae > Heteropelma > Heteropelma amictum. The sequence goes on from OY390723.1 coordinate 13,526,843, forward strand.
ATGCCGCTCATCGGAGGTTCGAAAAAAAAGATCAATAATCATTTTTCCCGATCAACTTTGTTGTTGGATCATTTTTCAATGCTACATTAAATCGTTACCAAAGTTTGACGCTCCTTCGTACGATTGAGAAGCGCAAAGCGAACAACCGGGTTCCGCCGCAATGCCGCTCATCGGAGGTTCGAAAAAAAATATCAATAATCATTTTTCCCGATCAACTTTGTTGTTGGATCATTTTTCAATGCTACATTAAATCGTTACCAAAGTTTGACGCTCCTTCGTACGATTGAGAAGCGCAAATCGAACAACCGAGTTCCGCCGCAATGCCGCTCATCGGAGGTTCGAAAAAAAAGATCAATAATCATTTTTCCCGATCAACTTTGTTGTTGGATCATTTTTCAATGCTACATTAAATCGTTACCAAAGTTTGACGCTCCTTCGTACGATTGAGAAGCGCAAAGCGAACAACCGGGTTCCGCCGCAATGCCGCTCATCGGAGGTTCGAAAAAAAATATCAATAATCATTTTTCCCGATCAACTTTGTTGTTGGATCATTTTTCAATGCTACATTAAATCGTTACCAAAGTTTGACGCTCCTTCGTACGATTGAGAAGCGCAAAGCGAACAACCGGGTTTCGCCGCAATGTCGCTCATCGAAGGTTCGAAAAAAAAGATCGATAATCATTTTTCCCGATCAACTTTGTTGTTGGATGATTTTTCAATGCTACATTAAATCGTTACCAAAGTTTGACGCTCCTTCGTACGATTGAGAAGCGCAAAGCGAACAACCGGGTTCCGCCGCAATGCCGCTCATCGGAGGTTCGAAAAAAAAGATCAATAATCATTTTTCCCGATCAACTTTGTTGTTGGATGATTTTTCAATGCTACATTAAATTGTCGGTGCGAAAAGCAGGAATGTTTTCTCCGGTAAACTCGCACGCTCCGAGTCGCCGCAAATATTGCGTGATTGTATTTTGTATAGTTCCGATATAATCGATGCTTTCATTACGCAAGATTCGATTACCCAAGTATCTTATTCATCGGTTGTTTGATTGTTGCCTTTTTTATCCGTAATTATACGAATATGACGTAAAAAAGCGATATAAGATTTTTTAATGATAAAATCATATCGATATAGCGAATTACCATCGTCCCAAGCCCAAAGCAATAATTATGAATAATGAATAAATACCGAGCGCATGAAGCGATTAAACAGGACGTGAAATCGAACTGAAGCGCACTACAAACTCGGATCATTTCGCAAAACCCGTACTGAATCAAAAATCCATTCTGGATCTCGATTCAAAAAAGAATTGTGCTTACTTAAAAAATTAAAGGACAGAGCAATTTTCGGGATCAGATGGAAAATGCATTGCGCAATGTTTTTCGGACTCAATTGCACGAATGAGCGATGAAAAAAGGAGGCGATAGCTATGTATCGCCTCTCCAATAATTCCCTGCTTCAAACGATATAAACAAATTACGCAAGAGGCTTATTATTACCTCAAGTTTCATCTCGCGGAGGCCTCGATACTTCAAAAGCACGGACAACCCCTCCCCCCTTGCCCTCGACGTTTCTCGAGCCTCTCGATGATAAATATTTGAAAATTGCTCGACGGAAAGAAGACAAAATTAACGTCGATTGGAGACGCTCGAAAAAATCTGTGTACGTAACACGCGTTCATTCAAATAATTCACAATCTCTCGCTTCTCGTGAAGAGGACAGATAATCGGAAAATCATTTTTAATTTATCATTAAAATTATTTGATAATTCGAATGACGTCATTCGAGTGTTTGTCCCATGATAGGAACAGATGATCACGTGTTACGCATGGACAGCACGTTTTAATACGTCGAACATTTTGAGAACGACGCAGACGTCGATTAAATCCGACAGAACTCGAAAAAAAACCTCCTGGTAAATTTGTAGCAAAGATGAACTCTCGCTAAAGTAACACGTGTAATTGTGACGTTTCGCGGCATCAATTTTGTTTTTATTCATTTATACATGAATAATTGATAATAATTTATAATTGTGCATCGATTTATGTGTACATATTTCTTCCCCCAATCTCGGCAATACGACTGTTGGTGTAAATGAACAATTGGTCGAAAAAAAAACAAATCTCCGGTTTCACGAGCCTGTTTGATCAACTTTCTCTCAGGAATTATATTCCGAATTTTAGTTTTCATAAGACAGTCAGACAGTCAGAATTTTGGCACTGGCATTTCAGATTCTTTCTTACTTTCTTGAAATTTTTGAAACTGTGCGGATAAATCAAAATCACGCTCGAATACGAAGAACAATCTGATCTTGAAAAATTCGACGGAACTTGAAAAAAAACCTCCTGGTAAATTTGTAGCAAAGACGAACTCTCGCTAAAGTAACACGTGTAATTGTGACGTTTCGCGGCATTAATTTTGTTTTTATTCATTTATACATTAATAATTGATAATAATTTATTATTGTGTATCGATTTATGTGTACATATTTCTTCCCCCAATCTCGGCAATACGATTGTTGGTGTAAATGAACAATTGGTCGAAAAAAAAACAAATCTCCGGTTTCACGAGCCTGTTTGATCAACTTTCTCTCAGGAATTATATTCCGAATTTTAGTTTTCATAAGACAGTCAGACAGTCAGAATTTTGGCACTGGCATTTCAGATTCTTTCTTACTTTCTTGAAATTTTTGAAACTGTGCGGATAAATCAAAATCACGTTCGAATACGAAGAACAATCTGATCTTGAAAAATTCGACGGAACTTGAAAAAAAACCTCCTGGTAAATTTGTAGGAAAGATGAACTCTCGCTAAAGTAACACGTGTAATTGTGACGTTTCGCGGCATTAATTTTGTTTTTATTCATTTATACATTAATAATTGATAATAATTTATTATTGTGTATCGATTTATGTGTACATATTTCTTCCCCCAATCTCGGCAATACGATTGTTGGTGTGAATGAACAATTGGTCGAAAAAAAAACAAATCTCCGGTTTCACGAGCCTGTTTGATCAACTTTCTCTCAGGAATTGTATTCCGAATTTTAGTTTTCATAAGATAGTCATTTCTGTCCACGCGTTCCGCACACGTTTCGCATCGCCGCGCACGGAGTATTTTCAAAAAATTCTCTCGCATTTCGTCGTTTGGAATTTCGACAAAAACTCCGAATCTTGGCACTGGCATTCCAGATTCTTTCTAACTTTCTTGAAATTTTTGAAACTGTGCGGATAAATCAAAATCACGTTCGAATACGAAGAAAGAAAATGTTGCCCGTACTTGAAATCGATTTTTTCCGAAATTAACCGCGATCACTTGACGGATCATGTGTGTTTGTATAAACAAACGTATGTTAAAAAAAGGAATCTCTCAAGGATGTTGAGTGCAAAATCGAAAATGATGATGAAATTCTGAAAATTTTCTGTATCATTGCATGAAATGATCAACCGGTCCTGTAAAAATTTCACGACGATTAGGAAGCTCGTTATTGAAATATTAATATTAGAAAATTAGTCATTTCGATTCGAGGGACTCAACGTCCTTAAAAACTGAAAACGCCACGATGAACCTTGTTTTTTTCTTTGTTTTACTCGTTTCGTGTTTTTATTGTTTGTGTTTATCGTCCCGTAGGCCCAGCGTGACAGGTTCGACCGTATGCCAGACACTCTTATTTTCAGCCTCAGCTCTTACGAATATATGCTCGGCGAATGCGCGCCTTTCAAGTGGTCTATAAAGAGTAAAGACTCGTGATAAATTGAACGTACGTCAAAGGTCTATTCAATTAAAAGCTGATATTTCCTATAGATCAAAGTTTCTCAGAGCGTCTCGTGCGATATTGGAAAATAATGCTATCTTGACGTGAAGAGACTAAAAAAATTAATGAATCAATAAAAAAAACAGTGACATAAGCTGCGTATGAGGTAAATAAGTCTTAACTCAAACAGCAATCGATTACTGCTTAATAATTTATCCTACACGTGTACCCATAAATATATGTATTGTAAGTATCGAGAGAGGCTCGACAGAGTCTGCTGCTCGAGGACAAGCAATTGCGCCAAGTTTTGTAGATGCCCGGAGCGTTTTCAAAGGTGTAGTAGAAGTTGACACAATAATCATAAAATTTTATTACTCACACGTACGTCGCCACGTGCTTTCGTAAATACTATAATCAACGCACGCGGCATCCTTTCCAGCCTCGATAATGCGAATGTAAAACAAAATAAAGGAAAACGGTAATGCGAGAGCTATGGAAATCGACGTTAATTATCGATATATTCTCCGTCATGGCGATGCGCATCGCCTGCAACGAGGGACGAATAAAAGGAAAAAGAAACCGTCGGGATTATTCAGAGCTCGAAAATTCGACGACGAAAACGTCGATCCATTTTGTGTATTATGAAAATAACCGCTTTGGCACGTTTTTAATTACATTTTATCCGATTTTTGGAAGGCTTCGCTCGGTATAGTACGAGAATTACAAAAAAAAACACACACACAACACGCTGCTTGCGGGTGCAAAAAAAAGGCGACAACGCGACCCTACGACATCGAAGTTTGCACCGCCAAAGCTCAACGAAAATACGCGTTTTCCGAATTTTCGTTACGGATATATATTTTTTCCTGATTCTTTATGTTATGTTTTCTAAAATGGTAAAAAAACGAGAAAAAATCGCACGATAAAAAGAAAATTATCGCGCCTCGAGCTGCTGAAATACCGTGCGCGGAGTACAGAGACAAAAAGAGGGTTATAGAAATGGACAAAAATTGGGAATACAAACAGATAAGTGGAGAAGGGGAAGAAACGTGGGTCACACTGAGATGAGAATGTTTCACCGGGACATAAGCTACACGCATGAATCTCCTCGAGAAGAATAGAAATGTTCGCCAAAAAATTCAATATCAAATGATTCATAAAAAATTAACGAATAATTGTATTTTATTCCCAAAATTGTGCTGATTGTTTGAAAAGAGTAAAATCACAAAAAAACTGTTGATTCTCGTACGACTCTCGAAATCCAAATAACTGTAGAAAACGAAAACGACTTTCAGACGTTCAAAGTATACTCGGCGATCCCTACAAATCCTTTTCGTATTGAAAAAATTGAAAACCGAATAAACGGTATATAAAGTATCACGTGTTTTTTTTTTATGCACACTTTGGAATATAGCGAAAGAGCGAGGTAGAAATTTTCAATGTATAAAACATTCTGTCAAACCGGATAAAGTGATGAAAAAAGTGGAGAATTTTATCGTGGGACTATACCGGGGGCGTAGCGTCACTCACGAGGAAGAAGGACGTGATGAATAATTCATATTGGCGTGCGACGACTCGCTGAGATTTACAGCGATGCTCTCGCGTCGTCTTCGAGTTGCACGCTGCAAAAATGCAGGGAAAACTCTCGAAACACGTGGTAACTCTGGCAATAGAAAATTAATCTACACCTCATTCTTTCGTGTGCACTTGGAACAATGAAAAAAAAACTCTCGCGCGTTTCAGAGAGTTTGGTCGAAGGCAACTTGCTGAAGAACATGTCCACGTTGGAAAATTGTTCGTGTTTTACATAGACATACACATTATTCGTTTAATTAAATAACAAGAATTTAAATCGTAGTCAATTTATTAATTTAAATTCTTCACTTTGAAAAAAAAATCTTGAACGCTGCGAGACGAAAGATTTCGAGAAAAAAGTCCTTTGCCATACAAAATTGAGGTGCTTTCGGCTGATAACGCAAATGCCAGTAAACTAAAATATATGTGCATATATTTTCGAGTACCCGATTTTGTTCCTCCGAAATTCACGGAAATAATTCATCGTATCGTCAAATGTTGACATATAAACGATTTAACGACATTAATAATTATGTTCCAATTGAAGCTCGATGGACATATCCATTACAGGTAAAATAAAAAAAAATAAAAATCGTAGAAACAAACAGCAAGAAATGTTCGTTATTAATTTATTAATTTAAATGCTTCACTTTGAAAAAAAATCTTGAACGCTGCGAGACGAAAGACTTCGAGAAAAAAGTCCTTTGCCATCCATAATTCAGGTGCTTTCAGATGATAACGCGAATGCCAGTAAACTAAAATATATGTGCATATATTTTTAAGTACCCGATTTTGTTCCTCCGAAATTCACGGAAATAATTCATCGTATCGTCAAATGTTGACATATAAACGATTTAACGACATTAATAATTATGTTCCAATTGAAGCTCGATGGACATATCCATTACAGGTAAAATAAAAAAAAATAAAAATCGTAGAAACAAACAGCAAGAAATGTTCGTTATTAATTTATTAATTTAAATGCTTCACTTTGAAAAAAAATCTTGAACGCTGCGAGACGAAAGACTTCGAGAAAAAAGTCCTTTGCCATCCATAATTCAGGTGCTTCCGGATGATAACGCAAATGCCGGTAAACTAAAATATATGTGCATATATTTTTGAGTACCCGATTTTGTTCCTCCGAAATTCACGGAAATAATTCATCGTATCGTCAAATGTTGAAATATAAACGATTTAACGACATCAATAATTATGTTCCAATTGAAGCTCGATGGACATATTTATTACAGGTAAAAAAAAAAATAAAAATCGTGCAAACAAACAACACGAAATGTTCTTTATTAATTTATTAATTTAAACCCTTCACTTTGAAAAAAAATCTTGAACGCTGCGAGACGAAAGACTTCGAGAAAAAAGTCCTTTGCCATCCATAATTCAGGTGCTTTCAGATGATAACGCGAATGCCAGTAAACTAAAATATATGTGCATATATTTTTAAGTACCCGATTTTGTTCCTCCGAAATTCACGGAAATAATTCATCGTATCGTCAAATGTTGACATATAAACGATTTAACGACATTAATAATTATGTTCCAATTGAAGCTCGATGGACATATCCATTACAGGTAAAATAAAAAAAAATAAAAATCGTAGAAACAAACAGCAAGAAATGTTCGTTATTAATTTATTAATTTAAATGCTTCACTTTGAAAAAAAATCTTGAACGCTGCGAGACGAAAGACTTCGAGAAAAAAGTCCTTTGCCATCCATAATTCAGGTGCTTCCGGATGATAACGCAAATGCCGGTAAACTAAAATATATGTGCATATATTTTTGAGTACCCGATTTTGTTCCTCCGAAATTCACGGAAATAATTCATCGTATCGTCAAATGTTGAAATATAAACGATTTAACGACATCAATAATTATGTTCCAATTGAAGCTCGATGGACATATTTATTACAGGTAAAAAAAAAAATAAAAATCGTGCAAACAAACAACACGAAATGTTCTTTATTAATTTATTAATTTAAACCCTTCACTTTGAAAAAAAATCTTGAACGCTGCGAGACGAAAGACTTCGAGAAAAAAGTCCTTTGCCATCCATAATTCAGGTGCTTTCGGATGATAACGCAAATGCCGGTAAACTAAAATATATGTGCATATATTTTTGAGTACCCGATTTTGTTCCTCCGAAATTCACGGAAATAATTCATCGTATCGTCAAATGTTGAAATATAAACGATTTAACGTCATTAATAATTATGTTCCAATTGAAGCTCGATGGACATATCCATTACAGATAAAATAAAAAAAATAAAAATCGTAGAAACGAACAACACGAAATGTTCTTTATGTGATAATGGCATACAATCGAACGGAAATCGTGAATCAAGTCGCTGAATCGCGAAGAATTTCTTTAGTCCTTCGAAAGGAGAGTGCACGTGCGTTATCGGTTGCACAAGAAAAGAACGCGCCCAGTGTCAAGTTTCGCGTTTTCTCAGTGCGACGTTCGATCGTCACAGCTTGTCGAATCGTTGCATGCAACTTCGATATTTGTACCAACGAGTTTTCACAACTATTTTTTGTTATTTCAACGACTATAATAATAATAATAATATCAATATTTCGTAAAAATTTTGGTTTTCGAGTGATACGAGAAGCATCCGAATATTCTAAATATTGAGGCAAGATTGGGAAATTATAAACACGTAAATTTTCTGCCGCAACGCACATCGTGTACGTAGATTACATAAAAAATGAATTTTTCAAAAATATCTTTCATTACGAGAGTCTCGGAATTGACAGAGCTTTGAGATGCAACGTTCGCGAAACTAACTTTTTCGAATCAACGTCCCGAATAATAATACCAATAAGGAGACAAAAAATACTGATTTGTACTTTGATGATGAAACATGGGACCTTTTTTCTAATACCATACGACACTTCCACAGTCAATGTTTTAGTGAATCATAAAAAAAAATCATTCAATCTTTCTCAAAAATGCAAAATTGAAATTGCCTCGTGTTTTTTTTTCAGATAAACTTTTTTCCAAATTCTCCACGATGTAGACCAATTTTGCAAAATCCGCAGAGCGATTTGTTCCTATTTCCGGTGCTTGATTCACGGAAATCTGTGTTACAGTAGCTAAGATTTTTTTTTTTCATAATCGAAAAAAGACGAAAAATTCGTTTTCCACCCTTCTTACGGTAAATCACCCCCTGACTCAGTCGGAGTGATCGAGGATCTTATATTAAATTTTGAGAAAATTCGATCGACTCACCGGAACATAGACGAACCGCTTCGAATCACGTGACCGAAAGACGAACACCTGACGAAGAAAAAGGAGAGAAAATATTATTATCCTATTACTCGTCTCTATGCTCATCTCGTATTTCTTTCGAGAATAATCTTCCTTTTTTCGCGCACAATTGAACGCATCAAAATATTCCACTCGCGATCAACGACCGCGCCTTATCGACGATTCTCCGGTGAATACGGACATACCTCGAGTACCGCGTGAATTACTCACATGCCCGCGACACATATTTTTCATTATAAAATGTTCACTCTGTACGCGCATCGTTCGATCGCGCAATTTTTATTTATTATTTTCCTTTACCTCGATCGTATTTATATCGCCGTATATTCACTCGAAAAGCGCGATCGGAGAAACAGAGTTACGCAAAACACGAAACAGTGTCGTGTTTTCGGAACGTCACGCGTGGAAAAGCCTGTACATTGAATTCGTATTAAGCGGATACGCAAAAAGTATCGAAATTACGTGAAAAGTCTGCTGAAACGCTCGAGAAAGCGAAAATTCTACTTTCTTTATATACAGCAATCCGACAACGCTCACGACGATCATTTGAAGGTCAATGACATAGCCAGACACATTTTTTCATTGTAAACGAAATAGCTTTATTGATTGTAACGGTTTCACTTTTTCTGCTAATGCGATTCGATGATTGTGACTGTAATATGAGGAAAACGAGTTTATTGGGATTGTATATCGTAATGAAGTTGCTGGGAAACGCAGTCAGTACTTGGTTCGATATTATGAACGTTTTACAAAAGAAAAAAAGAAGAAAAGAGCGAATTAATTTGCCAGCACTTTTCGCGTTTGCTGAAGGAAATTGAATCTCGCTTGGTTCCCCCGTTTCGTACAAATTACGAATGCCGTTTCCGGAGTAATCACAGTGAACCGCACCGATATATATTTAAACATTCCTGAAACCGTACGAGCGGTCAAAATGAAACATTGATTGGCTAATCTAAAACCGAGGCGTAATGTACTTTTTAATCATGTATGTTCGGAAATTGGATGCGAATTTCGAGGACTCAACGATGGAACAAAGTACCAATACCACATTGATTTCGGATTGCGATCGTGTCAAGAACTTATAAACGAATTCTTTAAAAAGAAAAAAATCGAAAATCATCCGGACAATTTATTGTCCTTTCGTAGGGAATAAATTCATTAATTGTTCGGAAAACCCATGAATTTTTTCATCATTGCATTTTTTTTGTAAATTTTGAATAATTAAAAATGAAATTCATATTATTAATACGTAATTCTCGTGCAGAAAGACGCGTCATCGCGGAGGAAATTTCTGTCCCATTAAGCGTTAAAAAAATGCATGCATTTTTTTGTACGATTTTGGCAAAATTCGCATTTTAACGCCATGGCCAAGAAATTCGCATCCTCTATCTTGGTTTCGTCGGAATTGTACCTCCAGATATCCTTGCGAATCGCATTGAGCGACTGTCTCTCTCGTACGCACGGCAAACTCTAGCCTACGACGCCGAGTCTCGAATATACACGATAACCTTGGTGCTGCTATCTCGGTTTTGCTTCCGCGTAATACAAATTATCGAATCGCGATTTGACGTTTCCGTCATATCGTAAATCGCACTGCCAAATATTATCAAAGTTATTTCACCGATGATCGACAACGAATGACATGAAATTTTGGTGGAACTTTGAAGTGAAATCAAATCTGCTTTTGAATGCCAATAAAACGGTTTCATCAATTTTTCCGCTATACCGCTTTATTATTCATCGTATTACGGTAATTACACGCACATATACGCGTATAAAAGTATATACATTATGTCGTAATTGACGTCGATTGGCTGCGTTCAGACGTAAAAACAAAACATCGAAGTGCATTTCGAATATAGGTTAGGTTGTGCATTTTAACCGCGGCACTTTTGTTTTTACGAAGATTGTACATAAAAACATGCATACATGGACGAATTACGAAAAACTGTGAAATATCCGAAAGCTCATAAATTCTGGAAAATATACATCATGTCGTATGACCGGCGAGTCGAAACCGCAACTGGCGAGTCGTTTATTTGCACACTAAAGTCAAGGTCGTTAGGAGAATCTCGACGTACGAGAGCGTTGAGCGTAACAAGAGGTAAAAGAAGGAAAGAATGAGCGAGTAAGAGAGAGAGAGAGAGAGGTTCAAAGAATTTCGCAAGAGTGCGAGAAGGAACGAGAGAGTGACAGCCTGGATTTATTGCGGTTGGAAAAGGATGAAGAATTTTCCGTAACAGTGCGAGAGACAACGATGGGAAACAAGCTATACGTTGGTTATTAGCTTACCGGATGGCCAGGAACGAAACAACAACCGGCACTTCGGCTTATCCGTGCCACGATAACATATCGCTCGCACGAATTATTCGCCCGGTCGAATTTTTCTTCAACATCTCACTTTATATGTTTTTCCTCTTGTGTACAACGGGAAAATATTAAACGTCAGGGAAAATCATTATTGTCTATTTTACGAAGGACAAGCAAGAGATATTCCTCCTTCGACTGACTTATATGCAATCTAACTGGCCACTATGGATTCCACATCAGAATTGCCAACCGAATGGGCGACACTAGCTCTCCACGAATACGATTTAAAACAAAATGCATCAATAACTATGAAAGATTCAACATTTGATCATTCCATCAAAATGTATTTCGTAATAATTTGGCGAATTTCGTGACGTTCCATCGAATTTAATTATGTTTCGAGGTTTTTCGAGCAACCGAGTTTAACGTTGTCAAGTTTCACACACTGCTTAAAAGACATTTTTATATCGCTCGGGTTTGCCGCCTTTTCAGAGATGGCTACGGAATTAATACGAAGGTCATATTACGGTTATATGACAATCATGTCGGTCACGTCCTTATAATTGACGCTTCGTAATTAGATTTTACCAAACGCTTTTTTTTTCACTTGCATTCGAATTGAAAAGAATAACTCCTCCTAACCGAATATTATTATCCTCGTAATTTTCGAAAATTATCCGAATTTGATGGAAAGCACCGGATGCGGAAGTTTTAAGGGGGAAAATGGACGTTTCAATTGTAACTAGACCCGATCTCTGATTGCTCGAACATTTTTTTTAATTACACCAATTATTGACGTTTCTGTTTATATCACAGGAAAAATCCAGTTTTTTTTTCGATTCAATATAATGCGGAGGAAATGAAATTTTTATCACTGGACGCAGATAACCGACCAGAGTAAATACGAGACGAGTAAAAAGCAGATAGCTTTCGGAACATGAAAAAAATCACTCTGGAGTTTGTTTTATTTCTGCTCTCGCCCAACTCAAAAAACCCTGAAATATTAGAGACTTTACCCTATTATAGAATCGCGAACGAAAATATTTTTTCACAAATCCCCATTATTCAACTTTGTAGAGTGTAAATCAGAAAAATTAAAGAAAAAAATAGTTTTGAAAAGCAGCAACAAACATTGCGAGGTATTTACGCTCGACCGAACTTTCAAAAATAATCATAATCCGCTCAAAGGCAATTTACCTTGAAATGAAGAATTTGATATCGAATATTAATGAAAATTCAACGAAAGAGTCTCTCGCTAAAAATACTTTGTTTCGAAAATCAAAATCTCTTCGTTTCAACGTGGATACATTTGTTTTCACGGGTAAAAAAAGCTCGACGTTATCTTCGAGATAATATTCCGAGGGACAAAGTTAAAACGTTCGACGTTGCACAAATGCAAAAGGCATTCCAGCAATGTGCTCGAAGAGTAATAATTGCGGCGATGACTAACACGTGGACTTATAATAGAACTTACCGAAGAAACAGCATGATTCCGGACTGCACGGTAACTCGGTCGCACCAACACTGAGCACGCTGCATCGTTAGTTTTCCGCACTACGTTCATCGACAGTTACGATCATTTCTTACGTCACTGTGCTGTAAAAAAATAAAGAAATCGATTTTTATGCCGTTACAATTTGCCAATTCCCACGTTTTATCCCACCGTAAATGACTTCAATGCCAAATTGCTTCCACGGTATACTTCGTACTTACCATTATCAAGCGTTTTTCAAAAAATTCTCAAGGTGACTGATAAAAATCGGATGTCAAAGAAGACTGAGTGTGACAAAAAATATACTATTTATTCGCTAAAACAGGAACGAAGAATCGAAGAAGAGATGCATGAATAATCAGGGCGAAGCGAAGGTAAATGTTAAATCAGTCTTTAAGATTCCGCTTGTTGATCGAGAAATTGTCGCAGAAGTGCATTATCCAGTGGAATAACGAGATACTCAGCTCCGTCGACGTTTCTCTTGGTTTTCACCAATTTGTGATCGATGAATTCGGTGAGCTGGGCTCTCAGTGCCAAATCCGAACTGACGAGAAAACCTTCTCGGGCAGCCCGATAAAGATCCTTGAATGCCATTCCTGAATGAAAATTATACATACGAATCGATAAATTGACGAAAATGAACTATTAACGTTAAAAGTCAATTGCAATAAATGTGCGTTTTTTTTTACCTGGATAATTGTTACTTTTTCCATTCTCAAGTTGATGCTTGACGAGCACAATGTAAATCGCTCTGGTGTTGGCTGTTAACGATTGGAAAACATTGTGCAACGATGACAGAGCTAGAGCACCACTGTGCTGGACCAAAAGTGAACTCTCGTAAGAGGTTTCGGCCTCGTAAGGTAAGAGCGTCGTCGCGTCCAGCCAATAAAAGTTATATCGCGAACGTTTCACGTTGTCCCAGACTGTTTATCAAATATTTCATACAAAGATTCGTAACTACATTTCTCTTTTCTCAACGTAAAATTTCTTTCGACTATCCGCGTATTCGCTTTTTACTGATAACAATGAATCTTACTGAGTGGAGCATTGATATGATCTACGGATGCCAAAAGACGAACATTCGGTATCGCAGCTAGCCGAGAGAGAGTGTCTTGAGCTTTGTTCGAGCGTAAAACAGCGCCGTCTATGTTGTGAATTAACAAATAAAGACGATCTTGAGGATTCTTTCTCAAAACTTCCTCGACGAGATTGTAAGCTTCGTTCGGATTTGCGGGACTCGGAAGATCCATCAATTCGATGATTATACCATCGAGGATCTGCAAAGAGCATCGAAAATCGGAGACAAAATGATCATTGAAAAAAAATGTTCATACACGGGGATTTTGTTTCTTTGGGTAATTACGTCTTTCACGGTCAAACTCGGGAAAAAACCATTGACGACCAACGTTGGATGTTCAGAGATTACTTCCGCATGAAAATCATTTATGAGATTCCTTTTCGAACCGATACCATGAAGCAAAAGGCTGTAGCCCTCTCTGGAACGAAAGCGAAAATGCATATTTGTAAAATTTGTATATTCTGCTGTGAAAACGTTTGGACTTGATAATCGATCGCAATCGGTATATAAAACAACTCTTTGTTAAAAAGAAGGCCACAAATTTACTGAAACACCTCTTACAATTACTATTTTAACTGAATCTTTTCCATACAAATATGCAGTTATTATTTAGCTGAAAGTACACAATATGATATAATATTAATATTAAAAAATGTACCGTAATATCCATCGCATATTCATTCAGTGCCCAACTTTATTAGTGTATTGATAAATAAATAATTAAAAGTGAATCAACATATATATATATACATAAAAATTAAATTAAAAAATTTGAACAAAAAAAAACCATCGACGCATTTTACTCACTCCATTATGTGATACCACATTGGGAAGAGGCTCTTGTAATTATCGACCAATTTGCAAATGGCTTGATTGTGGGTTTGCGATATGTGATTCTGATTTGCCAACAGTTCCTGCAATTTTTCTTCGGTCAATCGAGAATTTTTCAGCCTCGCGAGAGTTCGGTCCGACGTTAATACTTTTGTCGACTGAGCCTCGAAATACTCGTCCGTTTTCAAATGCTACGAACGACGAGACAGAAGAATAAATTTCCATATTAATACCCATGGAAATTATGTTTCATTTGTGAAAAGCAAACAAAGCAAATTTATGATCAACCCACAAAATCAGAATATGCTATCGATTTTTTCGGTTTCCCACCTCTCGCTGCAGGAGTCGAGGGAGTTTGAGTTTTTTTCATCCTAACGGGAGGTAATTGTTCGTCATCCTCGATGCTATCGTCGTTGTTGTCGGATACTTCGTCGTCTTCGCTGATGCTCTCATCGTCGTTCGACGGAACGTATTCACTGTCCTCCGAGACACTCTCGCTTTCGCTGGACATCAAACTTGGCTCGTCTCTTCTTCGACGTATGGGAGTTTCTTCGAGCACAAAAACATCGAGTTAAAAATGATTTCTTGCCGCTTGTCTTTAAACAAAAAATGTCACGCTTCTCCTTTCAGCCGTTTTGCCAAAGTACCATTTTTCAACTTCTGTTTCGTGCTGTTCTGGAACTGAGTTTTTTCCAGCACGACCTTGAGCGTGGGCAATCTTTCTGGATTCAAAGGAATCGCCGAGTTACGACTGAGAATTGCTTTTTGCACCATTGTACGCCTCTTCGAAGTGGTTTCAAATCTGCAATATTGATCGGCGCTGACATCCTCGTCGTCGAATAATTCTGAAGGGCGAAATACATTATCAATAAATGGTGGAAATATTCGAATTTTATGAAATATTTTTCACCTGTCGGTTTTTGAATGTCTTCCTCGATAGTTTCCAATTCGCGCTCCAATTCCAGCTTATAAAAACTGTGAGAAACCGACGCAGCATCCGCTCTCAAAGTGTCTTGACGTCTGGTCTTTTCAGGACTTGCTTTGTTGTCGCAAAATTGAAAAAATATTAAATGGCAAAGATAACTTTTCTCATAGGAAATTCGATTTTGATCCATAATTTTGTTTTCAATATAAACCAAAGTGGAATATTTTTCAGACAATATACGATAAAAAAAAATTGGAAATTAATAATGAAGAATAACGAAAATAATTAATAAAGATTAATAATTAATGTATGCTTCAATGATTTGCTATGAAATAAGCAGTTATATGTTCTGTCGAATGAAAACGGGAATACTCTAACAAAATAATAAAGTTTGTATTTTTTGGCTATGCAAAACAAAAGTATGTTATCAGGAAATGTATTTTTATACATACAATGTACTTTGTGCAATTAGAGAAGTAATGTTCCTGAAAATACTGAAAAATCGAACAGAAAATTGATAAAAACTCGAAACAAGTGGCGTTTTCATGGACAATCGTAGACTAGAAAATTCAGAGACAATTTAGATTTTGCAAGAAAAATCGAGGAGATTAAAAAAAGAATACAAAGTTAAAAGCCCAAACAAATTTAGTTTTAGAGAAGAGCGGAATAAGCCGTACATAAAAATTAGAATCATGCAATGTGTTTATACTTATTGAAAGAGGTTAAACACTGCGTTCAACTGTGCTTCCCTCCAAAATCAAACGTACAATTTGAAAAAAATGAATTTATTTACTTTTAACAGGTGTGCTACAATCTTCGTTGTCGCTCGTTTCGCGAGCGCGTGCTATTCTACTAGATCGACGTAAATTTTCGTTGCTTTGCGACATTGTTAATAATATTATTGGAAGAGTACAAATCAAAATAAACCCGGCGCGACGCAATAATGTGCGATATAATCATACATGCATAAATGGCAACAGGTGCTGCCCTCTTGATGATGTTGTTCCACGGCGAACTAAAAAAAAGAACTGTTTTTTGTTGTTCGTTCGCAACATGGAGCTCCATGTTGGGGAGTATATCATGGAGTGTACACATTTCATTGAATGATATAATACTATCGAAAAAAATGTATGCGAAATTACTGCAGATAGTATGTTACAGTTCATGCCGCGCGAAATTTCATAGATTCGCGAGCAGTGAGACGGCGAAAGCGGCACCTGGAACGTTTTAATCAACCGACGAAGAAAATTTACTCGTTCCCAATCTCTGCAAACTCTTCGAGCGTGTATTTTTTCATAGAGTTTGTTTTTTATCTTCGCAAGATAACGCAACTCTCTCTTCTATATACTATTATTTTATCTGGCTTTTCTCTAATCGAGATTATTGTTTGCGATCCGGTGCGGAAATAAAAGTGTCTCCTCTTACGTTCGATATCATCATCACAACATGAATCATCAATAATTATGTAAATATTTAATGCTCCACTATGACAGACCGAATTCCATCCGAGTTATCGTCAATTAAAAAGATGTTTGGTTATTATGGTTTGTCAGTGTTCAACCTCGTTCCTAATTAAAGTACATGGATAGATACATACATATGTATATTTATATATATGCACACACACGTATAGTACGTGCAAGATCGAAAAAATCATCGTAGTAGCGATTTGACATTCGACGTTGAGATTAGCTTTTGACAGTCAAAAATCTCACCACAATGGACAAGGAAAGAGATAAAAGTGATCTTAGGAGTATCAAGTATTCGTCGATGAAGGAGATGGGTCTGAAAGATCCAGATACGCGCTTAAAAACATTGTCCAATCGCGGCGAAGCAGTGGAAATGGATTACAACACGCCGCTTCGAAGGTACAATATTAATGTGATTTTTTCTGGTCGATGGACAATTAATGTTTTTATACAATTTCAGATATTACAGAGGTGGCGTAGAAATGATGAGAATGGCGACTGTTTACATGAAAGAAGGCAATTACGAAGAGGCATACGTATTGTACCACAAATTCATGACGTAAGCGACAAGATTTCTTTTCTTACCTTTCTTTTCTACCGTTGTTGCTCGAAAAAAGCTCATTGCGCTTTCATTACAGATTATTTTTGGAAAAAGTGAGAAAGCATCCGGAATACAATACAGTACCCATAACGGAGAGAGCTATGAATCAAGAAATGCTGAGAGAAGTTCTTCCAAAGGCTGAACTTCTCAAGGTTAAACTACTGGAGCGATACAGAGCCGAGACATTGAGATATTTGGCTGATGCAAAAGAAAGAGAGAAAGCCGAGTTGGAAAGGCACGAAAAAGAAGAAAAGCGAAGGTATACAGCTGTTTTCTGTATTTCAGATGAACTTTTCTCTTTTTGAGATTGGTAGCAATCGCAGAACCATAAAATAATTGAAAACAATGATATTAATCAAAGATAAGATTTTCAATACAGATGCCACTGTTTGTTGAAATTCGAATACGATACAGTTATCAAAAGTTCGAATTCACGCAAAATTCGTGGTGCAGTTTTCAATAAAGCTAAATACTGAGTTTAAAAAATGTTTCACCTCATTTTATAAAGACTTTTTTTACACATCGAATATTCAAATCCAATTTGTACCGAATTTTTAGAGATAAAGACGAGTGGAATGTATTACGTGCGTGAAAATATATGAATTTTTTTTATTTATTTCACTGAATAAATAAACACACAAATAAATAGACTGAAAGAAGAAGAAGATAGAAGAAATAAATTAGCCGCTCTGACTGCTGCAAATGCCGCGAAAGCTGCCTGGAGTGTATCCGCATTGGGTATTTCCGAGGCTGAGATGTCAAAACCGTCCGCGCCACCTCTGTTCGCGACTATCGCAGCAGAATTTGATCCGTTGTCGATCGCCCCAACAGCGGAGAAGTGAGTTTTGCTTCAGGCAGCTCGTGCGTTAATTTTTCATCGAAAAATGTATAAATTTTCTACAAGACAATATTTCGAAATATCGTGTTCGGTTAATTCACAAATTATTTCATTATTTATAATGTAATTCAATATTCAGCGTTCGGAAATAGTACAATTAGTCGTCGATGAAATTTGTTTGATAAATTTCCATAATTCGCAGAAAAACACCATCGATAGATCGTTCAACAAAACCAGCGCCTCTCCATCACGACAAGCAAACATTGCGTGATGTTATAGTACCGAGTAGAATGATGCGTGATTTTCTTCTCCTCGCTTTCAAAAATACAACGGACAACAAAGAGACTTGTGGCGTGCTGGCTGGAAGATTGGAGCTAAACAAATTGCTCGTTACGCATTTGTTGATTCCTCAGCAAACGGGATCGCCTGACTCTTGTGCGACCCACAACGAGGAAGATATTTTTGGCTATCAGGATCAACATAATCTCATAACATTAGGCTGGATTCACGTGAGTACTCGAGAAAATAAGACTTTTTTTACATTGCCTCCGCAAAATTCATAAATTCCCTTCCAAAAAATATCAGAGTTTCTTCTACCCAGAATATATTCGCAATTATTTTTATTCTATCAATATTCTAGATAGATATTTATTGGCCAACTTATTACAACTTTTGTTTAATTTCACAATAATATTGTATATTAACCCTTAACGGTCACACGGGGTGACTAGTTACCCCAGGCTTAAAAAAAGTGGAATTAGAGGTTTTAAACTTTTCAAATAAACACAACAAACGGCATCTGCCGGTGACAGACGTGTGTGAGACGTGATCATTTTTTCTTCCAGTAATTTTGCAAAATAAATATACTTTTTGAATAATTAGTAGATACTGTTATTTTTTCATGGTAGTCGTATATATTTCGCGAACCACCCTGAAGTTTTAGTCGTTAATATTGCAAAATGGCGGAGTGGTGAATTTTTCTGCAAAAAAAGCCGTTTTTACGGAATTTTGACTTATATGAACAGTTTTTAGAACGCCATTTATAAACTAACCAAGTTACCATTAGAAATATTAAAGAACTCGTCAACGAACATGACACAATTAGTTAAAAGTCTCAAAACATTTACACATCTTCTCTGACTGGGTTTTTCAGCATAGGGTAATGAGTTACCCCATGTGGCCGTTATGTGGCTTGGGTGAGGTGTAAATTAATAACGTACGTATGTAATTTTGCAAGTTTACTTTTGCACGTTTAGCGTTGCAAAACATGCTAAAGTAAACTTGGTCGTTATATGTATGTAAATAAAAGAAAATTGCCAATATCTTTGTATTCATTCAAAGAGATACTCGAGTGAAAGCAAATTTTACAACGTTTTTAAGGCCAATCGCCTTATAACATAAATATCACTCGAGTTTCCCGTATCCGCTTCTGCCATCACGTAATTTTTTCAATCGACGGTAAGCATTTACGTCGATGATAAATATTTTCTTCTTTTCACAGACTCATCCGACGCAAACTGCATTTTTATCAAGCGTCGATTTGCATACCCATTGCGCTTATCAGCTGATGATGTCTGAGGCTATAGCGATCGTTTGCGCTCCGAAATACGACGAGTAAGCCGTAAATTCGATCAGAAAGGAAAAACAAATGTACCTTCTCAAAAAATGGTCTTCAAGCGTATTTTTGTTTGCAGGACAGGTTTTTTCATGCTTACACCCGAATACGGCTTAAATTTTATTGCCAACTGCAGACAAAATGGCTTTCATCCTCATCCGACTGATCCTCAGCTTTACACGGTAAATAAACTTGATTAAATATTGTACAAATTTTATTATCGCACGACGAGTCTTTAAAAAAAAGTACCGCGACCCGTCAATTCGGTACACTCACTTACGAATATTCTCACTTTCACATTATGCTAAACATAAATGCATATTGTATTTAAAAAGATGTGCTTGCTTTTATGAAAATTGAATTTCATTCGAATCGAAGATTCGAATTTTTCTTCGTAGCGAATTCAGCCTTTTTTCAAATCGACTCGCTTTTGTCGAATCGCTGCCTGCGAAAAGTCCATCTTTTCATTGCAATTTCCTCAAAGATTTTGAACATTGAAAGTAAGAATAGGAAGAATGATTTCTACCACTTAAAAAATACTTTGAAAAGAATTAATGTTTTTATTCCACCGAACGGATAGCTTGAGCCAATACGTGGGCACAAATTTAAAAATAATTGCGAATATTTCGATTGACGTTTCTTAATAAACAGTGAAACTTTCACAGAGAGCAATGCACTGCAAACTTTCCCCAACAGCTGAGGTGGAACTGGTGGATCTGAGACGAAAATGACGTAGCGGAAGAAAGATCGAGACATTCCTTCGACCGTGCGGAACTGCAGGATCGAAACTGTCGGCTCGGGTTAAACGGTGCAAAGATCGTAACAAAATTCAACGATTTCCAAAACGAAAAATGACGAGACTTTTTCTCGGGCGTAGAAGAAAAAAAAAGATTGCGGGAGATTCCATTGACTAGCCGAGTGGAATTTAAGAATCGCGGGAACAAGATGGGAAGAAAAAGGACGAAGATGGCTCAAACGAAGATGAGAATTTGCATGAAAAATAATAATGATGAAAAAGAGCCAAGTTTCACGCATCTCGTACAAAACGCTAAGAACGTTTTTGAGCGTTCATAAATGTTTCATTTGCTTGAATAAAATAAGAATGATACAAGATGGAACAGCAACAATATTTCATAGATGATAATGTTAATTATTTTTTCATCAATTATAATTCGAT
This sequence comes from Heteropelma amictum, assembly GCA_959613375.1. Classification (NCBI taxonomy): domain Eukaryota; kingdom Metazoa; phylum Arthropoda; class Insecta; order Hymenoptera; family Ichneumonidae; genus Heteropelma; species Heteropelma amictum. Next base: position 13,547,792 of record OY390723.1, read on the forward strand.
TAGAGTTCGTAATTTTCCAAGGTGTCGTGCGCGTACAGTAACGTATAAAACGGGGAGCAACATATTTTACGTGATCCAAGGATCCCATTACGTTTTTCGTTCATTTCCTTGTTTTTCATGAAAGGCTTTTAGCCAATTTTTAGTTGAGGAATCAGATTAGTCTAGTTTTTTTTATAAACATTGTACACCGCGATTTGTACAAACAAGCATCACACTTTCACTGTGCCTTTTTCCCAAGCAATCTTACGAACTCGACTCTATTTTCTCTTTGTTTTTCGTGTTTTTATTTCTGAAGAAATTGCAATCGTATCGCAATAATAATAATAATCATCATCATCTTGAGATAGCGCTAGTCAGAGCTTGCTGAGAGTATTTATTATTTGGTTTAAGAGCTTTGTTATTGCAAAATAAAAATGAACATTATTTATACGTCAGAAATCATTTTTCTTTAGTGCTAACATACCGATTATTTTAAAAATGTCTTCGACGCGAGTTTCCTTACCGTTGATATTCAATTCATTCGTACTTTAGCCATTACGATTACAAACTCGTGCTCTGAGCACGATTGAGCGATTAAAAGCGAAATTTTTCGTAGAATTCGGGATGCTTGTAACGATCGATGCTAATTAACGAGAAATAAAATTATGAAACATTTACATGTGTACATTTTTTGCACCCTATGTGAAAGTTCGACGAGGAGAAAAATTCTCAGACGAAATCTGTAATTTTGACATTTTTTTTACTCTACAAACAAATTTTTTTTGCAATATTTCGAAATTCTAAAATCTTCGGTCCCTTCGTTCTACGATACTAAATACTCGCAACAAATTTCAAACCGATCGGATTGATAGTTTTTGCGTGAGAGTTTTTTGAGGGTTTTAATTCAATTGGTTTTATAATCAAACTAGGGATTAGAGACGCGCGCTCACGCGCGCGACCGGCTGCATTTTCGCGCTGCAGCGCTGCATCTTCAATTAAGTATAGACACCCCTACAGAACACATTATAATTCGGCATAAGTAGCAAATGGTGAAAAGCAAGAAATTTTTAGATTCAAAAATGAAGTACAAACAATAATGATTAATAAATCATAAATAATCTTCATAAAATGCATTGCCCAAAATACTCAAAATTTTGTTTCAATAGTTCTTAGTTAAATAAACAATTGCAATTTTACATACAAAAATGTTTTACATAAAAAATTTACTTTGAAGGAAAACGCTTCCCGCGAGTTCGTCTCATCGACGAGTCATTTCTTATAAATTTTATAAAACATTTTGAAAAAATTTTCCGAAAACAAACCATGAAGCAACTTGTTTAGAGTTGTTTTCTCTATTCGTGGTTTATTTTTAATGCAGTTGTGGGTTGTTCTTTTCATCTAGCACCACATTAAAGTAAAACTCTTTCCGCGAGATTGTGTGACCGAAGAGTCATTACTTGTAAATTCTATACAAAAAACTGAACAAAAATTTCCGAAAACCGGAAACGAAGCAATTTGCTTAGAGTCGCTTCCTCTGCGCGTGGTTAAATTTTCATGCAGTTGTCGATCTTTCCTCTCATCCGTCGATCGAACGCTGGACCGGAAGCTGTGCTAAAAAATCTGAAACTAAATTTCCGAAAACCGGAGATGAAGCAACTTCCTTAGAGTCGCTTCCTCTGCGCGTGGTTAAATTTTCATGGAGTTGTCGATCGTTCCTCTCATCCGCCGATCGAACGCGGGACCGGAAGTTGCCTCTGAAAAGTCTGAAACAAAATTTCCGAAAACCGGACACGAAGCAACTTGCTTAGAGTCGCTTCCTTTGAGCGTGGTTAAATTTTCATCGAGTTGTCCATCGTCGTTTTCCTCGTACGGCGTACGAACGCTGTACCGGAAGTTGCCTCTGAAATGCGCGAAACTTAAAAACCGAAAACCGGAAACGAATCAACTTGCTCAAAGTCGCTTCCTCTGCGCGTGCTTAAATTTTGATGGAGTTGTCGACCGTTCCTCTCATCCGCCGATCGAACGCTGGACCAGAATCTGTGGCAAAAATCTAAAACAAACTTTCCGAAAACCGGAAATGAAGCAACTTGCTTAGAGTCGTTTCCTCTGCGCGTGGTTAAATTTTGATAGAGTTATCGATCGTTCTTTTCATCTGCCACTACTTTCGAGTACTACAGCGTCGAGTGGTAGTAATGCGCATGCGAGACTGCTTACCCGCCCGACATTGCTGTAGAACGGAAAGATAGCCTCTCCGGGCCAGCGTCGAGCGGTAGTACTGCGCCTGCGAGACTGTTTACCCGCCGGACATTGGTGTAGAGCGGAAAGATAGCCTCTCCGGGCCAGCGTCGAGCGGTAGTACTGCGCTTGCGAGACTGCTTACCCGGCCGTCATTGCTGTAGAACAAAATTTCCGGAAACCGGACATGCAGCATCTTGTTAAGAGTTGTTTCCTCTATGCGTGGTTAAATTTTGATGGAGTTTACGATCGTTCCTCTCATCCGCCGATCGAACGCTGGACCGGAAGTTGTGCCAAAAATTTTAAAAACAAAATTTCGATCGAAAAATCGATCGTCGTTCGCCTCGTACGGCGTACGAACGCTGTACCGGAAGTTGCCTCTGAAACGCGTGGAACTCAAAAACCGAAAACCGGATATGGAGCAAACTGCTCAGAGTCGCTTCCTCTGAGCGTGGTCAAATTTTCATCGAGTTGTCGATCGTCGTTTCCCTCGTACGGCGTACGAACGCTGTACCGGAAGTTGCCTCTGAAACGCGTGAAACTCAAAAACCGAAAACCGGAAACGAATCAACTTGCTCAGAGTCGCTTCCTCTGAGCGTGGTTAAATTTTCATCGAGTTGTCGATCGTCGTTTCTCTAATACGCCGAGCGAAAGCTGGACCGGAAGTTGCCTCTGAATCGCCTGAAACTAAATAACCGAAAACCGGATATGGAGCAAACTGCTCAGAGTCGCTTCCTCTGTGCGTGGTTAAATTTTCATCGAGTTGTCGATCGTCGTTTGCCTCGTACGGCGTACGTACGCTGTACCGGAAGTTGCCTCTGAAACGCGTGGAACTCAAAAACCGAAAACCGGATATGGAGCAAACTGCTCAGAGTCGCTTGCTCTGAGCGTGGTTAAATTTTCATCGAGTTGTCGATCGTCGTTTCCCTCGTACGGCGTACGAACGCTGTACCGGAAGTTGCCTCTGAAACGCGTGGAACTCAAAAACCGAAAACCGGATATGGAGCAAACTGCTCAGAGTCGCTTGCTCTGAGCGTGGTTAAATTTTCATCGAGTTGTCGATCGTCGTTTCCCTCGTACGGCGTACGAACGCTGTACCGGAAGTTGCCTCCGAAACGCGTGAAACTCAAAAACCGAAAGCCGGAAACGAATCAACTTGCTCAGAGTCGCTTCCTCTGAGCGTGGTTAAATTTTCATCGAGTTGTCGATCGTCGTTTCCCTCGTACGGCGTACGAACGCTGTACCGGAAGTTGCCTCTGGAACGAGTGAAACTTAAAAACCGAAAGCCGGATATGGAGCAACCTGCTCAGAGTCGCTTCCTCTGTGCGTGGTTAAATTTTCATCGAGTTGTCGATCGTCGTTTGCCTCGTACGGCGTACGTACGCTGTACCGGAAGTTGCCTCTGAAACGCGTGAAACTTAAAAACCGAAAGCCGGATATGGAGCAAACTGCTCAGAGTCGCTTCCTCTGTGCGTGGTTAAATTTTCATCGAGTTGTCGATCGTCGTTTCCCTCGTACGGCGTACGAACGCTGTACCGGAAGTTGCCTCTGAAACGCGTGGAACTCAAAAACCGAAAACCGGATATGGAGCAAACTGCTCAGAGTCGCTTGCTCTGAGCGTGGTTAAATTTTCATCGAGTTGTCGATCGTCGTTTCCCTCGTACGGCGTACGAACGCTGTACCGGAAGTTGCCTCTGAAACGCGTGGAACTCAAAAACCGAAAACCGGATATGGAGCAAACTGCTCAGAGTCGCTTGCTCTGAGCGTGGTTAAATTTTCATCGAGTTGTCGATCGTCGTTTCCCTCGTACGGCGTACGAACGCTGTACCGGAAGTTGCCTCTGAAACGCGTGGAACTCAAAAACCGAAAACCGGATATGGAGCAAACTGCTCAGAGTCGCTTCCTCTGTGCGTGGTTAAATTTTCATCGAGTTGTCGATCGTCGTTTCCCTCGTACGGCGTACGAACGCTGTACCGGAAGTTGCCTCCGAAACGCGTGAAACTCAAAAACCGAAAGCCGGAAACGAATCAACTTGCTCAGAGTCGCTTCCTCTGAGCGTGGTTAAATTTTCATCGAGTTGTCGATCGTCGTTTCCCTCGTACGGCGTACGAACGCTGTACCGGAAGTTGCCTCTGGAACGAGTGAAACTTAAAAACCGAAAGCCGGATATGGAGCAACCTGCTCAGAGTCGCTTCCTCTGTGCGTGGTTAAATTTTCATCGAGTTGTCGATCGTCGTTTGCCTCGTACGGCGTACGTACGCTGTACCGGAAGTTGCCTCTGAAACGCGTGAAACTTAAAAACCGAAAGCCGGATATGGAGCAAACTGCTCAGAGTCGCTTCCTCTGTGCGTGGTTAAATTTTCATCGAGTTGTCGATCGTCGTTTCCCTCGTACGGCGTACGAACGCTGTACCGGAAGTTGCCTCTGAAACGCGTGGAACTCAAAAACCGAAAACCGGATATGGAGCAAACTGCTCAGAGTCGCTTGCTCTGAGCGTGGTTAAATTTTCATCGAGTTGTCGATCGTCGTTTCCCTCGTACGGCGTACGAACGCTGTACCGGAAGTTGCCTCTGAAACGCGTGGAACTCAAAAACCGAAAACCGGATATGGAGCAAACTGCTCAGAGTCGCTTGCTCTGAGCGTGGTTAAATTTTCATCGAGTTGTCGATCGTCGTTTCCCTCGTACGGCGTACGAACGCTGTACCGGAAGTTGCCTCTGAAACGCGTGGAACTCAAAAACCGAAAACCGGATATGGAGCAAACTGCTCAGAGTCGCTTCCTCTGTGCGTGGTTAAATTTTCATCGAGTTGTCGATCGTCGTTTCCCTCGTACGGCGTACGAACGCTGTACCGGAAGTTGCCTCTGAAACGCGTGAAACTCAAAAACCGAAAGCCGGAAACGAATCAACTTGCTCAGAGTCGCTTCCTCTGAGCGTGGTTAAATTTTCATCGAGTTGTCGATCGTCGTTTCCCTCGTACGGCGTACGAACGCTGTACCGGAAGTTGCCTCTGGAACGCGTGAAACTTAAAAACCGAAAGCCGGATATGGAGCAACCTGCTCAGAGTCGCTTCCTCTGTGCGTGGTTAAATTTTCATCGAGTTGTCGATCGTCGTTTGCCTCGTACGGCGTACGTACGCTGTACCGGAAGTTGCCTCTGAAACGCGTGAAACTTAAAAACCGAAAACCGGATATGGAGCAAACTGCTCAGAGTCGCTTCCTCTGTGCGTGGTTAAATTTTCATCGAGTTGTCGATCGTCGTTTGCCTTGTACGGCGTACTTACGCTGTACCGGAAGTTGCCTCTGAAACGCGTGAAACTTAAAAACCGAAAACCGGATATGGAGCAAACTGCTCAGAGTCGCTTCCTCTGTGCGTGGTTAAATTTTCATCGAGTTGTCGGTCGTCGTTTCCCTCGTACGGCGTACGAACGCTGTACCGGAAGTTGCCTCTGGAACGCGTGAAACTTAAAAACCGAAAACCGGAAACGAATCAACTTGCTCAGGGTCGCTTCCTCTGAGCGTGGTTAAATTTTCATAGAGTTATCGATCGTCGTTTCCCTCGTACGGCGTACGAACGCTGTACCGGAAGTTGCCTCTGAAATGCGTGAAACTCAAAAACCGAAAACCGGACAGGAAGCAACTTGCTCAGAGTCGTTTCCTCTGAGCGTGGTTAAATTTTCATTGAGTTGTCGATCGTTCCTCTCATTCGCCGATCGAACGCTGGACCACAGAATCCGTGCAAAGATCTGAAACTAAATTTCCGAAAACCGGACAGGAAGCAACTTGCTCAGAGTCACTTCCTCTGAGCGTGGTTAAATTTTCATTGAGTTGTCGATCGTTCCTCTCATCCGCCGATCGAACGCTGGACCACAGAATCCGTGCAAAGATCTGAAACTAAATTTCCGAAAACCGGACAGGAAGCAACTTGCTCAGAGTCGCTTCCTCTGAGCGTGGTTAAATTTTCATTGAGTTGTCGATCGTTCCTCTCATCCGCCGATCGAACGCTGGACCACAGAATCCGTGCAAAGATCTGAAACTAAATTTCCGAAAACCGGACAGGAAGCAACTTGCTCAGAGTCGCTTCCTCTGAGCGTGGTTAAATTTTCATTGAGTTGTCGATCGTTCCTCTCATCCGCCGATCGAACGCTGGACCACAGAATCCGTGCAAAGATCTGAAACTAAATTTCCGAAAACCGGACAGGAAGCAACTTGCTCAGAGTCGCTTCCTCTGAGCGTGGTTAAATTTTCATTGAGTTGTCGATCGTTCCTCTCATCCGCCGATCGAACGCTGGACCACAGAATCCGTGCAAAGATCTGAAACTAAATTTCCGAAAACCGGTCAGGAAGCAATTTGCTCAGAGTCGCTTCCTCTGAGCGTGGTTAAATTTTCATTGAGTTGTCGATCGTTCCTCTCATCCGCCGATCGAACGCTGGCCCGGAAGCTGTGCTAAAAAATCTGAAACAAAATTTCCCATAACCGGAAATGAAGGAACTTGTTTAGAGTCGTTTTCTCTATGCGTGGTTCAATTTTGATGGAGTTGTCGATCGTTCTTTTCATCTGAAACTACTTTGAAGGAAAACGCTTCTCGAGAAATCGTCCGATCGTCCGATTCTTGTAAATTTTATAAAACATTAATGTGCAAGGGAGAAAGAAGGGAGAAAAATGTTCGCTTGAAAAAATGTGCAGGAGAAGCTAGTTTAGTTTATTCACTCTCCTTCTCCCGGACTATCTCTCATTTTCTCTCAGTACAATATAAATTCAATTGTGAAATATAGCACTCTTGCTTACTCGATATGGATGATTTCTTTTTCACAGAATGAATTATCGTAGAATTATATTATCCTTCGCTAACCGCGATTAATTCCACCAGTTGACAACTGTCAAAAACAGCATAGAAAACCGCGCGAATACGCTCTTGCATGAATCATGTCGCGGCTGCGTTCTCACAAACGTTGCGACCAATCACGGAACGAATAAAATGGCAACAATCGGGCGATATAATTTCGATAAAGGATCAACTTCGGGACCTCATCAACTTTTTACAGAGGGATAAGCCTGAAAATAAAATGAAGCGAAACAACAGCCATTCTTACTTGTACATTTGCAATATCAAATTCTTTCACAGAAGCTCGATGAAATTGAATTTCAGAAAATGAAAATCAGAATTTTTATTCGGCATAGAAACGCTCGTATTTGTAATTGTGCTTTTTTTTTATCCATCGATAAAATTATTTTGATTTTAATTTTTCGGATGAGTTATCAGGTTTTGAAGGACAATACCAATCTTTGACTTCAATAGATTCAAGGAAAATTAAACTTTGAAAATAATCAGAACTCCAATTAAATAATGACGATTCAAATATCTACTGCGTGTAGAAATCTTTTGACAAATTTAATTATATTGTAACGAAAAAGAAATGCCCAAAAAATTATTTGTACCTATTATCATCTTTAATAAGTCACTTCGAAAAAACGTATTGCTTCATCATTTGTAAGGTAAAATATGCCCCAGCAAAAAAAATTGATTGATTTATTCCAAGAATTGTTAACGAACCCGTAAGAATTCGGAAAAATCAACGTCAAGCTTGTATGCCAATGATATTGTATAGGTAAATATTCAAGAACACACACACACCTGAAAAAGTCACCTGTGGCTGAACGAGCATAGTATGCAAAAAAAGAGAAAAAACCAAGCCTCCAGGTAGAGTCTCGATGTACCGGAAACTTGCAATGACGTATAAACTATACACATGTATTGTGACTCATTGTAAATGATGAGAGGTTTCTTCAACGTTCGTTCTCTTTTTCCATGATGAATTTTACGATGCAATGACTCAACAGCGAATGATTTCGCACGTTTTGTTCTCGGTAATATCGTGGAAGATTCGGACATTCGTTATAAAGCACGTTTTTGCGCTTTTGAAACGCGCAATTTTGAATAACATGGTTTTACCGTCGATAATAGTGCACGTCCCGCCATTATTTCAAAATTAAAGTACTGCTTTAGTTGTCTAAACGCTCCACAGAGGGCTTCGGGGTTAATATTTTCTTCGTGAGTACGTTTGCTCACATAAAAAGTGGTTTTCAATCGGACATTTCGTCAAAAAACTTTTTTTCAACAACTCATTTTCGCGGAGCATCATTAGCACTATTAATCACACGTTATAATGATCTTAAAGTCTGCATCGTTCGACTTCAACGAAAATCGCAATTTGGTCGATTTTTCACATTCAATTTTTCGGAATTTCCATTATATTTGCTTTCATCTTTTCACGAGTGTCTTAGTGTCGAAAAATTGATGAAAAACATTTGGCGAAACATCGAATATTGACAATAATACACTTCGTTGGATTCCAACGATGCGAATTTCAAAATCATCACGGTACAATATCTATCGAAAATATTCGTGATAAAGCGTATAGGTGAAGATTTTTCTCACGGATGATGTCAGAAATCCGACCAAATGTTCGAGGATGCTTCGATCTTTTAAATATTTTCAAACTAATCCATAAACTCCTCCAAACGGAACCCAATGGCACTCGAAAGGTTTTCGCATTCTCATTTTGAAATCATACAATGATATTTAACAATATAAGTTATTGCCTCAATTGTTTTTTCCAAAACTTTAGTAGTTTTTTTAATTGCAACCGAAAATTGTTTTCACGAGGAGGTTAAACGAGAGAACTGGAAGAATCTCGGGTTTTCTAGACGGTTATTTTAAACACGAATTTATGGGGAATTCCCTCGGGTATTGTGCAATCGGAAATTTCATCGATCCCAGAGAATTCCAGTCAGAAACTTTAAACGAATCAAGGATAAATAAAAGCGAGAATACAAAAATACGCTGGAAATTCCGTATCCGAACAATACGCAAAAAATTGACGTTCAAACATTCTATGCGCTATTATTAAAATTTTCATTAAAAAACATTGCGTGTTTTTCTTCACGAGACAATTACCAGCGACCAGAAGCATCGACTTTTCTCTCACACGATTTGAGATACGTACTTTTAAGAGTGCACAAAAAAAGCGTTGCTTCTTTCTCAAATTTCGCAATTTTCGCCCAAGAAAAATAAATCTTGCTTTCAAACATACCTATAAATCTACCATGTTTGAAAATGATTCAAGAATAATTGTTGAAAATTACGTACGGTACGAAATTAGGATGTTTACCTATACGATGGTCCGACGTGTTTCATATATCACATTCGTACTTTTTATACAGCCACACTTACGGTAAACAGATCTTTTAACGCGATATATACAGCTTTGCGCTCGACCTTCAAATCGCCGTTCGCACTGCTCTCCCATGAAGGTTTCTTCGAGAGCAAAAGCAGATAAGCCGGTCAGTTGCAGCAGTGACGTGCTGTCCGGCATCGAGTGAGGGCAGACGAGGCTCGTGAAGTTGGTGAATTTCTTCGGAAACAAAAAGAATTCATCACTCGAGAACGAAAATAAAAATAAACGAAACGTTGACACTCGACAGAAAAGAAATATATCGATCGAACGGGAATGCGTAAAATTACGGTACGCGCGGTGTAACATTGAATTATTCCAACTTCGTGCGCGATACGTTTCATCGACCGAAAGATCAGAACGTTTTACGATCTCGGAAGTCGAACAATCGTCATTCGATTTATTCCTGTATTCCGATGATTCTTTATTCGTTAACATTTTTGCGAACAGTTTTTGTGGTGAAACAAAAATTGTGTGCATCTTTTGCTGCAGCGTTCGTTCAGCTAGGGTGTGTGAGTGGCGACTTTCCATCGATGAAGCATAAAGGAATCTACGAACCTTGCACATGCCTATTATAAGGGAGAGACACGAAGGTTGAAAATGAACGAATTGTGTGTGCATCGACTTTTATTATTCCGATTTGCCGGCGCGCGTTTATGAATACCGTCAGTATTATTTTTAATAAAGTTTCGTCAAAAACTGTAGAAAGAACGCTCGTTGCAAGCAGATGTATTGAAAATCGACGCGCGCGTAATTCGTTTACTTATTTTTTTTCAAATTCCGTATTGATACCTTACGGCAATCAGTGAATCCGAACCTCCTCACTTATCGAAATAAAATAACGGTAAAGTATCATTTGGTGCATTATTTTTTTTGTCGAAAGAAAAATCCCAAAAACATTTTTGAAATTGCTTGAAACGTGATTAATTTTCCAATCTGTCCAAGTTTATCATCCCGCACGATTTTCCTTTGATCTTTTGTTGATCGTTTCAAAATTTCCTTTGCTTGCTTTTATCGTGATATTGAAAAGTTTTGTCGCGATAGCACAGGTATGGTCGTTACGGTTTTTGAAACTAATTTTCTTGAATGATCCAACATTTATATTGCAGTGAAAAAATTGGTTGGCAATGTAAAAAACACGACGGAAACTTAAATTTATGATGAACAATTCGGCAAATCATTTTTCACTTCCGGTAGATTAAAGCATTTTTTAAAATAAATTTGAGGTTAATTTGAAAGTTCTCGAGATTGTGTATTACTATTTGGCCGATTTTTAAACGCACGTGAAAACTGCGTATCTTCCGTAAAATTATCGCGCGTGACTTTGTGGTAAACATAAATTTAAATTGACCACCCGCGCGTCTTCATCTTTATAGAATTCTTTGATGTTCAAAATCACAAGTATATATATTTTATATCGGTAACTACGCATTTTCTCGAAAAAACCAAGATGATTAATTTTCATTAGTTCCCAGAATTTTATTATCCCCCTGGGCCGTAGATATATATCGATTTCTAATACGTTCTTTGTGTAAAAACTTCAAAATGTCTTTATTGCGCGAGATGTAACGATTTTGCGACAATGATTGAAAAATTCATCATTAGCGAATGTTTCTCAACTATATCTACAAATGTCCTCATGTATTTTTGAAACGTCGAAATCTAGACAAACACCTAGATTGTAAATGCGAAACCATTACCTCATTTATCGACGTCAGCTGACTGTAGGTAACACTGGGAGCCGAAAAAAAATCTTTTGAATTCAGCGGAGTTCCGGGAGTAAACTTTCTCTCAGCTTATTAAACCCATCATATTTCACGCTCATGGGCGATCGCAGTTTTGTGTAAATCATTCAAATTGATACACTCTATACATGGGGCATTCCGACTCTCGCTATAAAATCATTCTGATGTAATTTCCGTATTTATCATTATATTATTTCATTTTCATACCGTTTGCAAATATCAGTACAAACTTTCAACAGCTGTACATTTTTTTCTAGTATAATTTGATTTTTCGACTGATCCACGAATTTATGCAAGGAACATACATCGATCGAAAATTTATTAGATTATATATATAAATATATATCTATAAAACATTTTCCTCGGTTTTTTCGAGTAGAAAAATGCCAAAACAGATAACAGTACAATAGTAGCAATCAATTCAAAATAGCTGTCTCACTTTAATCACAATAAAAAATCATCTTGCCAGCCAATTTGCGAAAACTTGTATAACTCGAAGTATGCTTGAAAATAACAATGCTCAAATCTCCATCGTTAGAAAGCAATGGAAATACAATGAAATTATTCGGAATAACAATATCGCATGATATTTAAAAATCATTTGAAATTTAAAAAAAATGAAAAATTGTATTTTCGTCGTGCTCCATCGATCCAAACTTCAAAACCATGAATATTAATTTATATTCAAAATATTCGACGAAATGTATTATATCTATTATATTATTTTTACATTTTACATTACACGCACATACATGTAAAATGTATTACAATTATTATAATTTACATATTATTGTATCGCTAAAACTAAGGGGCCAAAAAGATGGAGATTTTTCCAAAAAATTCTTCGTGATATACTAATTTGCAATTCAGAATCTTTAGCTGGGGAGAAAGAATTTTTAGAATAATTATCGTACAATTGTTCTATGCTCTCTCGCTCTGCATAAATACAGCACGACTTTTCCTGAATTTTCATGGTATTCTCCTTCTTTTTTTCACAAGTGTCATAATTTTGAGGAATTCATTCGAAATATTCAGCAAGTTACAGAATGTCGACGATAAAAAATAAGTTTGTCGCACATTTCGTTGGATTCCAACGATGGAAACTGCAAAATCATTATAAAATTGCGATCTGTTCGATGACGGATATTCCTGAATCTGAACGGCGAATCTCATTAAAATTCCAAGACTGATCTTGCATTCGATATTTTGAACCTGCTCTTCGAATTACACGCTATTCTTGAGACAACACTTTTGGCGAGACACGACAACGTTAACTCGATTTATTGCAAGTTTACATTAAATACCCCATATACAACACACGTATGTATAGTTGTATATATGTAAGAGTTTCTAAGGTTTCGCGTCACGATAAATTGACATTGACGTATCGCGTGGTGAAACCTTGCAATATTTTTTTACCGAACGCCGAGATTCAGTGTCCTTGCCGAAGGGCAATATTCCACCTGGCCTTTCGCATAGATTCATTTTTTCTTCGATTATAACCATACTTCCACGATAAATAACCGAGAAAAGATAAAACTTGAGAATACATCGCCTGAGACCGCAAAACATTGATTGATATTATTCTTTTTTTCCAAAGTTTCCTTTTACTAATCGATTGCAAAGTAATAAAATAATCAAAAATTGTTTTTAATGCAAGACATCGAGCTCTAACGATGCGAGGGATTTTTTTTGCGAACGTCAGAGCACTTTCAAGAGACTTAATCTGCACGGCGCTGCTAGTGCCCCTAATAGCAAGTGGTACTATAATAGGCTGACGTCTAACAAGATCTCTCTCGTGTAAGAATCACGTCCCGTGCGTGTATACACAAAAGCCTGAAATGTCAACAAGTAAATTTCGTGCTGTCTTGTGGTGGACTTTCGAGAGTAACGTCTGCCTTTTGTCTTAAATTCGAAACGCATTCAGAGCTGAATTGGGAAAAATCAGTCAGTGATCAAATTGTTATTATCTTCCCAAGATCGAAGAATCGTGATCGATTAATTATTTCAACGTTTGATCAAACACAAAAATGAACTTCAACAGAATTACACTCGACTTACCTGATAGTAGGAAGAAAAAAAAACATCGTTATTCTTTTCAATTTTTAAATGAGCCTCAAAGTCGGATCTAACAGAATAAAAAAACTAGTCAATGTTTTGCCCTCTCACGTTTGTTCAACATTCGTGAGGATTTTCGTGAGGATTAGACAGACGATGAATCGAATAATAAATTCAATCCAATAGACGCCGATTCGAATAATGATTTCGAATGATAAAAAAAGTACGATTTGAACTCGTAGGAAGTTGTCAAAACTGGTCCACAATGTCGATAATTAAATTGAGATTATATAAACTGATTGAATTATCCGAATTGCTCCGACTGTTTAGATTCATCGGTTGAAATTCGATCACTAAAGAGCCATACAGATAGCTTGGAACGATTGAAGATCGTCCCATACGCAGACTCCGCTAACAGCATACGTCTTATTGCATTACTTTCAGGGTTCATCGCAGTTATAACATCGAAGAGTTAATCGATATGTAAGGGACAAAGAGACGGACGATCCGAGGAAAAAGTACGAGCCGATTGAGCAACAGTTGGCTCACCGTCGTTTAATTATTTTTTTTCTCTACATACGAGAAACGATTAGTCAACGAGACTCACGCTCAGCCGATATAATCGTCAGACACCAAGAATTTGTTTCCATCTTCGTCAGTATTATCTTTTTTAAGGTATAACACTCACGTTCGTCATGTTCCGCTCTCCGGTGCTCAGCGCGCTACCAATGGTTGCTTTATTCCTTGGTAAGTTTGTGATGCATTAGTTGTGTAGTCGTAATGAATTTGCGTGAAAATAGAAAAATAACGAACAAAATCGAAATCGTGTGAGGGAAATCGTCGAGCGAAAATCGAAAGTCACGTTATCCAATACGATGAAACATTCACCTGGCATCGTTTTCTTCCATTTTATCACGTTTGTGTCGAGAGATGGTATACAAGGTCGATACTCTTCGGAGTCGACACTATAATCGAATTAAATATTACCGGTAGCGGTATAAACTCATTTTTGACGATTCTTCACGTGGTGTGAGATTCTTAAGGATGCGCTAGCGGTACGATCCCAATAAAATCGAAATAGAAAAGAATTTCGAGTAGTTATCTATGGTGCAATAATCTGGAATGTCACCTGCATAGAAAGTACGAATTACATTCATTTTCGATCATGCTAATATCAAAAAGGGATTCGGAAACTGTTGGAAAAAAAGAAAATTGGAATAAATTTAGAGAACTTTATTTCTCATCATATCAAACACTTTATTTTGAGATAAGAAAAATGTTCTTATCGTTATGCATTTTTTCGTAAAGTTTATCCAATACGATGAAACATTCATCTGGCATCGTTTTCTTTCATTTTATCACGTTTGTGTCGAGAGATGGTATACAAGGTCGATACTCTTCGGAGTCGACACTATAATCGAATTAAATATTACCGGTAGCGGTATAAACCTCATTTTTGACGATTCTTCACGTGGCGTGAGATTCTTAAGGATGCGCTAGCGGTACGATCCCAACAAAATCGAAATAGAAAAGAATTTCGAGTAGTTATCTATGGTACAATAATCTGGAATATCACTTGCATAGAAAGTACGAAGTACATTCATTTTCGATTATGCTAATATCAAAAAGGTATTCGGAAACTGTTGGAAAAAAAGAAAATTGGAATAAATTTAGAGAACTTTATTTCTCATCATATCAAACACGTTATTTTGAGATAAGAAAAATGTTCTTATCGTTATGCATTTTTTCGTAAAGTTTAAAAAATTGATGACAAATTGCAAATTATTGATCATTCTCGCGCACGAAGGATTACTCAGGAGAAATGTTTGATCGGTCGTAGAAACGCTTTCGTTCTCACAGTCTTGAGAAGGTTCGAATGAACGGAAACGATAAAAAAACGATAAGAAAATTGGAAGAATATCCTTTTGTAGTTCGAAAAATGATGGAATTTATCATTTTTCGAATCAAGAATTGCTGAAATAATAAGTAAATCATTTATTCGATGTTGTTATTACTCGTAATCAATGTGCACCGTTTAAAAATTTCCATACAACCGATTTTTTCAGATTTATTACAAGATTATAGCTTTTGGACTCTATCCACAATTTATCAACCAGATTTGGAATCAAAAGAATGTACGATTTGTATTACTCCAGTAACGGGCATCGCGCAATTATTTTACGATCTTTAAAACCTGACACATGCAAAAAATATGAAAAAATTGGAATACAAACACTGAAGAAAAAATAAACATCTGACAGTATTCGTATTTTTCCTTACAATCGTACGATGAAACTGCATTATTATGAAAAATCTATAGTAGTCAAACAAGGAAGAAAAAAATGGTTCAGAGTTCAAAAAATGATGATGATAACGTTTGGTTTTATAACTTTTTCAAAAAAATGTAATTACAACGTAAAATGTATGACACTGAGACACGGGATACCGAATAAACAAATGGACTTGTCCGATCGAGTTAAACGATGGAAATTACCCGCCAACCGTCATTGTTTCGATCGCTGTATTTTTCTCGCAACAAGGCGTTATGACGCGTGCACGTTAAAGTGATACCAACTAAGTGTCACAGATTCATGTGTGTTATATGTTATATTGATTGGCTCTTTGAATAGTCTTGAGAAACGAGAAAAATACGTGCCTTAAAGTTGCCATTAAGTGGCACTCGAATGGCTACTCGATATCGACTAATTATTTACGATATTTATAGAAAACCGTAAGGTCGATACAAGTTTAGGACTTCCGTGTCAATTTGAAAAATTTCTTACCCTTATTAAGTCCAATCCCAGCCATCGTTTGCTCTATTCGCTTATTTCTGTTTGAGGCCGGCGGGCCAATTAGACGGCGCGAATTCCGCCGTTTTTGGAAAGCGTTCTTGGATGGGAAAAAAAAAATTAGCCAAATGAACTTTTGAGGATAGTTGTATGTATATTTGAACTGAAAAAAAATTTGTACAATCTTCAGAAATGTATTTTAAGTCCAGTGTGCAGGATGCAGCTCGCAATATTCGTCTGAAAAAAAAACTAAAAAGATGATTAATTTTGATGAAATTATCTTTGATATGAACTAAAAAAAACCTCAAAAAACCTTTGTAAGTGACGTTTCTACGATTTTTTTGTTCATATCGAAGATAATTTCATCAAAATTGATAATATTTTTAGTTTTTTTTTTCACACAAAAATTGCGAGCTGTATCCTGCACACGAATTGGACGCGTCAGCGGCGGGACGCTCTACAAATGCATTGAGAACGGGACTTTAAATACATTTCTGAAGATTGTACAAATTTTTTTTTTAGTTCAAATATATAAACTATCCTCCGTCCAACAACGCTTCTCAAAAACGGCTGAATTCGGGCCGTCTAATCGAGGCTCGCCGTCCTTGAAATTTGGTTTTTTTGTCTGGAAATATTCTGTCCGGGATCTGGAGAAGCTAAAAGAATAAACATACATTTTAATAAAACTTTATTATAATTTCAAATTAAAGATTCACATCAGCATTTTTTCCCGGGACAATTTACGCAATACCGTTAGTTGACTGGTTTTCATGATTTTCAATAGTGCAGCACTATTATGTTCAATACCGATGCGTGCCAACGCGAATGAAGAATATATAATCATACAAGCATTCTTTCCCCATGCACAGATCAATTTTTACAAAACGTTTTACAATTCTCAAAAAGAAATCCGCGTTACGTCCCTCGAGACGAAAAAAGAAGGAGGAAAAATCGACAAATTAATGTCGCAACACATTCCCGTACTATTTCCCAAGGTCTACAGATATTTGTCCCGTCTCAGTCACCTCGTCGTAAAAAAAAATTGTCGATCGTGCAATGGGAAATTTGTGTTTGTGTTTGAAAAAAAAGAAAAATCGAGCTAAACTTTTTCAACCTCAAGAATACATTTCAAATTTTATCCCTATTTTTTCCATCCGGTGAATGGGAAAAAGATATTCGTTTTTTCTCAAAATAAACGCGTGGAAATTCATGACGAACGATGATGGCGATTTTCGATATTACAGAGTCGAAATACGTTTTACTTTGAAATTCTCCGAGACGCATGGTCGTAGACGATTTATTAATATACGCATAAATAATGCGGTATCCAAGATGAAAGTTCAAGGTCGGTGATAAATACTCACGCGAAGGGACTTGTATTTGAAAGAAAGTCCTTGAAGAGCCACGACGATTCGGTCGGACTCGGTATTCAATTGAGTTATCACGTATGAATGTACGTAAAACGTTATTACCATTTGCAATGTCAGTGGGTCAAATGTCGCGGTAACAAAATCCGTGGGAGATCTACGTTTTTCTCTTTCGTTCTCTCTCGACACCTCTCGCGTCTCACGAGCCAGCAATTAAGCGGAAGGAACCGCGAGTTTCATATCAATGGAATTACTTCATCTCTGGAAATGATTATTATTGCTCTCGAAGGTCAAGAGTGCACTAAAAGACGATGTAGACATTTTTTTAATGAAGTCACTCAACGTGAAACGTCAATAAATCTACACAAGTTTACTGCTTCGTTTTCCTTTTTTTTTCGACGCGGTGTTACGCGTTCGTTAAATATTATCGAAACTTTCTCAAATTCGCTGAAATGAGGACGGTAAAAAATCGAATTCAAGAATGTTCGTCGTTAATTATCGCAGATCGGTATTCCACTTTCACCGAAAACTTGTGACGAAAAGATAAACATTGCCTTCTCTCTACGAACGCAAATGAGAAAAATCGCTGAAGGTTGAATACACGTCGAATTTCATCATATCGATGAAAGAACGAAAATTGAATTGAGTACGGCAAGTGGCGTGCAAATTTGCGACGTCTGAGGAGGTACTGGCAGGACCCCAAAAATTTGTTTATACTCAAACGATTATAATTTCTCTTTGTTTTTCTCCACCACAGCCACGGTGACGTCAGCCACCCGGGAGGAGCTCATCCCACAAAAATTCGCGGGATTTCACGAAACTCGAGAGGCTGAAATTTCGAAAGAACCTCCGGGACTCGGGCGAAAAGAAAGGTTCGATGTATCGCGCGAAGATCAATTATTACATCGTCTAAGCAGATTGATCAAAGAGCCATTGCCAAGAGCCGATGATAATGAGCGAGATAAACCGGATGCTGTGAAAACGTTGGATCAAAATGACACAAATGTCACTTCAAGGTTAAATACGGACAGGTCTGAAATGAAGGACATGATGGAAACCCACGTGACGCCTCAAGATGACGATGAGGAAAAGACATCGGCAGTGGCGGATGATAAACGCCGGTCAAAATTCGAAGGAACAAAGTCAAAATCCAAAACAAACGTCGTGACCGTCTTACCGCCGAAAATATTTCCCGATAACAATAAAACCGCCAACGTGAGAATAGCAACTCCCGAATGGTTAGCAAAGTTGAATATGACAAGATACGCGACCCATCGCATGGGTACAAAAAACGCCACCGTGAAGGAAAAAGGTAATGTATTCTCGTGCCTATCGATTCCTCTGGCCAATTAAAAGATATCAATTTACATCAAGATATGCATAAAAAAAACGACAATTTTTTTCTTTTTGATATACCGCAAGATTGATTGCTTTGGCAGGGAACATCAATTCAAATACGAGCCCTTGATGGAAACAGGAACATGTCTTTTATCGCAACTTTTATATTCCGTTTTAATTACATGCGAATTTTTTAAATATCTAACCGTCGAGTTTGGGAAAATTGTTATAACATATTTTTTCCGCCATTCGATACTGCGGAGAGACCGTTTAATAGATAATCGGTGCTAGAACTTTAACTATGTCGATTGTAAAATTTAAATTGTATATAAAAGCTATTAAATTATTAAAATCAAAGCAAATGTCAAATCAATGTGTTCGAGTTATAAAATATCGTAAAATTAGCTAATTAGAACAGAGCTAGTTTTTATCACTAATACATTCGGTTTGTAGAAATCATTTACAAAATACGATTAAATCAATAAATACAATTAAAATCGTTGGCTCAATAATTTGAAAAATAAGGAAATCGATATTAACCAAGCTTTATCGCTGATTATCCATTAACTGCTGCCCTTAACCATTAGATCCAATAGATTATCAAATTTCCCATTAAAAACGTTGCAGAATTTTCCGAAAAATTGTCGAGTAGCACGTTTCAAAATTCGAATGTCGAAAAAGAAATCTTGCCATATTATTCGAATGGGAAGTGAAAGATTGCAATGAGCACAACGTTAACGAAGAGCTCGTGCTTCGATCGATGTTTTTTGAGGCGCGAAGCAATTAATTTTTTCACCATCGCAGGAACTTTCAATCTACAGAGTTATTTCTCATCTATGTTCTAATTTCAAATCGTTTCTATTTCGATAACAAATCAAATGTCGCATTTTTTATTCCGTCTTTTTAGAAACGACTACCGATTCGGTATTGGTTGTATCGATATCGTCGGAGGATTCGCCGAAAGCACAATCGCCAATAGCGAATTCGACGACAACGATGCCATCAACGACAACGAAAACGGACGTGGCTACGCCATCGGCGACCTCGAGTTCCGAGCAAAGTGAAAAAATCGTCAATGAGGTTGCCCGTGGTCCTACCACGAGCAACCATCCGACATCCAGTAGTCCGAGTCCAGCTGAGATGATATTGCATGAGAAAAAGAAACCCGAACCGAAATCGATGCCTTCGGGCGTTATGGCTCTAATGACCGCCATCTCCTTCGCCATTGTCGTTATCGTCACGTACATTGGACTTCTCATCCGTCGACGATATCTCGAGTGAGTGGAAATCTATCCGCGCCTTTCGTATCCCTCAGGAAATTTCCTCGATGTTACCGGAACTTGCGGTGATGAAAAAAAAAGTTTCTCAATAAGGCATCAGCTGTTTCCTGTCGCTTCCATCAAATTTTCAATGAACGTTATCTACTATTTTTCAAAACTGTCTCGCAAGTTTTTACTCCTAGGAAAATCGGCCGACCCGATAGGAAGGATATATCGCTCGGTCGATTCAGAATTGTGATAAAAATTCGCTGAGCGAGACCTGTTTTTCCGCGATCATTCCTCAAACTTTCTTTCGCTATTTCTTCATTGGCCGCGGTTCGGTAATGCTGGTTTTTCAAACAGCTGATGCCTCGGCTCGGGACTCTAAAGAGATCGTCACGAGAGGGCACTTTCAAAAATTCTTATCCTGCATAAAATATGAAAATTCTCATCGTGTAAAAGTCCATAAAAAGAATTCGCATCTCTGGGGATTGAGCATCGAATTTATTTAATTTTCTTTTTTCACTCGTTCTCGATGATCGACCATAGATGGCGCTACGGTAACCGCGAATTACTCGTCAACGATTTCGACGCAGTGGACATAAACAATTTCGAGGTGAGCGACTACTCGCTGTCTTTCTTGCACTTGTTCGCGTTTGCGGATTGAAAGAAATCATTATTAATCATCAATCATCGTCATTATAGCTTTGACGTGCCGGAAACTCTGAGCTGACGGACGACCACACGCGATCGGTAAGAAAACCTCTGCTGATCAAACTTTCACATGCTAATCGAAAAAATGCGCTATATTGTCGTACAGACACATCAATTATTATGATTATTATCCTCGATAATCTACATTTTTCTTTAAAAACGTCTGCTGCACAATACAAGGCACGCAAATTTCTCGAATAATTCATTTTTTCTTTAGAACAACTATGACGAGGATCACCGAATCGGTGGCGGAATGACGATCTGAAAAAAGTGTAGATATAAATTTCACGTAATAATTCATTGATCTGTGATTCGATAAATTCCGAGTCTCATCAAAGTCGGAACGTTCGATAAATCGAAAATAAGAATTTTATCCTACTGCGAGTGAAGACTCAAAGAAACATCGTGAACTGTACTTGAACAACTGTGTTGGTACAGATATTAAAAATCAATTTGTATTTTTACGTGTAGCCTGTAAAAATATATAACACGTAGTTTTTTTTAAAATAAATGTACACAATTTGTTTAACGTTTTGTAAATCGCCATATATATTTTTTATTAAGACCCTTCTACCTATTATACATACGTAGTGACAGTGAGCAAAACTCAGCCTTATCAATTATTTACACATCGGATTAGCGTAAGTTACAACAAAGTAAATAGGAGACTTTCTTTTCTGCACTTTTTTTTAATGAGAAAAAAAATCCATCCGCAACTAAAACTTGTGAATTTGCTACTTTTAACACGTATATATCGTCCACGCTCCTTCACCGAAGAAGTCAATTTTCTTTACGTTTTCCATCACTCTGCGAGGTTTAATGATTTTTACGGATTTTCCTTAAGCTCTGATGTTCGAACGCCGGGCCTCACGCGAACCTCGGATTACTTCGATTTTCTCGTGACAACGAGAGGACCGACGTTGTCACAATTGGATTTGTTGTGATCTCCGTGGCTTCCGTCGCAGTAAGGCCACTGAATTTCGGAAGAGAGAAATAATATTTATGATCGATAAAGAGGAGACCTAGAATGACTTGGACGACGATATTTGCTCGGTCAGAGAAAAAAAAACAATTACGTAATGATTAAATTATGTCTGGAGCGGTTGAACGATTATTTCGAATTATTCGCAGAAGTTGCATAACTCGTTGCTCAACATGCGATTTACGCTCCATCGAATTAGGGTGGAATTTACAGTGACAATTTTTATTATCCGCCGGGACGAGAGTTTGCATGGTAAAATATGACGAAAATGCGTGTTTTCTTTGACGATAATTAATCTCACGTTTTCACTTTTCCAGCAGCGACAAAATACAGCTTTTTCCGTGATATCCTCGACGTCGATTGTGTCGACCACCTTTGCAACGTCCTTCTTTATCTTGGGATTTATGGCTGCCTTTGGTGGCTGGAAATATTCAATTTCGTGTCATCGATTGCCCTCGTGTGATATATTGATCACGTTATTTACGAGTGACATACAATCGTGAAGTTTTCGCGATATTTTCATTTGCAAACGCAAATTACCAAAATTATCTTTAAATAATTATTCATTTTATACCGTTCACAGCGCGTGTATGTATTTACTTGACAATTTGAGTATATAGAACAAATGAAAAAGAAAGATAATTCACCATTTTTCATGCTGATTTACGAGTTTCATTTAGTGCATATGAATAAATCTACTCATGTACATACAAGTATCTTGAATTATTTTAGCGTTGAGTGAGTTTTGGAATTCAATGAAATACTTGACACTTTACCCAAGAGTGTCTTTTGAGACGACAAAATTCAATATATATTTACTTAAATTACAACGGTTTCAGATACATGGTTTATGCACAGGAGCTACGATTTATATATTTTTGTATTATATGATTCACATAAATTACACATATTGCGAAATGAAACCACAACTTCTGTGTTCTATGCATCAAGACCTTTCATAGCTGCCTTACACTTTTTACTACGGCAGTGTACTGTAATACATATGTAAAAACATTGCAACCTGGTTCCGTGTGAGGTCGACAACTAGTACAGAAATTTCCACAATTACGCAACTTCCGCGCATTCCACAATATCACAAGTCTGGTAGAAAGGGAAGTAGGAACAGTGTCACCCTGTATACTTATATATATATATATACACATGCGCGCGCGCAAACACACACAAATGTATGTTATCTTGTTTCAGGAGTGTTAACTCGGGTATTCAAGCAGAATCCATGCGCAAGTTTCGTATTTTTCGTGTTTTCTGATCGGAATATTCAAGAGTTATTTTAACGATGTCGAATAAAGGAAAATGTATCATTTTCGCGACTGAGTTGAAATGAATACTTTCAGGATTTTTTTTACCAACGGTTGAATTATTTCTATTAAATTTACGAGTATTTTGATGCAGTTAGCGTCATAGTGCTTTTTGTTTAGAAAATGCATCTCGTTCCGTAGCGATGATTATGTATTTATATCTATATTTTTGCCATTAGAAGTCGGAGACAGGAATATCGTGTATATTAATTGACTACTTACCGGTCTGGCGAGAGGGCAAAAAGCCTGATAGGACATGTATCCAATGCCAGCGAGGAGTGCGCTCGGTGGGATTAGAGATAACCAATCTCTAACTGTAAATTAATTTGAAAAAATACTCGTTAGAACACCACACATTATTATGACTCCCGTGACTATGCTCTCGGCACCATTTCTGGCACTATATATATATATGCGCGATTGTCCAGTTAGTATACTGTGATTTTGTGAATTTTCAGCAAAAGGCACAACACCTGATTATTGTTACGGTTCGGTAACGAAAAAAACTCATACCACCGAGCCTGAACCATCCGCCTATCGAATTCGGAATCGGTAAACCCGCCAGATAATTCGGAACAGAAACTTTGACGAGATGTGCTATCGGCTCCATGTTGCTGGCTCTACTGACGAAGTCAGCCACACGACGCCATGACATACATTCTATATATCGACGATACGATTTGCGAATAAAGCAATGTTAAAGTTGCTTCGCATTTTTTTGCTCCTATAACTCATTAATGAAATACTTTTGAAAGCAAAACAATGCGATTCTGAGCTACATTGTTTTTGGATGAAGGAAGAAGAGATTTTTTGTTGCACTTTACATTTAATTGCCCCTTTTCGAGCATAGAATGTGTATTAATTATTTTGAAACACTATAAATTCGAATAGCTATACGACTAATTGGAATCTTTATGTAATATTTACTTATTTTTCTTTAAATAAATATCGGTTTTTCGTATTTTTAACTTGTCAAATGAAATAGAGTTTTTTTCATAGCTCGTCAACATTTTTCGTCTATATAACCTCTAAGAATTTTCATCGCAATTCATCTATTGTTATTATTATAAATAATTATTGATTTAATATTAGAGCATTTTTAAAATTGATTCCGTCTCTGACTTGAGTAGTGTGAGTCAACGATTATTAATCATCGCGCGAGAAATTAAAAGTTCATGCGTTCCAATTATGCTTGCTATAATTTTGTAGAGCGCAGACTGGAAAGTGCACAAACGCCAGCTAATCAAATTTCAATAATTTATATATTCTCATCAAGAGCATTTTATCGCATTCCTCCTAATTTCACGATACGTTTTTCCATTCAACAATCTACCGCTTCAACAATTGAGGAATTAAATAAAAATGGCGGTGGAAGTTTATTTTTCGCGCGCAGCAAAGGCCTCCGTCGGTTCGGTAGGTTCTCTCGCGTCTCCATACTGCCATGTGACGCCATCTGTCGGCTAACGGCGGAACTGCAGAAAGCTCGTACGCCGGCATGAGAGACCTTGCGGCGTATTCGTGCACACCTCAGTGTCGCTTTTAGTCCTGGCATTGTACGATTATCCAGCCATATACACCAGGATCTATCGCGCAAACAGATAAAATAACTGACAAAACGCCAATTTTTGTTGCATTTCTATTAACCTGCATTATAAATCGTTTGTAAATTTCGTGCGCGCGCTTGTTTCTCCCGTCAGAACGGTGGTGGTTCTCAAAAGCATTTGGCTCTCTGGGTAGAGTCCTATCGGTAAACGTGTGTCGCGTCCAGCGGTGACATAGCGCACACAGTGCTACGTTTCCTCGTGTATCGGAGAGAGCGCATTGATGTTGAGAAGTTGAGAGTATCGCCCGTGCCGCTCACACAGCACAGACGGAGTTACTTCAGTGCTCGACGCGCCAGCGCCAACTTTGCTCCGTAAGCGGTACACTCGCGTTACTTATCGTACTGTTGTGTATAGTAGCTGGGTTCTAGAAAGAGGGCCGGTACAAAAGGGTTTGCGAAGAAAGATATAAATCTATGTGGATTTGTATTCATATGTATACAACATATACACGTAGCTTCCAGACGTAGACGAGTGCAGGAGGGCCGTATAGCGTTGGCTGCATTCCGTCATCGGTTGGCGCCCCGGGGCCAACTGTGTGTACAGTGTCATTGCGTATGTGTGCGTGTGTGCGCGTGGTTCTCGGTGCGGTTTTTACAGGGCTGCAGCCGGACGAACCTGCGGATCAGGTCTATGGGGTGCCGGGTGTACAAGCTATAAATTCTCTCTTTTACGAATCTTCCAGTAACTATAATCATAATCGACGCTAATGTCGGATAAATAATTACGAGTTCGCAGTGTTTTGAGAATATGTCACACGTGTAATACTCGGTTTTTCGACGGGTAAGATAGAGATTAAGGCGATTGCACAAAGATGTAAAAACGTCGAGCGTCGTCTCATATTTTTCGAGCTGTTCTACGCGCGATTCGCTACGAAAACGAATTGCGTTTGTTTGCATTTACAAGATTATTTTAGTATATTGTCTTTTCTCCGCTCCTTGTTTACATTGTGGAATAACGAATTCGCGTGTTATCGAGAAAAAAAAAACCGCTAAAGTTTTCGAAAAACATCGAGTTTTTTTCGACGTTCGGAGGAAAACATCGAAATTACATTCGTGGTTGATCGGCAATCGAAGTGTTCTGCAGTCGCCAGCGTCGAACAGCGACTAATCTTTTTGCATAACGAATACAGTGAGAGTAAGGGAGCAAAAGAGAGAGAGAGAGAGAAAGAGAGAACGAGGTCCAGTGAGTGCGGTGAGCTCGTGAGGTGAGGATCGATGTCGGTGCTACTGTGAAAACATGGCTGAGGAACTGTTGGTAACGCTGAGCAGAAGCGACAACACCGGTTTTGGTTTCTCGTTGCTCGGAACAGCGGGACTCCCTCACGTAATATACGACATCGTTGAGAATTCACCGGCTGCCGAGAGTGGCAAGGTATTGAAGAAAAAAAACAATCTTTTTCAACATCCATATGCATTCGTATTCAAAATTTGCGAGCGTAGTACTACGATATCGACCCGGAACGCGGCGCCCGTTTGTTAAGACGCCCAAATCACTTTTCGCGTACACCCATCAGTTTTTTTTGTTCCACTTTGACCCAGTAACATCAGACTATTCATTTTTGGATCGCAAAACGAGGATGCACTTTGTCTAATGCATCGCGCTGTAAAAACATTGTTTATTGCGCGTTGAACCGAAAAGAACCGTTGGAACCGTTCGTTTCATATTTTATTCAAAGGTCATTTATTTTTCGAAATGCGTCATTCGGTTCTTGTGTCTCGTCTTTTCATTTCGATAATTACCGGAATAGGCAGAAATTGATATTTAATGTTTGTATGGAATGGCAATATTTGGAAAAATTAACGTAAATCCACCTAAAGTCGTTATTTCCATTTGCATCACGACGATTTATGATTCCGACTTTTATGATTCTGGAATATACTGAATAAAAGATGGTCATCAGAGCACTTGGTCATTCGACATCTCACAATTTTTCCAAGGACGAACAACGTCCTTGAAAATAATTTAGTATTCTTCAATATTATTGCGAATGAATCCGTGCACATTCTCCGATCAAATCGAACATTAATTACTTTACGACGAATTTGAAACACAATCGACACATTTTTCAAACGGTCGAATACCTTAACGGTACTCGGGAAAAATGCTGTGGAATGTTGTTCGAAAAAAAAGGATAAACCGCCATTTTTTTTTGTTCGAGTCTCGTTTTTACGCGGTGAACGTGGAAAAGGTAGTTTTCTTTTTGCGTGTTACGTAATTGTGACTTCCATAAATAATTATTACATTTCGATGTTTTTCGCTTCATTGAAGAAACGCGGAAAGGACTATTTTTGCTGGTGGATGATTCTTGCGACATTTGCATCATTGAGTTCGTTTTGATTGTACTTTCTGCACTTTTGTAACGGGTGACACGATAGAAAATCGCGGCGCAAAATACTGGAAAGCCCAGAAAGATGTAGCTAAAGAGAAATTATCTTGAAGTTTGCATCGTTCGATTTTAATGAAAATAGCACTTTTGTCGATTTTTCACATTCAATTTTTCGGAATTTTCGTTATATTTGCTTTCTTCTCCTCACGAGTGTCATAGTTTCGAAAAATTTATGAAAAACATTTGGCGAAACGTATCACATTATAATGTTGACAGTAAAAGAAAGTTTATCGTACATTTCGGTGGATTCCATCGATGCAAACTTTAAGATTATAAGAGAACGCATAACGTCGCATCTCGCGTTCTTACGTTACATGCGACAAAAGTGCGATTCAAGTTTCTTTGTCGTCCGTTTTGCACGATATTTTTGCAATTTTATAATTGACGATACCCAAAAATACTTTCAAACTTCGGATTGCAATGAAAAATTGGAAAAGAAAACGTGTCAACATGGAAACTCGTCAAAATTGCTGTCTTCCGCAGCGATAAAGACTCGAACGTCACTTCCATCAGCCGATTTCGTTTTTGCTCTCAAATAGTATGGGATTATAGAGTTGTTCATCATTTCTCACACCAGAGGTCGTTGATAAATTGCGTGCATATTATCTTGCGATGTCCTACAGCCTGTAGGTAAACCTCGAACTGATTACGTTGACGTTTGCATGATCTTTAAGTTTGATTCGTTCGACTTGATCGAAAAGTGAAGTTTTCTTGATTTTTCACACTGAATTTTCCTGAATTCGCATTATATTTTTTTTCTTCTTTCCACGAGTGGCATATAATTTCCCGATGTGACAAACACATTTTTGCAATTTTACGAATTATAACACTCGGGAGAATACGAAATAGATTTAATAAAAACTGAGCAAAATTCAATTGAAAAAATGAGGAAACTTCGTATTTTCGCCGAGTCCCAGCGATGCAAAATTCAAGATCATCGAACTAAATTCTTATCAACGCCCCTCTGTTTCCTGAGATGGAATGCCAATGATGAAGAAAAATGCATGCTTGGAGTGTTTTCAAACTCACTATAAATCGTTTTTAGTCAGACTCGGAACGAAATTCCAAGTCGAAAAGTGTGGGAATATTTTTCGATCCGACCGAATCCGAATGAGGCGTTGATTAACGAGGATTAGCCAATCGGACGTGCATGATGAATTTGCCTATGTGTCATGCGCGTGTCTGATTGCCGTGAAATTATTTTACGAATTCCGACGAGAAAATGAGGCAATAGCGATTTCGGACGTAATAATTCTTCGATAAATTCGTTGGATTACCGTATCCGCGACTCGTGGCGGGGAGCAAAAAAAATTAACGAGTTTTCCACACAATGACCGAAGTTTTGAAGACAAAAACGCAGAGCTACTACTTCCTGTAGGAGCAGCCTCCCTTTGTTCTTCTATAATAATCCTCGTCCTAACTTTATACATATACCACTTTATTTCACATACACACTTAAGGGGGTTCACACGAGTCTAATATGGTAACCGAAAATTCCAACGTTTACGCTCGGAATTTCACGATATTCCAGAAAAATATAGCACACATCTACCCTTGGATCGATTTTTGTATCCACCCTTCAGGTATTGAAAAAAATTGCACAAAAGTTTAATTTCTGAAACTCTTCGCACACACGATCTTGTGACAGAGACAATCTCGTTGGGATGATTTGTATTTTGTCAACAAAAACGAACATGAAAAAATTAAATTTGCATGTGATATTCTGAAGTTTGAATCGCTGGGGTGCAACGAGCGTACGACATTTTCTTTTTTTTATCGTCGCGATTCTGTAAATCGTGACAACAAATTTTAAAAAATGTGACAAAAATAGAATGGGAACTTGAAAAAAATGTTTCAAAAATTTCATATTTTCGCACGATGCTGAAGTTTCCATCGTTGGAAAGCAACGAAGCAGCGATTCGGTCGTTTCGATCAACAGCACGGCACGAAACTTTTGCGTATTTTTTTCAATTAGAAATACACGGCTCCTAATTGTGATCAAATCGACATAAAATAAATTTGAGAAACAAATGGAAATCAAAAAAAGTCAAAAAATCCGTCGGCTTCGCTTCCGTTTCGTTGACTTCCAACGATACAATCTTATCAACGTCATACATGGTGTACAGCACAATGTTGTATTTAACGAGGATTGTTACTGCCAAAAATAACTTAAAAATAAAAATTAAAACCTTTTTTTTGTGCTCAAGTATTTTAAATACATTTGTCGTTTCAAATTGTCGATGATCATCGAATAATATAAGCAAATACGATAAAAGTCATTTTAGAAATGAAAATCGTTGATTCTCCATTTGTTTTTGATGATCGAAAGAGCAAAAAATTCTGTTGTTTTTTTGTGTAACACGTTTCGCGCGAACCTCCTTAATCTTTATTTCATGAGATTCCGAGCCGCGAGAGATCAAACTTATCACAACTATTCACAATCCCCATCTGCGTCCCTAGTCTTTTTCGACCGTTATTCTTCCTTTAATTTCCTCCATCAATTTCCCTTATGCTTCGCGGTCACTTTGGAGAAGGATTATTCCACCTCTGAATCTTCCGAATCCCGAGTCCAGCAACGAACTGTTTTATTCCCTGTCGCCTATCCTTTACACTATCGGAAAATCGACCAATGATTACCGATTATCCGTTGAGATAAAAGGTATGTTGTATGACTTCTCGAGAATGTGATATTTCTAAAGGCTTTTTCGGCACTTGAGCCGGAAAAAAAAGAAACTTTCAGATTTTTTTTTTCGCACGTAGAAAATTAGCAATTAAAATAGAAAAACGAGCAACAATCGTGGCGAAAATAAAGTGTAATGAGAATTCCCCATGCCAAAGTTACACATATTAAATTTAAAAACAGATAATTTAGCTCGTGATGTTTATATTTTTTCTCTTCTTACTGTGAGTATTATTTATTGAAAAATGTACAAAATTTTAGTAAAAATAGTGCGTCAGGGCAATGAAAATTGGACAATTTTTTGCAATCAAACAGTTATTAGAACTCGTAAAAGTATGTCACGCGATGTCTTTTCCCTTTTTTTTGGGAGCTCCGTTTTGCCCCGATCTCCCCTAGCTTAAGCATATTTTTGAAAATGGGACACGCTGTATATATTTCTCGTGACGCAAACCGTCGAAGAAGAAGCTGAGAATCTGCGCTTTCTTTGGGTTTGTCGAGACACACAGAGCTAGGCGTTTCGTATTGAGTATTATTACAAATTCAAACAAATATGTACACAAGTTTTATTAAATTAAATTAACGTACAGCTTTGAAGATAAATTCATCAAACTTTTTATCAATGGGTATGACAAAGACTAGACTACTATGACGCGAGAAATCATTCAGCCATGTTTGATCAGCGAGTAATCCTAATTTCGTGAATTCTGAGAATTCCTCAATGAACTTTTCCAGAGACTTATCGAATAAAGATAAGTTCAAGACGTGACGTTTTTTTAAAGCTGCGGAGTATTTAAATACGTAACTATTCAGCATCAATGCCCTATCGTTACATAAAGAAAAAGGAGATACGTTTTTTGGTTCGTAAATTGCCAAGCAAATATCAAATTACACAAGCTGGAAACACCATCGAGGTTCGTGCGGTGATCCCATCGATGGATCACATTTTGATTCCACGAGTTCGATAGTAAAATTGTTGCTCTTCCCTGCTGAAATTTTCTCTATCCGCGATATCGATGAAAAATTGCATCAAGAACGACCCATACAAGCTTCTGTGTACTCCCGAGCCGCGGTGAATGGTATTTCTCCGTGTATACGGTAAAGGGCCGTCTTGTTCCTTCGCATGCCAAAGAAACACGTATAGGAGAAATGCCGGTTGGTCGGACATGGTCCTTCGTCGATTCGATCCGATACAGATGCATATCTCTCTCTGCCTTGGCCCACTCAAAGATTCTCTTCATGCTCATCGCACTCTCCTTTGGTCTCACGAACATTTTTTCCTCCGCCGGTCACAATTTATTCTTCCTACACTTCCTGTTGTTTTTTCAGCGCGTACAGTGTTCGATTCTCTCAAGTTCCGACGTTTCCTCGGACCTATGTTGCATCTAAATTTGCTATCGAAATTTCTTTCAGGGAGAAGTCTTCTCATTCGTTAATATGTTAATTTTTTGTTTTATTATACCGCCGCGCGATAAAGTGAAAATAAAAAAGGCTTTCCGGCGAATTATTCCGATGTAATAAATTCAACAAAACACCGTTATGGATATGATGCTCGCTTTTTGTTTACATTTCCATCTTGAATAGCGTTCGTTCGCAGAGTCTATGAATAGGACGTTGATCAGTGAGAATGCGTAGAGCGCGATCGGAATTGTGTCCTTGAAACGACCGGCGTGCTTTCGTCGCAACAGAAAAATGTGAGTGCCAGCAATTTCTCGATGACATCGATATTCCTCTACGCAAAACTAGATAGCCAACGTAGTTGTAGACACGTGAAATAATTCACATTGCTCTGCGAGCTGCAAAGCAGTCTAGCGTAAATGCGGGCCGATTGGTGCGCCATCTTACGACTGTAGACATTGTTTCTGCGCGACTGGCTATCGCGTGCGAATGCCAAACGTTCCTCCGCGCGCTCCCGTTACCTCGGACGTTGTCTCCGTTATGACACAGAGGGCGCTGACGTCTCAGCGTCTTTGGCGCCTCATTGCGGCTGTGGCGAATCCAAAAGCACTCTCTGTCGGCCAACTGCGGCGATATATTCTCAAGAAAAATGTACGGAATTGAAAGGACCGCCGGTGCGATATACGCATTGCGTAACCCCTCTCCCCGCGTCTTTCCCTAGATTAATTTACAGTTGTAACACAATCGACCGAAAAATTCACGTACGATCGAGCAGTGCGATATTACGAGTGTAAACACGAGACGCTCGATTATTGTGTCACGTCGACATGAGTAACAAAAATGACGCGTAATAAAATCACAGCGGTGGAATGATTGTCGCAGATAAATCGTGCTTCGACTGAACGTATCATTTTCGGAATGATTTTTGGTTTAGTGAAATACGATTTTTGATTAAATATAAAAGTACAATAAAGTCGTCGGTCTCGTGGTACTCTAGAGATGTACGACAAGTTCCTGTCTCCGAAGCAATTTTTCGAAATTATGACACTTGTTAAAAAAGAAAGAAAATATCATGAAAATTCAATGTCGAAAATGGCGAAAATTCGGATTTTCGTTGAGGTCCAACGATGCGAGAAAAATCGTAATAATGTTTTCGCAGTTTCAGAGTTATATGATACGGTAGTACCGCGGGAGAAATATGATTAAAATGACAAACTTGTTGATCTCAAGGATTTCCATTCAATCGAAAATAAATATTGAAAAAAAAGGTCCGTCCTCTGATGTTGCAAAGAAATACCGTCGTCTACGTGTCTATTTTCCTTTTACGTCGTGTGTTTGTTCGCCTACTTAAATATTCAGGATGAAGAATCGATCGACGGGAGAGCTGTTGTGAGCGCGGGATAACTGTGCTCTGTTCGATATTCAGCTTGGGTGTATCGTCCCTAAAGTTCTTCCCGCGTTCTCCCCGGCAGATTAATAGCGACCCCTGTTTCCGAAAAAGCCGAAAGTCGGTTTGAAAAATAATCCCCCTGGTCGGTCTCGAGATTGCATATGCAGGAGACGACTCATCCCGGAATGCTGGGAGATTCGAGTCATCCCTCGAGAACAGTTGATTCTACGATACAACAACGTAAAGGCTATTTTCCTTGCATGCTACGATGTATTATCTTGCTCTTTTGTAAAAAAAAATCTCTCCTTAAAATGAAGCGTATAGAAGAAGGCACATTATCATTCAAAGTCTTTGAACGTCTCTTCCTTTTTCTTTTCGTCACGTAATACGCTTTTGAAACTCGTTGAAAAACATTTATTTATTCTTATCATTACGGAGACTCGAAATATCGATTTTTTCGAGCACCTCTTCATCCTTTCGTCGTTCGAATACAAAAGGTTCTATAAATTTCTTATTTATCGTCAACATTGTGCCAAATATCTTTTGGCAATTTTCGTAATTATGACTGAATTTTACAAAATCGGGAACATTCGGATTTTCCATCGAATTCCGTCACAGGAAATTAATAATCACGATCCTCAAGCAGCGTGGTGTTGCGAAAAATGACCGCCAGGGTTCTCTTTCGAATTGACGCAATCGAGCAGCGGCAGAGGAGAGGTAAAGAAGGAAAAAATCTGAGTAAGACGAAAGTAAGAAAATTCGGAAGGGAAGTGTAGTATAGATAGAAGCAAAAAAAAAAGACACAAAGAGCGTTGACGCTGGTACAAGGAGCTCCCGCTCGAACGCTTTATCCTTTCGTCGGTCGGATACAAATATGATTTTGAAGTTGCGTCGTTGGAAACCAGCGAAGGTTCTATAAACTTCTTATTTATCGTCAACATTGTGCCAAATATCTTTTGGCAATTTTCGAAATTATGACTGAATTTTACAAAATCGGGAACATTTGGATTTTCCATCGAATTCCGTCACAGGGAATTAAGAATCACGATCCTCAAGCAGCGTGGTGTTGCGAAAAATGACCGCCAGGGTTCTCTTTCGAATTGACGTAATCGAGCAGCGGCAGAGGAGAGGTAAAGAAGGAAAAACATGAATAAGACGAAAGTAAGAAAATTCGGAAGGGAAGTGTAGTATAGATAGAAGCAAAAAAAAAAGACACAAAGCGCGTTGACGCTGGTACAAGGAGCTCCCTCGAACGCTTTATCCTTTCGTCGGTCGGATACAAATATGATTTTGAAGTTGCGTCGTTGGAAACCAGCGAAGGTTCTATAAACTTCTTATTTATCGTCAACATTGTGCCAAATATCTTTTGGCAATTTTCGAAATTATGCCTGAATTTTACAAAATCGGGAACATTTGGATTTTCCATCAAATTCCGTCACAGGAAATTAAGAATCACGATCCTCAAGCAGCGTGGTGTTGCGAAAAATGACCGCCAGGGTTCTCTTTCGAATTGACGTAATCGAGCAGCGGCAGAGGAGAGGTAAAGAAGGAAAAATCTGAATAAGACGAAAGTAAGAAAATTCGGAAGGGAAGTGTAGTATAGATAGAAGCAAAAAAAAAAGACACAAAGAGCGTTGACGCTGGTTGAAGGAGCTCCCGCTCGAACGCACGAGCAGTGCGGACGGGAACGAAAGCGAGAAATAGCCCGTGTATACACTTTTTTTTATTTTCTATTTTTTCCTCCATTCTTTACGCACTAAATTAAATATAGCGAGAGAGCGTCGCGTTAAGTGGATCGGTCTCGTCGTATACGTTCGGCCAACGGAATTTTTCGCTTCTCCGCGGATATTTTCGCTCTTTCCACGCACGCGTGCGTATATACGAAAGCAAGTAGAGCACCGGGCGTATTTTCTTAATTGCCACAAAATTGTCGCAGCCGACTATAATCAACGTTTAAAAAAATCCCCGACGCAAAATTTAGTCAACCGGATTTTGTGCGAAACACACATGATTTTCAAGCTCGCATCGTTGGTATCCAACGAAATGTGCAATAAACTTCTTTCTTGTCTCTGATGGTCTACGATCTTCCGAGTGTTTTTAAGCGACTCTTCGAAATTATGGCACTCGTGGAAAAAGATGAGAAATATAATGAATGAAAATTCGAATTTTTCGTCGAGGTCCAACGAAGCAAACCGCGATATCCAACGAAATGTGCAATAAACTTCTTTCTTGTCTCTGATAGTCTACGATCTTCCGAGTGTTTTTAAGCGACTCTTCGAAATTATGGCACTCGTGGAAAAAGATGAGAAATATAATGAATGAAAATTCGAATTTTTCGTCGAGGTCCAACGATGCAAACCGCGAGATCGTAAATCGATGCATCGATGGGGCGAGTTGATTGAAAAAAAAATGATGCGAGTGTACAGACTGGATCATAATGTAGTACAGTGAGAATGAATGGAGCTGATATGGCGGAGTGAGTCAATCCCGGTCAGGCTGATAGGCACGCGGCGCCACAGCATCACTGTGCTCTTTTATATCTCAAATGGTACAGGGTGTCCGCGAACCCAACATTGAAAATTTTTCATCAAGATTCAAAACCAAATTCTACGTTCCACTTTGCGTTTTCATCGTCCGTTCTTCGTACGAGCAATGATGATTCCATTTTTTTTCTCCACTTCCGGTGAAAAAGTCCTCGGATGTGATTTTCGATTCAAAATTTCATCTCGAATTTTATTTTTTCGGAATAAACGCGAACGTAAATTGAAATATAAATCGGAATCGAAAACTACGGACAGCGATCCACCGGGATTTTACGCGCGGGTCGATATTGGAATAATTCGAAATTTTGGAAAATGTGAAAAAAGGATTTTTCGATCAGGGTATAAAACCTGATAGCCTCGAGTTTGTTTTTCCTCATGAACGGACTTTTGAATGTCAAACAAGCGAAAGTTGTCATTCAAAAGTGTGTAATTTCAATTTTTTTGAATGAGAGATTTTTGGAAATAAATTGTGCATCAAAATGTGAATAATGTTGAATTATTATTGTTATTGATGAAGATTCCGGGAGAGGGACTGTGATCGATAACACTACCACGTTTGTTTATCGGCTGACCAGTCTACAGTCGTAATCATGGCCACAGTCAGGGGAATACGGAATTGTATACGTTTATCGTAATGATATTTCTGTGAATTAACCCCTTCCTGGACGCCATTTGTTCACGGGAAATTCAGCAGCAGCCATCAATATATGCGTGTTCTACATCTGTGTTGTACGTAAATTCGCAAGAGATAGTGAAATTGGTAACACGTTATACCGGAAATGCTGTAGCTTTGTTTCATCGGCAAATATGTTGTCCTGTATATCGAAAGAGCAAATATTCCGTACGGAATGACGAATCACCGATAAACAAGGGGAATTATCAATCACTGGGAAGCGAGAGAACAAATGTGGAGGCAATAGTACGTTAATGAGGAAGAATATGGCCGAATGTGCAAATGATTCAATCACGAATCATTTCATCGCTGAATCTCCGACTTTTATTTCCCAGTTTTCGTTGTTTTATCGTAGTGAGAAGTAATCTGAGGGATGCTTGGGAAAACAATGAAATGATGTTTCAGGCGATGGTCACTATATAATTGTTACGATTTTTGATATATTATTCGCAATAATGATGTCAGCATTTCTCGATACTTGAATAGTAATATTTCGCGTTCGTGGGGTTTTAAACTCGTAGGAAAAGTCTGCGAATGAAATGTACGATAAGCTTCATTTTTATTGACAATATTCGACTTTTCGCCAAATACTTTTGATCAATTTTTCGGAATTATGACACTCGTGAGAAGAAGAACGAGAGTACAATGAAAATTCAGCAAAATTTCAATGAGAAAAATCGGAAAATTCCAATTTTCGTTCAAGTCGAACGATGCCAACTTCGAAATCACGGGGATTTATTTCCAGGGAAATTTGGCGTTCGAGGGAAGAAAAGTTGACGATTCCAAATGCAAAGGTCGGAGATGAATCTGCTCGGAGATTCAGCGATGCAGAGTTCATCTCTTTAATCTTTAATTGAAATAGGACGGGGGAATTAAAACTCGGAGGATTTATGAGAAGAATTACGTCCGGTCATATTTTCGAAGGATTCCAAGGATCTCTCTGCAGCAGGAGGTCTTTCGGTATCTTTATCTTTTTTGGGCATTACGAAAATTACAAAAGACACATGAATTTAAAGCAAATGTCTGTCATGATTTTTTAAATTTCTTGATTGAATCAACGTAATACAAGTATTTTAAAAAATCGATTGCTCGAGTTATTTTTCCATAGTCGACATTCGCAACTAATGGACTTTCTTTCTTTTCTTTTCTTTCTTTCTTTTTTTCGTTAATGTCTACAAAGATAGTCAAGGAAATTTAAGAATTTTTCGAAAACATACTTTTTCCGACAAGTTATTCGGGCAGGAGGCGATTTACAAGAGAATATTTCGTTGAAAAACTTGCCAAAGCTATGAAAAACATAACATCGTTTAAAAATCCCCCAGCTTTCACCCTCGATTACAATTGATTCGAGTACGATAAATTAAATTATTTTACCCAATCAACTTGACAGCTCAACACTTATTCTTTGTCGGAAATCATTAAACTCGGATGAGATTATTCTGCGGTATCTTCTCCACGAATATCACCAGAAATGCTCAAAGAGAAAGTCCTTGTGAATACTTTTTTTTTCATCTTTGAGGGAAAATACCCTAAAGCTCTTCCGTGCAGGCTCTCTACCTACTTTTATCTTCTTCGTTTCATATTTTTTCACGTTGAACTTTTTCTTCCTTGCTTTTTTTTGGCGGTCTCGTTAAGTAATTACTCCACGCTTTGCAAATTGTAAAGAAGAATCGATTTCTACTATGCCGAGCGTTGGCTCTGTTTCCGCTCGTTTTGCGGCGAATATCCTGACGTACATCGAGATGAAACGAATATACGTCTCGACGGCAAAACCGTATATGTATACTATATTATACCGGAGCTCTTATGACGACGCCGTCGTTCTAAGCGAGACGCGACAAAGCGTCGCCCGCGCTCAGTATCACACAAAAAGTGTCATAATCCCGACAAAGTCACCGGCGCGAAATTTTTCATTCGCAAATACAGTCGTCAAATTCGTTTATCGCCTCGCTCGGTTCTCCGATAAGACTTTTAACGAATACGATTAACTTTTGATAAACGTTCGCGCCCAATTTTTGTTGCTCTTTGCACCTCACATTATCAAGAATTCGCTGTACTTGCTCTTCGAACAAGTCTCACGTGTGCTACTCCGGGTCCATCCGAGTGCTCTTTTCACAAAGCCATTCATACGCTTAAGCGGTTGGATTCGCGATGTTCCGAACGCCCGTTTTCGTACAGTACGTTCCCTGGCTTGTGCCATGTTTCAGTTAACGTGAAAACTACCGCTGCATTTGCCGTAACGGCGAGGACTTGCAACGTTCACCTTCGAATACACGTTTTCCACGGGTTATCCTCGTTAAACTTGAAACCTACAGTCAAATGTCGCTCGCGTTTGACTAGAAGGTCTCGCGAGTCGCCCCACTCTACCGCGCTAGTGTTGGCTCCGCCTCCGAAGGCGGTCTATTGGACGAGTGCGAGCCGCTAGCCCTCGTGACTCGCGATCGCGCTCAGGGGAGGGGGATCTCTCGTTTCAAGCGTACGCGGTGCTATTTCAGTCGCGAAACGAAACTCCGACTGTGCATGGAATACAGACACGTTCGGGGTGGAGGAACGAGAGCTGGTATAACCGCGAGAAAATGCGACAAGGATTTTCTCACTGTAGCACATTTGGGATATATATTATACATATGACCTCACATTCGCTAAATCCCCCGGCCGTATAATGTCGCATCTGACCAGGTCGCTTCCAGTTCTAAAGTCTGTTCACGTGTTCTTTTCAAAGGTGAACGATTTTTTAGTTCAATTAAATTTAATAGAAAATATCTCCGATGTACGTTAAGCGAATTCGACACGTGATTTAATGATTATATCGAAAACGTTTCCGTAATAGTTTCAGTGAAGATTGCAAAATTATCACGTTGAAACTCGCGCCGTTGAAACGGAACAGGAAAATGAATGGAATATGTTTGACTGCAAAATAAAATAAAAAACAGTTATGACAATTGCCAATAACGTTGAAAATAAAAAAGATTGCAAACATCCGTAGTTTTTGTCATGTATAATGTAATGTCCATCCATATAATGTAAATTTGAGGATCACGAAGAGTATCCAATCAACGACGCTAAAACCCCACGTTGTTGGAACTGCACTTGAAACTCGTCCGAAAGTTCACCATTTTGCTTTATCTTTGCGCTTATCGCTAAGTATTATTCTCCCTGTGAGGACATGTCGATAAAAGGCTAAGGAAACAACGATCGGCGATGCTTATCTCAATGAGAATGATGATAAAGATAACAGTCAATCCTTATGCTTATTCCATCCTTCCTTCGATGGTTGAGTATATACTCGTTTGAATTCCACAGAAAGTATACTTTCCATATCAAGTTGAATTTCTATTGAAATCCGTTTACGCAAATGGCAAGCGAACCCTCTGCGATAGCTGAGCAATCGTACTACCTCGTTCGGCCATTTTTCCATTCATAAATGGCAAAGTCTCGGGCTCGGTTTCGAATTTCCCTGACTAGACTCTCTCTCTCTCTCTCTCTCTCTCTGCGTTAGATATTCTACCCCGCCGGTCTACGTCCTCGGTGTGTTGAAAATCCATGTTGTATATTCTCCATTTCTGGTTTCGTATACCGGATCCATTGGCCAGTCCAAGTAGACTATCTCAACCGCATGTATATTTATAGTTCCGGTTGGATTTTCAGGATGTAGTATCGTTTCGTTGTGCGCTAACAAAAATCACGACGTACAATCACGAAAACGACCTTTCAATGCTTTTCTCGTTTTTCGCCGACTTCCAAGTGGCTTCGAGAAAAACATTAAGTCTCAAACGGACGTATATCCGGTACCGGGGAAACTCGAAGGTGATTCTTCTCACGTATAACTCGTCGTCTTTCCACAATCTATTCGTAGGTGAGCTTGAAACGTGATCCCTTTTGGGCGATCTTTCGATCGGCTGATAAGGTCCTCCTGTGTACTTCGAAAAGGGGTGCTTTGAAAAATCTGTATGAATATTTAAAAAGCGCACTGAGGGAGTGAACGATGGTAGATTTAACGGTTTTAGTGGAGAGTCGATAATATTAATAACTTAACACAGTCCAAACAAGCTCCTCGCGATTGATACAATCTTCTAGTCTCATTGTCGCCGATTTCAAACGCGTTTAAAAAAAAACAGTGTTTAAACAACGTTAAATAACGTTTCTGATATTCGATAGAAATATGTTCGAGTTCACTAAAAATCGAGTTTCAATAAAAGGCGTTTTTGCATACGAAAGTTTCGAATAATACACAGGAGAAATTGATGACGTTGCATTTTTCCTTGCATCGTTGAGACTCGACGATGACATTCGAGTGTTGAAATTCGTAAAATGGCAAAAATATTTTTATATCATCGCTAATCACTTTAAATTCGCATTCTATTTCGGTTTTGTTGCAATTGTACCTTGAAAATCTCTTTAAAACGGTGGGCACAACATTCGCAGCCCTGCTATTTCATCCTGAACAAAATCTGCCATCGTATTTCACAGATCTCAAGGATGCAAATTTTTTTTTTGTTATTTAATCCTTTGAACGTCAACAAGTATATTCAAGGCAGTACGTGAACGAAAATCTCGCGTCTGGCATCCGTAAGAATTGGGTAAAAGTGAATGAGGGTCGATAACTTCCACAATGCGAAAATTCCTCGGGTTTCCGTGGCATCCGCTCTCCTTATCGGAGCCTTTTTCCTTTCGTCATTTTGATCGCTCATTTTTCCCCAAAGGTCTTGGTCGTTTTATCTCAGCCTGTAAAACATCGTGCAGACTGCCTGGCGCCTCGTACAAACGTCGAAAAAATTGAAGTATTCTTAAAAAAAGTTTCACTCGGATCATTGGTCCGAAAAGTTGATGGGACGTAATACAATTTCCCAAATCGCGCTCCACCGTTTCCTTCTCGAAATTACGAGAGAAAAAACATCGGTGAAAACGTTAAAAATTGTTCTTTTCAAAAACACTTATGTTTCAAACCGTTGTTCAAAAATGTACACATCGAGTCGAATAATGTGTCTATTTACGAAAAAAAAAAAACAGAAGACGGGAAAACTTTATGAAAGACGCCGCAATGTCGTCTTTTAAAATTCATCAGTTTTCACCGCAGCTTTCACTGAACTTTGAAATCTCGGCGGAGGAATAAACTGCTCGCCGATGGACTGAGATTTTTATTGCTTCGCGAATAAAACTAGGTATAGAAGCACGAATGAGGGAGAAGGAGCAGGGGAACTAGCGAAGAAAGACTGCGGGATGTAATCTCGTTCCTCGCAGAATTTCGTCGTGGCGAAAACAACGAGAGGAGGAAGAAATATAGATCGAAGCGACCATAAAAATAAAAAATAAAAATAGAACGATTCCGCTTTATGTCTTGTGTGTCTTTAGCCTCGAGGCGCGAGATCGAAAATTGCCGTCGCGGCAATGAGAAATCTTCTCGATAAATAATTCGATCGGACATTGAACTCTTCTCGCACTTTTTGCTTTGTAATTCGCGCAGACCCGAATCGACGAGGAGCGTCAAAATTCCGATCCAACGGATTTCTATATCCGATGTACAAAGCACACGAAAAACGGATGAACAGAGATAACGGATTCTTCCGCCTTGACGGCAAAAAAAGATTGAGTCGATCCAAAATAGTGTAAAAACTACGGAACGGTAAATTTTATATCGAATCTAATCGAAGACGAAAGGAAATGACGGTGGCGCGAGATTGCGATGTTTTCGACACAATTTCAGCAAACTTTTCGAAAATATTCGCGATTTGAGTCATATTTGTTGCGGCCCATGTTCTTCCCATGCCAACTATGCTCTCGCCCCTTTTTCCCATCGATCGCTTACGATTCTGCCATCCCCAAAATTGCCATCGCCGAGGCGTTGACGTTTTTCGAGATTTTTTTATCCGTCTCGAAAATAATTGATGCGAGTCATAAAATGATTTCTCTCAATATTCGAGATGAATGCAGAGAAAATATTCGGTCACAGCGACCTTGACTCATAAAAAGACAAAATAATGAAATCAATATTTTTCCACTCGCAAGTATTTTTTTTTCATAAAAAACACGATTTTTTCATAAAACACTAGTGTGGACTTTTTTTTTTTTAATACGTGCGTTTTTCGTTCGTTACTATCGGATTCGGTGTTCGGATATCTTCAGCTTCGCAGGGATGCTAAAATTTCATCCGAGAATTTAAAAAAAAGGAACTTGAGGCGAGCATTTTTTTATAACCGTATATACAGCAAGTACAACCGTAAGCCAGCATGGCATTGGCGAAGATGCATTTTCCTCGGATGGTCCAAACGCCGTAAATCTCTCGCTCGCTATCCGTTTCTTTTTTACCTCAATATTCTTATTCCTATCGCTGGATTTCTCTCGCTATAGTCACGTACATGAAAGAAACGATAGCGCGTAGTTGGCGAGGTGAGGTAAGAGAGAGAGAGGAAAAACAGAGGCAGAAATGTAGCGCTGCTCTTCCCTTAACGCGAGACCAACTTTAACAACTCTAGGTAACATTTCTGTGTACCCAGGTGCTCCGCGACACACAGGTGAGCTTTTGTATGACATGCAAATGCACCGCCAGGATGCTTGTATCGATAAACGTACAAACGTATACAGGTTCTCCTTAAATTTGACGTCAATATCGTAAGATAAAATTTTTTGTCGAAAAGTGCACGAAAACCTTCCATGTTCCATTATTGCACGCCGCGGTACATCAAGAGGTGCCGGCGTGAATTTTGGAACGCGATCCTAACGAGAAACAAACAAGTTCGGCCGATAGGATGCGCTGGCCGATTGGGCCAACTTTGTCGACGAATAACTCATTAGGGTTTCGTCGGAGCAAGAAAAAGTCGAACGCCGTTCGAACTCGAAAAATTCTCCCGAGTTCGGCTTCGTATTATTGACATCGAGTTACAGGACAACCTGTATACTGTATCAGAGCACGTGTGCACTCAAAGCTATCAAACGCATATATGTAAAACGCGAACGAAGGTGGAACATTTCGAAAACCTTTATACCAACGAGCAAACAATAGACTTCATTTTTCGTCAAGTACAGAGAACTTGGTAATAATTTGAACCACAGGCTGTCGATTTTTATGATTCGGTTATTTCGAAATAGAAAAGTAAATGTGTCCTTATTCGCTGACGATCGGTGGATAGTTTATTCGCAGGATTATGTCAGAAAAAAATTCATCTAGGTAACAATTATAAGGGTCGTATGGCTGTTTGATATTCGATATACTATATTTTAACCCTTCGGGTGCACACTCGGTCGTTTTGACCCACACATTTTATCTTCTCCCACTTGTATGCACTCAATGCATGCTCCACTTTGAGCTAATGTTTAGGCATTAAATTTTTATTTTTAAGGAAAATAAATAGTCCAGCCGTAAAATATGGACAATTTACTACAAAAAAGGTCTCCAAAAAAATTAACATATAATGCATATCTCCGGAGATACAGCGATTTGAAAAACGCCATGGGTCAATCCGACCCAGTGTGCACTTTCAGATCGGCGAGAGAGGTGTACACCCGAAGGGTTAATCTCCTGTGGTTTTTCGTGTTGACGTTATCTTTTTTCATAAAAATCCGGATCGCGCTCTTCCTCGATATTCTCAGTATTTTTCGTATATTTTTATGTATTTCGGATAAATTTTTGAAAAATCCACCGTTAGGCTGGTCCACCGTGAAGTTGATGAACAATTGATGCTGTTATTCGTAGTCATGCTTTTCCAGGTGTACTTTGAAATTTGGACAGTGGTCCAATTTCCCACCAATTCTTTGACACACGCGACCGTATGTACAAATATTCCCAAATAATACAACACATGTTACAGAACCGCGCTTCTCGCCAGTTCACCGCGGCAGAAGTCGTCGTTGCACCACTTTTCCCAAATTGACACGCTTGAATGTCAAGCGCCACGACGCAGACCATAACGGTTGAAGAGCTAAATTAGAAATGTTAAGACCACCGTGAAATTAACGACGGCAATCGTCAAGGACGATTGTGAGTGTGGAGAATTGTTGGTGGCATCTTGTCCCCAATTAATTCGGACGTTCGCACTATACATGTGCACCCGCTTCGTCGTCGGTAAACTGAACTGCGAAGAATTTTCATATTGAGGTAATAATCCATTTTACGTCAGCATTATTCGCACTCGAAAAGCTCGTCGTACTAAAAAGAGAGAGAAATACGAGAGGGATTTTAGTTCTCAGTAGGTCCGCGGACCGTCGTCTATTTATCAGAGGACTCGCTTCTTTTTATTCCTCTTCCACCCCGAGAATTATTATTCTCCGCTTTCTTTGTTGAGCCCGGCCGAATGGCTCGGTGAACCAGATATATAATATGCTTCACATATATATACCCCTTCAAAGTTGAAACCTTTGGTGAATAAACTCGGAAGACCATTTCGTCGAGGAGCTGAAGGCACCGGGTCGAAAAGAAACGTAGAGCCGTCTGGATGATGAAGAATAAAGTGTGTGCGCGTATCTATGTGGAAAAAGTAGAAGGTTCAGTCGAGAATGCAAATGTTACGATTTCTCAGCGTGTGAGAACTCGAACGCGCCCAAAGAATGGCCGTCTTGGTGATTTTTTTTTTTTTTTTCACTAGATCGAAAGGGATCGTAGAGAAGAGAAAAGTCGCGCGTCTTGAAAACATTCGTTGACGTCGGATAAAAGCCGTAGTAAAAAAAAGGGCGCGGTCTGAGAGCCAGGTAATATCAAGCCGGTTTTGGTACATCAGCACAAACACCAGCGCCATCAGGAGCAATTACATACAACGACAGCCTGTCCCTTTCCTCTCCTCGCATGCTTCGCGATCCAATGCTTCAAACGGTTCATTCATTATCAGCATATCGATGAAAAGCCGGCTTAAAAGAGTTTGCCCAAGGTTAAATACACACATGTGTCTGGAGAATCGTCCTTTAGCTCACTCGCATGAAATAATTGCTTCAAACAGCCGCGATAATTGCGCAGATGCCTGCTTCGGTTATGGACGTTGAAGTTTACATCGTTAAAATCGGTAACGATGGGACAGCTTCAGTTTCTTTCATTATCGTGCCTAAGCTCCGATCCCTGAGTACGAGAAAACGTCAATGTTGAGGAAAACGATTGATAAAAATAGAAAAACAGGTGCTCCTTGATGATAATAACGTGATTGTTTTTTCTTTTTTTTCGTTATTTATCAATGTTTACGGAGATTCGCGCGGAACTCGTGGTACCCGAAAATTTAGAGTTTGTGGCTTAGAATTTTGCACTGATATATATGTCGTGCATACCCCCCTCAGATTC
Source organism: Heteropelma amictum (assembly GCA_959613375.1). Taxonomy (NCBI): domain Eukaryota; kingdom Metazoa; phylum Arthropoda; class Insecta; order Hymenoptera; family Ichneumonidae; genus Heteropelma; species Heteropelma amictum. Next base: position 13,592,740 of record OY390723.1, read on the forward strand.
AGAGTTATATATGGATCCACCGTGTATAGTTATTAAAAAAATCATTCGTAAAAGTTTGAATGCTCAAACTCTTATACGCAGGATCTTGCGGTGAAAACACTTTTGCTACGAAGATTCGTATTTTTGTAACAGATTTTTTCGGCTCTGGGTAAATAGAAGCTAAACACGAAAAAATGGAATATGCACAGAGTACGACCATGCGAAAATAAAGCCTTATTGCTGTTGAAAATAATTAAAAAATTATTATGATAAATTTATTTCGAGTTGCACCAGTTTACGATTTTTCGCTGGATTTTTCTCGTTATAGTCACGCGCATGAAAGAAACGATAGCGCGTAGTTGGCGAGTTGAGGCAAATTCTCACGTTCACGATTTTGAGAAATGATTTTTCTGACAATGTGCAACAATTTTTCATAAAACATTTTTTCAATGCTTTTTAAACAAAACTCTCGACAAGAGAATATAGAACGAAATACGGATGTTTAGGAGGTAAACACAATCTCGACAATACAGAAACAGAAAACGAACGTCGATTGATACAAAATTCTTTAAAAAATCAGAATTTTTCAAATATCTACCTCTTTTTGAAATTTTTGCTACGAAGATTCGTATTTTTGTAATAGATTTTTTCAACTCTGGGTAAATAGAAGCTAAACACGAAAAAATGGAATATGCACAGAGTACGACCATGCGAAAATAAAGCCTTATTGCTGTTGAAAATAATTGAAAAATTATTGTGATAAATTTATTTCGAGTTGCACCAGTTTACGATTTTTCGCTGGATTTTTCTCGTTATAGTCACGCGCATGAAAGAAACGATAGCGCGTAGTTGGCGAGTTGAGGCAAATTCTCACGTTCACGATTTTGAGAAATGATTTTTCTGACAATGTGCAACAATTTTTCATAAAACATTTTTTCAATCCTTTTTAAACAAAATTCTCGACAAGAGAATATAGAACGGAATACGGATGTCTGGGAGGTAAACACAATCTCGACAATACAGAAACAGAAAACGAACGTCGATTGATACAAAATTCTTTAAAAAATCAGAATTTTTCAAATATCTACCTCTTTTTGGAATTTTTGCTACGAAGATTCGTATTTTTGTAATAGATTTTTTCAACTCTGGGTAAATAGAAGCTAAACACGAAAAAATGGAATATACACAGAGTACGACCATGCGAAAATAAAGCCTTATTGCCGTTGAAAATAATTAAAAAATTATTATGATAAATTTATTTCGAGTTGCACCAGTTTACGATTTTTCGCTGGATTTTTCTCGTTATAGTCACGCGCATGAAAGAAACGATAGCGCGTAGTTGGCGAGTTGAGGCAAATTCTCACGTTCACGATTTTGAGAAATAATTTTTCTGACAATGTGCAACAATTTTTCATAAAACATTTTTTCAATCCTTTTTAAACAAAACTCTCGACAAGAGAATATAGAACGGAATACGGATGTCTGGGAGGTAAACACAATCTCGACAATACAGAAACAGAAAACGAATCTCGATTGATACAAAATTCTTTAAAAAATCAGAATTTTTCAAATATCTACCTCTTTTTGAAATTTTTATTGAATACAAAAAAACGTATGATATCCAACGTTTTTTTTCCAATTTCTTTTTCAACTATCTGTCCATAACTTTTTTATCAAGATATTATTGGATATCAAGGTGGTACTCGAATAAATTTGTTCGATTATAACAGTTTTTTGCACGATTAATTTTATTCTCATTTACTCGAAATTTAGAAATGATAAATATGACAATTGGAAAAACGTGTAGAAAAGTGTCGATACTCTTAATCAAGGTTGAAATTGGCACACTTCGTTCCAGGATTTCATTGCGATTTTAGCCTCAGAACATCCTTCAGCCGAGAAGAAATTTGCTGTCCGGGCTTCTCCTTCATTATACGACGTTACGAGCAAATGCAGTAAAGAAACTGAGTGTGCATAACTTTGTCCGGAAGCATACGGAAACGTGGGCGGTGAAGCTTGTTTCTCGCTGAGCTTGCGAGCATCTACACTCTACCTTAATGCATTGAATCCTTATCTCCCAATATCTGTACGTTGTAAATAAAATATATATCTATGAAGATATACCTAAATGCAGCTGGTGTGTGCACAGTATCATATCGATCGACCAGTCTTACGAGGTCAATAGCTTAATGACGTTTAGAGGCTTTTATCGTGCCAGCGTGTGTCACGTTATGCACGAAAGTCGGTGAAAAACGATTTCACAAAGCCAAGATTCAAAGTTCTCGGGCTTTCGAAGCTTTTCGTTTGGGCATTGCACCATAAAGATCAGTTTTCTTGTTCCACTTTTTTGTCGTCCAACTCCTATCGGGACCACTCACTCTATAACGGTACTTACACAGACACGATAATTAGCTCCTCATGGAGGCTCTAAATAGGACAAATAATTATCGATCAATAAATAGTTCGACGATTTTCAAGCGTTGAATTAATCTACGTTCACGAGTAAAAGTTTTTTTTAAACATTTCTGATTAAAAATCAGTTACAAAGTTTGATGAAAAGTTCGAGACCCTTTTTTTCGAGAAAAAAAAAAAGAAATTCGTTCCGCTAAACGCCACAAACAAGTTTGTTGGGTAGCCTGAATGCGAAAACTTTCTTTCGCGATAACTTCGCAATGTTTAACGTCGCGAAAACTTCTCGGGATGAAATTTTCATCAAGGAGAGATATCCGAGAATCATTCGTTTTTTTCAAGTCCAATCTCTGTCACTTTTCGCCGAAATGTTTTCTCACGACATAGAGATCTGACGAAGTATAAATAAAGCGACGCATTTGCCCCTTCCTTCTACGTTTTCCGGATGGGATGACGTGATGTGAAAGTCGCGATAGCGTGAACATCATAAATTCATCCGAGCTGAGATAAATTATCCACTGGGGCACGTGCAACCAAAGGGGGTTACACGGCGCTGGTCGATGGATTTTCCAATGTAGTACGACTCGTTATAATTTGCCAGCTTCGCAAGTTTCATTCATAATATAAACCTGTCACAATTTATTCCTCGACGAAGCAAACTTTTTTCGCCTCTCCCTCACTCACTCCTCGATACAATTCGACCTTTCAAGAGAGTTTACCATCGTGAAAAAAAAATCTTCTTTCACCTCACCAAGGACAATCGATAAAATCGCATAATCCCCTTTGTATCAATAATGTCCATTAAAATCAAGCTTTGCTATGCTTACTAGATCATCCTGGGAATGCAGATAAACAAGTGCTAAAACGAAGATAAACAAAAATTGTATTTTAATTTTGTTAGATAGAAAACAACACAATTTTTCTATTTTATATAATTATTAGATATTTTATATAATTGTGTCACGAGGATGAGGCTGCACGCGGTATAAATTCAAGTTCCTACTCGCACTTTATACACCGGGATTGCGCGTTTCAGAGATGCGAGATGCTACGAACAATGTCGATGTCTCAGACTCAAGGTCAAAGAAAAATTATTCAAGATTTTCTCGAATGATGACAAAAAATCATGAAAAAAAAACGGGATCGGTCCGATCCGTCGCGCGAAAGATATTTTAGCGTTGCGGTACCAACTGCCGCACATAGTGTATACTTTCCGGGATAACGCGTTTAGTTACGGAGGAGTACGTACTCCTCAATGTCTCGCCCTAAATTTAGTCTTCTCGGACGCGGAGAGCGCGGCGAAAGGAAAATAAAACAAGGGTGTACAGGAGATGAGACGCGAAAGAAGAGATGTACGTACAGCGTCATGCCTTGAGAGTGACGAGTGCGAAGTATTCGTGGACGCGCTAAATGCGAGATAGACTCGCCACACCGAAAGAAGTATGTCTTTAACCCCTTGTGTGGTACACTCGCTACTTGTGTTTGTCGATTGAATAAAGTTCTTCCAGTCCAAAAGACTGTGTCTCAAAGCTGGAGATTTATTTTCCTTTGAAATATCGAATAACGAGCCACTTTTGCTGGGCTTCATGGTATTATACCTTTTTCGAAATTAAAATCAAAGCATACTGCCGGAGGATCGTGGAAAGCTTGTGAACGGCGTCAAAGGCGAAAACTTGCATCCAAAAGAAACGAAAATTGGAAGATTCTGTGGGAGACGATCGATTTTTTCGACCCTCTCGCCATCAGCCCTAGGGTACTTGGCTCGTTTCCGTTCAAAGGCGTTGTCACTCTCGCAAACGTTCTTTCGGTGAAATTATCAGGGGCAGGCGAGATTTGAGATTTGCCGCACTCGAGCTAGTCTCGCGAGCGAAAAGTAGGCGATATTTCGAATTCTCCGTGTTTCCAGGCTGATTTCTCAAAATCCTGAAAAATCAGTGTCAGAAATTAACACGCCAAGTGACTTTTTCATTCGTCCCTTTCTCAGTCGTGATTAACCGTGCGAGACGAGTATCTCCAATTAACGAACGCTGCGACTTGAAATGGTGAAACGTTTTTTCCGCAGGACTTGAATTTCATCGAAATAGAATTCACCAACGATATACACTTATTCGAGAAGTACGGAACTGGTTTTGACCCAAAACGATCGCTATGAATAAAAAATTTGATGAATAAACGAATAGCTTCGCGCAATGCTTCAAACGCGAATGGAAAGTTAATTCTTCCGGGTGAATTTACAGTCTCAAAGTTTAGTTCGACTTTTTCTCGATGCAGGTCGCTATAACGATTATAAAGAGCCCTTGCCATGTACTCGCGCTTAAATAAGTGGAACGAATATGATTTTTACATTTTTAATCCAAAACTAAAGTGTATCCTCTTAAATGCAGCCCTTCCTGTTTCAGTTATTATTAATAAAAAAAACCTCGCGTAACACATGAAAAAAAGAAATTCGATCATTGAATTGAATGACGTTGAAGTTTGCATCGTTGGAACGCAACCAACGAACGACACATTTTTTTCATTTTCGTCAGCGTCGCTCAATGTGACACATATATTTTTGCTACTTTGCGAATTATAACACACAGGCGAATGTGAAGTAGTTTCAATCAAAATTGATCAGAATTAAATTGAAAAAAACCAGGAAACTTCGTATCTGCGTCGAGTCCCAACGATGCAAAATTCAACATCGTTGAATTGATCGCGACAAGTGTGACTGTTGAAGTATGCACGTCGATCGTAATATAACTGAGAATATCTACTTTTGGAACGATGAAAAAATAAATTTTGACATTTAACAAATTCAAAGAAACTCGGACTGAAATTGAACCCAGCAGGATCTAAACTCGATTTGATTAATTACAAAAATTCATCCATTCATCCTCCGAAAACTCGTCCACTTCCTCCATGAGTAATCCTGAGATCGTGGGACCATGAACATGTACATGCAGAGGTCGCCACTGCCACACTTTCTTTGCATCACGCACACCCACATAATCCAACGGTCAAGCCGCTGAGAATTCACTCGACAGCGGTAATCCAGAGGGACGAAGTCAAGCCACATTCGAGAGTCCAAGTCTTTTGACCAGCATTTGGTTTTGAGAAAACCACCGTCCGTGCGGAGAAGGTCCGGTCACATTTTCCCATCGTTGTTCCTCCTTGTCTCTTCGTCAGTGGGCTCTTCGAAGTTCACAAATTCCCAACTTGCACCCTACTAGCTCGATCCTAGAAACCGTCGGACTAAACTTTTGGCGGGTCCAACGTGTCTCGGATAATTCAAACTCTTTCTTGGGCGTTGAATATCCATGCAAGAGACGCTTGTATACGAAAAGCTCTTGAATATTCCACGGCTAACAACGTCTTACACGAGTTCATTCTCGTTCCGGGTGAAAACCGTTTTTTTTTTTTTTTGAGAAAATCATTCGACCTTACGTATCTCTTTTTTTTAACTCTCGAGTCTCAGTGGAGTCGCGGAGAAAGTGGATTCGTACGTATCTGTGTAAACGGCCGTACACGCCGTTACGCAACGTGCGGACGTACTCGCATCACTGGTTCTTGCGTTTCGTTCTTTTTATATCCTTTTTTTTTACATCTCGTAACACTCGCGGAGGAATTCGCAACTATACCATCGTCGTTACGAGGATCATGCGAATTTCTTCCTGCGCGAACGCTCTCGTTCCTTCCAAGATTCCGAAGCGTCGTAGGAAACACCGTTCACCCTGTTTTTTACTCGTTTTGGCGTTGCTGGGATACGATAATGTGCCGTGAGAAATGATATCAATGGAAAGCCATAGAGCTTGTGTTTTGAACGGAGAATCGAGAGAGATTTTGATTTTTTTTCACACGTTATTTTCACATGCGAGGCTATTATGAATTTTACAATTGCAAAAATATGGACAAGCATATCGTAGGATGCAATGAGACGAAAATTATATTCATCCTGTTGAAGTTGCGCATCGTTGAAACGTAATGACATTACGTTCCAAATTTCTTTATTGCACGATAATTTGAATAATGAACGAACTATAAAAATTCGTATTTTAATCAGAACCCAACGGAAGTACCCAACGGAAATAGTAATCGCGCAATACGTAAAAAAGAAATTGACAAAAAGAAAGAAGAGAACATAACAAAAGTTGAATTTTTCAAGTTTTTTTTTCCAGTTTTTTCGGATCTGTTTTATTCGATGTTTTTCATATTTTCCGGGGTTATAAGTTCCGCAATTACGAGAAAGTGCATGAAATCATCGGGCGATGCTTAACAAAGGAGAAATTTACGTCGTATAATTTCGTCGAGTTTTCACGAAAGAGACTCTAACGTCGCGATAACACGCGTATGTATCTCCTATTTAATTCTACCGAGCGTTCTTCTCGTCGCAATATTCTCGTGCATTTTCATCAGCTGAGCTTCCCGATCGTTTCTCGTACCGAGAAATATATTGAGTTTCCTCATTTCCCGGGGCAGACCCTCGTAACAATCTCCGCTCGATGCTGAAGCATTCCGACAACAACTGGTCCATACCGGTCCCATGTCCCAGAGCAGATCGAATCCACCAACCCTCGTTTCTCGACCAGTCAAGACACCCTCGAGATCTAAAACGTTGAGGACATCCTCCAGCATGTCATACTTGAGACGCTGATCGACGTCGTCGGTTGGCGTAAGTGCTGGCGAAGCGTTTATCTCCAAAAGCCACGGTTTTAAATTCTCGTCGATGATAATGTCGTAACCATAAAGCTCGAATGAATTCGTCGACTGCATCATCACTGATTTAACAGACTGAAGACTAGCCATTATGACACCTGCGGATTGTTTTTACAAAGTCTTAAAATAAAGTCTACAAAGTCTTGTCTGGCATAAAGTCTAATGAGAAATGATTTGATTTTGCCTAAATAGAGGGCTTAATAAACGAATATCATTGTTTGAATATAATGCATAAGTATTTCATGGCATGTTCCAGTTAAAAAATATACAATCATCAAAAGTATGGCAAAGAAATCTATAATATAAGAATAATCTACAAAAATAAAGTCTACAAAGTCTTGTCGCGCATAAAATCTAAAGACAAATGATTTGATATTGACTGAAAAAAGGGCTTACTAAACGAATATCATTGTTCGAATATAATGCATAAGTATTTCATGGCATGTTTCAGTTAAAAAATATACAGTCATCAAAAGTGTGGCAAAAAAATCTGCAAATATATATATTTTACAATATAATAATAATAATTTACAAAAATAAAATCTACAAAGTCTTGTCTCGCACAAAGTCTAAACACAAATGATTTGATTTTGGCTGAAAAAAGGGCTTAATAAACGAATATCATTGTTCGAATATAATGCATGTGTATTTCATGGCATGTTCCAGTTAAAAAATATACAATCATCAAAAGTGTGGCAAACAAATCTACATTATAAGAATAATTTACAAAAATAAAATCTACAAAGTCTTGTCTCGTACAAAGCCTAAAGACAAATGATTTGATTTTGACTGAAAAAAGGGCTTAATAAAAGAATATCATTGTTCGAACATAATGCTTGAGTATTTCATGGCATGTTCCAGTTAAAAAGCATACAGTCATCAAAAGTATGGCAAAAAAATATTGTCAATGAGGAAAATCTGAACGTTCGCATTTGTGCCGTGTTACAGCGATGCAAACTACGACATGATGAGTAACATTTTAATCAAACAACTTTATTTTTCTATTCTACGATGGAATGTACCTCTTCCCATGTGTATTTCATCATTACATCATAAGAAAATGTTCTCGCGAAAATGTCATTGAGATGTAAGGAAAAAGTCGGAGATTCCAAAAAGCCATAGAATGGAAAAATAATGAAGAATAGATTCTTTGACGTTTTCCGTGCAAAGTGCTCTCTAAATTCACTCGGGGATCAAGCCTTTTCCGATGGAGAGCGGCAAACATGCGAAATTGTGGTACTTTGCCAACAAAGAACTCTGCAGACGTGGTCGGAATGTTTTTGACTGCGATTACATTTCTTCGACCATCATATGGTCAAAGACTCGTGATAAGCATTCAAGGGAGGCTGATTTTGTCACATTTTCGTATTATTACACGGGGATAACGTATTCCAGCGCTTCCAGCATTCATGTAAGTTCTCTTACACGAGTGTATTGGCAGGAATGATCAGTGCTGTGTTTAGGTTTTTTCACATCATGCATACATCCTTGTAACGCATGATTCTAAAGTGCACCTTGAGCAGTAATTATACTTGCTGCAGTTTTTCGTTTTGAGGATGTTATTGTCCGTGTAGCATCGAATAAAATCGGACTGGGAGCTTATAAGAATGCTATAATTTCATTGAAACTTATAAATGTTATAAATGTCAAAAAAAAAATAGTTACCAAATTGTTAAAACGCTGAGAAATTTGAATAAAAAATTCAATCCCGTATTTGGAAAAATTAACTCATCTTGTCGTTCATTTCAGAGTTTCCTCTGAAATGAACGACAAGATTCTCATCATTTTTCAATGTTATTACATATGAATGATTACTTAATTTAATTGATTTATCGATTTATCGTCGATTTCTACAAGCGTTATTAAATTCCCCTTTCGATCTTATTTCCTCCGCGAATGCCAAGTCTTTTTTGTTCAGAATACATTGCTTCATTCATTTCCAACTCTGCACATATGCAATCAGCTGATTCTTCAGATATTATCAGTGTATACGTAATAACTTTGAATATATTGAACAGTCATTTTTATTTGAAATTAATGTAGCAAATTTTTTTACATCGATCTCGTGGAATCATCTCATATTCCGAGCTTTTTTTTTTACACACATTGTCTTTGATAATTCTAACAATTTCTGCACCTTGGCTCGAATACGTTTACAAGTTGAACGTTCGAAAGCCAACAAAGTGGCATGAAAATCGATTCGCACGTCCTACCGCGTGCTCTTAACAAACGAGACTGGAGCATCAATTAATTGAGTTAAAACTAAATGTTATTAAAGTTTGCATCGTTGGAACACAACGAGAATTGTATTTTCTCGACATTTTTTTCGCAGCGTTTTTTAAACACGTCAATCGGAGTAAGAATTTTTCATTTGGATTCTCAGATATTTTTGTTAATTTTATTGTTCAATCCTCGAATAATCTTTTACCATAATCGTATCATTCTTTTTCTTCAATTATATGAATCGTATCGATGAAAATTGTGCTGATGAAAAGCAAGTTACCGGCAATGCGTTGAAAAAGCGTCTGAATTTTTCGCGAACCATGGCGGGCAGTCAGGAATTCTCTGACCCTGATGAGACTCCATTTGCGACCTTGTTTCGTGGCAGAAATATTGTCCGGTGAATTGCCAACGTTATTCGGTGTCCTTTCAGTTCGTGTCTCGTCGTCAACGCTTGATTTAGGTGCTCCTTCCATTTTCAGTTGGATGGACATATTGGTCAGATGTACCCTGCTGTCGTTGATTTTATCAAGCGAAAACAACACGCCGGACAAACGAGCGAAACCCTCTCTGGCCAACCATACTTTTAATGGCCGGAAGGATGTCACGAGGACGTAAATACGAAGATCGAACTTTCTACCTTGTTGTGCGATAAAATTTGAAAAGCTTGAAATCGATGGAAAGCCTGATGTATTATCAGTCATAGACATACAGCGATTTATAATCAAAGCCTTTCATATTGGAGAACGTCTGACGGATCGCATTGAGGCACATATTTTCGCCATTGGGTTATCAACAAAGTGTCTTTGAGAAAGATAATTAGAAAAAATGATTGATAAAGTTGATTTAATGGTCGTTAAAACACACTTAGAAACCCTGCCCTACGTACCACACGTGTCTACCGAATATATACATTCTACCGATTTGTCGATATCGAAAATAACCCCGTCTCTTCACTGCCGTAATGACACTTATTAGAGGCTTTATGCATAACTAACGGCAGTACAGAAAGGTCTTTTAATAACGACAGCAAATGAGAATTTAATTCGAGGTTATATGTTTGCTTTGGATCAGCAGGATGGACAAAATTTTTTAATGGCAATAATTAATATTTACTAATTTGTCTTTGTAATCCTACCGATCGCCCACAGATAAACTGTATTTCCTAGTGTACGTTAATTACACAATGCAACATTAAAAAAACTATGAGTCTGAAGTTTGCATCGTTGGAACGCAACGAAAAAATGAAAAAAAATAAAAAAAATATTGAGCAGTGTTTTCAGACTTATTTGGGTCACATGTACGTAAATATGACATATAAAACCTTGAAAAAAAATGTTTACCCCCAAATCACCCCTATTTAAGCGAAAAAAAAAGGAAAAAAAATTCCTATTCCGAAAATAATCACGTTTGCCGGCTATAACTTTCCACATGTTTTTATTAGGATCGAATACGTCTAGGAAAAAATTAAAATAAAAATCCGAGTTCCGGAAACCACCCTTTCGAGGGGGTGAAATTTAAAAACAATTCTTATTCCCAAGGTTATGCCGTTTGCCGTCTATAACTTTCCACATACTTTCACTATGGTTAAATGAGCCTAGAAAAAAATTGGAAAAAAAATCCGAGTTCCGGAAACCACCCTTTCGAGAGGGTGAAATTAAAAAAAAATTCCAATTGCCAAAGTTATGCCGTTTGCCGGCTATAACTTTATATATTCCTTCATTGAGCTTAAATAAGCCTCGAAAAAAATTAGGAACAAAATCCGAGTTCCGGAAACCACCCTTTCGAGGGGGTGAAATAAAAAAAAATCTAATTCCCAAAGTTATGCCGTTTGCCGGCTATAACTTCATACGTTTCTTTATTGGGACTAGATAGGCCGAGAAAAAAATTAAGAAAAAAATCCGAGTCCCGGAAACCACCCTTTCGGGGAGCTGAAATTAAAAGAAAAAATGCCATTCCCAAAGTTACGGCGTTTGCCGGCTGTAACTTTGTACATTTCTTCATTGAGCATAAATGAGCCTGTAAAAAAATTAGGAAAAAAATCCGAGTTCCGGAAACCACCCTTTCGAGGGGGTGAAATTAAAAAAAAATTCTAATTTCCAAAGTTATGCCGTTTGCCGGCTATAACTTTAGATATTCCTTCATTGAGCTTAAATAAGCCTCGAAAAAAATTAGGAACAAAATCCGAGTTCCGGAAACCACCCTTCCGAGGGGGTGAAATTAAAAAAAAAATCTAAACCGATATTTCGAATGGAGATTCGTACTGGGTATCTAGACACGGGGCAGTGTCTCGACGCCGAGTTTCAAAAAGAAAAATTGTTTGAATTTTGATAGCTTTAAGAATATATGGAACAGCGCCAAAAATTGCATCTTATGTATAATAACTTTTGGGCGATATTATTGTTGATAATGGTTGATTATAGAGTGCCAAGTGTTGCTGAATTTTTCAGATTTTTATTGGATCACAAAGTACGGAAATTTCAACCAGATAGCATTTTTGGCTGGGACTGTCTGTCCTATACATCGTTAACTCGATATCATTAAATTACCATTTTATTTTTACAAGTCTACGTAGTATACAGTACTGGGCTAAATACAGGATGCACCTCAAATTTTTCCAAATTCCTGTGAATATAACTGCCAACGAAAGTGAATAAAGTTTTTTAACAGCGGACTTATCGCTAAATTCACACAAATGACAAAGTGTTTCAGAAACGCTTATATTTTTTTGTCCAGTACTATACATATTTCCGTATTTTATTTCCGAGATTATAGACAACACTCGTTTGGACCAGTTATAAAGATATCCCTCCGACTGTATGCAAGCGTCATCGAGGCACTACTTGGATTGCTCATGAATTTACAAAGTGCCGCGATTTCGTGTTGGTTCTCCCAACTCATTCTGTTATATGCAGGCGACTCACTACAAAAAGCGACGAAAAAACCAATTGTCCCGTTGCTTGAAAAGTGTCATAACAAAGCTTGCTTCAAGACCGTCACTGTAAATCCCGACAAACAGCAGTCGAGGTAACTTATCGGTAATAGAGCCCCCCATTGTAGATGGAGACCAATCGTTGAAAAAAATAAAAGTTTTTCAGGGGAAAATAAAGTTTTCTGTACATAATTTGGTACATTTTTGAAAAAAAATTAATAAGCCCCTTTCTTTTTAGATAACCGTAAACCCAGTGGAATGAAGAGTCCTTGATTCGTTACCTGCAATTAAATAAGGATCTTCCACGTACTTTTGTACGATGAAACTTTCCGTTGTCCCGAGTTCGTTTTCTTCATCGGCCGGTCTCCCTATAAATTCCTTCATTCTCCAATCAACGAGGTCCTTGAGTCTTCTGAACAAAAAAATACCCCTGCCCTGTGATCCAGCGGCAGGTTTTACGATCCACGTGCCCCCGCCCTGCTTGTGATACTCTTCAACCAGCATTCGATATTCACCGGGTAGTTCAAACGTTATAGGCATCGAATCGGCAAGCTCCGATTCTTCGAGCTTCCCCGTTTTCTTCAACAACTTTCTGAATCTCTTGAGATTCCTCCAAAGATAATCTTTGCGCGTTAATTCGTGATGATTTCGATAATGCGGAATTTTCTGACGTGGATTTAGTTTTCCGTTGAGCGCCTTGAGGACGTCTGATCTTTCGCACCACCAGAGATCCCAGCTCTGATCCGTTGGGTCTGTCACCTAGTCGAAATGCCAGGGTGAATCTTTTTGTACTTTGGAAATCCAACGGCGGTATTCTTGGAGAATTATTGACTAAAGGTACAATTTTATGGTGCTAAAATAAGCATTTCGTTGCGGGACCTAATGAAAGTTCGAGTTAGTTTCATTATTTCTAATATTGCACGATATTTTTGGTAGAACCCTGGAATTCTGGTCATTTAAAATATGTGATAAAACAAATATGCTTTTCGATCTGATACAATAATACGAACACGATACTATTTTTCTTCTACGTCCATGTGGGTGAATAGAATTAATTACAGTCACCGTCGTTAGTTACTCAGAGTTTCGTGACATACACTTGGAGAATTATTGACTAAAGGTACAATTTTATGGTGCTAAAATAAACATTTTATGGCGGGACCTAATGAAAGTTCAAGTTAGTTTCATTATTTCTAATATTGCACGATATTTTTGTTAGAACCCTGGAATTCTGGTCACTTAAAATATGCGATAAAACAAATGTGCATTTTCAATCTGATACAATGATACGAACGCGACACTATTTTTCTTCTACGTCCATGTGGGTGAATAGAATTAATTGCAGTCACCGTTGTTAGTTACTCAGAGTTTCGTGACATACACTTCTTGGAGAATTATTGGCTAAAGGTACAATTTTATGGTGCTAAAATAAGCATTTCGTTGCGGGACCTAATGAAAGTTCGAGTTAGTTTCATTATTTCTAATATTGCACGATATTTTTGGTAGAACCCTGGAATTCTGGTCATTTAAAATATGTGATAAAACAAATATGCTTTTCGATCTGATACAATAATACGAACACGATACTATTTTTCTTCTACGTCCATGTGGGTGAATAGAATTAATTACAGTCACCGTCGTTAGTTACTCAGAGTTTCGTGACATACACTTGGAGAATTATTGACTAAAGGTACAATTTTATGGTGCTAAAATAAACATTTTATGGCGGGACCTAATGAAAGTTCAAGTTAGTTTCATTATTTCTAATATTGCACGATATTTTTGTTAGAACCCTGGAATTCTGGTCACTTAAAATATGCGATAAAACAAATGTGCATTTTCAATCTGATACAATGATACGAACGCGACACTATTTTTCTTCTACGTCCATGTGGGTGAATAGAATTAATTGCAGTCACCGTTGTTAGTTACTCAGAGTTTCGTGACATACACTTCTTGGAGAATTATTGGCTAAAGGTACAATTTTATGGTGCTAAAATAAGCATTTCGTTGCGGGACCTAATGAAAGTTCGAGTTAGTTTCATTATTTCTAATATTGCACGATATTTTTGGTAGAACCCTGGAATTCTGGTCATTTAAAATATGTGATAAAACAAATATGCTTTTCGATCTGATACAATAATACGAACACGATACTATTTTTCTTCTACGTCCATGTGGGTGAATAGAATTAATTACAGTCACCGTCGTTAGTTACTCAGAGTTTCGTGACATACACTTGGAGAATTATTGACTAAAGGTACAATTTTATGGTGCTAAAATAAACATTTTATGGCGGGACCTAATGAAAGTTCAAGTTAGTTTCATTATTTCTAATATTGCACGATATTTTTGTTAGAACCCTGGAATTCTGGTCACTTAAAATATGCGATAAAACAAATGTGCATTTTCAATCTGATACAATGATACGAACGCGACACTATTTTTCTTCTACGTCCATGTGGGTGAATAGAATTAATTGCAGTCACCGTTGTTAGTTACTCAGAGTTTCGTGACATACACTTCTTGGAGAATTATTGGCTAAAGGTACAATTTTATGGTGCTAAAATAAGCATTTTGTTGCAGGAGCTAATGAAAGTTCAAGTTAGTTTCATTATTTCTAATATTGCACGATATTTTCGTTAGAACCATGGAATTCTGGTCACTGAAAATATGTGATAAAACAAATATGCTTTTCGATCTGATACAATAATACGAACACGATACTATTTTTCTTCTACGTCCATGTGGGTGAATAGAATTAATTGCAGTCACCGTTGTTAGTTACTCAGAGTTTCGTGACATACACTTCTTGGAGAATTATTGACTAAAGGTACAATTTTATGGTGCTAAAATAAGGATTTTGTTGAAGGAGCTAATGAAAGTTCGAGTTAGTTTCATTATTTCTAATATTGCACGATATTTTTGGTAGAACCCTGGAATTCTGGTCACTTAAAATATGCGATAAAACAAATATGCATTTTCGATCTGATACAATAATACGAACACGATACTATTTTTCTTCTACGTCCATGTGGGTGAATAGAATTAATTGCAGTAACCGTTGTTGGTTACTCAGAGTTTCGTGACATACACTTCTTGGAGAATTATTGACTAAAGGTACAATTTTATGGTGCTAAAATAAGCATTTTGTTGAAGGAGCTAATGAAAGTTCGAGTTAGTTTCATTATTTCTAATATTGCACGATATTTTTGGTAGAACCCTGGAATTCTGGTCACTTAAAATATGCGATAAAACAAATATGCATTTTCGATCTGATACAATAATACGAACACGATACTATTTTTCTTCTACGTCCATGTGGGTGAATAGAATTAATTGCAGTCACCGTCGTTAGTTTCGTGACATACTCTTTTTTCACCGTTGAGGCGATCGACTCCATCATTTACAATTCCGATATTATCAATTTTCTCTATGCACGTAAATTCATTCGACAATTGACGTTTACCTGTATCCAACCTCTGGCCAACATGACGTTGGTCTGCGTCGACGAGGTTGATTCACATCGAAATTTAACAAGCTTGCCACCAATTCTTCTAGCGAAAGTTTTTCGCTTCTCCCGCTTTTTTCCATATTCCGATTCTTTAAACACGGTAATCATAATGTCCTAATTTTTCGACAGTTTTGACAGAATATATAAGAAGACGGAGCAAGGAAAAAAAAAGAAATTTCCTGTTCTTTTCGCTCCTTCCTCGACTCACTTCATACTTGAGTACTCTGGTCGACTCTTGCGATTCTCAAGCTGTCGTCATCTTCTCAAAATACTCGAATGAGCAAAACAATAAGAACAATAGTCATCGTTCGCGTTGTTGCTATTTTCTCTCAGGCGAAAAGCCATATCGCACTTGATAACCGAGAGAATATTATTCATAACGTCCGGACTAGACTCAGAGTCCTATTGTACCGCGGGCAACTTTGCTCCGCTCCTTTTCTCGTCTCGGCTGCCATTTTTCTCGAGTTACTTTTTTCTCGCTGCACTGCCCCTATCCCTGAGGCATTTTCGAGATGAAAAATTCTTAGATTTATCTTTTTTTTTCTACGCAATATTCTGTACTGATTTTCTCCTCCACCCTCAAGACATTCATCGTCCATTAGAGAATAGAAATTTATTTTTCTCATTGAAAAATCGAATGGAGAGGCGAAGAGATCTGCATGAAAATGTGTGCAGGGGAAATTCGTGGTATTTATTCACGAATAATGTAAAATGTATGTAAAAAAAAGAAGAATACGATTAAATGACACTAATTCAACCATCGTGAATACTTTGAGAAAATATTTCAATTTTTCGGAGAAGATCACTTATATTTCCTAAAAATTGACGTCGAGAAAATTAGGCTATTTTATGATCATTTTTAAACGAGGAATATTTTTGCTTTGAATTTCTACATTTTTTGATCATTTTCGCGTTTAGTTTTGTCTTGAGAATTTCTTGTAGCTACAATCCCAACAAAATTGAGATCAAATTCGTATTTTGGGTACCAAGCGATGGTAGAAAAATCTGTAACATATCGGTCACATTCAAGACACCAGGTGCATTGATTCCAAACAATAACAATCTCAAAAATGCATTAACCTGATTAAAAACTAATTCGAGAACATTTTTTCCGTATCAAATAAATTCTTCTATTTGTTCGAAAACGCATAAATTAGTTCGTCATTACGAAACTTATGGGCAAAGGGGAGGATAAAAAAAAAGTTCCCCCAGCCATTTCGTCGTTTTTCAAAAATGAAAATTGTGCCGAGCCGTGCTCGATTTTTTCCGGCTCGTGGCGCAAATGAAAAAAAGAAATGAACAAACAAAAAAGTTACGAAAAGAATCTTTCCTTTTCTTCCCAAAAAAAGACTGGGCTCACTACTGCACAAACGTTGAAAATTCACATTTTCGTCGCGCTCGACGATGCGAGCTTCAATCGCATCAATAATTCTTGTCTCTGCCAGAGACTCAAAGGACTCGTATATAGTCGCACTTTGTCAATGGGCCGCCGTTTCGTCTCACTTCCACAACGTGAACTCTTCATTTCCTCTTTGCAAATTCTGATTCTCCGCGCAGCAGAGGTGCACACACTCGCGTGACTCTGTCAATTCTTCATTGTCGTTCGCTTCTTGTCCCTTCGCACGTTACCTCCGACACGAGGAGCGCAGCAGACACGTCACTGGTTCTACTATACGGATACCAAAGTGAATCTATGACTCACCAGCGATTGAGTCGTTAAAAACGTCTTGTCTATTTAAATATTTAAGTCTTTGTCATTACCTGATCCAAGCTATTGCATCGTTTGTTCGTGTTTTCCCTTCATTTGCAGTCTCAAAATCGTTGAGGCCACACGCGCCAATTTTCATTCAAAAATCATGGCCCCTTTCCTACAAAAATACAAATCTCGTTAAGCAGCGATGTCGATTATCGACATGGATTATAACGTACGTATAATCGTATCCAAATTATACGTAACCGTATATATAACCTCATAAGTCAGACAATAGAATTTTCCTAATTTTTGATAATTAAGAAGAATGTCAAGAAAAAATGGTAGGATAAAAATTAGTAAAATGAATCGCCACAGAGTTTGATTCCACTGCTAATTAAACTTTGATCGTTGATTGTCTTCGTTCGGGCCTTTGTCGCGTACAACGAAAAAAATCCGGGACAAGTTTACATGTGTGTCAACTGAGTCAATTGGCAATTTTACCTTGCCAATATTACGCTCGTCCTCGACGCGTAAATATTTTTACCCCTTCTACTTGGCGTTGGTTCCAATAGGCGGAAGTACATAGTTGGTTGGAACAACTTGCCTGGCGTTACGTAAAAAAAAATAACTAGGCGGTGTTCGGTTACGTGGCAGACGCGCTGGTTTCGTTATTATACGCTCCTCTTCGCGTGCCTCGTCTCTCGAACCAGCAGCAGTAGTATCAGTCGGAACGACAATGATTATTATTATAAATTATTATTATTGTTATCTTTTATGCAAGCCCATCGGAGACGCGTGCCTAGCTTTTTATTATCTATCGACAAAATGCTAGCGTCTCTCGATGAGCATGATGACCTTGGATGCAAAGTGATCGTTTCACAATAAAGAAAATAGATGTACTTTTTTTAAATGAAAATTTCCTTCGTTGTCCCGACCGAAGATCCGGCAATGTTGGGGAACGATCAAATGGGATTTTGTTGGAAAATAAAAGTTCACCGAATCGAAGTGAATAAAAAAATTAGTCATCGCGGAAGAGATTCTTTCATGTGGAATCATTAATATATCTGTATGGGGAAATCGTTTGAGAGACACGAGTACGAAAAAAATAAGCAATAAAAAATTGAAGAAAATCGAAAACAAGAGGTTCTCTGATTCGAGAAAGGATGTGTTTAACTCCGGGGACTTGTTTTGGTCGCTGGCTTATCTCGATCGTTTGCGTTTCCCGTTCATATACTTCATTTCTCTACCCTCTCGTATTCCACCCTCTTGTCTTAGCAACGCAATCCTCGGAAAGATTCAATTTCCGAACGGTAGAGAGAGTGAAAGAGAGAGAGAGGGAGAGGAACAGGAAGGAGCCGAAATCGAAGGGAAAATAACACACATTGCCCATGTGTCGTTGGCTTTTCGTTCGTTCTGCAATTGCTCGGATCTCCGAAGCTAGATACGACCACGAAAACTCGATATTGCGTGGTCTCTCGTGGTTGATTTAATTACCTTGCAATACCATACACGTTTCTCTCTCTCTTTTCTTCCACCCTTTCCTTTTCCGTTTGAATGGACATCGGAGAATTGCATTGACACGTGTGCTCTCATTGTTGGAAAACTGACGAGAGCCTGTTGAAAAAAGACACGCGAGAATGCAGAAATTTGTGCTACAGACTCCAATAATCTTGTAACTGATCTCTCGGTTCGGACGCTCTTGTTTCGGTTTAATTTAAAAAAAAAGCACCAATAAAAATGCTCTTATAAGCATTTCTATGTATGCAAGTATTTCTATAATATTTATGCGTCGCCAAACATTCTGACGCAATCCTCGCGACAATAACTTGAAAAAAAATATGAACTCAAAGACAGCATCGTTGAAACACGAAGACAAATTACGAATATATACCATTTGTTTTTCATTTTTTGCCAAAGACTCGCACAAAGGTAAAACGTATTTTCGTTGTCTCAACGCTTCGCATTTGCAAAATGCGTATTGGGCCGGAGTTTTCGTCGTTGGTGCTAAAAAAAACTGCGAATTTTCACACGTTCGTTGTTTTTTTATTTCACTTTATCTTCGACTTGATTTTTTATTTCCAATATTCCAAAGGACATGATTTGACATGTTGTAGAACGTAAATAAATAACATTAGAATGAATAAAAAGCGAACGTTGCGTGCAGAGAAATTTGGAAATTTCTCATTTTCAATGCCGCAACGCTGCAAATTTAATATCGTACATTTTTGAATCTAGACAAAATAACGATCACGTTGATCGAGGTAAACTTCATTTTATTGACACAACTCTGGGATTCTTGAGGATGCTTGATGAAAAGAAGGAATTGAGAGATGTGTGGAGTGTATGGACGACTGAAAAAAAGTGACAAGTTTTTGGAAATCTTGTATGGCAGAGCCTCATTGTGCGTTATACCGGCTCTTCTTCAAGAGCCTTCCAAAGCCGCTAACACAAAACGGATGGTTGACGTTGCGCCATTATCGTTCGACGGATTTTTCCGTCTTTACCGCTAAGACGACGCCACGTGTCTACTTGGTCGCTTCACGCGGAGTTTTACTCTTCATATTCCTCCTCATCTTCTCACTCGATCGTTGTCTTCCCTCGTCTACCATAAACCCGCTTCAAGGAGACTCTTGAGGACTTTATACAGCTTTTTCCATCGTGTTTCACTTCAACGTCTATCCCCTCGTTAAGCAACCAACGCTCTTGGGCGAAACTTGGAATTCATTGGGGAAATTAAGAGGAGCGTTTCTCGAAAAACTCGGCAGGAAAGTTACCCCAGTTCGAGAAGTGAAAACCAGTCCTACTTTCGGGGGAATGATAAAATATAAAAATTCAAACGATCTCTGAAAGATTTCTATCAATTCTTCAAATCCAATTACGAGAATTCGTGAATTCGTTTCGTTTTTATTCGATTTAACCGGTTTTTTTTTGTAATTCTGTGATCTTAATATGCCAGAGGAGCAAAGTTTATGTTTAAATTGTTTTGATGCTTTTTTGAGTCATTTATACGAACGAAAAAATTCTGAAAAAACAGCACGTTTTTAAAAAAAATGCATTACTGAAGGACGGTTTTAGCTTTTTTTTTTTAATTAGCTAGCAAAAATTGGGGAAACAAGGATTAATGGTCTGAGCGCGTACAATTAGTAGTTAAGGTAGTTCTATCGTTAGATTCAAATCGAGAAATTGTTTTGCAGTTTTTCTCACATACAAAATGGTTCGCGGGCTTCAGTTAAATAAGAAAAGTTGTTGCAAATCGACTAAAGAACAGCATACTCCAAATTCACGGTCATCCCAGGTGATATGTGCTTGCTCTATAATTACAAAAATTGCGAAAAAAATTTTCTTAAGATTTTTTTGGAAAACTCAAGAAATCTTCTTTGATGTTGCATAAAAATGTATGCAAAGTTTTAGAAGGCTTCACCACGTAGAAGCCAAGATATTCATTGATGAAAATGCAACTTTTAACACGCGCTCTTACGAGAGACTACCGAAAATTGTGATTTTTACCAATAAATATCTCAACTTCCACGTGGTAAAACCTTCCAAAATTTATTACACACGTATATATGACATCAAAGAATACTTATTCAAATTTTCAACAAAATCTTAAGAAAACGATAAAACGATAGAACTACCTTAATTTCACGATAGACCATTTTTTCTTGAAATGAAAAAAAAAAACAAGGAACAGATACGATTTTCTGAAATCAATCGAGGCCTTTCACCTCATCATTAGTTGCGGGGAGGTTTGAAGCATTATTCGAGCAAAGTCAATGTCAAGTAGTTCATGACACTTGCGACGAAGATACGAGACGAAAATAATTTTGGCAATGGCTTACGTCTTCGTAGTGGTCGTTCTCTCAGCTGTATATTTACCACAAGGCAGAACTTGAGCTGTGCAGATAAAGAGAACGATAGAAAGACGCAGAAAACGTGTCGTCAGTCCTCCTGTCCGCTCCACCACCGAAGCTGCTCGAGCTCGAGTGTTCGAGACACACAAAGGTCTAAAAGTCAAAATCCCAGAGACAACAAACTGTTGACAAGTCTTGCTACTTGGATGTCATGACTTTCTTCTCGTCATTCGCAACCTACTGCCATTCCTTCTTCGATTATGGCCGATGTTATTGTTGTTGTTGTTGTTCTCATTCCAACGGTTTGTGCTTACGAGCCTACGATGTCGGAAGAAAGGAATATGGCGGCAGATTCGACTACGTAGAGTATTTGCCGCTGGTTGAGCAAGTAAGGTTTTTTTAAAAAAAAAAAACAAGAAGCTTATTGTCTTTTGGCAATGTCGACTCTCCTTGGCGGTTCCTCCGACACGGAACGAATATACGCTCATGTTAGATACGCCTAAAGTTTCGATACAAATTTATTTTTTATGGCAAATGGAAAATGTTTACCAAAAATTTGTTCGAAATTAAGAATATTCCGGCTGTACACTCGCATTAAAAAAGAGGTATAGTGTGAGAACTCCGAGGACGTAAAAATGTTTTAAATAAAAACAACGAATCGACAAACTGTCGAACGAAACAGTTTTTTTTTTAGTTTTAGCATAATGTGAGGTATATTTTTGTTTAGTTTTTGAATACAAAAAGAAGTATAAAGTCGCATTGTGAATATTTTGTTACGAAGCTTCTATCATTTCTCGCACATAAAGGTTTAAGAAGCCTTCGAACGAAGGTGATTAAATTTGAAAAAAACACGTATTTTGAATAAACGAAGAAAGGACGATGCACAGGTCCAGAAAAATGTTCGTATATTCGGAAAAATGAACAAAGAATTTCATGCGAAAAGGCACCAAAGTTCTCTGACTTTTTGCCCGAATAAACTCTTAATAAAAACATTTTGATATTGTTCTTATTTACAATTAAAATGCTTCTCATTTTCCGTATAATTGATTTTTTTCGAATTATCATAACTTTGCCACGTACTGAATATTCTTATTCTATTTTATTTTTACTGCTTCATTTTACAGCCAGAACATTCTCAAGAGAGATGCCGCGAATTTACATTTTCGTCAAAGCGATAAATATTTTCCAAAAAACGTCAAACACACCGCCACTTTTAGCCACAATTCCGCGCGTCAGCAGATGTTACATCTTCATCCAGAATAATTAGCCACTGTGAGAAAAAATGAAATTCCAACTTTTGAGCCGTTCGAAGCACGTGATACATGAGAGCCGGTAAACCGGAAAAGTCGGGAAAAAACCGGAATGAAATATTTTCATGATTTTGCAAAGCGTTGCAATATTCTATTTAAACAATGATCAACCGATCCGGCTGTGACTATCCCTGTTTCGTTCAAAACTCTCAAGAGGATTAGCTCAGGTGTTTCAGGACCTCGAAAAGGCTGCATCCACTCAACTGGTACAATCTTAAATTACACCAACGCGCGCGTTCATTAATTATGGTATGCTGAGCAGGAACTCCTTTATTACTCAGGGTCGTAGACAATTTTCACATATTAACAGAAATTCTCATTTTTTTTACATATGATTGTTTTTATCACAATTATTATCTAACCAATCATCATGGTTATCGTAATAACATTATTATTATTATTATCGTTATTATTATCATTATCATTATTTATACCGCGTATGCCACAGTAAGCAATATGCTGCAGGAAGCTTTGGAATAGTCGTAGCTCGCAGTGAGCTTGCGCACATGTATAATAGTGCAATACTCACGTATACGTATCAAGTGACAACACTCGTCGAAAGACGACAGTGGAGCAGACCACGTGGGTGTTACTTCGTGCACTTACTAGAACCAGACAATGCCGGCACTCTATCCTCATCCCCGTAGATGCATCGCAGCAACTTCGTATGAAAATAAAAAAAAGAAAAAGTAGAAAGAAAAAATATGAAAACGACAGGGAAGTAGACGTTCTAGCGGACAATAATGGAAGTAAGAGACGCATGTACGACTGAGCAAAATGACGTTGAATGCGAGGCCTCCGAGGCAAGTTTACGCAAATCCGTATCGTGATGTTTCTTTCAATTGCTATTTTTTTCTGACGCCAGACGGTGCAATACAAGCGTTCACATGTGCAATTGCGTTTCCTTGGGCAAAGAGGGACTTGGGGAACTTGATTGAGAGACGAGATTCTGATTGTGGACGAGAATATTTTAACTGCCGATATTTCTGGTTTCATTTATTATTTACCTCTTGTTTGTTCATTAGTCAGTGTATTCGTTTGCTTTTTCATGGAATTTTTTCATGAAATATGAGTCGTAGTAGTAAAATGGAACGGATATACATCCAGGGTAAAAAAGACTTGCAATTAAAACGAATTTGCCATGTGAATTATCATTGTTTCGGTCGAAATATCACGTTTTATGATACATATCTTTTCAGTTGTTATTGGAGATTTTTTTTCCATCCCGGACTCGTATAGTTCTGATTGTTGCGGTTCGAATGATCGTTCGCAATATTCATGCATTTTAATTGCTCGGGCGCTGCGTTTTTTTTCTTGCTTCTTTCAATTTCATTACATTTTTATTATTCTACTTCTCGCAGGTCGAAGCCGGTGATGTTATACTGAGGGTAAACGAGGTCGACGTCAACAGATTCACGACCAAGGAAGGTGAGCTCGTTACATTAATTTTTTTCCAATAATTTCCAATGTACAGAGAGACAGAGGAGGGTGCAAGGGACAAAAAAGAACACCAGTTGAATCAATGCAAGCTTGTACCGGCAGACAACCGCGGAAACTGCAGCTCCATCCGTGTCTACAAAAAAATGATTTTCTAGTTTGCATCGTTGGATTCCAACGAAATGTACGGTAAACTTTTTTTCATCGTCGATATTCTTCGATTGGCCGTATACTTTTGAGCAATTTTTCGAAATTATGACACTCGCGAACAAATATAGAAAATGTAATAAAAATGCAGGCAAATTGAATGTAAGAAAGCGAGAAAATTCGATTTTTCGTTGAGATTCAACGATGCAAACTTCAAGATCATATAAAAAACGGCACGAAAGTTTATAAAATTATATTATATCGTTCGAATATGTAGAATTTTTCCTGTCGAACGTCAATCATCGATTTGTCCAGTTTTTCTTCTTCAAATTGTTATGAATTTAATGCGAGCAAAGTAACGTGAAACTCACAAATACCACCATACGTTAATTAATTTTTGCTCAAAGTGAAGAACCCGCTATTTTCTTGAAAACGTTCCTTGGTGACGAGAAAATCATCGTTTTCTCAATGTTACTCGTGAAATTTCCTGGGCGCAGCTTGAAATTCGTATCAGGGCAATGTTCTCGTGAGAAAAATAACTGCGGTTCGTTCTTGCGAATGAATCGGAATTTGAAGACTTCGTCGGTGCTTCCACATCGGTTACTTTGGTTACCAAATTGTGTGCAATAAATTTGGACCATTGAGGCAAGCATTGTACCGTAACAATTTTTTCGAAATGCTTCATGTGTTATTTTTGTTTGTCTGTACCTTAAATATGTCTGAAAAAAGTATTTTTCCGTGGCGTTCCAACGATGAAAACTTCAGACTCCTCCGTAACATCGCGAGATAAAGTTAGTTTCGAGCTTCTCGTATATTTAATTAATTAACGCAATATGGTTGGACCGAGTCTTATTTGTACATTATCGACGCGTCGATCAGCGATCGTACCTTTTTTCCATCTCGCTGCTTGTGATTTTTTAAATATTTATGAATTTATCCAATTTTTCATCGCGATACTCTTTTGGATGATTTTTTTGTTTAATAAGTATACACACGCGATGTTCTGTTAGGCTGCAGTGGAAATACGCATGCTCGTAATTTCATCGTGAAAACTCGTTACCGTATATGAAAACAACAGTGCACTCCACGAGAAAATACCGGTTCCGGACCATAACAGGGAAGATGGACATCTTTAGAGATTTATATTTGCGACCATAAAATATGCTTCCCGTGGCGCATGAGTCGTGTTCGACTGGAGCCAACTCGAGCGAGTGGCTAGCTGCTTCATCCGTCGTGCATTACATCATTGATGCAATAGCCGGTCAAAGTCAGCGACGAAAATAGAGAGAAAAACCCGTAAACGATTAAATGTTCAGATTACTTATATTCTTGAATTTCTTTTCACATTCCAAATGGCTAGTTCAATTTTTGTCTCGCATGTTACAAAAGACTCTATAAATTACAAAACTGTCGTTGAAAACATTTTTTTCACACGCTCATCTTCATTTCCTATCCCGGTTGTGACAAATTCGTTTAAGAGCCAAGTTTAAGCGTCGGTTTACAATACCGAGTTTGAGAATTGAAGTCACGAACAAGAATTTGACGCGAGCTCGACGGAAATATTACGAAACGAGATCGCTAATTTCTTGAAAGAGGTTTTTCGGTGCAAGAGGGTTATTTTCGAAAAAGTGAAACAGTTAGCCCATTTTTGCCGTAATAATAACGCAGCGTACCAAGTTTTGTGTCAATCGGTTCGAACGTGCCGAAAAAAATAGCGTTTTAAAAATCTGAAGTGGCCGAAGTATGCATAGGCAGAAAAACGTCGTGACACTTTCATGTTTTATGACACGTAGGTGGCCTTTGGAACAAAAAAGAACATGTTTTTCTTAGTCTACCGATTTTGCTTGGCTTTCGTAGAAAATCATAAATAATTTATGAATTATGAAAACCGGAAAACCATTTTCATCCCTGTGAAACTATAGAATCTGTATCTGCCATATTGTGACACTTCGGAGGGTTCAAAAACCACTTTATCCAGAATTATAAGGTAAATCTATCAAAGTTTTTTTCCATACCAAAAAACGCCAGGAAAATCAGCTTTTCGCCCATTTGGTGAACAATCCACGGGCAAGAGTTTAGCGCGAGTGCGAGAGAGAAAAAGCGTTTTGCCTCCTGGTTAAAACGGTTGATATTTTCTCAAAAAAGGCAACAATTAACCACCCCTTAACTCGAATCTACGTTGGTTCACGTAAATTTCAACCTGTTCAATTTTGTCGCTTTCTGTCCGCCGTCCGTCAAAGGCATAGCGGTGGTAACGGAATCGTTGTACGATTGCAGCGGTGGAACGGTCAGCGCCTGACGCTTATTTGACGTTTCCCCATTTTCGACCAGTTTTTACCGTTCCAACTAGCTTGAAGGGCATAGGATCGACTGTATTCAAAAAACATTCATTCACTGTACCAGTCTCTCGAAAGGTCTTTGAGTTTGGTCGGTGGGAAAAAAAAATTCAATTCACGGTCGTTTATCACACACGATCCGACCTTTTTCAAGTTTCGAAATGTATTTTTTTTTTCTGAAACGGCAAAAAGAAACCCGCGGAATGACATTTGATCAAACCACACCAGATTGCGACAAAAAGTGGCTCTTTTGTATATGTATACATTTGATATCCAAAGCGTTTTCGATAAAACATAAATCGCGTTTCGCACAGGTTTCTCTCGTACGTTCGCGCTTAATTCTTGCCTCTCAAGATTTATCCGCTCGTTAAATACATACCGTAAAAAGTTCCCATTGGCTCATTCTCACGTAACGCCACTCGAGGAAATGTTTATTTTTACCATGACATTGCGAAATTTTCTTTTCATCAGCGCTAGATTGTCCTCCCACAATCGCTCGGTTGTAAAATATTATTTCCTCTTTTCTTTTTGTTATAAATATTCGTAGAGACCATAATTTTATGAACGTTTCGTCGGTCCTTGTAACTCACATATCGAGAATAAAAAAATATAATATAACATGCGTTCGACGATTCATAAAGTAATCCGATAATTGAAGTTATAAATTATTTTCAAATTCAGTAAAAGCGTGAATTGATCATTCGTGTTTTTATTACAGTTATAAACAGCTGGATATTTTGCACAGAAAATACAGAATGTTCGAGTGCGAATGTAGCCTGTAATCTTGACAATTTAAAAGCTTCCGTCCCTATTTTATATTGGCCCAAAGTTCACTAGTCTCTCACTTCAATCCATTGCCTCGATTTTCTTATGTGTCAAGTCTCCTCCAAATGTTTCGGTTATGTATTTTTCATCTCACATATTTCCCCGTTCCTCCTCATGCGATATTTCAATCTTGTCGATTCTTCGGAAAATGTAATGCAAGGCGACAACAGCGGTTCAATCAAAACGCCAAAAATGGCCATTGAAATTGAACTGGATAACACGGAGGAAAACAGAATTCGTAAGCAAGCGGCTCAATTTTCTTTTTAACCTTATCTCGTTTCATCTTTACGTCAGTTTCAAGGCTGATCAAAGGCCTATGTATCCGCTAAATTTCTTTCAAATCGATTCTTCCCAACATTCAAATTGAAAATTTCGGTTTCGACTCTGTTCATCAAAATTTATCTTTCCTCGAGAACATCTCACGAATGTATTTCATCTTTTTCTTGAGAATATCTCCGTCGAAGTTTATCCAGAAATTTTTTTTTTCGCGACGTCAGACTTCCAGAGTTTTTTTTAATGAGAAAGCGAATTAAATTTGTTTGATGCATCGATCCTTCGCTTTAAAAAAAAATCCATTTTTTCGTTCAAGATAGGCAACACGGTGACTCGAAAACGTTTCAAAATACGCGGTCCCAGTCATCGACGTACATGATTATCGCGTATTTCGCTGCACAGTTTATTGTGTTTATCCACAGAGAAAGCGAGCAGAGTCATGCAGCCAAGTTGCAAAGAAACTAATCCTCTTAAGCTCATGCTGAAAAACACAAACGTATGCGTACGTGCATATCTCAAGGATAGCTTAAAAATGATTTTTTTATCTGAATCGTATTCACACATGTGTTCCAGACATATTCGTGCGATAATTTACAGTTTTTTTTTCTCACGCGCGGTCTTTTGAAACAAAGGGGAAATGGAATGGGAGATCGACACCTATACGTGGGGAGATTTATGCCTTTGTGGAATACGAAAAGAAAACATTTATATTTATCCATTCACGCGTATCATTGATTTTATCGTTTCAACTTAATTTCAAACAATACAACATGTGCAAATAGATAATATCGGCGATTTTATTTTCCGCGGATTATTTCTGCGACTTTAATTTTTCATCTCGCTCGTTTAATTTTATTTTTTAGCTCGCTTTAAACTTGTTATTTAAAAAATATTTTTCGCACGATATATCGCCAGAATATGGCGTTCTCGGGGTAAGGAAATAACTCGAGATGAAGAGGCGCGTTCATCATGCTTGGTTTATTTTTTGAGACGTCGAGGTCTTGGCAAGGTCATATCGAGAAGATCGAACCTTGACCGGTATAAAATATCGCGTTGCGGAGAACACGCCTGGAATTTATTTGCCTTTCGTTACCGAAAGTGCAACGCGAAAGTCGTTATTCTTCGCATTCATCTCTAGACGTTTTCAGACAATTTTGCCCAAGATGCGATGCTTTTTTTGTTTCTTCCTTTTTTCTGAAAAATATGACTCGAAAAAAAAAGAGAAAGACAAACTCATCTCATCAGCACGATCGAGTCGAGCTCGTAGAAAACTCGTTTTTCTCATACACGAGTACCAGCGTCATGGAGTCATCATGGAGTCGGGAACTGGTATTACAGAACGAGATTCCAAGTCCTGCCACTGTTCTATACGTGCGATAGAAGTTTTTCGACGCCACTGAATGGAAATGATGATTTTTCCACAAAAAATCTAACTTTGCTCACGAGCTTACGTTGAGATCCAACATTTGGCGCAGTTTTCATTGCCTGTAAAGATTCAAAGATACAGGCAGTTTCAGCACGAGAGATCGAGACGGACTTCGAATTACGGAACTTCATGAAGATTGGAATTATAAAAACACGCACTAAAATATCGAGCGATCTCAAATCAAAGCAATAAGAGAATTAATTTTTTTCAGAGTTTTCACGACGTATAAATTAAAAATTCATAACACGACGAGTCCATCAAGAGTTTACCCGTTAAAAGATAACGGGAATAATTGAGAAGTTTAATTATTTCGGAAATTGAAATATTCAAAATTATCGGAATTTCGAATCGAATCGATTTATGTTCCCTTCAAAATGAAAAGTCACCTAGAAATTTACGCGAGGCCCCGACGAGAAACTAACTCGAACAAGATTTCGGCCGTCATCGTCATCTTAATGATTTGGTAGATTTTGTCATCGTCAATATTATTGTCGTTTTTCCAGAGAAAAGTACGTTCAAAAAAAAAAGTCTTCCCTCAGATGAGCTGTTCAAGTCGCGTCTTTTTCTAAAAACTCGCTGGAGCAAAAGCGAGTGCTGTACGAGTCTTTGCCTTGTAACGCTCGAGAGCACACGGTGTATACCAGAGTCTGCAGCAGCCAAAGCTTCCTGACCTAACACACAACTCCCGAGACTCGTTATTCTACCTTCTTTTACTTCTATTTACAGGCACACGCGACCCCGTATATAGATGCGCGTGAATAAGAGATAGTGAGATTGATAAGAGTGAAACAGAAAAGCATTTACATTACATATAGAAATATATGACGTACGGGCCAATAGGACCACTTTGAAATCTTGTTTTTCTCGAATTCCTGCGAAATTTTAACTATTTATTGCATTCTCATTACTGTAACTCCAGACGGAAAACAATGTTCTTTTTAAAGAAATTCGTATTGTTTTTTAGATGCCATTTGAACGAATGTAAAACGAATTTGAGACAGTGGCCGATTTAGTATCGAACGCCCCATACATACACAAACACACATACTTTGCGCTGAAAACGCATGCAGAGACAAGTCAGGCGAGATCGAGGCCCAACCCACGCGCAATCTGCTCTTCGAACTATGTCCGAGTCAGTTCGTAACAGTCGCGCCGCGTGGCTCGTCGCACATACCTCGATGAAACGCCGCCTCCCTTGTGAATTCAGCACTCCCAATTCCCCTCACTTTTATTTACCATATCCCCCGTTGACAATTATTCACAGTGTATAATCGATTTTTCTTTCTCAACGATTTTCAGTGCTCAAATGTCTAAGGCTATCCTCAGATCCGGTCACCCTCAAACTTCGAAGGGGTGAGTTGAACATTTTTTCACGCTTATACACGTGCATGTATATTTTTTCCCAAAATATTGCATACAAAGATTGTCACAGTCACAATTTTGACGATGTGTATTTACTTTTTTTATTTATATGAAAATTTAGTTAATTTTTAACGCAGATCGAAATTAATTTTTCGTTTCCCTTTTTTTGAGTATCCAAGGTAGTTTCAATCAGGCGTTAGGGATAAATTGTAGTGTGCATTTTTAATTCTATTGTTATTTATTTAATTATTCATATAATTGTATTTATTACAATTCACCGAAATAGTTTTTTTTTTCATCGTTCGATCAAGTTCAAGATGAAGGATAACGCGATGCTAAAGACTTTATGCCTGTAATAATGAATTGCTAGTTTCACGTGTGGATGTTAGTGCTTGTATACACACGGATGTTACTTCATATTGATAGCGTAAGTGTCACTTGACTCCACTTCGTTTTGATATCGTTTAATGGTCGAGGATAATGCTGTAATTTTTTCTAATCAATGATCAACAAAAGCGACGACAAAGATATATTTTTCTGCGTACATACAAGGATCGAGATCTCTCGTCTAAATGAAAAATGATATCAATAACATTAGCGCTCTGGAGCTCATTTCAATCTCGATTTCAACAATCTTATTTCCGGTTTCTCATTATCCGCAATTTCAACGACACAACAGATGACCGATTGTTCCGTAAACAAAATGACAAAAACGTGAGATTACGTTTTTTTCAGTCTTTTCATTCCACAGAGTTAAATATGAGATGAAAAGGCAAAAAAATAGAATAAAATCAACCAGGCGGAAGAAAAAGTCCGTTTGACTCGAGAGTAAGCTACTCATGAGCACGTGAAACCTGAATAAAGCTCGCAGTGCATAAGAGCGGAATCATCAGAGTATGCAGACGAGATAGCTGAAAAGGACCAACAAGTTTTTCTCAAAGCTAATAATTTTTCGAAAAAAGAAAAAAATAGAGTAAATGTGAGACATTTCTTTTTACGCGAAGACGTATAGAAAAGTTCTCTCCTCTCCATCTCAACATGTTGACCGTTCGGACGAAAGCTCGGTAACGAGATTTTCACCAAACAAATGTGTTTCAAATGCTCTCAAGATTCGCTCACCGGTATCAGCGATATATATTTTTAGCCGCGAGAGACTGTGAATGCGAGCGTGAGACCGGAGATTCCTGCGCTCTCCATCTATCGCCTGTACAAATGCGCATGAACGTATGCAGTCGGCAGTGCTAATAATACGAAATTGTCGAGGTATATAAAGCGCAATGCGTTTAACGGAAATCCGATTTATCTTAATGCTCCCATTGCATCGTGCCCTTCTATTTTTTTTAAACCCTCCTATCCCTCTGGCTCTCTTTATACACGCTATATTATAGAATCTGACTTTTGTATCATCACATTACATCGTTTATTTTAAATCTGAAATTTCGCGTACCACGCTGCTGCGAAATTCATTCTCAGGATTAAATTTAATATCCAAACAACAAATCGAGCGCGAGAGAATGTAATCATCATGTGCCGCTTCAAAGTTAGATATCAAAATTACATCAATATCATTTTCCTTTCTGGGGGGGGGGGGGAGGAGAATAATACACATATAATTTGTATGTTGCAAAAAAATCGATGTAAATATTAACATTCTATGAAAACATGTACTTTGGAAAGTGGGGGCAAATTTATTTAACAGAAAAGGTGGTCTTTCGTCTAAACATGCGTACGAATTATTAATGAAATATATCAACAGCTATCTCAGTTTTCAGAAGCAATTTAATTTATAATGAAAGAAATAAATTGAAAAAACTATCGAGTGATTAAATCGCTATGTATTCGGAATGTTTTTTTTCTCTCGACTATACTATTTGTTCGAAAAAATTGGTTACCCCTCACCTCTCATTGGTTTTTTTTATTTATTCGTCGACCGAGGTCGGCGAACCGACAAAACTGCATACGTTCACGCGTATGCGGTTGCAATTCTCCATCTCGCGATTCAGTATACACGGGCGGGGCACCGTCGCGTAATGCACCGTTCCTCTCGAGTTCACGTTTCGTTATTGATCTCATAATCGCTGCGAGCTGCAATACCGGAGAGGTTCCACCCCACCCCCTTAACCTCAACTCTGAGTAACCCAAAATTTTATAGCTGATAGTCAAAAGTGGGTCAGCAATGCATTTTGTATAACATAAATACTACTGAAAATAAACGTTGTTTTTATCGAGACGATACGTTCAATGCATCACCGGAAGTGTTTAAATGATCATTCGTCTTTGTAATTGGCGATATCAGTTGTATCACGTGAACCTTCAAACATGTATATTTTTCAAATGTTAGCTGAATATATGTTTAGTTTGCGTCTAAGAAGAGGAAATAATAATAACGCTCACGAGAATCAGACATGCGTGAAACACTTTAATCGGCCATGCGATATTTTCATCTGCCCCCCCTGAAGACGATAGTTCCCGGTTGAATTTAACGACTTTTCTTCCGAAGCAACAAATTTTACACCCTCGATAAAATGTAGTAAGCAAATGATACATCAAAGGACGTAGATGTAAGTGAGGCAAAGGGAAACGAGAAAAGTTCAAATGTTTGAAAATAACACGGCAATTCATGCTTACATCCCAGGAGACGAGTATTGTTTTGCTTTCAATCTTTCGTTGCTCTTGTCGAGATGACTGATAAATTTTTCGTTCGAGGGTCGAAGCATCAAAGTTTTGAAATTTATTGCAGACCCAGCCGTGAAAGCTCACGTGAGAAGGCTCCTGTCACCGGGACAGCCGAGCCGCGAGTGCACAGAACCATCGAGCAGATCTTGCCGGCAGCAAGGAGGAGGTGGAGAAGAAGGTGGAGGCACTGAGAAAAATTCTAGCAGCCGACAGACAGGGAATTACGAGGATAAAAAGAGCGTCAACAGGAAGTCTAGCTCGCCGGAATTACCAGTTGGTTCGCCTCAAGCACCAATCGGTGCGTCACAGTATGCCACAAGGAGCAACGGCTCTTACAGCGATGCTTCAGGTTCGTCAGAATTCGAGGCATTGCTGCCACAGATCGACAGTTTCAAGGAGGAAGAGAGAGCTCAGTGGGAACCCCTTTCCGGCGACAAATTTAGTCGACAGAAGAATACACCCAGGTGAACGAGATGTGTACAATACGTTTTTCAACCTTTTCTCAATCTCCTTGCTACTATTTATTGTTTCGTAACTAACTTCAAGTTGCACCGTGGTGAAAACTCGCGATTGCCAAAGTTATCGAAGCGTTTACATGCACGTAAAGTAATGAAAAAGCAGCACACTTCTCACGGATTTTTTTTTATTTATAGAGAATTGTATTATCATTATACAGGGAAATATGGCTGTTCTGATTTTTTTCAAATTTTCGTTTGATTAATATTTTAACGTTTATATCGAACGTTTCAGATTCGAGGCTTACATGATGACCGGCGATCTAATGCTAAATCTATCCCGTACCCAACAGAGTACAGGCCTATTACCGAAGTATCAGAAAAAAGTCGATTCCTTGAGGTACAACAATCATCATACAAATCTACATAATAATCACAATAGCCATTATCATCATCACCATCATCATCATCATCATCATAATTCAGTACCAACGAGTCCCAACGAAATGTTGGGTCATCATCGTGGTTACAAGGGTGCCACTACCGGTGGTTCAAATTCGGCTAGTACATCACCGGTTGGGATAAGCAAGCGGGAGGGTATCACTTCACAGTGTTTAAATTCCGGTGATAATAAAACAAACACGAGTTTCGGCTATTCGAGCGGTTTTGTAAGAACATCAAGATCAGAGGATCATTTGCAATTTCAAAAAGACCCGTCAATGAGCGCCGTTGACATTGACATTGACGACGATGTTACATCGAGCCTCAATACACTGTTGGACACGAGACCGGACAGCGGCCAGGGAGTATCGAGCGAGCGTATCGTATGGACGTATAACGCGCCTGTGAGCTCGCCATCGGCATCGGAACGCACCTCCTGTTGCCAGAACGGAAGTTCCTCGCAATCATCGAGTAGCTCATCGACAGAGGGCACGAGCCCTCAGAGATCCCTCTCGCCGGCTTCCCCGACATCCGTATCATCCTCCGTAATGTCATCGAATTCTGGATCTCGCAGGTTTCCATTGCCATCGAATCAAATGCCCATACACCCGGGAGAACAAAACCCCATGAGTAATTCGTCAACGACGATGGCAACGATGACAACGTCAATGACGGGAACGACTAATGCGATGATGATGATGATGTCTTCGTCAACGACCAGCAATCAAGGTACAAACAATTATTTACCAACGAATGGTGATCTTAGCCAATCCGAGGCTATAAGCAACATGTCCAGTCCGGACTACAACGACGAAGAAACGATGGACATATTGAGCGCCCGCGATATTATGATGGTCAGTGATCCGAGCGACAGTGACTCGACGATATTGGCGAGCGAACCACCGCAGAGACGGATCAAAAAGAGCCACAATTATGGTAGTAATCAAGATACCAGTGAGCATAGGATAGTTATACAGGTCAAAGGACCGGATAAGGATGCGAGCACGAGAAACAATACGAGCCCGAGACAGGGAAGAAGACGAAGTGGTAGTCAAAGCAATTCGACCGGTTCCGATTCCCTTCAGCAGGCTGCTACGACCAATCAGCGCATTTCCAATTCCACCGTGAGTTCAGGCAACCAGCCAGAATTTTGTGGTTATCAGGTACTTAGTATTTTTCTTTTGTTTTCGCTTTTCGTATCCCCTTCCGTTCGCAATCTCGCCGAATCGTCGGATCGTTCGTTCGCGAGTCCCGAAAGTTTCCAACTTTCGATTATTATCGGTCTGGCGAAAGAACAAACTGCAGTTCCGAGTCGTCGAGAAATTCAATCAAGTTTTGAAACACGAACGCAAAATGTCACCGGACTTTGGAGAAAATATAGTTTTTCGTGCTTCGAACTTTATGCCAAAGATTCGGAATCATAATTAGCTTACAACCTCATCTACCTCAAATATCGCTCTACCGTTGAAATAATAATTTTACCGAAATTATCATTTGTCAGGCTGCGAAACTTTGCATTTTACTCCGAAGTTTAATTTATTTTAAAAAATCATGTCCAGTATAATCGTCTAAAGCGTAAGTTATTATCTTTGGAATCTTCAACATTCGATCATCATTTAGCGTAGCGTATTCTACCTCATTTTAGCGACAAACTAGCATAGATTTGACAGTTTTTTTTACTTTATATCATTTTGAAGAACAATCTTGATACCCCTCGTGTAACAGCAGCTCGGCCATTTAAATGAAAAAAACTTTGACTCTAGGAGTTGAAGGAAAACGAGGATGATTATACGCACGTTGGCACGTGCGACGAGCAAAAGCACAGCGGTGCATCGCCGCCCCAATCGGCTGACGAGGAGAGTGACATCGAGAGTTTGCACAGCTTTCACTACAGTCCCAAAGCCGTCGATCTACCATCGGCTGTTCGGCTCGCCAAGAGACTTTACTCTCTCGATGGTTTCAAAAAGTCCGATGTTTCAAGACACTTGAGTAAAAAGTACGTTCCAGTTGCAATTTAATGAAATTTCTTTTTTTTTTCCTCCACCTAGACAACCTAGAAAAAAGCACGAAAAGATTGATTAATGAGAAAACTCGTTTGCCTCTCCGTAATTCGCGAAAGAAAGGACGAAGAAAAAACAAATTATAAACTTCGGACAAAACAGGCCTTCGGTATGCGAGCAACGACAGATAATGTATGAGTTATGAGCTCGAATCATGTATGTTTTGTACACAGGGAAAATTCAACTAACATTTTCCACGTTTGATACGTTCGACTCTTTGCCGAATCTCATCTATTTCGCATACTACAAACGCCCATGTGTCAAAGTCAAAGTTAAATGAGTACTTACTGCGTTATATACACTCGCCTTGTACGACGAGTACACCATTTCTGCATAAAGCAAAGCATAAATCAAAGCGTTTGAACGACCAGTTTGTAACACCGTTAACGAATAACTTTAACTTTGTTAATATCGTTGCGATCAAGTTCCGCGACGTATTGTAAAGAAAATGGAAACTCGAGTCAATATTGCCAAGCCTCGTACAAGTAGTTTCCGTATGAAAAATACGAAAAAAAATCCTGAATATTTCTGTGAAATAGTTGTCGAAAATCTGAATACGATACGTACAAGAATTTTCATTTTTTTTATCGAAAAGTGGGTTGAGATTCGGAGAGATAAAATCATGCGGAAAAATGAATATCGATTTAATATCAAATAAAACAAATCGTGGCCACTGTGAGCGCTTTTATCATTTATAAATAATGAAAACGTAAGTTTATTAATGGGTAAAAATCGACGTGCGTTAAAATCGTGTATCGTTCATATTTACAGCAATGATTTTAGCCGAGCTGTAGCTGAGGAATACCTGCGATATTTCAACTTTGAACGGGACACGCTGGACGTGGCTCTTAGAAAGTTTCTCGCGCAGTTTTCTTTGACTGGTGAGACCCAGGAAAGAGAGCGAGTCCTTGTACATTTCTCCAAAAGATATCTCGATTGTAACCCGGGCTCTTTCAATTCACAAGGTATGTTCGTTTTCTGTTGTTGTCATAAAAAAAAACATCTGAATCTTTTCTTGCCGTGCGTCATACACGAAAAAAACGGTTGAAATGAAGAATGAAAAAAATGAAATAATTTCAGACGCCGTGCATACGTTAACGTGTGCTATAATGCTGCTCAATACCGATCTTCATGGTCAAAATATTGGTAGAAAAATGTCGTGTTCCGAATTCATCGAGAATCTGTCGGAGCTGAATGATGGTGACAATTTTCCTAGAGAGGTCCTCAAACAGCTGTACACCGCTATAAAATCGTTCCCTCTCGAATGGGCATTGTAAGTTGATTTTTAAATCTACTCCATCTTTTTTTAACATGACTAGAAATTAGAGACGCGCGCGACCGGCTACATTTTCGCGCTACAGCGCTCCATCTTGAATTAAGTATAGATCCTACAGAAGTATACAGAAGTATAGAAGTTCTGTATAGAAGTATACAGAACACATTATAATTCGGCATAAGTAGCAAATGGTGAAAAGCAAGAAATTTTTAGATTCGACAATATATCACCGATCACAGCGCCATTTCTTGTAAATTCTATAAAAAATCTGAACCAAAATTTCCGAAAACCGGACATGAAGCAACTTGTTCAGAGTTGTTTCCTCTATGCGTGGTTAAATTTTGATGAATCTGTCGATCGTTCTAATCTGAACCAAAATCTGAACCGAAAAAAAAATGAAAAAATCTGAACCAATATTTCCGAAAACCGGACCTGAAGCAACTTGTTCAGAGTTGTTTCCTCTATGCGTGATTAAATTTTAATGGAGTTGTCGATCGTTCTTTTCATCTGCCATGTAAATTCTATAAAAAACTCAAAATGATTTTCCGAAGACCGGAAATGAAGCAACTTGTTCATAGTTATTCCTCTATGCGTGATTAAATTTTGATGGAGTTGTCGATCGTTCCTCTTATCCGCCGATCGAACGCTGGACCACAGAATCTGTGCAAAAATCTGAAACAAAATTTCCGAAAACCGGAAATGAAGTAACTTGCTCAGAATCGATTCCTCTGCGCGTGGTTAAATTTTCATGGAGTTGTCGATCGTTCCTCTCATCCGCCGATCGAACGCTGGACCACAGAATCTGTGCAAAAATCTGAAACAAAATTTCCGAAAACCGGAAATAAAGCAACTTGCTCAGAGACGCTTCCTCCGCGCTTGGTTAAATTTTCATTGAGTTGTCGATCGTCGTTCCTCTCATCCGCCAGAACGAACGCTGGACCGGAAGTAGCCTCTCAAAGATGCGAAACTAAATTTCCGAAAACCGGAAGTGAAGCATCTTGCTCAGAGTCACTTTCTCCACGCGTGGTTAAATTTTCATCGAGTTGTCGATCGTACTTTCTCTCGTGCGACGAACGAAAACTGGACCGGAAGAAGCCTCTCAAAGAGCCGAACTAAATTTCCGAAAACCGGAAGTGAAGCATCTTGCTCAGAGTCGCTTTCTCCGCGCGTGGTTAAATTTTCATCGAGTTGTCGATCGTACTTTCTCTCGTGCGACGAACGAAAGCTGGACCGGAAGTAGCCTCTCAAAGAGCCGAAACTAAATTTCCGAAAACCGGAAGTGAAGCATCTTGCTCAGAGTCGCTTTCTCCGCGCGTGGTTAAATTTTCGTCGAGTTGTCGATCGTACTTTCTCTCGTGCGACGAACGAAAGCTGGCCCGGAAGTAGCCGCTCAAAGAGCCGAAACTAAATTTCCGAAAACCGGAAGTGAAGCATCTTGCTCAGAGTCGCTTTCTCCGCGCGTGGTTAAATTTTCGTCGAGTTGTCGATCGTACTTTCTCTCGTGCGACGAACGAAAGCTGGACCGGAAGTAGCCTCTCAAAGAGCCGAAACTAAATTTCCGAAAACCGGAAGTGAAGCATCTTGCTCAGAGTTGATTTCTCGGTGCGTGGTTAAATTTTCATCGAGTTGTCGATCGTACTTTCTCTCGTGCGACGAACGAAAGCTGGACCGGAAGTAGCCTCTCAAAGAGCCGAAACTAAATTTCCGAAAACCGGAAGTGAAGCATCTTGCTCAGAGTCGCTTTCTCCGCGCGTGGTTAAATTTTCGTCGAGTTGTCGATCGTACTTTCTCTCGTGCGACGAACGAAAGCTGGACCGGAAGTAGCCTCTCAAAGAGCCGAAACTAAATTTCCGAAAACCGGAAGTGAAGCATCTTGCTCAGAGTCGCTTTCTCCGCGCGTGGTTAAATTTTCGTCGAGTTGTCGATCGTACTTTCTCTCGTGCGACGAACGAAAGCTGGACCGGAAGTAGCCTCTCAAAGAGCCGAAACTAAATTTCCGAAAACCGGAAGTGAAGCATCTTGCTCAGAGTCGCTTTCTCCGCGCGTGGTTAAATTTTCGTCGAGTTGTCGATCGTACTTTCTCTCGTGCGACGAACGAAAGCTGGACCGGAAGTAGCCTCTCAAAGAGCCGAAACTAAATTTCCGAAAACCGGAAGTGAAGCATCTTGCTCAGAGTCGCTTTCTCCGCGCGTGGTTAAATTTTCATCGAGTTGTCGATCGTACTTTCTCTCGTGCGACGAACGAAAGCTGGACCGGAAGTAGCCTCTCAAAGAGCCGAAACTAAATTTCCGAAAACCGGAAGTGAAGCATCTTGCTCAGAGTCGCTTTCTCCGCGCGTGGTTAAATTTTCGTCGAGTTGTCGATCGTACTTTCTCTCGTGCGACGAACGAAAGCTGGCCCGGAAGTAGCCGCTCAAAGAGCCGAAACTAAATTTCCGAAAACCGGAAGTGAAGCATCTTGCTCAGAGTCGCTTTCTCCGCGCGTGGTTAAATTTTCGTCGAGTTGTCGATCGTACTTTCTCTCGTGCGACGAACGAAAGCTGGACCGGAAGTAGCCTCTCAAAGAGCCGAAACTAAATTTCCGAAAACCGGAAGTGAAGCATCTTGCTCAGAGTTGATTTCTCGGTGCGTGGTTAAATTTTCATCGAGTTGTCGATCGTACTTTCTCTCGTGCGACGAACGAAAGCTGGACCGGAAGTAGCCTCTCAAAGAGCCGAAACTAAATTTCCGAAAACCGGAAGTGAAGCATCTTGCTCAGAGTCGCTTTCTCCGCGCGTGGTTAAATTTTCGTCGAGTTGTCGATCGTACTTTCTCTCGTGCGACGAACGAAAGCTGGACCGGAAGTAGCCTCTCAAAGAGCCGAAACTAAATTTCCGAAAACCGGAAGTGAAGCATCTTGCTCAGAGTCGCTTTCTCCGCGCGTGGTTAAATTTTCGTCGAGTTGTCGATCGTACTTTCTCTCGTGCGACGAACGAAAGCTGGACCGGAAGTAGCCTCTCAAAGAGCCGAAACTAAATTTCCGAAAACCGGAAGTGAAGCATCTTGCTCAGAGTCGCTTTCTCCGCGCGTGGTTAAATTTTCATCGAGTTGTCGATCGTACTTTCTCTCGTGCGACGAACGAAAGCTGGACCGGAAGTAGCCTCTCAAAGAGCCGAAACTAAATTTCCGAAAACCGGAAGTGAAGCATCTTGCTCAGAGTCGCTTTCTCCGCGCGTGGTTAAATTTTCATCGAGTTGTCGATCGTACTTTCTCTCGTGCGACGAACGAAAGCTGGACCGGAAGTAGCCTCTCAAAGAGCCGAAACTAAATTTCCGAAAACCGGAAGTGAAGCAACTTGCTCAGAGTCGCTTTCTCCGCGCGTGGTTAAATTTTCATCGAGTTGTCGATCGTACTTTCTCTCGTGCGACGAACGAAAGCTGGACCGGAAGTTGCCTCTCAAAGAGCCGAAACTAAATTTCCGAAAACCGGAAGTGAAGCAACTTGCTCAGAGTCGCTTCCTCTGAGCGTGGTTAAATTTTCATCGAGTTGTCGATCGTCGTTTCCCTCGTACGGCGTACGAACGCTGTACCGGAAGTCGCCTCTGAAATGCGTGAAACTTAAAAACCGAAAACCGGAAACGAATCAACTTGCTCAGAGTAGCTTCCTCCGCGCGTGGTTAAATTTTCATGGAGTTGTCGATCGTTCCTCTTATCCGCCGATCGAACGATGGAC
This sequence comes from Heteropelma amictum, assembly GCA_959613375.1. Classification (NCBI taxonomy): domain Eukaryota; kingdom Metazoa; phylum Arthropoda; class Insecta; order Hymenoptera; family Ichneumonidae; genus Heteropelma; species Heteropelma amictum. The sequence continues at coordinate 13,633,767 of OY390723.1, forward strand.
CGGAAGCTGTGCTGAAAAATCTGAAACTAAATTTCCGAAAACCGGAAATGAAGCAACTTGCTCAGAGTCGCTTCCTCCGCGCGTGGTTAAATTTTCATCGAGTTGTCGATCGTTCCTCTTATCCGCCGATCGAACGCTGGACCGGAAGCTGTGCTGAAAAATCTGAAACTAAATATCCGAAAACCGGAAATGAAGCAACATGCTTAGAATCGCTTCCTCTGCGTGTGGTTAAATTTTGATGGAGTTGTCGATCGTTCCTTTCATCCGCCGATCGAACGCTGGACCAGAATCTGTGGCAAAAATCTAAAACAAAATTTCCGAAAACCGGAAATGAAGCATCTTGCTCAGAGTCGTTTCCTCTATGCGTAGTTAAATTTTGATCGAGTTGTCGATCGTTCTTTCCATCTGCCGCTACTCTTAAGGGGAAAAACTGAAACTAAATTTCCGACAACCGCAAATGAAGCATCTTGTCCAGAGTCGTTTCCTCTATGCGTGGTTAAATTTTGATCGAGTTGTCGATCGTTCTTTCCATCTGCCGCTACTCTTAAGGGGAAAAACTGAAACTAAATTTCCGACAACCGGAAATGAAGCATCTTGTCCAGAGTCGTTTCCTCTATGCGTGGTTAAATTTTGATCGAGTTGTCGATCGTTCTTTCAATCTGCCGCTACTCTTAAGGGGAAAAACTGAAACTAAATTTCCGACAACTGGAAATGAAGCATCTTGCTCAGAGCCGTTTCCTCTATACGTGGTTAAATTTTGATCGAGTTGTCGATCGTTCCTCTCATCCGCCGATCGAACGCTGGATCGGAAGCTGTGCTAAAAAATCTGAAACAAAATATCCGAAAACCGGAAATGAAGCGACTTGCTCAGAGTCGCTTCCTCTGCGCGTGGTTAAATTTTCATGGAGTTATCGATCGTTCTTTTCATCTGCCACTACGTTGAAGGAAAACGCTTCTCGCGAGATCGTCCGATCGAAGAGTCATTTCTTGTAAATTTTATGAAACGTTAATGTGCAAGCGAGAAAGGGAGACAAATTTTCGCTTGAAAAAATGTGCAGGAAATGCTAGTTTAGGTTATTCACTCTCATTCTCCCGGACTATCTCTCATTTTCTCTCAGTACAATATAAATTCAGCTGTGAAAAATAGCACTCTTACTTACTCGATATGGATGATTTCTTTTCTTCACAGAATGAATTATCGTAGAATTATATTATCCTTCGCTAACCGCGATTAATGCCACCAGTTGGCAACTGTCAAAAACAGCATAAAAAACCGCGCGAATACAGTCTCGCATGAATCATGCCGCGGCTGCGTTCTCACTAACGTTGTGCGACCAATCACGGAACGAATAAAATGGCAACAATCACGCGATATTATTTCGATAAAGGATCAACTTCGGGACCTCATCAACTTTTTACAGAGGGAACACATGATAAAATTGATCATGCGAGTGAGATTTTGATAAACTTGATACAATCGAACATGAAATATAGTGTCTATAGATGTATTTAAAAACTATTTTATTCATATTTTAATTGTACGAAAAACTGACAATATATATTCGGATGCTAATAAAATTATCTGAGTGTTGCGAAGGAAATCATTTTAAAGCGCGAAAAAATCTCGCGGATTGAAATTTTCGCCTCGTTTTATATGTGTATCCTGCTATATTCCGTTGTAACTTTTTTTTATTGCAGAGACGAGGAGGGGGACGACGCAGCATCGCAGGTTGTACAGCAGGGCGATGGGCCAACGTTATCCGGTGCCGGAAATCCGTTTCTCGATGTGCCAAACGTTACTGGTGCTACGGAATTCAAAAAAGGTTACGTCATGCGAAAGTGCTGTTTCGACGCAAACGGAAAGAAAAGTATATTTAACTGACGTTTCTGCTGATATCTCATGCATTAAGCTGCAAATCGATGTGTATCATTTTATTCTTTCCCTCTTTTTCTTTTTTTTTCACATCGTAGCTCCATTCGGAAAGAGAGGATGGAAAATGTATTATTGTACATTGAGAGAACTTGTATTATATTTGCACAAAGACGAACATGGCCTCCGAAACGACAGTTTGCACAATGCTGTACGTATACATCATGCACTCGCGACCAAAGCGTCGGATTATACGAAAAAGCAGCATGTATTCAGATTGCAGACTGCTGATCAGGCGGAATATCTCTTCCAAACGAGGTAACTTTTCGCAACTTTGCTATTGCGAACATCTTAAATATACATATTTAACGTGTATTAGATTGAAATATCATTCATCGATTAAACACATGTATTTCAGCCTGTCACTCAATCAAATTAACAAAACTGCTTCTCAAAGCTCATTCAAAATAGTTTCGGCCTTGAGTGATTGATGTTAAAAAGGCAAAAAAACTCTAATACTGTCTTGAATTTTATGAATTTTTCGAGATATCGATCTTATCAATTTACTCAATAAATTCCTCAGGACTTTTTCAAGGAGGATGATTTATCGATGAACGATGAGCTGAAAATCCGTAAAAATTTGTAACCTTTCGGGGGAAGAGGTCAATTCGGTCCATTTACAAAATGTAGCATTCAAAGTATGTGTTATTTTACACGATGATTTTTTTTTAGCGATTCCAAGGAACTTCAGTCTTGGATCGATACGATAAATTTCGTTTGCGCCAGTTTCTCTTGTCAGCCTCTCGCCGGAGCGGTAGGTTCTCAACGAAAGTTTCAACGGCCTTTGCTTCCCTGCAGTCACACCAAATTGGCGCCTGTAAGCATCTTGCCTATTCAGCAGACATAGAAGAAAAAAGAACAACAAAAAAGGGGAAAAAGAAAACATTTATCAGCCAGCACGCCGAGCGCTCGTTTATTAGCTATTCTGCAAACAAAAAAATCTGCACCCAATTGTGGTTACGCGAATGTTTCGACATAGAGATCGGAAAATTGTGCTTGGTAGAACGTGAATCACGCGTGAAACGTTTTAAACCATAAATAGCAATGACTGGTTGTGCGGAGCGAGAAAGAGAAGAAAAAGCGACACACGCTCACGATGTGAACGTATAATTGGACGTATCTTGTTAATTATTCACTTTACTGATGCTCTTGAAGGGATACTGCTCTCAAATTCTCTTTAGGGTTTCTTGTGACATCAACGGAATCTTGGAATATTTTATTATAAAAGCAAATTCACAAAGTGTTCCTGATTGCGAATTTATCCGCCAAGCAGTCGCTGTTCGACCTCAAATAGTGGGTGACACGAAACACAAAAATTCGGATCGAATGTTTTTTCATCATTTCAGCGTTGATTTCAAACTTTCTACATTGGGAAATGTAAAATTGGGGTTTATACGTTGCTCGTCATACATTTTTGAATTTTTTGGTGAAATAGCACGCATGAAAAACTCTAAAGTCTGTATCTATTTTGAGCTACGTACCTAGTAAAGTCGGATAAATCGCACTATTACAATTTAGACTTGTTCATTTCTTTCTGGGGATGAAAACATTCATGTAACATTTCAAGACGTTGAAGGGTAATCGAAGTTGTCTTTCGTTTACCGAAAAAGCCTCTTTTACGATTTTTTACATGATTTTTTCTTCCAAGTACTCGAAGATTTAATTGAAAGAAATGATTGTCTTTGATGGTTTATTTTTGTCGTTTTCCTTCTTCATATTCTCATTTACAGCGGGAACAATTGCGGGACCATGAGGATAGAGTGAATAAACTCGAGGCAGAGCTCGAGGAGCACAGGAGACACCCGCCCGAACGAGGCGCTAAAGCTCTTACCGTTCAAAATTACAAAGAAAAAGATACGTACCTCCATTACGAGGTGAGTTGCAACTGAAATTATGATAAATTCAATCTGATATGAAAAACGTACTAAAAAAAACACTAACCCGTCATTTTCCATGTGCAATTCAAATAAATTTCAGTGAAAAAAAAGAATTCTCACAAAAATATGTGAACGAATAATGAACTTTTTTGCGTAAAGTTTTCTTTCAGCGATTAACAAAATGATTTTTAATAATAATAATAATAAGGACATTGATTAATTTGCAATAAGACCAGAAGTAAATAATAGTTCCGCCAACATAATTGTGCATCCGAAAAATGTAAAGATAAAATGAATATTTAAAAATTGAATTGAATATTCAACGCAAAATATTGTTTTTAACTATAATACTTTGTTACAGTTAAAACGGTACAAAACGTACGCTTATTTGTTGCGTTCGAGACTTGCATTCACAGAGGTGGAACCGTCTCTGGTGGAGAGTTGCATCGGCGAGGTTGACGAGGGCGGCAGCGGGGCACTTTTGAATCCTGAGGTTGGTCTCGTACCGCCGCCTGTTCCTGATCGACCAGCCACAAATAGGTATAGTTACAGGGCTGCCATTTACAACCGTAATCTACTGAATGATCAGGAGTACAGCGGTGACATTGGTTGACGTGTAATCGGTGTCTTTTCAGCATGTGTGGTCTAGTCTGACCTCTGCATACGTAGGCAGAAGCATCAGCTAGAATGTGAAGATTTTTATTAATTTATGCAATAAAAAAGAAAAGATACAATCACAAACCGTAAAAACAAGAGCGTTCTTTTGAGAACTTTTTTTTACAGTTTTTTAATTTTTTTTCAATACTCTCTAATCTTTCTCTTCCAACTAATTTCTTTTTCTAATAACTTACAATTAGACGTTCACGAGAAATATGGAAAAATTCGCCGTTCTTCCCGCCCGAAAATATCATTTTCCATAGATTTTACAACGTTACCTTTGCGACTGATTGAAACGTAAGGAAAAATATCCAGCAAGCTACTGTTGCATTCGCCTGCATATTCAGACGCCTAGTCCATTCGTGACCGAAAAATGAACTTTGTTGGTAATTGCATCGGGTTCAATTTGTTACGATAATGTGAAATATTGCAGAAAAAATGCTGCGAATAACTTATATCGGGTTCCAATGATGGAAAAACAAAACTAAAATGTATTTCGTTGAAATTCGGTTTTTCCGGTGCCTTGTGGAAAGACAAGCCCAGTTGTGTATGGAAGAGAGTATATATATATATACACACACATAAATTGGTAAAAATATAACGTTGAACTTGTGTTGATAAATGGAGAAATTCTAAACACGGGTCATTTATGTATGGATTCAGTGACAAATAACAATCATAATAGCGGCAACGATGGAGCAATTTCATTTGATATAGATAGCTATACCACGTGGTGCTGGTCTTTTTACAAGTATTGTATGTACATTATTTATCTATTGTATTTTATGTATAATTTTCAACTTTAACTTTGGCTTATGCTTTGCGTTAATTGTCATTTACGAATCTTAATTCAAAACACAACTAACTCTTGTATTGTAATTGGTAAAAAAAAAGTACGAGTCCATCGCCCTCCTTTCATCGCTGTTCCTAACAGTTACAAAACATTTAGAATAGGCCACTTCAATCTAAAGGCTATGGCGTTCGATCGTGTTTTCTTTACGCTCAATATGAAATTATTCTAATTTTCTAATCTTCGTTTTTTCATTGTCTTTTGGTATTTGTCGAACCACTGTAGAATTAAGATTCTCGATCTGTTGGAAGTACGTCGAAGCGTCAATTAGCGTACGATTATTACTTATGTGACGAGCGGAAAAACGATTCAATTTTTACGAAGCCGGTGATAACGCCGTCGATCGACGCGATTGTTTTTCCCTCGCGGATGCAAGTATTACTCGAACGAATTATTTTTTGTTTCATGCATCGATAGAAAAAAGGCGAAACGATTGTTCGCTGGTCTTTCCTTTTTATATAATTGAATTGAATTCTTCGAAGATTTGACTTGCATCTTGTTCGAAAAATCGAGACATGTACTCTAAAAAAAATAATATGGCAAGAAATATCGGGAGAATAATCTTCTAATTTAATGCCCAAAAAAGAGACCTCTACTTGTTTCTTCAATTTTATTCGCGAATGCAGAGTTTTGGAATATATATTTACGAGAAATTGATATAATTATCAAACGTGGTGCATGCGTCGTCTATGTCAAAATTGGGAATAGCAATCGTCGGGTTTCAAGTCGAAATTGCACATCTTCCCAAGTTGATCGAACGAACAATTTGTGACTGATTTTTCCAATATCGACGATGGTGTTAATCTCGTTTTTCAGCTACCCACAAGAGTACGATGCAAATAATTAGTATCAATATTAACAATTGATATTCTCCATGCATTTAAACTTTTTCTTTGATACGGAAAGCGGATAAACGACTCATTTACCGATTATGAAAAAAAAAAAAATCAACACAATTATTAGACACGTTAATTAGTCATATCGGTAACATGTTCTTCTGGAAGATTTCTAATTAGCATTCGAGCGTGATGATTACTGGTTAAACAATGTTCTCCACTAGAATATAACGAAATACTCGAACTGAGATTTAGCTAATCAGGTATAGCGTTTTTTAATGATCGTTTATAAGCTTTGTTGCAGTACTACTTAGATCTAACCATACAATAATCAACATTAAAATGATAATTTATCGAAAAATGATATTTTTGCATGTACTTATAAGTATATGCAAAAGGAGTATATTGTTTTGATCGAAATTGCTGGACGAAATTGAGAGCTGCAACGAACGGAATGCGTCCGTTTTAACGATAAAACGTTAAGAACGAAGAATTAACATTCATCATAAGCAAAACAATGACTTGGGTTTGGCTTTGAAGTGAAAAAAAAAAATCAAAAGCTCATTTAATTTTAGTTGTGAATTGCGAATTTACGTAGTTTCGAATTTGATCATTCCAAACAGTTGAATAAGGGATGTTGTTGATTTTTGTTCGTTTCTTTGTTTCTTTGTTTTTTTTAGGGAATGTATAACTTAAATATAAACGATTTACTAGTCCAAATAGTGTCTTAGACATGGTTCCTGTGAGTCATACCGCTGCCCAATTTTTCACGATTTAAGAAAAAACTATACATAAATAAATATATAAATTATTTCAATAATTTTTGTTTTCCTTATGTTTCATTGTAGTTAGGTATCTAATCCTGTCTCCCAGTTTTTATTACTAATATTTGTACACATTCGACGGAAAATTTATCACTATATTACGGAGTAAATAGATAGTGTATAGAAATATCCTTGTGTATATATGAAGAAGAGGAAGAAAAGAGGCAGAAGATATATGTAATATATGTGGATAAGATTAATGATTATAAAAACGTATTACACGAATGGTAAAAAAATAATGATAAATAAATGAGTAAATAAATGAAGTGTCTCGAAATTATCGTAGTTTCAATAATTCTTACTTAACGTTCCCATGTAATATCGGACATATGTATAGAGTATGTACTGAGGCCTCGAACTGTCGGTTACTTCTTTCTTTTCCTTTTTCCGCACGCTATTACCTTTTTTTTTGTACACAGCATGCGCATGGTAGTGAACTATTGAATTCTCGAATTGATTACTAATTACAGTAAGAAGTATCCATAAGTTGTCTTTTTTTTTCAATCAGTACGGATTATTTTACAATATAGATTCCATCACTGTTAATAATCTTCTTTCACCTATAGGTTGTATGATCATAATACACCTCCGCAAACAAAGTGGCAATTACAATTTTACGGAAAACGCCATTTTTTATGGGTTATTATAATCTTTAACGTTTCGTGAATTCTTTTTTTTGATTGTAAAAGAATGACGGTACAAATGTCACTGTAAAATGAGATTTTCTGCTTTCTCCGTACTGTAAGATTATCATGAATGTACCTTTTATCAATGGCTATTATGATCCAGCTAAATACGTGCACGAAATAAGGTTGAATTCGTAATTAATAAAAAATACTTTGTAAAACATCGACAAAACATTGAAAGGACTTTAATAATTGACGGGCGATAAATGAAATGAAAAATTACGATTCTGGAATCAAGCAAATTTTCGGAAAGATCAAGAATATTGGGATTATTAGTTCTGTCTCCGAGTTTTGAAATATATCGAATTTTGTACGAAAGTCCTACTGTCTTCTGTTCAGTTTCATTTTATGCGGAATAACATTTTTGCAACCTGAACTTTTGGAAGAAAATCCCCAAACATATAATTGGGTAAATTAATTCATTTTTGGTCTCTAAAAAATAAATCAAACCGTCGAACACAGATTTATCACTCATGCATCGATTTTAGCACACAAAATCTTGTTTCCCAGCAGAGTTTGTTTTATCCAACAGTTATTGGTGTTTTTTTTGGCATATCCTTTTGCGTGGTAAAAATAATAGAGAATGTTGATTCTGTTGCATGCCGCAGAGACGCAATGGACACATCTTGAACGCCAGTCAGTATTGAGCTGCGGATTTTACCCCATTCGCTGTACTTAGAACTGCCTATGGGAGCTGCACAGCAAATCGACGATTGTAACCCTTCATTACAAACCATCTTACAGGTTGTTAATTACAGCAGGGAGTTTTAACATAAGATTATTTTCCTCGAAATATAAAGTACTGAATAACGAGAGATAGAAATTTATTGACGATTCTGAGGTGTTACACCTCGTTACAACTAGAAACTATTGATTAATGTTCCACGAAAGGAAACTCGGCGTGAGAAAATGTGAGAAAAACACCTTCGATCTAAAACGAAAAAATCTCTATGAGATTTCAATTCATCAGATACTGAAACAAATATTAATAAGGCGAGACAAAGCACGCGACAATGTTTACAAAAAAAAACGAGAAAATCTAGCGTTCTGTATTTAACAGGCAAGTTGTATAATTAGAAAAGTCGTAGGTTGATTAAGGCCTAGTTGACTTCGAAAACTATGAGAATTATCGAGCCTAAAAGTAAGATGTGCATCTGGAATTTATTCAATTTTTTAGGTGACCTACTATAAAGTACGATTTTCCTATGTCAGGAGAGGCTGAGATGCATACCTTATTCAAGTACTTATCGAAACGTAGAACGATATTATATCACACGTTTGATATAAGTTTTTTTTTTTTTAATTTTGTACAGGAAAGTAACGACTCTTTCTCCCAATGATGTGTATTTCAAAGTAAATTAGCGTAGAAGTGCCAAAGATTTGCATTTAAATGTATTATTACATATTGTACCTATCGTACACTATATATATATATATATTTACATGTAAACACAAACATATGAATATTTTTTTTTACTCTCGTTCGCACTTGAAATCAATCGTCGAACGAGCGTCTACGACGCGTGAAGGAATTTTTACACATAATTTTATTTCGAACGCGTTTTACTCAAAGCGCTGCGATAGGCATAACGAGAAAAAAATGCAATTGTGAGATAAATCGTATGCTTCGACATCTCTGTATTATTTATCCACGACGAATACATATATATTATTTTCATGGAATAATTTCGTAAAAGCGGTCTTATTGGTTGTGTAAATATGATTCTCGCGATGTGGAAATTACTATTTCTAAACGATATATATTATATTAAATGTTATCGACTCGTAAGCGAGATTATACATAATGAAGCAGCTTCTTCGAGCGGAAATGCGGTACTCGATTGTTCTACATCGATCAATATCCTCTGTAAATACTTATCTTATATTTAATGAAAATATAATAAAAACGCTGACATGACTGAATTTTCGTTATTTTCGTTTGTTTCGCTCATTAAAAGAAAACAGTGCAATTTATCATTTAAATCATTCGAGGAATATCATGGATTCGAGACATCCAGGGTTTTGTGAAGTTTGCGGTTGTTATTTTTTACTTTCAGTGCTGTTCCGTTACCGTCAATTTTTCAGATAAAGCCAACATGTCGTTACGGCCACTTAAAAAACCCGCCGGATGCATCATCGTCATGGTTTTGTTTTTGGGTCTTGGTTATATTCAAAAATCACTTTCAAAATTTACAAATGGGCGTATTTCACTGAACACTCACGGCATCCACGGTCGCGATCTCAACATAGAATCGTAAGTTTTCGCGATCGCCGTGAGCATTGCGAGCGTTGAGAGCAACCCACGCAATATCGACTCAGCGCGAATGACACACTCCCCTCTCTAGCAGCATAGCAATTCCCACCCGAAAAGTCAGATGGCGCGTCGTTCCACTGTACAAAAATCATGTTTGACGATAATTTTTGTCATCGTAAGTACGGCATGACGCTGTAAGAGGGCAGTAGCCCTCCCTCGGTAATATGACCGCTATTTTGTCGGAACTATGTTAGTATAGAGGAAAAAAATACAACCTCTGCCAAAAACTAATTTGACCGAATTTGTTTGCCGATAAATAAAAAATTACATGGAACAGAGAAAAACAGGCAAAAAAAAAATTATACGTTATTTTTATCTCTAAAAAACAGTTGAGGCATATTTTCCTCCACAGTCGTGAGGTGAACCAGTAGATTGAACTGAAGATTTTAAATATCGATCAAAAGTATGAGAATAAGACGGAGGAGTGGAGCCCACAGCCCACGCACGACCTTTCATCTTTTCAAAGGCGACGAATCAAACAAGATTTGACATTCAAAACTATGAATGCGTAATCATAATTAAACGTAATTCATTACCGTATTTTAATGGCTATCAATTATGCGTCTCTTGCTGAGTGAAGTCGAGCATGGCAGCATATTCTTACTCGTAGTTTTGAGAATTTATTTATTCGAAAAGAAAAAATGTATCTACTCCAGTCGATGACATAGAGTTTACGAGAAATGTGAATTAATGTTTTTATATATGTAATTTAATGCGAAAAGCTCTATTATCTGCAGTGAACATGTCTAACATAACAATCAGTGTAACGTTCGATTTATACTTCGATTTATAATTCAATCCTTGTTTAATTCGCATCGCAAACCCATCACTAGCACAGATCTGTCACGCCAGAAACGCCGGTCATATTACCGAGTGACGCTACCGACATCTAACAGCAGTAAGCAGTACTTTGGTGCACAAAATTTCCAGCAAAACGGGGAATTCGGTAAAAGCGCGGCTGTACCAAAAACTTGTTTAGTTAATTATCTTGTATCCGATATCCGTCTGTAATCGTACCAGCTGTCGATTGCCAAATCCCTCGCGAGGAGTATATAACGAAGGAATCGTAAAACAAATCGCTTAGATAAACGTTTTTGATAAATCAACAATACATTGTTAATAAATCAATAAATCATCTTGTTTGCGATAGTTTTTTCAGTAAACCTAAGAATCCTAAGAAGAGAAACCATCTCTATAATCTAACCATGTACAGATGTTCGGTCGGTAAACATCATGTTGCAGAGTTTTCGTCTAGACCATTGGGCACCTTCGATGCGAAGGAAATAAATACGTTGTTTGTCTTTCCATAGATAGCAACGACGTTCTCTTCTTCCCGACTAATCAGTGGTTGCGCAGAAAACTTGATAGACACATGCTTCACATACATTCGTAACAGTAACCACAGAAATATGTCTTGAATTATATACCGATAATGTCCAATTGCTGCGTAAATGTACACATTTTAAAAATATGTAAAATATCGTTATAAAATTAATTGTCCATACGAAAAAAAATGTTCCGGATTTTCATTGATTCTTTTAGGAAAAAAAATGCTCCCTGTCTCGGTAAATTCGAGTAGACAAACGTCTATGTACGACTTATATAATTATCAATACAATTTTAAACAGGGGTGATTAATTTTGACGAACTCAATTCGAAGAACGCGTTCTACTCTGCATTCAACTTAAAACCGCATGCTCGCAGTTGTTTCCACATGTGTATACGAATACATAACCTGCGACATGCGCGATTTCTCCATTTCGGCTGCATCTCTGCTTTCGTTAGTTAAGAAAAAAATACATTACTCCCAACCTCTATCGTTGGGTCGCGATAATCAAAGTTTTCATTTCTGCGAGAATGGTCTTTCAGACTAAATGGTCTATTATAATAAAAATCGTCAAGTCCCTTTGGCGCAGAGGATAGCGCGTTGGACTTCTAATCCAAAGGTCGTGGGTTCGATCCCCACAAGGGATGCATTTTTTTCTTCGTTAATAAACTCGGCTAGTTTTTTTTTATACCATCGCACCTTCGATAATCGCGTAAACATTTATCGCATTGTGTATATAGCCTATGACATTTTTGTTTTGAAACTTTCTGAACCTTGATGTTAATTCTCCGAGACCGAGACGGGCGTGTTTCAATTAAAATTTTGAAGAATCACACAATGACGTAAATCATTTAATAAGCATAGTTGTAATAGGGGCGGCAATAAATTATGTGTTATTATAAATTAAATGCAAATGCTTTTAATGCTTCATTCTCCTGTATCGTACAAATTCGATCCCACCGAAGCATTTGCAGCGCTAACTGGGTCGTACGCTTACGCTGTGGATGGAAGAATAACGATATTACTATTAATATGAAATTATATTGTTTCGCCAGAAAACAAATGTAATAAATGAGTTTCTATGAATGTATAAACATTTTCATTACTGTAATAAAGATTCATATTGAAAAAGTTAACATTCAGTGCAATTACTGGTAGTTTTTCGAGACACATGTTGACTTGGAATTCGATCGTTTGTAGTGGTAGAAGAGTCAAACCAAGTCGTTATTTTCGCATGAAAGGTAACTTCTTTTTGACGCATAGTTCTTTTTGACAGCTTGGAAGGGATTAAAAAGACAAATTTCTTATCGTCCCTAAATGTCTATATGTATTTTTTGAGCTTCCAAAGATTCTATTATTCTCAGTTCATGTATCTGCTTTTGAATACACGTGCGAAAGCATTTGTAGGGACTATGTATAAACCTTGAGAATACTGCGATAGCACGAAAATATTTTGCCTCAGAGTCGCGTTCACACGTGATTAACCCCGAGTGTTATAGCACTTGAATCATGCACAGCTCACATGTGCTTGAAAAATAAACAAAATTCAACACGTAAAATCGCGTCTTGAAAAAATGTTACATTCTTGCGTTGAAGATACATATTTTCTGCATCTTTCAAGATGTCAAAAACTACTATGCATCAGTTAGAAGATGTTTTTCAGACGATAATGAAGAGGTGGTTGGAACCATTAAACACCGATCAGACTGAACTTCAACCACTGTCACCACAAATGACGCTGAATGTTTATTAAGTATATATACACAAATAAACGTTATATACTCCCATTTGCTACTTATATATATTTGTAGGTACAATTCGTAGTAAATAGTGTTGTAAAATATAAAGAGGGGTATATATCCGTTTTAGATTTTTATTATGTATTCTCCGAGACCGCGACAACTTGAGTGAATAATAATAGCAATAGAGTATACCCGATCGCGTCCTGCAAGATTTGACATGGAACAACGATTTGGGGTTAAAAATATTCGAGATGGATAACGAATAATTTTCAACAGGAAGATATACACGTATGCAAAGACGTCACATAACCAAAGATTTTTGCCGTACCGATATAATACATCTTCTCATTTGTCGGTGTTACAATACATATGCCTAACTAAATAAAGAACTAGCGGAGAACGATAATATCGTACAGAAGTGAACGGTCACGAAAAGCAAAACACGAAGATGACGAATGAAGCAGCAGCAGTAAGACGGGAAAATACGAAGTCTAATTTTATCGCTCATTGCGAAAACCAGCTCACAGTGAATACTTGGCGGATAGAGGGCGTTGATATTCGCGCAGCCAGAAATCATAACTGATTGTTTGAAGAGAGAGATGTAACTTTTATTTCGCATCGACGAGAAGAAAACAAAGAGATCATTTGTCGTGTAGTTTTTTTTTTTCTTTCGGACAATCAATGTCGGTCGAGTGTCGTTGAAACAATCGTAACAGTATCGATGGGTATATAGAGTTTGTAATCAAACTTTCCGTGTGCCGCGGGCTTACATAAACTTATTTTAGTTCGATTTTTCGCCACTTGGTGGTGCATATCGATCATGAAAAGAACTTTTCCAATGAAATAAGAAAAATAACGAAGCAATAATAATCGAGAATGGACGATAACGACGGCGACGATCGCGTTGAACGCCGACTGCTTGTAAAGCTACACATGCCATATACACAACTGAACTAACATAATAAGGCGCTTTTGCATATATAAAAGAGAATATCGAGCATACACAAGTTGACATGGTGGCGCGCACAGGGCGGGGGGGGGGGGGGGGGGGGCGTATCAGCGCGTCATGTCTCTTTTACTCATCTATCTCTCTCTCTCTGTTTCGATTCATTTTGCCGCCGCAATAAACTAGTTAATATGCATATTATATTTTTTTAAGGATCGTGGGAATATATACACGTATATATTATAACCCACGAGAAGAATCTCATCGGTACCACTTCAATGTACAAAAGAGGGAAAGGTATATTTATCGCGCACATGCGATCGGGCCTTTTTTGGCCCGATATATACACATGTGCGTGTCTCATCGCGTTAAACGGTGTGATACAATTGAGACAACATTCGTTAAACTATATTATCATAATTATTTTCGCCTCTTCCTTCCATTTCGCAACTCGCATTACAATGGGCAGAGAGAATGCGGATAGTTATTACCAAAGTGTCTGCGATCATGTCTTGTGTGTGTAATTGTGAAGCGAGTCGACATGCCCCGGAGGGCGCTAGTTGCTCATCCATTTTGTTGAAGCTTCTTCTCCCCCTCTTCAATGTAGGCGGACGAAAACAACAAACGCAACGCGACGATAAGCTCTTGTGCTTCGTTTTGTTTTTTTCTTCATTTTTACTATATATAGTAATACATATTGCCAGCCAGATTCGTATAATCGATAACTCTCGTTATTCGTTTGCGGATGCAACGCGAAGCTTCGTAGGCCATATATTCTTTTGTTTTTTCATCGTTCTAGCGCAAATCAGGAGATGGAGAAAATCATCGAGTGTTATACACAATGTTATATAACGACATTTTGAATCGACGACGCACATCGCTATTATAATGATATATCGGTATTTTGCTCCCAGTGCCTCAAAGACATGACATATATACTTGTATATACGTGTGTGTGATTCGAATTAATAAATTCATTAGCAGTATTGACAAAAGTACGCTGTCGCAAAACATTATTCTGAAAAATTCAAATTTTACAAGTACGTTTACAAGCATATAAATCAATATCTTTTAAATTGACACAAACTTTTTTGCCGATTGTCGATACATTTTTTTGCGTTTTTTTTCAAACATATATTAATTCCT
This sequence comes from Heteropelma amictum, assembly GCA_959613375.1. NCBI lineage: Eukaryota > Metazoa > Arthropoda > Insecta > Hymenoptera > Ichneumonidae > Heteropelma > Heteropelma amictum. The sequence goes on from OY390723.1 coordinate 13,648,902, forward strand.
TTTTACACAAACATTGGAAAATCATTTATCACCGTTAAGCCGAAAATGATTAATTTGCTAAAACATGATCCGCAGGGGATTCAAGTGCGAGAGTGAAAATGGTACGCGAGAGTTAAAATCCCGATCGTTCGAAAGTTTAGAAGCCTGAAAAATGTGAAATTTCAATTACGAAATAAATGTCGTTGAAAAGTTTACGTAGAACCTTAATCAGCATTATAGGACGAGGCTCCGTCTAGTGGACGAGAGCGGCGTCAATTCGAGGGATTCTTGGAGCACACAGAATATCCCTTACCCGCCTCCTACGAAAAGTGAAACTTTTAGTTTTCTTTCTCCGAGGATAACGCGGCGCTTCGAGACTCGACCATCGAACAAGCTTCATGGAGTAAGTCCTTTGCAGGGACATTGAAAAAAGGCATAATTTATATATTTATAAAAGAAAAAAGAAAAGTTATTTCGAGTCGGAATGATTGAAATTTTCCCTTCTAGATTTAACCCTTACTGCATTTAAAGAGTCGTCCGAAAACCCCAATGCCGGAAATAACGTACGTAACGATTTGAACAATAAGACCGGAAAAGGAAAACTGAGAGGTGAGTTGACAAGATCGATGGAGATCGTGTATAACGATGCGATGGACGAACGAACGAGGAAGAAGACTAATATTATTATATACGGGAGGTGAGACAATTTGTTTCATCATATTGCAGGCATAATATCTTCGTTACACTTTTGTAATGGACATATATGAATGCGCGTTAAATTCGTATTACAAAACGTTGTACGTCATACAGTTAATTTCGTAAAGGCTCATCGGCGGTCATTTTTTTCAATTGGCAAACGCATGTTTATGTATAATTTTCGGCATACAAGAAAATGCGTCGCAAACATCGTCCATTAAACTTACGGGACCGCTATATTTTTTCTTTCTCTCGCTCTTTCGCTCTTCCGCCTAACGCTCCCAAGTGGTGTGTGTGTGTGTATACGTGCGAGGTGCAGCACGCGCGCGCGAGGCTCAACAAATTAAAAACGTAAAAACATTAACAATATTATAATAATTAATTTTTCTTATCGAAGATGTATAATGTGTGATGGCAGTCTTGAGTCCTGGAAAGATGCTGTGATTGTTAGCTCTCATTTTGTTCCGTCAGGTCCTTCGATTCGATCACTGCTTGTTATTCGTTTCCTTTTCGTTCGCAATTTTTTTTCTGGATTGTTATTTAATAATTATTTTCGATCACCTCCAATCTCGATTGAAACTTGTTCGCGCTTGATAGCTCACGATAATTTCTCATTTGCGGCGGTTTCTGTAACTTTTGGAAAAAAAAAAGAAACATACGTCATATGTTTGCTCTCGATAAATGTTTGATGAAATAATCAGAACAGGAGGAATTTTTACAAGTTTTCAGCAACATTAAATCGCTACGGAATTTTGGAAGTGTTTTCAATATGAAATTCTCAAATTATTCAATGTTCACTGATTTCGTATTCATCGGTTAAGAATTATTGTTCGATCAGTAAAAATATCTTTGCGTTTAAAGTTCGTGTTGTAGTTCATGTATTGACCGCAGTGTGGCGTGACGGTCGCAATACGGTCAGCGCCAGTTGCGGTTTTTTTTTGCATAACAATTCAAGATGGCGTCAATGGGATAAAACCTTTACAAGAACACATTACAGATAATTGATACACAATATTTACGAATTACGTACCCCGATTCAGCCGTAGACATCTACGCCTCTACCGGCTTCTTCTTCTCTTTTTTCTTTTTCAGGAAAGATGGCGTCCTCAGACCCTTCTTCTTCTTCTTCTCCTTTTTAGGCGACTCCTCACTCACGCTCACATCCTGCGACATCGAACCCTTAACACGGAAGTTCTCACATACATAAACTATACGTGTGGCTTGTGATACGCACGTAAATCATGAATGCCAATTTTGATTAATTATGTTTCACGCATTTCACCTGCGCGTGCTCTCGTGATCCCAAGATTTTGTGTATGAGCATTATAACCACAAACTTTTTTTTTTAATCAACAAACGCATTTTGTTTTTCAGATCCAATGACAAGAATTGTAATTGAAAGAAAGAAATTTATCCTTCGGACCAAAATTTCATCAAAGCAACTCGATATTTTTTCTCGTAAAAAAGTAGAACTTTTCAACGAATAATCAAACTTTGTATCCATCTCACAGAGACGAAGCCACTCGTAATTCAAACATTTCCGATGATCTCAATAAACATATAAATCATTCTTTAGTGTTTTTTTTTAATTCAACGAACCTCTTTGCTGCTCTGAGAGAAGGTGCTGTGATGAGCGTCAGAGTGATCTCCGTTTACCGTGTTTTCTCCTGAAACAGAAACACACACGTTGCCAGATTCTTTCGTTGCGAGCCCTCTACTCTTTTCGCTCAGGAAGTAATAATATCAATCGGTAAAACAGTCGACTGCTTTCCGCTCGACAAGTACATTTTTTTTCAAAATAACAAGACGTTAAGCAAAAGATACCTTACCTTTTGGCAAAGTGTATGGTTAGTCGCTTATTTTGCAATGCACTTCTCGCAAGTTAGCGTGCGGAAGTGTTAATTCGGTAAAATCTTGTTACAACATCGATCGTATTAATTATTCCAGCCAATAATGCAACACATAAGCAAAACGCATTTATTCGACACATGCGTTACTGAGTAAAGCGCATTTGGGAATATATTAAAGTGCATGTACATTCTCACCCAGTGCAGTCTAACGTCATTGGGAAAAAGAAAATATAGTGGCTATTGTCCGTTGATAAATGTAGAAATGAGAGTAAAAACGACAAAGAAAAATAATGTACATTGTTACGAGAGTTAATCGTGAAAATAAAAACCAAGAATCATCATACAAAAAGAACATGGGATTTCTCAAACTACATATCCACAGGTGCAATGGCCATTACATCTTTTACAATAACGATAAGTCTCTCAGTGCGCAACAAAATTATTTTATAATCATCTTATTGTGACCAGAAAACTTTGTACTCTCACACGTATATATGATACGTGAAAATATGTGTGATGCAAATAAAGCTAATAGTTGGAAAAGAATTTCATTCGTTTCTTTTTTTCGTTATCATTATCGCCAGCGACCCGGTCGAATTTCCTTCGAAATAATATGTTTAATGGCGCGTTAAAGCTTTTGTATCACTGCAACGTCGCAATGTTCGCGGGAATAAATTCTTCCCCGACCGTCGTATCCACGATCGAGGTGAAAGGAAAAAAAAAAGTGAACACAGCTCGATGGACTTTTAAAAAAATCCGTAAACCCTTCCACGCGATTTTACGCATGGAGAGTTCTGAGAAAAAATAAAAATGAATGGAAAGAAGATGAAGTGAAAAGCAGAACAAAATTGGTCGAACAGGTCATTCGTGTTCGGAGGGTAATTCATTGCAGCTGTTGATAGTGTCTGTAAGATTGATATTCGATACGACCCGGCACAGGGTCGTATCTTCGTATCGCGGTAGACGTTTCAACGGTGAAGTACGCAATGGCCAGGAATTCAGGCTCGCGGTCTCGTCTCCGACGATCGAAGAATCTCGATGATGCTCTTGTTCGAGATCTCTCGATAATTCATTTTCGATTCTAACGAATTCATTGGTATCGTACGATCGTGCCATTCGATCGTTTTCCACCAACGCTGTAGCGTCGTCTTCCTCCCTCAAAGTCTTCTCATCGATTACCTTGGTCGTAATATCACGTTGGACGAAAATCATTTGAGAATCATGATTATGAAGAATCGTCGTCGTTGATATATCGGCGTAATTGGCAGTTGTATCGAAAGCTTCTTCGTTATCGACGGCGGATAATGTTTGTCGCGTGTCATCGTTGCTGCTCGATACATCGGCAGTGTAAGCGCTGCAGTAAAGAGCTTCGTTATCATCGCTGCAGTCGGAAATCGTATAAGTCGCGTCTCCAGCGCTATCTTCGATATCAGCACAGTCGACGAGCCTGCCTTCTCTCGTATATTCACCGTCGTAAATCACGGAATCATCGGCGATTTCCTCCGCCATCTCCTCCGGTATGCAATCCAATGGATCTCGGGAGTCGCGAACGTTTCCATCGAAATCGACGAAGAACGAATTTTCGTAGCCGTCCTGCTGATCTTTCGGACCCGCGTACTCTATGAGGCAAAAGTGTGAACGCTCGGTTCCTTTGTTCGATCGCGAACAATCGATAGTCGATGTAGAGTTTTTCTCCTTGCTGCTGTCGGACTTTGTATCGTTTTCCGTTGATTCGGAGGTCGTGAGGTCTTGCCGGTCCGGTGACGTTGATGCAGGATCCTCCTTCGTATAACCTCTAAAATCAGCGCGGGAGATTTCGACGTTATCAAGATTTTCGAACCGACTCTCGTGATTTTCGATCGTTTCAATCGCCAGGGCTTCGTTATCATTGCGTTCGATCTCGAGATTCAACTCCAACGCACCATCCGCTGGATTGGTTCTAGCCAAACTGTGAAACGAAATGACGACATCGTTCGGCTCAGCGTCATCACCGGACTTGACGCTCGTCCGATGCATCTCCTTCAATATACCGATGTTCGTCGAGTCCTTGAATCTCTTTGAATGAAAAACGTCGTGCTTCTTCTCGCTAAACTTCTCGACGATGTGATGGACTATTTCATCGATGACGATAACGCTGTTGCTGCTGTTGCTGCTAGACTCGTGACGATTCGACTCTTCCGAGTCAATGATGTTCGATAAGATGGAATCGTTCGTGTCGTCAGTCAGGAAAGTCGTCAAATTGTGATTGGTCGAATCAAGCTCGAGCCTCTCGGTGACAATTTTCTTAGCGGCATCGAGAAGAAGTCGCCTCTCGTAATCTCCCAGAGTTTCGTCACGCGTTCGTCCGGATGGTACAATCGCGTCGAGAGAAGAAACCGCCGAAACGATATCGTCAACTATGTTGGCCGCGGCGATGTAAATTTCACGAATGTCGAGATGCGCTATTATTTCATTAGCCGACGAACTTATGTCCTTCTCGAAGGATTCGTGCTCAACTTCGAATGTCTGCGATTCGTTCGTATCCGAATCTTCCTTGGCGTCACGATCGCTCCGTTCTTCCTCCGAATCCCAGTCCTCCTCGCAAATCTCCAGCGACCAATCCAACACGTTTATGGAACCGCTGATGGCGTTTTCCGAATCTTTCAAAGTATCGCTCGTCGTGTTGTCATTGATGTCTGTGCTTCTCGTTGAATCATCTTGACAGCTGATTTCCGATGCGCACGCGTCGATGCTGATCCGCGCTGAAGAGCTCGACGTCGCGTCTACATTCGTCTTGTCGTTTTTCTCTATGTCTCCTCGCGACTCGCTCTCAACGCACGAAGCTGGTGCCAGACTGTAAAACATGTTCATACTGGATGTATCGAGATTATATTTGACCGTCATATCCGTTTCCGGCAGGGCTTTCATCACGATTTCCGATGGTTTTATATTCGCGTTAATACCACTTATCACTTGAGCTACGCTATCTTGACGAGCCAATCGATTTTCCGATGTACACGCTAGTATGTCGATCGCACCGTCAATTTTGTCGCGCGCGTCGATTTTTCTTCCGGCCTTCGTTTCATCCATTATCACTGCTTCCTCATCTTCCTTCTTGTTCCGTCTGTCTGAAGAATTCTTCTCGTTCTTCGTATTTGTCACGTTGTCAAGCACATCGCAACTTTTGAGATAAAATTCCTCGATTACTAAACCTTTGTTCAAAACATTGCCATTTTCGTCAGATTCGTTTCCGTCTGTTGCACTCGGTAACGTCCACTCCTCTCTTGTAGGCAGGTACCGCGTATCTTCGATCACGTTACCGTTCGATACATCGACAGGATCTACAGGCGATGTTGGGAGGTCTTTTTTCCCCTCTTGAGGCAGCATTTTCTTGCTCTCGATAAGGACGTTTACCGCGGACGAGTCGTCGGACGAGTGCACAATCGACGTCTCGCTCGGTTCCAGATAAATCTCTTCCACGAAGTCCGGTCCGGGTTTCTTTTCAATTTTACAAACGACCTCCCTTCTCTCAACAATCTCGTCGCTCTGCAACGCCGAATTTCCGGTGAGACTCGTTACACCGGAAGTCTCTCTGCTTCTCGATGTTTCCGCGATAGCTCGATAATTGTCCAACCCAATAGGCGTGATTTTCTCAATTTCGTTTGAACTATCCACAGTGGAGTTTGTAAATTTTTCAATCAAACGTTTCACGTAACCCGGGGAGCCTAAAATTTCAGTCGATTTAACGTTCGAGCGTTTGGGCCACTCGCTTGACGAGGAAAAGCGAGCGACCGCTTCCGCGAGTCTCTCCGACAATTTCCTCCTGCCGTTTCGCATCGAATTATCTTCGGTGGCGTGAAAATTCTCGTTGAAAAAAGCTCTTTTTAAACTGGACAAACGCAACGTAGGACGATCGTAGTCTCGATTGAGTACATCTGGCTTGATTTGGAAAGCGTTATTGAGTTCGCGTCCATCTTGTATTTCTTTACGAGACAAAGACGATGAGCCTAAATCGTTCGTCATGATGACGCGCATTCTTTCCGCTATGGTCGAACACGTGGCGATCTTCAAATGAAGCACATCGTATTGAAGCAGTTGAACCGATCGCCAGTCAAATGTCTCTTCTCCGTGAACGCTGCCGCAACTGCTCGTTAATAAATCTGTAACCAGCATATTGTCCAAAAAAAACGTCACTCAACTCAGAGTAATTACACGCCCGGTGAAATCGACTGGTCTTTTTTTCACTCGCGATCACACTCGCCCATCCACCTTAACCGCTCTCACCTCGCCTCTCCTCATTCTTATTGCGTCGTCCACGTTGTATTTTTTAACGTCCGTCCTTGTGTCCAATAACCAAACGTACGTTATGTTACATTAAAATGACAAAATTAATGGGACATTGTGCGGTGCGATTTATATAATTGCGGGTGTACACTCTCAATGACGATGAAGACAAGCAAGGTGCGAGGGGTTCGTCCGATTTTGAAAAATGACGATTCAACGATTCTTCACATTTTCTCATATTCAAAAGGACTCGTGCGCAAAAAAAAAACAGAATTTTTTCATGAGAATTGAAACACTCTGCAGCAGTGTGTTGAAAACACAAAATAATTAGGATGAAGGAAATCGTGAAATTTTCAACAACAAAAACGTTAGTTCGAAACTTGCCTTTGAGTTTTTTCACGCTCTGCCATTTTGGAAAAATAACGGAAGGCTCGGGGAATAATGAAAAAGAACATAGGATATCGCGCTGGTGGACGAACGATGTGGAGAAAAAAGCATGCGATTAGCAAGGACGAGGTATACGTGATTGTATGGTTATTACAAAAAGAAGGGGACAAGAAAGCAAGAGCTTGTTAAATTTCGGATATTAACTCAAAATACCTCGTCTGTGACTGATGCGCTCGTTTTGAGGCTCGATAGCCTCGCGTCTCATCTCGTCGAGAAACTGGCTCGTCGCGTCTTGGGCTGGAGCATTGATAAAAGGACACGAAACGTGTACAAAGGTATTGATAATCATGAAAAAATAGGATATTGACTGATGATGAACAAAATGAACGGTAAAAATCTTTCAGCACCGAGATTCTTCCGAGAAAAAAAAAAGTATGATCGGAAAGGAAAAGGTAATGGTTTTAAAATGTCTGAAACCGATCGATTCTCACCTGTTAGTTCGTTTTTAATCGAGCTGCGAGAATCACGAAACGATGTTGGTAGTTTTTCCACGATCTGAGTAGACACAACGACTGTGCATCGTGCATGCATTTAATTCGTTCGATCATAACACCGCGCGGGCATGCAACGATTTTTCAAAAGGGACGTAATGTAATATCATCTTATACACTGTGTAGAACTTGAATTATATATATAATTTAAATTTTACAATCACCACTCGGACGAATTCATCAAAAGGTGCTCATGCCAATCGAGATTTGTAAAAACATGCGTTCAATCGTACTACCAGGAGCTATCAATATCTTACCATCGCTTAATACCATTTCCGGTTGACTCGGAACAGGTACTTGTTTCGTTTCTATCCGCAGTACGCGAGGTTCTGAAAAACAACAAATACACTCGAATTTCAGTATCACAAACGGTTGAATAATAGCCAAAAAATAGTGTAAGAATGCTCAAGTTGAAAAATTAAGAAATTTTGCGAAAAAATGTTAATTTTGAATAGTCGCTGGAAAGAGTTTCAGTCGATTGACGAATAGTGTTCTTTTTCATTTCCGGAGAAATTCTCCGCGGACGACTTGAAACTAAAAGTATTTGAATAGACGACGCAAAATTTGAATGATTTTTAAACATTCCTTTGCTCAATGATAACCCAAAATACTTTTTATTTCTCGCCATATGCCTATTTTTTATTATTTTCATTTTTGCCAGGACTCTCCTAACCTCGTACGCATGTGGAATCTTTAGAGTCGAAACTTTCATCAATCTATATCGACGTTATAATCGGTTCGACAAAACGATACAATTCCAAAAAAAAACATTATTTCGTCAATTTTGAAAATTGTATATCCATTATCTCTTCCAGTATATTATGCAATTCTTTGAAATCGCAATTTATTATATTTGAGAGAAACTAAAGTGAATATGTAAAACGACGGTTTTAATGAAATGTACACACCGTCTCTGCTCTCCTCCTCGGTTTCGGAGGTGACGGAAATCGGTGACTGTACTGGACTTTTGGCAGTGCTAGATTCGTGAGTCGCGCGGCTTACGTTGAAAGATGACAAACCTTCCGATTCGGACTGGGACTCGTCATCTAAACAAGTGTTTCGGTCAACAAAATCCCGTTGTACGCTTATGTAAATCTCCGCCTCCCTTCACCAAACTCACATATATCTCCCTTGTGTTTGCGTTCAACCTCTTTCTTATACTGATCAAGCTCCTGATCGGTCACCGCGTCAAATGGATTTTTCGCGTATGGAGTTTTGTACACCATGGCGTTGTGCTGAAATCCTCGTTGTATTATTCCTTTGCTGGCTGCACCTACAAGCACCACTTGTTCTCCCGTTCCACTGATCGTCGCGTCCTTCAAATTTAATATTTAACAAACAAAAAAAGTTTACAAAAGTATACGAAAAAAGACGTTTATTTTCATTGATAACCGTTAGAATAGAAACAACAATGATGACAATGAAAGTGTAAATTTCACCGAGTTTTTACTTTGGTGAAAATTAATCTGACACGACGAAATATTCAAAGAAAAAAAAATGAACACGAGCATCGAAAGGACTGACCTGCATCTTCTTCGCTTCTTCCCAGGACACTCCTTCGAGTATGTGCGACTGAGGACCAGCTGATATCTTGTCCGCCCTGCGATAATCTTTTATCTGGGCGGCGGGTTAACGATGGGAGACAAAGAATCGTTAAATTTATGCCACCGCGAAGATTACGCAATCTATCGGTCGATCGAAATTCTTTCGACTACTCACCTGCTGCTGCAATTGCTTAAATTCTTTCGGATTGGTGTTCTTCGGTACAAACTGTAGGGCACCATCGATCTTGACCGGTGTACTGCTGTGCGTTGGCGATCCATCAGACACCCACTGCACACAAAACCAGATCGTTAGATGCGACCCAGACAACGTGGGGAATTTTTTTCTTTCTTTTTCTCTGCAGTAGAGTGCTAAGCGACTTTGATAGACATGAATGCTGTATCTTTATTGTTTTATCGAATGCTTGATGCCCACCCTGGATATGACGTAGGTGTCTCCGTTTCTCACTCTCACGCTGTCGCTCTCTCTCTCTCTCTCTCTTTCTCTCATTCGCACTTTGATTCATTCATCTATCCGTCTACTAAGATGATCTTTTTTATGAAAACTTTTGTACATGTATATACATAAATTATGTATATACACATATTGTCCAACGAAAATCGATATTATCACATCAAGGAGATAAATAATGAAACACCGATAAACGAGACAGGGATGTAAAAGGGTCGCGAGCTACACCGGTCTGGTTTTGTTGCAGCAGTGGATGTTTTGACGTTGATCGTAGTACGACGGATATCGATTGTCATTATCATTCGACAATCATCGACACACACACATACGTTCATTTCACATCGATCTTCACCAGCGGAACCACAAGAAACTTTTTGCTTCACCGAAAAATCGATATCGGTCCTCTCGTGATTTATACCAAAAAAATGTACGAGAGGATAACTCAGAGTAAGAGAGCGAGAGAGAGAGAGAAACAAAAATACATTAAATAATAAATCGTCCATTCATCCCCTGGAGAGTAATCAATAATCGTGTCGATGATCTTTGGCAGAAACAACATGCCACAAGGCCATTTTGTGATGAATTATCGTGACACGATGTCCAGCAAGACAGCAAATAACGATAATAATAATTTATTGGTAATAATTAAAAAATCTTTGATTTATCATCACGCGAAAATCCATGCCGTTTTGGATTTTGATACCTCGAATTCGGAGCGTTCTATAAAATAATAAATAAAAGCAACTGGGACAAATTTACGGTTTCAGGAAAAAAGAATCGGGAATACTTGGGAAAGTAATCAAGTGACTTGCTTAAAAATAACAAATAAGTTGAAAAAATTTCACCGATATTTCGACATCTTTAGAGGACCAGTGAACCTTTGAGTGAATTCTTATATCTGGACATCATGTGACAATAGGAAGAAAAAAAAAAGAATCCCCAACTAGATATCCCATGCCATGAAACATTGATCGTTGCGAAAGCGACAATGGCTCGTTGAAAATGAGCTCTCAAGAGACATTAGCGATTTATTATGATGCTGCGTGATACTGAAATAATGAATTTGAAAAGAGGATGAAAAATTGCAAAAAAATATATATGTATTTCAACTTAGACCAATATTGAATTCCGGACTCTCGGATATTCTTATTACCTCCTCTGCGTTCTGATCCACCCACTATAAACGAGAAGAAGCAAACAGAAACAATACGTCGGATTAGACTTGATATTTCGGAAAAGTTGAAACAGAAAAGGGAGAAAACGGAAAATATGCAACTTTGATTTCCGTCGAGTGGCGCGTGAATGAACCGCGGAATGAAACATCGAAATTTGCCGGAATTTTGCGACGTAGGATTGAAAATCAGAGATAAACAAAAGAAAAACCGTCATTTCCGCCCAGCTCTCGAAATAATAACGTGGGATATTCGATACGTGAAATGCGCAATAATTGTTGAGATTAGCTGTCTCGATTGGAGGAATTTGCTTTATTTTCACCTCCGGAAGCTACAGAACAGGTCGTTTTCGCAGAGAGAGCGAGAGAAAATAAATGTGACGACTCACTCGAGTGAGCGTGTTAAAGGCGAACATTTTCCACATCAACCACACTCAATTTGTCCAAAGATACGTGGACTTATGGACTAGTGGAAAGTTCAAACGTCACAATGATTGGTTTACCGTACGCCCTGATATTAGCTGGTAATATATAAATATTTGACGGTATACGTTTAAATCTCTGAACAATGAGACACGCTATGATGGGCGTACGCGCTCGCGTGGCTAATTTTTTATAAGCTATATAAGCATTTCTTTCAACTTCAGAGAAAGCTTCAACGATGAAAACACGTAGATATCTCGATAGATTATTACATCAAAGCGTAACATTGACAAATACAATTATTTCATATGTATATTGACATTGAATATCGACAAATAATCATTTTAATAATCATTCGAACAATGCATCTTTAAAACCTCGTACTACGTGCGTTGCTATTGCATAATCCTAACAATTCTCTCGACTCGACTACAACTATGTTGTGACTCGGATTTTCACGATATTTCGCACGATAGTTCGGTGGATTAAAAAAAAATCGACAATATCGTGAAATCGAAACACCTACTCGGGTTTTTAGTCAATAATGGTATGATGAAAAAGTCATTTATCGAATGTCAACAAATTTGGGCTTGATGAAGACGTTCAGATTTTAGCGTCAAATTCTTTCTATGTTTGTTTCAGAGATAATCAAGTATTATTGTACGCGAAATTCCATAGCGATTATTAAATATTTATCGCGCATTCAACGGCAAACTTGTCAACGTTGGATAAATTATTTTATTCAAAATTTACTTTCAATCAGTTGATTCGTGAATGGATATAAGCCGAGTGTTTAACGCTCCACTGTACTATGACCGATCCCTCTCGTTGTGGAATGTTGATTGCAAAATACGAAAAGAGGAATGCTTCGCTCTATCATTAATTTGATATCGCCGAAGAGAGAAATTCTTCCGGCGTATAATACCTTATATCTCTACATACGTGTATATATATGTATTTTTTTTTTCTTTGAAACTCCTCTAGAGGTTTCGAAGCATCGATCGTTGTAAAATCATTGCGAACGAATTGAACGATCTTTAAAAGAAATTATTAGTTATGATTTCTACCTTGGTGATTTTCTTAGGATCCTGCGTGCCTGTTTCTTGTATCTCGATCTTTTGATACACATTCGGCGAATTGAGCCAACGCGATCTATCCGTGCCCTTTCGACCGCCTTTCCACAATCTGAAAAATACAATGGAAAATTTGATAAATTTTTGAAAATCGATCAATCTATCGTCCTTTATGCGAGAATTTGCGGAGCGACTGAAACGAGACACTGAAAAACATACCCCTGTTTGTACAACTCTTCCTCCTCGAGAAGGTATCCCAAGGAGGACACGGCTGGAGGAACTTCGACGTCGTTACGCGGACGAGGTGGCTCTCCCTTTATCAACGGATGTCTGTATATGTAACCGGTTCGGAATCCCTGGGGAAAAAGAAAAGAAATGATCGATTGCAAGTTTTGTCGAGTTTGCCACGAAAGAGAATTACATTTCGTCATTTACCAATCGTAAAGCTGGCAAATACAAATTCAATATAATCAACGGCTCTATTGATGTAATTGAATAAATTAGCTTTATTTTGATTCGCTAATTTTGTACTAACTGCATTGTCGAGCATTCTCATGAGGGCTTCGAACTCCGTGCCACCGATTCTCCAGCGTTTTTCCAGTTTTTCAGCGAGCGGTGAAGGTTCGACCGCTGCTGGAACGGTCGCCGGTCCAGCTGAGGCTGCCGGAGCGATCGGACCTTTTCGCGAAGCTTCGAATATCGCTTTTTTCGCTTCGTCCGATATGAGACTGAGATTTTCAAGGCCAACGGGCATTAATTTCAATTGGGTCTCGCAAGCTAGTACTGTATTGTAAACATTGTAAAAAGCTTCCTCGACGGTCTCGCCGCAGCAGAGAGCACCTCGATTCGTCAAGAGCATCACTTTGTTTATCGGACCGAGATTTCGCGTTATTTTCTCACGCTCTTCCGGTTCCAGTGCACTCTCACCGATGTATCGGTGACTGCTAACTTCACCTATGACTATACTCTCTTGGCCAAGTGGAAGAAGGCCAGATTTTAACGACGATACCTGAAACGTTGACAAGTTCGAGTTTTACTCTCTCACGAGTTTTCGATCCGCTGCCTGCATGTCGTTTACCGTCGAAACTACCAAAAACGATCGGCCGAATGATAATTTTCTCATAAATCAGTTGTGAATGAAAAGAAAAGTAATAATTACGTTCATTCTCGTCAGTGCAGAATTAGCAGTTTAAAGTCATCGAACACTGCGAGATATATCACGATCTCTTTTTTGCCATTACATTTAAAAACAGCCGCAAAGTACCGCGTTTAAGACAATAACTTCCAACTTTCGTCGACATTCGTTATAAAAATAAATCATTCGCCACGGATAAATAATTCGTTCGAAATCGTTACTTTTTCAAATTATTACGGTCGATCTGAAATTTCGGTGATTTTAAAACCGTAAAATTTGAAGGCAAACTTCGAGAGTTTGTTCAAACGCAGTTAGCGGAACTAGAGGTATGTACTCAAAATGAAGAATTCGTACACGATAATTACCCAGAAGAAATAATAATCTTTTTTAAATACTTTTCACCGAACAAAACATTGGACTGCGATTTTTACATTTGACTTTTTGAATAAGCGTGTTCTGGCAAAAAAGAGACACTCCAAAGTAACGAAAGCAGTAATTATTGTTTTTCAACATTGCGAAAATGTATACTCACTGCCGTGACGGTCGGTGTTGTAATGTGAATAATACACTTGATATCGGGCCTCGCCGCGTGTATCGTCGAATGCAATTGAAATCCCGTAACGTGAACACCAAAATTTGTCGTTCCCTGTTCAACGACCGAGCCTTTCATGTCGACCTTGACGAGACTCGATGCCGTAACTTCGTGATAAAGAAGCCCGTAGGGATTAACGAGAAAGTGTTCCTGGTCCTGATTCAAACGAGCTGTTATCTGGCCGCCAACGCCCTGAGTCCATCCGTAAAGATCGAGCAATCGAAAAACAGCAGCGAGTTTACAACGAAGCAGCTTTTCGCCCTTCGCGTAGCCCATACTCTCCACGCCTCGGATGTCGTTTATCGGTACGACGCAATTCGAATCTGCATGAAAATTATTATTACGATCAAAGAAATAATCGATATCGATAACAACATTCATTTTTCTCCGGGCGAAAATTTTGATGCATTTGTTACTGGGTTATAGGGATTCGTGAGAAATACTACCGAAATGTGAAAGGTTGACGGAAGGACGTTACGTGATGGAAAAAAGGACCTCGCGTTTCGTGCTCGAAATAAAATAGTAAAATGTCCATACGAGCGACGTTTAAAAAAAAAGATCGCTCAACAGTTTCTTCGGGCGCGTTTTATTCATCGGAGAGTTTGGATAAACTCGATTGAGAGAGATCCATCTCCAAAAAAATGCTTACTTTTGAACACATTGGCGTTAAAGCGAGCACCTTGGGCACCCATCATTTCTGAAATTTGCTGCAACAAGCCCGAAGGTCCCGAACCGTCCTTCATCTGAGTCTCGATTATTCGTTCCAGTTCTTCTCGAAAAAGTCTCGAATTCATCATCATCTCGACCCTCTTCCTTCTCTCCATCTCTCTCATATCCTGAATCGCGAATATAGTTTAATTTCGAGAGATATGCGCGATTGTGCCAAACGATATATTCAAGTTTGCACAAAGATATTTATTCACTTACGGCGTCGATATCAGCTGGTCTCATTTTACTCTTTTCCTCTTCGGTTAAACCGTCCACTACTCCATTAGTGTGTGGCTCTGAGAGCTCCTCGTGTTGACTCGTGTCGGCCATCCTCGAGGCTCCGCCAGTTGACTACCGCTGTTCAAAAATGTAGAAATTGTACGAGTAAACGAAATATTTTAATTCTTACGACATCTCAGTTGTACGTGTATTGAGAGTGAATGTTTTTCAACTGAAAGAAAACATGAATTCAGAGTAAAAATATTTTGGTATTCGGACCGAGTTTAATATTTGAAAAATATCGGGAAAATACTGACGATAATATGGTAATTTTTACAGTTGGAGCGAGCAAAAGGAAAGGTGGTTGCCGATACAAAAAAGTTCAAGGACAGAAATTAGCGATGGTGTAAAAATATCCAAGGAGTACTTTTCAAATGATTTTGCAAATTCGTGATGGACAAATCGCCTGGTCTTTCCGGACGTTTCGCTGCTCAACGCATCAACGTCGCGAGCATTATCGCCATTGTTAAATGCCATACGGACATACATGTTCGTGAAGGAAACTAACGCGGGAGAGGAAGAGAGTTTGCACGTACAAAGGAACAAGTTTGTTCTCCGATTAGTGTCCTCTCACCACACCCATATGCATAATCTCTCGTTTCATTCTCGTTTCGGGCAGACAACAACGTACAGTTTGTGACGAAAGACGAATGGGGCGGGAGGGTCAAGTGGTACAAATGACCTTATTCATTGAGCCTTGGAGAGATAGGCGGTACGGAGAAGATGCGAGATGCCGTCCAGGAGCATCTTCGTATGGTCCAGAAGAAGTATACATAGCTGAACGTGTGCTTTGAGGGAAAAAGAAAGATAGAGAGAGGGAGAGAGAAAGAAAAAGAGAGATAAACGATGCGGATGAGGTCAGCGATGTAATCTGCGTCGAGCGCAGCAATCTCGTGAATAATGATAAACTGGCTCTACTAGTTTTTTTTCTTCTTCTCTGTTGGACATTTCCTACCTCTCTGACGTCCAATTTTCTATTTTAACCATCATTTGCTCTATTGTTAACGCGGTATTTCAGCGACGAGAACAAAAAAAAATTGCTCGACGAGAATGAGAGTGGGGAGAAACGAATAAAAATGTAGGCGTTGGCGGGATCAATGTAAGGTATACACGAAATTACTCGGGCCGAAAAGTTTGAGGAGACGATTCGTATGAGTCATCGTGAACACGCGCGCGTTACATCCGTCCCTGTCGCGATGTACCATCGTATACGTTCCGACGCACCAGCAGCGCAAGATGCTGGAGAAAGATGAAAGCAGCTTAACAAACAAAAATCAAAATGGGCGCGGAAAGCACGCGCGTTGATGACCTTAGCTGTATCTAGCGAGTCCATAATGTGTACCCTGAATTCTTTGCCTCCGGAATCCTATCATTTCGGTTTGGACTACTTTCGAGCGTTCTTCTTCGGAGCGGAACAAGAGCGAGATTTACTCCGGCTTCGTACGTTCTTTGTGTAACAAATTTTCTTTCCGCACTTTTTCAAAAAGTACGTATGTATTTTTAGCATCACTTTTGTACAAAAATTTTACCATCTTAGAGTTTTAAAACCGCGGGAGGAGCATTTATGAAACAATTCCGATCCTGATTTTTCGGCGATCATTAAATCGCTATATCGTTAAATTAAATTTTTTTAAAAACACGTTTGCTTTCCTACAATTCATAGAAATGTATTTTTGCGGATGATTCCGAACTTTGCATCGTTGGAAACCAACGAGGGTTCTATAAATTTCTTATTTATTGTCAGCATTCCGCGATGTGCCAAATGTCTTTTAGCGATTTTCGAAATCGCGTGATACTCGACAAAAAAGCGACAAAATATATGATGAAAATTGAAAAAACACTCGGTTTAAAAAATTGGCAAGATTTCAATTTTCGTCAAACTTCGACGTCATTTTTTGTAGTTCATACGACGAATTGTAACTTGATTTACGTCGTTAGTGACAGACAAACGAATCGTAAGCCAAAAAGCGATCACACGAGGGTCACGCTTTTCTTCTTTGTGGAAGCTGGAAATGAAACGATAATTAAAGCAAAACGGAACAGTGCGAAGAAAAAACTTTTTTTCTCTCCCCTCCTCCTCGTTTCCGCTAGGATACGTCGATTCGAGTCTCTTACAACTGGCGTCAACGGGTCCGGGAATATATTGATCGAGCCGCGGAGCTCTATGCTTGTACGAGAAACTGCGCTTTACGAAAATGCTCGCGAGCCCAGCCGACCGAACCACCGAATTTACATTCTGTCGCAAGCTTGCTCGATTATCGATGACTCGCTTTTATTTCCGATTAATGATGTTGAAACCTGTATACATTTCTCGAACGCAACGAAAATATCATTGGACTGCTTTTCCCTTCATTCTTAGCCTTCCGCGATATTTTTATGAGTATTATTGCGATTATAAGATTTACGATAATTGTAAATTTACCAAATAAATCCCGAACAACTCCGACGTATTTTCAATTAGCTAGAAGCCATGTTGAATAGTTCTGTTTCACCGGAAGTTTCAGTAGAAATCTGAAGAGCTGCTGACCCTACAGCACTGATACGGAATCTTTCTCTGATCTACGTATACAACACGAATGTAACATTCCTCCTTGAGGCTTTGCACAGTGCATACTCCGATCACATTGAAAACGCGATTTGAATTTTCTCCGAAATGGCGCAACTCGTCGGTGACAAGTTTCATTCAGGCAGGGGATAATTGCGGCGAAAAGTGGCTGATCGTGCGACTTTTTGACAAAACTGATGAGAGTTTGAAAAATAATACGTTTTGAAAATGAAACATTTTTGAATCGCCGATAACGCATGAGACTCGTGTCCTTGAAACGCAACGAAAATGCCTTTTTGTACTTGGCACTGTTGACGTTACTTTTAAAAGGGAAAAAACAAGTATTATTATTATTATTATTATTCTGTAAAACGCGAAATATTTTTTTTGCAAAAATCATTGTACCCCGATGAATTAATGATTATTCTTCAATTTTTCAAAGTCTTCCAGATTCCTTGACCCGCCGTGAAGTACATATGATCGCAAAAATGGGTCAAATTTGCGAACGAAGGAGGGTAAATTATCGATTTTTTTTTCTTTTTTTAGCTCGACGAGAGATTTTTTATTTTGTACAGGTCGGAAGAGATTTACCGGCAATGATCGATTTCGAGTTGCATCACAGGTTCGAGCTGTGCTTTTTTTTTCTTGTCCGTCGCCCTTTGAAAAAAACGAGTGAATAGCCTGACCTCAAAGAAAGATAACGGGCTCTGGCGGAGTGTATATTTGCATGCAAAACGAGAGAGACGAGATTCGGCGAGAGGGTGAGATGCTGACCACTTCCGTGTAGGAAATGCGACGTACGATACTACTACAGCGAGAAAATCCCATTCAACAGCTCGGACGGTACGCTCGTTCCGTAACGTTACATAATTGGTCCTTGAACGTTTATTTAGACTCGCGGTTGTATTTTTTACGATAGCGCGTGCACTTTTGCAAGCCAAAACAAAAACAGGATACGATTTAACGAGTTGGGAAGACTTTTTGTCGAATGATTTCCGCGAAATCTCTTATTTTCAGTGTTACAAGGAAAAAGGAAAGAAACTTTTCGACGGTTTCGCAATTTTTTGCAAGTAAACACGCGACTGATGCTTCCTCCTCATTTTTTTTCGGCGAGTTTGCAATTTTTCGCATTTCACGATGGAACGAACGAAGAAAATGGTCGGAAATCCCGCGATCGAACGGCTCCGGAACCTTCATACATTTTTCAAAAGTGGACATGTTTCTTGCGTCACGAAAGCCATTTATTGAATATTCATAGAGTCATTTTTTCCCCTTTCTTTCAACGTCATGACCTTCAAAATTAAGGGGGGGCGGAATTTTTTTTTCATGTATTCCAAAGACTAACCGAGCATCTATGGGTCGGCATGTGCCAAATCTCGCTCTCTCGGATTTAACAAATCTTTTTTTCAGCTCCATCTGCCTCAAACATGAAAAAAAAGTCTCCTGCTTTATTCCCTGAGTTCCTGATCTCAAAGAAAAGTTATTGGATTTCCCAAGCCTATAGGAAGGATATTTAATCGACATTGACCAACAATCGCTGAACGAAACGATCGTAATTGCGGTTTTGTGTAACCCGAAGGTTGAGATGTAAAGGCTGCTCTGCCCATTTTCATTCCAGCTCGATAACGATACTGAATTGTTCTCCTTCATGACGAATCCCGCGTACGCACTCTGAATCAACTGGAGAACTCTACAGTTTTTCTCCGTCTCGCTTTCTAGTCATTAGTACAGCGGCGGAGTGAAAGCTTTTGTGCTTCCTTCGGCCTACGAGTGCGCGGTCGAGAATACATCGTTTGATGATTCTCGGTTGCACAAAAAAAAATCCAGCTCTTGGTTAACGCAACGTCGAGCAAGGTACGGACTATAATCAATCGAGTATTCACGCCTGTACCCTACGCAATTAACGTGTCCCTGTGCGATGCGCGGAGAACATCGGTTAATATACCGTAGAAGGGGAAGGGTATTCAAGTAAATAGAGAGGGGGGGGGGGGTAAAGCCGAGTAGGTCACGTTTTCCCGGATACATGTACTTGTTGTGCGTCGCGATATATATGCGCTCACGCAACAAAGAATCGTCCACATCATTGTGGAATGAAAATTCGAAAAACAATCGATATCGCCGGCGCTCGATCGTGCTTAAGGGGTGCCGCCGCCGCCGCCGCCTGACATTTGTATGGTTTATTCGACGGAATGAATTTGGGCGACTCGGCATTTGAAAAACATTGAAGTTCGCCGACGTTGGACGTGATATATTTTTGATATTAACGAATTTTCTCAAATACTCGAAATGTTTGCTTGCGGGTCAGACTTTTGTCTTGGAAGACATTTTTTTTAAGACATTGTTAAATTTCAACCAACCGGCTTTTTTGACGGACATTTTTTAAGGTAAAAGTTTGTTTATTTAGTTTTTTTTTTATTCATCGGGAATACTTTATCTCGTACATTGAAAATTTGGGGTTCTTTTTTTTTTCAATTCGTTTTATGCGAATTTGCTGTTCTCTACGATTGAAAAGCGTGCGGGATGTTTATTATCATTCTCTACGACCGTTGAGTAACTTACTGTTTTTTCGATTCGAGTGTTGCAAAAAAAAGACATTATTCATTTTTATTGAGGATTTTATTCAGTCGGAAGAGGCGAGATCAAGCTGTTAGCCCGAATCATAGAATTTTCGGAGCAATCGTAAAAATATTCTTGAAAGTTTGACAAAGTCACTAATTCCTCAGCACTGCTGACTTTGTACTGATGCGGAAGGTCGACATTTCTATTTATATTTCCATGTACAGCAACGAAATCAAAAGCAAAAGACCTTCGCAGAGCAATATTCCGACGCTCGTCCTTTGTTTTTAAGCTCGCGAGTTGAAACGCATGGAACAGGCAATTTTGAATTTTCTGTCGAAAATATATTCGCCGGTTTTTTAGAATTTGTTGGTTAGGATAAACGGTACATCGATGGTTGATGTCGTATTGCATTATATACCGAATTGTAATAATTTTTCGGGAGGAGTCTCGTTTTAATCAACGGGAAAGGAAAAAAACTCGTTCGGCATCGCTTCGTAATCGTGCGAGACTTTGGGATAGAACGCGTTTATTTACGAGTCGAAGCGCGATGATACACGGAGGTAATATGGGCGAGAATCCGCTACGGGGCTGACGTCATGCTTAAACATAGAGATTGCGCTTGCCTCGTGTATAACTGCTTTTACTAACATCTCCGTTATTTGTATTATACTCATACATATATGCATGTACACGTACAGATACAAACACGTAAAAGTGCTCTCGTATAGAGTTTTTCATTTCGGAGTGATTATCAGTGTCAATGATTCCACACGATGCTCTTCAATATTGAAGCAATAAACTTTAACATCGTCGATAGCGAGCGTTTATCAGATAGAACAGGAAAGAAAAAAAGATCGGGAGAAGATGCCGGCACGAGAGCGTTCCACGAAAAAAAAATGGCGGTAGACGAAATTCTCTCCGCAAGATTGGTTTCATTCTCGATACGTTCGTTATTTGCCTGCCAGCTATCCGACAAATTGAATTAATTAGGACGAAGGGCTCATAAAGCCGCCAACATGTAGCAATCGACGCGAATTATAGCTCGAAATGTTGATACGATAGATACGATAGCTTGTGTGTACACGATGACAAACTGTCTTGACACACCCCTCAACGGGTTGCCAACTTGACGGAAAGAACGAACGTGTTTCTCGGAGGCAGTTAAAACAAAAGGAAACCGTTATATAGCTCCTTTGTCACGAGTTATTTCCGGCTCAACGAATAAATGTTTTTTGTTAATTTCACGAGATGAAAACGCCTTGACAAGCTTTTCAGGAAAATAAATCATTTCGAGTTGCACCACTTCAGCCGGTGTATACACACAAATTGAAAGATTGAGAGTACACATACTAAAACACCACTATCCTACGTGCCCAATTCGTCTACAGTATACCTAGTATTAGTGGCATTGAATGAAAGAACAGACGAAAAATCGATGAATATTTATCTTTATAAAAACTTACCTTTTATTCGGGAAAACAAAAATGTAACGATGAGTATGTATAGTTGTTATGCAGATGGAAGTTGCTTGATGAGGAGAACAATGGGGATGGTCCTTGTTTTCCTCACCCCGACCGAAACGTTGAACCAGGTAGGGTCTTTCGAGTATCGGTCACGAACGAGACGTTACGCTTCGCGAACAGCCTCCCCGTCACTCACTCCCTCCCTATGTTTCTCTCTCTCTCTCTCTCTCTTTATCACACGCACTCACTCGCTCTCACTATCTATCTCTGTCTCTCTCTGTCGCGCCTATTCTCAAATGTCGATTCACCCGACACTACTCCGAACTATAGATATTCCTGTATCAATTCACACTCAAGTCCACCCGCTGGCGTTCATCGGCGAACTAAACGTACGAGACTGTACGAGAGACCGTAAGAGACTCTTTGCCGCTCTTCGCTGCTTAGCTCTACTCCAGCTCAACTCGAAAACTGTCACCGACTCCGTTGTGGCCTGTCACGCACGCACACTCTCGCACCACTGTCAATTCTCAATCAGCAACGAAAAGAAGCGCCCTGCGTCCCTGTACGATAAGCCCTCTCTATTGTGATGAAACGTCCACCGACTGAATTTCACCGAAAATTTATATATAATACAACACACGTTCGGCTCTATTACTACGCCGGTACTATAGACATAGACGCTCCCGCTGTTGCTCGCTCTTTCTCTCCCTCCTTTTCTCACGCACGTTGCACTTGTCTAGCGTCTCGAATCACGGGAGAATTTCAAAACTCTATTCGCACTCGCTTGATTGTTTCAATGACAAATATCTTTACTTTTTATTGTTGTACTGGTTCGGACACTTTTTTATTACGGAAAACATTACAGAGGCATCGTTAGACCGGTGACGCAACGAGAGAAAAACGCGCTTGGAATTTGGCGCTTCCGGAGATCAATACGGGTCCTTCATTACCGACTGCTGAGAAGTTAACACTATTCTCTCGCTCTCTCGCTGTTCGCCATGAACCCAACTTTTCAAAAACGGATATTTGAATAAGATTATCGTTCAATTTATAGTTACTGTATCAAATTTTCGTATTGTTTTTACGGCGACGGTAAATTATTGTCAAAAGGTCAAACTTCGTTGCGAAGATACTGGATATATTTTGTCGGATGAATCGTTTTTACGAAAAAAAATATTTATCGCTCTTAAAAAAAAGTTTCTATAGACGCACGAGGATGATGTGACACGAAACCATAAAAAATATCACCACTGCATCAGTCGATAAACCGATGTAACACGATCATTTCCTCGCCACCGCAAAAGAAATCGCATACGTTTGCCCATATACATATATCAACAACAACGACCTCTATAAATAAATAATAATCAAAACCGTATAATGTATGTAGAAAATCGGACCGATCTTTACTTGAAAAATTATACGTACGAATTGAGGAACTTGTCTGGGGACAGTCGTAATAAAAGGTCACCTTTTCAGCGAGTGGGTGACAAATAGAAAAAGTTTCAGAATATTAAAAAAAATATTGGCATAATATGTCCACTATGTTATATTATACTATATTGTTTTTTTATTATTCATTTATTATTTATAGATAGGTAGGTTTATTTAACCATTTGTGCCTCATGTGCTTATAAATAACTCAGATTACATCTAATTAACTAATTACAACTAATTAACATCAATTCTTATGTATGCTTATATTTAATGTCAATATTTTATAGATGATACGTATTATGTAACATATTGTACTTCCGAAACTAAGCGGTCAAAATGATAGTCATTTTTCATTTATATTTCAGAGCCGGCATGAAAAATCTTAAGAAAAGTTGCAAAATTATCGTATAAAATGTTCAATTTCCCATCGTTCTACATTAGAGACCCAATATAAAAGCTAGCAGATATTTCCAAGCAGCACAAAAATTATTCAATTCTATGCTTTCGATTTTCTAGATATTTTCAGCAACAAAATGATATCAACATCTTTGTAGGATGTAAAGGAGTCCATTGGATGGTCCAGATTGTTATCGCATATGACCACGCTTCATGTCCGAATTTTTTTTATTGCGAAAATTAACTTATTGCATTATCAACAAAAATGGTTGCTTTTTCGGCCCGACGATGTCCAAGCTCGAAAAATGGAAATAAAGTCAAATCTAGAGTCGCCACAGGAGATGAAAAAAATTTTTTTTTACTTCTCCTGGAACGCCCCATACATGCTCATCCGCTTTCGCCTTGAATGTCAAATATTGTAAAACCGTTATCTCGAATCTTCCCCTTCTCTTCTCGTAGTATCGCGACTGAAACTCGGATTCACGAAAAGGCCGAAATATCGTGTATAGCAGTAGTTTGCATTTACCATCGAGCCTGTCGGTGCATCCTTCGATTTTAGCGTGATAAATCTCGCAACCACGAACGCAGCTCTTGCGAAATCAGTAGAAAAACATATATACGTTTATACGGACCTTGTTTTTTGTAATAAAAAAAACCTCACTGGTCCCTCGATGCTTGGGACTTTTTAAATTGAATACACACGTATATACGAAAACAGAAAATATATTCTCCGCTGATAATAAACACAAAACAACCGATCGTTCAGAGGATAAGATTGTGTATTTGCTGCTTCTGATTCTTCGTGACGGTCTTGCACGATAATTCGTCCATCGAGTTTATCGTCTGTGTCTATCATTGATATATTATATAACCATCAGTTTGGTGCTCGATCCGATCAGTCGTGTTTCAGCGACCGCACTACCATATTGGAAACACGTCCGCAATAAACTCGTTTGGAAGCGAGTTATTGAAACAAAAAGAACGCTCTGCTCCAACCAATTCCACGATTTACGTTCTATCTAAGCTCTTGTAACTCGTACCACCTCGAGACGTTATACTTTTTCATATTATCTTGTGAAAAACAGAAATAAAATATATATACACATTTAAAATGAATTCTTTAAGGAGGTTCGTAAAGGTATGTAATAAATTCGTCTTTTGATATTACCGCTAATGACAATAAGTTTGGTCGAACAAACAATGTTATTTTAGCATTCGTGAGGTAAAGATGTTATTTATGTTTGCGTGTGTCTATGTTTAACGCTATTGGATGCATTTTTTATGAATTATGTCACGAGAATGTTGAGAAATTTGTATCGAGGTCACTCGTTATCAGTCAAACATCATTGAATGTTTCTTTGTAAATTAAAGACGTGGCTCATTTTTACATATCGAGCGCTTCTCTGTGGCAGCTTTCGTGTACGTTGATAATTTTGACGAGTTTCATAGAAACTCAAATTCACATGTGTGTTAATATACAGTCCGCGGCATTTGAAACGTGACTCTGTATTTTCGTTGGTTAAATGGAAAATTTGGACGATTTTAACGAACCAAAAAAGAATTTTCTAGAAAATTTCATTGCCTGCCGATTGAAAACAATTTAGCACCATCGGCTGAGAGTTGTTCGATTGCCGGAGGATTGGATGAATATCTAAAAATTGACGCTCTTAAAAATGAACAGAAACATAAATTTATCGAATCTCAACAACAAAATGTTTTTGTTTTTTCATTTTTGACAATCGGTCCAGCCTTCGTAATAGCTGGTGAAAAGCACGCGATATATGCAACATTCTATACAAAAAGTTTGCAACTTTTCAAATTTCGAAATTCAAAAAATATCCTCGAAATTTTGTTATCTATGCATCCATGCAAATTACTGGAATTATAAATAATGTCAAGAACGGCCAATGCGTGTCTGACGATTAATAAGTGAAGTCAAATGGAAAAAAAGCTGGAATTCAACGTTGCGAGTTATTATATGAAGCAACTCGAAGACGTCGATTGACACAGCTGTGTTTAAAATATTTCATCATAAAGAAAAAATACTAAGTTTGCCATTCAGCTTTTTAATCTTGCCAGTATCTTTGTACTTCACTTTCATTTAATTTCCCGTAATGATTTAATAAATTGATATTTCATGAACATTTTTAAAATAACGAAGAAAAAGTTATAAGAAAAATAACGATAAAAATGATATAAAAATTGGCAATAACAATTGTAAATTGGAACAATAATCAGTTATTACAGTAATAATAAGATTATATCACAATCATTGGTGATATACGTGATAATATATATGTTAAAAGTTCTTTGAGTAAAAAAAATTATATCGTAATGTCAAATCCATTAAAAGTATGAGATAGAAAAACACTGACAATACGCTAGGACAAAAATATCCGTAGGATGTATTAGTTCAATCGATGACTCGATAATATTTTGAGAGCAGACAAAGAAAATATAGATACGAGAAATGAAACGATAATTTCCCAACAGATTCCCAGCAAGTTGGTCATAAATGCAAACCGAGAGATACACGTGTGTGCTTCGGTATCGAAACTTCACTCTCCCGGACCTTTGACCCAATTTACTGACGATGAAATGATGATGAAGGAAACCGGTAAGCGAGATATTTTAATTGTTTCAATTTATAGCAGGTATTGATCACATTTTACAATTTTCGAATGTTCGAAAATTGTTTTTTAGTTTTCGAATTTTTGGTCGTAGAAAGGCCGAATATTTCACTACCATTTCTCACGACGAGAGTAAAGTCAAATAAATACACAACATATTTTCGACGATTACGAGAAAGTTCGTCAACTTGGCGAAAAAAAAATTATTTTTATAATTTTCATGTACGATGCTTGTTTTCAAAATGAATTAACGATCTGTGAAATCTTCGGTCAGAGGAATTTTTTGAATACGACAGTTAACTCTTTTTTGTATGAAAAAAGAAAAAAAATATTTGCTCTATACTTGACCATTTACAAACTGCTGCGATCTATGTCAATTTTCATGATGATGATTGTGAATTGTGGAAACTTGGGACCGATAGTGTCGAAATTGGCGAAAGAGCAAATAACCCCGCTTGTACGAAAAATGGAGAAGGAAGCAAAGATCGACGATTCCATTTTGAAAATGTTGTTCGAAAATGGGGTAAGACTCGATGATTCACATGTTACTCTAGCAATGTTGAGTCAGTTTTTCAAATGTTATGGTTTTTCCCAAAAAATCTTACATCACTGAAACACCAAAATTTTTGAATAAAAATTTGTCGATCTCGGAGTATTTCAATTAATTAATGTAAATTAAACTTTTCGCGTTCGCTAAGTTGCGGAAAATGTTTGCATAGTCAGCATACACCACTGAAAGTGTTGATGGCCCCTTGGTCTCTTTGACTCTTGTGAAAAAAGTTTTTAAAAAATTAACACATTTGTGAGTAAAAAAAATGCATGTATACATTTTTTTCCCCGAAAACTTGTACATTTTGCAATTTTTCTATTTTTAAAAGTTGCTCAAAAACGGTTCGAAAACATCGAATGTATTTGGTCAGTCGAATTGCTCAAGATATTTTTAAAGCCGACGTGATTCGCATTGTAACTAATTCGACAGTTGATGGGCATCGAAATTCCTGCTGATTATGGTGGCACCGGAAGCAACTTTATGACAACGATTTTAGCAGTCGAAGAGGTAGCCAAAGTGGACGGGGCTGTTGCAGCTCTCGTTGACATTCACAATACACTCGTTAATTCATTGGTAATGAAAGTTGCGAGCAACGAACAAAAGGAAAAATATTTGCCGAAGCTTGCCCAAAGCTACGTGAGTCCATAATATTTCCATCGTTCGTCGACCTTTTTGAGGATCGTCATTAAAATTCCTTTTCATGGGCCTGAACGGTTCGTCAGGCTGGAAGTTTCTGTCTTACAGAACCAGGGGCAGGTTCAGATGCTTTTTCGTTAAAAACCGAGGCCAAAAAAGATGGCAATGATTATGTCATTAATGGCACAAAAATGTGGATCTCCAATTCTGACATTGCCGGCGTTTTTCTGGTATTTGCAAATGCGAAACCGTCGGCGGTGAGTTGTGACGAAAACATCTTTTTTCCTCGCCCTGGCAATGAGAGAAGCAACGTTTCACCTCAAGTTCGATGTATATTCGATTGACGAAATGATGCAATGGATTTCTCAGTTGATTATTTGATGATATCTGTCTCCGATAATTGAAGAAGATAATTTTTGTTCAATAATACTTTTCATTTTGTTCAATTGACTGATACGAATGTTGTACCGAACACTCATAATCGGAATACTTTATTGGGCTCGTGAGAAAATTTTATTTGTAAAAGCTATCGCATCATCCAAGGCCAATCAACCATTTCGTAATTAAATGAAATTATCGTGTTTACGACTGACTGTTCTTTTTTTTTTAATTCCGTTTTGAATTTTTATTTGCTGAAAAAACACAGACTTTTGTTGATCCATGGTTCTCGAGATAACAAACAACATTGTGAAATATTTATTCGCGATTAAGAGGCCGGATTAAAACGTCGGATTAATCTGTGAAAGTGAAAATTGACATATCGCCTTTCGCGGTCGGACTCGCGTTGCTCTTTCTTGCTTTGCTGTATACTGTTTTTGAAATTGAAAAATATCGATTATTTATTTTCAACAAAATCAACGATTGCTTCAGAATTGCAAAATCCTTGGTGCGTCATTTTTCTTTCAATGAGAAGAACGAAATTACCGAAACGATTTGTTGAAAGTTATTTGTTGATTTTTACAAGCAGGAAAAAAAATTCTGCAACTCTGAAGTACAAAAAATTCCAGGGTTATCGGGGCATCACGACGTTTTTCGTTGAAAGAGATACTCCGGGATTAAGCGTGGCCAAACCCGAGGACAAATTGGGAATAAAAGCATCTGGGACGTGCATGGTTCACTTTGAAAATGTCAGGGTGAGTACGGTGCAAAGAAAACGCGCAAAAATGAATGAAAAATGCAACTACGAATGAAGGATATTGATATTTGCATTGCTGGAAGGTAACGAATGTACCATTTGAATTTATTTTATTGTCGCAATATTTTCAAGCACTCTTCAGCAATCGTAGGACTTATAATTGTGAAATTTATGGTAAACTGAGAATTGGTTGAAATGAATTAAAGAATTTATGAAGAATCGTACATTCATCGTGTTCTGTAATGTTGCAAACGTTGGTGTTGCATGTACGAAAGAAATGAAGAAAAAACATTTTCGAAAAAGGTGCCAGAGAGCAATATTCTTGGTGAATTTGGACACGGCTACAAGTACGCAGCGGGATTTTTGAACGAGGGAAGAATCGGTATCGGTGCCCAAATGATCGGCATCGCACAGGGTTGCCTAGACGCAACGATACCCTACACCCTCGAGCGTAAACAATTTGGACAAGACATTTTTTCGTTTCAGGTCAGCACCAAAAAACTCAAACGAACGTTGAAATTTCCACCGTTAAAAAAAGGAATAAGATTTTGACTATTTTCATTACATTGATATTCCAGTTACTTTCATCATAATTCTGATTTTTCAATCATCCGATTTATATTACATAAATCGGATTGAAAAATTGCACTTAAAAATATCTGACAAAAGTTACAATTAATCAAAATCGTACTTTTGTTGCGATCCGACTTTATCGTGCAAAAGCAAAATCTCGCGACATAAATTAACGCGTTTTGATCGCGTTCGTAACGCAATAGCGAATTCATCAGTTAGAAAATTTCAATTACTAGTACCAGGATACGCCTTCAATTTTTCCAAGATAACGTACCTTATTCCTTGTTTTTTTTCGCTTTACTTTCACCAAATATAATATCTCTATTACAGTCCATGCAGCATCAAATCGCCCAAGTTGCGACTGATCTCGAATGCGCGAGATTGCTGGTTTACAACGCAGCAAGGATGGTCGAAGCGAAGCAAGACTTTATTCAAGCTGCTGCAATGGCCAAATTGGTCGCATCAGGTACGTCAACTAAATGAAGAATGAAAAAAAGAAGTAGTTTTTCTCAATCTATGCATTCTACTCTCGATGCTGAACGTATGGTTGTTCGTATAGTAGTTAATTAAAGTTCTCAAATTTTTCGTCCAGACGATTAATGCTCCGATGAAAGAGAATTTTATTTCCAAACAATTTCCAACAAATTAAAAAACGAAAAAAAAACTTCAGCATACGATACATCGATGTATTCTCATTGTACAGAAACGGCTCTGAAGGTAACGGCAAAGTGCATCGACTTTATGGGAGGAGTTGGATTCACGACGGACTTTCCCCAAGAAAAATACTTCAGGGATTGCAAGATCGGAACTATTTACGAGGGAACGAGTAACATGCAATTATCCACAATTGCTAAGTGTATACGAAAGGCGTACTCGACGTGATGTCAATTATTTTTGTTCTACTCAATGACGATTGTCTCGTTACGAATATGATCCTTTTTTTTTACCGCTCAACGATTCTAATCTATCGTCTTCGCACAAGTCGTAACACGATCTTCATACTTGTTATCTGTTTATTTTTTATAATTAAATATATGTCTATATGTATATAAATATGATACATCGATTTTTATGTTCGACTAATTTCGGTTAATTTTCTACGTTCTATTTCGGATCATGAGGAAGTTTGAAGCCAACGAGATCAGCAGTCTCTCTGATGCTGCGTTCACCTTTACCAGCGTATTCCACCTGTATGCGATTTCTGGCTCTCTGAGACGCGAGATAACATCTATAAGTCTCAGCAAGGTGTTTGAGCTCCTCGCGAGCTTTGCACAAAACTTCGGAGGTGTCGCTGTGAGCTCGCGCTTGTTCGATAACATAACGAGCCATACCGTTGTCTTTCGTTAATTTCTTCTCGCTGGTTATCAGCCTTATCTCTTTCAGAAGCGATCGAACGAGTTTCAAGTTACCCCTCATCGTTTTGAAAAGTAGAAAAAAATATCAACGAAGGCGATCAATTTTCTTCGACGGGAACGTTCGAGCGTCTGACAAACTCGCAATTTTCCGTTACGTAAATCGGTGACGAGCAGCGATCCCAAAAATCCCTCCCCGCTCTCTCGAGATTCTGTTGACGAAAAATATGTATGGACGCTCCGTTGAAAACTTCCTCGTACTCAAAACTGTTTTTTAGGACGATCTCCGTGGTATAGGGTTGAATTCTCAAGATGTAATTCGTTGATTCTTCCAGATCTTTGGAGAATATCGAATCTGCAAGTTCGCCAAAGCTATTTGAGAGAACGATGCAGTTGACCAATCTTTGAGGGCTCCAGTTTGAATGAATAAAGTTATTCGTTAGTTGATACGGACAATGTGGCATGTAAACGAGACTCGTTCTTCTTTTGATAGCTCTTTTAGCTTCTTCGTTATCTTCTATCGGTATCAGGTTCAGTCTCTTGAGGATTTCTATCTCGTCTTTGAAAAAGAGTGGATCGTACACGTGTATGTCGCTATTGTATCTGGATTTTATTGTCAGAAGGACGGCCAGTTGAAACTTTGAGGCTCTAGACTGCGAAAAATTGCCCAGACCGTAGCATATGACATCCGGAAGATTTGATGCACTGATCAAACTCAGAGCTTCGTCCAATCCCCCGAACAAAATATTGTGGTAGTCAGAGTCCTTGATCAGTTCGACGGCTGCCGATATTCCCCTAAAAGTATGTCCCTTAAATCTCTACTTTTTATCTCATCAAAATCACTGATTGATCGCTTCGATTTGGATTTTGGAAAATATACCAGCGAGACTCAATTTGAAGGGAGCACGTTTTTGAACAAACATAATTCATTTGTCTCTACCGAGGAGCAAATTTACTGTCTTCTCGCGAAATATTTTGTAATCGTTAATTAACATAAATATTGTTGTTTGACAGCTACGTATAACTGTTGTTGGGCATTTTTGTCTTCAGTAACATATTCAAGGTCAATCGTTTTTTATTTTACTCCGCAAGACGTAAAAGATAAAGTTATGTCGCTCGGAATTTGTTGTTCAATACTGTTGTCTTTGTCACTGTGACACATTCTGGCGAATGGTACAACGAAGAAGATAACTATTTGCAAACGTTCAAGGCTTTGATGAGCAATTTTGGTGTTATCCTTACCTGGTTACGCGTTCGATATCGATATCAGGATTCTTCGATTGTTGATATCGCTGTCTTCCAGTTTCGGTTAATCGATGCACTCCTCCAAGAATCTTGTGAGATTTCCTACGTCGAGTTACAATTTTAAACTCATCGCAAACAGACATTTTATTGCGCTCTAAACTTTGCGAAAATACATTTATAATGTACATCCATTATTACGTTATTTACCTGAACTATAGTCTAACCTCTTTTCTCACGTTCCTTCACGGAGAGCAGAAAGTTCTCAACTTTTCTCCTGTCACCAGAAAACACTGATATTCGAGAAGTTTGCGAAGTGAATTTACAACCAGTCACAGTATTAACGTCGTTGCCGTATGCAACCACGAGATGTCGGTATACTTTAGAATGGCGCGTAATATTGAAAAGTATGTTTCGAAAATGTAGCTTATTATACAATGTTATGTATTACACGATGGTATGTTACTGATGACATTATTCCTTAGATAAAGGATTCAAGATCAACGTATAAGCCGTAACAACATAAAAAAAGTTGACCAACAGTTGCTCTGTTATTTTTTTATAGTTAACGAAAACTGTATTTTTTCGCGTGCGTCGTCATGTATATTATCTCCAATTTTGTTGCACATTATCATGAAGCTAACGGGTATCGGATTTGAGATAACTTTCTAGTAATTTAACTTTTCGTGGTTGTCATCTGGATAGGGACCCGTCCGAGTGATCCGAGCTATACTTCACACACTTGAGACGGCGAGTTTCCGACAAAAAGTTTTTCACGAGTTCAGCACATAATCCGACAGGACAACAACAATGATAGTAAAACGATAAACAAAAAGAGACGTATAAAGCGATAAAGCAAAACATTCAAAGTCACGAAACAAGCCAGCACAATGATCAAAGGGTAAGAAAAACAATGCCGCGTGTATAACCAATTGTCCATGTGACATAACCTAAAAAATTGTTTAGGTGGTCAATAATATGCTCGCGCAGCTCGAGATTAACGAGCTTGGATAGCATACGTTTTCTCGGAACGACAGTTTCATCAAAGGCCGGAGAAAAAAGGCGTCAATGTGCCGTTTTCGATGAAGAAAAACGCCGACAGCGCGCGGCAGTCGGTAGAATAGAAAAAATTGAAGTAAAGTACAGCACCTGGGACGAAGATATAACGTTATTGATGAATAAAAACATTTCAACTCCGTACGATTGTGCCCGTCACATATCAGAGGGAATGGCGAAACTTTCCGCCGTTGCTATGGTAAATGGCAAACCTTGGGACATGCATAGGCCATTGGAGGAACCTTGCGACCTAAAACTAACCACAATGAGAACTCCGGGAGAGATGAGCGTCAATAACGCCTTTTGGCGCTCCTGTTCGCTCCTTCTCGGCTCTGTCATTGAGACGGCTTTCAAGGACGATATTGAAGTTCATTTGCACAGTTTTACAGGACCCAATATCAAGTCGGGAAGTTTCATCTACGACGCACAGTTGGGTCTGAACGATTGGGTGGCAACGGAGGCTGAAACACGATCGATCTCGGCGCTTTTCGTTAAGCTCGTGCGTGCCTCATTGCCCTTTGAACGTTTGGAAACTAACGTGCATGTAGCGCTTGATATATTCAGAAATAATCCACACAAGAGCAAACAGATACCGGACATAGCACGCAACAACGACAACAAAATCGTTCTTTACCGTGTAGGCGATCACATAGACATGAGCAAAGGACCGGCGATCGGCAATAGCGGTATCATCGGGCGCTGCAGTGTAGCTGCGGTTCATAAAATTTATCTCGAAGAAGGCACCGAGCCTCTCTACAGATTTCAAGGTGTCGCTATACCCACTGGTATCTTGCTCAATCATTTTACCTATGGGATTCTTGAGGACCGTGCAAAGAAGCTCAATCAGACTGCTTGGATGCCTCAAAGGATCAATGAAGATAACGAGGAAAACTTGGCGATCGCCGCCAAGAATTAGATCGGAAATCGCTTCTCGACGAACGAATCTGTGTAATTTTCTTTCGTAAAACTTTGTATAGAAAAAGAAGGAAAAAAAAGCCAAATATATGTATGGCGAAAAAAGTAAGCGTGAAAATATTGAGTCGTGGGAGAGAGTGTATATACGGTTGTGTCTCTCGAAAAAGCTGCTCGTTTCGTTGAAAACAGGATGTCGAACGAATGATACAATTAAAAATCATGAAAAATCGTGAGATAATTTAGTTGAAACATCGTTGATCCGATTTATTTCGTCTCGAGTGTGATGGTCCACGTTGCTCCCATGTGAAACGTCCTGGTAATCGATTTGCCGCT
Source organism: Heteropelma amictum (assembly GCA_959613375.1). Classification (NCBI taxonomy): domain Eukaryota; kingdom Metazoa; phylum Arthropoda; class Insecta; order Hymenoptera; family Ichneumonidae; genus Heteropelma; species Heteropelma amictum. Next base: position 13,682,844 of record OY390723.1, read on the forward strand.
GATGCCGGACACGTTATGTTTATCTTGAAATAGAGTTCGGAATTTTCTCGAGAATCGTCCGTCACAGCACCTTTCATTGGTTCTTCGAGCCCTCGTTGTTCAAGATTTTCATGTTCTTGATGAGAAGCCAACGATTCATGCTCCTCGAGCTCATTCGTACGTAAACTTGAGATAATTGCGAGGGGTGCGAGGTCGCTCGAACATCGCAACTCAACTCTTATCACAAGATCGAATGCGGGAAAACCGCGCCTCGGTGAAACTGCGGGGTTACGATTTTCGTTGAATTCGTCTATTTCGAAATAATGATTAGATGTAGCGTCGTGCTGGGTCAACGAACATGATGTATGGAAGCTTATGTCTGATCGGCCGTTTGAAGCGTGAAAAGTTGTGGCAAGTTTGGGTATTGGCGTATTAATTATACCGGAAGTACCCGAACTTTTTGCTTCAAACGGGTACATTTGGGTACATCGCTGGTCGTTCAAAATTGACCCGACACGAAAATGACTTTAGAGCATAGCATTGATAATTTTCCCCATACCGACGAAGCAACAACGTCAGAATTCATCAACTACCGCTTCGAAGGCTTTATATACTTTATACCGTTTTCTCTTAGATTGTGTGATAGATTCATACTGATTCATATTGATTAGTACAAATCTCGACCGCACAGTGGCGTTTCTGTTCGAGGCTAGTGCTTCGAAAAAAGTAATTTGTACTTTTATCGAAATCGCACGGCCAATTGGAATTAAGTTCCGTTCAAGTAACGCTGAATTATCGTAAACAAAGGGCAAAGTCAACTTATTGTAAAATATCGTTCTACGAAAATACAAAACTCGTTCCGCGCGACTATCTCACTCGTAGTGACGCGCCATGGCGTGTGATACTGCGCCTCTAGCTAGCACTCTTACCGGTACTCTCCTCATCTTGGTCAGATTCATCGGACGACGAGGCGTCAGCTGCACCTCCGCCATTTTTAAATTTGCTATCATAAGCGTATTTGTTCATATTGCCGTAATAAAAGAAACGTCCGGCGTAAACGCCGTAGCCGGAATAAGTGGAGGCTGGTGGCGGTCTGGACGGTTGCAATCGACCAGGAAGTCCTCTTCTTTCACCTCCAATCGCTATAACACTTGTCGTCCGTAGGAGCGAGTCTCTCTCAAAGTGCAATTTTTCATAATAATGCTCGTTAACGCTTCCAACGAGACGACGCAGTCGAAGATACATGAACCTCTGATCTTCGCGCCAAGAATTTTCCTCAGGTGCGCAAGGTACACCGAGACACGTGAACCAAGCTCGTCGCATTACGTATTTCAGTCCCATCGTGACTATCAAACCGCCGCTACCGTTCCTATTTCTCATTGTTTCACCAGTACCGCGCGTGGACGAATCTCCGGCGCTGCTCGTATCGATCGACGATCTCGTTCCTCTCGTTCGCCCGGATGAAATACGCAAACACGTCACCTTTCGCCCAACGGCCAGACAATCGAGTACATCGATCGCCTTGCAACCGGATATCAGAGCCGATCTTGAAGCGTATGTCGCATTAACACGTTGTGGAAACTATCGGAACTTTGAGTTTTCGCACGTGGCTGGCGAAATTTTCAAAATTCAAAAAACTAATGCGGATCTTGCACAGCTAACGTAGAACTGTAACTATTATGTCGAAGAAAATGAATTTCGGCTTTTTGTTCTCGAACTTTACTCGTCGACTTGATGCATTTCTTTCTTATCGACGGTGCAAGGGTGACATTGGTTTTTCGACTTTGCTAGACCTATTTGGGATATATCTCAAATCCGATGTTACCTGTTGAGCTTGCATTCAGAGACCTTTTCAAAAAAGTTCATAAAACGTTTGCACAGAGCCACAAAAGAGATGACGCGAGGAGATGAGGCTGAGCTGTTGGATATTTCCTCGTAGCCGGATGCCACCCCGACGGCTTGATTTGCGTTTGATGAAGCGGCATTGGCAGTCGACAAACCGCGTGGTCGAGTACGAGCGACATCGAGAATAGTATTTAATTCATCGAGGAGACTTCCGGCGTAGAAACAAGCGCGATGAAAATTCGCGGTCTTTGGCGGATGAGTGTATCTCCACGTAACGGCTTTGAGCATTTTATACTGAGCTTTGATCAATTCTAAAATGTTGAAAGCTCTGCTCCAAACGAATAGATCCGAATCCGTTGTTGCTCTTGAGAGTCTCGTAGACTCGATGTAATTCATGATCGCGTCTAGGCGTGTTCCAGCAGCGACAAAAGCGCCGTTTAAAACCGCTGTTGCTATTGTCGAAAATCGTCTGCAATGAAACTTTGTTTAAACTTTTTACACTTTTTCAAAATTTTACTAATATTACATTGTGACACAGCACATTTTGAGTTTTTGCAAGTTATGAGTGTGAGAGAATATTTGAGAAGAAAACAAGACAGGCAGAGAGAAACATGGAGAAAAGGGGAAGAATAATCGGAGCGAGAATCGTAAACCGAGAAATATTCGCAAAAAGGAGACGAGGCTGAGACAGGATGACGTTTGGGAGATTATTATTTCGAGTTCTGTCTCCCCAGTGACGTCGATTATAACATAGAATATCAATAACGGGTTCAAAATTCAACGAAATCAAAAGCATACGTTGAAATAATCAGCTCAATCCCCATAGACGCCTAATAATAATATTACATTGTGACACAGCATATCTTGAATTTTTGCAAGTTATGATTGTGAGAGAATATTTCAGAAGAAAACAAGACAGACAGAGAGAAACATAGAGAAAAGGGGAAGAATAATCGGGCGAGGATCGTAAACCGAGAAATATTCGCAAAAAGGAGACGAGGCTGAGACAAGATGACGTTTAGGAGACTATTATTCAGAGTTTTATCTCCCCAGTGACGTGGATTATAATATAGAATATCAATAACGAGTTCAAAATTCAACGAAATCAAAAGCATACGTTGAAATAATCAGCTCAATCCGCATAGACGCCTTTATCAAACCAATAAATAAAAAATAATCGACGATACACATTTTTTATCAATTATCTTTGAAATATAAACACTTCCTCTCTCTTTCTCTCTTTCTCAATCTTGTTAGTAAAGATGTGAATGTGATTGTATTATACTGTGTATGCATTGCGGCTTTGGAAGTAGCGTGGGATTTTCGTAAAAGAGAACTCTCCTCGACTCTTAATGATCTTATTATGCGACTTGATCCTTTATGACATTTTAAATACCATCTATACATACGTGACATACTTTGCACTTTTTTTCTTTATTCAAATCTAAAGTCATGCCGAATCCGTCATCCCATTCATGGCAAAATAATGAAATACAATTGTTACATTACTTTACAATCGTCGATCATTTTATTTGAGACGCTCAAACAGTCGAAACTGTACTTGACGTTGTATTTTAAACTGTTAATGTTACTTCTCGAGAGCTCAGCGTGTGTAAGAAAACCACAAATTTTTATTTCGAATTGAATAACCCGAAACTTCCAGTTGTTTGAAATTTTGATAGTATTGGTAAGCTCGCAAAGTCTCTTTCGATTAAAGAAACGTATTGCAATATCAACATCGTCAAGTTAAAAATACGAAACGAAATAAAGTTTCATAAAATTTGCTCCTGCTAACCTGGATACCATCCGAATCGAAACTGCAACGTCTCCGAGTGGTAACATGCGAAATATCATCTCAAGAACTTCCGGTGGCAGAGTTTCGAGTGTGTACCTTCGGATCTGTGCCTCCCCAACATCATTCTCGTTTTTGATCGGAGATTTCTCTTCTAATGGCGATATTCTACGTCTCTTACGTCTCGTATTCATACCGGTGTGTATAATCTCGGAAAAAGGAAACGAACGACTATCCCGTACGTTACTCGAATTTCAGTAAAACGCTTTTCGAGCCTCGTGACGCAACAATTCCAAGCTCGCTGACTCAAGTATCCAGAGGACATGTCACTGGCAATCCCGTCATAATCTTTCTTCTCTTCTTTTTACCTGCGATAAAATAGTTCACTCTCCCGAGATGAATAAAATTCGATAAAAGAAGACGATGATTAAATGCCTAAATGTCTTAAACGTCGAGAATACGGGCACCAGCCGGCGATTCGAACAAAAGACTCGCGGATCTCGCATTCGATTGTTACGCGCAATAATAACAATAATAATTATCCGATTAGTCGAAATACACTTCTTTTTAATAATAATTGCCCGTCGTTGTTTAGTTTAGGGTATATGCGAAAAAATACGTAGAATCTCGGCGTTTAGTCGCATGACGGTGAGGCATAGCCGACAGCGGTGTTGCTCGCTGATTTCCACTGCGAATAAAAGCTTTCTTGAGGGACATTCGATAACTTCCATTCTCGGCTGCTACGAACACGCCAATACCGCAGCGTTCTTTATGACGTTACGAAGCAGCGCACGAAGCAGTATGCGGTAAATTCACAAATCATTTAACACTCTTGTACGTTTTTATTGAGTATATAAGCTCACACCGAAAAGTTGAGGGAACAAAGTGACTCTCCCTCGTCTTTCAATATATCGCTAGTAATGTATACGTACAGTAATTGATTATGACAAAGAGCATCAAAAGGGACACGGATAACCATTGTAAATGACTGAAGAAGATTAAATAACGTCGCAAACGAGCGGACACGCGCCGTGATAATCGATATTATTGAATGCAAATAATCAAAATGAATGAAGTATAAAAATAATAATAATTACGTTATGAAAAAAAGGATATTGTTGTCGCGATGTAACTAGCACGTCGAAGCTTCGATATTACGCGCCAAAGTTCATCGGCATAAACACCGTAAACTTTGCCTGCTCCCCGACCGAAGATTCCTCAGAGACACAAGCGCTAATACTATCCAGAAGATTTTGTATGGCATTCTGATTACCCGGATGTTTTCGTTTCGTATGCTCTCGTCGATGTTTCAGCTCCTTGAATGTTTTGCCGCATTGCTCGCAGACGTATGGCCTTGCGGCTTCGTGCGAACGAACGTGTCCCTCGAAATGACTCTTACGGACGAATTTTTTTCCACAACGCGTGCAACCAAATTGAAAACGTCCTTCGTGAGCCGCGACGTGAGAGCTCAGCGTCCATTTTGTTTTGAACGTCTTGGAGCAATAATCGCATCGTATTTTGTTGTTACTCGCGACGATATTCGGCGAGGATGAACTTGACGAGGATGTTATCGAGGTAGCTGAACTTGTCGCAGCTTCGGATGTTATCGGAGCTGTATGGTTTCCACCGGATGACGAGGAAGGAGCTGAAGCACGATTCGTTCGAGGGTTTTTGTTCAGCAAAAGCATCTCTTCCAACATAAATTCATCGTTTTCGTCCTCTTCGATGTTTTCACTATTCGATTGTTCCTTAACGATTTCCGTATTCTCGAGTTTTATCAATCGATCCAACGACTTTATCGAGGCACCGTTTGAACTCTGATTCTGTTGCGCCTGCAACATACTCGTTGTGTGTTCCCTCATGTGATTCTGCAACTTTTCGTCATCTTCGAATCCACACCCGCAGAGTAAGCACACATTGCCCTCAGAAATCTGAAATTGTTTACGACATTGGTATTATCACCTTTATTACCGAATGTGATTGTTGCTGGAAAAGAATTATTAATCATTTTTCATCCTTTCCTTCTACTTTTGACAACGGAAATATCGGTTTTCCTTCGAATTTCTAACATTGCCCCGATAATCGACGAAAAATAAAACGTGCGGAAACCTTGTCATGAGTGATGAGATGCTCCTTCAGTTTGTTCTCATTGGCGTATTTCTTTTTGCAGACATTGCAGGGATAACAATGATTACGAGACGCGAAACCGTCGTTGGCTGCAAGACCAGGAGCTGTTACGATCGATGAGAAACCCGTGCCGAGTACGAGAGGTAACGGAGTCTCCTGTTGTTTGCAGTGCGTACGTTCGTGTCTCTGAAGTATCGTCTCGTTGAGGAAGCTTTCTCCGCATTGCGAACAGGTGCGTATATCTCCGCGGCTCGTTTCCGCGAGACGTTCCTTTCTCATTTCGTGACGAGCTATGTGACGCTTAAGATCGTGCGCTCTGGAAAAAGCGCGGCCGTAACGCGAGCATGTCGGAAACGGGCAACCTTTCGTCTTGTCCGCGCGTTGTTGCTGACACGGCATGGAGCTCGACGACGAAACGAGCTTACTTTTTATTTTCGCCACCTCGTTCGACTGCGTCGTCCCAAGAATCGAGGATTGCTGCTCGTCCGGCTGAGAAACGCTCGCCCGCGAACGTTCCAACTTTGTTTCTCTCTCGTCGATAATCGTACCTGTTACTTCCTCGATTCTCGTCTCTACCGTGCCTTTACCCGAAATTGTACGCTCTGTGATTATTCTACTGGGCAATCCTGATAATTGGCCGGACGGCGACAACGGTATCACTATGGAGATTGTTTCGTTCGTTGCCGGATTTATTATAGGACCGACTCGTATAACCGGCCCTGAGGACATACTTTCGCCGCTTATTCTTTTGCTATCTTGCTTCACCGACATCATTCTTCCGTTAGTACTCGCTTCTTACGATTATTCTCCTCTGACCAGACGACACAATGCAATCTGCTGACAATACAAACATGGGATTAAATTCATTTATTTTATTTCTTTATTCGATTATTAACCGATCGTTAACATTTTGCTATCGGGTGAAGCGTGTAACACTGCGACGCATCCTTTGTTAGTCTTACCGAATCGCGAAGACTGTGAGGAATGTTTAGTCGAATTACGAAAATAAATTTGTCGAGTTTTTTTCTCATTGTTGAATAGGAAAATCACATTGATTTAACGCAATAATTATTCTTCGATTGGAAATTTATAGTCAAAGGGTTTTAGGTTTTTAGATTATTAATGTAAAAATGAAAATATAATGCGTGTTAGGAAAAGCACTTTAAAAGAACCGCAGGTTTCGTCATTTATTCATGTGGGGTTCCCGTCTATCGTGACGCAAATAACAATGTCAAATTTTTTCGTCTTTAACGCAAAAGATCCCTTTGCAATTTTCACATGTCGTTGAAGCGAAGATCGGAATTTGGATTAGTTTTCGAAAAAGTACTCGATGTAAGTGGCGTAAGCCAGAATATGCCAGGTATTGCTGTACATAGCCGCGATGTAGCGCATCTATAGGGTTATGTATCTATAGTTAATATATGTACGTTTCTCACGTATGTATATATACGTATATTCACGTATGCATAAATATATACATAGCCATGACGGCGCCGAGCAGAAAGCAGATACTATATATAGAAATTCGGAGGAATAACGTTTTTACTATTTTATCGAAAAATAAAACTCACCTCGTACGTGTGTGCACGTCCCTCACGACATTCCGAGCTTCTTTGAATATTCACTTTTGTCGAAAAATGTTTTCCTTCAAGTTTCACTCTTGGTTCACTAAAAGCAAAGGCTGCTACAGTTTTACGTACGAGTATACATCGTGTAAAGTCAGCTTTAAGTGTATTCTTTTGTATATATATATAGATATGTATATAAATGCGAATATATACACAATACCCCACCACGAAAGATTTCTGCGAGCAATATTGTATAATTATTTCGTACACTGTTTCCTAGTTAAATTTTCTTCACACTCTTGCACATATTGAATATAATTTTCACGACACTCTTTTCATTCTATCAATAACGCGTTTCGTTCGGCTCACTTTTTGAATACTTTTTCCTTTCATTTTCGTCGCAGCGCTAATAAAAGAGTCGCTGCATACTGTTTTGAAAAGGCTACATATATATTTTGTAAAAGGGGAGGGATGAAACACATCTAGGCGCGGCACGCGATATATATACGCACGTCGGTGCGAAACACCACGAGCACAAGACGAGAAACGCTGATATCATAAAAAATTGGCAAAGAGTAGTGTATTTTTATTTACGCTGTCGCCGATGAGATAAATGTTTCGGGGCACGTTGATTTTTTTTGCACGGCTTGGAGACAAAACTGCATTTAATAACCTCTGCTCACCCCTCTCGCTTTCATCCGTTCGGCGAAAGTACCCTTCACCACCACTACGCGTCGCAGAAAACATCAACATTATATGCATACATGTCATCCACACTCTCTCATCTTGATTCGCGTTTGTATTCGCTCTTTTCTCCTACCCACGTTACTTCTATGATGTTTTCGAGCATTGGGATAACGGCAACATTTGGCGATTTTTTGTTTTTTTTTTTGGTTCAATAAAAATAAAAGCTAACGAAACTTCGAAACGTATCGAATTTGAAGACGGGACAATATCGCTTGTCGGTACGCGGAATTTCGGCTGCCAAAGTTTTGTTACTGAGGAAAGAAAATATCTATTATTCGACAAACTTTTGTGGCAAATCGTATGTTTCAATTTTCCAACCGTACATTATTTACGATTAATTAACGCATCGACGAGATGACACAAGTGAAAACGAAAATTCGGGGAATCGCAGCGGCTCGAACGGGTATCATGTGCCCTAGCGCCACTCCTGTGCGTAGAATATTCGTGTACAGATATATTTTACAAATGTGTTTATAAGTAATATTCAGGGACGGACTCTTGATTTTGACGACGACGACTCGCGAGAATATCTCTCGATCGATGTTGTATTCGAAGCGGAGTTGACTTTTTCCTTCTCACTGCTCTGAACTATAATGCAAGTGGTGGCGTGTGTAGCGCAAAAGTCACGTTTGGAATATATTTCGAAGCGTGCCACTGATTATTTCACGTAATAACGACCTGATGAAATTCTCAAATTTATGATGAATAGACGCGAGAGTTATTAATAGTGTATGAGAGATCAATGGAAGCGCCTAAGGTGTTTATTAATGTATACAAAGGAAATAAAAAAATGTCTACCGGAATCATCGAAAATAGCACAAAGATTCGCCGTATACGTGCGGATAATTCGATAAGCGACTGCAGCGCCAAAGCGCGGGGGTACATGATAAACATACGCATAAACCAATTACATGTTGTGGCTTTTGTTTTTTTTTCAAATTGTACACACATGCGCAAAAAACATTAAAATAAGATGGTATATCCACCGGAATCGAAATTCGTGTCACTGTAACTTATTGTCGGTATTCTCGAAGAAGTATGAATCAAAAACGATTTTACTAAACCTCAACTGTATATATAAATTACTTCCGCTTGTTATACATGTAATAACAATTATTAGTATACCTATCACTTTTGCCTACATAATTACTCGATGTTTGTATATCTACAATAATATATCACCCACAATATTAACTCAAATTTGAGCCGCCGTTTTCACGGATGAAATCGCAAAAACAGAGTCGAATGAAAAAACAAAGAAGTAACGCTAAGTGTGTTTGGGTACAGGTACAGCTTTTATGCATGATTATGAATAATTAATATTATCAGGTAACAACGTGAAAGTCGGGCGAAGTCGCGATCGTGGTTTTAATCCAATCGACATAGTAGCGCAATCTCGTGTAAACATCCGGAAACCCGGGTTTCGCGCATCCCGATCCAAAGGAAGTTACACCCGTGAGTTGCCAAACTCCATCGCTTGTTCTTCGGCATTGCAAAGGTCCTCCGGAATCACCCTACACATCAAATCATGCAGTAATAGACGTTACCTGATACTTCGAGTTTTTAGTTTTATATTCAATTTTTCATCCGAGTAATCGTGCATTATTCGAGTGTAACGAGTTGAGACAAAGAATGGAAATAACGGGGATATCTTATGTCGTAGTTCTGTACAGAAAATTTTTGCCAGGACATAAAGACTTTTGGAAATATGTAATTCATTAATCACAGAAATCAGACCAACGGTTTGTGACACAAAAAAGAACGAATTGATTTTCGTACTCCCCGGGGTATTACAATTTTCGGGATAATACATGGTCAACATGTCTTTCGTTGAGAGACAAGTTGTTTCCCTGCTAAATTTCATCACCATACATTCATACATACAGAATTACATTCACATTTACAGTATCAAGATGGATGACTGTAATCATTTGATACAATATATATACTACACACATGAAGGCGAAAGATCAGGATATTATACGTTTGATGAAAAATCAAAAAGTCCAATCGATCCGCACGTATAATAAAAAGAATAATCTCATGTTTTCCATACCACGCAACTGCCCGACGAGCCATCTGTGTGTCCGGCGCATAAGTGTCCCGGCCCGATAGGTACAGCTTTCCCGTATGCTCTCTGGCAGTCTTCGAGATTGAGAATCGGTATAGTTGCCTCTAGTAGAGCATTCGAGAGAGAAGGTGATGGGCCGGAACGACCCCAGCCCGAAGCAACGCATTCCTCTTCATCAACCTTTTTATCGTAATCGTTACCCGTGCTGTTGATTGCTTCGGGCAAGCAAATTGTTCGAATGATCTTCGATAGCGGTGCCGCTCTGCTCAGCTTCATCAGCGCTGCGATCGTGATATGTATACGATAACTTTCGAAAAGAATTTCAAATCCGATGAAGTGTACGCGAACATAACGGAAAGATCAAGATAGGCATATATAGGGCAGAAGACGCACACGTGTTTGTCCATAACCTTCGAAGAACTTTGAGTGCATCGTTTGTGACCTTGTTTTGTTTTTTTTTATCGTGATGAAATTCTGAAGTACATATTCTGTTACCTAAAAGTGACACTAGGAGCGCTGTGCAAACGCTTCCTACAGCGCCATCGAGCGACCATCATCGGTACTAAAACTCTGAGACAAAACTCGCACTGCGATCGCCTTCACTTAAAATTTTCGTTCATCCGGTTACTTTTTGTCCGAAAAAAAGTTTCGCACCTGGTCAGCAGAGGGCGAGTAACTATTTTGAACGCGGAAAAGCAGTCAACTCGCAAAGAATTCGCAAGTGAGCGCGCGAGGGCAATTCGAATCTTATTTCATCTCAACATAAGCGCAGCGCGTGGCATCCTACCTTCAAATCTTCACACACCCGCCGATGTTAAGCACTTTAAGAAGAAACTGTGTATGTTCAGAGATAGAAAAAAGATCACTAGTCCGTCATGTGTCTGTATTGGAAACTGGTACATAAAACTTTTCCGACTACCACAAGATATATCTTTTGCCGGAAGTGTGAATATACCACATTCTAATACTTGGCGTTTGTTGATCACTACATACAACGGAGTGTTTCACAAAGGCTCCAAAATCTTTATGCTGTGATATTGTGCAGAACGTACTTGTGGATATACGACAGTTCATAATGAGCGATACTCACCAATATCATGAACATAGTTGTTAAATCTCTCGTGAATAACGACACGTTCTATGGGAATCCGGGCCGCACCGCGCTGTCCTGATTCCAACTGCCATTCACCGAGAACGGCTGTCCAAAGAGCTCCGATCGGAAGATTAAAAAGATCGCTGCTCCCATCGTAGTGAAGATACAGGTAGCACGTGCCGACGAGAGAAGAACCAGTCGTGTCCGAAAGTTAAAAAATTGAGTGTGTAAAACGCTATAACGCTCGAGATTTCTGAAATAACATCCCGAGTCGGAATTCAGACGCTCATCCGAGTATTCTCAATTTAGGGAAGTCGAGAATACTATAGTTGTTGTCTGTGGGACTTGATCGGTTAATGGCCCAAATAAAATGCCGCTATACAGTGAAGTTAAAATTAAAAATGTCTAATCGTCAGCTTTCCCCAAAGTTTTCATAGGTAGACCGTCGCTATGGAAATTCCAGAAGAATTTAGAACCTCGAAATTTGATATTTGAGAAATTTGGCTTCCACGTATATTGCTTAGTTACATCCCATTTAAATCCCAACTTTTCCCGCGTTACCGCGATCTCAAAGCCTAACTGCAGAATGAACGTATCATTAATTTTTTATTCGATTTTTAATGAATCGTGACATTTTAATTCAAAGGACGCTAACGAAGTTTGCCATTCAAACGTTTGGTTGATGCTGTATTCTAATTATTTTGCCTGGAGCTAAGTGGAACCCGAATGTATTTAACCCTTTGCGGCCCAAATTTTCGTAGTCAACGAATTATCATGAAAATTAGTATGTAAGGGTTTTCAAGGTCGCTGATTACGAATCTATCATCATGTTACTAAAATCCAAAATCGCGGACCCAATATGGCGCCAGTTGTTAGAGAAATTAAATAATTTTTCAAATTCGCGTACTTCATGATTCCGCCATTTTGAATTTAAAAAAATTTATTTTCAAAGAAATGAATTTAAACATAAACTTTGATCCTCTGGAATATTAAAATCATAGAATTACACAATAAACCGGTTAAATCGAATAAAAAGTACTTTGAAATCACAAAAACGTGCTTTAAAAAAGGTGACATAACGGAATGTCACTATGCCGCAAAGGGTTGATTCGGTTGCACATGACGCGCATTCGCATCATTTGAAACCTGTCGAATGAAATACACAGATTGGCTTTCAATGACATAAGTTTATTACTGTGTGAGGTTTTGAATTCCGACTCAGCAAATTTGTGATAACTCGACGAAATCATATACTGACTTGTGAATGCAATGAGCCGCTGTTATTATCCAGGTCGACTCGATGAGGACACCGCCGCACCAATGCCCGATAAAACCGAGCTTCGGATGCAACAACTGAAGAGATACCTGCCAGGGCCAAGAGCCTCTCTTGCTGGGTTTACCATTGAAAATCCTCCCGGTCATCATCGTTCGGCTTATCTCGACTGGTGGATTTGTCTCCCGACGTTCCCGTATGATCTCTTGATGATCCTGCCGTCGATGACCTTTGACCACGTTATCAGCATCGTCATCAAATTCGCGCGGTTGCCTCTGGTTCTTTGCAGCACGGCCGCAGTCTATCCAATTGCGGCGAAGTAATATTTATATTCGCATTATGAAAATTCTTAATTAGCACGAACTAAAAAATTGTATTGTAGGTAAAAATCTTAGGAAAAATGTCCAAGAGCATTTACGACTTCACAGAGTCAGGCTCGATGTCAACCCGCAGAAATTGTACTACCACAAATCGCAAAATCGACATGATCGAGGTAAAAAACACGAGTTGCCCCTCTAGGAAATTCAAGATCTTCGCCATTATTTGCCTTTTGGAAAAAAGCAAATTGATTCGCGAAAACTGAAGCTAGAAAAATAACCATTCGGAGAATCCATGGAGCTCGATGGAAAGGCTCGCTAAACCGAGGATTCCGTTGATAGTTTTTGTGAACTTACCAATTCGCTTGATGTTATGGCGCTGGCCATCAACGGCGGTTGTCGTTGAACCGGCGGAAACGAGTAACAGAAGCGGAATAACGATTAATAAGAAGATAAAACGTGACGACGAATATTGAACACTTGACCACATATTTCTTTTCAATTCGAGCAATTGCGTTTCCTATTATAATCGTAGTACTTGATGGTATTATTATTAGTATCAGTATTGAATTAATACTGAATATAATCGCTTATGGGCTTGCTTAATAATGGCGGCTGCTTCCACAACTCGAAAGGTACAACGAATAGGTGCGAGCACATATTATTTGCATGATTTATTTCGGTGCATCGGCGTTTTCGCTATTGGCAATACGGTTTTTTTGTGTTTTAGCGAGGGACGATGCACTGGTGGTTAAGCCACGGTGAGAAGAATAGCTGATAATTATGTTCTCTCGTTAATATTTATATAACTGGAGAACGCGGATAGGGAACGGTGCACCGATCGCGATGACACGACCAGGATCACGATCTCACTGGTCCCAATCTCGGACAACGACTGCGCGGGTCCATACTTAATCCATTGCAACGAAACACCTTCTCTTACTCTCGCCGCACGACTAACTCAACTTGGAAAGTGTTTTTCAAGATTCCCCCTGTACCCTGAGTAATTAATTTATACTCGCTCTTGACTCGGTTATATTCTGTGGCCGGCCAAATCGCCAGAGACAAAAAGGGTGGAATGAAAAGACAGGACAACGCGGGTCTTGGTCTTTTACCGGAAGTTAGTAAATTCCCGTTTCTGCGTACTTGTGTTTGTACGCAAGTTTAGAAAAATTCGGAGCAGAAGAGGGTGTTCGAAGAAATCTTTTCCATCAATCTCGAGAAGAGTATATCCCAGAGCATTTATGTATAGAAATAGTAAAACCAAACATCGTAAAATAGGTTTATGAAGCGTTGCTAGGCAATGGTACATTCACAAATGCATAATATACAGAGAAATCGTCCGTGATATCGCAGTTTCGTATCTTATAAATCATAAAAAAATGACCTCGTGTTAAATGGACCACTGTGCTAGGGTGGCAGCACGTTTTGTTTCTTCGGTGGTTTCTTTTTTTATACTAGTTCAAATAGTTTCGGATTACGATCGTTATCACGTTCGTTTTTTCGCTTGGAGATGGCGCCACCCTGATACTCTGCATGTATCCTTGTTTCGCTACTCGCGCATATACATACTATGATGGATGAAAAGATTCACAATTATGGAGCTGTAAAGCTCGGTGCTGGTGCACGCTGCGCACGAGCATCGATAGCGAGACCGTCGAGAAAGTGAAATTCTTAATCTCCAACATGAAATATATACATGGCATTTCGTGTCATATTGACTACAGCATCCATATGATCTTCGAGCGAATAAAGCGTGCGAGAGTTTCTCAAAAAATCGTACTGTGCTCTGTCTGAATATGATGAGACTATTATTTCACTAGTAAAGAAATCAATAGAAACGGTTTAACTGACATTCCTCGACTTTGGAAGCCTTTTCAATTTTCCAGGGAATATTTCTTTAGTTCTCAACCTTTAAGTGCAATTTTGAGAATGTCAGGTTACATGTGTTTATTTTCGTAATCAAAAATGGGGGGAATATCTCGACGGAGCGAAGGAAGATTTTCGAACATTGTGGATATAATGAAAAAGGCTGAGTAGAATTTCGATCAAAGTACAAACATTTTGTTTCTATTACGTATTTACTTTTTTACGTTGAACGATTCGAAGCTGCCGCGGCTTTAACTTTTTTGTTACATCGAACATCGTGGCATACTTTCATCGAAAATGGGAAAAACATGGAGCAAATCGTTTTGCTCAGAATTCCCTCTGAATCTAACTTTCATGCTGATTGAAACACTTGGATCAAACATTTCGGGTGGATACAGTTTGGGGCTTTGCATTTCAAAGATAACCGAAAGTGACAATGATGGATTATTTAAAATACAAAAAATCAATGGTATGTCGGTTCTGTATCGAATTCCCTATACATACTCACAAAGATTTGCCGCACATACTGAGATTAGCCGCTTGTACTTTCAGTACTTTCTACGCGACGCAAACTTGACCCATAATACACCGTCCCTAATAAATACATTACAAACTACACCAGGTACACATTATATCCAGAATAATCCAAGAAATACTGATTTGTCATTAACAATCTTGTAGACAATTTACATGAAAAACTTGTTATTTTATCGTTAAGCGTGACTATAAAGACCCGTTTCTTACTCAATTGAAGGATTTTTATTTTAGAACCCAGATAGCCATCAGAAATCGGCCGAAAAAATAGTTTTACCAAAAAGATTTATATTCAACGGTTCTCTATGTCTGTCGGGAAATATTACAATAGTAATCGTAATATAATTGTGATTATAGATAATTTGTATTCGACGATGAAAAAAAACTACAAAAAATCAACAAAGTCTACCGAATTGTGTCAGATTTTCAGATTAATTACCTGCCAATTATCTAGACAATTAACAGATGGCTATCTTAAAATTAATCGCTCTAAAAATTACTCTAGTGGTTTTTTCGACGTTATCTACATCATTTCCAGACAACTATCTGCCATTTAAAAATAACAATGTTGTGGAGAAGCCTCTGTACTCGTACATGCGTTTATAATTACGCAGCAATCAGTAACGTTCGGTGACGCCACCTTTCGCCGGTGTCTTTCTTGCGATGTTATCCTTGTTATCGTCTCTGCCCCCTCGTTTCGTCGCATCAAACGCACATCACTTCATTCATCCGTTACATGTTCAAAATCCTCATAATATTTTGAGAAAATCAACCCTGCAAGAAACATTCAGGCTAGTTCGTGGTGTGTTCTTTACTGCGAGTGTTGGTGTCAGAATTAGTAATATGTGCGGGCAAATGAACAAAAAAATGAGTGTTCAAGAAACCGTAGAGGAATTAACACAGGAGTGCATGCAACTAAGACGTACACTTCTGACGATTGAGGATCACAAAGAGAAGGAAAAAATCATTGTAAATCACATCAAACAACGTGCAAACGCTGATGCACGAGTGAGCGACTTTCAAAAAGGTTTATCCTGAGTTTACATTATCCCGAGTTTGCATTGTCGTATTGTCATTATTGCACAGTTGTAACTTGAACACTCTTGTCTATAAGGTACATGAAATGTATCTACAAATACAGTACATTCATCACGCATCACGTAAAAAACATTCAACACTACCATTACAATGCAGTTATTGACGGAACGGAAATTAAAACTTGATCATGTCAACATAACCTATAACTTTCATCAACCGAACGCTTCAAAAACTCTATTCCCGAACTTTCGAATCGTGTTTTTGCATATACCTGCTCACTAATATTCGTTGAACGCGGAAGAAAAGATATATTTAAATCGTTTCTATTTAATCTTTAGACTGCTGGAAAATCCATCGTCGCTGCACAGTAGTCTATCACAATATTCACGAAATTCCACTTGATCGAAGCCCGCATAAATACCCGCAGAAAAGCGTGCTTTCGTAAAATGTAATTCGAATAATATAATCCTGAATCTGTCTGCCTGTCTGAATCCGTCATCCGAGGTAGCGGCGAATAAGAATCAGGTTAATGTTGTTCCGACCTTACCGTTGCATTCCGATACAACAAAAATGTAAATGGAAATCGATAATAAGCAAAACTACAACTTTTGATTTTTTCCGACTGTTAACTGTCGGAAAATCCATGTTTTATGCATAAATGGATCTTTGTATCACTCGGATGTACGATACAGGCACAATAATTTAGGTATCTGAAAAGTATGAAGGCTCATTGAATCCAGCCAGTGTAAAGATTAAATGGAAAAAAAATCGTTATTTTTCAGAATTATTTTCCGACGGTAGTTTGGCAAATTCCGTTCTTCGATAGCGGATAGAAAACTAAGTAGCGACGTTGGGTAAAAGATTTGCTTTTTCAATTCCATGAATGAATCATAGGTGCTGCGTCAATTGGTATGAAATATGTCTGTGTTCACTGAGGCTGATGAGAATCCTTCGACCAAGAATACAAATGCAGTATCATGCACGCCGGAAAGACGCGCGATAATCGAAAAGGAAAATGAACATCTGAATCGCGGAGAAGATAAAGAATATCAGGAGCTTTGTAGCGTCGAGAAAGAATTAGACGCAGAAATTGAAAAAATGAAGGCCGAATTGGAAGCTGGACCATCCATGAAACAGACAATGGACCGACTGCATGAATACAATGACATTAAAGACGCGGCTCAGCAAGTGCTGGGCGCTATCGCCAGTATGCAAGGAGTAACGATTGCCAGTCTTCATAAAGACTACGATTTGCCTATCGGCGCAGAGTGATTAAAGAAAAATAATACGTTATTGTTTTACCACATGTGTTCATTTATCGAATAAAGAAAATTTGTTATTGTGCAAAAGTTGATTGCGATATCCGGATATTTTTATTTGGGTGGCGTTTTTGCGCCGCAATGGCTCTTCCAGGTGGAAAGATGGTGGCCTCTTTAATTCCACGTTCTCCTTCTTACATTGTATTCTTGTGTCCTTGCGCATCGCCGAATTTTCACTCTTCGCGATGCAATGATATTTGTAGACTATTCCCATTTATTTAGAGAACCCTCATAACTTTCACTCCTGTATCATCAATTGTATAAAAGTATCATCGATCGAATAAAAGTTTCACTGCACAAAACATTTATCACCTCTGAAAAGCTCCAAGTCATTATCAAGGACTAATGATCCTCTGATTAACGATTAAGGGAGATAATCTCGTTTTTTAAATGCAAAATTGGATTGTCAATAGGAGCATATGTTGGTTCTTCAAAAGAAGAATCTTTTGCACGAAATTTGAATTTGACGAATTTTAGTTGAAGTAAAACAGTTGAAGATCGATCGATAATGCGAATTTCTGTCTTTCAGTTTGTTTCATTAGTGTTTCAATCGTTAAAACGATCCAAGTTTTACGATGACCTAAATACTTTTGCTATTTATCGGTTTTCCAGGTCTAGAATGGTTCAACGTATCAAAGGGTTTGTCGATTTCCGAAGATCTTGCTGGGAAAATCGTTATACTTGACTTCTTCACTTATTGTTGCATCAATTGCATGCACATTTTGCCGGATTTGGATGCTTTGGAAAAGAAGTTTCCCCCTGAAGATGGCCTCGTTGTTGTTAGTACAAAATCATTGAAAATTGGAATATTATTATTCATTAAAGAGTTTTTTCAGATCAAATAAAGGATTAGATATAAATAAAATAAGGTTCGCTAATTTTCTCCAATAGCAATACGAATATGATATAAATTATCAGTTTTCGTTGACAAATCTGTTATTTACATGCTATTATACATGCTCATAGTGATATAAACAATATTTCATTCGACAGATCGGAGTCCATAGCGCGAAATTTTCCAACGAAAGGGACTCTAAAAAAATTTTATCAGCTGTCCAAAGATATAACATAAAACATCCGGTGGTAAACGATGCTAAGCTCACGATGTGGCAGGACATTGGTATCGTTTGTTGGCCAACTCTCGTTATTCTCGGTACGCAAACATTTATGTAAATACACTCGAAAGGGGAGGTAAAACATGAATTTTATCGCGAAATCATGAATCGTGTTCATTCATATTTCAAGGTCCTAAGGGTCAACCTTTATTCGTACTCGTTGGCGAAGGCCATCGCGAACAAATGTTCGAATATGTAAAAGTTGCCTTGGCGTATTTTCGCTCGCTCAAACAAATTTCCAATCATGGAGTTCAAACGTCACCGGCCCACCATTTGCTGCCTATATCCAGGGACGTTGTTTTATTCCCCGGCAAGTTACAAACGTTTCAATCCGAAAATGAGGAAAAACTGGTCGTGTCTGATACCGGAAACAACAGAGTTCTCGTAATGAGAATCGACGGTACGGTCGAACACGTTGTCGGTGGATACGCACCGGGATTCAAGGATGGAAACTTCGAAGATTCGAGATTCAACGCGCCTCAAGGCGTTTGTATACTCGAGAGAATGATTTACGTTGCCGACAATGAAAATCACGCTATTCGAAAGGTAAAAGCACAAAAATAATCAACACTTTTCAACATTTGTCGCAACGAAAATGACGATTTTTTGCACTCCAGTAAAAAAAACTATGAAAAACTCGGATTGATCGGAATGTCGCTTTCCCAAAATACTTTTCTTTTCAAGTAAATTTATAAATGTTTTAAACTTCGCAGATAGATCTGGAGAAAAAAGTCGTAAGCACCATTGCTGGGACAGGCTCGCAGGGCCATGATTATAGCGGAGGTAAAATTGGCAGAGATCAATCATTGTCATCTCCGTGGGACGTAGCGATTTATCACCATGATCAAGATGATCGTACAGTGCCTGTTCTCCTGATCGCTATTGCGGGTACTCATCAGATCTGGGCTTTCTTCATGGAAGATACGGTTTGGTGGAAGAAAAAGTACGTTGGCCGTTTCGATATTAATTTTGATTTTTAAGCAAGTAATGAATTATCGAGAAAATACTTGTATACCGATAGAAATATATCGATTAAAAATACAGGGTAATATTTTGGTTGATTCAAAAACAATGGCCACAAATTTATATTAAATTCGCTGCATTCGGTAATTCTGTCAATTTCATGATTTTCATCGAAAGCGTTTTTTTCTCATAATTTCATTTTATCTGCGTACACTGTAACAGTAATAACTATATTACTACAATTATATTGATACAACGAAGAGAGCCAAGTTGTAATTGATACTCAAAGTACGATAAATACAGCCAAAACTCTGATTCTAAATGTACTTCGATGGCTATTTTATAATTCTGTAAAGGTTGTACGAGGCGGGAACGTGCGCGGCAATAGTAGGAAATGGAAGAGAGGCAAATCGCAATAACGTTTATCCTCATGCTGCCAGTCTGGCACAACCTTCGGGCCTCGTGGTCGCTCGGAATATTAAAGCAGTGTTTTTCGCTGATAGCGAGAGCAGCTCCGTCAGAAGAGTTCACATGGAAGATGGAAAAGTTTCAGCGGTCGTAGGCGCTGATAAAAACCCAACGGTATTTATCGATTTCGTCTTTAAATTTTTCGACTGGCCCTTCGGTTGCGATTGACACGTATACGCGCCAAAAAAACGTCGTGCCACTTTTGTCTTGTGATACCTATGTATGTACGTCAAAAAATTATATCCCCGCTATAACGATTTGACTCTTTTTCGGTAAATTGAGGTTTTTGAGACCTTTGATCCGAAATTAGCTTTTCGAAATAAAAAATGGCACTTCCACGAAGAAAAATATTTTTTCTCGTCATATGTTATTCGGCTTCGGTTGCCTCGACAATCGCAAGATCATGGGATAAATCTGTTTCTTTTTTTTAACACAAAAGTGGCACGAAGTAGTATTTTCCGACGCACCGCTCATGCGTTAAACTTTCTTGCTGCTGTTATTATTATTATTATTATTATTCGATGATCAGGACTTACATAATTATGGAGACGCGGATGGATTCCGATATTCCGCAAAACTGCAACATCCTTTGGGACTTGCGTGGGACAACAGCGAAGAAGTCTTATACGTTGCTGATACGTATAATCATAAAATTAAGAAAGTAACGCCCGATGGTCATTGCACTACGGTTTACGGTGGCGGGAAGCCGTCGAAAGATCATGTTGTAGGTTTCCGCTCGACTATCGGTCGATTATGAAAACTGTCGGTTTAAATGAGCGAAGAAAGAAAATTGATATTCACGAAAAAAATAACGGGCGTTTTTCAGTTTGACGAGCCCAGTGGATTGGCCATATCGGCGAACGGGAGCACTCTGTTTATCGCCGACACGAACAATCATTGTATCAAGGCCATCGATACGAAAAGCAATCACGTGAAAACCGTAAGTAACCTTCGATATCAGCAGCCAGGCTTTCGCGACCATTGTCGATATCATTCAAGTGGGAGGCTTCCGGATGGCTGCATCTTCCGAGCCGGAGAGCTCCGAATTGGCAAAACTTGACAAATTAAACGCGGCACCGGTCCGGAAGCCTACCGTTCAGATAAAACCTGCGATATCGCGCAATAAAAAATAAAATAAAAATGATTCACGTTTCAATCACAGATGTCGATCGAGTCGCCAAAAGACAACGGACCTAAAGCCGACAAAACGTTTTATTTCGAAAATTCACTCAGCAATGATGGTGGTGAATTGATAATTTCATTCGATGCAATATTCGATCCCGACCTGAAGTTTACCGAAAGTGCACCGCAAAAGTGGTCTTTGACGTTACCTCACGAAGATTGGACCGCTGAAAAGACTCGGGGAAATTTCGACACGCCGATTGTCGTGAAAATTCCGGAGGGTAAAGGGATGAAAGAATTCGAGATAATCGTAGATTTGGTCGTTTGCAAAACCGATGAGTGTATACCAAAAAAATTTACCGTGGTCTTCGGTGTAAATCAAACATCCGATGCTCCCAGTGTTGTCCGTGAGTTGAAAAAACTCGAGATCAAGTGACGATCTGCAATATTTATCGAAAAATGGAAGCTACGAACGACAAACGCATGTCGATTAGCTTTTGAATTTATTATCGAAGAAAGTTTGAAAATTTTATCTATCGAGCGTTCCACGTTAATTCGACGAGAGCTCAACTATCGCCTCTCAAAAAAGTTGATATAGACATAAATGATTTGTTGTTAAAATTTTTTATCCAAGTTGAATATATAAGCTAATAAAATTTATCATTCTACTTTAATGTCATCGGCATTTTTTTATTTTCATTATCAAAGCGGTAAAAAATATTTCTTTTAACCCGGAATATATTTGGTATTTGCGAGATTAGCAAGAATACTTCGTGCCGGGTAAAATGCTCGTGAAAAATTGCGGGAACAATCGAAAAACGCTTTTACCTCGGAAGCAAGTGCTCAAATAAAAATCAAATTTTTATTTGACAAACGAGACTGAAAAAATTGATAGCGATGCAATTTTTCGTTACCCTCATTTATTTATTTTAACAAGGGTGGAAATCTTACACGAATCACTGTGATTCGCACATGAATAATTGTCCACATGACGGTTGAATAATTCTTTTCTTCTTGACATTACGTACGATTTCTTTTTTTTTCCCACTATTAAAAAAAAAATGTTGAGACCCTTTTTCGTAATTTCATCTCGAGTTTTTGTTGATCGTCATTTCGTTTGAATTACGCGCGATTCTGGTTACAACAAAAACTGAAACGGAGCGAGAGAAAGAAAAAAAGGCGTCGAAAAAACTTTCAATACTCTTCACCAGCTTCGCCCTCGCCTTCGACCGAGTCCAGTCCGACTTCTTCATAGTCTTTTTCCAGAGCAGCTAAATCCTCACGTGCTTCGGAAAATTCGCCCTCTTCCATCCCTTCGCCAACGTACCAATGTACGAAAGCTCGTTTCGAGTACATTACGTCAAATTTGTGATTCAATCGCGCCCAAGCTTCGGCGATGGCCGTTGTGTTCGCAAGCATGCATATCGCACGTTGCACTTTTGCCAAATCTCCTCCTGGCACGACGGTGGGAGGCTGATAATTTATGCCAACCTAGAATGAAAAAGCAATGGAAAGAAAATTGTCGATTGAATTTTTCGGAAAAAACGGAATAACGATTTATCGGGAACGCTTCACCGTGATGCAATTCTCGGAGAACAAGAAAAATGGATAAAAATTGAAAGAAAAATGTTTTTCTGACTTTTTTATTTTCAAAAATTGCAAACGAAGATAATTGCGTGTGGATGGTGGAATGTCGCAAATATTGTTAAAATGATTTTTTACATTACAGCTGTAATGCCTTCATTCGCAATATGGAGGAAAATCATTTCCGGTGGGAACGAAGAAAGAACGGATCGTATGAATTTTAGTCGGTTTGATAGCAGAGAAGTTTGAAAAAAAATATACAATTTGTTTCGTTATAGGTCGTGCATCCGGCAACTGCGGATTCTGGATGATATTCGGAACGAAGCTGCTTTATTCTTTCAATGTGTGGAAGAACCGAAGTGTGAGATTGCGCGGCAAGAATAATTATCTCTGTGATTGGAAGTCAGGCGTGACCAAGTCCCGAGTGTTCGAGCTAAGATTGATTTCGAGGGAGAAATTGATCGAAGGAGCAAAGCGATGGAACCTCTTTGCAGCGTCTCGGAGTATCACGAATGAGAGCGTGAGTTTCCACTAAATATATCTCTTGCAGAGGGCGAACAGCCGGAATTTAATTGGGAATAATTTAGCGAGAATTCGTCGACGTGAAAGAAATTAAAGATTTTTATAATCAAATTCGTCTCAACCGTATGCAGATTTCTCTACATAAGGCCAAATCAAAACGACTGATTCGTAAATTAAAGAATAATCAGGAAATTTATGTACATGAGAGCGTGAGTTTCCACTTAATATATCTCAGTACTATCAAACTCAATCGACGCAAATGACAATTTATATACAACGTAGCATTCTGAATTATTTTCAATGAAAACTTGCAGAGGGCGAACAGTCGCAATTTAATTGGGAATAATTTAGCGAGAATTCGTCGACGTAAAGGAAATTAAAAATTTTTATAATCAAATTCATCTCAACCGTATGCAGATTTCTCTAGATAAGGACAAATGGAAACGACTGATTCGTAAATAAAAGAATAATCAGAAAATTTATGTACATGAGAGCGTGAGTTTTCCCTTAATATAACTCAGTACTATCAAACTCAACCGACGCAAATGATAACATGTATAGAACGCAGCATTCTGAATTATTTTCAATGAAAAGTTGCAGAGATCGAACAGCCCGGATTGAATTGGGAATAAATTAGCGAGAATTCGTCGACGTAAAGGAAATTAAAAATTTTTATAATCAAATTCATCTCAACCGTATGCAGATTTCTCTAGATAAGGACAAATCAAAACGACTAATTCGTAGATTAAAGAATAATCAATAAATGTATGTACAATTCATGATGAAGTGATTTAAAAAATGTAATTACCATGAGTTTGGGAAGTAGAAGATACCGAAAAAAAAACAATGTGCAACGACCCGTATAAAGAACATCGATGCTGTGCGGCAAACCTTTGAACTTGAACATTTTTAAATGCCAAAAATTGAATTTCAGAAAGAAACAAGGACGTACTTTGAATCCAGTTGGACACCAATCGACGAATTGTATGGTTCGCTTTGTCTTGATGGTAGCGATGGATGCGTTGACGTCTTTGGGAACGACGTCGCCTCTGTAGAGCATGCAGCACGCCATGTACTTCCCGTGACGGGGATCACATTTGACCATTTGATTGGCCGGTTCGAAGCAGGAATTGGTCAATTCGGCAACGGTCAACTGTTCGTGATAAGCCTTCTCAGCGGAAATAACAGGAGCGTAAGTAGCGAGTGGAAAATGGATGCGCGGATAAGGCACGAGATTCGTTTGAAATTCCGTGAGGTCAACGTTCAGAGCGCCGTCGAATCTCAACGACGCGGTTATCGACGAGACTATTTGCCCGATAAGTCTGTTGAGATTCGTATACGTTGGTCGTTCTATGTCCAAATTACGACGGCAAATATCGTAAATCGCCTCGTTGTCAACCATGAAAGCGGCATCCGAATGTTCGAGCGTCGTATGAGTCGTCAATAACGAATTGTACGGCTCGACGATCGCGGTACATATTTGCGGCGATGGATAAATGGCGAATTCGAGCTTCGATTTTTTCCCGTAATCGACCGAAAGACGCTCCATCAACAGCGATGTAAATCCCGAACCGGTACCACCGCCAAAAGCGTGAAATATCAAAAAACCTTGAAGGCCCGTGCACTGGTCGGCCAATTTGCGCAAACGATCGAGCACGAGATCGGCAATCTCTTTGCCAACGGTGTAATGGCCGCGCGCGTAATTATTCGCGGCATCCTCTTTGCCGGTTATCAACTGCTCCGGATGGAACAGTTGGCGATAAGTTCCGGTTCGAACTTCGTCTGAGGACGAGAAAAACGGCTTTCCAATCTTTTATTTTTCACATCGATACCGCGAAGTTTCCAATTAACATGTTGCGGTGAAATGAAAATTATCATCACAGACGGAAAGACGAAACGATCAATAACGAGATTATATAATGATAAGTTTATGATTTTAAAAAGTGCCAATAGAGCGCACTGAATGATTTTTTTTTCAATTTCATGTTTGTTACGTTGCTTTTTGAAATTTTTTT
This sequence comes from Heteropelma amictum, assembly GCA_959613375.1. Taxonomy (NCBI): domain Eukaryota; kingdom Metazoa; phylum Arthropoda; class Insecta; order Hymenoptera; family Ichneumonidae; genus Heteropelma; species Heteropelma amictum. The sequence continues at coordinate 13,708,205 of OY390723.1, forward strand.
TTTTCGACGCGAACGTACCCACTACCGTTGGCTCCAGATCCATAAAGACAGCTCTCGGCACGTGTTTGCCAGCACCAGTTTCGCTGAAAAACGTATTAAAACTGTCGTCCCCGCCACCGACCGTCTTGTCTGATGGCATTTGGCCATCGGGCTGTATCCCATGCTCGAGACAGTACAATTCCCAGCAGGCGTTGCCGATCTGCACTCCACCCTGGCCAACGTGCACCGAAAGACACTCGCGCTGCGAGGAATCGTCAAATATCGTGAATTTTTTTTTCAAGTTTCTCCTTGATCGAATGATTCGATTAATGCACGTGAATTTATATCTTCTAATTTGGAGCAATAATTAAACCTTCCCCCGACTTACCATCTTAATTGAATCTGCTGGTAAAACTTTTAATCGTGATTGGAAATCGTGAAAATATCGATGATTACGTGCGTTATGCTCGTGTGTGATTGACGACGGAAATAAACGAAGCTTGTTGACAGTGACAAGTGAGGACGAAAATGCAATAATATTCAAGGAAGAGTCGACGAACTCGGACTAGTTTTCGTCTATTCTTTTTTATCTTTACTAGGGATTAGAGACGCGCGCTCACGCGCGCGACCGGCTGCATTTTCGCGCTGCAGCGCTCCATCTTGAATTAAGTATATACCCCTACAGAACACATTATAATTCGGCATAAGTAGCAAATGGTGAAAAGCAAGAAACTTTAGATTCAAAAATGAAGTACAAACAATAATAATTAATAAATCATGAATAATCTTCATAAAACGCATTGCCCAAAAGACTTAAAATTTTGTTTCAATACGCCAACTTTGTATCACAAATATGGAATTGAATAAACAATTGCAATTTTACATAAAAAAATGTTTTACATAAAAAATTTACTTTGAAGGAAAACGCTTCTCGCGAGATCGTCCGGTCGGAGAGTAATTTCTTGTACATTTTATAAAAAAACTAAACAAAAATTTCCGAAAACCGGACATGAAGCATCTTGTTTAGAGTTGTTTCCTCTATGCGTGGTTAAATTTTGATGGAGTTGTCGATCGTTCTTTTCATCTGCCACTACTTTGAAGGAAAATAATGATCGAAAAGAAAAACACGGTTGAAGCCACGGTTCGGAAGAACCTTTGCGTTGACGCCTGCGAGGCTGTCTTTCCGCTCTACAGCAATGTCGGGCGGGAAAACAGTCTCGCAGGCGCAGACTACCGCTCGACGCTGGCCCAGAGAGGCTATCTTTCCGCTCTACAGCAATGTCGGGTGGGTAAACAGTCTCGCAGGCGCAGTGTTACCGCTCGACGCTAGCCCGGAGAGGCTATCTTTCCGCTCTACAGCAATGTCGAGCGGCTAAACAGTCTCGCAGGCGCAGTGTTACCGCTCGACGCTGGCTCGGAGTGGCTATCTTTTCTCTATGCGTGGTTCAATTTTGATGGAGTTGTCGATCGTTCTTTTCATCTGCCATGTAAATTCTATAAAAAAACTCAAAATAATTTTCCGAAAACCGGAAATGAAGCAATTTGCTCAGAGTCGCTTCCTCTGCGCGTGGTTAAATTTTCATCGAGTTGTCGATCGTTCCTCTCGTTCGCGTATCTCACGCTGGACCGGAAGCTGCGCCACGAAAATTCTGAAACTAATTTTCCGAAAACCGGAATAGATGCAAATTGCTCAGAGTCGCTTCCTCTGCGCGTGGTTAAATTTGCATCGAGTTGTCGATCGTTCCTCTCGTTCGCCTATCTCACGCTGGACCGGAAGCTGCGCCACGAAAATTCTGAAACTAATTTTCCGAAAACCGGAATAGATGCAAATTGCTCAGAGTCGCTTCCTCTGCGCGTGGTTAAATTTTCATCGAGTTGTCGATCGTTCCTCTCGTTCGCCTATCTCACGCTGGACCGGAAGCTGCGCCACGAAAATTCTGAAACTAATTTTCCGAAAACCGGAATAGATGCAAATTGCTCAGAGTCGCTTCCTCTGCGCGTGGTCAAATTTTCATCGAGTTGTCGATCGTTCCTCTCGTTCGCCTATCGCACGCTGGACCGGAAGCTGCGCCACGAAAATTCTGAAACTAATTTTCCGAAAACCGGAATAGATGCAAATTGCTCAGAGTCGCTTCCTCTGCGCGTGGTCAAATTTTCATCGAGTTGTCGATCGTTCCTCTCGTTCGCCTATTTCACGCTGGACCGGAAGCTGCGCCACGAAAATTCTGAAACTAATTTTCCGAAAACCGGAATAGATGCAAATTGCTCAGAGTCGCTTCCTCTGCGCGTGGCTAAATTTTCATCGAGTTGTCGATCGTTCCTCTCGTTCGCCTATCTCACGCTGGACCGGCAGCTGCGCCACGAAAATTCTGAAACTAATTTTCCGAAAACCGGAATAGATGCAAATTGCTCAGAGTCGCTTCCTCTGCGCGTGGTTAAATTTTCATCGAGTTGTCGATCGTCGTTTGCCTCGTACGGCGTACGAACGCTGTACCGGAAGTTGCCTCTGAAACGCGTGAAACTTAAAAACCGAAAACCGGATATGGAGCAGACTGCTCAGAGTCGCTTCCTCTGTGCGTGGTTAAATTTTCATCGAGTTGTCGATCGTCGTTTGCCTCGTACGGCGTACGAACGCTATACCGGAAGTTGCCTCTGAAACGCGTGAAACTTAAAAACCGAAAACCGGATATGGAGCAAACTGCTCAGAGTCGCTTCCTCTGTGCGTGGTTAAATTTTCATCGAGTTGTCGATCGTCGTTTGCCTCATAAGGCGTACGAACGCTGTACCGGAAGTTGCCTCTGAAACGCGTGAAACTTAAAAACCGAAAACCGGATATGAAGCAAACTGCTCAGAGTCGCTTCCTCTGTGCGTGGTTAAATTTTCATCGAGTTGTCGATCGTCGTTTGCCTCGTACGGCGTACGAACGCTGTACCGGAAGTTGCCTCTGAAACGCGTGAAACTTAAAAACCGAAAACCGGATATGGAGCAAACTGCTCAGAGTCGCTTCCTCTGAGCGTGGTTAAATTTTCATCGAGTTCTCGATCGTCGTTTGCCTCGTACGGCGTACGAACGCTGTACCGGAAGTTGCCTCTGAAACGCGTGAAACTTAAAAACCGAAAACCGGATATGGAGCAGACTGCTCAGAGTCGCTTCCTCTAAGCGTGGTTAAATTTTCATCGAGTTGTCGACCGTCGTTTGCCTCGTACGCCGTACGAACACTGGACCGGAAGTAGCCTCTGAAACGTCTGGAACTAAATTTCCGAAAACCGGAAACGAAGCAACTTGCTCAGCTTCGCTTCCTCCGCGCGTGGTTAAATTTTCATTGAGTTGTCGATCGTCGTTTGTCTCGTACGCCGTACGAACGCTGGACCGGAAGTTGCCTCTGAAAAATCCGAAACTAAATTTTCGAAAACCGGAGATGAAGCAACTCGCTCAGAGTTGCTTCCTCCGCGCGTGGTTAAATTTTCATTGAGTTGTCGATCGTCGTTCCTCTCATACGCCGAACGAATGCTGGACCGGAAGTTGCCTCTGAAAAATCTGAAACTAAATTTCCGAAAACCGGAAATGAAGCGACTTGCTCAGAGTCGCTTCCTCCGCGCGTGGTTAAATTTTTATGGAGTTGTCGATCGTTCCTCTCATCCGCCGATGGAACGCTGGACCGGAAGCTGTGCTGAAAAATCTGAAAGTAAATATCCCAAAACCGGGAATGAAGCAACTTGTTTAGAGTCGCTTCCTCTGCGCGTGGTTAAATTTTGATGGAGTTGTCGATCGTTCCTCTCATCCGCCGATCGAACGCTGGACCGGAAGCTATGCTGAAAAATCTGAAACTAAATATCCGAAAACCGGAAATGAAGCAACTTGCTTAGAGTCGCTTCCTCTGCGCGTGGTTAAATTTTGATGGAGTTGTCGATCATTCCTCTCATCCGCCGATCGAACGCTGGACCAGAATCTGTGGCAAAAATCTAAAACACAATTTCCGAAAACCGGAAATGAAGCAACTTGCTTAGAGTCGTTTCCTCTGCGCGTGGTTAAATTTTGATGGAGTTGTCGATCGTTCTTTTCATCTGCCACTACTTTCGAGTACTACAGCGTCGAGCGGTAGTACTGCGCCTGCGAGAGTGTTTACCCACCCGACATTGCTGTAGAGCGGAAAGATAGCCTCTCCGGGCCAGCGTCGAGCGGTAGTACTGCGCCTGCGAGACTGCTTACCCGCCCGACATTGCTGTAGAGCGGAAAGATAGCCTCTCCGGGCCAGCGTCGAGCGGTAGTACTGCGCCTGCGAGACTGTTTACCCGCCCGACATTGCTGTAGAACAAAAATTTCCGGAAACCGGGCATGAAGCATCTTGTTTAGAGTTGTTTCCTCTATGCGTGGTTCAATTTTGATGGGGTTGTGGATCGTTCTTTTCATCTGCCACTACTTTGAAGGAAAACGCTTCTCGGGAGATCGTCTGATCGAGGAATCATTTCTTGTAAATTTTATAAAACATTAATGTGCAAGGGAGAAAGAAAGGAGAAAAATTTTCGCTTGAAAAAATGTGCAAGAGAAGCTAGTTTAGTTTATTCACTCTCCCTCTCCCGGACTATCTCTCATTTTCTCTCAGTACAATATAAATTCAATTGTGAAATATAGCACTCTTGCTTACTCGATATGGATGATTTCTTTTTCACAGAATGAATTATCGTAGAACTATAACCTTTGGTAACCGCGATTAATGTCACAACTCGACAACTGTCAAAAACAGCATAAAAAACCGCGCGAATACAGTCTCGCATGAATTCCGCGACTACGCTGATCACCGACCAATCACGAAACGAATAAAACGACAACAAATCATGCGATATTTCGATATTTCGATAATTTCGATCTATATCTCCTCATCATCTTTTTATTAGAAGGAATTAGAAGGATATTAGAAGGACAGTTCGATCATGCTCATTGAAGAAATTCACTTCCTTGTGAAATTTCTGTAAATCAGCTTCTTACGTTTTTATCAAGCTTAGAAATATCATAACGAAGAATTTTCAGCATTTATTTACCGTGCTGAATTTTCAAAAATTTTACCCTCCTGTGAAATATTGAGAAAGAAAAAGACTTATTTCCATCGAGGAATTAATGCTTGGCTTTATTTTCTAAAATCTAGATTGCGCTGGGAAAATCGTTTTTCTCAGCCCGCACAGTCTTTAGTCTCTTGATTTTTCATTTCTTATCAGACGAATTCTTATGTACACTTGAAACACGAGACTTTGTCGGAACTTTGCAGGGCTTTCGCTTCTGATGAGCACTCGAGGCACTCGTCTCCGCCTCTTGCATCGTTGGTCTACAGACTCTGTAGTTGCAGGGCTTTCTCGCGTATTCAAAACTCTCCGATCTTGGAGCCGTTAAAGCCGGATGAAAGAGGAGATCCTCGATCTGTTATTTAAAATAAACTGTTTTCACACAAACGACTTTAGGAATATATTAGAATTATCGCAATTTGCTGTTTTCGTTAATTCTGTTCCGCGATAGCAAATAAAATGAGTTATTACACTTAGTTCATTCGTTTGCAAGTGGAAACACTGATTTTTTTTTACGTCGCAACGAAAAAAATACTGTTGGCATGATTTTTTTTCCCAGATACTGAGACATGGTTGAATAATAATGAAATGAATGGGAAACGAATAGATAATGACATATTTTGAGGTACCTTCGTTTTTGGGCCATAATTCTGGTTCAGACCGGAAAGACGCCACACGTGTGCACACTAAAAAAGTACAAGAGTAGTTCATGTAGTTGCATTCTTTGAATTCTTTTCCACGAGATGAAATGAAAAATGCCAACCACCGGCTCCACTTCCGGCTTTACTTTGCTCGAAGCTTTCTGACAAACTGTCGTTTCATCTTTTTCTCTTAGGGATTCTCGTTTTGTTGGAACCAGCGTGACGAGAGAGGGGTGCACATTGTTTAAGCCTGTGACCTCGTTTTTTGAGGAATTTAAACTTCCTGATTTTTCCAAACTTCTAACATCGTCAGCAGAACTGGATTTCTCGTGCATCGATTTCGATGTCACTGATCTATTTTCTGCAGACATTACAGGAGGCGTTAAAGGCATTTGTAGTTTATTCATGTCGCGCGAATTTCGATTAACGTTTTCTTCGGTTTCGTTTAACCGTTTTGTTTTTGGGTTTTTTTCTGCTTCGAACGTTGTACCATCATTGACAAATTTTAATCCGGACCCTTTTTCAGACCGTTCAATTTCTGTGTTATCCTTGTCAGTATCGTCAATTTCACTTTCCACTGATGATTCATCACCGGTCATCGACTTTGTCATTATCGTGTCGTTTGAGAAAATTCCGCGGAATGAATTTTCCGATTTTTCTCTGGTCGTGAATTCCGAAGTTTCAGCGTTACGTTCAGCAGAAACTTTGGGTATTCTTTCGTCTTGCTCTTCGAGCGAAATAACAGTTTCTTTCAAAGTTACTGTCGATCTCGACTGAAAATCGGTATCAAGTTTCATTTTTGAATCCTCGATCAGTTTTCTGTCTCGTTGATGCTGCAAGTGAGATTTCATCGAAGATTTCGCATCTTCCGCGGTATTCGAGGCTGAAATTTCATTCGCTGGCTCGTCATTATTTTCTGATTTTTCTTTACCAATCTCCTTTGACAAAGCTTTATCGATTAAATTTCCTGAACTTTCATGCTTCAACGATTCCATGTTTTTATCCACCATCGATGATTTTTCAACAGCCCCTTCTTCTCGATACTCATTCGAGGGATAGTTCTGCTGTTTTTTTACATTCATATTACCGATATCGGAGGTTGGATCAGAATTGGATTGTTTTTCCATTCGTCTCGTTCCCATCGATGTTTCATCGTGATATCCCTTCGTTACTTCTTCCGACAAACCATTCGTTTCCAGCCTACGAGCATCTGTCGTTTCCGCTTTTATTGCACTCGTGACTTTCTCTCTGGGAACAGACTCGCTCACGTAATCTACAATCAAATACGTAATTCTCAATGGATACGTGCAAACATACGATAATATATGGAGAAAGGGTGGGCAACGTGGAATTTTTTTCCTTAAATTCCTTTAAATTCGATTTTCTTAGTTCGATGATTGGAAAATAAATCATATAGTTATTAAATTATACAGTAATAAATTATATTACATAGCACAAATTATTATTATATAGTAACAGCAATAATAAAAGCAACATTTTTTATTTTGTTGTTGTTTTTGCTGCATAAAATTTATGTCATCTCTTTTACCGAACATTTCGGTCGGCTCTTGTTTCTGACTTCCGTCAACGTATTTTTCTAAAAGTTTATCTTTCTTCCTTTCCTTCGCCAGATAGTTTTGTCCCTTGTACTTTTTTCCTCCGATTTTTTCCAAAGTTTGTTCGTCTATCTCGTATCGTGGCAGCCCGATATCAGTTTCAGCCTCATTTCCGTTGAATGTTTCCGTGGCATCATTTACATTCGTGATATCCACAACTTTTCTCTCGGGACGTTTCTCATCAAATTTTCCTTCGCTGCTATTCATCCGAAATTTTCTCGAGTCTTTTCGTTCTTCCTCTTTGCCGCTCGGCAAAATTATTTGTTCTCGAAAGCCTTCGCGTTCTTCGTCCAAAATAATTGCCTCCTCCAAGTTTTCCGAGCTGTCGTTTATTCTCGGTTTTCTCCGTTGTGCTTTTCCCGAAGGATGCCGAATTCTCTCACGCAGCTCATCTTTCTCGGACGATTGTGTCAACGACACGTTGCGCAAGGAATTTTCTAAAAATAATTCGCGACTGCGGTTCGAAGATGAGTTTGTATCCGCATCGATTTTTTTTGTAACATTTTGCACGTTGTTCGCTCCATTCGTAACAGAGGGCTTCTCCAGCCTCCCCAGGATAACCGACTTGGTACTTTTCAGCGTGCGGTCAATCGATAAATCTCTACTCGGTTCTAAAAATACTTGCTCCAAATCGCGATTTTCGTCAGTTTCCTCTATCGTCCCTTCGCTGAGTGTATTTTCAAAATGTTCGGATTCTTCGGCTTTGAAGCGCGCGAAACCGGAAATGCAGCGACAGGGTTCACCGTTTATCGTCAGTTGTCCGCACACGCACATTTCTGATCTGATATTTCGAATTTTCATAGGAAAAATTAGTCCATAATGATAAAATCGAAGTAGATATGACAAATATTTGCCGCGACAACGAATAGTTCTTACGAGGGGAAAATCCCGTTCGCGTAATCGTCGGAGTCGTCTTTACTTCGGACACCCATAAAAGCGTAATCTTTCGTGAAAGTTGTGAGTCTTGAATGCCAAACATATTATGTAGAAATGAAAAATTTTGTTGGGAAATGAAAAAAGATGAAAAATATTTGACACCTTTTCCACCAGTGATCGGGTGAGTCCTGAGACATTGGAAGATTGTAAGGTAGTTCGGGTGGATTTTCGGACCAATTCTCGTTCAAATCAGGACGATATCCTGTGGGTTCTGTCCAATTTCTTCGGCACTTTTCAATAATCCATTTAACTTCGGCCTGTGACGGTACTCGCAAGACCTTCGATATATATTCGAAAAATAACGAAAATTAAAAAGAGCCTGTTTCGCAATTTTTTCCCGCAATGTAGATAGCTTTATTGTGAAAAATCATGTAACTTTTCACTTTTTTTTCCGCAATGCACATTTATTTTAATTCGATAAAATTGGTGCAAGAAGTTTTTTTCATGATCTAACGTATTTTTACAAGAACCTTATTTGAACCATCGAGGGATGTGATACGCTGAGTTCTGGAATCGAAAATACCATCCCCTGTATCATAGCAACCAGCAGGAAGAATTGTAGTGGGTTGTCTCGCAGTTTTGAGTGCGCGTCCACCCGGACGTAGGCCTTTCCTCAAGCACTCGTGAAACCTTCGAGAAATTCATTACGTAAGTTTTTATTCCGATAATATACCAATTACGTTGAAGAGTTTGAGATTTCGGGAAAACAGCGAAGAGATGAGTTTAAAACTGCAACTTTGGTAGTAAACTTGAGGAAATAGAAGAAAAACACGTTACGTCGACATGCGGTAGATTATTCAAGATTAAATTTCGGAGTGATCCAAAAGTTTGGTTTTAAATTCTAGTAGGTTAAGACGGTATTATGTTGGGAGTCACGTAAGATCGCCTATAAAAGTAAAACGTCTAAAGATTTCATACTACAATTTATTAGACATTTTATTAACGCTTATCATACTGATTGGTACAAAATGCATTGCATTTCTGTAATTCCATTGCACAACGTTCCCCTGTAAGGCAAATTAGTGCACCTTTTAAGCAGATTCGGGAAAATAAATTTTGGAGGGAATAAAGCTTTGATGATATCAATCGAGTTATTGGAATTGAGTTTTTTTTATTTGTTACTTAAATGTATTTACCAACAGAAAATTGAGAGGTTGATAATTTTAGTAGTTACGAAAGGTACGTTCAGCATTCTGAATTTTTACAAATTTCTAATCCCTTCATTAAATAAATTCGGATGTCGTTTGGTTGTCGTTGCGAGTTTAAGCGATGATAGCGGAAAAGAAAATTGTCGCAATCGCGCAATGAGAGGGTCGATATTTTTCACAATGGAAATTAATTGTGACGAGTGCGAGATTAATCGTCCAGCGTCGTTTTCTAACCCGAGAACGTTCGGTGGAAAAAAGGGGTTGTGCTTTTCGTCGTATCTTTCGTGTCATCGTAAGTTTTTAAATTCGTGTTGTTTATAAATTATAATTTCGCAACGAAACGAGGAGGGGGACTTTGGAGCGGTTGAATAACATCGAGCGCGTGAAAATTTCTTTACCGGGAGACCCATTAAAAACTGAGAACACGCGAGAGGACAAAATGTTGTGCACTCGGTAGCTCGTGTGAGTTACTCGCTCAAATATGGGGCATTTCAGATCAATTTACCGGAAGGATTCACCCTCGCGTCTTCCAAGTACGATTCCTAGCCAGGAAACGTTCTGTCCTGCTCGTATGACATTTCTGACATGTTTGTTTAAATTTTCAGCCCGTCCTCAGAGCCTCGGATGTTTGGATTTTTCAAAATTCCGATGCAAATTACCCAAACGCCACACCGACAACCAGGGCGTTTCCGGTATTAAAATCTTATTTCCTAGTGCTTGAGAATATAAAATAATAATAAATACGCAATATTGAAAATATTGTTCAATAACAAACTGATATTTTTCGAAATTACATTGTAAAAAAAAGATTTTTGGCGATCGGAGGTTCGTGAAAATGTGAAAAATCATTGAGACGTTGTTTGATGCAGAAAGGACACACTCGCCGGTTGAAAAGAAATCGGACAAGGTGACGAGTTGGATGATTGTCGAGTTCACCTGGAATGGCCGATATATGCAATTTTCGTTACAGTGTTCTCGACGGTTTTGAGGTGAGAACTTTGCGGTTCCTCGTTGTAATCCTAATTGCAACGCTGTATTGTCTCTGGGTAACGATGCACCGGCGGGCCATGGCAAGACATTCGTTCCATCAACACCCCGCGGTAAATTTATTTCACGACAACAATATATCGCCAGAAAGCAGATGAAAGATATGTGGGAAAGAAAGATATTGCGTGTGGAAAATAAAAGATTCGTTCGAAACCTATCGAAATATCGGTTGCTACCTTTCTTTTTTTCAAACCCAAGCAGGCAATCGAGTCGTGAGCAAGTTCCTCGTAATTACCGAACTTTTCGTTCGTCAGCATTTTCACAATATTCCTAGCCATCGAGATTCCCTCTTCCGTGCAATAATCTCAGTCATTAATTTCGAGAGTCGTTAAAAATAAAAAGCAAAATTGTTTCACGCGGATCGGAGGCTGTTTTGTCATTACAAAAAAAATATCGAGAGGAATTTTTCACATTTTCAGAAACACCTGCTGATTAATCCGTGTTGTATTTACGTTGGATTAATACGATACGCCACAGCGTATGGTTGTTACGTAAGAAGGATACAGGATCGAGGCAGTCACGTCGAGAAAACTTTCACGAGAATCACAGAGAAATTGCGAGGATGATTTTTTTTCTGTCATCTTCTATATGTTGCATATTGAAGATGACAAAGAGGTACGTTAATGTGCAAGATATATTTGTCGTTCATGGATATTTTAATAAGTTTATGCAAAAGAATCCCCATCGTGAGACTTTCGATCTCTGCCTGCTTGTCTCGATCAATTAGATACTCGTGTTTGTTTCACTCTGCAGGCGGAAGGCTTTTGCATCGCGTGAAATATCCGTTCGTGTGAAAATGCGAAAGGAGCGTTCATGAAGAGTACAGGGTAGACGATCGACGTCTGCCAAAAATTCTGTGCAAAAGTTGCCGCAAATTCGTTATGCTCCTTGCGGAAGTATCATTTTTTTGGCCTTTTCGTTACGATTTTTATCATTGAATTCGATAATCAAATGTGGTGTTGGAAAGAAATTATAAAAACTCACCGTCGATCTGGAAATTTGCAATAACTCCAGTCTTTGGTGTCGAGAACAAAGCCATCTTCTGGAGTGTATCTATGTTCTTTGAGCTCACCATGAAGATGCACGACGTCGAGACGTTGATTTTTGGACCAGTAGAGAGAACCCTGACCGTGAAACAAACCATCACGAATCTCACCCTCGTAAATAGTCCCTGGTTAACGAATTTATTGTCTTTAAATAAATATTCTCGAAAGCAAAACTGTGGATGATTCTACACTGAGTGAGAAAAAAGATTTGTTGGTGCAACAGAACAGCAACATTTTTCAAAAAAACATAAAATCAAACCCGGCGCGCATGGAACTCTTTTTCGTAACCACGCACGCCAAGTTTGATTCTATTTTTTATTGGAAAATGTTACTTTTATTTTTCACGCTATTTGAAAAAAACAATCCTTTTAAAGAAAGCTACTATTTTAATTACTTGGTGTACATTTTTTACTTTTTAAGGTTTCAAATGGCATCACAAAATAATTACAATTATCATTGAATAATTTAACGTTGTACACTAATATCTATTTCAATTGCTGAATCGTGTACGATGGCTTTCTATAGCTGAATGAGTACATGTGTGTGGCATGATTTTTTTCAGCGTAACGAGGTACCCGAATGACGAGCCCACCATTGTATCGATAAACTCACTCGCAACGCGCATCCTTAATCTTTTCCCCTCTCTCGATTGACTGCACACCTATTCTACTTGGCAAGAGCTGTTGAGTAATTGTTTTTTATTCTTCTATCATATGGGTCAGATGGCAAAGCATTGCGCAATTTTAATCAGCAGGCTTGAGAACGAAAAAGGTACCTTTTTCCAGAAGAATAAAAAACGGATTATTGGATCGATTTATTTAAAAAAGAATCTTAGTTTGACGTTAATTATTTTCTTCGAAGAAGTTATTGTACGTTGTTTGTGCCGTCACGTGGGTGGAAATCTTGATTCCTAAATTCTGTCGACGGTATCCCTTGGAACTATATACTCGCCGAGGGATCGGAATACATATAAGAGGAAATAATCGAGAATGGTTTATCAGTCCGGGACGCAGCCAGTTGTCACGTGCAAGGATCGTTTCGATGTATCGGCGAACTGCCTTGGCAACGAAAAATTGAACGTGGGCGAATTGAATGCCACAGATGGCAAGTTTTGGAAAAAAAAAACGCAGGACAATGACTCTATTTTTTATCTCGTGATTTTCAAACATCTCTCCCCTTGATTTCCTTTATCTCAATCCAGTTTGATCTGACACATTTCTATTCGAAAATATTTAATTGTATAACATCTCTGGAAGAAAACATGGTCGATTCGTAAAGATCACAAATTCATAATAGTTCAGTTCTGCAACTCATTCTCATTGTGGACTTGTGATCTTTGCGGATTGGCATGTTTTTACGCAGAAATACCATACACTTGACATGCATATTTGAGAATAGAGATATTTAAGATAAAACATGGTTGAGATGTTTATGAGAATGTGAAAATAAAGAATAGAGTGATTGCCGGGTTCCTGGTTAGCAAAAAAACTTTGCGAACCTTTCGCAGTAGTTCTTTGATGTTGCATAAAAATGTATGCAAAGGTTTAGAAGGCTTCACCACGTAGAAGCCAAGATATTTATTGATGAAATGGCAACTTTTAACACGCGCCCTTACGAGAGACTACCGAAAATTGTAATTTTCGCCAATAAATATCTCAACTTTCACGTGGTAAAACCTTCCAAAATTTATTACATAAAAAAATGTATTACACACGTACATATGACACCAAAGAATATGTATGCAAATTTTCAACAAAATCTTTAAAAAATCTTAAGATAAAACGACAGAACTACCTCAACTGTCGATATCGAGTTCTGATACCCTGTGTATATATATATTTTTAACCTATAGCGATAGGTAAGCACGCAAGTTGGGCATCGAATGGACACTGTCGATACTCGAATGCCATTTTTCGGGAATCACCAACGCTGTCAGCACGGATTTGCGGCAGCTTCCTCGTGCCCTCGTGACACAGCGGTATAATTGGTGGTAAGACGGATGCAGACGTTTAATAAGAGGGTGGAGGTAACAGAAAACGGAAATAGGAAGCAGGAAGGAAAAATACGAAAGGATATACGATGTAAATGTTTGAAAAATGTAAATAAAAAAATTGACAGATTTTTAAACGCGGCTCTCTCGGTCGATACCATATTTGTCTGTTACATTCAATTTTACGTCTCGTCTCCACTTTTGCTGTGCAATATTCTTCACAATGGAATGCTCAGAGACGTTCGTACAGCTACGAAATGATAATATCCTTGGTACCGTTTACGCACGACGAAAAAATGAAGATACGACTAGAAATATCAGGTCGCAACCTGTCGACAGGAAAGAGGACAAAAATCTGAAAGGCCCGTTTGGCGGAATGTCATTTGTTCTTGACAAAAAAAGGAACAGGCTCCAAAAAAAAGACGAAAAACCCGTTAAAATCTCAAATATATCTTACATCGAGTGTATAGACACGTGTTTCGAGGCGTTTTAAGTTATTGCGTTTTCGTCGTGTGTGCTCAAGTATGTGTGTGTGTGTGTGTGTGTGTGCGCGCGCGTGTGTGTTTGTCGAAATCCAAGCAATGCAGTCTCTCTTATAGATTTCTCGAGAGCTTGAGAGTAAGCCAGAGAATGTGAGAGAAAGAGAGAATGTGAAAATGAGGGAAAGAGAGAAGAGATCATGCTGCTGCGGTAACGGTAAGAAGGAACGTGCGAAATTGCCCACGAGGTCGTTCCGCTCGCGCCGCGGAATCCCCATCGTGTAAATTCCGCTTGCACCAGAGATCGCGGCATTAAGGCTATTGGAGAACATCGTCCTTCTCTCCTCCGCGTTCGCATAATCGCACGACCCTCTCGCTCTTTCGCCGCTTGCTTTTCTTTGACCCAAAAGAGCGCACGCAAGCTCGCGACATGATTCTTCGCAAAGTCGCGCGTGTGCGGTAAAAAAAGAATGCAAAAGAAAAAAAATAAGGAGAAAAGAAAACGGTGCGAATAAGTGATTGGTTCGAGCGCGTGTGTAGCGGTAAATACCACACGGGTGACGCATCCAAAACAGCTATCGCGCGCCATAAGGCGGTGTAGAGCGCGGAATCGCGTAATTGCCGGGTATCTCAAATTCTCATTGTAGTATCTCATAGTTTTGCTACAATTTTACCCCCGGAACATCCTTAAGAGCATGTGAAGCACGAACGCTCCGTGTACAATGAAAAATTGTAATCAACTATTATTTCGAGTGGATTCGATTCCGAAGAAGAAGCTAAAGATGCATGCTCCGCTGCCGCGCGTCCGGTCCGATATTTTTCGGTCAAATGTCAAAGCAATTTTATCTCGCGTCGGATTATAGGATAAACCACGTGTAGGGTAGGACAACACGCGTATATTTTATTATCTCCCTGTATATTTCAGTACTCCGCCAGAGTGTGAGATATCGTTTCGAAGCGCTTGATAATTTTTTTCGAATTTTTTCCCCAGACTACCCCCATCCGCATTTCGAAACTCCCGAAATTACAGTTTCGAAAAAAATACTGACGTTGAAGGAACACGGATACTCTACGGAAAAAAAGTGACCGCAAAAAAATGTCCTCGCGTCTCGAAATATTCAGCGAGCGAGCCTAACTCGTCGCGTTCGCTTTGCTTTTTTAGATTCATTTCTGCTGTTCGAAATACGTAAATGTGTGAACCAAAAAAAAGAGAACAAAGATAGTCCGTTGATGAGGTTTAGCATTCTCGTTGTCGACGGTGTTCAATTAGCGCGACCGGCGTGCATGTAACGAAAAAAATCACGAGGCTGTGGCGTGAGGTGCATTTTTCGAACAGACATATATATACGAGATGAATTGGTCGTAATGCTATCAGTGTTATTATTATTATTATTTTATGCACATGCTCACAGCGGACAGTCACAGTGTTACAGAAAGAAAAATCCTCTCACGTTGGCACGCACGTATAACACACAGCGTTTCGCCCCGTAGTTCTCTCAGCCAGCTAATTAATGACCACCGACCATTCGTATATTCATGAATGGTCGCGTTCGTGCATCTATAAATTCATTCATTAACGAATTTGACGGGGTTCGTTATACCAGTTTGATAAGATTCCGAACACGTTCGCAGGAATCTAATGCATTCGTATATCTACGTGGTATGATAATATACAAATAAAAAAAAAAAACTTTTCGATAAATTATTCAAGCGATATCGCGTCACTTCGCTGGAACAAAAAATTATGTATCTCCGCTCCATTTTTTTCACGAGACAAGACAGCAATAACGATTATAACGATGATAATTGTTATTTGTGATGTAACGATATCCTATTACATCTGAATATTTATCAGACGCTTCCTCGCGATAAGGATGTATCCCTGAAAATATTTCGAAACCTTTACGTGCAAAGTACACGAAGCTGACCATGTGGCAGGGTGTATCTTCCAACTCCGGACATTCCAAGCGCATCCCAGGTCCCCTCGTAAGAGCTTCCGGTTACAAAGTGCACCTCTGATGGCTTTGTAAGATCGCCGATGAAGCAGCTCGAATTTCCTTCGGCCGTAAAATCGTCCGTGAATTCGCTGACGACCCTCGGGTCCAAATCGGCATTTCGCGATTCCTGCATACGAAATTATTGAATTTTAGTGAAAAAGCTTCAATTAATACAAAGGCATTTGGCAGATCTTACTTTTCTGTATATATATATATAAAAAATAAATATATAAATACACGGTATTATAGCGAAGAGTATCATAGCGAAAACTGACTTTTTTCGTTGCCGATACCTCTGCTTTTTCATCCTCTGAAATTTCAGACTCATCTCCCAGAAGCTCCGTGCCAAAACGATCTGAATTTGTGATCTCTCTATTGGGCCTAGCGTAATCTTTCGTTTGACGACGTTCCATTATTGCAAGACTCGTCTTGACTTTTGACTGTACTGACGGTGAATCAGGCACGACTACGATGTTTAACCCCTTGCTTTATGCACGTCCAACCGTCAAAGTAGGTTTTATCACGCATGAATGAACATAGCATTGAATGAGAAAATTATAGAAACAAGAGAGCATGATTTTCTTCAATCGAAAGGTGTACACACTGACGATTGCGAGTTCGTAGGATCGCGCATTCACGTGTAATACTTTCAAGTTTCGATTTGTGTTGAATCTAATTGTCGTTAGCCAAACGAGACGTTTTTAGAATGTTTAATTGGATGACTGAGATTTTCGTTCTGCATCTGGATGTGATTTTGTTGTTGAAAATCAAGTAGTGATAATAATATTCGTAGGGTATACAAAATTTTTGTCTTGCGTAACGTTGGATGACACAGTGACGTAATTGAGGATCGAGAGACCTTTTTCACGGTGACGAGAAAATTCATCCAAACTTATGACGTCTTATATCGTTTGGAGATTATCTGAAGGAAATGTTTATGATTTTTTCGACTGATTTTCCGTCACGCCTACTCAAAACGCCTGCCGAAAGAGAGAGAGAGAGGGACGATCGTCTTAATGTATTTTATCGAAGAAAGTGACAGCATTCGTGTAACGCGCGTTTAAGATTTCGAACCGTAAAATGCGCGGGGATGATCTAAGAAGAAGAAAAGGTTGAGGCGCATTTGAATGATATTAAGGTCGTAGGGGTAGGGGTTATAAGAGACATCCGTTGGCCGTGAGGCGCTCAGTGCAAACGCGAGTTCTGAACTGTGAGGTACTACCATTCGCTGTCGCATTTCGTTACCGGTTCTGAACCTCTGACGCTTAACAATCTTTTTTTTGACACAAAAATTCAATAGACATTAAATATGAATACGATAAGTTGAAGAAAACGCTATTTTGCAGTTAAAAAACGAGAAAAATTCCCGTACATCGTACATTGTGCTGTGATTTTTCGCCTGTTTTCATCAGTGGGACGGAACGTGACCGCGAGAGGTAGGTTTGATTTTTTCGAAAATTTCGAATGACCTGGAACCTGATTGTACCCTTGGATCCGGTAAATTTTTAATTATTCCCACGTCAGGAATAGTCAAAGTCTTGATGACGTTGTTAGTCTCGTGTTAATGAAAAATTCGTTTTGGTTCATCAATTTAATATATTTTCTTTTTCCTTCTTGTGTTTTTTTTTAATTTGCGTACTTTGTCCCTCCTTTTTGAAAAATATATCTTTGCGTGCCGCACCGGGCATGCTTATACATATTATGATTGGTGCACAAATGACAAGTCTATCCTCGTATTTCAATCTGTCTGAGAAATGCTTGATTAAAAGAAATCGATAACGAGCTGAATCGCAAAGACAGAAAGAACGGACGTGTTACAGGGTGAAACGTGGAAGGGAGGAGGCGACGACGTCAATGAAATAAATTTAAAAATGCGGAATACTTCGATACATGTAATTCTAAAACTGTAATGCGCAGGCGGTTGACTGCAGTTTAAAAACTACAAAAAGACACTAGTGTGTCATATTTGTTTCTATCAAATACACTCCTGCCTTTTTTTTCATTTCGAAATATTATTTCTGCCGAAGTTTTGTGTGTTTATGAAGAAACGTATTTTCTTCATTTTGAATGAAAAGATAAATTTGACAATGTTCTTTTTTGTACTGAAATAATTTAGACACGAAATTCGATGCCCTATATTTAATTATATTTTTCTCTATCCTATTTTAAATCATTTTATCAGCAAAAATGGTATTCAACGCATTATTAGAAAAAAACTTAATTTTTCCATGTCTGAATAAAAGAGGACTCTCATTAACGGTGAAATTTTGGAAAAAAATCATGCAAATATCAATGAAGGATCTTAAGGCCATGTCCTTAGAAATTTAGAAAAATTCTCAGGCGAAATCTGTAAATCGGATCGATTTAAAATTTCTCGTGAGTATTTAGTAACATAGCACCGGAGGGACTGACGATTTTGAAATTTCGAAATTTTGGCATTTTTTTACTCTACAACAAATTTTTTTTGCGATATTCCGAAATTTCGAAATCTTCAGTCCCTCCGTGCTCGGATTGATAGTTTTTGCGGGAGAGTGTTTTTCGGTTTCCCAGTTTTGGGGGTATAACGCATTAGCTTATGGCAGTCAACTATAATCAGACGAATTTTTAGTACAAATATTTCGAAATTTGTCGTCGTATTTTTTCCCTATTATCTTGCAAATATATTTGACAGTAAATATAGCGAGGGTACTCGAACCATTCGCTTGGTGCAGGGCTGCCTCACGTACATTCACACACGTCTCTTGCACATGAATTTGGAGATGAACTCCTGCAGCACTCGTGGTGCGGGGCCACAATAAGGACACGCTTTATTTTTGGCTCCGAAAACTTCCGTTACTATTCCACATCCCCTTTGAAACATATTGAATTTTCGCAGATTGAAAAAAGCTCGCGAGTGCCTATGAATTCTCGGAAAAAAAAAATACATTTAACCACCTATATCAAAAGCTATAAATGCACATACTCTATTGCATTCGTAAACGGTACTCTGTAACAAACATGTGTAACCGCGCGATGGAAAAAAAGGCTTTTTTTTTCGTTGTTAACAGTCCGAACTCGTTTGTGGTATCGCAAAAGTTTTAGAGTTTTTTGACGCGTGGGTGAATGCGTATGCGTTATACTTACAGTCATGAATGCCTTCGCGATTGAGAATCCACCGTGCGCGCAGTCGACTGGTTGCACAAACATCGTAAAAGCAATCGTCGATCGGTCGGACATCGTGCATGTATTGCGAGAAAAAGTACGTCAAATGTAGAGAAAGAGGGAGAGACGAAGTGAGAGACTCTCAATTGTGCATTCGAAACAATACCACAAGTCTGCTCAATTGTGTGAAAACCGTTCGCGAAGAGAGTAGGCCGCGGTAACATATGGCCGGCAAAAAATCCGAGCACTAAAATCGATGAAGACCATCATGGATTAAAATTGTTTCTTAGATGATACCGGACGACAAACTGGAGCTCTAATTTATGGCATATATGCAGACCGATATGATTCAGTCAAAAGTCTTGTATCGAGGCATAATTATATTTTTCAATAAACGTATAAAGACGTTGGAAATTATTTTAAAAAAGCTAAAAAGATGTTTCGACTGATCGATTTATGTAATCGACGCGGTTTAACGTTCGTTGGAATGAAAACGATCAAGCCCTCCCTCCCTCCAGGATATTTCTCCGCGGAAAAAATATATTTGAAGATGGTTTACATTTTTTCCAAGTAGCCGAAAAAATCAAACTTCGATACAGAATTTATTCTGCGACAGTATAATTATACTGTCGCAGGAGACGGATCGCACGGTTATACCCGAAAATTTCTTCAGATTTATTGAATTGCACGTCTTACAAACGAATATGCATCTTTTAGTGAGTCACTTCCGAACTTCCGCGTACGTCGAATTTATGACATAAAAGAGAACAAGCTTTTTTTTGTGAGCTCACGTTTTTCTTTACGTACAAAACGTTCGTTAGAATAAAGGCGATCAATCCCTCCCCCCCTCCAGGATATTACTCCACGGAAAAAATATATTTGAAGATGGTTTACATTTTTTCCAAGTAGACGAGAAAATCAAACTTCGATATAGAATTTATTCTGCGACAGTATAATTACACTCTCGAAGGAGACGGATCGCACGGTTCTACCCGAAAATGTCTTCAGATTTATTGAATTGCACGTCTTACAAACGAATATGCATATTTTTGTGAGTCACTTCCGAACTTCCGCGTACGTCGAATTTATGACATAAAAGAGAACAAGCTTTTTTTTGTGAGCTCACGTTTTTCTTTACGTACAAAACGTTCGTTAGAATAAAGGCGATCAATCCCTCCCCCCCTCCAGGATATTTCTCCACGGAAAAAATATATTTGAAGATGGTTTACATTTTTTCCAAGTAGACGAGAAAATCAAACTTCGATACAGAATTTATTCTGTGACAGTATAATTATACTGTCGCAGGAGACGGATCGCACGGTTCTACCCGAAAATTTCTTCAGATTTATTGAATTGCACGTCTTACAAACGAATATGCATCTTTTTGTGAGTCACTTCCGAACTTCCGCGTACGTCGAATTTATGACATAAAAGAGAACAAGCTTTTTTTTGTGAGCTCACGTTTTTCTTTACGTACAAAACGTTCGTTAGAATAAAGGCGATCAATCCCTCCCCCCCTCCAGGATATTTCTCCACGGAAAAAATATATTTGAAGATGGTTTACATTTTTTCCAAGTAGACGAGAAAATCAAACTTCGATACAGAATTTATTCTGTGACAGTATAATTATACTGTCGCAGGAGACGGATCGCACGGTTCTACCCGAAAATTTCTTCAGATTTATTGAATTGCACGTCTTACAAACGAATATGCATCTTTTTGTGAGTCACTTCCGAACTTCCGCGTACGTCGAATTTATGACATAAAAGAGAACAAGCTTTTTTTTGTGAGCTCACGTTTTTCTTTACGTACAAAACGTTCGTTAGAATAAAGGCGATCAATCCCTCCCCCCCTCCAGGATATTTCTCCACGGAAAAAATATATTTGAAGATGGTTTACATTTTTTCCAAGTAGACGAGAAAATCAAACTTCGATACAGAATTTATTCTGTGACAGTATAATTATACTGTCGCAGGAGACGGATCGCACGGTTCTACCCGAAAATTTCTTCAGATTTATTGAATTGCACGTCTTACAAACGAATATGCATCTTTTTGTGAGTCACTTCCGAACTTCCGCGTACGTCGAATTTATGACATAAAAGAGAACAAGCTTTTTTTTGTGAGCTCACGTTTTTCTTTACGTACAAAACGTTCGTTAGAATAAAGGCGATCAATCCCTCCCCCCCTCCAGGATATTTCTCCACGGAAAAAATATATTTGAAGATGGTTTACATTTTTTCCAAGTAGACGAGAAAATCAAACTTCGATACAGAATTTATTCTGTGACAGTATAATTATACTGTCGCAGGAGACGGATCGCACGGTTCTACCCGAAAATTTCTTCAGATTTATTGAATTGCACGTCTTACAAACGAATATGCATCTTTTTGTGAGTCACTTCCGAACTTCCGCGTACGTCGAATTTATGACATAAAAGAGAACAAGCTTTTTTTTGTGAGCTCACGTTTTTCTTTACGTACAAAACGTTCGTTAGAATAAAGGCGATCAATCCCTCCCCCCCTCCAGGATATTTCTCCACGGAAAAAATATATTTGAAGATGGTTTACATTTTTTCCAAGTAGACGAGAAAATCAAACTTCGATACAGAATTTATTCTGCGACAGTATAATTATACTGTCGAAGGAGACGGATCGCACGGTTCTACCCGAAAATTTCTTCAGATTTATTGAATGCACGTCTTACAAACGAATATGCATCTTTTTGTGAGTCACTTTCGAACTTCCGCGTACGTCGAATTTATGACATAAAAGAGAACAAGCTTTTTTTGTGAGCTCACGTTTTTCTTTACGTACAAATGGGAAATGCACTTCTGCTAGTCATGCTTTTACTACATAGGTCGTGATAATAATGGCACTTACACGTGCTGAACCCAGATTATAATTGACACTGGCCTACATTTCTCAAAAGATGTCCATGTACATATTCACACACATAAATGTATGATCCAACCTGCAAGTTAACAGATGCATTGTTATTTGATAATTGTAATTCACATTTGAGAAAATACCTCAATATCCCGCATAGTTATTACAATAAATCATTTCGGTGAATTCATACGTGTGCTAAAATATCAACAAGTTCAATTCTGTAATTTAATGAAGTTTGCTCTCCGCGAGCATTGAATTCAGCGATATGAAAGCTTCCACTTCGTATGCGATAATTATGAAAGCCAACAGGTCCACCGCTCATTATAACAAAGTCAAGTGCATCATTATAACAACGCATAAAATCTCGCCGCTCCTTCTAGAGTTACAAAAAGATACGTAAGATTATCGACGGGAGATGAATCGCTGAAGCAACATCAATAGAGTGTACCGTGAATGCTCGTGGTGAAAGATGTTTATTATTTTTCGTTTTTGCAAGATTGTGGTATCCGTAAAAAAAACAGTGGAACTTTGGACCACTCTGTCGTTAAATATTTACATACAAGCCATAGTCACAAATGAAAGTCGCGTCAACGTAAAGTTTCCCGTGTAAATAATTATTATTAAAAGAAAAAGAACGAGCTCCGACAGCGGGAAAGCTCGGTCCAATTGGAGGATATCCCGCGCCTGTATCAGTCCAAGAGATAAACGCGCAGCCTCTTTTCTCTCATCTCGTGAACACGCGGTGGCCTGGTTGCCTGGTACCCTGGATGGTCGATCGCGGACCGTACGATTTGCTCCTTGGGATCAGCTTACATATTTATAACCTTCATTTTATAGCTATATATTTATATCGTGTATGCAGGCACATGTAGTATCCCTGTTTCCGTGGAGCTCGTGGCTCTCAAGAAGTTATACATATTGCCCAGACTGTGGGGCACATTTGTAACGTGACCCGTCGACTAGAGCTACAACACCGTTATGTCTGGACTTTGTTCCCACGAAACCTGTGCCTGTCTTTATTTGTGCCGCCGATGAACATACATGTAACACACAAGCTTGGAAGACAGGGAGGTTGAATGGGTGCTGAGAGTCGTGTCAAGTCGGAGGCCGAGTAATTAAATACAGATATGTGTCATTTAATTCACTCATTTATGTAGACTCGCTTACAGGACTTTTAGTCGTTGTTTTACAACGATCTGAGAAACGTTAGGAGAAGAGGATCATGGCTTGAGGGGTCACGTACACTCGGGGAAGGATAAAGGAATAAGTTCCTCCCGACTTTTTTTTTGCAAGAAAATAATTTTATCATTAAAATATCATGAAACCTTATGATTACAATATAAATGTAAAGTCTGAAAAGTGTTTTCAAACGATACAAAGTTGTCGTACTTCCGCAAGCTCGATTGCGATGCACTATTAGCGCCAAAGTTGTTTAAAATTAAAATTCCTTCGAGTATTTAAAGAAAATCGTCTTCGCTATGCCGATTTTTAATATTCTCGTTACGAAAAAATGTAGCATGTAATTTTCCGCGATGGTATTAGGGTACATCTGAGCCACGATTAGCAGAGCTGGAAAAAATGTATCACGTACAGAATCGTCACGATTTTTCCTCCGCATGGAGAGTTTACAATTTTAGTCCGCATCGTGTTTGATCGTCGGAAATTCATACGATCTGAGAAACGTTAGGAGAAGAGGATCATAGCTTGAGGGGTCACGTACACTCGGGGAAGGTTAAAGGAAGAAGTTCCTCCCGATTTTTTTTTTTCAAGATAATAATTTTATCATTAAAATATCATGAAGCCTTATGATTACAATATAAATGTAAAGTCTGAAAAGTGTTTTCAAACGGTACAAAGTTGCCATACTTCCGCAAGTTCGATTGCGATGCACTTTTAGCGCCAAAATTGTTTAAAATTAAAATTCCTTCGAGTATTTAAAGAAAATCGTCTTCGCTATGCCGATTTTTAATATTCCCGTGACGAAAAAATGTAGCATGTAATTTTCCCCGATGGTATTAGGGTACATCTGAGCCACGATTAGCAGAGCTGGAAAAATGTATCACGTACAGAACCGTCACGATTTTTCCTCCGCATGGAGAGTTTACAATTTTAGTCTGCATCGTGTTTGATCGTCGGAAATTCATACGATCTGAGAAACGTTAGGGGAAGAGGATCATAGCTTGAGGGGTCACGTACACTCGGGGAAGGATAAAGGAATAAGTTCCTCCCGATTTTTTTTTGCAAGAAAACAATTTTATCATTAAAATATCATGAAGCCTTATGATTACAATATAAATGTAAAGTCTGAAAAGTGTTTTCAAACGATACAAAGTTGTCGTACTTCCGCAAGTTCGATTGCGATGCACTTTTAGCGCCAAAGTTGTTTAAAATTAAAATTCCTTCGAGTATTTAAAGAAAATCGTCTTCGCTATGCCGATTTTTAATATTCCCGTGACGAAAAAATGTAGCATGTAATTTTCCGCGATGGTATTAGGGTACACCTGAGCCACGATTAGCAGAGCTGGAAAAAATGTATCACGTACAGAATCGTCACGATTTTTCCTCCGCATGGAGAGTTTACAATTTTAGTCTGCATCGTGTTTGATCGTCGGAAATTCATACTCGGAAATAATAAGCGCAAAAATGATTGTGGAATTTCAAGCATTGGAATAATTTCAATATTTATGTTTGCACAGTTCGGATATTCAGCATTCCTGATACAAATTTTCTTGAACAATTAATGTTCTACCGTGAAAGATTCAGTTTGTTCGGCGCATACGAGAAACCACGGAATGAGGTATGCTCGTGAGAAGGCACTCGTGTGTTGGCAATACTCACTTAGTGTACTAACAACACATGGATAGAGCCACAAGTACAATTAATTACAGTTTTTATTCTTTTTTATCTTCCACTGGTTTTATTTACTTTTTCATCTTCATTAATTATGGCTCGGTATTTGTAACAGAGTGCTTCTTAAGCCTGTCCTAATTGTTAGACGAAAATGCACATAACGGAATCAAAATTGATCTCAAGGTACAGAGAGAATCTTTCGTGTGCTCAGATGTGTTTTATAAAATCGTACGGAATTAATTTTTTTTTCTCACCGCGAGATCACGAAACCGAGAAAGCGATTCGAGTTTGTACAGTTATAATTGTTTAGATTTCTTACGCATGTACGTAATGAAAAAATTTGAACAGAATTGCCAGATAATTGCGCATTCGCGTAGGCCTTTTATTACCATATGAAGGTTCACACCGATAATTACGAATTTTACGAAGCTTGCGCAAGACAATTATGAATACAGAAAGGTACGGTTAGAGCTTGAACGAGTGTCAAAATATTCAACGTTGTATTCGGTAAAAAAAAGTACAATGTACAAATTATATAATTAACGCTCATTATCGTCCAAAATAGAATAAAGAATTCCATATTATCCATATCATATAAAACGTACATTGTTTCACATCGATGTTCGTATACAATTCACAGTGAGGGTCTTTCGGTGCTGGTGTATGCCTTTTGCATGCGTTATTCGACGAGTGATATACGTATAAAATCGTATGAAGCTATTTATAAACTAATAATTGTCAGGCAGGTCGGAAGGGTTTGTGTCGTATATACATGCAAGTTCGAGAATGCCACCACCAAGCTTGGTAAACGAGTCCAGCAAGTTCTTTTCTCATTTTTTAGCTTCTTTTCGCTCAGAGTGGACAGAAATCAAAGGAGGGAGGCAGAGAGAGAGAAAGAAATGGCTCTTCAAGCACGTAAAAATGCTCTTTTTACACACTTTGCAACGGCTGCAGTAACGTAGATGCACGAGAAGACGTGTGTGGGTAGATACATACTTTACCCAAGACATCGTTGAGAATGAGTTCGCGTCACAATAGTGGCAAAAAAAAGTATCAATGACAATTTTGTTACTTCGCATTACTCGCAAAGAAATCGGGTGAAAGCCACGGATATTGAGACATTGAGAAAATTGATTGTCAGTAAAAAATGGTGCGAAACTTCTTTCATAAATATGTTAATACAACGTGTGAATAAAAAATCGTTGGAAAGAATTAACAGTTGTTTGAAAATGTATGTGAATTTTGTGTCAAATTTCGCTGTTGTTTTGAAAATTTAATTAACAATTTTCATAAATGTATTATAGAATGCAGATTTTGCAATCGTACAGTCTGGTGGTTATTCTGACGCTTTATTCTGAGGCACCGACTGGAGTTTTCCTCGGAAATGCGGAGAGCTTATGAATATGGGAAAATCAATTGAGCGTGAGGTGATAAAATGAGGAAATTTACGGTCTCATGAAAAATCGATGCAATTATGCAAAACTTTGGGATTCCGCAGTAAACGTTGAGAAAACCGATTGTTTTTAGTGTAGCAAGACGTTTAATAGAGATTTAAAATCTCGACATTGGAATTCGATATTTTTCCATAATTAATTTGGTGTTTTTATTCTATGGAAAATTTGCTGTGTCACGTTTGATTCCTGTTGATCCTCCATAAAGACCTGAAGTAGACAAAGACTTTTTTTTTTATGAAAAACACACAAATCTTTCCTCTTTAAGGAAGTAAAAATAAAATGATGCACTGGTGCAGACGAGGATTAATTTTTTGTATGTGAACGAATTACAAAGCGGAGCGTTGACAGCAGGAATTAAAAATTGTTGTTCGTACGTTCAAAATTGTCTTGAGACTCGATGATAATAGGCTGTATATCTTGGGAGTTTAAAAAGCATTCGAGAGGAATTTTCCAATTCCATTTAGTATGCATAAAAAAATGCATGATATCTTTAATGCAGGTGCAGAATTAATTCAGAATAATGTACAGTTTCACGAGGGTATTCGTGTAATATCAACATATGTACTGTTGAAACGGAAGACGAAAAGACGTGAAATGGAAAATCCAATTATATACATCGTTGCGCTATCATATTCGATGCGCAATATAACGTTTTAATGTTTTTTATTTATCCAAGATCCGTTTACAGAATTTCAATCACTCGATCCGAGTTTTATCTACGCTTTATCGCCTCTATGCAGTTTTTTTTATACTCATATTCGCCAGTTACAGTTATTGTATGTATTAAGTCGGTATGAACGCAGAGACGTGAACCTCCTGCGAACATCTGCATCTGTGTAATATGTTTCGTGCTGCACTATCTTTCATCATTTTGAAAAAAAAAAGAATGTTTTTCATGAAATCAAGGGCACGTCTCTTCGGTGAAAGAGAATACCTGCCGGTTTATAAATACATAATTGCTCGAAAGATTCTATTTTTGACTTCCATCAAATGTATACTCAACGTGGAGAGTTATTGCTTTTGCACGTGCACTTAATTCAGGATTACTCAGATATCAATATATTCTCTGATACGGTATAATAAAAACTAAGCATGAAATATGACGCCGGAAGATTCATCATGGATTCAACAGAGATAACTCGATACAGACGATAATGTTGCTACGTGTATAATGTAAAACGATTAGTTTGTGGAAACTTTGGTGATGAAAAAATCTGTTTTCGAAATATTCGAATATCTGAGATTTAACACGGGTGATCGACAAAGTTATATTAGTTGTACTTAGAACGCATAAAATTTTAATGTTAGGCGATAGGTAGGAGTACATTTTTTTATCGGACTCATTTTTTCAAGTTCATGAGTTATGAATTTATGGCGATCTCAAAAAAGTAGCGGTTTTTTTTATAAGGTTTAAGAATTCATAACATTTGATTAATTTAATATAAGGGAGCTGTTCCGGGGTTATTTTTGTCGTCTTGGAATTTAGTTTAAAAAAAATATAAAACAACATTTCTTCGCTGTTTTTTTTCTTTATCTTGGACTGAAATTTTGATGTTTTTCAAACTGTGGAACTTTTGATTTTTTACCCAAAAACTGTACGTTGGTTTCGATACTAAATAATCCATTTTTTAGCTACTGCTGAAGAATTCTTTTGTAGATTTTTCTCCATATTAAAAAGTGGATTAAAAAATCAAACACATTCCCTCTTCGGTGATAGCTGAAAAAAATTGTTCTATAGTGTCTAAAATAATATATATTTTATGGAAAAAAATTAATGAATTCACTTTAATTCGTTTACGTCGTATTAGTTACGTTACATGATGAAATATTAAACCAATGACAATAAGGCTACTGTGACGATTAATCAGTCACGAAATAACACGTAATTTGAAAAATAAAATGATCCCTGATACAAGTAATTACTTTTTATCGCTTTTCTCGATGAATTATCGATCAGTTATGGTCATGATTTATAGCCCGATGTGATTAGGAATTTTTAAATGTACAAGCATGCTCGCTTCAGGTTTGCTAATTCGATCTAGGATCAACAGACGTTAAACGAGTTCATTCTCGCTCAGACAGGGTTTATCCTTTTTTTTTAATGGATCTCACGATCTTCCGTCTTCTCTCGGATTAATAGGGTCATCGCTGGTACTAATCTAGCGATATATTCAAGAGATTTGAAGAAATATTATAGAAATTGCTGATACTGCACGTATAAACACGTTGTATGAGTCTATGAGTACACTTATTCTCGTTTCTACAAGTTCCGATGTCTAACGGGGTATTCTGATAATAATGCGATTACACGCGGTACGAAACTGCAGTCTCGCTGACGGGAGTATGGAGAATCTCAATACCCGATACATAAATATACAGAACAGATAGAATCTGTCTGCCCTCCTGGGAGTTAAAAGTCCCCCACGTGAATCTCCATAGGATGAAGCATCGGAGGCGCACGAATGTTCGAACAATCAGTGCAATAATTAATCGTAAAATCAGCAAATATCCAGAAGGAAAAAATACTCTTCAAGAAATGTTCGCAAAAAACATTTTTTTTCATTCTCGTATAATAACCATGCAATCTGTTATGTATTTGTCGTAATAATTAATCGGATATTTTTGACCAAAGTTGTTTAAAATAAACATCAAATTTTTTACGAATATCGAAAATCTTTGTTCAATTTTTTTTTTTTTTTCGTTCGTGGATATTTGCTTTCCATGCACGTTCGTACATTGAACGGTGGAAAATACTCAACAGGCACATAATAAAACGAAAATGATCTAATACCAGCGGCACATTTGGGATAAAATGTTTCCTTTTTCCCTGAAAAATCGAAGGCTCGTTTTGACCGTAGTTTATCATCACTGTGGTTTCTCAAGTTCAAGTGATCCATAAATGATTCGTTTGCATGGATGGCTAGCCCCGGCTTGGAGCTCTCGACGGCTCAAGAAGATGGCTTATAATCTGGAATGTGTTGTTGGTTCAACCGAGCATGACACTTGTTCTCGCCATCGTTTGAGAATCTCGTGCACCTGAGAATTTCTCATAAGGTTTCAAACTACCTGCGGTCTTTCGAACATCGAATAAACTCGGCGATATCCGGGCATGGTCGATCCAAATGATATTAATACATGAATACATCGAAGCACACAGACACATGATTGTTTTCGAAAAATATATAATAAAACATTGTTGAACAAAAGTGCATTAAAATTTACTCTCATTTTTATTCAAATTTACTTTTTTATCCAAAATATTTTGAGAATCAATATACTCTATACAACAGCTTTTTAAATCAGTCCACTTCAATATCAGCTACTTACTCGTTTTCGATTCTCGCATCGATTGTTTAAGTGTCATACTGAAACTCCACATTGTGTTCTTCCTTCACGATTAAACGATTTCATTATAAATCAAGGTTTGAAACATTCAAAACCTTGCAGTGATTTGAGAGATAATCGAGGGAAGTTTACAGTCAAGGACGGATGTTGCTTGAATGAGACAAGTTCACGGTTGTTGAGGTTTATTGACCACAAGGGTTTCGCTTCAGCGATTTCGTAAGAAAAAGTACTTTCAAGATTACCGACATTGGGACTACGCGAGGATGCGGTAGCGTCTCGCGGTCAATGAGCAATTGGAGAAAAAGCCGTTTAAAAAATGTACAAGTACAGGTTGAGATATCAACGACTAAAAAATTTACGAAGTTTGAAAAAAAGATGGAAACTAACAATTGAAAAATGTACAAAAAGCAGGCTAGGAGAAAAACGAAGTTATACGCTATTTTTTTGAGACACTTGGGGGCAATTCTCCCAAATTGAATGGCCCATTAGATAATAAAATTGTTTAATAGTGAATCACTGCAGCAAGATTGTATATCTATTAGGAAGCGCCCGGATGAGATGAACGACGAAATCGACATCGCCTCTGACGACTATACGGCGTCGAATGTTTAATGTCTACGAAACGAGAAACATCACAACCGGTTTTATCGATAGTGAAGATGATCTGCTATAATACGAACATGTGTACATATATATATATGTGCGTGTGTGTGCAGAGTAAAATTTCTGATTAAAAAAAAGTTTCAACCCACATTGCTGTGCATGGGCTCGTGTGATTCAAGCCCTTTCGTTTGTTAGCCTAGATGTACGTGTACAAAATGTGTATGCTACATGAATATGACGCGGAAGGCAAGTGAAGAGGGCGGGAGAGAGAGAGAGATCTGAAGAAATGTACGTAAAGGTGAGAGAAATGGTGGCGCGTATGTATGTGTACCGGATGAGAGTAAAGAGACGAGTAACACCTCGTTTTTTCACCTGTAACGAACTATGCGTTGATCTTTACATTCACCTAACGGCAGGTGCCTGATATAATACTCGGTGCCCTTGTCGCAATGAAATCACAATTTCGAAAGAAACTTTCACCGATGAAGAGCAAAATTTCGATGTTTTCCAGAAATCTACCAAGCATTTATTTATAGGTACGATTATACACGAACTTGAGCGAGGTATCAAAAATGAAAAATTTCGTATGAAAACAAAAAAATGTTTAAAAAATTGTGAGAAATAGTAGAAAGTACGTTATTCAAGCTTGCTGAGACGGTGTCAAAATTGTAATGCATTCATACACAATTGGCAATGTCTTATGGACATTTCGTCCAAGGCAGAAAGCAATTTTCAAGAATCTCAGGTATTTAAAAAAAGATCACATTTTCTTACGGATATTATTCGGAATTTTGGAATTCTTCGTCCTCGAAGCTTCTCGTCAGCCTCCAGTCACTTTGGATAACTTAAAATTTCCTTCCACTCTCCCTCGAAAATATTTTCAACAGCCCCTCCAAGTCATAAAACGTTAAAAGTTTCTTGCCCGCGCTACATTGTTTTTTTTTTCCACAAAGTATTTCCTTTTACGATCACCACCTCTGTCGCTCTTTGGCTCAGCAGGTATACGTCGTTTAATCTCAATACTTTTCTCGTACATGTACATTCTAATACGCGCATGGATGTACGGAAATTTACATATCTACATGAAATATATGTGCATACATGTATATGTTCATCGTTTGATCCGGCCTCGTTCGTTCATAGGACGCGTGTGCACTCCCTTCTTGCGTATATATGCATTTTTTTAATATCTCTAGCGTATGCTCTCACCTGCAAAAGAGCTTTTGTACCTGACGGCTTGTGGCGTTCAGTGCATTTTTACCCGGAGCACGAGAACGTTGCGCGCGCCCGGCGTTCAACGAGAGGCGCGGTACGTGGTATTTAAATAAAAAAATAATAATAATAAACAAAAACTACGCGCTATTGCACTATAGTAAAATTATATGTACATTATATTCGCGTTCACATGTGTACACGTGTATATGAGGCAGAAAGGGAAGAAGCGTAGTACGCGAAGGAGTTGAAGGTGAGAAAAGTTATTCTTCTCGATACAAATATAAATGCAACAGTGTGCGTGAGTATAATAATATATACTTTGCGAACGGTTGAGTACAACCGAGAAAATGGTACTGCAATGTGAGGCTGTACCGAGAGAATAAGAGAACGTGGCGAAAGATCGAGAGGAAGGAGGCTTGAACGAGGGATAAAACCGAGGGCGAAGAAACGAAGGTATATCGAGAAGGATAACCGTATATGGGGCATTTCATAACGACTTGACGTGTATTCTCGATCGTATATGTTTGTCCAACTTTTTTTAACCAAGTCATTCGTTTTTCACTAGATTTCGTGTATTCTCGTTTGGTTCAACATTGCAGTTTATGTCTTTCGGTTATATCATCTGTGATATAACTACTGTAATGTACTGTAATGATTCATCGGAATAGTTGCCTCGCGCCGGTCCCTCGCAAATTTAGTTTACCGAATTTAATTTTCATTTTAGGAAAATATTGTATCTATTACATTATATTGCTGTTTCGTACGTAATGTTTTTTTCTAAACGGTAAATATCGAAGAAATGTGCCAAAAAAAATCTTTTATATATCCATTTGTAATTCAGAGCTGACAAGAAAAAAGCTTGAGAGCAATTGCAAAATGTACATTTGCACTGCGTTTGACAATGGATATTTCGAAATCTAAACGGTGAATCCTATTCAAATTTTACAATTCCCAACTATATACTTTATACAATACTTTAATCAATAAATTATTTTATCTTTTAATATTTTTTTTTATTAATCAAACATAATTATCAATGGATATTATATCAATGATCAAAACTTGAAATGCCAAAAGCATTCGATTAGTCCTGCTTGTGGAACGTAGCTACATTTTTTTAAATAAAAATATACCTATATTTCTTCCGAGCAAAAATATAATTATCCATTTTTTCAAACATATTTTCATCCTCCGGGAAAATTCGAAATGTTTTTTCCGTCGAGCAAATTTAAGTTTGAATGTTTGAAGATTCCAATCTAATTTTAGGAGTATCGTAATTATATCGATTAAGAATGATCACACAGAACGTAGGGCGAGTTAACCTGGAAGGCCTTATATATATGTATACAGAAATAGATATACAACTATACGCTTCAGCGTACAGGTCTGCAACCAGGGTCACTACCCTTCCAGCAGTGGCAAGGTCAGCCGCAAGATCGTCCCGATCGCAGAGAGCCAGAAGGAGAGAGGGATTCTCCTCTACTCTATAGAGGAGTATATCCTGTGAGTGAGAGCTCCAGAAGCACACGCGGCGCACGCGACTACCGTGCCGATACCAATCGCGGTTAAACGCTCATCGTGGAACGATCTTTCGTTGAATATTTCCTTTGGTATTAAATAAAAGTTTCAACGTCAAGCAAAACAGCGACATTATTTCCAAGATTAAATGAGATAGTTTATCGGGGACGTGACTCGCGAATATTTATTCGCAAAAACAATCGACCGTAATCTCTGCTTCTAGTCGTGACGACTCGCTAGTGATTTTTTTCGACAAGACATTCAGGAAATATCGAAGAGTCGGACAAGTGTCACGATCCCGGCCGGTGAGTTGGACCTTTGTGATTATTTAAAACGATTTTGATTATTCGAAAGGAAGATTCTGCGTTCAAAGGGAATAAGAGCAGCACGAATATTGGAAAAATGAGTGCGGTGCTTTTCTCGGAAATATTTTTCACTCTCCAAAATAGGAGTGAATCTCAAATTCAGTTGCATTTGTAAATGATAAATCTTGTCGGATTCGAAACGATTTAGTGTCATCAAGCCACGTTGAAATTAAAAATTTTGAATTCGATGTACAACGTTCGATACATGAAGTATTAGTTTTCAATAAAAATTCGACTTGAATTACGCGTCTTTGAGTATTGATAACAGTGAATGAATTGAGAGGGAGAGTTTCTTTTTTCGTTTTCTGAAACCCTATTTGTGCATCCCATAAATGCATCAGCCCAAGTTGATGGTTGCTCGTGAACGAACTGCATCGCAACAAGGAAGTCTGACTCACTAGCCCAGAATTTCCGCAGTCCTCGTGTATCGTCCGAAAAAAGCCTGTGAATACATATGTACATACAGGTATGCATAAGGGGGGTCACGCTCGATTTTCACAGTCTAAAGTGTCTAAGGGGAACACGATATACGTGACCCAGTGTTGGCCCAATTCTACATACGATCGGAGCCGGTACCATCTATACATCGATGTATATACGATGTGTATGTCATGATATATACATGGCTCACGACACTCGTTACACTTTCATACTATGTGTATTCGTTATTTATCCGTGAATAGTTTCACTGAAATTCTTCCACTCGAAACATTAATTTCGACGATAAAACCCATCTATTCTATCTACCTATTTTTCTTACTCCACGAAACATTGAAGAAATATTTGACATGTTCATTCTGCGTCGATCGATCAACAAAATCGATGCTCCTTCCAAAAAATTACACTGCCCCGAGAATTCTATTGTGCTTATTTCGTTGTGAAAAATAATTCAAATAACCTCATCGGATAGTAGGCTAAATTGAATGCACTTTATCCTCAGTTTTTTTTTTCAATAATAAAATAATTATAACTATCGATTGAGAAAAAATATCATTGGCGAGGGAGAATTTTGACGGAACGAGTCTCACGATGATGGAATAGCGTAACCGTATTCGTCTGCGAATTTCGGAAGTCGAGTGTCGAAAATATATTTTTAAATAAACGAGTGTAATTTTTAAAATCCCAAAAGCTCGTATGCGTAAACTTTTACGTACGTGAGACTTTTTACATGAATAATTTTATAAGATACATCATATTTTTATATGATGTTATTATAAAATATCGTTTTAATATGGATACTTTACGCGCAGATGCATAAATATTCTTTCGAGATGTAAGATACGAGTTTTTGAAAATATCCATATGTGCGCGTGTGCGTGTGATTCTCCGTGGTTCGAATTTTCTCGGAGGTTCACCGGCTCGCTCGTAACACCCGTGTGGGTCTCTGAATGAATCCCGTATAACGGTATTGAAAACGGTCCAGCGAGTGAGCTAATGTCCAAGTCGTGGCAGCTTCCGAATTCTTCCGCAGCCTCGATGCGAGACCTTCCACGATCTTATAGGGTCCAGACACTAAAATATGAAACTTTGTCGAAGGAAGATTGAAATTGAAATAGTAGGAGATTTATACGCGAATTTTAATTCAATCGATCCATGATTTGTCCTGATAACTAATTAGAAATTAGCTCTAGTCTTTTTGCTCAGAGTGAAAAAAATTAGGTCATTCTTCAGTGAGGAACATTTCATGAAAAAAAATCCTTCGCACTCTTCACAAAAAAATGGAGGATCGCCCGTACCAGCAAAGTTTTTGAATGTAATTCTTATACTTCATCAATGCATAAATTTACAAGGGGGAGGCTCACGAGAGAACCTTCGAATCTTTGAGTCTTTGGAGAACCGAGAATTATCACCAACGCGGTTTTACTCAGAAGAAAAAATAATTCTTAATCTCGGAACGATCCTCGTTAATTCTGTTCTATTTGTATTTTTGATGAAAAATGTTCATTACCGCAAAAAGAATAATTGGCAGCGAACTGTGGACATGGAATACGAGTCGAGGCTGTGCCACAAAAAAGAACAAACGTTTCGAAAGATCAGCGGCCCGTTCTCGTATTAACAGGGTCTCGGAGAACTTATCTACATGTGGGAGAAAAACTTTTCAGGCACTCACCGGTGTAAATTACACAAGGAAAATAAAAAAAAGTAATCTCGGCTCTTCCGAGTACGGAACAAACCGTCGAGTTCAAATATATTCAACTCACGAAACTGGCAAATATTGATGGAAGAATGCAAAGACCTTTTCTTTCTTAAACCCGCTATAAACGACGTGAACCTTTCCTCCGCGCTGTTAACGGACCGAAAGACTGTGTTTGCTCACCGTATGCTGTCATTTTACGTGAATTCCTGTATGTATACATGCATTTTTTATAGTAGTTACACGAAGCGCTCTGCGTCAACTGTTTGAAAAACTTGGGGGAGTTCCTCTTTTCCTCATTATATATTCGTGCTTCCGTGAATGAAATTTTATTTCAAATATCCGCCGTAAAAGTTCATAAACACCGAGGCAAATTTACTACTCAATTGCACCGACGTTTTCCACGATTCATAAATTTTGTTCATTATCATTGACGAGAAGGCTCTTGGTTTTCGTAATTTAAATGATAAAGAAAGTCGAGTTTGAGGGGCTTGATTTTTTATCGCTTATGAATAAACTGAATGTTTTTATTGCACGCCGCACCATTAAAGATGTGACACTGTCATTTTCCGATCAGATTTTTCGTAAACTTTCAACGGGTTGGATATTTCGACTCTATTGCTGAAATTTTTTTCGACATTTATCACAGCAAGTGCTACGAGTGTTTTTCAAAAAAATTTGTCCATAATTATTGCTAAAGTACGTATTGAAGAAATAAAAATTCTTCTCTGTCACAGACAACAAAATAAATGATATTCGTAACGTCCTCATTTTTGTTGGCCGTTTTTATCGACATTCCTACAAGTACGTGGTCATAGATTGTGAAAAAAACGAAAGTGTTGAAATGTTCTCATTGGGATTATTCGTGTCAAGTTTGCATCGAAGATTATAGTGGTTTATTCTGCGGTTATCAAGAGGGAGAGTCTTCCTGTTTCCATATCGTATTTTATTATCCCAACATGTTTTACACGCGTATACAAAATGCGATCTCCTGTAATAAAGAAGAGAGCAGTGGTCGTTCCAGAAGATGTTCATGAGTACATCTGGATAGAGTTGCCACATGCACATCAAAAACTATTTTCTCATCTTTTTTAACTCTTTTTTTTTCTCCATCTCGACAAGAGTCCCATTAAGCTTCATAATAATTATCGAACTCTCGTCTCATGCTACGCGCCCCGGTACTTTGAGCTTTACAATGATGGACGGAAATGATGAAAAACTCGAGTTTGCGCGGCACATCCATGCGAAGGAAATTACATACCCGCCGCGCGATTCATCCATGATTTTCTCTGCACTTTGCTATCTGTGTTTCATTTGACAAATGTGTATTAAATATATGCCATCGCATTTTAAACATTTATCCAATTTATGTTTAATGTCATAAAGTTAAGCAGCTTTATGGATGGCTAAAAGCAGCAGAGGTGAATTTTGGACTGATTCAAAACTCGATAATTCCTCGTGTCGTTTTTCCTTGCAATTTCGATAAATATGACAAAGTTTTTTTAATCGATTTTCTTTAAAGTTGAGTAAGGGCAATGCAGAATCCTGGTACAAAGTGGCTGAACGTCGAATTATATTATGAAATATTTTGTTTTTTTGGATAAAGTACCGATTATTTTCGCAGCATCCTCTTTCGTGCCAAATTCTGGCGCGTAATTAAGCGCACACATGCGACATCTTCTTTGTAGTTAACCGCGGGTCAATTTCGCGTCGCCATTTATAATGAGAACGAGTCCGTTGAGACTTTCATTGAGGAAAACGACGATGAACGAGATTCTTGATGCATTATTCATAGGCTTTGGCCTGCAGGTAACATATGACCGGAGATTGAGCTGCAAAACGCACGAATCTTGCTTGCGCGTTATTAAGATAATCCCACGTTACGAGAAAAGTCCCGGCGAAAAGTCACTAGCTCAAAGCTTCCCGTAGATTCCGTAGATTTCCCTTTTTTTTATCTTTAATAATGCGCGGGGGAAATAGGAAATCGCCGGTGATAAAAGGAGGCATGAATATAAACGATGGGATAAGTTGATCGAGTGTAAAAAGACAGACGACCGAACAGTCGTTTCACTCACTAACACTATTTTTATCAAGCTGTTAGATTCGCTCGAAAAGCTGAAAAACGCATTTCTCGTCATTTTCCTTCCAGTCTCTTAGCCTCAAACATGCATTTTTGCAGAAGTATCGTAAGAAATTTGATTATCTTTGGTGAATAATCAAGAAAACTTGATTTTTCGTGTATTTATCGGAGACCAGTACCCGGCGGAAGTTGCTCGTCTGAATCGGCAGAAGTGACAAACTTAGTCAATGCCTCGTGCAACCCTGTGCATCTGGCACTCGAGTCAAACTTTTTGTTTAACATAATGAGTCAACAAGTTTGAAAATCGACCTTTTTTTGCGAACGCCCTTTTTAAACATTCTTAACGGATTCACAGACACAAGAGAGGCAAAAGTATTCCTGCACACAGGAAATAAAAATAATACATTGTACGAGAGTACGCCGACATTGAACTTTGAGTATTTAAGATAATGACGGGTATATCGTGACGTCGGATCACGTCCGTCTTTGTTCGGTCAATGGCTCTCGTCAGCGGGTCAGTAGACTTACGCGTGACACGTGAGAAACGATTTGTCACTTGTGACGAGCCTGCTGCTATAATGTTTGCATTTCTATGAATATAAATAGACTCTGGTCGCACTCATAATGTTTGCATCTGACCTCCTTAGTTTTAGGCGGATTTCCTGATAGCTCCGACCGAATACGCTTCTTTTGACGCGCCATGCGCGAAAATTTACAACCTTTTCTGAAGTGAACAAAACGCGTCATGGTAATCGTCGGTTGAAGACGGGATGTTATGAAAAATTGGAGGAGATATTCATAAATTATGTTTATGTGACCTGAAGAGGAATACGCTCCGAAAGGTGACCTGGATAATATGGTCGTTATGGGAATCCAGTCGTCAAAATGCTAACAAGTTTCGAGCTTACCGCCTCGATATCGTTAAAATGAGGCATGCACCTCGGAATATATTCAGATCGTGTCTGTTACGTGAGTCGATTGCCAAAATCATTTTGAGAGAGACTCATTGATTGAATTTCGACACTTTCCACTCATTTTCGAAAGGAACTCACACGTATAATAGAATATATAGTACACTATTTGTTCAGTAAGCGCAAAACAAGCGGATTTAATATTGGTACGATTTATTTAATTTTTCCATGTTTTTATAGTTTGTACTGGATTTAAAAAAAAACTATGCAAAGTTTTGTGTTGGCTACGACACATCAGTCTAGTTCAAACGTTGGATCCAAGAGTTTTCAGACTCTGAAGCCTGAAAATCGGTAACCGATTGTGATAAAATGTTGAATTTCGTTTTCCAAAGCGAACGAAAAAAGGACGACAAAGTCAGTGATAAAATCTGATGATTTTTTTTATCATCAAAGCAAGTTCCTTATTCATCTCTACATATATAGTTTTCCGTTTAAATCTGTCTCGTCATTTTTTGTACGCAGATATGTGATTACGTATAGGGCTTGCCTTGTTGCGAGGCTTGTTAAACATTCCAATTTCAATGAATTTTGTCGATACTTTTTTGCCTGCATGAGCAGCATGCCGTGGACGACATTCTTTCAAAATGATTGAACATTCTGCCTTAAATCGGTTTTCGGTAGCACCACCTTAACCAGAAAGCAGTTCATGTAAAAGCAAAAGATTGCCATTTTATCGAGGGTCATTTCAATGTCTTCTTGATCATTTGCAATTCAGCCCTTGCGGCATGGTGGCATTCCATAATGCCACGATTTTTAAAACACGTTTTTGCGATTTCAAAGTAGTTTGAATTCGATTTAAACGGGTTTATTTTTTGTAATTTTATTGTCTTAATGTGTGGCAATGTCTCAGAGGGTCAAAGTTTATATTTTAATCGTTTTTGTTTTTTTTTATTTCTTCACAGACATGAAAAATTCTGAAAACAGTACTTTTCTTAGACACGATACAATTTTATTTTTGGTACACGGCAGTTTTCGGGGTCGCTGATTACGAATCTATCAGATTTCCAAAATTGAAAATGGCGGATCCAATATGGCGTATGAAAATTGGGAAAATTGTTGAATTTCGCTGAAAACTGGTACACAGGTGCCCCATATTGGATCTGTCATTTCGAATTTCAGTAATTTGATGATAGATTCGTAATCAGCTTCCTCAAAAACTCCTTTCCATACCAATTTTCATGAGAATTCGTTGACCACCAAAAAGTGTGTCGCAAAGAATTAAGTTCCCTTTTTGACTTGCAGATAACGCAATATCGTCGAAAATGAGAAAGCAACGCTGGTGGTTGCCACTGGTGGCATTTGTATTCCTGGCGAACTCGAAGTTAACCTTGACTCTGCCGGTTCCGGACGAGGAACTCGGTCTATCAGCGAAACTTCTCGGTTCAAGGTTAGTAACGGCCAGTAGAACGTCGGAACTATTTTTTAATTAAAATGATATGAAAATAAAAGAAATTATCAGCGATGGCGCGAAAATAATTTGCTGACCTTGCAAAAGTACATGACCGAATATTGTGAAAAACGAACGCAGAAAATTATGCACGAATTTTTAATGCGATATTCAAAAAGATTTTACGAAAAACTTTACACGGTTCTTCCGCGCGACTGTTTAATCACATTTTCATAAATCGTTTGGCGGTCATTGCGCGTTGGCAAGTTTTATAAATATTCCAAGTTCGCGCGTTCAATAGCCAGCAATAGAAAAAAACTGCCAGCAAAGTCAAGTGCATTTAACGGATGCTGTGTACGTGGTTTTTATCGCAATGAATTTCTAACGATTTATTAGCTTTCGATTTCACGAACTAATCGGGACGGGGAATGTATGAATTTTTAATCGGCTCTCGACAAGCTGCGATGAATCGAGTGCACTTTGTAGAAAAGGGAAATGCTCGATTACTAAACTAGTCGTTGTGAGGTAAACTACTGTTCGGTAACGTTTGGAAGAGCTTTCTCGTGTTTTGATGGCGAAAATAACGAAAAAGAACATCATCAAAGGAAACGAGAAATGACCAAGTTCGCTATAAAGAAAGAGGAATGGTCATAGGTTTGAGACTAACAATAAAAAGAGTGAGAAAAACGAACGGGCGCTGTTATCTCATTAAAACTACACGACTCTTGCATTTCTGCATAATGGAATGATGGTAGCGTTAATTAGAAGACTAATTAGGAAACTGTTACGCGGATGCTCCACACGCTAAGTTTTCTTTTCAAGATGATACTTACTGCATGATTTTATATCTCTTCCAAGTGTCTGTCAACACAATCGTTCTTTTCATGTCCAAGACAAGTTCCATTTCGATGAAAAAATATCAAAAGGCTTTGCTTTTAATTCAATTGATATGTATAGTAATTGATGTGTACAACATTTTTCATCTATAGTTTGTTAATAATTGCAACAGCTTCCATCCCCCGCTGCAATCATCGTTCGAAGTAAAATTCTATAGTTTCCGAAGCTTCGTGTTGCGTTGCATGAATAACCTGAGTCACACACACATATTCCAGCGTGGTAACTTCCGTCTCTGTCGTCACGGAAGCGCCTCACAATTTAGAGGGTGATGTGAGCATGAAGACGAAAGCAGCGGATCGTAAACGAATCATGCCATCCACGGACTTGCCTGGTTCACCACCAGATCTTATGAGACCGGACAAATTTCAGTTTTTCACCTTGAATAAAGAGGGAAACCTAGTGACAAAGCAAATGACCGAAGAAGAAATACACAGTCTCATTGCAGCCGGCGGTGGTCACTTACCACTGGATATTGCCGAACCCCAGACGGTCGATAACGTCCCTTCCGGTGGAATGAAGGTAAATGTAGTTCGATGATGGATTAATGGGGATTCAAAGTATTATTTTAACAGCATTAACATCAGACAATCTATAAAATCGTATATTTCTATTAATTAGGTGGCTGAAGTGGTCCAGAATGTACAAAATGTCCTCAAAGGGGCATTGAACAAACCGGCCACCGTCATGACTTCTATGCCGACGATACCGGGCCATGTGAATACCGAGTGGAGTAGCATCCTCCCAGCTATTCTCGGTGGAGAATCTGAAAGTGCTCCTGTCAATGACCCTGGTTCACCGATGCCCAGCATCAACAGTGAGAATCCA
The DNA here is from genome assembly GCA_959613375.1 of Heteropelma amictum. Taxonomy (NCBI): domain Eukaryota; kingdom Metazoa; phylum Arthropoda; class Insecta; order Hymenoptera; family Ichneumonidae; genus Heteropelma; species Heteropelma amictum. Next base: position 13,749,816 of record OY390723.1, read on the forward strand.
AGTGTCGCTCATACAACACCCGTTAAAACACCGGACTTTACGGGATCCCAGAAAATCACGACGGAATTACCCACCGAAACTGTCGAGTCATCGTCGACAGTAGACTACGACATTGTCAAGAAACCAACTGAAATCGTAGAAGAGTTCCACACGGACAAACCGATGATTCAGGTGCCGGTTATAACTGTGGACGAAAAACCGCAATCTCCTCAGGCTGAGGAAGATTCCTCGCCTGTTTTCCAAATTCTAAATACTCTCTCCGCAGAAAAGACTAACGACCAGAGTGCTTCGCACGCTGACGTAAAGCTCGGTGAAACACACGTCGAAGAAACGCCGGAAAAGGCCGAATCTCTTGAAACGCTACCTGTGAGTTCTAGCATCAATGAAGGACCGGTCGTGGAACAAGAAACAGTTATCAGTAGCAAAGTACCAGAAATGATCGAAATCAACTATAATTCTGAAAATAAAGAACCCTCGGTAATTTCACATGTAGCGAAACCGATTCTCAGGCCAACATCCGAAACGACCAATTCGGGAGTTACTTCCGTATTATCAGAATCTTACTTACCTCCCTCGATGACCGTCATTTCTGAGACTCACTCGACATCCATGAAAGTTTCTGGTCACGAAGAAATTCCACTTCGCGAGCCGCCTGCTTTGATCGTATTGCCTGTACCGACTGTACCGCCAGCGGGCGATATCGAAATAACATTGAAGCCTAAAAAGCCTGAATACATCACGGAAGAATCGGGCGTTGCTTCAACCACCGAATCGGACTTGAAATTGACGACTTTCAACTATCCGAAATTGTCAGGGGAAAAATCGAGCGAAAATAGTATAATCTCACAGGAGATTTCCTCTCTTGAGAATTCACCTCAGACGATTAACGCTAGTGTCTCCGAGCTAGTCAAAAATCAACCAACCGTCATCGCTGCATCTATCGATGCAAATAACGTGAACGTGTCAACGACTTTAGTAAGCGATAAATCCTCTGGAACCAGCGACTCTGTCAAGACACCTGAATCTACGAACTCCCCTCCAACTGTAATGACCGTTACATTGATTAAGGACGAAGCCATCTCGGAGAGACCCGCGGCCAATCCAGAGATAATAAAACCTGAAATAATTCCTGACAAAAACATACCGACTCATGACACGCTGCCTTCAGAAGTATCTTCCATCGAACATATAATCGAAACTTTGAACGATCCAACTGGCAGTATGCCGAACGCTGTGGTGACTGACCATGTGATTGATCAAACGCAACTCTATGATCAATCGAACATTTCCAAGGCCGATGGTAGTCAGACCGATACCTTAAGCATTGCGAAGATTCCGGAGATCCACACTTCCACCTCAGCAACACCGAGCGAAGTCGAGACTCCTGTAGAATCTGCCTTTGCTAAGCCCGTGGAACCTCTACCTACCGAATTGGCTGATTCTCTGACGAGCATGATATCACAGATATCCGATGCGATGCCGTCAGTTTTACCACTTGGCGAGAGCGTGGGGTTGGACACAACGGAAAAGAAAAATTCGATTAACGTGAAAGCTGAAGAATCTGAAGCTGCGGAAAGTGTAAAGATCTCAGAAACTGAAACAGTACCGAAGCTGCCCGTAAATTCTGTGAACAGCGCTCGATTGCCGATGCGACCTGAACTAGAGACGCCTGTTTTGACTCCCACGAAGATAATAATGAACATCGATGAGGAGGTATCCCAAACTACTACTGCGGGTATATCGGACGTTACTGAAAAATCGATAATTACTTCAAGTACTGCTCCTCCGAACGTTATTACACACACTACGCAGCCGTCAAACGTTCTTAGTTCCGCTACAGCTGAGAATACTACGCCTTCAGCAAACAATGAATTATTGCAATCTCTTGTGAATAGAATCGATCAATCGATGGCTCAAAAAGTCCAAGTGTCGGTTAGTAATGCCGAAAAATCTGATCCCGAAACTGACCATCCACAGATCTCGTCTCAGGTTGAATCTGACAATGTAACACCCCAAGTGCAAGAGTCTATCGAAATTGAAAAAGCGACCGAGTCAGCAGCTGTCGTGACAACGCGTGAGCAGGAAACTTCAACCGAAGAATCTTCGATGATCGATGCAAATATCAAAAATTCAGTTTCGACCACTCTTCCGACCGGTCACGCTCAAACAACGGAAAGCTTTCAATCAGGCGTTCAAGTAACCGTGCCCGAATATGTAAAGTTGGCGAATCTGAAAACGGACATGAAAAAGAATGATTCGGAGCTGCCGATAGTTCGTCTCGACATAAAGGAAACTAAACCAATGAAATTCCACACGGCAGACGAATCACAGCCCATCAAGGGCGTCAATGACGGCATGGAGTCTCCTTTAGTCAGAATAAAACTGACTGATCCAGTCACGATGGTAAATAATATTATACAATCGTCGAACGTCAATGCGTATCTGCCACCAGCTGCACCCGTCAGCTTGCCGGAAGCTGGAGGAATTCCGGCCAACACTATCGCCAGTGGTCTGATCGCGGGTTTTCCATCGTCCACAACCCCAGCATCTACCGATGTAGATCTCACCGATTCTGACGTGAATTCGTATCTTCCCGATGTTATCAAACCCTCCGTTGAGGTGTTACCTGCGAATGTCGCTCCAGCGAGCAACGTATCCAATCCACAGACGACGGATGTTACAAAGAGTGACATTCAAAGAGCACAGGTTTCGGAGACTGACACTGAAAAGCCAGAGAAAAAAAAACCCGTCAATGAGAATGTTGATATTCAAGGAACATTAGCATTACACGATGGCGCAACGGTTGCACCAGAAGTACTGGTCGAACGGATTGATTTACCGAAAGAACCTATTCTGGCTGGTGATCTGAAAGAAACGATGAGTGCTCATATTGACGCGATTTCGGAAATCACGCCGGACAAGGCCAAAGTGGATGAGCCCATTACCGAGGTCACTACCAGCAAGAGTATTGAAATCGAATCTTCTACGCTGCTAACGACTACCACAATTCCAGAGAATCAGAGTTCGATGATGATATTCACAGAGAGCGTGACCCTCGGCGATAACGAATCATCAACAATTAGTGCATTATCCACTGAAAAAGCTCCGGAAAGTCACGTCAATATTTCCACACCTATGATTTCTGAGGCGAAACAGCCCGATGACGAAACGGGTGAACTTGTGAATACCAGTGAAATAACCACCGCGTCACCAGCAGTGAACAGCGCTGCGGGACAGCCTGACACGATAGAAGTAAAAATTCAAAAGCCAACGGCGGTACTCACAGATTCAAGCAATTCCATCAAACCTGAAGCTTCCAAAGTTAAGATCGATGTTGAAACAAAAATAGTTTCTGAGAAAACACCTTCCACGATTAACTCTGCTGCTGTGTCTATAAACCAGACACCGGAAATACCGCAAAACGTGCTGCACGATGAGAAAATTCAGGCATCTGATTCTGATCAGGCGATTCGGGTATCTTCCGATTCTCAAGAGAGCGCATCTATAACAACGACCGAAAGTCCAGTAAAGGCGTCGGATGGCATTAAGGTAGAGAACGTTACAACGCAAATACGTCCTGGAAGCGCTCCTGAAATAATACTTGAATCTCCGGATGGACATTCTGTTCAAGACAAATTACAGTTGAAAATAGATGACAACGAAAATGAAAAGTTGGAGCCTACTGTGGAATCTAATTTGTCGGACAAAACCACCGAGTCCACTAGCATAAATTCTACACTGCAAAATACTAAAGAAGTTAGGATTCAAGTTAACGATACCGCTGTTTTAGTAACTAAACGACCACTCTCGAATGTTTCAAGTCAGAACGATACAAATCCCCTTGAAAATCAGGAACTTAACGACCAACCAACAACTCCGCAAGATGTGCCAGTTACGGAAGATTCTTACGTAAAACTAGGTGAAAAAATGCAAAGTCCAATCTCGATAGAACTCAATGGACCGTCATCTAACGGTGCGGCAGTGAACTCGTTTGATAACAAAAGCTCAATTATCTCGTCCGAAATGGAAACGCGTATTCGTCTTGGCGAAGAACAGAGTGTAAATAATCGTAATGACGCAGTTTCGGTAAAGCTTGACGAAACTAGAGAACCGATCGCAAAAGACAGTGACCACGATTCGTCACCGCCGAAAAAACATATCAATTTGGTTGATTCAATCAGCAAATCGGAATCACGCATTGGAAACAAACCTTTGGCTACCGAGGTGAAAGATTCAGACCCGCAATTATCGACAAAAGTGGAGATTGTTATGAACATGAGTTCGAACGCGGCTATACAATTATCAAAAAACAATTCTTCCGTCGAAGAAGACAAAAAGCCGATCAAATCGACCGAAAACCAGAAACCCAGCAGAGTCGTCACTCCTAATCCAATTTCCAATCCCACAAAATATCCTCACAAGCCAACAATGAATATTAAGAAAGACGACGCGATGCCGAAACCCATCGATGATCATTGGACCTTGATACCCCAACAAGCTCATCCAGCATTGACGGAAACCAACGAAAACAATGGAAAGTTACCGTCCACAACGGAACAACCACCTTCCACAACTGTTACGCAGGATGATCAGAAGACATCTTCAACCGAGAAACCATCCGTGCCTTTGGATCATTTCCAAAGTGCAAGTGGGCTCGATAGTACGGTGATAAATCTTGAAACCGACGTAACTTATTTCACGAACGTATGTAACGAACTAGCCTTCATCTTGTGGACCTCGGTAAACAAGGGATTGAGCGTTTTTAGATCTCTCGCTCTTGCGCCGTTTGGTTTCACAAGTACGTTAGGAATGATGTTCCTGGGTGCTCGAGGTCCTACGTCCGATCAAATGAACGACATTCTCAAGCTCGATGACGTTGCTTCATTCAATCCCCATCTCTTGTTCCAAAATGTCACCGACTCCGTTGGTCTTGTTAAAAATCAAGGAGTCGCGAATGCTGCATTCGTCCGTGAGCTCTTTGCCGATAGGTCGAAAGTTCGTAAGCTCATGCCATATTACAAGGAGCAAGCTCAACAGTTTTACGATGGTGTCGTAACGGAAGTGAATTTCGCGACGATAAGCGACCTTGTACGAAGACGAACGAATCTGATGATCAGAAAGCAGACCGGTGGCAGGATCAAAGATTTCGTAAGATCCAATACGGTACCATTGCGTTCACCACTGGCAGCACTGTCGGCCAACGTTTTCCAAACCGATTGCAACTCGAGCGCAGCAAGCTCCGAGGGTAGAGACGGTGAACTTTATTTCGCTGTTTCGCCCGCTGTCAGGCAGAGAAAACTCGTTCCTATACCTGCTACCGTATGGCGAGCGGGTGTTTTAGCTGGTTACGAACCTAGCTTGGACGCAACGGCTGCAGCACTCGGTGGAACAGATAAATTGGTTTCAACGATATTCGTTATACCTGGACAACAGGGGGTAACCGCACCGGGTGATACCTTGGATCGCCTTGAGCAAAGACTCATCAGAGGGGCGATTCACGATGGTTCCTGGAACAAATTGCTCAAAGTATTGATTCCACGGCCGGGCCTGGAACTCCAGGTGCCAAAATTCAGTCACCGCTCGGTAATCAACGCCACGGCAGCACTCAAAAGAATGGGCTTGGAGGAATTATTCTCGAAGCACGCTGATCTCAGAGGCATCAATGGTGTCGGTACTGATATGCATCTGGCTGATGTATTTCAGGTAAATTCTATTTTTATCGCTCTATACGTTTTTTTTTCGATCTTATCAAGGACGAAAACTCTTGGCGAAAAACTTGTTGTTTCTTCGTTGGACTCGTATATTGTTTTTTTTCTTTATTTTAGATGAATTTATTTAGCACCTGCGGTGATGAAAACATAATAAACGGTAGACATCACGTTGAGGTATATCCAGGGAGTCCATTGAGAAATGCACGGGAAGGCGACTCGTTCGAGGAACAAAGTGACGAAGCGTTTGCGGACTATTCGTTCGACAACGAAGGCGACTTGCCAGGGCTGATAATGAAAATGAAAAATCTTTCCGATCGCGAAAGTCGATCATCGAGACAGAACGAAACACCTGAGAAACCAAGATTAAAATTGGATAGGCCTTTCCTCTATTTCGTTCGACACAATCCGACAGGACTGATTTTGCACATGGGACGTTTCAATCCTAGACTATTGCCCTAAGTTCGTTAATGTGCATCAATAATTATGATAATAATGAAAGATTCAAGAAAAAACTTGTTAAATGTTCCAACTGTTTTGACTCTTTCGAAGTTCGCTCGATCGAAATTACGCGATTTTAAAGTCAAGTGAGCAAGATTGTCTTGAATAAAACAACCAGGTTAAACTAGAAATGAAGTAGATCAGCGTATCAGCGAGAGCATGTAAAAACGCAATCAAGTTTGCTGCTAAAACGATGTCTCAGGTTGAAACGTAATTTGATAATTTCATACTGGCACAAAATTATTCTTTGCCAAAATAGCGAGGAGAGATTAGAAAATTTATCCACAAAAGAGCGAAAGAGTATCATCCTACCAGGAATTTGGTTACGGTAGTGGTCAGCTTCTTTATTAACTGAGACGCGGTTCGATGAATCTAACGACGAATTTGTTATTATATACTTGTCAAAAGTTCACGTCGCCGGGTCTTTAGAAAAAACAAAACGAGGATAAGATTATATATATCTTGGATGAAGGAAAAAAAATCTTGACCATCGTCCAAACGATGGTACCGGAGAAACGCCGCGAAGGTTTTGTTTTTGACACTTTTTGTTTGGACAGTGATCGACATTAATTAAGTGCAACGAAAATTACGATTAATGAGTTCATTGTTAACCTAAAAAATGTATCTTTGCATATTAATTCAACTATTAACCATAAAGTATTAACAGTATACTGTTATTATAAATCATAAACAATTGTTCTAGCCAGAGTCTGTGGATTGCACATGTACATATAGATAAAAAGTTATAAAAATTTTGACGTACTCGAAGCTCTTGCCTGCAAATTTCGTGAATTTTTGTCGAGATGATTCGACAAATATATTTGTCGATTTTTTTTTTATTTTGGCAATCTAAAGTCACGTTATTTAACAGGTTTTTACAAGTATGAACATTCTCAAGCACTAGGCTAATGGACAATATGCTCTGAGCTGTATTGTGCGTAGAAGGCTACTACGATTCGTCAATAAAATGATTTCGAAATATCCGGAAATTAATTTTCTCTCCAAACATATCGCAGTGAATAATACTAACAAGTCCTTTTTACCCACATGATCATAATTTTTGCAACGAGGATGATCGACGTATTCCTTTAAAATTAACGTTTGGGTAAAATTAATTAATCATCACAATTTAAATATATATCATTTGATGAAAAATGTTCAAACGTTAGCATTGTACTTTTCGACTAACAATCAACTGCCACAAATCAAACGACGTTCATTTCGATAATATGATCATCGCGACAACGGTATCAAAATATGTGACACGAGTATCATTCGAAATTACCTCTTTTTCACAATGACAGGAACTAAAAAAAAGTGACATTGAAGACAAGCTGCTCGTGCTTTCTTAACCCTCGGAAATAATGATAATCGTAATCAAAACAAGATTCAAGACGTTTTGTTTCACGAATCCAAAGTCGCGTACATTTTGACATTGTGATAAAAACAGTATGCACACGCCAGTCTACAACCTTCGCAAATGCGCCGTAATGATACTATATACATAGTATATACACGCATGAATATATTTTTATCGTTGTTTTGACGTTCATCTGCACGTATTTTAGCTGGTTTTCGGAAAGGTAAGAGAATCTTATTTCATTGTAACATCTCCGTAAAAACGCATTACTCTTGTGTGTCTTTCATTGAACGAGAGGATGAGAGAGAGAGAAAAGAGAGTAAATAGACAATGTCGAGCGTTGCTCATCAGCAGAGTGATAAGTTCTGTAATTTCCTGGCACAAAAAAAGTGGGAGAAAAAGGCTTATCGCTTTTATCGCGTTACCCGAGGCCCTGTTAGGTGCAACGCCTCTTAGTCGTAACTCCAAAGAACCAAGTCATCCGCTCGTAAGAGGGCTACAGTTCTATTCAAGAAAATTCAACAACTCACTAAAAATTCAATTTTATTTAATCGACTCGAGTAATGTGCTGCAATCTGGCATATAAGTTTCATCAAAAAGTGTTAATATAGTAAGAAAACTAGAGTTTTTGTTTTTGGTAAAGTACGAGGATAAGGATCGTATCCTGTTGTAAATTTGGGACGGAAGTAAAAAAATGATTGGAAATACGACGTGTTTTCTGCTACGGGATTTTCGTTATTCCTCGTAGCTTTTTCGCGTGGTGAAGTGGTGTTTTCTTTTTTTTTCTAAATTCATACACAATCTGTCAAGGGACGAGCGTGATAGAGAAAGTTTGGTAGAACCAGGCTATATCGGAGAGAGCGAATTTGAAACGAAATTGGCACAACTTCATGGAAAGAATTCGCAGTTTTCAAGTACATGACACTGTAGGTACGATAATTCTTACGAGGTTATACCAATGAATAAAAAATAGAAAAATATCACTTTATTTGACGTAATATTTGAATGTTCGCTCCGCGTGTCATGTTTTTTCAATATGCTGTCTTTCAATAAAATAAACAAAATGATTAGATGATTATGGGGCATAAATAAGCCAATATTTTATTTCGTTATTTCACGCAGCTAAGACTGTGAAAATAATGAATTCTCTTAACGAACTCTTTAAAAAAAACTCGCTTTTTCAACGCATCCAAATATTGATATATTAATTATGGATGATTCAATGTGTACTTTATAAACGTGAGGTCGATTGTAACGCGATTACGTATGACAGATCCAAAAAATTTCTCAATATTTGAGATACGAAGTATAATTCGGTGATGTTCCGAGAATGTATAAAACGTCATATGTAATTCCTCGGTAAATGACGCACTCGTGGTGAATAATGTTTATTCTGTAGAAAAGAGATTCAAAAAGTGATTATTATTTAGTTCGGCGCAGGTGTCCATTTTTCTTCGCTTTAAAATTTTTTTAACAAAGATTTACAATTGAACGTACCTCGGAGCGTCACACTTTGTTTTTCGAAACAAGAACGGACTTTTTGGACGCTTTTTTTGCAAATTTCTGTCTTATCAAATTAGTTACGACACTCACGAGGGTTTTTGTTTGAATGTGCGTCACGTACGCAAACTGCTTATTTAAAAACGATTCAAGCGTGTTTGCTCATGGCTGACAATACGCCGAATGCCGTAAAATACGCTTAAAAATGTGTGAAAAAAATAAGAAATCAGCAAATGAAAAAAAAATGAATGCATTAAGAAGGAAGTACAAACCAGTATTTAAAATACCGTTGCACATGAGTCAATTTGAAAAATCGTGCATATGCACTGTTTCACCGTCAGGCTCAACAACGCCACGATGTCGTGTTTTTTTTTTTTATTATTCCGTCAGCCTTAACTGATAAGGCTCGATAAGATAATCAAGGAGTTACCAATCGATTACGAGTTTTCGACACTCCCGTGATAATTTATTTATTTTTTCATTCTTCGTCTACCGACCACAGATGTTTATCGGTAAATATTTCAGGCGCGAGAAATTCGTGGATATTTCTCTTTTCAAAAAGTCGTAAAATTCAATGTGTGAAAAGTTCTGTTTCTTTTGAAACATTTTTTCCACAAATGCTACTTCGTTATCTATAACGTAAGAAGCGGATTATCTCTATTCCGCGTTTTTTTTTTCAGTTTTTTTTTTCATTTTCGTTTTAAATGTAAAACAATGTAATCGTGCAGAGTGAAGTCGCAACAGAATGCTTTTAATCAGGATTATCCCTTTTCAAAGGTAGGCTTTTACTGGTTATTTTCGTATCCACAAAAGAACCGGCCAAAATTTGTCATAAATGCCATTGGCATTTTCGTTACGCTACGCGTATCTCGGACCATCTGAGGATAGAATGCAGCGGCCGATTCCTAATCTCTATGTTGTAGCGACCACGGATGAACGCGATAACCAGTCAGTAGAGCCAGTACGTTTATACCGTTGAACAAGTGGCATGTTTTTCGCGTGTGTTTTCAAGTATATTCGACAAAAAACATATAACATCTCAAGACCTCTTATGCGAGAAAATATATTTCTGAAAATGTGAAAATACATCTCACGTAAATAAAGACGTATGCCATTAATATTGTACAAATCAAACTTGTACAATATTCGCACTCTTGGGTAACAATTTTAATTACATTATGAAAAATACATATTTTTCTAAAATAATTCATTTGTTCTATATATTTCGTCTCATACGAATATCCAAATTTCTCAATAAATATATCGCGCGAGTAAAATGTTAAATATATTTTCTTCCATGGCGGACATTATCGGCGAGCTCAAAAACTTTGATTGTATGTACAATTCCTATTTCTTAATTTCCTTTTTGTGTTTCTGGAATGCTGGATTTTCGATTCTTCATCAGACATTTTTCACGCTTTCGTTCTTTCCGTCGTTGCGATAATACTATCGCTTTTCTCTTCACTAAAAATCCCTGTGATAAAACGATCCTCACACTTTTCTCACGACGTATTATGTGAGGGAGATTTTATCAATTGTAGAAACGTATACGTATACGTAAACGAGGGTCCGAGTGTTTCTGATTTTACCAACTCTTTTTCCTACCAAATGAGATGGTGAGAAACACACCGAAAATTTTCGTTCAAGACGTTGTTTATTCGATTAATTGTTCGTGGTTTCTGTTTTTATCTTTTTCCAAAAAGTAACATTTTTGTTAAGCTAATAACACCACCGTCTTCTGTCTTCATAACGAAATTGTCGTGTTCACTGATTTTTCAGTACAAATAAAAAAAGATATAGTGCACAAACATTGAGGATACCAGAAATTTTCGGGATATTTTTGGTGATTGTGGAAGTTTTGAAAAAATAAGCTATACTCACACGTTAGCGTAGAACAAATTTACGGTATTTTGAAATCGTTAAATATCATTTAGTTTCTTAATTTTCTAGCATCTCGTTACAGCACAACTCTACTTTGTACAATAATGTACTGCTGAAAGAAATATTCACTCATATCGAGAAAGGTACAAAAAAATGGGGGTGATTTATAAATACATCGTCTCCGGCAATAAAAAATGCTTTTTAAATGGTAAGCCACGTTGTCTCGAGATATTAGGGACATTGATCGAGGCAAATATTGATTATCGTCTGTATCGACCTTGACGCTCGATCGATCGATATATAAATAACAAAGTATGACTCCCAGATGCACAATAGCGCTTGACGGTGAATGATTTTGAAGAAATTCAACGAGCGACTTGCACGCTTTTCCTGTATATTAATCTGACGCAATAATAACAATTTGAACATCTCTTTGTGTACTTCGCGAAGAAACACAGAAACGCGTCGATCGATAAAAACTTTGACGATATTCTTGCAACATTTAACGCGAAGATAAACGCGAGCCACGATATAAACTGCGTATTCGCGATAATCAATGATAAATCATTGATTCCGGCAACAACGGGACGATAAAGAAAAAAGAAAGAGTAAAAAAGGAACGGCGATGTATCTGTGTCTTTTCAGAAACGTTGAATTATGAGGGGTGTCCCAGATGCAGATCGTTTACGTAGTAGGAACACCGCTGTGGAAAACGATATCTATTCTTTCGAGTACAGAGTACGTTTTGGATTCGTAGTTTATCAAAATGAAACTTTTCATTCTAGAAATAGAATAATGTTATCTTCAGCTGTAATTTTTACTTTTAAACGAGATTATTTTAAAAATTTAATTATGCAGTGTATGTGCCATGTAATTATATTGCAACTATAAACGAATTTTTTCAGATCTTAAGATCTCGTGATCATAAAAAAAAATTCTAGAGATAAACGCGATGTAATTTCGTGTCCGACATCATTCATTATGAACAAATTTCTTGCAAGAATGTTAAGACTGCAAGCACAACAAAATGATGAAAAAATCTATATCCAACTTTTCTGTTCTTCGTTAGTTATTGCTTTCATCAGACTCTTTTCTGAAATGATGTAATAAATGGCGATGATATAAAACCTCCTCTAACGTATTTGCTTTTCATCTCTGTTTTTAACCGATTAACGACGTAACCCGTATGGCAGAGGTGTTGGCTGATATTTGTTTACAAAATGAGCGTATATTTGCATTGTTAACCGATTCAATCCTTTCTCTATGATCAATCAGGATGTCGACTGTTCGGGTCGTTCGCTCGCGACTCTCATGGTCGCATGGGTTGGCGCGGCCATGGTAGCATCGGTATTACTGCGCTGGAAGTACATGTGGATCGCTCTTACGGTTTTAACATTACTTTTTTTATTCGCCTGTGGTTACGCAGCTTGCAACGCTCGGAGAGCTCACGAGAGGTCGTTGGCGAATGAAGAAGCAAGAATTCTCGAACGTAGAAGACAGGTCGGCGACATACAATCGGTCTCGGGTGCAATAGACGACTGTTCAGAGGTCAATTAATTATACAGCAACCATCATTTTTTGTTTTCCTCATCGAGCAAACACTTTGAAAACTCGATTTGCATTTTCTCCGAGGTGGCGAACCAATTCGGGACAAAATTTACGTTAGTCTTCGTAATATCTCTCTTCCCTCAAAAAGTTGATGATGATTCGAATTGAAAAATTCCAATCGTTGCTGCCATTTTATTTCTTTCACGATTCGGCACGATCGGCAAACGAATAATGATATTGGTAGCGAATTTCTGTTCGCCTTTTCTCGCGCACGTGAGTTTCGTTTTTCCTTGAAAATCCATTTGCAAAAATGTTCCAATAACATCAAAAACTGCAAAGGTATACAAAGGTCGCCAAGCTTTCGGTTATTTCAAAAAAATTCGAACTTTCTCGTTTCGGCTGTTTGAAAAATAGTCGAAAAAATGCAAAGAGCGCTTTGCGCCGTTTGTCCGAAATTAAAAAATTCGTTTTTTTTTCCTTTACACAGATCACCGATCCACCGGCATATCAAACGTACTGGATCACAGATTTGCCTCCACCTTATGCAGTGGTGATTGGTGCTGAATTGCAAGCGCCATCATCGTCACCGGCGATCGCTCGTAATGCGCATTCGGAGCCGGAATCACCTACAAGTTCGAAACCACCCCCGTATTCGATCGCTGTACAATCTAGCCTGAGAGGTCATTCGCAAATGACAACGAATCAATCACCGGAAACAGTCGCATATCCGGTTGAAACTTCGTCGTCCGACAATCAGAATGTAAGCTTGAACGAGGCAACGAATTCACAAGTGATACGAGATCTTCCTGTATCGAGGGTGGTGGGAAACGATGATAGAAAAATTTTGATCGAACAATCGAGAAGCGGGGGTGAAAATTCTACCAGCAGTTCGCACGCCGTCGTGTCGAGCGGAACGCAGTATCTGAGCAATCTAATAAATTGCACGTTTGGAAGAGGACAAAGACGAAATAACGTCGAGAGAAGCAGTAGCCTTCAAACTACGATTGCGAGTTCGACGAATGATAGGCGAGATATTTCACAGCTGAGTAATCGTGATAACACCGCGAGCGGAATAAGTACCAGTAATTTATGATTAATGATTTACAAAAAAAAGATTCGTTACATCTAAAACGAAGATCGCAGGAACGAACATGTCCAGGTCGATACAAGTGCCAACAACATAACAATTCCTCTGGTGAATGTGAATATTTTTATAAAAAATTTCCTAGGTTTCTCTCAAACGCGATTGAATAATTTATTTTAAATTTCAATATATACCGTTGCGCAAAAAAATCCGCAAAGTCTTCTGTAGCTTTCTCAGTATTACGAAGCCTTGACATTCCCGAACAGATATTTGCTTTTTTTAAAAAAAGCACCAATGATGCGTAAAGAAGAAAAATTGGAATTTCAGCAAACTCTGCGGTATATAAAAGTATACCAAAGCGTTCAAGTTGTCGGTTGTGAAATGAGTGAAATTTCATCAATTTAATAAAAATAAACACCGTGCATGATAGCACAAGTGATGTTTCGGTTATAGAGAAAAACGATATTGGACATTGGATGAAGTTTGTAAAATTTTCTACAATCGTTAATTCGTCAATTGTCAAAATAAAATACAGAATGTGTATGACATTTGACGGTTAAAAAAAAAGTGTGATTATCTTATTGAGAATTTTAGAATTAAAAATAAAATATGTTCGATATTTAGTCAAATTTCTATTTGTAATTTGCTCCAAATAAATTCATTATTCTTCGCGATGTATCGAGATTATTCAAACGAAAAACTCAACGAGACGCAGCTGCAAAAGTTTCCATCGCTCCGATCAATCGAAAAAACAGTCCGGAGCAAAATGTCACGAATAATGAGAGGAACACCCCCCACTCGACTGCTCACGTGTTTTAAAAAAATGTTTTATTACTATCTGGAGCGAAAACACTGAGAAAACTTGAGGCGAAATGGCGTTTTGCCTGGGGGGCTGGGCGCGCCGTTCTTGAACCTTTCTGACGTACATGAAAACAAAAAAAAAAGTGGCGTATGAATCGAAAAAAAAAATGTAAAACACTTTCACCGATCAAAACGCGGTTGGCTGCGACTCTATCGCTGTCTCCGAAGGCAAACGGCAACGTTTGCTTTTATTATTCGGATGGGTGACTGCGCTGCGACTGGTACATCGGATCGTTGACCCAGAATTCATTTTGCTCATGTTTTTATTCAAGGTCATTCGATGAAATATTAATGAATTTCCAAAAATACGTGTAACGTCGATCGAGGGAGGATAAAAGGAGAAAGAAAAGGGCGAAATTCAGAGGGAAATAACAGAAGACCGGTTGGTCGAATTTCTCACGCGTTCGCGCCTTTTCGTCGCTCTGAGAATTGTATCCTGCTGTTACCTCTTTAAGACTGCCGGGTCATGCCCGCCGGTGAAGTTTATCGTTACGAAACGTTCGAGCACGAGCCCTCAGGCTTTGCGAAACATATTATATGCTCTCGTCGGTTCTTGGTCATCGCCGTCGCGTTATAAGGTAAAATATCCTCGTCGTTCGATACTCGCAAATGCATACCCAACCGACATGCGCGTATAACGAAATGTGAAAAAAAAGAATTCTGCAACGCTTCGCGCTCCGTCCACACGTTTAATCTAAATATCAATGCAAGATTGTTTCAGTCAGTATAGTCTCGAGATTACACTACTTTGATCCATACGTTTATACCCATAAAAAATAATGTTTCAGAGATTGCAAGTGTCACTGAATTTGCGTTCTAATATCGTAATGTTCCTGCGGTCGTTTCAGTACGAAAAAAAACGGTCAATATTTAAAAAACCGGTCGTTTTTTTTTCAAATTACCATCATGTTCAATATTGTTGACATTGCAATTTTAAACAGCGCCGTACTAGAATTTCGTAATAAACATATGACGTTTTGAATTATTTACTGTCAACGAGGCGTTATATTTTTGCGATTTTTGTGAATTTTTATTCTCAGAGGGAAATTAAAGGACACGAATTAATGAAATTGCAAACTTCAAAACCATGTACGTACCATGAAATACGATCGTATACTCATGGAATAAATAAATCGTCTGAACGATTTCCAATTGGTTGGCCCACAAAAATATCAACGTTGAATTTGCATTCCAAAAGGTCTCAGTTCTAAAGAAAAAAAAACACACCTGACAGCAAGTGAATCCAACGGATGAATTTTATTCAAAAAACCAAGAAGATGAAGGGGATGTCAGAAGCTCTTTTCTGCAAAAATAAAATTAAGCTCCTTTTGTCAATTCAATTTATTTATCCTGATTTAAGGACGTTCTCGTATGATTCATTCATCTCGTCCTTGATACGATGGAATAAAACAGTGGAATGCATCGAGGAGTATCGTATATTGTTGCGCTCATTGAATTGAATCTAATTGAAATTCATCGTGCAATAAAAGTTTTTTTTTCAATAAAAATTCAAGTATTCACCACAGCTTGATTCGGCGACGTCAGCGATGTTTATGCCGGTGGTTTTAGATATTTATCTGTGCTATATATTGTTCAACCACCTTGAGGCCTTTGGGGATACAAATACATAGACATCATATTATTTATTAGATATATGCACATGTACGTATGTAACAAACATTGCATATAGTACACGCCCCCTGGAAATGATATCAACACGCACTCTAATGCACGAGTATGCAACGGTGAATGCACCACCTCCGTTTCCATTTCTAACCACTGTTCGAATTGTCTAACGATATATAACCATGTCGATATTCTTGGGTATAAATACACGTGGTCATGCTTCGAAGCACAGCAAATCTCTGGTAGCTGCAATCAACCCCTCATCGCGATCTAAAACGAGACTACGAGAGCTTTCAATCACGATAATATTTTCCAACGTTGAAGGATGCTAAAGGTAAAAGACAGAATTTTGCATTGCTACAAACGTAAGGCGAATTTCCCCAAATTTTCGTAGCCAAATTGCCAAGTGTTGCTCCGGGGATGCATTATTATTTTTTGCGTAGAAAAAATTAATTTCTCGCTTCGGCGTTATCTTGTAATACATGTATTTTATTAAATGTTCATACGGCATTTCAGGCTTGACATACATTAATAAATTTATATAGATTTTTGTTTTCAGCAAAATTCGTACGAATAAATAATTTCAGTAATACAGTATTCCAAAAATATAAGTTTAATATTATTTGGAATGTGTATTTTTTCACGACGTATTCTGGTAAAAACTATATAACCCAAGGACTTGAGCTAACGATACAAAAAACGGGAAAATTGTGTGTTAATGTGATTAATATTTTATTGTATTGAAAAAATATTTCGTTTCCTGCAAAATGGCTCTTCTCATTTATGGAGGTACAATCAGCTAGGAAACTGAGCGTTACGTAAATATTATAAAAATGTCTTGTTTAATTAGTTCGAGGCCGATAACGCTGCCTCAGATATTCAAGAGCCTCCGTTACGAGAAAGATCAATATTAATTGTAGAAAGTCGAGATACTTATCGATGTAAAAATAAGAACAAGATTTCTAAATCACTCAAATTCATCTATTCGCTGACGATGTGCCAATTTCTTTGAGTGGCTCAAACCGATAAAAATCTGATTCCGTTATACACAAATAAATATCCGTGCACAGATTCGTGCAGAGGAGAGTTATAACGCCATACATAGCCCTCAGGCATATCTCGATCACGCACCTATAACGAACACCTCTTGCCTTTTCTTGATCAATTTCACTAAAAAAAAATGTCACAAAAAAAAACCGCGACAAAAAGAACTTTTCGTTTTTTTTTCATTTAAAAGGAAAAATGTTTTGCTACTTGAAAAAAACTTGCGCCTTGAACGGTGGCTACTTTTACAGTAGACATGGCGCAGTTCACAAAACGATATTTTTGAAGAGGAAAAAACTTATCTTCGAGTAGATGTAGTATTTTTTCCAAATTCGACAAGTGTAATGAAGAAAACTAACGCAAAAAGCGAATCCACGTTAAACTATATTTCTCTTTTCAGTCACTCATCTTTGCTGCCATTTTGGCTTATGCGAACGCTTACTACAATCATGGAAATGAGCCTTACTACGGTAGCTACGGTCACGTCGCTTCGCCAGCCGCAATTGCTCCAGCCTCGATAATTAATCATCATCGGGGAAGTGTTTATAATCACGCGTACGGAAATATCGGTGGCTTGTCGTCGCACCCGAAGATCATCGACGCCACTTACCCCGGTGCTATTCACAAATCAGCGAGTTACGCTGTAACCGATCCAACGGGTTATCTCGCTTCTGATTACGTTCATGGACCAGCGACCAATTACGTTAATCAACCGTCAGCTATTTCGACGCCACATGCGGCACTACCCCACAATCAAGCGGGACCTGTCGCCATCGCTCCTTCGGTCGCTTACAATCACGCTTCCATTGGGAATTATGCTCACTCTCGTTATGCCGTAACCGAGGGTCCTTCTTACGTACATTCGCGGTACTCAATAAGTAACCCACCCGCCTTGCCGTACGGATCACCTCATTATCCCGTTGCTGCAGGTCATGGAATTCAAAAAATTGGTTATCACCCTGTCGTGTCACACATGGGTTATCGGAGCCACCAGGCTCAGAGTTACGCTTGGTAAGGTTCATGAAAAAAGCATGTGAAAAGTTCGAAGAATACTGAAAATTGGAGAACCGATTAAAACTGCAATACAAAAATGATTTTAAAAGTATATCAAATTGTCCAATGTCGACTGATTATATTGCGTTCAGCTTTAACGATGTTAATTTCTCGTTTTTATTCGATCGCGAAAAACGTTCGGTTGAAATAACTTGGAGCTGCGAACATTGGTATTTAAACAACGTTTCGTTGATTTGTAAAGCGAAATGTGCGATTATACAATAATTTGCTTTCCACGTGTTTGGTCGATTCGATCTATTTGACAAAACAAAAACGAAAGATTGCGCATGGTGGACGTAACGATATATTAGGGAGTAATTTTTTAGAAATGATTAACGAAAATAAAGTTTTCGATTCTATTGAATGGATTTCTATGGATATTATCAAAGTGTCCAATGTCGACTGATTAACATCGTTAAAGTCAAACGATGCAGCACTCGGTGTTGATTTCTCGTTTTTATTCGATCGCGAAAAATATTTGGTTGAAATAACTTGGAGCTGCGAACATTGGTATTTAAACAACGTTTCGTCGATTTGTAAAACGAAATGTGCGATTATACAATAATTTGCTTTCCACGTGTTTCGTCGATTCGATCTATTTGACAAAACAAAAATAAAAGATTGCGCATGGTGGATGTAACGATATATTAGGGAGTAATTTTTTTTAAATGATTAACGAAAATAAAGTTTTCGATTCTATTGAATGGATTTCTATGGATATTATCAAAGTGTCCAATGTCGACTGATTATATCGCGGTCAGCTTTAACGATGTTGAATTGCAATTATAACGAACGAGAGCAGCATTCGAAATTATTTCAAACGATGCAGCACTCGGTGTTAATTTCTCGTTTTTATTCGATCGCGAAAAACGTTTGGTTGAAATAACTTGGAGCTGCGAACATTGGTATTTAAACAACGTTTCGTCGATTTGTAAAACGAAATGTGCGATTACACAATAATTTACTTTCCACGTGTTTCGTCGATTCGATCTATTTGACAAAACAAAAATGAAAGATTGCGCATGGTGGATGTAACGAGATATTAGGGAGTAATTTTTTAAAAATGATTAACGAAAATAAAGTTTTCGATTCTATTGAATGGATTTCTATGGATATTATCAAAGTGTCCAATGTCGACTGATTAACATCGTTAAAGTCAAACGATGCAGCACTCGGTGTTGATTTCTCATTTTTATTCGATCGCGAAAAACGTTTGGTTGAAATAACTTGGAGCTGCAAACATTGGTATTTAAACAACGTTTCGTCGATTTGTAAAACGAAATGTGCGATTATACAATAATTTGCTTTCCACGTGTTTCGTCGATTCGATCTATTTGACAAAACAAAAATGAAAGATTGCGCATGGTGGATGTAACGATATATTAGGGAGTAATTTTTTTTTAAATGATTAACGAAAATAAAGTTTTCGATTCTATTGAATGGATTTCTATGGATATTATCAAAGTGTCCAATGTCGACTGATTATATCGCGGTCAGCTTTAACGATGTTGAATTGCAATTATAACGAACGAGAGCAACATTCGAAATTATTTCAAACGATGCAGCACTCGGTGTTAATTTCTCGTTTTTATTCGATCGCGAAAAACGTTTGGTTGAAATAACTTGGAGCTGCGAACATTGGTATTTAAACAACGTTTCGTCGATTTGTAAAACGAAATGTGCGATTACACAATAATTTACTTTCCACGTGTTTCGTCGATTCGATCTATTTGACAAAACAAAAATGAAAGATTGCGCATGGTGGATGTAACGATATATTAGGGAGTAATTTTTTAGAAATGATTAACGAAAATAAAGTTTTCGATTCTATTGAATGGATTTCTATGGATATTATCAAAGTGTCCAATGTCGACTGATTAACATCGTTAAAGTCAAACGATGCAGCACTCGGTGTTGATTTCTCATTTTTATTCGATCGCGAAAAACGTTTGGTTGAAATAACTTGGAGCTGCAAACATTGGTATTTAAACAACGTTTCGTCGATTTGTAAAACGAAGTGTGCGATTATACAATAATTTGCTTTCCACGTGTTTCGTCGATTCGATCTATTTGACAAAACAAAAATGAAAGATTGCGCATGGTGGATGTAACGATATATTAGGGAGTAATTTTTTTTAAAATGATTAACGAAAATAAAGTTTTCGATTCTATTGAATGGATTTCTATGGATATTATCAAAGTGTCCAATGTCGACTGATTATATCGCGGTCAGCTTTAACGATGTTGAATTGCAATTATAACGAACGAGAGCAACATTCGAAATTATTTCAAACGATGCAGCACTCGGTGTTAATTTCTCGTTTTTATTCGATCGCGAAAAACGTTTGGTTGAAATAACTTGGAGCTGCGAACATTGGTATTTAAACAACGTTTCGTCGATTTGTAAATGATTATTTTTAAAAATGATTAACGAAAATAAAGTTTTCGATTCTGTTGAATGGATTTCTATGGACATTATAAGAGACTTTGCCCAATCTGTCGCGCAATCTGTGAAAATATAGCAGAATTCATCGCGCCCCCTTTCCTCTCTGAATAATAGCCCGGGGCTTTCTTTCTCTGATCTCGTAGGCGTGGTCGTTTCAGTCGGGCATGCAAGCGTTCCAATTTCAGGCACGAAAGTAACGAATGAAAAAAATCAATTATCCTACCAACATCCACTCGTCATTGGACACACCAAGAAAAAGAGAAATTCCGGTCTAATTAATTATACAAATTTTATTGCACCTTTTAATTATGTGTAGCACAAAAATTTCGTCTTTTTACTGAATTTTTTCGACACCACGAATCTTGTTTTTATTACACTATTCGGATTTTTCGAAGTCATGATTATCGCAAAGGCCAGCACCGTTAATTAAAAAAATGTAAACCGTAGTCTGCATACATACGTTTTTGCGAATGTAAGTATTTTTTTAACGCGTACACGCGTATTACATATTCGCGTGATGGCTTCGTCAAAATTTTTACGACGACCGCGAATTAGCGTACGTAAGATCATTTTGGTCCCTTTTACGTTGCGCAACGGTTACGGCTGCCGCGAGAATAACTTGGCTTTTATGCCCGGCGTCATTGTGGGAGCCGCGGTTTGTACGTCCAAAGAGGACCTGCTGAAATTCCGTAGGGGGACCTTATACCATAACTTTTTTTTACGCGTGTCTGACGAACGAATTTCACCGTCACGTAAAATTCACCGATGCTTCGATTTTTGGGTGCGGTGTTTATCGCTCAAGGCCATGCGTATCAAACTCTGCAAACACTCTGAAATTGCAAAACATATACTCTTTCGAATTGACAAACCTAATCAGGCTGAAATTTAAGATGCCCGATTCGTAGCAGGGTAGCTTTAGAACCATTCTCGAATGAAGGAGCAGCAATCACCACTTCCTGTCGATGATAGACATCGCACAATCTTTACGGAACCATTGATATAATATATATAACTCCATTAGAATATGGTTATTGAGAAGAGAAATCATCGTGAGAAATTATTACGGAAAAAGATCGCTGCAAAACACTTTAAAATAGCATCAATATCCTTAGTGAAATAAGCTTCAAAGGTGGAAAAACTGTACTGACTCTGGAAATGAAAGATAGGCTTGCTGCTGCAATTTATTCTTACTGATTCATCAGCGATTATGAGTCTCATCAGATCTCGCACTTGTACGTCACTTTGCCGAGTTGAAACATTTTTTTATACGTTTTATAAAATATTATATGGACTTGTCCACGCATCGTCTAATTTCAGTAACGTTGGAGTATCGTCGCTGGGGCATGTACCGGATAATTTCGGAGACCGTGTCAAGGATACCTACTGGGACCTAGAGAGAACAACCCGAGGTTCGACTGTGATGAACCTTGAGGTTCGCGGAGTGCAACCACTCTGAAATTGTAAAGTATATACTCTTTCGAATTGACACACCTAATCAGGCTGAAATTTAAGATGCCCGATTCGTAGCAGGGTAGCTTTAGAACCATTCTCGAATGAAGGAGCAACAACCATCGCACAATCTTTACTGAACCATTGATATATTATATATAACTCCATTAGAATATGGTTATTGAGAAGAGAAATCATCGTGAGAAATTATTACGGAAAAAGATCGCTGCAAAACACTTTAAAATATCCTCAATATTCTTAGTGAAATAAGCTTCAAAGGTGGAAAAACTGTACTGACTCTGGAAATTAAAGACAGGCTTGCTGCTGCAATTTATTCTTACTGATTCATCAGCGATTATAAGTCTCATCGGATCTCGCACTTGTATCTCACTTTGACGAGTTGAAACATTTTTTAATACGTTTTATAAAATATTATATGGACTTGTCCAATGTTCTACGTTCCAACGCATCGTCTAATTTCAGTAACGTTGGAGTATCGTCGCTGGGGCATGTACCGGATAATTTCGGAGACCGTGTCAAGGATACCTACTAGGACCTAGAGAGAATAACCCGAGGTTCGATTGTGATGAACGGTTCGCGGAGTGCACAATGCTCGGTAGGGAAGCCAAACAGAAGAAAAAAATTAATCGACCGTGGTTCCACCCAGATAGGGTTTCGGCGGTGGGGAACACGAGATCTGGCTGGTCCACTGGAAGGAGTCAAAGAAGAAAGTCACACGGATTGTTACAAATATAAAAGGAGCGCACGGCAAGGATCAGACATCAGTTGAGATCAGCAGGTCTTGTCTTCTTCTTCTTCATTCCCAAAACACGACTCGACACTAGCAATCATGGAATTCAAGGTACATAAGCGCGCTGTATGATAAAAGATCGCAGTAAAAATGGATCCTCGTGTTTCAATGTGAACAAAACTAAAACATATTGTCCCCAGAGATCGTTGTAACATATTATTCGTTTGTCTTTTCGTCAGTCTGTTCTCCTCGTCGCTTGCGCGGTATTCGCTTCGGCCAATGCTGGAATAGCAGTCACATCCGGTTCGGACAACACCTACAGGAGCCCGGGCAACCTGGCTCAGGTCTCGACCCAAACTAAGACTATCGACACTCCATTCTCAAGCAGCAGCAAATCGGACGTGCGCGTGAGCAACCCTTCGGTCTACTTGTCCGCTCAGCCGGCCTTGTCGTACAGCGCTCATTCCAGCCCGGTGTACGCATCCGCCGCTCCCGCCATCTATGAAAATCATCACGCCAAGCTCGCATACGCCGCAGTACCCCAGTCAACCGTGAGCTATGCCTCCCCAGTGCCATCCTACAGCTACGCCGCTGCACCGGTTGCACATACTCAGGCTTATTACCCCGCTCAGCAACAGCACTCTACCTACCAGAGCTACGCCGCTCCCACGGTTTACTCAGCTCCCCAGCAGGTCTACGCTGCAGCCCCTGCTGCCGCGGTTGTCGCCAAGACGACGTACTCGGCTCCGGCAACCTACCAACTTGCTCAACATGCCCCTGTCGCATACGCCAATCCGATCTCTTATGCCAACGCCGCACCTTTGGCCCATCAACCTATCGCTAAAATCGCCTACTCCCCGGCCGTCGAAGTTGCTCACTTCACCTACAGCAACGCTAATGACCACGTCAACTACGGCTGGTAATTCATTTTATAAACACGAAACTGCTGACGGCTACGGATGGACCTGTCTATATTAGAGCTACAGATGCTTCACGATGTGTAAATAGATTTGTCCATATTGCATTTTCTGTAAACTAAATTATAATGTATAATAAAGTTGGGACTAACGAAAATTGATGATTGAGGTTTAGATGGTCGTAACGAAAAGTGTAATCAACAGCTATATTCGAAGGGTTAGGATTTTAAAAAAAATTACATTTTCGCTGCGTCTCTGATTGAAACTGTCTGTCCTAGATATTCAATGTAGTTATTGTGGCAATATAATTATCGAATATTGGAATACTGTATCAAACGCAAGCTCAAACAAGGATTGAGAGCGTATATAAATGAATAAATCCAATGTCCATCAAATGCGAATGCTTTTCTCTTTCCAAAAGAAAAAATTTACGAGCTACGCGTTAGAAATATATACCGCCACGCATGTTTCCATCGACTATCGAGGAATTGGAATTTTAAACAAAATTTCATCGAGTTGATAATTTTTAGAACTTTTGAAAGGTCTGAAAACAAAGAATTGCCAGAATATTTATATTTTTAACATTAATCTTTTTGAGAATTAGAAAAGTTTGCAAAACATTCGGAAACTCTCTAAATTACGAGTAAAAAACTTACTGTCCGACACGATTCCACTCGGTATGACAAGTGATATATATGCATGTATACGTTTTTAAATATTAATTACGATTATCTCAATGTGACGAGTTAACCTGCATTTAATATAACTATATCGACGCTTTGAAATGAGATATTTGGTATATATATTTTTTAATTTGTCCTTTATAACAGCAAATGGAGTTTGCAAACGGTGCAAGTGTTTATATGTCAAACTTTTTTGTGATTAATTATGATGATTACCACGTAACAAGTTAACGGGCATCAAGCGATAGCATACGAAGCACCAAGTGGTAAATCCACAAACTAAAAAACTTTCTTGACGGATTTCTCGCACAATATGCTGTTATTGAATGAATCCCTCTGTAAAAAGTTGATGAGGTCCCGAAGTTGATCCTTTATCGAAATTATATCGTGTGATTGTTGCCATTTTATTCGTCCCCTGATTGGTCGCAACGTTAGTGAGAACGCAGCCGCGGCATGATTCATGCGAGACCGTATTCGCGCGGTTTTTTATGCTGTTTTTGACAGTTGTCGAGTTGTGACATTAATCGCGGTTAACAAAGGTTATAGTTCTACGATAATTCATTCTGTGAAAAAGAAATCATCCATATCGAGTAAGCAAGAATGCTATATTTCACAATTGAATTTATATTTTACTGAGAGAAAATGAGAGATAGTCCGGGAGAGGGAGAGTGAATAAACTAAACTAGCTTCTCTTGCACATTTTTTCAAGCGAAAATTTTTCTCCCTTCTTCCTCCATTGCACATTCATGTTTTATAAAATTTACAAGAAATGATTCCTCGATCAGACGATCTCCCGAAAAGCGTTTTCCTTCAAAGTAGTGGCAGATGAAAAGAACGATCCACAACCCCATCAAAATTGAACCACGCATAGAGGAAACAACTCTAAACAAGATGCTTCATGTCCGGAAATTTTTGTTCTACAGCAATGTCGGGCGGGTAAACAGTCTCGCAGGCGCAGTACTACCGCCCGACGCTGGCCCGGAGAGGCTATCTTTCCGCTCTACAGCAATGTCGGGCGGGTAAACAGTCTCGCAGGCGCAGTACTACCGCTCGACGCTGGCCCGCAGAGGCTATCTTTCCGCTCTACAGCAATGTCGTGCGGGTAAACAGTCTCGCAGGCGCAGTACTACCGCTCAACGCTGGCCCGGAGAGGCTATCTTTCCGTTCTACAGCAATGTCGGGCGGGTAAGCAGTCTGGCAGGCGCAGTACTACCACTCGACGCTGTAGTACTCGAAAGTAGTGGCAGATGAAAAGAACGATCGACAACTCTATCAAAATTTAACCACGCGCAGTGGAAACGACTCTAAGCAAGCTGCTTCATTTCCGGTTTTCGGAAATTTTGTTTCAAATTTTTGCCACAGATTCTGGTCCAGCGTTCGATCGGCGGAGGAGAGGAACGATCGACAACTCCATCAAAATTTAACCACGCTCAGAGGAAGCGACTCTAAGCAAGTTGCTTCATTTCCGGTTTTTGGAAATTTTATTTTAGATTTTTGCCACAGATTCTGGTCCAGCGTTCGATCGGTGGATGAGAGGAACGATCGACAACTCCATCAAAATTTAAGCACGCGCTGAGGAAGCGACTCTGAGCAAGTTGCTTCATTTCCGGTTTTGGGATATTTAGTTTCAGATTTTTAGCACAGCTTCCGGTCCAGCTTTCGATCGGCGGATGAGAGGAACGATCGACAACTCCATGAAAATTTAACCACGCGCGGAGGAAGCGACTCTGAGCAAGTTGCTTCATTTCCGGTTTTCGGAAATTTAGTTTCAGAGTTTTCAGAGGCAACTTCCGGTCCAGCGTTCGTTCGTCGCACGAGAGAAAGTACGATCGACAACTCGATGAAAATTTAACCACGCGCGGAGAAAGCGACTCTGAGCAAGTTGCTTCACTTCCGGTTTTCGGAAATTTAGTTTCGGCTCTTTGAGAGGCAACTTCCGGTCCAGCTTTCGTTCGTCGCACGAGAGAAAGTACGATCGACAACTCTATGAAAATTTAACCACGCGCGGAGAAAGCGACTCTGAGCAAGATGCTTCACTTCCGGTTTTCGGAAATTTAGTTTCGGCTCTTTGAGAGGCTACTTCCGGTCCAGCGTTCGTTCGTCGCACGAGAGAAAGTACGATCGACAACTCGATGAAAATTTAACGACGCGCGGAGAAAGCGACTCTGAGCAAGATGCTTCACTTCCGGTTTTCGGAAATTTAGTTTCGGCTCTTTGAGAGGAAACTTCCGGTCCAGCTTTCGTTCGTCGCACGAGAGAAATTACGATCGACAACTCGATGAAAATTTAACCACGCGCGGAGAAAGCCACTCTGAGCAAGTTGCTTCACTTCCGATTTTCGGAAATTTAGTTTCGGCTCTTTGAGAGGCTACTTCCGGTCCAGCTTTCGTTCGTCGCACGAGAGAAAGTACGATCGACAACTCGATGAAAATTTAACCACGCGCGGAGAAAGCGACTCTGAGCAAGTTGCTTCACTTCCGGTTTTCGGAAATTTATTTTCGGCTCTTTGAGAGGCAACTTCCGGTCCAGCTTTCGTTCGTCGCACGAGAGAAAGTACGATCGACAACTCGATGAAAATTTAACCACGGGCGGAGAAAGCCACTCTGAGCAAGTTGCTTCACTTCCGATTTTCGGAAATTTATTTTCGGCTCTTTGAGAGGCAACTTCCGGTCCAGCTTTCGTTCGTCGCACGAGAGAAAGTACGATCGACAACTCGATGAAAATTTAACCACGCGCGGAGAAAGCGACTCTGAGCAAGATGCTTCACTTCCGGTTTTCGGAAATTTAGTTTCGGCTCTTTGAGAGGCTACTTCCGGTCCAGCTTTCGTTCGTCGCACGAGAGAAAGTACGATCGACAACTCGATGAAAATTTAACCACGCGCGGAGAAAGCGACTCTGAGCAAGATGCTTCACCTCCGGTTTTCGGAAATTTAGTTTCGGCTCTTTGAGAGGCTACTTCCGGTCCAGCTTTCGTTCGTCGCACGAGAGAAAGTACGATCGACAACTCGACGAAAATTTAACCACGCGCGGAGAAAGCGACTCTGAGCAAGATGATTCGTTTCCGGCTTTCGGTTTTGAAGTTTCACGCGTTTAAGAGGCTACTTCCGGTACAGCGTTCGTACGACGTACGAGGCAAACGACGATCGACAACTCGATGAAAATTTAACCACGCTCAGAGGAAGCGACTCTGAGCAAGTTGATTCGTTTCCGGTTTTCGGTTTTCAAGTTTCACGCGTTTAAGAGGCTACTTCCGGTACAGCGTTCGTACGCCGTACGAGGCAAACGACGATCGACAACTCGATGAAAATTTAACCACGCTCAGAGGAAGCGACTCTGAGCAAGTTGATTCGTTTCCGGTTTTCGGTTTTTAAGTTTCACGCGTTTAAGAGGCTACTTCCGGTACAGCGTTCGTACGCCGTACGAGGGAAACGACGATCGACAACTCGATGAAAATTTAACCACGCTCAGGTGAAGCGACTCTGAGCAAGTTGATTCGTTTCCGGCTTTCGGTTTTTAAGTTTCACGCGTTTAAGAGGCTACTTCCGGTACTGCGTTCGTACGACGTACGAGGCAAACGACGATCGACAACTCGATGAAAATTTAACCACGCTCAGAGGAAGCGACTCTGAGCAAGTTGATTCGTTTCCGGTTTTCGGTTTTTAAGTTTCACGCGTTTAAGAGGCTACTTCCGGCACAGCGTTCGTACGCCGTACGAGGGAAACGACGATCGACAACTCGATGAAAATTTAACCACGCTCAGAGGAAGCGACTCTGAGCAAGTTGATTCGTTTCCGGTTTTCGGTTTTTAAGTTTCACGCGTTTAAGAGGCTACTTCCGGTACAGCGTTCGTACGCCGTACGAGGGAAACGACGATCGACAACGCGATGAAAATTTAACCACGCTCAGAGGAAGCGACTCTGAGCAAGTTGATTCGTTTCCGGTTTTCGGTTTTTAAGTTTCACGCGTTTAAGAGGCTACTTCCGGTACAGCGTTCGTACGCCGTACGAGGGAAACGACGATCGACAACTCGATGAAAATTTAACCACGCTCAGGTGAAGCGACTCTGAGCAAGTTGATTCGTTTCCGGCTTTCGGTTTTTAAGTTTCACGCGTTTAAGAGGCTACTTCCGGTACTGCGTTCGTACGACGTACGAGGCAAACGACGATCGACAACTCGATGAAAATTTAACCACGCTCAGAGGAAGCGACTCTGAGCAAGTTGATTCGTTTCCGGTTTTCGGTTTTTAAGTTTCACGCGTTTAAGAGGCTACTTCCGGCACAGCGTTCGTACGCCGTACGAGGGAAACGACGATCGACAACTCGATGAAAATTTAACCACGCTCAGAGGAAGCGACTCTGAGCAAGTTGATTCGTTTCCGGTTTTCGGTTTTCAAGTTTCACGCGTTTAAGAGGTTACTTCCGGTACAGCGTTCGTACGCCGTACGAGGGAAACGACGATCGACAACTCGATGGAAATTTAACCACGCTCAGAGGAAGCGACTCTGAGCAAGTTGATTCGTTTCCGGTTTTCGGTTTTTAAGTTTCACGCGTTTAAGAGGCTACTTCCGGTACAGCGTTCGTACGCCGTACGAGGGAAACGACGATCGACAACTAGATGGAAATTTAACTACGCTCAGAGGAAGCGACTCTGAGCAAGTTGATTCGTTTCCGGTTTTCGGTTTTCAAGTTTCACGCGTTTAAGAGGTTACTTCCGGTACAGCGTTCGTACGCCGTACGAGGGAAACGACGATCGACAACTCGATGGAAATTCAACCACGCTCAGAGGAAGCGACTCTGAGCAAGTTGATTCGTTTCCGGTTTTCGGTTTTTAAGTTTCACGCGTTTAAGAGGCTACTTCCGGTACAGCGTTCGTACGCCGTACGAGGGAAACGACGATCGACAACTCGATGAAAATTTAACCACGCTCAGAGGAAGCGACTCTGAGCAAGTTGCTTCATTCCCGGTTTTCGGAAATTTTGTTTCAGATTTTTTAGCACAGCTTCTGTGGTCCAGCGTTCGATCGGCGGATGAGAGGAACGATCGACAACTCCATGAAAATTTAACCACGCGCGGAGGAAGCGACTCTGAGCAAGTTGCTTCACTTCCGGTTTTCGGAAATTTTGTTTCAAACTTTTCAGAGGCAACTTCCGATCCAGCGTTCGTTCGGCGGATGAGAGAAACGATCGACAACTCGATGAAAATTTAACCACGCGCAGAGGAAGCGACTCTGAGCAAGTTGCTTCATTTCCGGTTTTGGGATATTTAGTTTCAGATTTTTAGCACAGCTTCCGGTCCAGCTTTCGATCGGCGGATGAGAGGAACGATCGACAACTCCATGAAAATTTAACCACGCGCGGAGGAAGCGACTCTGAGCAAGTTGCTTCATTTCCGGTTTTCGGCAATTTAGTTTCAGAGTTTTCAGAGGCAACTTCCGGTCCAGCGTTCGTTCGTCGCACGAGAGAAAGTACGATCGACAACTCGATGAAAATTTAACCACGCGCGGAGAAAGCGACTCTGAGCAAGTTGCTTCACTTCCGGTTTTCGGAAATTTAGTTTCGGCTCTTTGAGAGGCAACTTCCGGTCCAGCTTTCGTTCGTCGCACGAGAGAAAGTACGATCGACAACTCTATGAAAATTTAACCACGCGCGGAGAAAGCGACTCTGAGCAAGATGCTTCACTTCCGGTCTTCGGAAATTTAGTTTCGGCTCTTTGAGAGGCTACTTCCGGTCCAGCGTTCGTTCGTCGCACGAGAGAAAGTACGATCGACAACTCGATGAAAATTTAACGACGCGCGGAGAAAGCGACTCTGAGCAAGATGCTTCACTTCCGGTTTTCGGAAATTTAGTTTCGGCTCTTTGAGAGGAAACTTCCGGTCCAGCTTTCGTTCGTCGCACGAGAGAAATTACGATCGACAACTCGATGAAAATTTAACCACGCGCGGAGAAAGCCACTCTGAGCAAGTTGCTTCACTTCCGATTTTCGGAAATTTAGTTTCGGCTCTTTGAGAGGCTACTTCCGGTCCAGCTTTCGTTCGTCGCACGAGAGAAAGTACGATCGACAACTCGACGAAAATTTAACCACGCGCGGAGAAAGCGACTCTGAGCAAGATGATTCGTTTCCGGCTTTCGGTTTTGAAGTTTCACGCGTTTAAGAGGCTACTTCCGGTACAGCGTTCGTACGACGTACGAGGCAAACGACGATCGACAACTCGATGAAAATTTAACCACGCTCAGAGGAAGCGACTCTGAGCAAGTTGATTCGTTTCCGGTTTTCGGTTTTCAAGTTTCACGCGTTTAAGAGGCTACTTCCGGTACAGCGTTCGTACGCCGTACGAGGCAAACGACGATCGACAACTCGATGAAAATTTAACCACGCTCAGAGGAAGCGACTCTGAGCAAGTTGATTCGTTTCCGGTTTTCGGTTTTTAAGTTTCACGCGTTTAAGAGGCTACTTCCGGTACAGCGTTCGTACGCCGTACGAGGGAAACGACGATCGACAACTCGATGAAAATTTAACCACGCTCAGGTGAAGCGACTCTGAGCAAGTTGATTCGTTTCCGGCTTTCGGTTTTTAAGTTTCACGCGTTTAAGAGGCTACTTCCGGTACTGCGTTCGTACGACGTACGAGGCAAACGACGATCGACAACTCGATGAAAATTTAACCACGCTCAGAGGAAGCGACTCTGAGCAAGTTGATTCGTTTCCGGTTTTCGGTTTTTAAGTTTCACGCGTTTAAGAGGCTACTTCCGGCACAGCGTTCGTACGCCGTACGAGGGAAACGACGATCGACAACTCGATGAAAATTTAACCACGCTCAGAGGAAGCGACTCTGAGCAAGTTGCTTCATTCCCGGTTTTCGGAAATTTTGTTTCAGATTTTTTAGCACAGCTTCTGTGGTCCAGCGTTCGATCGGCGGATGAGAGGAACGATTGACAACTGCATTAAAATTTAACCACGCGCGGAGGAAGCGACTCTGAGCAAGTTGCTTCACTTCCGGTTTTCGGAAATTTTGTTTCAAACTTTTCAGAGGCAACTTCCGATCCAGCGTTCGTTCGGCGGATGAGAGAAACGATCGACAACTCGATGAAAATTTAACCACGCGCAGAGGAAGCGACTCTGAGCAAGTTGCTTCATTTCCGGTTTTCGGAAAATTTGTCTCAAACTTTTCAGAGGCAACTTCCGGTCCAGCGTTCGTTCGGCGGATGAGAGAAACGATCGACAACTCGATGAAAATTTAACCACGTGCAGAGGAGGTGACTCTGAGCAAGTTGCTTCACTTCCGGTTTTCGGAAATTTTGTTTCAAACTTTTCAGAGGCAACTTCCGGTCCAGCGTTCGTTCGGCGGATGAGAGAAACGATCGACAACTCGATGAAAATTTAACCACGCGCAGAGGTAGCGACTCTGAGCAAGTTGCTTCATTTCCGGTTTTCGGAAATTTTGTTTCAGACTTTTCAGAGGCAACTTCCGGTTCAGCGTTCGTTCGGCGTATGAGAGAAACGATCGACAACTCGATGAAAATTTAACCACGCGCAGAGGAAGCGACTCTGAACAAGTTGCTTCATTTCCGGTTTTCGGAAATTTTGTTTCAAACTTTTCAGAGGCAACTTCCGGTCCAGCGTTCGTTCGGTGGATGAAAGAAACGATCGACAACTCGATGAAAATTTAACCACGCGCAGAGGAGGCGACTCTGAGCAAGTTGCTTCATTTCCGGTTTTCGGAAATTTTGTTTCAAACTTTTCAGAGGCAACTTCCGGTCCAGCGTTCGTTCGGCGGATGAGAGAAACGATCGACAACTCGATGAAAATTTAACCACGCGCAGAAGAAGCGACTCTGAGCAATTTGCTTCATTTCCGGTTTTCGGAAATTTTGTTTTAGATTTTTCAGTACAGATTTCAGAATCAGAATCATTTCTTGTAAATTTTATAAAACATTTTGAAAATATTTTCCGAAAACAAACCATGAAGCAACTTGTTTAGAGTTGTTTTCTCTATTCGTGGCTTATTTTTAATGCAGTTGTGGGTTGTTCTTTTCATCTAGTACCACATTAAAGTAAAACTCTTTCCGCGAGATTGTGTGGTCGAAGAGTCACTACTTGTAAATTCTATACAAAAAACCGAACAAAAATTTCCGAAAACCGGAAATGAAGCAACTTGCTTAGAGTCGCTTCCTCTGCGCGTGGTTAAATTTTGATGGAGTTGTCGATCGTTCTTTTCATTTACCACTACTTTCGAGTACTACAGCGTCGAGCGATAGTACTGCGCCTGCGAGACTGCTTACCCGCCCGACATCGCTGTAGAGCGGAAAGATAGCCTCTCCGGGCCAGCGTGGAGCGGTAACACTGCGCCTGCGAGACTGCTACCCGCCCGACATTGCTGTAGAGCAGAAAGACAGCGTCGCAAGCGTCAACGCGAAGGTTCTTCCGAATCGTGGCTTCAACCGTGTTTTTCTTTTCGATCATAATTTTCTCATCTCTAGCCAGAGTAGATTTTATAATAATATACAATGATATTGAATATGAACTATTTTTTTCCTCGATAGTTGATGACAATGTGTGTCGCACTATATCTCTCACTCGTAATTTTGAAAATTTGGGTTCATTTGAAAAGAGAAACGCATCACATATGAATCCTTGTTTGATATACGTGCAGATCCGTCAAAACGACGGTCATATTACCGTGCGACGCTACTCACATCTAACGATGATTCGTCGTACTGATACTGACAAAAACCTTCGGAGCACGAGAGAGAAAGCGGGAAAAAGAAAATACGCGCCGCGCCCCACCTCTATATATATTTTTTTACCATCGAATAGCGACCTTATCGACTGCATTTTCAGTTCGGCAAAAAAAAAACGACACCACGTGGCGCTACCTGTACACCCCAAAAACATCTGAGAGGCCACACGAGAGTAGATGGAGATTGCAACCAACCCCGATAACCCAAGCTGCTCCGCGTTCACCGGGTTTTTTTGTAAAATGCTCCGAGCATCTAACTGTAAAAAGCGCCGGTGTTAAATGCGCAAACTGTAGAAACGTCGTTATCGAAAAAATGCACCTCGGAAATCCTTACGCTTGAGATTGTCCAAACAATTAACGAAACCATCGCATACTCATGCAGCAATTTCTCTCTGTGTATCTCATGTGTGCCTCTGGAATATCGAACCCTGGAAGATGGATGACGGAAAAAAAATGACCCCACTCAAAACGCAGGCGCACTGGACACGTTCCTTGTGCGCGAAGGAGGGAACAGCTTGAGCTTGGTCGGAGAAAATCCGGAGTTCGTACGAGGCGTTCGTTCGCAGAGTGCTCATGCGCAGTCACGTGCTTCAAGGTTATAAATACAGCACCGTGTAGAGACAGAAAGAGAGTTGTCATACCGCATTTGTCGCATGATGGCGCAACATGTTGGTTACAAGCTCGCGCCGGCTACTTTTCTACTTTTACTCGGAGTTTTTCACTTAGCGAATAGCGCCTCGTTGAAATATAACGATGATATTTTGTCTAAAATCGTACATTCGATTCGTTTGATCGGTCCCAAGGCCGACGAAATTAATAATCAAACGTTAAACGATGTTAAAACCGGTGATAAAACGTATTTTCGCCTTCTGGTGGAAGTCGAATTTACGGAGCTCGAAGGCAAATACAACAATGACGTAGCTTTGAGCTGGTCATCGAACGGCCGGGAATGCGACGATAAACATGGTCTTTTGCGCAAGTTGTCGAACTCTAGTACGAGACATATTCGTATATCGAGTGCGATATACGAATTGCCCGATGATTGTTGTTTTGAGGTTACCGACGTCTATTTTTGTCTGAAAACCGTTAGTCGACACGGTGTATCGTGGTACAATCTTGGAGGAAACTTCGCCGTGAGACCGAGCTACAACGAGTGAGTTTTTTTGTTTTGCGAGAGAAATTCGACAATTTGTTAATGAAAACGATATCATTGAAGTGTGGAGGAAAGAGAAAGAACGTCAATGCAAGTTTGCTCGTAGAGCAGCTAGGATATGTGAAAACAGAGTAATTAAACGCGAGATGTACGAAAAAGATCGCGTTATTCGTAAGGCCAAATGTTTATCACTCTCGGCATTTATTTTTATCCCGACCAAACACGTTTACCCCGAGTTTCTCAAATTTCGCATTTTATCCTGTTATTTCGTTCGAAACTTCGTTTCGCGGAGTACCCAAAAAACAACGAAGTGTGTTTAGTGATAAAAAAAATGCTGCATCCATGTGATTTATGGGAAAACACGCACGGGTGCGTCATTCCGTAATTTCAGCTTTGAAACTAATCTGTGAGACTTCCGGTTTCGAGTCTACACTCTCTGTTTTCTCAAACATTTTTATTTACTTATGCCGCGCACGCGCGTTTTTTCATCCAAACACAATTATGAAAGTCGCCACTGTATAAATATCCAACAGTGAGCTTAAACGCGTTTCAAGAGTTAAAAATATCGATTCTGATTAAGTTTTAAAAATAAAAGTATATGCTACCGAAGCAAGTCCTTTTTTTCTACGGCTTTGTAATTTTCTTCGGCATTTTTGTTTTTGTTCGATAAAATGGCTGCAGAATTTTAAAACACAGCGACGGAAATATGGCGGGAGTTTTCGGCTTTTTGTTTACATCACTCGCGTCAATCAGCTGACAACGATAATGTTGCTTTGACATTCTCACTGTTCACTGAACGATCGCATCTACCGAAGGTACGATCTCAACAAACCCAAAACATTGAGGCAGTTGTCTCGCGGCGTTCACAGCAAAAAGTTACCTTAATTAACAGCCAACGAGTGAAAACTTGTTCACCTTGCAGAATTTTCGAAAATAGTCGCCGGAATATATTGAATTTAAATGATTATTCTGTACATTTTATATCATACATTATATATCCCAGATTTTTCCAAACATTCCGCGATGATTCCCGATTCACAAATAAGGCGAAAGGACGAAATGTTTGAATTTCGCGAGTCGTCATGCATTAACGTCTTCTGTTCTCCGAATGTTATACAAATGTCTAATGAAACATTTTTGGCGAAACAAGGCCCTTGAGTAGTGCTGCCGCGACCGTTAAAAAATTAATTCGATGATTCGATGGATTCGATTGAAAGTTTGATGCCTGAAAATAGGTAAAAAAAAGTGTGTGATGAAGCGTTGAAACTCGTTCTGCAAAATACATGTGTGGAACATCTCCTCGACAAAACATAAGAGCGTGGCACGTCTGTTTTGCATCTCGGAAACTTTATGGTGAAACATACGATGAATCCTCTTTTATCATTCTGAACCCCATCCATCCTTACATAGTTTTTACGTCATTTATTTTTTTCACACAGACATGTGATTACACAGGAGTTTGCTTATGCGAGACGTGTCGATATGTTGAAAAAACGAGCTTGATATCATTAATTTTTTTGCAAATTATTTCGTACCATCGTTAAATCACTACCTTAAATTCGATTTAAATACTTTAAACTCGTCGCCTGTTTCGATTTGACCTCCAGTACATCCTTAAGGACAGTCCGGCAACTCGATCGTAGCTTAAACGACGAAGTGGCAAATTTCAAAAACCTGAAGTGACGATCGAAAATTCTGAATAAAATGGACCACGTTGAGAATTCTAAGCGCTAGTTCGGTTAAAAAAACCCAATAATAGTAAAGGTACACTTTTTCCAACGTGTGTATGGCGGCGTGAAAAAATGATCATCGAAACGATTTTTTATTGTTGTGTAGCGTCAGTTGCTCCTCGCGTTATTTGAAAA
This sequence comes from Heteropelma amictum, assembly GCA_959613375.1. Taxonomy (NCBI): domain Eukaryota; kingdom Metazoa; phylum Arthropoda; class Insecta; order Hymenoptera; family Ichneumonidae; genus Heteropelma; species Heteropelma amictum. Next base: position 13,785,980 of record OY390723.1, read on the forward strand.
GCCTTTTTTCGTATTCGCACGCATGCCTGTCGCGAATTGTCACGTGCAGTGCGTTTTCCGTATCTCTGACCTTGAATGGATATACATCAATCAGGAAATGCATCATCGAACGGTTTGTCATTGTATAAATAAGCATTGTAGATCAAAGAAACTTTTTATGAAACGCCGCTTGAATCATTTTCAAACGATTTCTGTTTCTTCCGAAAAAATGCCACCTAAACTCGATCAGAAGTTTGGATAGTGCGGAGCATTGTATTTTATTTACCGTTTGCGAGAATTTTTCGCGGACTTGGCGATTCGGACTTGGCGATTGAAAGTATTCGGCAGCGGCCGCGTGAAACGGACATGATCCAAGTTCGTCGTGTAAAAATAGATCGCGTGGCCTACATAGCTTGCGTCTTTCCAATACGTCTTCCTTCGTGAAAATATTTCCATAATAAAATGCGTACGTATATAATGAAAAATTGCCTCGGATCGTTTGCGTCTGAATGGGAAGTGTTTCGCGTAGGAGGTGAAACATCGGAAGGAAGCTAATTTCTTTAATAACGAGGGAAAAAGGCGTTTTCAGACAATCTAAATATTCGCGTTGTCGAAATATTCTGCAGCCGTGGAATCACCGTAGGTCAGACGTGCAAGTAAATTCAACGGAGGCTCGACCCCGATAATGCTAATTACATTAAGTCCGATCCGTAAATTGCGACAATTACTTAATTGACTGGTAACCGGTTCGCTTCAATCTACGAGGTCCATTCAATTTGTCAGTTCACGCGTCCATTTGTATCTTCATTCATTTTTGAAGAATGAAACACGCGTTCAGGAATGATTTCGCTGTAGAATCATGGTAATCGTGAAATAAAGCGTAATAAGAAATCCAAGGTCAGGGAAAATTTGTCAAAATCTGAGAGAAATCGATCGTATCGATAATATGGGACCTGATAGTTTGAAATAACAATAACGACGATAAATTATCGATATATTGTTGAAAAAAATGTATTCAGTGAACATCCACATCGCAAATTTATCGAATCTTTGTTATATATATATGAAATTTTTTAATACTTTCGTAAACAAAAGTTCCACACGGGAGATGAAAAGAGAAATGAATTCTTTCGTTTATTATATATAGGATGGGATGTACCAGAACGGGGCGGGAATAATTATGAATTTATTTCCGGTCAGGCGTTTTTTTTCGAGCTGTGATAATGTTCTTTATCGTTCTTTCCACTTTACTTCTCGTATGTTTGTCCACGTCGATTCTCGTGAGTCACCATCTGTCTGTCTGTGCAATGAGCAATACAATTCTCACATACCGAGTGGCGTTAACCGGTATCCAAGTATACACGTCGACATACGTCTTTTATCGAATTAAAAAAGGGATTTATTAGAATCATGCACTAAGTTTTTAATTACCCTACGGAAGGAAATTTAAAAAATACATTACACAAAAGCGAAAATGTTCTACGCGTGATTTGGCAGTTTGCATCGTTGGTATCCAACAAAATGCACGATACACTTGTTTTTTATTGTCGATATTCTGCAATTTGCCAAATGTTTTTCATCAACTCTTCGAAATTTTGATACTCGTTAAAAGAGGAAAATAAATATCATGAAAATTTGGAAAATTTTAAAGTGAAAGATTGGGAAAATTCCAATCCTCATTACGCTGTTGGTATTCTAATTATTCGATATTAAAGAATGTTGAGTATCGTGCTTCGAAAAAATTGAATGGTTTTACAAAAATGTGTTTATGTATTGTTAAAAATGGATATCGTTATCATAAACGTGTTAATTGAATAATACGTAGAAATGTTCACGGCAAAATAAATGTTTCGGTTGAATTTTTAGTGTGCAACATTAATGTAAATCTATATTAAATAAAAGTTCGTTTCGAAAATATTTGTTCTTCCAAAAAGATCAATTTTGAAGTCATTTGTCACGAAATCTATCACTTTCTGGCAAACGGCATATTTTTCATCAAAGAGTACATGAAATTTCCTTCAAAAAGTACCCATGATTCGTTCGATTATTTCGTTTATGTATTATTAAAAATGGATATCGTTATCATAAACGTGTTAATTGAATAATACGTAGAAATGTTCACGGCAAAATAAATGTTTCGGTTGAATTTTTAGTGTGCAACATTAATGTAAATATATGAAATAAAAGTTCGTTTCGAAAATATTTGTTCTTCCAAAAAGATCAATTTTGAAGTCATTTGTCTCGAAATCTATCACTTTCCAGCAAACGGCATATTTTTCATCAAAGAGTTCATGAAATTTCCTTCAAAAAGTACCCATGATTCGTTCGATTATTTCGTTTATGTATTATTAAAAATGGATATCGTTATCATAAACGTGTTAATTGAATAATACGTAGAAATGTTCACGGCAAAATAAATGTTTCGGTTGAATTTTTAGTGTGCAACATTAATGTAAATATATTAAATAAAAGTTCGTTTCGAAAATATTTGGTCTTCCAAAAAGATCAATTTTGAAGTTATTTGTCACGAAATCTATCACTTCCTGGCAAACGGCATATTTTTCATCATAAAGTTCATGAAATTTCCTTCAAAAAGTACCCATGATTCGTTCGATTATCGCTACCGGCTGCGAAATAAAAGGGGTGACCACCCCCGATGGATCACCCTGTATATTTTGTAACGTAGAACGGTCAAAAATGTAACTAGTAAAAGCTGCAAGATATTGTATAAATTTGATTCACATTCAATTGTATTATCGAAACGTTTTTTTACACAAGTCATTTTAATCGTGAAATGTTTACACATTCGATTATGAAATATTTCTTTCGTTTCCGGTCAACTAAACTTACCTTTCTACTGGGAATTACAGGAAAAGAAAGGAAATGGTTATAGGTATAATCAATCAATTTTAATTTCAAACCCGAGTACACGTCCATTTCCTACCCAATTTCGTTTACGATACTTATCCTTTTTTTATATACAAATCTGTCTACTATACATAAATATATAGTAAAGAGATGTTTCATTTGTCGTCTTTATATAGCGAATGTGATTTGGATATTTTTCAAGTCAAATCTACAAAAATGTGAAAACAAACGGATGAAAGATGAGCAAAATTTAATTCGAAACATTGAGAAAATTCGTATTTTCGTGGAACTCCAACGATGCAAGCTTCAACATCGTTTGTGCGCTTCGATATTCTCCGACCGTCGAGTTTGATCAATAAAACAAGTTTTAACGCATCTCGACTCTCCCTATAGAGGGAATTTTCGTTGCGATGAAGGGAGCGATGGAGCTAACGGAGGGATAGGGGAATGAAGAGTTTGACCTTAACCTTGACCCACTGGCACCCATCTGACTGCTGTTTTCTTCAATACAATCTGTTTATGCGTTTTATACATTTGAACCGCAAAATTTCGAGATTTTAGTTGCATAATACACGCGTGCTAAACGTGTTTCGCAGCAATACGCGGATAATCCCGTCCCCCGATGCCATTGCATATTCTTTGCATCTATCAGAGTGTGCAAAAAAATATTAATTTTTGAAAAGTTTCTCCCCAGCAAATGTAAAAGTTTCGGTTGCATCAAGAAACGAGCCAATAAAAATTTTAGCCTCCAATATTAATGTTCAGAGGTTGCCCATCGCAATTTTTTTTTTTTTTTTAATAACAGGAAAAGCGAACCGACAGTGTTTGGAATTTTATTACTCAATGGCGACAAGCGTCGAAATAAAGCGGACCATATATTTTCGTAAAAAATCAAGAAAATGTCCTGGAAAAGGGCGGCTCTACGAAAAATGTTCCCAGACGTAACGTCGTAAAAATAACCCTTGCGGAGTGGTGGTCCGTACAGCTTGTCAAAGTTTAGGTAGGAAGGAAGTAAAGAAGAGCTATTCCTGTTCAAAACTCTGTATTTTCGATGTTTTCCCAAGCAACCGCGTAACGAGCTTACGACGACGCGACACTCAAATTGCGCTCGGACACACTCTTGAAATCTTCATTCCGTTACTTTTGAAAATATATTGATTTTTTATAGAAAAAAAAGTTGCATGCCCTTCGGAGCTGGTAAGCGGGGGGCAAGCAACTTTTTTGATTGGGTAAAATTAGCGCACATTCGAAAATAACAGCATCGAAAATTCATGCGAGGACGAGGTTAGACATGCAAAATTGGGCATATTTCGAACGCGATTTATTTCGTTCAAAAGTTTTTGTACGGTAACAGTGAAGCTTCATTACTGAGCGTTCCATACATTCATGTGCTTTTTCACTCCGACTACTTTCTGTTTTACACTTTGGTTCAAAAAACTCTACAGTTTCGATGTTTTTCTTAAACAACCGCGTGACACTCTAGGCCCTTGTATTCGAGTTAATAACAGTGCCAAAACGAAGATCAATGTGAAAAAGAGTGGAAGAAAATTAAATTACTCGATTGCCAGAAGTTTTTAGAAAACGTATAAAATTTACGAAATTAGTAATTTCGGAAAAACTCCTGACCATCAATGAAGTCAATTTTTTCCATTTTTTCTTTATAGGTCGATCTATATTTCACAACTGTTATTAACATAAATCTTTTCGCTGGACTCTTTAAAATCAGGAATTACGATCTAGAATAATATACACACCAATAATAAACGTCTCAGATCCCGACAAGCCGCCATTGGAGGCTGCTCTTGAATACACCATCTCAATTTTAAAAAAAAATCTTATACCACATAGTTTCACGAAACACCCTGTATGGATTCATAATTACGGAATAAAAGAAAATACTTAATTTCGACTGGGGTAATTGTTTCAATCCACGTGAAAAAATCGCACTCGATTTATTATTTATCATTAAATCGGCAAAAAACAGAATGCGTTCGAAAAGTACGAAAATTTGCTATCCCAAATTTGTGCTCACCACACTTTGTACGTTTTCAATTTCTGTGGTTGCAGATGTAAACTTCCTTGCCTGTATCCCATATCCGTTATTTGAATTTATTTTTAGAACGCGAATCCGTCGTGAACGCGACAATGGATTTGATGATGTAATGGGTGATGAACCAGCATCGCAGGCGAATGAATTAGTAAGAATCGAAGGTCTAAGAGTGGAAACATCAGAAAAGGAAGCTTCTTACAGCGAGGATGGAATACCGGAAATTTTAACGGATTCACCCGTGACACTGCGATTATTCGGCACGGGTCTTACAAAAGATACGATAATCACGTTCACCGATATACCTCAGGAGAGAGGTACCATATGTGACAAAATTAAAACAAAAGAATTTCCCGTGAGTCGTGTATACAAAAATACTGTTGTATTGATAAAATGTTTCTTTTTTAAGAAGAATATGTCCCGAATGACACTTTAAGAACCGACGAAAACAAAACTGTATCGCTTTTTTCTCACTGAGCCTTGTTTTCGAAATATTTCGGCAATGATTTTTCCATTCATTTCGAAAATAAAGACCACGTGTTTGTTAGAAAACGCCATCTTACATTCGGAATGAAAATTGTATCGAATAAAAAATGTTCAATCGGCTTGACAAAATGTTCACTGAAGGATGTATTTCAAGCCAACATTTTTCATAGTTGTTTGAACACTTCGACAGGTAAGATCGGTCGAAAAATATACGGCTCTAATTGACGTAGCTTTGCCGCTTGGTTCGCCCTTTTTCGTTTGCGTTAAACAAGGAATTTTTGGCAATGATCATCCCAAAAACAGCGAAGAACTTTTCAAACATCAAGGAATCGAAGGTTACAAGACGGTTAGTATTTTCATGTTTTCCTTATTATTCAAAGTTTATCGTTCAGATTTACTCATTTAGGCCATTTCTTGTTTTAATCTTTTTCCACCCTTGAAAAAATGTATTTTCAATAAATTGCGCCAAAGCGATATCGTCTTTCTAAATTTTGTAAAAAAACAAGAGTAGCACGAATCATAGCTCGAAATCAATAGTAAGATCGATCGATAAGCTTGTAACTTTTCATTTTCAGATTTATACTTACAAGAAAACTCTACCGCTATGGCTGAGTATCGTTATAATTTTAACGTGCCTCGGATTTTCCGCCCTTTTTTCCGGACTCAATTTAGGGTTGATGGCGATGGACAGAACGGAACTGAAAATATTGTGCAACACTGGTACCGAACAGGTTAGCGTTATCTGAATTTTTCTTTTCTCTTTCCGGAATGACATCATCGTGCATTGCAATTTTCAAAAGGACGAATAAATATATCGTGGATGTTCCTTATTGACGGTTGTACAATGACCATAAACCTTTCGGCTTTTTTCTCTCTTGTGAAGAAAAAAAAAAAAAAATTCGGTGAATAATAAAAGATATCGAAATTACACACCGAAGTTGGTTCGAAAAATCTTGGAGGCATTCAGTTTTTGGATGGGTGACCGATTAACGGGTCCTATTTAAAAACTGGCGAAAAAGAGTTATGGAAAATAATACAGATCCCCGAAGTGTAGATTGGACAGAAACAATAAAATAATAAAATGCATGGAAAACTGTTTCAACCATCGGAAATTACAATGTAAAATTTTTCCGCGAGTGAAGTTTATTGAAAATTCATTGTTTCTACAATCCAGGAGAAAAAGTACGCCAGAACGATCCAACCGGTTCGAAATCGTGGCAATTACCTGTTGTGTTCGATATTATTTTCCAACGTTCTCGTCAATTCACTTTTCACGATTCTCCTTGACGATCTCACATCCGGCCTCGTAGCGGTCATTTGTTCGACTCTGGCAATCGTGATATTTGGTGAAATTTCTCCACAGGTGAGTAAAAAAAGAAAAAAAAACATTACCAAACGCGCAGCGTAAACCATCCGACAAGCATGAAACTTTGTTCCATTTTCTTTTTATTTTCAGGCCTTCTGCAGCCGACATGGACTCTGCGTTGGCGCAAAAACAATCTGGGTGACAAAATTCACAATGTTCATAACATTTCCATTGAGCTATCCCATAAGCAAATTGTTGGATCTGTTGCTCGGTGAAGAAATCGGAAATGTTTATAATCGTGAACGTCTCAAGGAGCTTGTCAGGGTGAGAATTTCCGCGGAATCAAATATGACCATAATTTTAATAATAAAACACTTGATAATTATCGAAAAATCGGTTGAATTTTGCGGTTTTCGATATGCGGCGCGCGAAAGTGGAGATGGACTCGCGCATCGTCAGATGCACACGGCATTCCAATTTCCGATTATTTTTGGTAAAAACTTAAGTACCAAAATTCGTTAAAATTACGAAAATGAATTCGATTGTTCGAAATTCACTCTTGCTTTTATTTCTGACGAAACGCGCGTGAAATTGTACGATAATTACAGGTAATTCATCGCTCGCGGTCAAAGTTTGGTAGGCGATGATTGTAATCCTTTCATCGAAATCTATTCACGAAGATTCTGGTTCAATATTGAATTGTCTTTCGGATATTTATTTCGCATATGCCCGTTAGATTATCGCAATTATATTTGCATACTCGTAAAGGGGGTTATTATTACGAGTGTCTTAAATCCAACATGTTCTTATCGTTTAGAGTACAGTGACTCTCAAATTGCTCGTTAAACGACCATTATAATATGTCATACCAGGCGTGCAAATACCTAAAGATATCGGTTTTAGATAACCCCGCTCGGTAATTCGACTCTTTGAAGCCTCGTTTTATATCTTACACGTCTCCGAGACGAGGCCAAACGAACGATAAACTCTTTTGTTTCGCAATGTTCGCATGTGCATCGTGGTAAAAAAAATTACGGTAATAATTAGTTAATAAAATAAGAAAAAGTATGAAAAATCATTCTTTTTCAGGATTGAAATTTTTTGATGAATGGCTTATTTAACCTCGGACGATTCCTTAAACGTCGAAGATCTTTTCACGTTATTTATGGCATCGGGATAAAGTATTTGTTTAGCAAATAAAAAACGAAACACGAAAGAAATCAATTTACAACGTTTTCAAATGGATTTTAGCGGTTTTGTTCTATGAGCGAATGTTATTTAAAATGATTAATCACTCTTGGCAAACGAAAATTCCGTGTCGAATCGAGCTGACAATTCTTCATAATCAAGTGGTAGATTAACTGCATAAAATTCGATAAGCATTAAGAATTAATTATAGAAAAATATTAGTGTGTCAAGCAAAGTGTCAAGCGAATCTTGCACACTTTCTTTACGATCGTATCGTAGCTGCTGTCCGTGTAAAATTATTGGAGTATCCACACCATCGAGTCAGAACGGGATCGACATGATAGTGTGGATGAACGGATTGTTTTTCGTGTAAGAAAATTTGACCGGACTCGGAACGGAACGAGATCGAGCCGAGAACGGCATTACAGTATGGATCCTGCTTAGTTATTTGGATAAAAAAAATCGCAATAATCGTCAAAGACTACAATTTTACATTTTTTGCAAGGCATTTGAGTACAAATTTGTCGATGAAAAACGAAGTTGTACAGTTGGAAAGAAGAAGTGTGTTACGAGACCAATTTTCGTCATCGCCAGCCTTCTTATTATAGCATTTTATATCGCAGAAGATAGATTATCTTCAATATGATTATACTTTGGAATGCTCGAGATTGTTCGGACATGAATCGGGAATTCGTGACGTTTTTTTTTTAAGAGAGAGTTCATTGTACTCACAGGAGTACGAAGAGTCATAAGTATATGTTTATGATATCTACGACAGGTCACCACGGAGTACAACGATCTTGAGAAAGATGAGGTTAACATCATTTCCGGGGCTCTGGAATTACGCAAGAAAACCGTGGCCGATGTCATGACGCGTATCGACGACGTCTACATGCTTGATTACAATGCAATTTTGGATTTTGAAACCGTTTCGGAAATTATGAAATCAGGTATATAACGTTGTATTACAAAAAGGGGGGGATAGACAATCATTATTCCGCGCACGGGAGAAAATACGTTTTTCAGATGAGAAAAATGTACCTCGATTCACAAACATATTCTTATGAACGCTTGAAAATATATGTTCTTTGTAGCAGTAGAGCTCAAAATATAAATTGATGAATCGAGATCATTGGGGTATTAACTCAAATATCAATTTGATCAATGATTATTTTCCAATTATTATCGATAATTCTAATACGTGTCATTTCGATACATAAGCACAGCACGGCCGCAGATAAGATAGGTTCCATATCAATTTCGTATACATTGAGCACGTTTTCTTTTTCGTGCTATCGTTGGCGAGATTATCTTCAATGACGACAGAGTTTTTATTGATTACCCGGATAATTACAGACAAACGATATAGCTCAAGAATAGGTCATGTTCCACTTTGCAGGATATTCACGGATACCCGTTTACGAGGGAGCTCGTACGAATATAATAACGATGTTGTATATCAAGGATCTTGCCTTTGTCGATCCCGATGACAATACGCCACTCAGAACGCTGTGTCAATTCTATCAAAATCCATGCAACTTCGTTTTCGAAGATGTCACGCTGGACATTATGTTTAAGCAATTTAAAGAAGGTAAGCTTTTTTCTTTCCAATTCGAACGCGTGAAAATAGTTGTTCGAAGCTTCATGAAGTTTGAAGGACCATTCAGCTCCGTGAATATTTATTTTATGATCGAATTTTGAATATATAATTAATAGAAATTACATCAAATCATACTTTGGAAATACAGTGCTTCGATGCGTGCGTGTCAGTGAGTAACGTGGAAAAATGAATATTAATGATACCCATTTCAGGCTGAAGCAACACTTATCTCAATTTCGCTTTTTGTACGAAAAATTAATTCCTCTAATTTTATGGCAACGTTTCTTCTATCAATTTTGCTAATCTGCGACTCGTACTTTATTGCCCCAGAATTATGACAATGAGAGAGTAAGAATGTGCTGGAACAAAACTCAATGTTTGTATAAAAATCAGTTTTATTTTATCAAGCACATTGATTTCGAATAATAATAGTATAAAAAAGTTATCAACGCATTGTTAACAATTTTTCTTCTTTTTTCCTACTTGAAAAACTCGCTTACAATATTTACGCGTACGATATTTAAAAAATATTTTATCAAACAAGATTTCGAAACTCTGGCATTTTTTTGAAAAAATCTCTCTGAAAAAGCTCTCTGAATTTTAGCCTTTTTATTCCTTTCTACAATTTATTAGGAACTTTTGGAATCATCATTATCTGAATGCAATGTGCTTGGTACCTTAGGTTTGACTGATTCCATGCAGATTTTTATGTCATCGCCAAGTACTCGAATGTCGCATTTTATCTTGGTTCTGTCGCGATTGTACCTCCCGTACATCCTTAACCACAAATTTTCAGTGTGAACACAAAAATTGTATTTGTTCACTTAGGTCAAAAAGGACACATGGCGTTTGTACAGCGAGTCAACAACGAGGGCGAAGGTGATCCGTTTTACGAAGTCATCGGATTGGTTACGCTCGAGGATGTCATCGAAGAATTGATTCAGGCTGAAATTATGGATGAGACCGATGTGTTCAGTGAGTTTTTTTTCCTCAATCGTAGAATATCGAGAATCAACATAATCGTAGAAAATTACTTTTCATTGAAACAATATTTAACGATCTCCACTCATCTCGACGTTGAAATTTATCCATTTTCGAATCGTAATCATCCGAGATATATATTCATACTCTTTTCGTATTATTATTAGCCGACAATAGAAGTAAACGCAAGAGGCTGGCTCGTCCAAGGCCGATGCAGGATTTCACCGTGTTCGCGGAAAAGAAGGAAAATCAACGCATACACATATCACCGCAATTGACACTGGCGATGTTCCAATACTTGTCGACGAGTAAGTCGAAATACGGAACGATACGTCGTTGCGATCACGAATTAATAAGCATTACGAAATGATGAAACATTGGCCTCAAACTAAAGAAATGTGTTCGCTTACAGCAGTTGATCCTTTCAAAGCCGACACGATATCGGAAACGATACTCCGTCGTTTGTTGAAGCAGGACATAATTTACCATATCAAAGTAAAATCAAGAGAAAAAGCGAGAAACGATCCGGCCGCTGTAATATACCAACAGGGCAAACCGGTCGATTACTTCGTTCTTATACTCGAAGGTCGAGTCGAAGTTACCGTCGGCAAGGAAAATCTCATGTTCGAGAGTGGTCCCTTCACGTATTTTGGACAACAGGCGCTTATAGCTAACGTCGTAATCGGTAAGACAGCAACATTTACAATAGGTCAAAGGAAATAATAAGAAAAATAACGTTTACGTTTAACTCGAGATTTTTTCGCGTATAACGAAAATCGCGTCATAAGTCGGAATGAAAAGAAAAATTCATTCTACTTCCTGAGTACTTTTTAGTGAAATCCTTGGAAAATGATAAAATAACAAATATTCCGTCTGAAATTTAATAGGCTTACAAGTTTTTTCCGCGTAACTCATTAAAGGTGCCGTCCCGCTGAGCAATTAATATTTCGCGTGGCAAGTGGAAAACCCAACGAATTGCGTCACGCGTAAACTTTCCACAAGAGTCAAAGGTTTATGACGCAATCGCAAAAATAAAGAATAACAAAAATAAACGTAAAGAGTACCGACCCGCGTTTATCGCCACGTACTAAAATTGTCATAGAAACACATTTTTTGTAAATAAAACATCCAAGGATGTTAATTGACAATTTGATATTTCCGTGCATGCTCAGCTTTTTTCCGGAATTTTTGCATCATTTCTAAAGTTCTAATGGCGTAATCTTCCGTTGGAAAAATGATGCCGTTTTCTATAAATTCATCGACCCTATTTCTCATGCTTGCGCATTCGCACAGCGGACTCTCCGACGATCGCGAATCCACAGACTTTGGGAAGCATCCAATCGGTAAACCTGGACGCGATATTGCGTCACACGTTCGTTCCGGATTACACGGTGCGAGCAATCACAGAAGTCTTCTACGTTAAAGTCAAGAGATCTTTGTACCTCGCGGCTAAACGTGCGACACTCTTGGACAAAAGCCAGAAGGATCCCAGTCAAGATCAATTTGACGACGAAGTTGAGAAAGTAAGAAAACCTTTTTTTTCTCGTTTAAAAGACAAATATAACTATTACGACGTGTTCGTTATTGGATATATCATATCCATCATATTATTTTTCGAATTATTCGGATTTATCACGATTAATTGAAACATGCGTTGCTTCATTGCCAAGTTGCTTCATTCTCTGGACGAGGATGATCGGAGCGTGCTCGAATCTCCAATATCGTCGAGAAAGGGCAAAGAAAGGGATTCGGAGTTGCAACATTCGCCGAGAAAAAGCGTCACGGCTCCAACCTCGCCGGTGCCAGTCAGCGCAAGTCCAGTGACGAATGCCAAGTTCGTGTCGACGCGCACTGGACACAACGGGAAATTGAGAACATCACCGGTAAACGTATGTACCGATTGAATCGTTGCTGTCTGAAAATCCGCGCTACTAATTTCTTCAAACTGCACTTTTGCCAGTATTTATCTCCGATTGTAAATTTGCGATTGATCGATGTATTTTATTCACCATCCACAGGCGGAAAAAGTATCGAGTCCGTTGGAAGACACTACAAAACTTCACATCGGCAGTGACATACTGTCTTTACAGACTGATGCCTCTCGATTATTGGATACGACTAATCATCAGGAAATGGAGGAAAGAACGAATTTATTGCCGAAGGAAGAGCGTTCTTAACGCTTGGAGAATGGCCGTATGTGCGACAAAGCAACAACGGCGGCATCAACAAACATAACGAAACAACGCTACGGAGAGGCTCGAGATATGCCCGCGTGACACAAACTGCAGCGTTAGCACTAGGTACTTAACGAAGTTAATTAGTCACATGACAAAACAAAAATTATATCAACGGATATATAGAGAATAATTTGATAATCATACATACATGTATACATGTGTATGTAAGGGTGTGTCAAAAAAGTTGAAATTTTTTCAACTAGGGTAAAAGTTGATTAACGCCGTAAAGAAAAACCCTGGGAAGATTTCGCTGCATCTTCATTCTCAAACTGGCGCATTAAAGTCTTTCAAATGTGCAAAAGTTTACTTTAAAAAATGCGAATAAATACGATGCGCGGTGCAGTATTTTCGCTGAAAAAATTATTCATAGGTGCAGCTTTCGTTCATACAACTCTACGTTTGAAAAATTTCAATCGGAGCAAATAGAAGTATTTGATGTGTCATTTTTCTGATATTGTTCGAGAATCATTAAAGGCCTAAAAAGTCTTTTAGATCGATGCTGATGATACATCGCTACATTGAGGATGAAATTTTAAGTATAAAAGGCTTTGAGCTCTCTTTATGTCGGAGGAATCGCGGCGCCCGTTCGAAAACGATACGAGCACAACTGGCTCAAACTTTAACAATTAATAACTCAATACGTTTTGGTCGTATAACAGAAAAATAGTAGATTCATTTCGATACGGAGTTTAATTGAAAATCTAGCTTTGAATTATCGAGTTTTGGATCGTCCTTTATGATTCGAATCCTTCAAAAGGAGAGAGCGAGAATCGCACCAGGTCAAAGATGAAAGCGCCCCGAAATAGTAGGATCTTCGAAAAAAATCGTTAATTTTCACTTTTTTTTTGACATTCCCTAATATACGTATGTATAGTACAGTACATATATGTGAGCCCGGAAGGTTGTACCCGATCTTACGAAACATTGACGTTGTTGATTTCGCTCAGGGAATGAATGCCAAATTAACGTGAATCAATGACGGACCTTTAGGGCACCTCCGAAATACGAAAAAGGAGCAGTAATTATAATTTTTCATTCATCATTGAAACATATGACGGTGTCATAGCCCAATGATACTACGAATTTCCGGTTCAGACACGATTAATACCGTTCGAAAATACCGATAAAACGAAAGCGTTTCGTCGTGAAAGAAAAATAGTCGTGATTCGGGAGAAAATCTCTAAGAATAATCGTTAACATACGACAATTACGAAAAATATGTCACAAGATATGATAATAATATTGATAACTAAATGCAAGTTTTTCGGATTGTAACGTAACGAGAAAAATTTTCCCTCGGAATATTAGCATCATGATCGATCGATGGTAATTTCATCGTCGTCAAGAATCATTATTTTTATAATTGTTTATTACCGCAAATTCTGCAATTTTTAAAGACAATTTCAACAGCATTTTCCTTCTCATTTTTCTCCTGAATCATTACAACATTTGGGTGAACTGAGACAATTTTGTGCAAATAGCAATTCATCATTTCGCAGTAAAGACCGGATTTCAATAAAATATCACGAGAATACGGATTTTCATGGAGAATGAAGAGTCTTTAATGAGGGAGCGTTATAATCTCAAAATTTCGATTAATGACGGATTCGCATACGTTCGCGATGAAAAAAAAATCGTATCTCGTAACGTTACTTGTCTCGTCGATAGTTTTTGTACGTTTTTTTTGCTCGAATACCAGAAACTCTGGGTCAACGATGAAAATCATAAAATCGCGTGCAACTCATGATGTTCAGTCGTGATTCATTCGTCATTTGTAAATATCATTCCAATACCTCTTTTCTCGCGAACATTTACATGCATATGTTGAGTACATCCGCAGGCAACGACACGTAAATGCGTTTCTTTGATCAAAACATGGCCCATTAAAATCGTAAAAATGATTTCACACGTTGCAATAATAATATCATCAGAAATCTTCCAAAAGTAATCTACACTAAGTAACTTATTGATAGCGATTTTGTACAATACCTTGAAAGGAGAGAAAAACAAAAAAAAAATTGAAATACGAAATAATGTTCCGTAATTTTGGGTAGGAACATCTAAAGTTACGGGCGCGCCTTTGTGGGTAACGGACAAGACTCGAAAAAAATGTAGTTTGTAATAATTAATCGACGCGCGTAGTCTCGAATGATCAAGAGTTGTGTGGTTTTTCTGCAAGGAAACTCACAAACTTTTTGCAACGAAGAAAAATAGCCCTGAAACTGGTGATTTAAGAAAAAAGGAAAAAGATCAACCGTGAAAGAAATCAACAGCTTAACATCGCAATTACTCAAAAGTAATAAGGATATGCGTGTTGATTAACGACAAAGTTTGCACGAGTGTATAATCGTCAGAACTTTATTTTTCTACCAATCTTTTTTCGATAATTCGTTTGGTGTCTTTACGATGAAATTGAATTTTCTTTCAACTCGAATATCATAGAAGATGTTCCACAAAAATCACAGAATTCATACAGCTTTTCCTTCGGTAAATTTCTTTCTGAATTTCGCAGATGTTCATCCCAAAGTACTTACGATTCTCTCTGGGACTTTATTCGTAAAACTCATTGCTCATTTCTCAACGTCGAAAGTCAAAAAGAAGAAAAAAGATAAAATGGTCTTGCATACGTATCTCTACTGTCTCCCTCAGTTATATTTTTTCCCCCCTTTTCGTAATGTAGGATTTTCTCTAGAACCCTCGAATTTTCGTACGAAATTAGATTATATAGATGCCTTTTACGTAATGCCTTGAATGTTGATATCTTATTTTTCATACGGAAGTTGCGCAACAAAAACTTGATATCAGGAAAAAAGTTGTGAGAAATCGTGGTTTTTTTCATCTTTTATCACCGATCAAATTGGAAGTGAGATTTGTTTTTTTTTCTATTACAAAATTGAAACTCATCGTAACGGCTCATTTCTCAACGTCGAAAGTCAAAAACAAGAAAAAAGATTAAATGGTCTTGCATACGTATCTCTACTGTCTCCTTCAGTCATATTTTTTCCCCCCTTTTCGTAATGTAGGATTTTCTCTAGAACCCTCGAATTTTCGTACGAAATTAGATGATATAGATGCCTTTTACGTATTGCCTTAAATGTTGATATCTTATTTTTTATACGAAAGTTGCGCAACAAAAACTTGATAGTAGGAAAAAAGTTGTGAGAAATCGTGGTTTTTTTCATCTTTTATCACCGATCAAATTGGAAGTGAAATTTGCTTTTTTTTCTATTACAAAATTGAAACTCATCGTAACGGCAATTTTGCCGAATTTTTTTACAAAAAGTCGTTCATCTATCGGAAGGTTTATCAAAAAATATGATTGAACAAAAAATCGTTCGAGGTGCTATGATTATTATCACTATTTTTTCTCATCCATCCACAAAAGATCGGAGCATTATTCCGAAAATTTCGTCGTCATGACGGATCACTTATCGAATAATCATCATCAGGAATGTACACGGGTCATTTCAGATTAAAACACCCTCCTTTACACTCGTCAAAACTCTCCAATGATTTTGCGACAAACAGAGCGTTTGGCTGGTTTTGAAATTTTGGAAAAAATTCCTCAAATCATGAAGAATGAAAAATATCAGCGGAGAAAAACAGTTGTGATTGTCCTAATATTACAGTCATTGCTTTTCACATCACCTACATCGAAACTGCGAGTTCCAATGCCTGTTTAGTCAGCCGAAACGAGCGAATTTCAGACCAATGCGAATAAAATATTCAGTTTCTGACTTTGTTTCATCCCGGCCTGAACCGCATTTGTTTATTACACGACTCTAAATATTCGTGCCATCGGAAAAATCGACGAATCTGAATTTTTCTTGCCCAACCGAAAATTGTCTCATTTCGACCGGCTCTGGACATTGAAACTTTCGGTTTTAATACAGATGATATGAAAAATATAGCGTCTGGCACGGGACGAAACACGACATCAGAAATCGTCTCGGTTCGTCCCTATCCACACGATATATTGATTGATTTTTCATGATTGATTTGATTTTTCATGAAAAACGAATAACAGGACAAGACTTAATTTCCGGTCCTCTTTTTTTTCCACAACGAACGTTGAAAATTTTTCTGTTCGAGTGAAACACCACTTTCCTTACAAAAACCCAAAAAGCAGTTTTGATCCGAGATGTCCCGTATACGCACGTAGATTTAAAGAAAAAACCTCTCTCCTCGATAGAGAATGAAAATTCGAGATTTATTTCACCGTTATCATTATCGATAATAATAATTAAAGCGTTGCAAAGTTTATACTGCCACAAAGTTTTAGTGCGCGTTGAAGATCGTTGTTGTTTTGAAATTTGTTATCCTTCATTAGTTTGTTAGAGGGGAAACACATCGGGAAACTCGAAAATTTGTTTGAAAAATAATAATGATAATGATAACGAAGTGAAGACGTGAGATTATTGTATGATCCGTCGTAAAACGTGTCGTTAACGAGACCATTGTGGTGGCGAGAAATTAGCAACAAAAAAACGAGCAAAGAGAATGTACTTCAGTGTCGTAAATCGTTGTCGTATCTGTCAGAATCGTGTCTGCAGGTGCGCGCGGGCGTGTGTGTGTATGTGTGTGTGTGTGTGTGCTTGTTGTATTTATTTTTTAAGCAGACTTTTACATGCTTAGCTTGTCTTGTATGCCGAAGAACACGGTGCGCAATCAAGGAAAAATTGATGCAAATGAAAACAATGATTTCGAGCAGGTTTTCGGTTCTCGTTCGTTTTTTTTTTCATTTTAAATCATCGTACAAAACAAGCCAAGAATAGGGTGTCTATACGTATATATTTATATCTATATATGAATATATATATATGTGTATCTTACGTATCAAGTTGCTGTCCCTGTAAGACTGCGATATCCTTAGCTTGTATTTGCTTTTGTTATTATATTTTTTTTCCCCCGAATATTTTGCTTCGATTTTGTCACAAGCCTCGTCGTCTTGAGTATATTCGTATTCGTCGCATATATCGGGTGAGATCACGATGGTTATGAAATTATCGGATTCCCCGTCGTACATTGAAAAAAAAAAACCCAGTGACGAGTGCTCGAAAAAAAAAATGTATATGCGAAATGTTGCAAACTTGAAAGAAAAAACAGAACATGTGGTGCGTTACTTACGTTTTCTGCGAGAAGAATACGAAAAAACTTCTAAGTCAAATTTGCATTTGTTTAGATACGTCCTATCGCGACGTGTATACAGAATTCCTACACATCGTCACGACAAAATGTCAACGATTATGATAAAAAAACTCTATTTACAAAATAAAATACTCAATATACGAGTTACGAATGTAATGTTATTTTTCAAATTTCATTCCTTTGCTTCTCTTCCCCTTTTCCGTTCCCTTCTCATCTTCCATGGTCGTGTAAACCGGGCCTGAGTAAGAAAAAAGAAAGTGACGTCAAGTTTGCGTACAATCAACTGTCATGATCCTGGAATGTGTCAAAAAATTGTCAAATTTGAACGAGTTTAAGATTTATATCAGCAGAAACGAAATTTTGTTTTTTTTTCATATGTCGCATTCGCACAGTGCTTTCTTTCAGATTACATTCAAGATTGTTTGACTCGGATGAATTGTGTGAAATACAAAAGTATTTATGCAGAGAATAAATAAATTATTAATAAAGATGGAAGCATCAGCAAAGTTCATTTGTGCGCGTAAAGCGCGCGGTTATGGGATAGGTGATCGTTTAAGGTAGTTCTATCGTTAGATTCAAATCGAGAAATTGTTTTGCAGTTTTTCTCACATACAAAATGGTTCGCGGGCTTCAGTTAAATAAGAAAAGTTGTTGCAAATCGACTAAAGAACAGCATACTCCAAATTCACGGTCATCCCAGCTTGCTCTATAATTACAAAAATAGCGAAAAAAATTTTCTTAAGATTTTTTGGAAAACTCAAGAAATCTTCTTTGATGTTGCATAAAAATGTATGCAAAGTTTTAGAAGGCTTCACCACGTAGAAGCCAAGATATTCATTGATGAAAATGCAACTTTTAACACGCGCTCTTACGAGAGACTACCGAAAATTGTGATTTTTACCAATAAATATCTCAACTTCCACGTGGTAAAACCTTCCAAAATTTATTACACACGTATATATGACATCAAAGAATACGTATTCAAATTTTCAACAAAATCTTAAGAAAACGATAAAACGATAGAACTACCTTAAGAGAGGCTGTGGGGACACTTCTGCGCCACCTGGCGGTTCACGCGGGAACCTGCGAGCTCTGTGGAAAGAGCCGACTGTATCGACACGGATTTTCTGCAGTTTCCCCGTGCCCTCGTGGGAAAACGGTGCAATTAGCGCGGCAGGTAAGACGGCTGCAGGCGCAAATCAGAAGGGGTCTGCAGAAAAATGAAGAAAAGGAATAAGCAGAGTAAGAAAAACGATATACGAGAGGAATAAAAATAAATATGCATAAATAAACATGAATTATGAATCCATGAATAAACGCTATGTGAATCATCGAATTTAGAGTCCGCCCATACGCTGCGTACAAAATTTAAATGTCATTCGAGCTATCGACTTATTTACGCCCAGAAAGAAAGACGAAAAAAGGTGTAACGCGAATGTTTGAAATAATTATTCGCAGATTGTATCGAGCGAATATGTGAGAAGTCGTTATCAAACGAGGGCAAGCTTTGAAAGTGACACATATTAGTATAACGACTATGTCGCTACGTCCCACGGTAAAGTATAGTGTCACAGGCTAGAGTGTAGCCTGAGCCCGCAGAGAACTATGAAACGCGATATGTTCAAGCAGGAAGAACAGAATGATTATTAAAAAAAAAAAGAGAGTAAAATACTTGACCACTTCTTGCCACAATCCAACGTAGGCCAATCTAAATTTCAACACAAGTTATGAATTTTCACATCAGGGAAAAATGCAAAATACGTTTTCGAAGCTGTCGCGCCGACGCTCGAGTCGTGCGAAATTTTAAAACCTTTTTTCCCGTAATTCAAAAACTGTGAAATACGAAAAATACATGCTCTATCATATTACGCATGATTCGATGGTAAGCGAGAGTAGAGAAAAAGGATGCCAATGAAATCCAAGCACTCGATCTTCATCGCTGTGTCACACGAAAGAAAAGAGGAAAAAAGTACTCGACTGCCTACGCGTATGCATCTTTAGGGCTTTTATAACTCTTGCAATCACGATAAATTCGAAAATATCAATCATATTCGCTGCTGACGTGAAACAATTTTTTTTTCGTTTGCCACAAATTTCACTGCGAATATTTTTACCGTATAAAAAGGTTTTTATAAAAAAAAATCCATACACATATTCTTTCCCGTTATAAGTTACACAAGCGTATATGTATGAATATGCAGAGGCTTGTTCGGGGTACGTGAGATTTTTTTTCTCACATGCGTAAGAGCGTAGATTCTTTGAATATTTTCGTTGTCTTTTGTTATGTTTGGGTCTTATTTTTTCTCAGGAATGAAAACGTAGAGAATCACAAACTGGTGCGGGGCCACAAAAAATTTGAGGCGAATCTACGTCAGTGTGCATAAAATATGTACGGTTGAATCTCATTTCAATCGACCAGGACACATACGCTTGAGGTGAAGGAAAAATGCACGTGTTTATGCTTTTTTTTTCTTCATTTCTAGTAAAAACAAGATAAACCGAGGATTTTTAATGCTCGACAATTCTACAGAAATCTTAAAAAAAAAAAAATCAAACGAGATCAACCCACATTTTTGAGTACGCGTATGATATTTTCGAAATTCGTGTGAAATTTAAATATCAACATAGTGCTATACGAATGTTTCCTTGACAAATTTATTGCTTATTTTTGACATTATTATTAACGAGCGTGTTTGATGTTGCGACAAAATTGAAGACGTGCGGGTAATTAATTTTTTTATGAAAATTATTTCTCGATGAATTTCGCGATATTCGGATCCAGCGATGAAGCGAAAAAATGAAGATAAATATGAAAATACCATGTCTGATATATATAAAAAAATTGATACACGTCGATATATGTGCTTTTTTTAAATGTGCATCATAACAACACAAAACAAATCACACGAACGTTTATTTCTTGTTATTCTAAAGAATAAATTTTTTGAACGTGAACAATAAGATTTTGCGTTACGGTTTTAACATGTAGATATATCTCGAGGCACTATTAATGTCTTACAAAAAGGTCTGGTCGGGGGTAGACGCGTAGCTTCATCTCCGAAGGGTGGTTCGATGGTTGATGGGCGCCAGAGTGCATCAGTCGTCTGTAAGCGTTCGAACCAGGCGAGCGTATCGCGAGCTCGCAGCTGTCTCTAACGCACGTTTCATTCGTTGATATACCGCCCCTCGTTTCCCGCGAACCGTTACACCATGATCGAAGCAACAACGATTTTTTCTTCTCTGTATTTCAACGAGCAACGGAAAATTAACGTACAATTTTGGAAGAAAAATTTTCAGTGAATATAGTTATTTTTCTGACATTTGTGAAATAAAAAAATAATTTACCGATTAAATTGAACGTCTGGTAGAGTTGATCTGAATACGAATTCGTCTAACGAAATATGTGTATTTCAAAAACTTGAACAAAATATTTAGACAAAACTAAAATAATAGATGTCTCGTTTTTTGAAAGAATTTTAAATATACATATAGTTTTTAACTCGAATCTATGGATATTATGGAAGACATAGTGAGCGTTAAAATTGAATAATATTATTTGAAGATCGACTTCATTGATAATTGAAATAAAAATATTAATATTTTATTACGAGTAATAAAAAAAGATTATTAAAATACAATTCCTTATCACGCGTAATACTCAACGAACGGTGAGATAATAGTAACTGAGTACAGTGTGACATCTAGATAAATAGCAACAGCTAAAAGACCGAGTTTATGCGATAGCATAATTAAAAGAAAAAAATGTATTCCAAAAAAGATATCAATCCTGTGAGAAATATGAGTGAGTGATATCTCCTGTGAGAACGAAAAACAAATAAAAATCGTTAATTACGATTAGTTTAAATTCACAATTAGTGATGACGATTGTACACGTAAAGAAATATTACGACAATAATGATTAGAAAGAAACGTGTATTTAGATAATCGAACGTACGAGGCAAGAAATCGTCGAAAAATTGATACCTGTTGTGCCAAAGAGATCACCGATTTTCTTTTTTTTTTATAAAATAATTTGTATCACTAACGAGAAGTGAAAAAGAAGACAGTGACCGTGACCATAAAACTGAAAAAAAAAATTCAAAAACGCTCGTCGGAGCAAGTCGACAAAACTTATTCACTTTGCAGTGTTTATACGTGTACGTACATTTCTCTTTCTGTGTTCGGTCGAAACGTGTGAAGCACTTTTATCAAAGGATCATAAATCTGAATGCAAATTCGTTGGGAACACGACAATTCAATTTTAGCATCAATAACAATTATCCATGCACCCCAGAGATTGTGTTTCAAAGGTGAGTTTGATTTCATCTATATCATGTATGGGTGTGTGCATGTGTGTGTTATCCGGTAAAGATTCGATGACATGATGTGTTGTACTCTTCGTAATGAATTAACTTTGACCTTACCTGTGCGATATATTAGCTGGGGAATCTATTTTCGTTACACGTACATATAGTCCTTAGATATTATACATCGTTCGAGATATTCTTATTTTTGATCTCGTTATTTATTTCATATCACTTAATTCATTAGAATTTGATTATAGTATTAACAAAAATCCTCCTCTCTTCAGGAATAACCGAATGACGTAAACCCACATGTTACAATGAATTTTAATATTGCGTTGGGCGATCGACGTAATACCACTACATAAGCTACTAAATCGCCAAAATCTACGATCATATATCTTAGGTACATACACATCATATGTATGTATATACAACACTCGCTGATTCATAGCAACATTGCTTTCCGCTCTCGCAGCGATAAATCTTGTCGTTCCGGTTATATGAACCACGATGACCAAATTTTTCGAGAGAAAGAAAAGGAGGAAAAGAATTTTTTTTTAGGAAATCCATTTCGCACATACTTTAGAAAATATGCTCTGCAAATAATCATAACTCATGAGAAATATCAATTTGATGCGCGATCTCGAGGTCCAATACGCGTGGAATATTTACAAAAAAGTTTTCCCTCCAAATACGTTTTATTTATGAACGCGTCAAAGACAGCACCTTTCTGTTTATCATTTTTGTAATTAATGTTAGATTCCAACATAACATTTTTCAATCATTCGATATTCATTTATCACGAGGGTTGTCAGGTACCTGGCTTAAGATATGCATTAATAAATCGATGAGCAATTAACGATTTAGATTTTTGTTTTTACGAATGACAGCGATATATCGCAATATTTGTGAATTATAATTAAAGAATGCGAATGTGAAAGCTATGAAAATGCTGATTATAATATAATCACTTTTGTTAATCCTCTGATCAACGAGATGGACATGAGAAATATAAGGATACAAACAGTCGAATCATATTTTCCTCCATTTCCGGAATAGACCTGATATCCAGTGCGTGACAAACAATTTCGTTAACGATTAATGGTTAAATAAAAGATAATTGGCAAAGAAGAAGACGCCGGAGATCACAATAATGACGATGGCATTCTCCAGCAGCTCGTTCGTAGAGTGATTAATTGCTCGACGGGTGTTCGACAGAAAATTGTCAGAGACGTAGGCGCCAGCACGATCTCACATACGGGATGAATTCCATTCTCAATACGAGAAAATGATTTTGGAAAAAATATATTTTTTATCTGTACGTACAATAGTCATATTTGTATTGTTCGACATAGGTGTCACGTAAATAATGATGTATAATATATGATATTACGAATATACGATATACGATATATATACGAATATATATATGAGATACTGTACAGATCATACATAAGATGAACTTTTGAACCGGAAGTAAAATATCGAGCGAGGCCATCACGACGAAGCTCAACAATATATTGTGTACGATCCAGCGGTCGCTTTCTGTTTCGGCAAATATTAAAGCTCTCAGGTACCCCTAAAGTTTCGCTTGTTGCATAACAGAATCGCAAAAACGTACAAATGCGTGATAGTAATAATCATTCTAACAAACGGAGGCTTTGATGATTTTTAAGCTTCCGAAAAAAGAAAAAGAAAAAGATATGATCGAAAAATGAGATCGTCACGAAAATCAGCAAAAACGCGCGTTCTAGTCACTCTTGATTTTGATGTCAGACACGTTTTTTAAGTTTCTCCAATTAAAACAAAGATCCTAATTAATTTTGTCTGGAAATGAAAATTCTACGGACTATTTTCTTTTTTATTGTTTTTATTTATCAAATTATTAATTAATTACTTATAATATAATAATTATTACTTATAATATAATATAATTAATTATTATATTATTAAATTACCCTACGTTACCCTAAATTATCCTACCTCTATTCGCGTTTAATAATTACACTAAACAACGATTGTAATTGCCGATTTACAGCAGTGATGCAATGAGTGATGTGCGAAAAGAAATTCTCTCCGAATTAGCGGATGTTTGCAGCTTCCTCTCCAGTATGATTGTAACATTATTTCTAGCAGACGAGCGCGCGCGTAAATATAGGAAACACATGACAAACACATGACGAGTTTATCACTGGAGATAAATTCTTCCAGACTAAAAATTGCAAAACACTGTTCGATCCTTTGTACTTACGTTTTTCTCCTCGCTTGTATTTTTCGTCCGATTCCTTTTGAATCACGCTGCACAATAAAATTTCGCATCAACTTTGTATTTTACCGTGGTACGTTGCATTTTTGTAGGCGTACAATTTCATAGAACAAAATGAAAAACAGTAAAGCGAAGGAATATCCCAACGAATAGGACGATAAAACCCGACGTTTCATTGACTCATTTTTTTTATCCGCCAATAAATTATCCTCCAGTCATCGTACCCGAATCGCTCAAAAAGGGAAGTTTCCGTAGGCGTCGAACGTGCGTTTTGAATCGATAAAGACTACTGAATAATTCTGGAGATACGCAAGATTTGTAAATCAACGAAATTGGCATGTTGAACTTGGAATATTTTCACACGATATAGTAATTTTCAATATGAAACGACACGGTAAGATAAAAACTAGATACTTTTTCTATTGAAAAATAAATTAAAAAGGAAAACCAACAGACCTATAACAAATGTCAATAAAAGTACGGACAAGTCTGTAAAAAATGGTAGCATGTTCTTGTCTCAATCAACACGAGTGCAAAATCGTAACGAATCTTTGATGGTTTTGACTGAACGTTGAATGTGGAGACTGTCTGATTGTCGAAAGTCACTAGACGACCGCAACGTGAAGTTTACCTTTGGAACTGTAAACTATCCGGACATCCCCTAGGTGCGTTATGGTATACAAAACATGTACATATATACTCTTGTGATGTTCTTAGTCAGATTTGCAGATTTGCAATACCTAAAATTGTATCTGGACCAGTGAGTCAAATTCGTACGCGTGAAAGTTGACCGAGGATGTAAAACAAAATTTGTGGATACAATTGCCGGGGTAGTTGATCGAGAGCCATTGTGAGCCAAAATTTAACGACGATCGTAAAAAATTTCACGACTACATATACATTGCTGGAAACTCACGGTTTGGTCGAATATTTCACTTGCGCTTGGGCATAATTCAATACGTTCAGTGATCGATAATTAGCTTACATAAATTTACATTTACACAACACGGATACTCTGCACTTATTTGTACAGGAAGTAATTCCGGCTCAAAGACTATCTTTTAAAATGCTATTTTTTAAAATCAGTTCGAAAAATGTTCTCACAGAGCTATTCATTTGAAACTACCTGGGAAAAATGATCTTTTTTTAAACTGGTTATATAAATTGTTTTTATGTATCATTAGAGTCGGGATACAACGCGCTGAAGCTTGGCGTTTGTAGGAAAAAGAACGTTAAAAAACACGATTTATGAATTTCACTTTTCATAAGGATTAATATTTGCTGAGATGCTGCATTTTCCGGAAAGAAGCGAAATGTTTTTCGCAATTTCATTTAGTTTTCTTCCAAAATTTTATTCTTTGGTGACGCTAAAGAGAACAATCGTTCAACTGTGCGAGTTTATGATTACAAGCGTTTTGCAGTCTATAGCCATAAAATTATAAAAATGAGGTTTCTTATCAGAAACGGAAATGTCGTTATACCTTCCATGGCCCCTCGATACGACCGAAAATTGTTATCGTTGTAAAAGTCCGAAGAAAAATCCAATTCCTGCGACTTCTTTTACCTCGCAAATTTCCGACGAATTTAAACTTGATACGAAGGTATTCCGATTTTTCAAGTTTGATGTCGTGGATGAGGTACTATTTTAAATAGTACAAATCTAAATTGCTTTTTTTAATTACCGTCATCGTACGAATATAATCTTCAAGGAAGTCGTTGGACGTTCGTGGACTATATCGAATCGAGTTCGGAGACCAGAATATCGAAACTGATAAGAGTGATAAATCAGCAGTTGAATAATCATGCACACGTGACATTTCAGTCGCGAGAAGTTTATTGAATTCAAATGCAGCATTGTGGTAACCGAACGAGCTTTTCAGATTCTTTTAGTTAGAGAAAGCATAATTCGATAGCAATTATTTTACAAAATAAAGTACGCATCTCAAACTTTTCACACTCCCGCAAATATAACCGCCAACCCTAACAAATAAATTAATAATTTCTTCACGCAAAAGAAAGGCCTCTTACCAGTCTCCGAAGTTGCTATCGAAAAAAAAAAATCACCGCGTTCGTAATCTTTAAATTGCGACGTTAGTTTCACACAAATATGAAAGTGCTCGAGGTGCGTACTTCATTTTATCCAGCAGTGCACAACGGCTTCCTGGAGCTGGGTATGCACGAGCAGAGGAAGGCTGAGTGTTTTAATGGACGATATCACTTCCATAATTTCGCCTGCACTCGGGTTTAATTTCTTTGGGTGGAACGAAGGACTTATAGTTTTCTCAATTCCTCGTGACCTGCAGGCTTTAAGAATTCGGAATTATGTCGGAACGCAGGCTTTGAGAATTCGAAATCATTCGGAATGTCTATGTTGAAGAGGTATGAAATGTTGTTAACTTTGTTGGCCAAAGTTATGTCCATTTGATTTCAGGAGGTGAAATAATATACTGCGATTCAGGTACACGGGACAAATATTTCTTTAACAAAGTGAGCCAAAAGGTATTATGCCAGTTTTCCGATCCAGGTGGCCAGTATTCATAGGAGAACGGTTTTCTTACGATCCGAATTTTCGCCGTTACCAAAGTTTCCGATTTCACATATTTTATCGGTTGCACTGTTTGTCAGGTGTATTTTTTTTAATTTTTCACTTCCATAAACCCGTTTTTGGGAGTTTACGCCTTCTCTAATGTGCCTCTATTTTTACAGCCCTCGTTTCTCATTTTCTTGTTTTTTTTTTCATTTTTACTCCTCTTGAGTCTGCAGCCGTCTAACCTTCTTTACTGTATAGCATTTGCACGATTAGGGCACGGGGAAACGGCAGAAATCCCGTGCCGATACATTCGGCCCTTTCAACAGAGCCTGGTGATTCCCATAGGGGTCACCCAGCTCCGGAAAAACGACGTCCCGCTCAGCGATGCGATGCGCCAGACGACGCTAAGCGGTTACCCATCCGAGTATTGACAGCGCCCAATGGTGCTTAGGGCGATGTGTTGTATCTCCGAAATCTTAAAAATAAAAAAGACTCTCACGCAAAAACTATCAATCCGATCGGTTTGAAATTTCATGTGAGTATTGAGGGTTATAGCACGGAGGGACTGACGATTTTAGAATATCGAAATATTGCAAAAGGAATTTTTTGCAGAGTAAAAAAATGTCAAAATTTCGAAATACTGAAATGGTAGTCCCTCCAGGCTGTCACTAAATACTCTAAACAAATTTCAACCCGATTCGTTTTACAGATTTCGCCTGAGAATTTTTTCAAATTTCGATGGACTCGAGAGATCCCCAAAGCCACACGCAGACCGCATACTCACCGCTGTCGGTTTTGCCAGCTGTATTTTCGTATCCTATTTCTTTCCCGAATTTTAATCTAAATCACGAAATTTTCGATTGCGCAGCAATTGAATAACTTCGACCCTGATCCTAAAACGAAAAAAATACGTTCTTTTTTTCACTGGTATCGATGGAGTTTGCGCCACCCCCATTTGTTTACACTAAGGTTCATGAAAAACATTGTGAATGCGTCACCTTTACCTATTTATCGCCTACATTTCAGACTGTATATGTGAGAAAAAACAGCTGTATCGGTGCTGGTATATCGAGTAACAAAATAATCAAGAACATTTGGTGCCCAATTTACATGTGTGGATAAACAAAAAATTCGTATGAAAAATAAAGTGAAATCGATGAATCGACTACTTTCACAGTGGCTGTAAAATTGTAGACTAAAAACCTTTTTCATAAAGCATCAAATTTTCTATAAAAATATGTGTTATCAAATTTTTCCTGTACCGAATGTTCAGCGATTTTTTGAATTCCAAAGTTTTACGACAAATTATATAAGCGAATGGTTTGTTAATATTTAGTGCGTGTGCTACGAAGCTACTCAAATCCGATGTATTCATGAAAAATTACGAGAAGAACTAAAGAAATTCGCGTCGTAATATAAATAAAAAAATTTTCACACATAATATACCAAATGAATATCCGAAAATGAGAATTTGAAAATAGACACTATTTTTCGGGGGAATACACGCCGAAAAGCGAAGCTCCAAGTTAAAATAACTTTGTATATCGTTGTTTTTGTTTTCAATAATTTATCACCATCTGAAAAATGTAATTTGTTCATTAATGCTGAAAAAACTGTCATTATTAATGAAAGTACCTTCATTAAGAATTAAATTGATGTACAGGTATATGGAAAAGTATTAAAAATTAAGATTCGTTCCTTTCTCGAAGTCCCAAGTCATGAATAATTAACACTTGGAAAAGCGGAAGCTTTTCGTCGGAGTGATCACCTCTTGAATCGAAAAAGTAGCGTGCTCACAAATCCAAAGTCTCGTTAAACATGTAAAAGGACCTTCTTCGAAGGGTCCACCATAAGACGGAGGGCAGCTGTGTGACATCTACAGAATATATCTACAGACGTATCAGCGCCGAGAGCATTGGCCTAACTACGACATTCTCAATTTTACGTGTGTCATCGTATGCCACTGATCCCCTTGAGGTTTTATACCCTAGCTTTGCGACAGAAGCAGCGGAAGCTTTTCCAAAGTACCGCTCTTTCAGCTAGCCTGTCGCGAATCTGCTGGCACGAAGAATAATAAAAAATATTTCAAAAATAAGATGTGAAGTGTTTAAGGCGACGTATGACACCCGGGAATTCATCGTGAGTGCTAGAGAGGATGACTGTCAAACGCGAAATGTATTTTCTCTAAAGCTGCGAAAATTCGTAACTAGTCGAAAGTTGAGCTTCTTTTTGCCACAATTCTGCGTAAGGTAATTAAATTGGAAAGTGATTACTCGTGGTTTTTTTGAAAAAGTAGATTTCGAAACTCCGAAGCGTGTGACACATCGCCTTCCAATGACGAAACTTAAATCCACCGTCATTTTTGTCATCCTTACGAAAATATCTCAAATTGAATGAATTTATCATTTGATTCGCGGTCAATCCGTAGTGAGCATCATACTTTATTATTAATTTCATTGATCAGTCGCGTCTTGGAGTTGAGGACTTTTTGTACACCGCATGGTCATTGTTGATTTAGCTCTTGTATTTAAAAAATATCGTTTGACAATGTTGTACAACATTGTTGGAATTTACGTTTTTTTTTCTGTCTATTAGATTACTCAAGATAACATAACATAAGGTCACTTTTATAAGTTGTTGTGACCATTAACACCCCTGCCGCTGGCTACCTTCAATTAAGAGAAAAGCTGAATTGAAGAAATGCAAAAGCTTTTGCACACCATGGTCTGTCTGATGGTATAGCTGTAATTATCATTCTTGTGCCTTTGCTCTTGATCCTAGTTCTTGCTGCGAGAGACATATTGTTTGGCTCCTGTTTCTTCGTCTTTTCATACTTATACTTTGAGATTTATATACGAGATAAAAGCTGGAATAGGAGTCAAAGAGATGATGGAAAATATCATCCAACTGATTAATTACACGTGTCACATATTGCCAATGTAATGTTCGGAAGCTTTTGAAAAATCGCTCTATCCGAGATGCAGCGAAAAACAGAGATGAGAAAATCATTGTTTTAAAAAGAATTTGATTTTTGCGACATTGATAAAGTGTATATATTTGTAAAAGTATGTATTATTTATGTAAGTAAATTTTAGCTTGCAAATTAAGAGAAGATTCGTCAATCGTTTGTTTTTTCAAGCTGCACCCAATAATTCTTTTCTAAAATTGAATTTGAAATGAATTTTTGAGTCGATCCTATTGCTAATGATTAGCTAATTATTAATGGAGTTGCACCGATGGGTGGCCCATACAGTGATCCTGATATCGACTTCTATTGGATAAACTTCGACATTCAATAATTCATTAGGGATTTGACAGAACGAAAAGTGCATTCGGCAAAACCTTCCGAGAATACGCAGGGTTAATTAGACCATCACCTCAAATTCGATTATTCATTCTATTTTTCAACATTCATTCCATTCAGGAATAGATACGGATAAATTTTAAATCGGAAAAATTAAAGGAATTAAACAGGGCGATTTTTCTCTACGAATTACGCTTTTAAAATTTAAAAAAAGTTATGATTCCGTCATGATGATAATTATGCACCGGCACTTTTTAATTGTATTAATCGATTCATCGATGCTTCCAACATACCTGAAAAGTTTTTCGAGTTGATCGCACTCGCCAATTTAAAAGGTAGACGATCGAAAAATGAGGGCGGTCAGATTGACCCAGAGTGTTCTCTGTGATCCAAAAAATAGGCGTGTTTTCGGAGGCTTACAGACACCCCCGTTTATGTACAATATAATGCATTTGAAATCAGATATAAATATAGCAAATATTAAAAAAAGCAAATTTATACCGCAAAGTTTGGAGCACACTGTCACAAATGACTTATTACCGAGTGTATCTCGTATATTTTCACGCAGATTGTACGTTCAACTTTTATTTTGACGTATAAAAAAATATATATACTGTGCTCATTGTACGTTGTAAAAATTCAGATGACGTTGACTGTCTTTAACCATGGACAATTCGAATGTAATCACTCGGAGCCAAGTTTATAGGGATCTAAGAACGCAACAGTCCGTCAACGTAATATTGAGGGAAATTGTACATTTTATATCAGTGTATAAATAACTTACATAAAAAAAACGTATGCTTTCGGGATTCAAGGAGAATCAAGCCATTACGCGAAGCGATCCGAGTAACGACACAAGTGCGAACGGGCCGCTGTAGAGTTCATCTAAAGAAGTACACTGCACTATATCTGCGGTTTTACGCGCACTTCGAAATGGACATGGAAAAGAATATACAATTCAGAATAGGTTGTACGAGATGTGAGGATACTTTTTCATCCTCATTTAATTTTCCTCTCAATTTCTCGAGAGAGAAAAACAAATGCAAAATAAGACAGAAAAAAGCTCGTTAAATCATTTAACGGGTCATTTTCTTTTACCGAATCATGTAAATACGTTTTTGAATTTTGTGCCATCCACGACTAACTCGGGCATATGACGCGACTATAAGCATGAAGGAAAAAAAATTATTTTATGAAAATTATAAAGTTCAATAAACACAATGGCAAGGAAATGTAGTGGAGTGCGAGAAATGTGGATGAATTCTATACTTATTTCAAACAAGTTATCGGGAAGAAACTTTTTCAAGAATGAAAATGAAGGTCAAATCAGAATCGGGTGTAGAAATGTTTTTTTTGCGTCTGTCTCACGGAAAATGTGAAGAAAAAGCTCATGGCTCCTTTCAGCGATAGACTAATTGCGTAATTACGGTATGAAGCATCCAGACATGTTTGTCAGATGAGTTTGAAACGACGGCCAGTGTAAGTAAATATAAAGTGTGTGTTAGTGTGAAAATATACGTATATATACATATTATATAATATTTCTTTGATGCTACGGGAGACCGGGGAAAAGATAATTGCATTTTCCCATTGGAGTACATTTTTCTGCCTTCTCGGTTATAATCGTCTCGATGACAGGTTCAGGATTAATCATAATTTCAAGCATTACGACTGAAAATACGTAGAATTTTTCTTTCATCCGGCAGTTTTTTTTTTTAGTCGCCCGACATTATTGGTTCGTAAAAAAAGTCTTCAAATTATCCATCGATAAGCGCGCAGACCTGTCAGACTTTTTTTCATTCAACTACGTAGTAAAGAAAGTCTCGCAGGATTATCCTTTTTCATAGGTATGTTCGACTTGTCTACCGACCGAGAAAAATGAACTGTCGTTGTAAATATATTCTGTGAATGGTTGATATTAACAAAAACATAACTGAAACATAATCTATAAATAGATTAGCTGAAAACACGAAAAAACGTTTGAATGATAATTAATGATACGTGTTTATAACTACTATTTTCACATGATCAATCATGTAATTATTCTCCCTTGCACATTAATGTTTCATAAAATTTACAAGAAATGACTCTTCGATCGGACGATCTCGCGAGAAGCGTTTCCCTTCAAAGTAGTGGCAGATGAAAAGAACGATCGACAGCTCTATGAAAATTTAACCACGCATAGAGGAAACAACTCTAAACAAGATGCTTTACGTCCGGTTTTCGGAAATTTTTGTTCAGTTTTTTTATAAAATTTTGAAGATATGATTTCGAAAAGAACGATCAACAACTCTATCAAAATTTAACCACGCATAGAGGAAACAACTCTTAACAAGTTGCTTCATGTCCGGTTTTCGGAAATTTTGGTTCAGATTTTTTATAGAATTTACAAGAAATGACTCTTCGATCGGACGATCTCGCGAGAAGCGTTTTCCTTCAAAGTAGTGGCAGATGAAAATAACGATCGACAACTCCATAAAAATTTAACGACGCATGGAGGAAACAACTCTAAAAAAGTTACTTCATGTCCGGTTTTCGGAAATTCATTCAAAGAATTATAATTGCAATTAATCGTACATATGTGTACACAGAACGATGCTCAAATGAGCATTCAAGTCTTGGATATTATAATTATGATTACTGTAGTAATTACCCGTACAGTAAAATATTGGGTGGAAAATGTGACGTTCGAGAAATAATTATTAACAATCTGCGTCCGAAGTAATATGCATATTAATGAAATATTTTGTAAATATTTCATGACTATGAAATTTCATCGTTATACGTTTACATGTTTGCCATCAACGGTTATTTTAAAAATAGCACACTCCAAGAAATTTCATTGTTGTCGGCAAAAGTTTCTTGTACAAAAATATTTACCGCCTGCGAGAAATTACTGTGAATGTATAAGACATTTTGACATTGTGTGCACAGTATCGAATTTTCGATGTTATTGTTATCGATGCTTAGCTCGTACGGAATTTAAAAAATTCTACCTAGCGAACTAAAAATGTCGTGATTTTTATTTTGGAATATTAATTGTGACGTCTTTTTCAATCAAACGAAAAAAATAACATTAATAGTTAAAGTGATTTGAGGTGAGACGCGGCCGGTCCCTAGATATTTGCCTCTTGTCCATATACCGAGAGGTCAACGAGGACCGCGAATCATGAACCTAGTAATCCTGAAATTGACGAAAGCGGTGCAAAAAGAAGATCGGTAGAAGGTGGGCGTAATTAGGAACGAAACACGATATATCGCGTACCTTATGGGCTGAAACTCATCATATCTTATTTTTGTACCTCCAAAATGCCGAATTTTTCCTCAATTACGCAATTATTCAAACAAGCGAGTTATTCGTGTCACTTCTACACGAATTTTGTTAGAAGACGAGGAAGGTCATCCGTGGTTCAATAACCGAAATGGACACAGCGACACAACTTTTTTTTGATTCGTCAATCGATGAAAGACGTAATTTGGTACAAGCTGCAAGTTCCCGTTGAGCTCGCGATGCTCCAAATAAATTTTTCTCTCCCTTTTCGTCCGATTGTTGAAAAATGGTCCCAACTTTTTCATAAATTTTCTTTTCAAACCTCGTAAGTTCTCATATAATACGCAACTTTCTTTTTAATCTCCCGTTATCGCTGTCACTGTATAAATTTCCGTACTGTTAAAGTCGAAAAACTTTTTAATAATAATTCGTGTTTGTTTCGCGTTTGTTTCAGAATACTCCTCTCCGGGTCGTCAACCGTGTACGATCGAAGCTCTATCCTTCTACGTTGAGCCTCACGTTGCTTGTCCGGTCTGTTCAATATTGTTAACATCGATCTCGTACAGACAACGTTGTTGAACGTTACTAAATCCTTTACTCGTCTCGTGCTCCTACGAACGAAGAAATTTCAACGAGGATAAGCCTCGAGTGCAAAACTTTGCCGCGAGAAAACAAATCAAAAGCATTATCATCCCGCAACAAAAGATGTTCGAGACACTCTCCTTCTCCGGAGCCCTTTTTCACGATCAGTGTTTACGTTAAAAGCTCGTATTTGAAAAAAAAAAAAAAAAAACTACAAAACCTCGGAAACAATTCATTTATTCTCCAATATTTGCACGGCTTTTATCGTTCTTGCATCATTCACACGAACGTCGCTCATCAGTAATGAATTTCGAAACAAGTTTGTGAAAAGTTGTGAAAATAAAAAAAAAACGAAGAAACAAGGAAACAGATTATTTTTGGTACGAGATAAAGGGTGTTGGCTTACGTACCGAAATAATCTGACACAATTATGTCGAATCTGGAAAGAAGCAATGATCATTTTACCATTACCTGATCCGACGTAGAAGCAAATATAGTTACGACTAGACGATTCCAATATTTCAAGAGGCAAAGTTCTTGATATACACCGAGACAAAAAGCGAGAAAAGTAATGTGGAAAGATAGGGAACAGACAAAAGCCTGCAGATAAAGAAAGGTCATCGAGAGCAACTTCTTGCAAAATGAATTCGTCGTATCGTCTTGGTGAGGACGAAGAATGGGGATCTCGCTATTACTTCACTTATTACAGCCAGTTTGGCGATCGAAAAGGTGCAAGTGGCGTGGAGGTAAGCTTTTTTATCAGCCTTTTTTGCTGATACCTTTTAACTTTTTTTTTGTCAGCTCCATTTATTTCATCCCTTATTCCGTTCGACCACGACTATTGAAGAGCGAACGAAGAAAAAATGTAAGAACGCGTTAAGAAGGAAAAAGTGCGAGAATGTCGCACGAAATTATTATGTGTGCTGTTTTTCAATGACGGAATGTTCCTTACCGTGGGATGAAGAACGCACATGATCACTTGAATCAATTTTCCCTTTAGCAGCAACGTCTCGGTCTCGACACCGGAACCTCTTTTTCTTAACCATGCACGCCAAGTTTGATTTTATTTTTTTTTTGGAAATGCTGCTTTTATTCTTCACACTGTTTGAAAAAAATACTTTTCGAAGAAAGCTATACTATTTTATCGATATACGAGAATCTACATGAACTTTCATAAAAGCACATGCAGACCCTTGCAGATTCTTACACTCACATACATGAGGCATTTTACGCCGATTACTCGGTCAAGATTTATTCCTTATACCTCCCCCGAAATCTGTCCTAGTTGCACCGAATTTGCTTTCCAGCTCAGATGACATTCTCAATTTTTTTCAATGTTCAAATATCGAAATCAGGAGAAGCAAGGCTCGGATTCCGTTCGATTTTATATATTACGTAGACCGTAATGCGTAATTCCTAACAGGAGTCTAGACATTTTATCTCCAATTGCACGATTTTCTACCAAGCAATGGTGTTCGAACCCTCAGGAGGTTTTATAACCGCATGGCCATGAATATTGAAACGAAGCAAACGAAAAATAAGCTTTTTTCAGATAGGTGTATGTACAGAAGGATTTAGACCAATTTTCCTGTACAAGAGCATTTAAATTTGTCACAAATAACGCTTAAAGAAGCCTCGTTCTCGATGTTTGAACGTTAATCTTACCGCTAAATTATGGTACATCGATCGTGATGTTTATTCTAGGAGCATGCAATAAAATTTTAATAAGGGTTCACGGGTTTTCTCTGACACTCAGCCGAATGAGGGAGGTGGCGAGAGAAACTTTGATCGTCAATGTGAGAAATGTAACTTGATAAATAACAAAATAAAGGATAAAAATGGACGGAAGATAAACTTTTCCGAGTTGGGTAAAATTGTTTGGATAACAACAGAATTAATTCATCACCGACGTATTCCTAAACGACTGAATTGGAGGAAAATTCAAGTCATCCATCTTTCTAGACAGTGATATAACATGCATGTACGTGTACAGTAAGTATACAGGTTATTTCAGGACAATTCGATTAGGAACCCGACCCTCGCCTCCGCCAATTTCGATTCTATTAGCAGGAATTGATGTTTCCAGTTAAGAAAGAGTCTATGTTTTTTTTCAAATTATTACAGACCGTCATTCAACTCTCATAAATTTTCAATTCGTATTACATTTTACAGGAACACATTTTGGACATTTTTTATTAATTTTATAAACAGTTGCAGAAAAGCTGTGTCCCAGGATAAGGAGAATTAGAGAAGGGAGAATTTTATTATTCATTTATCAAACCATTTTATCGACCAGAAAAATGATTATAAATTTGTTTGGCTCTACTGTAGATATCAGAATTCCGCACAGGTCTTCCACACATCTTTCGCATACTTTTAGTATTTAAATAAATGTACCGATGCATATTATTAATATTCAATACGAACTTTTATAAAAATTTTATAGAGAAATAATAATTTCAATTTCGCTATGAGGATTTTTGTATTATTTTTATACATCGGTAGCATTATTTTTACATCTTCCTAACGAATAAAAAATCAACTTGATATTATTTTTTCATAAATGAAGAAATAAAAAAGTAATACAAGTACAAGCAAAGAAGATGAGGGTCCGAGCCTGGTCGAATTTACCTAAAATACCCCATATTGTAGTCTGGCTGAACCGATGCCTCGTTTGTCAAGTTTCAGATGACAGCGTAACGATACGAAAAATAACGACATGAAGAAAGAATTTTTAAAACCGGCAAGGTTCACTGTCAACCTTTTGTATGTCCATAAAAAATATCATTTTTGTTACCTCCTTTAATATTTTTCTCCCTCTTTCTTGTCTTTTTTCAATTCTATTGGTCGTACGTCTCGTAGAATTGAGGAATCGATAAATCTCCTTCTGTCTTTGTCTTCTATTTGTCCGCTTGTAGGGATCGTCTTGCCAGAGCGGCCTGAATTTTGTGAAAAAAAAGAAATAACGTCGTAAAAATTCTGTAATCTATAATCGGATTTTGAAAAATCGGAGTATACCCTGTTCTATAGTTAACGGATCAGGCTTCATTATTCAAACGTTTCGCTTCAATCACTCAATGTCAAAAACTCGTCAAGTCTTTGGATACCAAGCTAGCAGTAAAGGGGATGCGGAAAAATAGGGAAATGTCTTTCTTATTAGTTTCAAACTGAAGATTTGATGTACTAAATAATAAATTCACCTCAGGCTGATAACTTTCTCTCTTTTGTCTGTTCACCTTCATTTCTATTGTTTTCTCTCCATAGCCGTGGCCGTGTTTTTTTCAATTACATATTTATTTTTTTCCCTCGTATTTTATCTCTCTTCACTTCCTTTTAGAAAACATCGGAAAGTAGCTCCCTTTGATTGAGTTTGTATGTTGTGCATATTACATATTTCCCTCAACTAATCAACTTGAATATCAGTACATCACAAAAAAGTGTATCTCGTATCTTTTTCCGATTATACTATAGTCCAATCTCTTAGTTGAAGCAAATTGGAGCGATTTCTTGTATGTGCTCTTTGCTGCTGATCGTCTTCCGGTTACGTATGGAAGAATCGTGTGACGCGATAACAAATCTTCATCAGAAAATATATTTTCTTTCTCCTGTCTAATTGTAAATTATTTCAACGAGATTCAAAACACTACCGATCGAAATGTGTAAAAATAGGGCTCTTCGCGAAATCGCTTTTTACAGTCTCTTTTCCTTTACACGTTTTCGCAATATTCCCTGTAGAGTTTGCAAGAGTATAATAATTATTATAACTAAATTACAATCTCAGCGGTGCTTAGGACTTTTTTGTATTAGCAAAATTGATACCACGAATTTGCATTTCAAAAGCTGTTTTTGTACTCATATTGGCAAAAAACCCATCGTTTTTTAAATTTCGAGTTTTCACCGGTCAAACGGCAACGTTATCGAGCGAGCCAACGTGATAACCCCTGAGAACGATCACCCTTCCAACCCTTTTTTATTGACGAGATATACCTCTCGAGGTGGATGAATCGAGAAAAAAGCACATCACACCCACGGATCTAACTGTCATGACGTTGAAAACGGGGGACCCTTTCTGAGATTAGCGCGGATAAAAATTTTGAAACAATAGATCCGATAGTATTTTTTTTTGCGCTGCGTCTGACGCGTTTGTTCAGGCGAAAAATATAAAGTCAATTACGAAACTGACGTAAGCGTACGTTACTGTTTGTCTCTCGAGTAAAGATATTTTGTTTAATTTTTTTTTCAAAGATATATATAAAAATTCATTTTTTTTTGGTATATTGTCTATCGTCATCGGAACTCATTCTGTCCAAACTATGCGCGTCTTCATCATTTCCTCCAGAAGCCAAACGAAAAGGCAGGGCCGCTGTGGAAACTGTTACCATGCAAAATAATAATAATTATGAATTATTTTTCGGAGTAAATGGAATTTGGTAACAAATTGCAGTTCACCACATTAGGGTTTTACGATGACTAATCAAGAATTATCTCATCACGCTAATTAAAGTTTTGGACTGTGTAAATAACGTTATGAACACAAAAAAACGTGGATTTCGTTGCTTGTTGAGGACCGGTGCTGGGAGAATCAAGAAGACACATGTAACAGACAAAAAAATGGTCACTCGCAAGCACGTGACTGGATTGAACAAATTTCATCACATTCGAGAAAAATTGCGTGGTCGGAGGAAAATTCGAAAAATAAACTAATAAGATTAGGAATATCTCTCGTACAACGTGTCGAAGTATATTGCGGTTTATGATAAAGCCTTGATGACAGAAACGATACAGAAACGAGAGGTAAAGAGGAAGATACGAAACTTTGAATGTCGTTATTCAATTTGAACGCGACGTCGTGGACAATACATTGGAGTTTATTGAATCGAAAGACGTGGCGTTATATCGGTGAGGAGAACACAACGAGGACAGCCGTGAATTCTATTTATAACTCGCCGATAGCTATTTGTAGAGAACTGTCGATACTAACACTTTGGAGTACCTGCACCAAAGGATGAGGGAAGAACGAGTCTCCGCGGGGTTCTGTTTGATTTTTTTTTTTTTCATAAGGGACTAGGTCGAAAGGGTGCTTGCAGAGATGCTTAATGAGAAGTAGAAATGAAAAAATACATGCACTGCGTTTTTTACTCAAAAAATTTAAAATTATGGCAACCTCGAATCTCTGTGAAAAATTCAATAGCAAAAACTGGCTCGAATTAATCGAGAATAATTTCACGTAAAAACGGAATTCTGGAATATCTGGACATCTGGAATAACTTATTCAAATGTGCATTATTACAATACACATACAAGGACTCGAATCTGCTTGAAAGAATGCGGAGATATAATAACTGAAATTCCAAAATCGAATGCCATTGAATTCGAATTCATGAGAATGTAAATATTTCGAAAAAATTCCTACGTTCGTGTACTCATTTTCTTAAGTATTCTTAGAGATTGTTAATGAATTGATCTCGTTACTGTGAGCAAAAAATGTTGTTACAACGTATCTTTTGAGAATTTATAAACAACGCATTTGCCCAACTTCGATAAAAGCGACGTATTATTAATTGTGCACAATCGTGGCAGAATACTAATAATAAAATCTGCATTTTGCTGGCTTTTCGTTATAATTACCGTGACAATTTCTATTTATAGAGAATATCGTCGATAGTCCAGACCTCTATAGTTCAGTCGTATGTATATGCTGCGAGCAGGTATTAGGGTCGAGTACCATGCGGGAAAAATTCGAGGCAAATAAAAAACAGGCCGCAGAAAATCGTAGAGGAAAAGCATAAAGAACGTTTGGATAAAACGATAAAAAAACTATTATTAGTAGATAATACGAAGTTTGTAAACAATAATACCCTATTATTGGAGAAAAACGAAATTGTAACGAAATCGTGTTTGACTTGTGAATTTTCTAGGTCGTTGTTCTAGCAGTGACGTTCGTCATTGCAGTCGGTACAAACCTCGGTATTGCTGCCTGTGTATTACGCTACAAGGAAATGAGAACACCGACGAACCTATGCCTGGTGAATTTGGCTGCTGCGGATTTACTTTTTTCACTCGGTGTACCAGCGGTCGCTTATACCAGGCTTACACAGTCCTGGCGACTTGGTGAAACGGTCTGCAGATTGCTGCCCTACTCACAAGTAATATTTTTATCTATAGATTTTTCTTAATGCTTGTTCTAGTTCTTATTTTTTTTAAATCTTCAAAACACTCTGCGGTTTATCGCGGGGAATAAAAAAACACTAATATTCAAATGATTTATATTCTTTCGTGCCATTTCGTTCTAAAAAAAAAACAAAGTGTTCCAACACCAGGACGGAAAAAAATGCTTTTTTTATTGGGAACAAAGTATAAAATTGACGGGACAGGGTTTTGTTTACGGAAAATATTATACATCGTGGGATATCGTTTGTTTAAATGCAATTGAAATCAAGAATACAGTGTAAATTAAGTGTATTTATGAATTGTTCAAGTCAGTTTCGGAGAAAACGCAAATGGATTTATTGCAAAAGTTGCGTTCTATATTGAAAAAATGTCCAGTAGAAAAAAAGTCATTAAAAATCATCAATTCGTAATATTGTTGTCGCAAGTCGAAACTCTGAAAATAAAAAATAATTCAATCACTTCAGTCTTAATCTGTCACAAACTATTTCACATATAAATATGAAACATGAAATATCATATAAAACAATTGCATGTACACGTTGGGAATTGTGCATAAAATGACTTTTCCAGCCTTTTACGCCTGAAAAATCGAAAATTGATTGAGTGCATCTTCGCGATAAATTGATTCTTTATCCTCTCCTCTCGGTCGATTTCACACCCTTTTCGCTCTCTCTTTCTCTCTCTGTCACTCGAGATGTTCTTACTCGATTTTATTCTGTTTTCCTCGGCCACCGCGACTAAAAATATACATTTTTATTCTCAGTTACCCGGATATCAGAAAACCGTGGTATTAAAATAAAACGTGTGGGCTCGCTTCCCAAGCTCTCGCGCAAACGTGATTTACTTCTCGTATTTTTACCTATATGCGCAAAAACACACTTCCTATACAGCTCGTCGAGAAAAATAAGGAAATGAGCAAATTCGGGCGGAGAATAGCACTTTTTTCTTAAACGGCAGAACAACATTGAATATAAATAAAAAACGCATATGAAATGTATAAAATGAAAGTGGAATTTTTAATGCAATATTTTGCTACTGTTATTCACGTCGTATGACTGCAAAAAAGATTCGTACGGTCGAATTATTTATTTTCCTGCCCCAACATTTTTGCTAATGTAAAACTAATGAACTTAATAGGGATGGCCTCGAAAAAATCCGCCGTACGATATAACTTCAAGATCGTTAAGATCGTGATTTATATTTCCATGTAATCCAAACAGAAATGTTTATTTATTTTTTTTGCATGTTTTTTATCAAACTTTTTCTCCTACAGATATTTTCGGTAGATTTATCGAGCTCATTGTGATGGGCAGATGGCCCACGAGGCAAGACTTTATTCTTTGCGCAACAAGAATAGAAAAATTCACAGCTTTGTTTAAGCTCGGAAAATTATTGCAGACAAATAATCGCGGATATATTGTTAGTACGAAAATATACTAGTAAAATTGCCCATTTTATTGGCCTTGAAGAGAATTTATTACGATTTACATACGATTCTATCGAAGAATTCAAAAAATATATATTTATTGTAAAATACTCTGTAGAAATTGGTCTAAAAAACTTGCTACAACTTTTCTTCTATTCTTCAATGATCGTACCTCGGAAACACGGGGGGTAGCGAGTTCATCTGACTATTTAAAT
The DNA here is from genome assembly GCA_959613375.1 of Heteropelma amictum. Lineage (NCBI taxonomy): Eukaryota > Metazoa > Arthropoda > Insecta > Hymenoptera > Ichneumonidae > Heteropelma > Heteropelma amictum. Next base: position 13,827,892 of record OY390723.1, read on the forward strand.
CTCCTTGAATGAGATTTTTTTTTGAAAAATTCACTAATTTTATTTCCTCCATTTCCCAACTTTGTAAAATTTCATACGAGCGCTACTCTCACTTTTTTTTTCGTAAAGTATACGTTATGACGAGTCGACCCTCTTGTCCGACTTTCGCAATGCGATGAAATCAATTTTCTATTATTTCGTTGTCGTTTATCGACCACCCTCGTTGCATTTCTCATCGAGTACTTCCGAAGAAGCACATCGACTCTTGAGAATGAATCCCGTTTGACCTCCTTCAAAAGTTTATGAAAACGTTCGATTGCAGCTGGCCATGAGGAAAACGAGAAAATATTCATATGGATCTCGAAGCTAGAAGTATTCTTATGCTCGAAGACATTTTTCGGCTTTTTTTTCATATATTTGCCAATTCGAGAATATCGTAGAGGACCTTACTTTCCGATAACCTCGTCCGATAAATACATCGATAAAGTGCCACGACGTGTCGAAAGAAAATGGAACCAAGATGGAAGGAAACTTTCTCGATCGTGTAGAATTAAATTTTCGAATGAGGAAATAATTAAATTGCATCTGTCAAAAGTTTCCTGAAGAGTGCCTTCGCACGGCTCGATAAGACTTCGACAAACAAATTCCCTATCAATTTTAGCGCAAAACTCAAAAACAACTATCGCAGCAGAAATAAGAAAAATGTTTACGAGCTCAAAAAAGATTACCAAAGGGTAATAGCATGCCTTTGACGAAATTACATTTTATTTTTAGTGACGAAAAAAAGATAAAATTATATTTAACGTGTGCCCTCGACGACGACCCTTTTCTCTTTTCATTGTACGTTCTTGCATCCGAAACTTTTAAATTCAAGTTTCGCAGGCTGAATCAATTAACTCGATATTTCCGCGAGTCTGGATGATTTAAATGCATCCACATATTTGCTTTTACAGCCGGACCAGTACATACTGCAAGCTATATACAAAAGGGAATCTCGTAAATCACTTTCAATGTGTTGCAATGAATCATACCTGTACTATTGTGGGATTCTCGATAAAATGAAAATAAAAACGTTTTGTTTCTTCTAAATCGTGAATTTCGATACATCGCACTATTGATCGGTAGCTGACGCTGACTCTTATGAAATGTTTTTTCTTTTCTCTCTTTCTTATTCTCTACTAATTCTCTCGTCTCCGACACAATTTAAAATATGCCCATCATCACCGGACGACGGTTTTCGTCATCTTTATTCTTCCAACTTTACCAGGGCTTTTTGATGCCGGCCCGAAATATGAGACAATAAATAATGAGCGTACATCCCTGGTTGGAAAAGCGCCTGGTACCGAGCACACTCTGACTTTTCTTTGTCGATGTGGGACGAAGCATGAAATATTTTTAATAGAACAAAAGAGAAGCTCTTCGCCCAGAGATTCTATTTTTCTCAACAAATTCGAAAACAAACGAATATAATCACGATAACAGTATATGTACATTTATTTACGGTATGAATTATGCAACCCTCGGCCCTCGTGGTTTTCTATAAAATTGTGGAATTTTTATACTACCCGCTGGAGTTAGCAATACGCAATTAAACAATAAAAAATGACATTGTTACGTTAAATAAATGCACGCGAGCTTCATACAGTATGTCGTCTATTGTATCTCTCGAGAAAAAAAAACTTTTCTCAAAATACTGCACATGAGTACTATTTTAAAATGATTATTGTATTATGAATAAATATTGGCATGCTGATTGCTCATAAATTATCCTGATTTTCTATGTGTTTCTGAATTCGACATTGAAATGTAAATAACGAATGAACGAAAATGTATCATCAGGCAAAATCTCACGACTCCGACCTCGCCGTGAATGAAATTTGATGCAAAAATTTGAATTTTATACGAGTTATATTTTAAATCGAGCATTTACTTATTACGTTTTAAAAATGTGTCATATTCATGAAGAAATGCAAATATTTTGAACTTTCAATATTATTTATGTAACATGTTATTACGACTATATGATGCGGGCGATAAAGTCGATATTCGTTAACGATTCTAATTATTTATAAATATATATGTATATTAAATAATACTATTCTTCTCAACATGTCAAATTTTTCAGAAAATCTGATCCACTAAATTTGTCCCAGTAAATGTTCTTTGAGGAGTACAATTATATCACTCCACCACTGCAGTTTCGTTTCGAGCGTTTTCAATGTTTTTTTTTGTGAACTTGCGCACATAAATCAACTACAATAAAAAGTAGGCAGTTATATCTATTTTTCATACATGATTGTCGTGTGCTGTTTCTCTCGAGAAAAAAATGCTTTTCCCTCTGAAATAATAAATAGATGATGTCAGTGCGAGAAACTAATATCAGTAAATTTATTTTTCCTTCGATTGCAGTTCGTGTGCGGGTTTGTGCTACTGTGGACATTAACGCTCATATCGATGGACAGACATCGTTGTCTCGCTGTTGCTCCGTACAGAAGTGCTCTGACAGGACCACGGGTGCTCGTAGCGAGTCTCGTCACTTGGATGATCGGCTCGTTAATATTTTTACCAGCTGCTTTCTGGTTCAAACCGAAGGTATATACAACGAATAGTATATTCAAAAATGTTGAAGTTTCCGATGATTTTATGACAAACATAGGCAAATACTGGACGATTCGATTGTGAAATGTATGCTTGCATGCTATAATTTAGGAAAAATATAAAAACAAAGAATTAAAAAAAAAAAACTGTCGCCAGCTGTATTGAGAGAAAATAAATTACGATGATCAAAGTTTGACGAAGAAATGTTTACTCTGGATCGTAAATCCAGTTCACGCGATTCGGCGACGCTTTTGAATTAATTTAATGTCTGAACTTGATTTATCATTTATGACTTTGCTTTTGATGGTAGGTGACATTAATTGTACGAAATGTCACCAAAGGTAGAGACAAGGGAGATGTCAAACAGAACGGATGTGAGAGGATCGAACAATTCAAGAATCAAGGGAGATAATCAAATTGACATAATATTAGAGTAAAGGTTGAGGAACAACGACGCTAAAATCAGTGTTTGCGACAAGTGGTATAGAGCAAACTCGAAACTGCCCTTTGTGGACATATCAGCGTTTATTAATTTAATTTGCAATTTTGTTTTTCACCAGGTTACAATTGGAGACACAACGATTTGTACATTGGTATTTCCAAGGAACGACATCGTTAACATATCACTCTGCTTCACAATTCCGACACTAATTGTAGCATGTCTACTACCAATGATTCTTCTCGTCTATCATTATCAAAGGATTTTCCAACGAATTCTCGACACTAGAAGCCGCTGGGCAGTATCTTGTGTTACTCAGGTAAAATAAAATTCGCTTTATCAGTCAATTATGTACCAAATAAATTTATCACAAGTTTCACAGTTAAAAATTCCACGTGCGATGAATTTTGATGGAAAATGATTATTTTTTAACAATTCTATGGGATATTCCAGACGATTAGTAAAGACATTCCCAAAAATGTGGAAAGTGTTATCTGAATAAAACATAATAAAATAAATATAGCGCTCTTCATGAAGACACGCTGGAGCGGAGTGACTGTAAAAAAAGCTTCCATGGTCGACGATCATTTTTTCTATTCTCTTGAGAATGGCAGCCTTTGTGAATGTTATATTTATCTTTTTTATCGAAACGAAACATTTTGCGCGAAATCTCAACAGGGACAAGATTCCGGAACAAGCGGGCGAAGGGATTCGGAGCTTTCGGTGGTTGGTACACTGGTACCATGGGCCGGAAGGAAATTATCTTCATCTTCGGTGACGGGTCGCCAAGGAGGTACCGGAAATCTTTCTCAGCACGAGGAAATTCGTCTGCACAAACATCTGCGTGTCGTGAGAATATTATTGCTGAACGTTGTCGCTGTGCTCGTCATGTGGCTGCCGATAACGACGGTAATGCTGTTGATATATATCGACGGTCGGAGACCAACCGAGGACACGGAATTTTTCTTAAAATCTCATCATTTCATTTGGGCACTCATTATTGCCCAATTGAATACAGTGGTTAATCCTCTTCTTTATGGTGTTTTTTCGGAAAACTTTCGCGCGTGCTTTGCTAAACTGTGGGGCCGTAGCGCGGCGAACGGCGCTACCGGCAGTGGGGAACGCGGTAGCGGCGGCGGTGGGGCAGGTGGCGCCACTGGCGCGAGAAAATGCGCGCGTTCGCTCGAAGCCCTTCAGGACCGTCTGGGAACTTCGAGAAGTGGCGGTAGCGTTAAAAATGTACCTAGATCGAGCAAGAAAAGCTCAAGCTGCAGTATCGGTAGTATCATCGAAGTGCCTGGTTCGGAAAAGCCTTGAGCCTTTGGCAAACTCGGTGGACATATTCTCTGACACTGATTACCGCTTACGCGAGGTAAAGAACGTTTTAATAACGGCCAGTAGTGTCGCGACCTTAAGTTCAACGTTAAAGTGGGAGAGAAATCTTTGCGATGCGTGATCTGCATTTTTTTTCAAGAAGGAATGGTGTAAATTTCGGATAACTCCGAAGATGGATGCGACTGTGTAAGTGCAGCATGGATGAGGGATGTTTGTTGATAAAATTTGAAAGCAAAGTTGTTGTTATTTATTTTCTAAGATGAATTTTGTGAATAATTTTTTATTGTTTATTTTTCTTGTGATTTTTCAATTGCTAAGGATTATTCGAAGATGTCGGAAGGAACTTTTTGCAAAATTTAAGAATTTCTTTCATGCAAAAGTATATCAGGTAAAAAGATGGTCTCCTTTTGAAAAATTCGTTATATAAATATGTTTTTGTTTCATCGTATTCATTAAGACATCGCGAAAGCCACTCGATTCATTTGCCGAAGCAATGATGCTCTGGGTTTTAATAGAGTATTATTATAGATATAACCATTATAATTGTAAATCAATGTGATGAAATAAAAATGTCAAGACTCGACGATTCCTCAGAGTTGAAAAATCACGAACAAACGAATGTAAATGACTTTATCGTGAAGGTAAAAAGATTCATGTTTTCGACGATTCGGAATGTTTCCGAGTTCGAGATCATTTGAAATAGTGTATAGCCAAAACTGTACCATTAATTTACTAAAGGCAAAATCTCACACGACTTCGACCTTCTCGCGAATAAAATTTGGTGCAAAAATATGAATTTTATTTGCATGTGAAACGAACAAACAATAATTATCCAAATCAAACACATTTATTGTGTTTCAAAGATAGACTGTATGCACGAAGAGGACATAGAACAAAATTATCATTTCCAATGTTGTTTGTGTAACATATTATTACCATTGTATGTAAAGAATATATATTTCAATACCAAAAATATATTTTCGCATAAAAATTGACGCAAAATTTTTCTTTGTTTTTAACGAGGGCGATAAGGTCGATATTTGTCAATGATTGTAATTATTACAAATATACACGTATAATGAGAAATAATATTCTTATGCGGATGTAAAATTTTGTAAATCCCGAATATGATGTATGATTAAATAGATTTTTATAAAAATTTGTTCCATTAGTTTCCCTATTTCAATATGAAACATTCTTTGCGGAGTACAAGTAATGCGCCACGACTACAGTTTTGTTTCAATTATTTTCGATTTTTTTTGCCATTTTGCCCGCATGAATTAATTACGATAAAAAGTAGACAGTCTTACTTTGAAAAAAAAATGTTTACATAGAAAGACAGATACAATTCTCAAATTTTCGTTACAAAATTCATCGTCCATTTTTTTCAAATTGTTAAGAAAAGGACCACCGCCGTGAATCTCTTTTTTCTGGAAATAAATACGTCAATATTTTTTTATAAAACGTTTATTTCGTAAAAAAAATATTTTTATATACATTCATATATAACATTTATCTATAATTGACAACGTTATCGGAATACTCAGTATTTTGGGTCGATAACGCGTAAATCTATGGAAACATAAACCTTTCACGGTAAAAGTATCGTAAAACACAGAAAAAGAATGAACCTTGAAAAAAATACATCAATATCACATAAAATGGGAAAGGAGAACGTGGCAAAGGGAAACATAAATAATTATGAGATTCATTCAAGGAAGTAACGAGATAATTAAAGAGAAAAAACCTTTGCCGTCCTTTTACAAATTTTTGAGTTCTCTGCGAATGCTTTTTTTAATAGCGGATAATTTCGTCATCATTGAGCAATCTTCATCAGAAAGATTCCGCAGAGCTTCGAGCTTTGCATTTAAATACTGAATTCTCTCTTTTGACATCGGTTTATGAACTTGCAGTTTTGGATTTTTCGTATAATTCCGGATGAGGCACCAAGCCTTTGATTGTTCTATGAGTGTCACGAGATCTGTTCGAATCGTCGTTTTATCATTGAATTTTTCGTCGAAAAGGCACAGGTCCAAAGTCGTATCGGAATCTTCGACAATTTTGATGCAGTAAGCAACTCGTTCGTTGGACACTAAACCAACGACAATGTAACAATTGAATGGTAAAACGTTTTCAAACTTTATTCTGGCGAAAAGTCGTCCGGCTATTCGTTCCACGCGGACTTCCGGCGAATATACGATTTTTTGCTTGAACGAGTAAACATTTATTCTTTTCAGTTTATCCTGTTCTCCGAGTAAGAGCTCGTTCCAATACTGCAATTCCTTTGCTTTCTCGCATATTTCGTTCACGATTTTTTCTGACTCATTGAACATCTCCGACTTGAGTTTCATAAATTCTTCATTTTGCCCTCTCCTTAATTCCAGAAAGTCCATGCCAAACTTTACGATCCGACCCGTGTGTGAGAGACAGATTAAAAATTCATTCGCATAATTCTTGATAGACAACAATTTTGCGTTCTCAGTTTTCACTCTGCGAAACGTTTTGTCGCTCGCCATCTTGGTCCAATAATGAATTCTCACGCCGTCTATATGTGCCAGCCATATTGTGTTTTCCGCCTCGGCGCTTATCCCCGCGCACAAGTCTATTACTTCGCCTTCGAAATGTACCTGAAAACATTTATCTTTGATACATTTACGTATGTAATGTGTTTCAAGTTTTTCACAGAGATGACTCTTTGTTTTGCATTCTCGGACTGCGTTTATTGCGCTACAAATTGAATTCAACTATAAAAGAAAACAATACGACAGTGTAATCCTTTTTATCGGTTTAGGCAAGTTTCCTCTCTGTGTGTATACTCGTTATTCAAATCTTTCAAACTAATAACGTGCCTTTCATACATATTTCTAGTTTTCGCCGTCTCGAGCTTTCGTGAACTCAGGAATTGAGATCGTTCAATGAGATATTTGAATTTTTTAAAATATCCCAGAGAACCGGAGTAACAAAAGAGGCAAATGTTCCTTCGTGGATAAAGCATATACAAAGAGGGTTTATTTTGTGACTTTAGTCGACTCTGCGTAAAATGGAAATAGATATAAACCTTGTGGAATATTAGTTTCCCGTCGACTACAAAAACTAGAGTAGCCGCATTGATGGTAATAAAAACAACTCCGGCGATAAGTCGCCCTCTGAGCATTCCCGCTATACCGATTATTTCGTCTTCGCTTCGATGTATAATTTGAACGTTTTTCTGCGTAATTGTGAAAACTCTTTTCTCATAAGCCAAAATGCAAATGTCTTTGTCATGTTTTTCATCCGACGAACTAATAGCTTGTCGCAGAGACGATTCTGAATTTTTTTTGTCCAGCGATATATCTTGCAGGTTGCAAGAGTCGGAGGAATTCAATTGAAACAATGGTCTGATCATTTTTGTCAATTTGTTTTGCGAATTAAGCCAATTGTTCTGCGGCGTGAAAACTTCGTAGTAGGCCGGTCCGTTGGCTATCCCCGTTAAACTCAGGGCGGAAAATTTGTGCATTTTTAAGAGTTTGTATATTCCAACTGGATCGCATAGAATAAAAACTCTGCTGTCGAATGAACGAACGCATCGAATCTTGCGTGGCGCAACGATCGTCGGAAAATGACAATCTGCGACAGACTTCTCATACGGAAATACAGCGAGTTTATCGTTGCACCAAGCGAAACATGTTTCTTCACCGTAGAAATCGAGAATATCGAAATCTGTCGGTACGAAATTTGCAGCAGACATGGACATTTCCCGATGTTTTTCTTGTTGTCAACGATATCCTTAGTGAAAATGATGAAATAACGGCTTATTGCATTTTTCACCCCTAAATCGTTTAAAGTATCGACTTTGAGGTTAAATGGATCATTGGGTAGATCGTTGAAAACATGTCAATACGGTGTCAATACTACTATTTGGAGGCAACAAGTGGGGAAAACAACGCATTGTTACATCATGCGTGAAGTTGACGGTTGACGCGTGAGGCTTGAGCCTGACTGAGCCTGACTTCGTAGTTTGGTCAAAAAGAGTTCGTTTTGCTTTGAGTTTTTGGTGTAAACGCTTACTACACGAGTATAAACGGCCAATCTTCCACGCAAATGAGGTGAAGCGAAAGTGGAAACTTCTCTACACTGCTTTATTTTACGTTCTTCATTTATAGCTCGCGGAATGCTACATGTGTTTCGTAAACTTACTTTCACACCAAACACACCCTAATGTCTATCATCGATAGCCGGCAAACTAATGAAAATGTAGTAGCGATCTGTATGTAGAGTGTGCGTTATCGTTTATGTAAGCGTTTTTAATTCGTTTCCTCATCAATTTAGTTTCAAATATATGTGATAAACACGCAGCGACGAGAGCATGGTCGGCGCGCACGGGCGGTCACACCTCACACCAGTTCGTTCCCGCGTATAGTCCGTCAGCGCATGGAATCGCCGCGCGGGATTTCGGGAGCCTAGCAATTCCCGTATTCCCACCAGGCTCTGGAACTGAACTTTGAACTAGACTCCGAAAATGAACTTTATGGCTTTGTAGACCCTGATATTCTCTACAAAAAGTTCTTCCGGAGTCAAAGAAAAAACGCTCGAAAAATTGAATAAACGCGACAACATTATTTATATTTTACTTATAAAACTTATTTTAATATTTCGTTCCGTTAATCACAGGTAACTTAGGAGCTCTGTAACTCAAAATATATGCTTACACACCAAATGCTTGACTCTCAGTAACTTTTTACAGACATTTTCACATTCTGCAAAGGCTTCTGGTCCACTTTATAAAAAAAAAGTTTGCACACAGAAAAATGATGTTAAGTGTGAAATTTCTTATCTTACATGAAAGTTTTAGTTTTAAAATGTATTATCAGTTTTTCAACTGGGAAAGAATGAAAAAAATGAAACACCCTAATATACGTATATCCGACGGAATAATAGTGCTCAGCAAATGATTTCGTTTGTGTCAACTTTCTGTGCCTGGGTTCCCACATTTCGTGTGTGAGAGATAAATTTCCTGCATACGATTACGAAATTGATATCTAAGCTAATCTTTCCTTGAGCACAGAGCAGCGCAAAGACGACATTTTGATATTTTGTCATGTATTGGTTGTACATTTTTTGAGCGAACAAATTTTTCAATTGAAACATCGTCATAGAAACTCGTATGACAAAATAAATCATTCCTACCACGTCGTGGTAAAAATCGAAAAAGAGAGTACCTCGGTACGTTAGATAACAAATATTACATGTAAAACGGCGATGTGGATATCCGGTGATATCATAGATTATATGGTTTTTAAGATATCCAGAAAATTTAAAGTATATTCACCACGTCATTCTCATTTGCAACCAACGATTTTATAAAACAAATTACTCCGAGCCACGTCAATAAGGAAGGACAAAACGTGCTCTTTGGCAACTTCCGTTTGAAAAATTGGTCCGAAAATCCGGATAAAAATCCATAAAAAAATTTTTTTGCGCTTCTCTTACGTTACGTATTTCCATCAATTTTAATTTTTGGTAGAGTCAATGGAGTGACTACTCTTCAAAATTATTAATAGCTTTTTGGTACAATGAAGAGGAACATTTGAAAAAAAAAAAAACAGCTGTAATGCTAATGAAACAGTCTAAACGTCTAAACGTCGATACCATTTTTTTCACACAAACGTTTTTTCATACGTATTGTGTCACAATCTTTTGCATACGATTACCAAATATTCATCAGCGTTTTATATTAGTACATTTCTATTAATTATTGCTTTATATTACATCTACGGAATTGTCAATGATAGAATAGATTTTCCATGTATTACGCGTGTAAGACAAAGACGTGACACAGATATGTATGACCGAAAATTTCACCCAGTGCTCTCTTCCATCACTTTTATGCTAACAATTTATTCACCATCCCTCTCGTCTGCTCCTTGAAAGTGCTATAAATAGGTACCATCGCAATTATGTATTTTCTTTCCTTACTCAGTGAAAAGACGAGGATAAAACCTCCCATATTTGAAAATTACGTAATGATAACTCATGTACCTGCGAAAAAAGATAAAGAGGCACAAAGGTGTGACTATCATACCACGGGATCGTGAAAATGTGGGGAAAAGCAAACTATGATACAATTTCGTATATTAATAGTTATCAAATAATATCGGCTTGCGAATGTGGTAACCGAACGCTTTTGCTTATTACACGTGGATAAGTGGAGCGTAGCGGTAAAATCGGCTAGAGTCTGATGTGAGTATAATTTAGCGATTGATCTTTCTCTTGCGTCAATGATTTAATTATTAACTTCTTTACATATTTCATTAATCATAATGTCACTGATTATAATTATCGATGAAAATGATTAACAATGCCTGAACCTGCTAATGCAATCAAATATGTAGCTATAAAATTTGCGTCATGAAATAAAAAATTGAACAAATTCAGACAAACTCAATGCAACTTTTAGCCTTTCAATGACTTTCATTGTATTTTCATTCAGCTAATTTATTGGAATATACGACTATTTATCGATTTGTACAACACGACTATTTGTCGACACTCGCTGGTTCCTCCATCGTGATATTGTACGGCATTTTATAAGAACGTGGCATGCACGTTTTTAATACTCGACGCGTTCTTTAACGTTTTGCCATACAAAACGATGTAAACTTTAATTGACAATGGCAATCAATAAATAATAATGATAGTCAATTATTTATTTGTAAAATGTTGAAAGAGTGCACAGAGTAGAGTTATGCAATAACTCGAGAATAATTTTCATCGTGCTGAAGAGTTATTTTTATATGAATTTTTTAAGATTTTTCGATTGAAGACAAAATTTGAAATGATGAAGATGATCATAACTCTACTGGCTATCACAGCCTCCGTTGCCGCAGAGGTAAGACGTTAAACACTTCGGAAAAAACGTTTGGCATATGGGTTCACTTTTAACGCCGGGTCATGCCGAAAAATGTATAATCTATAATTACCGAAATGATCAACGCCATGTGTAGGGTATATCAGAGTTTTTTTTGAGAAAGAAAATGTGCGAGTTTAACATTCTTTTTTCTCCCGGTGCTCTGCAAAATGAACGTTTCCGGAAACAATTTCTCAAAACTATTCGAAATTATTAGCGAAAGAATAAAAGAAGAAATAAAAGACGAGGAGTATTTTTTTTTTAATTCAACATTTGTGACGTTTACATTTTTTTACCGTACCAGGAAATAGAGGCTACAATGTATTTGCAGCCCGTCAGCAAACATTTTTATGTAGGAATTTGTAGATTCGTTCAGGGAATTCCATCGGAAACAATTTCCATACAGTGTATAATCGGGAATCTCGCACCGGGAAATTACGTAGTCATCGTACACGAAAGGGACCGATCTGAGGAAGATTGCAATTTCTTGGGGTCCATGCGGAAGTGTAGTCGTGTGAGTATCACTCGTTGAGAGTAATATTACAATTTCCGCTATTTTATACTAACTGTTGTTGAAGTAAACTCATGAATCAGTAAACAGCAAAGCGTACTGAAAGAAAAATTCGATAAAACTCGGCTCAATTCGATCGCAACGAAAGTATTAAAAAAAAGAAGAAATTCTGAAGAAATTCTGGTTTTTTTTAACGGAGTTTTATCTTCTTCATGACTCTTCGTTGAACGTGCGTTTGTAACGAGTTATTTTCGCTTATTTTTCCATTAATCGCATCAGGAGGTACGGCGAAGAGGATTTCGCTTTTTTGAACTGCCCATCACTAAAGAATCGCATTTTTTTTGGGAATTGAAGTCCACCACTGCATCATTGCTACCACATAAACACAACAGTATCGTCGATAAGGACATTGCACTTTATGACGTTGCGAATTGTAATACCACGAATGGTTATAATGTTGATGACGTTATAGCATATGGCCATGTACTTTGGAACCCCCTAGCTTTATGATAATCGCTGTTTTTATCCACTTTTTATACTGAATTTAAGAAATTTCATCGTCATATGTGAAACAAAGTGTGGCAAATTTGATTATTCGATTACTTTCGAAACAGTGTGAAATTCATTGGCAAACTTTGGGATTGCTGTTACTGCGGTGTCAATAAATACTTTATGAAAAAATGTACAAGATAATTCCGATATGAAGAAAAATACCGTTTCCTGGCATTGTTTTATTAATGACTGTATTCCTCATTTTTGTTTTCATCTTCGTGTAATATTGCTGCACGAACGATTCTATCATTTCGATAATGTGTGACTTTAGAAAGGTATTTCAGCTTCAACGTTGAGATCTATATTGTAAGAAATGTATTCTCTATTGAATCATTATTTCTTTCGAAAAACAGTGTATTCACAGGCTCGGATGACAAACCAATAATACAGCAATAATTCTTTTGTCCTTAAAAGTAATTTATTAGATTTATACATTGCGTTACTTCAACTTCCATAATCTTCTGGAACATTGATTACACCACCGGTTTTACCGATTTTCGTCAAAAGAAAAAACAAAAAAACTCGCACGCGAGTCTTCCGCTATGCACAAATAAAGCTTCATCTATGTTCAGGGTGACGACGAATACCCTGAGAGACTGAATCGAATGTAATTAAATGTGTTACTTACTACACTGAATGATGACGTAATCAAGAAGTTTTCGTCATTTTCGTATTAGCTAATCTCTGCGTTTGAAGGTTCAAGAGAGAAAAAAGCAACGGAAATCGCTGAAAATGTTGCAGGCTCATGGCAATTCGAAGAATGACAAAAAATGTGACGAAAAGCCTTGATTACTCAACAATTGCTCGTAGTACAGTTGTATTTTACTGTGTAAGATTACAACGTTAATCTAGATTCGCGGTTAACGCGAGGACCTAGAAGAAAATGCAACATCGTCGCACAAAATAACGAGACTCGACGTGGTCTACGCGTCATAAGGATTTTTTCGAGCAAGCGAAGTTTGAAAAAAAATGACATCTCGAAAAATGTTATTGCTATACTGTGTCCAAGTATTCGAACCATATTTTCGTCTGCGGCGATTATATCTGGCAGTTCGAAGGAATGCTATTGATTCAGGCAATATTATTCAAGAACGGATCGATAAATATCATACAAGGATTCATAAACACACGCACGAGTGTGCATCTTTAATAGACGAAACATTGCGAATTTTTAAATTTCTTTCTCCTAGGAAAAATGCTCGATTTAATTGTTTTCTTGTTCCTTTAATATTTCGCGAAAAGTTTTTAATTGAAAAATACTCGATTACGCTGGCTCGTACAAATTCGGTTATATCTACGATTGATTCGGTTGACATGCAGCATAAATAGGCCCAGCTTTTTTCTTTGCCAAATCCGTCGCTTTCTTGGCTGCGTCTTTCATCTTTTCCGCTTTATCGTGCAAAGAGTGTTGCAAATCCTCCGCGGCGTGGGTTAATTTGACCATCGATGGTTGGCCCTGATATCGATACGGAAAGTCGTATTACTTAACTCAAAAATAGACATATTTTATTTAAGACTCGAAATTGTAAAGAGACAAGTGTACGGAATAAAGAAGAATTTTTCTTCACATGTGCCGTCTTCTGATCTCGTTCCGTGTGTAATATATGTGATAAGATTAATAACAACACTTGAACGAAAATTTGAACGATGCTGTATCATCGTTTCTCAACTCACTTGATCGAAATAGCTCATTTGCGCCATTGCGGAATTCATATAAACGGCTGTAGTCGGAAACATATTCGCCAGTACGTAATTAAAGCCGTTGGTCATTTTGGAGCAATTTTTCTTAAACCTATCGAGACCAAAAGCCTGTATAGCTCGGCTGAAACCAAACACGGAACTGTCGATCCATGCCGATCTGTTAGCTACGGTCCATTCCGAGTTTTCTTCGGATACTCTGTACACAACTTTCTCAATGACGCTCTGAAAGATAAAGAAACCGATAAATAACATTTTAACTTTTGATACTTTGATGTCGTAGAATTGAAAAAACGAAGAGTCTCGATGCTGAACCATAATTTTTTCATGCGGATTTGACTCACCATCACTTTGGTGTAGCCGAGATTTCTCGTGTAAGACGTCAAAATTTTAGCTTTTGGATCGACTACGGTCTCCTCAACGATTTTAACGACATTTTTGCTGATAAGTCTTTCGCCCCATTTTGGTACCCTGTTTGTCTTTGTAAAAAGCCTTTTTGAATGCAATTTGCCATCCTTTACTTCTCTTGATACAGTGTCTTCGGAAAGAACGTGCGAGCTGTAACAGAGCATTTCATTTTCACTGAATTCTAACGACTCTCCGATTAAAAATGATTCGAATGGAAAATGCAGTAACGGTTTTTTCTTCATTCATTCTATCGTCCTTGTACAAACCTTTAGCTGTTTTGACTTGTATAACGAGTTTACTTTTGAAAAAAAGTTTCATACCTGTGAGGATTTGGATATCTTTGCCAAAATCCTCGGGCAACTTGATTCCAGTTGAAATGAAATATCGTGGAGTTCTCATAATATTTCACCATGTTAATATTCTTTGGATATTTTATTTCGCATAAAATTTTCAGTCGTGTTGAAAGAACTTTCTTGCCGAACTCGAGTCGATATCGCGGAACATTGAATTTTTGGAATAATTTTGGGCTGTGGAAATAAAATTTCCAAACTCTCTTTCTTATGTTGAATCTGAAACGAAAAAAAATGATTTGGCTCCACAGGTAGTCTAAAATCTTCTTCGATATAATAAGATGTCTCGCGTCTTAAAATCATCATAGTGAGGTAAAGTACCCAGTCTTCGGCCCTGTACCAACAGTCGGCCTTTATAGAACTTGCGATGCGTGCGAAGAGTGAAAAAACTAGCGTCGACACTCTTCGCACGCATTGCAAAACCGAAAAAAGACGACTATCGGTACAGCGCCGAAGACTGGGTACTTTACCGTATATATTGTTACGGCATAGCGAAAGTAACGGCTTGAAAGATGTCGATTTTTATTACAAAATTGTAAACAAAAGAGTTTCACATTTTTAATGACCCACGCATTAAGTTTCCTCACAATTTTTCAACTTATATTCGCAATTTGAATACATTTTTCAAAAAAGTCCAGAGTCGTGTATTATCGAGTCCAATCTCTAGAAAATTGACACTGAATAAATTGAATATTGCCAAAAAAACATATCGTGGCAGAAATCGTCACATCGTGGATATCACGTTGTCGTGAAACTTGTTAAAAAATCAAAAATTGTTTCACAAATCTCGATGTAAAAAAACCGGACGTCCACGTGCGTAGATTCGAACGCAATAAAAAATATACAAAGCCCTGGAAGTTACGATTTATGTGCTATCTATGATAATGTTTCGATGAACTCTAGATAATTGCCTTTTAATGATGGAAATTTTGAGAAAAATTCGAATTAACGATGGTATTGCGTTTGGACGAACATTATTTTCGAATCGATCGATCGAGATTGAAAAAGAAGGTCAGCTTGAAAAAAAAAACGAGGTTAGCCACCGATATATTGTGCAATAACGGAGACCTCATTATGTATTCAAGGTACAATAGATCGTAATGTTGTGGTATTTAAGTAGGATTGTGGGAATGGTAGCTTATCCATAAAATAAAACAATTATTCTTGTGAAAAACGATTATAATTTCACAAAACACGTAATATTACATAGATTAATCAACGAAAACATCAACACGGTGCCAAAACATAGCTTCTTGCTTCTTCGTTAAAAAATTTTAATTGAAAAATACCGAATTTATACATTGGTACATAATATTTCAGGAATAATTACGATGATGAAATATAATATTCACATCCTGAGATTATTCGTTGTCATTATCATAAAATTCGATTGTATCATTGTAATACGTGGTTTCTCGAATTTATTATTGAAGGAAAATACGAAAGGAATTTCATCGATTCAAATTAACGCGTGATTTTATTTTTTATTCAATCAAATGGAGATAGTTTTGTTCTAAAAGTGAAATAATAAAAATTACATAACCCACAATATATTAATCGAATATAAAGTTCAAGGATGTTGGAAAAAAAACCGGAGATAATCCTTTGTCATATAAATTTTTCGGTTTATGGTCGATCGGTAGATCGTAATTGCGCGAAGAACTCAATACTTCAATAATTAACGATAACACTTATTAAAGAGGCACGAGAAATACGTGAAAATTACCGAGATTGAAATGTCGGTAGATGACCCCCGGCGTTGTCACACAAAGATATCGAGAATTCTAACCTTCGTTGCCACGCGAAACGCGGAGATGGAATAAAACAATGATTTTCCGACTGGAATGATTATTATTGATAAACTCATTAAAAACTTGTCGCGACTGAGAAACTGCCAGGCTTTATGTACCAGACTTTCATGCCAAAAGCTCGTTGAAGTAAGAGCAGCTGAGCACGATTTTTTTTTTCTAGTAGCCGCACGAACTTCTAGCGCTTGACTAATATCGCAGCGCCATCTTTCTTAATTTCATCATCTCGACGATATTTTTTTATCTTTCCAGTCATTCAGGCATCAAGGCATGACCATGTGAGGCTTTCCAGTATAAGATTTGTTCCACAAATTTTGATAAACTATTCAATAATGTATCATAGAGTTTGCGTTTTTATTTATACAGTCGCATTGCCAATAACCAATTCAAATGAAAAGGGGTTTCAAATTTCCCGGTGCAGAGAATCTGATATTCAGAAACTAATATTTATTACACATTATTATATAATATTGTCATATATATTACATAATCGTTGGTCATGTGCACAAAAGATAATTATTCCATCAAAGTAAAATAAAGCTTCTTCGACGACAGCTTTCAGAGAGACAGCCGATTTTTCAAATTCGAGCGAACGTGTTGGCTGACCTGAAAAGTATCTCGTCATTTATTCGCCCGAAAATTATCTAAAATAAAGGCCGATGTTCATCTCATTAAATTTTCATCTCGTTACTCCGCGTTTTGTTTACAAACGGTCATTTCGAAAAAGTCGTCTGTTTTCAGGCAGCGAGAAAAGTGAATGTTGCGAGTGAAAAAATAAAGACACGTGAAACAAACAAAAATGGGATTAAAAACGAAGAGAATGAGGAACATTTTCGAGCCTATAGATGTCCAAGTAAATATACGAAATCAAAACATTTTTCCGCTCACGGGCGAATAACATACCCGTTGCCGATATTCGCAATCTGTTTAATAAATGTTCATTTACATGAACAACGTTTAGATGCAAAGGTTGAAGTTATTGTCCGCAGACGATCATATAAAAGCTGCTGACGTTACTCAAGTTCAATCAATTATTTTCGAGCAGCTCAATGGCTTGGCGCAAAAGTTTTCTAATCTATCGAAGGACGAAGCCAGCGATTATCGCGAGATTAAAACAAAGATCACCAATCTCATTGAGGAATTTTGCGTATCGAACAATATCAAAGAATGGGTTCGTCCAAAATTTTTTTAAGTTTATTTGTATCCTTTACAATCTATTACTTTGGGAATAAATCCCCGATGCTCTGTTCTTTTGTTGCTTTATTCAGACGAGAAGCTTGCAGTGTCGAGAGAACAGTGATATTTTTGATAAACTGCTCGAAAAGCTCATAGGCTCCCTCTTGATTCTTGAAAGACTGGAGTGTAAGCCACTCAAACAGCAGCTTCAAGATTCTTGCAAGTACGTCGAAGAAATGAGCGCCGCGCAAGAAATAGAAGATTTTCAAAACATCAAGGTAGATCCTGAGAAATAAGTCGAAAAATCGCTTCGTTTCCTGTTATATACTCTCTCGTGAAAAAAAAACTCAATGTCCTCAAATTACTTTTAAGAAAGCTAAATTGCCTTTCAATTTTTCAAAAAGTATTTCTTGCAGGAATTGGGCACCTTCATCGTGGAAATTTTCAAACCACTCCAATGTTATAGAAAAAATTTAATATCTTCTTTGCTCGCTGAAAATATGGCACTTTACATGTGTCAGTTGTGCTCTGCTTTTGGAATGCTGGTCAATGTTATTCAAGAACAGCACCAACTTTCCAGACCGATCTATGTAAGAGTCACAGAAAAGTGGCGGTTGAAATAAAATGATTTATTTTATCGATAAAAATTAGAATACACATATGGAGTAATTGTAAAAATGTGAAAACTTAGCAATTAGAATGTTTTCAAGCTTGGCGTGTATGAAAAATGTTTGAATCTCAGTTTTGTTTAATTTCCCAAATATCGATACACAGACTATTTTTTAATCAAGTCTATGAAGATTTTCCATTCATTTTCGAACTGTTTTGCTGTGAACCACGGCAATGGAATATTATTCTACTCACAGTCCAAAAAATCCTGTGATTTTTCTTGTCATTCAACAACGCTACTCTGAATTTACCATTAAAAAAACATGACATTTTAAGGGAAATAAATAATCTTTTGAAATAAAACTCGAGATAACTGGGAAATTGACAAAAAAAATCGATCGCGCATAAAAAGAAAGCAAACAAACTTTAACCGATAGTTTGTTTTTCTTTAGAGCGCAAAAAAGTACGTTTGCTACAGACTTTCCTGGTGTTTGAAAATGACAATAGGAGTTTTGGATGCCGCAAATCCAACCAAAGAAGAAGAACACTTTGAGAGAGAGAATCACTTTGTTTACCGGTACTTTGTTATTAATTCAAATAATATTTCAACAATAATCTAAATTTAATGCCATTCGGTAGCAATTTCGTTGATTTAATATTAATGTAATATTCGCGTTATCATTCAAATTTTCAGAATGGATCTCGTCCTTGACATTATTTCAAGTATGCCAGGAAAAACGAGTGAACGACAGTTGGAAATATGCAAAAATCTCTGGATAGGAATCGAAGACGTTTTTTCACACGCAATGGCGATTGCACAAGTTTGTCAGCCGTACAATTTTAAAGCCATAACCGGCGCAATTCAATCAATAATGTCCGAATTCGAGAATCTGAAATCTCAACTCTTATCGGAAAATCCTGATCCAACTTTGAATAATCTTTTCATGAACACACTGAACGACGCTCTCTATCGTCTCGAGCGCAAAGTCAACATTTCCGTTCTTACTCTCGTTATGGAAGTTTTTAGCGATCCTTTCAGTACCCTAAGAAAACTCGTCAAAGCTTGCGGAAATCCACTGAACGCTAAAAAACGGACGAAAAGCGATCTCAACAACAGTATCGAAGATTTTGATCAGATCACTGACAAAGCCATGCAAATTGGAATGTTTGCTGTTGCTTGCTGTAACGATGTGGACAGTGAGTTCTTTTTTTTTTTGGGAAATCGTTAGCAACAAAATTATTCTGGATTAATTTTCTTTCGCGTCGCTCCGAGCACCGAAGAGATTATGACAACAATTTTCGCAAAATGTTATTTTTGATTCATTACCATTTTTTCGCCGTTTAGCCTTATTTATTGCTAAATTTTTTGTCGAAGAATTTTCGAATAGTAATTTATTTTTCATACAAAATTCGAGATGGAAGAGAGACGGTATACGCGAAGAGCGTTCATGTTTTAGACACAAGCGATGCAAAAAAATAAGTTATTGTAAATGATGAAAATTGAGGCAATATAAAAATATCAGCCGTACTGGAACAATATTAAACACTGGAAGTAACCATTTTTTAGGGGTAACGAAAATCCGTCACTGTATGGCGAGCTTAGAATCTTTGGAATCTGAACTGGTTCCAGCCACGGTTGCGTTTTATCTTCATCCTGATAATAAAGAAATGCGAGCGTGTCTTAAAATCTTGACAACCGAGTGGCAATCGGAGATGAATAAATTGCGCAACGTCGTCGATCTCATAATAGATCCAGCAGCTTATTGTCAGGTAACGTGCGTTTCAAAAATCAATCAATTTGAATCTTGCGGTTCCTAGCGCTGAGCGTACGAGAAGATTCCTTTCGATCGTTCGTTACGACACTGTTCTCACAAAGAAAAGAATTGAGGACGAGTTAGAGAAAAACAAGGAAATTCTCCAAACTGCATTCTAGATAGAATAAAATCAGACATTGGTCCGTAAATTATTTAAATACCTTTTTGCATTTTATGGTATTATAAATTTGAATGCAGGACGTATTCCAAAATGAATGTAACATTCATGAATGAAGATTTTTTGGAATCATTTGGAAACATGAAAACATGTAAAAAAAACGTGCGCTTTCGACATCAAATTAGCTGAAAGTACAGAAGGCGTGTCATTTTTGTCCAACTCACGAATGATATTTTAGGTGATTCTCGATGATTTGCAAGATCGCGTAACGGTCATGACAAATTGTCTCGATAATCGCGAAGGAGTCACTAAACTTCAAGTACAAGGCATCGTTCAACGCGCCATTGCTCTTTCAACTCAAGTTACGGTGACCGTCGAAGATATCGGCCGCGAAAAAGCCGATCGACAGACCATCATGATGATTCGCGAATTAAAAACAGGTGAGTCACAAATTCACCTCGATTTCGTCTCCAAAACCGAACATCAGATTCACATTTTCTCAGACAAAAATGCAACAAAAACTGGCTTATTTTTTAATCACTTCCAAAGTCTTGGTCGTTTTGGAAAGACTTTTAACGTATTTTTAAGCTCTGTTCCTGCACCCTGGAGATGCTTCTCTGAAATAATTTGTCTCTCTCTCTCTCTCTTAGCCATTTTCGAAGCCAACGCCGCATCCAAAACCTTGCTCGTTGAAAATTCAACGGATTCGCAACAACTGAGAGTTATAAAACGCTGTGAATTGATTCTCAACGTAGTTAAGAGATTACAGCCTGCCCTGGTTACCATTATGAACAGTACAATACCGACTGGCAGCAGTTATGGGAAGGCTGGAATGGGACAAGGAGATTCCCTTCATGGTAGGCTAAAATTTGTTGAATCATTTTGCCAACAATTTTATTGATTAGACATAAAAAGAAAAGCTCATTTATTGAAATGTGACACTACGATAAAGCTCGTAGTGTTCATCTTCAGCCTCGGTAGATCACCGAGCTGCTTGAGAAATGAAATATCCAGTCGTCATGTTTAATTATTCAAATAAAAAAATGAAGAAAACTTCCAAAGAACACGGAAGAAAGGCAATCTTCGTTCATGTTTTATGCTTCTTATCGCGCAAGTTTTAATTCTTGATTACTTCAATAGCCTCGAGTCTCCACTTTTCTTCATCAATTCCCGGTCTACGTCAAGAAAAATTTCTCACCTACATCAGAACTCCTTACACAGGTATTACTTATTTTCAAAATTTTCGACGTCACAACGTACATCGGTGGTTCATCGATCTTAATCAATTCAATCGAACTTTCATCTTCAGTTAAAAGTTACAAACCGCCATTGTCGATACAACCAGCCAACAGTGCACCACGAACACCAACTGATTTATCGTCGTTGATACCGTATATAAAACGCGGTCGTACGATGCGTATGGAACGTTCGATAATGTATAAAACGCCGAAAAAAAGTGACGTACGTGACGGCACGATAAACAAGATCGAGCTTCATATGCATAATCTTTCTTCTGTGAGACAACATTTGTTCAGCCGTGATAGCTTTGTCTCGCAGACCGAAATCGACTTGACGAACGAGAGTCTCGACCTGACAGGTAAAGATAATTTAATTTAAAAAAAGCGACTCCCGTCTTCATTGAGGATTACACGAAAAAATGAATCATTTTCGATTTTTCAGTCAGTTTAATCGTCAACATTCTGGCTTTTTATTGTTTTTTTATTGTCAAGAAAATGAGAAACTTTTATTTTTTTCAGCGATATTGGACAAACTGACGTATCTCTCCGACACACTCAGGTCAACCGCTAAAAACAACGACATGCCCGATGTCGATTCCGTTGAATCGAAATACTCCAGAGACTCGTCGGGCGATTCTAACGAAAATATTCCAGTCGCCTCGAGCGTTTGTTTGGCTCATTTGAATGATAGAAAAAGCGATGAATGTTCCGTGATTGGGGGTGGTGATGCGCCATCCAGTATTACGACGCCCGAGCGTGTCGAAGATATTCAGAGAATCGATAGAAAAATCGAAATTCTCCAACAACGATTCAAATCACTGGCGATCAATTGAGCAATTTATATTAAGTCGTCGATTAATACCTCGCCTTGAGGTTTGGGTTAAATCGATCGATATATCGTCGAAAACATGATCCGTCCAATTGTCGATAATGGCGAAATGTTCGCAAAATATACTCGAAACAATATCGCAATCTCGACAGAATAGTATATGAAGATTGAGCGTAAACATTAGATTTATTAAGAATCATTCCGCGCAATTTTGTTTCATTTGTTAAAAAATGCTAATTTATGTTTCATCGAAACTCATGATTTTTCGTACAGTTATTCATGTTTATATATGTTTCATAGAAACATAACATTTTCTGATATTAACAAAATTTCAGGCTCTGAATAATACATGCAGGCTGACGATTCTTAGATGGCCACTCTTTTGTTCGTCCCTGCGTGAAGATGATCCGACGGATTCGAGTGATTTTTATACGGATTTTTATAAACTCTCTGTGAAAAACGCATTTTTTTCGATATGATCACATTTTTCTTGTAAAACTCATTACCCTGATGAGCGGCCGTGCCTTTCATCTAAAAGTTCATGAAATCCCTTTTCCAAAGCGCCTCGATCTGCCGATGATCTTATCGACGAGAAGCCGATTATAATAGTAAACGAAATTCTATAATAAAATTCATATACAAAAGTGTTCTCATTTAAAACGGGTGAGACTCTGACCGCATTCACTAGTTGAAAACTTCCCCGCGGTATCGGCGCCACCATGCTACGGTCAATCATGCAACTACATACCAGTTCTCCGTTTCTTGTTTCGGGCTTCTCGCGCACTCATGTGACACTCTCGTTATCGACATTGTTCCTCATCATATCGCGATTTCATTTCTCTTAAATAAAAGGCGACTTATTCAAGTAAATTTATCGTTAAAAGAAAAGTCCAACGGATATTCCGTAATAATGGGAGCCTCCCCGATCCCCGTTGCAATTTTCACTCTTATTTGGGGTGTCGTAGGCGTTGTTTTGCCGTTCTTACTTCCGAAGGGACCCAATCGAGGGTAAGTTCGAAAAAACACAGCCCATCCCAATATTTGACACTCGCTTTATTAATTAATAACACCTGTTTGACCGTTTTCGAAAAAAAACTGCTTAATAATTATTTCATGAGCTAAACTCGTGCTGTTCCATTATCAATGCGATTCGATATTGTCAAATTGTTTTTTCAAATTTCATTCATCTTTTCACATTATTGTTATTGTTTTTTTGCATTTTTGTTCATGTCGAATGTCGCGATATTCGAAAAGGTTCATGCTCGATTGAATATTTCCGTTCCAGGATTCTCCAGGTGGTACTGATCTTGACGGCGCTTACCTGTTGGCTATTGTGAGCATTTTTCAAATCTCTGTCAAATTATCAATATATCGGTTTGTCTTGAATAAACTATCGTCATTTTCAGCTGGTTATGCTGCTACATGGCACAAATGAATCCGCTGATCGGACCTCAACTATCCAACACCACCCTTTTAATAATGGCTCGCGAATGGGTAAGATACGGCAAAATTTATTCGAGAAACAAAACGACTATTGCTGTTGAAAGTTCCGTACCGTGTAAAACTTTGAATCACTCTATTTTTGGCCCTTGGGTTATGTAAAAAAAATAGTAGATGTACCCAAAGCAAGGATAATTTTGCTCGGGGAAAAACTTGCTTTTGATGGAGAGAGAATTTTGATTAAATTTTAGTCAAAAGAAAAAAAATCAAAGGGAGTATGAAAAAATAGTATCGGTTTCATCGACGATACCAAAAAATGTCGACGCTGTGATATTCATACAAGAATTAAAGCAGTGCGAGAATTTACGCAGAGTTCGCTGCGCTCGAAACTGAGAATGTATGGGGAAAAAAGTAGAGCTTCAATGTTTATCGTTTATGTTGTAATTTTTCAAGTATAGTTACAAATTTTAGTTATATGTCGATATTGAATAATTGAGACGTCAGATTGCTTTGAAATTGTTTGTACTTTTTATTCGCTTTTCAGAGTCGACTTGATATAAAATAGTAAAAGCAACGCGGAAGGGGTACGAGTTTGCGCATCAATCTCGAGATTCCATGTAAATAAGTTACGTATGGTTAAATCATAATTGTACAAGCAACATAATTCTTTAATATATGCAGAACGTCGTTTATTCCAATATCGGAAAAAAGTAGAAAGTGTGTGCTACAAATAAGTCTTTAGTTTAACCGAGAGAAAACAGTGGTATTTTCAGTTTCATTGTACTTGTGTGCTAATGAACCATAAAAATATATATACGTACATAGAAAAAATTTGCGGTGAATGATCGTTCTTTAATGAATATACTGATATATATAATATACGTTTGTTTTTTGCAGGATTCGGACTTTTAAGAAAATTGAAATTCTTTCAAAGTTACTTTTATTACTGTAATCATATTCGTGTTGTGAAGAATTTTCGCTGGAATTCACAAATCTATCGTCTTTGGATTTTACATAGTTACAAACATTAATTTCCCATTTTCACGGTCATTTTCAGAGAAGTCATTCACTTGGTTCTTCTTCAATTGCTTCAATTATTCTTCACGAGATTTAGGGATCTCAAACGAATTTATCGAAAATTTATCCTTGCTTATTTTTCGAGATATCCTTCACAAAAGACCTCACGATGAGTTATCCCGTTTCTATTTCCGAGAGTGAAAACGCTCTAATTCCGAAGAAACATGTACTGTACATGTTTATCGAAAAAGCACAGCGGTTTCGAAACCTTTTGACAAATTGATGAATTTCTTTCTTTTTCTTTGAATAACCGTACGAAGAGCGTCGGCGCTCGAGTCAAACTGGCACTCGCTGTGTATTTTAGCGGTATTGATTTATATTTCACAGAAGTCGTTTACGACCTTTATTGACTCAAGAATATTCACACAAAGTTATGTCTCAATGTAATTCATGTAACATTTTTTTTTTGTAAAAATGTCAGTCATTTTTAAATGAAAAATCATACGATATAGCTTTACCTAACTCGATAGAAATGTCCTTGCTTTTCGCGTTCGTTTTGCAGACTTTAAAGTACGTGACGACGCGCGAGTTTCTCGCGGGATAACTCGCACGAGATGCTCGCATGCTCTGTTCGATAACTCGCGTGGACTTGTTCGTGCGAGGTTATGTTTCAGCCGTAGCCTGCGTCGTGAGCATTCACGATTCGATGGGAGAGAACCCACGCTGTTGTATACACGGTGAAAGTTCCCTGCAATACCGTCTCGTGGCAGTTATCGCGCAAGAAACTCGCTCAGTGGACACGCACTTTTACACACGTCACTTATTGCATCACAAGTACTTCACCACATGCCACACTGACATTAGCGATTTTGCGACCAGTGATATACAATTTTTCTAAATTATAAAATGCAATTGCACGACCATTGATGCTGTTCGGTCGATTTGGTTCCAATGTTGACGACAAACTATAACCGTTAATGTCAGCGCGTTCATTCGTCGTTATGTTCATGATACTGACGTGGAACAACTCTCCCTGGTTATTAAAAAAAGCACAAATACATTTTTTTACAATGACATGAAAATTTCAAAGTTCTCGAGGAGTGATTGGCATAAGCTATCAATAATTCATAAAGCATTTCAATATTTTGCAATTTGACAATAAATTTGGGAAAAACGTCGAGTACTTCCGATCGAATAACCCTGATGAAACGTTATCCATGAATTTTCTGAGAGAACATCTCATACCTCACGAAAAAAGACCTTCCGGCTTATACGCGTTCAACAGATATTTTCGATAAACACTCGACATATTGTTATCAGAGAACATTGATGCGTCTATTAGAGTCTTTACGAAAAAATCGTGTAAAAAAGTAAAAATATTAAATCATATGCTTACTGGACTACTTTCCCGTGTTTCCCCTAAGGAAGCACAGTCATCCGTGAATTGGATTTGATCGTGTACAGTGACTATATATACTGCAGGCTTAAAATTCTCGACGAAACCGCTTATTCTGACTGTTTTTGCTGAACTAGACTGGGTAAATATGAGAGTTCCTGCAGGGCTGTAGCTCTGTCCGCTATTGAAGTATATGTGAGCAAAACCCATCATCTCCTGGTATTAAAAAAATTGAGAAGTTCAAATATTTCGAATGAATTCACTGCATATTATCATAAAATAAAACAAGGATATTCTTTTAGAGAATTTTATACTTTGAAACGTGTCTAATCGGTGAAAATCTTATTAGTTACATTTTCGCAATGTCAAAGGCAAACAAGGTATTTCTTTCTTTTTCTTTTTTATTGTTTCTTGATTCATCATCTTACCTTTGCAGCAACACAAGCTACGATAGCCAGGACCACTGTAATCACCTTCATCGTTCTACGATTGTACTTTGAATTGAGAAATCTGGAAAATGTTTAATAATACATGCGCACATAAATTACACGCGCAATACATATTCTGACATTTTTCAGTCATGTTCGAAACATTGTTTCTCAGTGAAAAACGACTGTATCGAGATGAAAAAACGCATGGTGAAACTTGAAGTCTCTCTAGTATTCGGAATTCCATTGGGAATGTTTTCTTCAACAATGGCTATTTCGCAATCAAATGAAAAGTCGTGAGATAAAAGTTTTTTATACCATTTTTTGGCTTTATTAAAAGCGTTTGAAGGGGTAGGACATTTTTTTCAGACTATCTCACTGCCAGAAACTGTGTACGAGGTCTCTGTACGATCATTGGTTGATTTATCGTTCAACGAAGGAAAAATTACACTTTTGTATTTAATCATCGGTATCTCATGAACTAATAATGATCGTAGAGGAATTTTAAGGACACTTTGGAAACTTGAATAAATCCTCTGTAAGGTTTGCGTTGCGGCTTTAAGGAAAAAATCTTTTTATTTATCTGCACTATTGACTTGAAGAAAGTTCGAAAAAATGACTTTTGCCGTTTTTTCAGTAAATCGTTTTCCCTTTTTGCAAATGATGATCAAAGTGCTGATGTTTCCTAGTAATTTTGGAGATCAATGTATTCCCGATAGTCCTGAAAAATATGAAATTCGTCTGTTCATCGATCTTGTTGACCCGGATGATAAAATTTATCAAAAAAATTGAAGAAACGTGTTTATTGCGCTTGAACATTGTTTGATGATTATTTGCATGAAAACAAAAAATATTTCTATTCTATCAATTTAACGTTCATTACTTGATGAATATAATGAAACGATAAAAAATGTTGATTTGAGAAAAAGTTGAAAACTTTATGTGAAAAATTGTGCGTGTTTGATAAGTCATGTGTATTGTGGGTTTTTTTATTACTCACATTTAACAAGATTTTTTCATCTGGATACGATCTTTTTACACTGAGTGAAATCACTGAAAAATTCAGAAAAATTTCTTGGCCCTCTCATCTGCGTGCGAAGTGTATATTT
This sequence comes from Heteropelma amictum, assembly GCA_959613375.1. Classification (NCBI taxonomy): domain Eukaryota; kingdom Metazoa; phylum Arthropoda; class Insecta; order Hymenoptera; family Ichneumonidae; genus Heteropelma; species Heteropelma amictum. The sequence goes on from OY390723.1 coordinate 13,855,630, forward strand.
AACACGATGGAAATTATTAGCATATGTTTTTTACAATATTTTGTTGTTGCCTGCTTTATTATAGTTCAAGAAATGTTTTTTGTCGTATTCATCCAAAAAATTTTGAAATGTAAACCACCAGAATCAGAACGTACGCGCGTAGTTACCAACGTTTAGCCTAATTTTCTGGCTTTGTGAAATTGAAACGAATTATTCACACCTGTGCGACGTTCGAGTTATCGATAGAAAATAATTTTGACTATACACGTGGACGTCATGACATAAATTAGATAATCTATCACAAGACACGTATGGCTTCGCCAAAGTTTACTGTTCGGCATACTCTTATCTTTTTTCCCTCTTCGCGAATTCTTTGTATTCATCGCTATGAGGTTTTGTGGGTTGCAGACCAAATGCTGTGGAATAAAACTGTTTTCGCACGCGATGTCTCATGATAATGTTCTTGGGCTATTGACCTGTAATTTTATTGTATTCAGTAATAATGAAAGTTCGAAATATATTGTATAATAATGCGAAATGTGAATATTGTATATATAATCTATATATGAATATATTATAATTATTTTATTATTTACATTACTTCAAAGATAGATATGGGAGGTGAAATTCCAGCAACAATAAGATAAAACTATAATTTAATGTAATCGACCGACTTGAATTACTTTCAATACGACAAATTTTTGGCAAAAATCAAGTGTTGAATGAAATAAAATATCGTATAGTTGTTGATAAACTCTTGACAAAACTTTCGAATTAAAAGTTTTGGGAATAAACTACTCCATCATTCTAAAAAGCGTTATCGGTTGATTCAAATCTACACCAATATTTCAAGGTATAATTTTAATTCATATCCTTAGGTTTCTGAAAAACTGCAAATTTTAAGGATTTAATAAAATAATGCGTTCGCGACGTTTGCGAAATGAGTTTCAATCCTATAATGTAATCGGATTTCGTCATCGTGAAAATAAAGTGAAATAATTTTTTTTGCCGCGCTCGCCAATAACGGCTCTCGGACGGTAAAACAGTTCGGACAAGTCTGTGTTTTCCGACGTGCCGTATACGCAGTGGCGCATAAACGGAATATATTTTTATTCTAGTGTGAAAAAAGTGTATATTACAGTTGTATGTTCGACGTCAATTTAGTGGGATAGTTGCTGGTTGCTGGTTGCGACCATTGCGACTGGTTGCGACGAGTGTACGAGAGAAAAACATTGCAGAAAAAAACAATAATGGAGGCATGCAATATCGTCGAGCGTGAACTCTCCAAAGTCTTATTGAAATTCTCGGATATCAATGATCAAGCTGGTGCTGTACTAACGGATCTGATAAATCACATCGAGGGTCTGAAAAAAGAGCTTGACGAAGGTGAGATTTTCCGAATTACTCTCGTCTATAAAAAGAAGAACAATGAACAAAGAAACTCGCGTTAACATCCAAAAACATTATACAAAGATCACAATTTCGAGATTTTCACGCTGATTCGGATGATGGATGATTTTGGATCACGGCTCATGGATGATTTTGTAAAGTGAAAACATACTTATTCGTCGTGTATGAACGTTTTGTTCTTCGCGCTAATGAGCCCATCGTGAATTGCATTAAAATAACTGGCGGCCCATCTTTTTTTGTTATTTTAATTCAATAAGTCACGATTTCTCGAAATTTCGTGCAGAATCCCGAAATCATTTTCAGCTTTTAACAAACACGCGTCGTTTGACCATAACCAAATTTTCAAAGCAATCGTTGAGACCTTCGTTGAAACGTTTTGCGCGAAGATATCTTGCGTATTACTTTTACTCATATTTGCATCACTGAAAGATAAATATTGAGTTTGTTTGCACAAAGCGCTGCGTCAATATTCACATTATTTTGAACAGGACTCAAAAATGCGATGCTTGATTTCAGAAAGAACAAGTAAATTACCAATTTTGTTACTTCCTTGTCATTTTTATGGACATTTCAAAGCGTCGCAAGTATACAGGGTAAATTTAGCCCACTGACAAACTTTTTAAATCTGTTTTTAATCTATTCTATATTGTAGAATTACCATGAAATTTACCGCATAATTCCATTTGTCATTTCTCATCATGAACATGTCGGAAAGTTATTAGAACGATAATTTCATTTTTGATAACAAATTTATACGCGAATGAGTATCTGAAGATGCGGCAAAGTCTTAACGCCGAGTTATTGAAAACATAAATTGTTATTATTATGACGATGGACATTTTTTGCAATATTTTACGTACATTGGCGTAGCTCCACCCGATCATGAGCTCACACCGGCTCAGGTACAAGTGTTGAAGCACGCGATGACCAGAGTCCGTAACACGGTTCAAAAGTTAGCCACCGAACACAGGGACTCGCACAGTACTGTGTCAAAAGTTGGTAAAGCGATAGATAGAAATTTCATCGCTGATTTTGCCAGTACGAGCAGGGAAGATGTATTCTCAGGACCGGAGAAAACACAACTCCTGAATCAAGTCATATTTCAACATTTTTATCGTCAAGGAATGTTGGATATTGCGGATGAATTAGCGGCGGTATGCGATCTTAAAAATGTTGAATTTTGTTTACTCTGCAATTTCTTCATTAGGATTCGAGTAGACGGCTATCGATACTTGTACAATATTTACAGGAAGTAGGAATGAAGACGGACGAGACAAAAAAAGAGCCTTTCACGGAGTTAAATTACATTCTGGATTGTTTGAAACAAAGAAATTTAGAGCCAGCGTTGGAATGGACAAAAAAGCACAAATCCGCTTTGGAAGAAAGGGTATGTGTAACAAATTATCAAAGTTTTTAGATCTGATCTCGCGGGGAATCAACAAACGGCTTTTTAACATTTTATGAATTTCGCGTAATAATTTTTGAGCCAAGAATAGCTGTACTTTTTATACAAACATTTTGCTCGTTTGGGCCCATGAAGGATCTTCCGAAATCGTAAGGATATAAGTTTGAGCATGTAAAATTCCACGCGTTTTCAGATTTAATTTGCAAAACGCGTCTCATCCAGCAAACAATTAAAAATGAGTCTTGCAATCGATGTTTTTTGTCCCAATCGCAGAACTCTTCGCTGGAATTCAAATTGCACAGATTACATTTCATAAGGCTTGTGCAGCAAGGTCCTAGTCGTCAGGCCGAAGCTGTGATGTACGCGAGAAAGTATCTGAGACAGTACGTCAAACGAAACGAAAAGGAAGTTCGTTCTTTGATGGGAACGTTGCTTTATTTGCCAAATGGTATTCAATCTTCACCATACAGTCATCTGTTAGACCCAACGCTGTGGCTTGATATACACGATGTTTTTACCAAAGAAGCCTGCACCCTCTTAGGGCTGAGCGTCGACAGTCCGCTCTCAGTTTGGTAAGATGAATACAGATGCAATTCAACACAACAATAACATATATATATATTTATATATATATATATATTGGAAAAACTGAATATTACCCAAAAATGATATAATGTGATTATTGTTGTTTCCACGCGACGGTTTTATTATTATTTTTAAACGGAATATTTTGTGTTTGCACAAACAGCATCAATGCTGGATGTACAGCATTGCCGGCTCTGCTTAATATAAAGCATATCATGCAGCAGAGGCAAGTGACCGGCATATGGAATGGAAAGGACGAACTTCCGGTGAGTTTCGATAATCCACAGTCACGTTTATTGATGTATAATCCAGTCCAAGTTTGACAATGATCGGAGGTGTAAATAAATGAAATGCTATCGAAAATTCTTAGATCGAAATCGATTTGGGAAAACAGAGCCGATATCATTCGGTATTCGCTTGTCCTATTCTTCGTCAACAGAGCACCGAAAACAATCCACCGATGAAATTGGTATGCGGACATGTTATATCGCGCGACGCTCTCAACAAACTCACGACTGCCAACAAGTACGTCATCCGAATAAAGTACTATTATTTTGGATCGATATCGAAATCACTTTTTCATTAGAAATCAATTTTTTTACAGACTCAAGTGCCCGTACTGTCCGGTCGAGCAAAATCCCGAAGACGCGAGGCTCATATACTTTTAGAGAGTCTTTTGTGATATGTTTTTTTTCGCACTTTTTTTCTCTCGTCTTTGGGCTCCTTATCGACAGCGGAATCGTGATACACGACTATTTGACCTTTCTTCGATTCTTCTTTCTTGCTAGCATCGATATTTCAAAATTCAGGGAGGGAGTTACAGCGATTTTTTTACCCATACTTGTCGATTTAATTTCTAAACGGTAATGGAAATGAGTGGCACTGCGATGTAGCGGGAAAGGAATGATTTTTTTCTCAAACCAATTTCATTTTCACGGAATAAAGTTTTTATGTCCCATATAAACTGCGAGTGAGGAAACTAAATTATGAAATGAAATTCCGTTTCGGGCGAATTCGTTTTCAAATGTTCAAATGTTCTCCGAACCAACTTTGAGAGAATTTTGTACTTTTTTTGAAACTCGTCAGCTCCTTTATGGCACGGTGAACCACTTATTTTTCCTGTTGGAAACATCACGAACGATCAAGCCGTTGATTCAACAAGTATTGGAGAATCACACGAAATAAATCAATTATAATGTTACATCTAATTATAAACATAATTTTACATAATTACTTGTAGATAATAATTGAAATTAATTTTTTCTTGACAAAACGTATCGAATAAAACTTAACTGTAGATAGCAGGAATTTTATTCAGTTAGAAGTAGCGTGATAGCATAGTGACGAAAAAAGAAAAATGATTTACTCGAGAGAAACTTAATTCTGAAGAGTCAGTGATACGTTTTTGTCATTGCAAAAAACAGAAACGGTCGTCTTAATTAGGTCGTGTTTTACTTTACCATATACTAGCAAAATGTTTTATACACAGTGGCAAACGTGCGTTAAAATAAATGTAACGTACAACAATTTTTCACCATGAATTTACAACATCATGGACCATCATCTTTTCTCTTTCTCTCTCTTTAGTCAAAAGTATGATTTCTCTAATCAATTTTCAAACATGCCACGTTCTCGTGATTCTCGGCATTTTATAATTCTTTCCCTCTCCATTTTGTTGTATTAATTATTCAAACGTATTTGATTATTTTTCATTCCAATGAAATGTGTTGAAATTTTTTTTTTTTTCATTTCAGAATATTGTCAATATTTTTTCATCTTTAGTGTCTCGATATGATTAAAAAAAATCTTTTTACAGAAGAATTCGTAATTATCGGTTCTGTTTCGTTCGAATCATGGCCATCTAAGACATTTCATTGATTTAACAATCCGCCTTCCATTTTATTCTCAACTCACGCCAACTCCTCGTCTTTGATATATTCGTATTCCCATCTGTTTACGTTCAATGCGAATTGTGAATGCGAGGATACTTTAATTACACACAAAGAACGGAAAAAAAAGTGAATTTACAAAGGATAATTACATAGATTGTTTTTATTTTGAAGAGAATTCATCATTTTTCTTCTCGATGACGAGACTTGTATTCAGAAATGGTCGTCTTAATTAGGTCGTGTTTTACTTTACCATATACTAGCAAAATGTTTTATACACAGTGGTAAATGTGCGTTAAAATAAATGTAACGTACAACAATTTTTCACCATGAATTTACAACATCATGGACCATCATCTTTTCTCTTTCTCTCTCTTTAGTCAAAAGTATGATTTCTCTAATCAATTTTCAAACGTGCCACGTTCTCGTGATTCTCGGCATTTTACAATTCTTTCCCTCTCCATTTTGTTGTTACAGAATAATATTGTCTATATTTTTTTATTCTTAGTTCCTCGATATGATTAAAAAAAATCTTTTTACAGAACAATCCGTAATTATCGGTTCTGTTTCATTCGAATCATGGCCATCTAAGACATTTCATTGATTTAACAATCCGCCTTCCATTTTATTCTCAACTCACGCCAACTCCTCGTCTTTGATATATTCGTATTCCCATCTGTTTACGTTCAATGCGAATTGTGAATGCGAGGATACTTTAATTACACACAAAGAACGGGAAAAAAGTGAATTTACAAAGGATAATTACATAGATTGTTTTTATTTTGAAGAGAATTCATCATTTTTCTTCTCGATTACGAGACTTGTATTCAGAAATGGTCGTCTCAATTAGGTCGTGTTTTACTTTACCATATACTAGCAAAATGTTTTATACACAGTGGTAAATGTGCGTTAAAATAAATGTAACGTACAACAATTTTTCACCATGAATTTACAACATCATGGACCATCATCTTTTCTCTTTCTCTCTCTTTAGTCAAAAGTATGATTTCTCTAATCAATTTTCAAACGTGCCACGTTCTCGTGATTCTCGGCATTTTACAATTCTTTCCCTCTCCATTTTGTTGTTACAGAATAATATTGTCTATATTTTTTTATTCTTAGTTCCTCGATATGATTAAAAAAAATCTTTTTACAGAACAATCCGTAATTATCGGTTCTGTTTCATTCGAATCATGGCCATCTAAGACATTTCATTGATTTAACAATCCGCCTTCCATTTTATTCTCAACTCACGCCAACTCCTCGTCTTTGATATATTCGTATTCCCATCTGTTTACGTTCAATGCGAATTGTGAATGCGAGGATACTTTAATTACACACAAAGAACGGGAAAAAAGTGAATTTACAAAGGATAATCACATAGATTGTTTTTATTTCAAAGAGAATTCATCATTTTTCTTCTCGATCACGAGACTTGTATTCATGACAGTGTACGTACGTCAAAATCATCATCAATGATTCCGAGCAATGAGAGATCGATAAAAATCCATCATCGACGAAACGTCAGCTTATCGTCGAGAAATCATCAACAAACTCGGAAAATATCGTCGTTGACGTCTCTTGATGGAAAAGTCCAAAGTTCACAAGCTTCGGAGACGTCAAGATCGGAAACTGTTTCGGCGAATAAAAGCGAGTTGTTCCATCCGAGCGACGACGTTAATGAATTATCATCGAGACAGCTTCACGAATCGTTGATTCGTTTGAAAAAACATGCAATTCAACCTTTTACGTTTTTGAACAACATTTGTGACGACAAAACTTCCGGTGATCATTTTCCCATAGAAAAAATTAAACCAACGGAAATTGACGTGAGGCTTTCGGTATGAAATAAGAAAAAAGGCGCGGGGGGACGGAATATTATGCACTTTCGTGTGAATCGTTTGCAGTTGAAGATTGCAGCGCTGACTCGACGAGTTCAACTCAACAAATCTTTGCTCGAACGTACAAACGAGAGGGTGAAGGAAATCAATTTTTTGGTCGAACGTAACGCACTGACGGCTTCCAGAGAATTGAACAATGGTGAGAAGATCATTCGACGATTTTTTTTTCACAAACTTTCAAGTCGAAAAAAAATTGTAGGTCCAGACGGACCCAAAGGCATCGGAGCGCCTTGCGATATTTTATCCGACAAGGAATCCGCACTGAACATCGCTTGTCCAGGAATGGGTGGGGTTTTATCAAATTTTGGAGATTACCTTTTTTTTCAAAACCATCAGTCCTTCCAAAACATCTGTACTCATAACCTCGGCTGAATTTTATATTTTTAGTGGAACTCAAACGAACGATAACCGTTACAAAAGACATGTTGACGTACGTGAAGAAAATATGTAACAACGAGATCGGGATGAATGATTTACCCGAGGAATTCACGAAGTACATGGGTTCATGGTAAACAGAATTTTTCAACAAAATTCCCAAACGAAAAAATTGAAATTATGAACATTTTATTTAACGTGTATCGATTGATTCTTTTTTCTTCAGTCAACCTCTCACGGACGACAAAATCATTGGCTCTTGAGAAGAGTGCCGATGAAACTCACGATTATTCATTTATCAAATACGTGCAATATGATTTTTTCGCAATTTAGTAAGTAAAAGTAATCAAAGTAATTTTTGTAAAAAGACAATAAAACAACTTACCCGCCAATAACCTAATCATGTTCGCTGTTTGATTTTTGTCATTTTATTTATGTCTGTTTTTTGCAAAATACTATTTTTTTTTCAAAAAATCTTTCGCGGTGCATACGACGTGAAGGGTTCTTGCGAATTCTTAATTCATAAGAACGATAAACTAAAAATAATTGAAAAACGGAGCGTGAACGTTGATTACAATTTATTCGAACGTTTACAACACTTTTTCAACATTATACACTGAGAGATGGGATTTCACATCGAAGGACAATTTTTTTTATCCAAACACCGTCATTCTCGATCATTCCAATCCTCATACAAATGTCCCCACATCGTAGTAGCAGTCAATAAAAATGTTGTTTAAAAGTGAACAAAAATGAAACCGTAAAGTGAAAAATACATAAGCTTTTGGATATTAATTTGGATGTTTTTTTCCTCCACGATCATGAATGACTCCCGGACATATTTCTCTCCGGATAGTTTCCTTCCTTTCACTCGCAAAACTCTTTTATACATGTATATATATATATATATATATATTTCCTTTCTAAATATTTGTTCGATAAATAGTTTTATAAAGACTAGAAGAGCCTCGCTTCTTTCCTCACTACGGAGACGTAAGTCGGACCCATACACCAGCTGAGTGAATTTGTTACGTTTACAAATTCTTTTGTCTTTTATTTCTCTATTTCATCTTACCTCTTCCGTTTGGGGATCGTTTTTTTTTGGTTTTCTTATTAATGACAAAGAGTTATTACGTCAAGATCCACGGCGAAATGAAAAAGCAGCTATGTTTCGTTTTTCGGGATTTTTTGTTTCAAAAAATAAATATCGATTCACATGTTGGATATACGTATTAACTCAATGTATACCAAATGCGATGTGATTAAGTAATTCACAATTTCACAATCGAGATGCCTGAAGAATGCCGAATGAAAGAAAAAGAAAGTTACGCCGCGACAAAGCTCGTAATCCCATGCGAATTTCCATCATTTTCAAAAAACCAAAACAATAAAATGATTTACTCGATACTCCTTGCAATTTTTTTTTTTTCGGTTTCAGGGAGTTGAGCTTTTCATTGCTTATTGTCTGTTCACAATAGCAGCCCCACGACGTGTCATTATGCAATCCCGTTCATTTAAACCGAAAAGAGGATCATATACATATATATATATATGTATATATAGTAGACACACACATATATGTACATATATATATATATTTATACCTAGTGTACAACGCGAATTAATTCGACATTTCGCTTGATTTATTTCGCGCTGAGACGTCGATTTTTCTTCATCCTCACAAATATATTCTCACGGATTCCGGGATACACGCGTGAATAATAATTTTCTTTTTTTCTGAGATTATTGGTCGCATCGAGATAAAATCCAGGTCTCGCTTCGTACATATTATTATATATCGTTGACATTTTTTTTTCCTCGTCTCGCCTTTATACTTTCGTTTAAGGGTGAACGATTCGAGTTACACGTTATACATACTTTTCGCTCGGTTGAATGATTCAACAGAGATGTCCTTTTTTTTTTATCAATACAGAACAGTACAAGGAAGCATTTGAAATTCGTTCGTGCCAGATACGAGGTACATTAGCCGGTGTAAATTAACGTCCCGCGACAACAATTCGCTGATAATTATACTTTTAAATAATCAGCGTTTAATCGGTAAATACCGTTTCTCGTGTCGAATTGAATTTTGAGATATACGTGAAAGATTTTTATTTTTAATTTCAAGCGAAAAGATTTTTTTTCTCGACGTTTTCCGCTGGCACGAACAAATGCATTATTCCGCAGATTTTCGTTTCCCGTTAAAGTATTTGCCGTCCTCGTTATTATCTGTACTTAGCCAAGAGAGTCAAAGGGGGAAGACGAAAAAACTGTCATCGGTCGCGACCGGTGAATGAGAAAATATTCTTACTCAAACGGTTGTCGGAAAGAGAAGGAAAACGAAAACGTAATTGTTTATTCGTTGTATATCGCAACATCGATATGTCCGGAGTCTGTTTGCGACTCGTTCGTCTCACAAATTCTTAACAAACGTACTCTTGATTGCATCAGCAATTCGAACAAACCTCGGCCTAAATACGCCGGTTCGTACAACGTTTTATCTTTATTTGCGAGTATTCATGCATTGTTAATATACATTTATATTATTACGGTAATTTATTGAGGTTTAATTTTTTTATCACACGCGAGGTCGCGTGTGGTACGGAGGGAGGATATATCGAGATTTTTCGTTCAAATCGCTATTGTCAGCAGCTTTTTTCGTCGGTCAAATTTTCAAGGACACGATGTACTGTATCTACACAATAATAACATATCGATGATGTATATATCGATATTTTTTATATTCCCGAAGCTTTATCAATTTTTTCAGCGTTCTCCACTTTCAAATTGCGTCAGCTTTGCCGTTTGTTTCATCGTCCGAGTCGCGCGAATCTTCTTCTTCCCTCCCGTCGGGGTTGTACGGTCGTTTTTGCTCGGATTTTTTTTTTTTCTCCATCGTTAATCGATTTTTTTCCCATCGAGAGACGTTCAGCGTGAGGGCGTTTGAAAAATTGACTCGCGTTTCGTATCAGGAGTAGGCGCACATGAACGCGACCTTTTGAAACATATTAAACTCGAGGCGGAAATCTGTGCTTTTTCGCTTATTCGTGCGAGGAATACCCTTCTCACGACCGTTCCCGACCAGTTTGCTGCCTTTTGGGAACAAACGAACATCCACCGGAAATGGTCGCGAGGAACGTATCGCGAACGCGTGAATTCTCCTTTTTCGCTGTTCAACAAATTTTTTTTCCCTTTTTTCTCTAAGCGGACGTTTCTTTTTCTACTTTGCTCGTTATGAGTTTATAAGACGTGGAATTATCCTAGGTCAACCTCATAAGGGTCTGGTTAAAATACGAGATTAACGTATATACGCGTGCATGATTTTTTTTTTACGTTATTTTCAATAATCAGCGCTCGATAATGGTACAGATAGTACAGATAGTTGCGATGTTCTCCCACAGCAATTGCGATTCCCTTTTTTTTCGTCAAAATTCTTAATAAGATTCTCTCAAGATCGAGTAGCTTAGGATCTCAACTTTCTACACATTTTAACGATATATATGAATATGTTATTATTCTTCCACTAGTATACTTCGACACAACGAATTGCAGGAATGTTTAACGTCAATAAATACGCGACAGTCAATTTTAACATTAATATCATTGATATCGTGAAGTACGTTGATTATTATTGTTATCATTTATTTTTTTATCCCACTTATTTTGACACACAGATCTGTTCTACGTTGACGCGAGGAAGTTTCATTAATTACAACTTCCTACGAGCGTATATGCATATTATATGTATCGATAAACGATAGTACTATGTATATCCACTACTTTGTATTGCTTCTACGAACTTGCTTTTAACCCGAGATTTCTCGATTATGGATAAATCGTATTTTCCAATATAATTCATTCGACTTTCATTCTGAAGAGTTTTCCGCCTCGATTTCATCTTTAAATTCATCTCTACCTCTTGTCGCCGTCTCGCTGAGCGTCCCAGGATCGAGACATCTTATTACTCCATTAGGATGAAGTACTTATATACTTGTATCGAGAAAAAAGCGATAACAGCGCCCTCGAAAAACATTCGATAATAAAACAACGAAAAAACAAAATATACAAAGAATTTATGAATATTATGGAGAGTCTCGAGCACGCTGTTTCGTCCAACGACGCCTAATATCTGAAGTATTCGAAATAACGATGGTTTTCATATATTTGCCGGGGAGCCAGAGAACTTTGGAGATTTTTTCATCTCTTCGGTCTGATTATTAGTTTCTCGAACCTAATTTCAAAAGTTTCGCGAACTCTTCATTTCACCCGATCGCATTTTTAGCACAGATTTCCTGCAGCCATTCAGGAAATCCTAGTCGGGCGGCAACGCGAACTGTTTTTTTTTTTTTGGGAATTTTTGACATTTTTTTTGAAAAGTTTCTCATTTGGCTCACCACGGTGCTTACGATGCATCGACCGTGTCGTCTTTCGTTATATCTTTGGGTACTATTTTCCGCCCTTCCTTTGGTTTTAATCCTCCGCCGATGTTAATCATATGCTATGTGCAAATCGTGACGACTCTGACGATTATTACTGTGATTCTTGTATTTCCTGCTTTATATTCAATTTTCTTTTAATCCTCGACTTTCCATGTTCTTTTTTCTTGGGAGTCCATTTCCCGCGCTATATTTCTCTAGATTTTATAGGTACATCGTGTGCATGGTACACGTAGCTTATTACACAACATGCATCATGCTATATCATAGCTTTGAGCACACAAGCTATTATCTATAAATTTATTTGTCAACGTTTCTCCCAGCTTTTTCTCTCTCAACTCAGGTAATGTGAACGGTCACGCAAAGATTCCGATGGTTACGAGATCACGTTATTTCTCTATTTGATTCGTTCAAAAAATTTGAAATAATCACAAGTAAAATACCATCCTACACGCTTCCTTTGTTACCGACCGTAACTTCATAATTGTCCCAAACATTCTCAATAGATAAAATAGAAAAAAAGTGTCAACGCTTTCGTAACATTTCACCGATGGTAAGTCTTCGCAACCAAATCTATTCATAACTATCCATTTTGGCATTTAATATTGAATCATGTTTGCGCAAATATATAAAACATATTACAAAATACACAGATTCGTGTATAGTTTCCATGTGGAAATACAAATATTTATACTATTATTTCACCCGTTCAAAAACAATATCTTTTTCACATATCCATCTATTACAGGTATGCTGAAGTACTAATGAATACACGATATAAAAGAGAAAAAAATCTATGTATGGTATTATTTTTAAACGCGTGAAATACATCATAATTTGCAACTAACAGAAGCCTCCGTTCATAAACAACGAACTTGATGTTCAATAAATCGTGTTGATCCGAATTAGAAATGGCAACTTTTTTCGCAGCTCCCTTCCCTATCATCGATTCTCTCGTCTCTGTCGGTGCGAGTGCGGGTATTGTCGGCAAATATTAATTTTACAAGTGCAAGTTTACATATTCGTATTCGTATGACTCCTTTCTTAAAATCTTTCATTCTTTTCCGTGTTCGAAATCAGAGACTCGGGATGACCACAGTGATATTTAGAATTGGGTAAATTAGTGCGACAAATGTTTCTAATTTTATCATTTTTTTTTTTTTTGATAATTTACTTTTTGTCCAATTACGCAATAGGCCGAAGTATTCGAATAGACTGTGCTCTCCATTTATAGAGGAAAGTTTCGCACATACGTGCACACGGTTCGTGTGATCTATTCGTTCTACTATACATGAAATCTCCGAAAAAACGACTACTATATCGGTCATGTATACATGTACATTTATATTGTAGATTTTGTCCCTCTCAAAATTATGTAATCATGATTTTGTTTTTCTGTCGGGATAGTATATTATATGTCTTTGATTTTCAGAAAGCTCAAGAAATTTACTGCAAAGAGCGTATTTCATTTCGTAATATTGAAATATATTGATAGTCTTCAGTTTGACCTGTTGGCTGCCATCTGCCGGCAATTTGTCGAATGTTCCTATGCTGCGGTTGATATATATACCGATCAGAGCAATCGGCGGGAAACACGTATTAACTGGTGATATATATATATATGTATATATATTTGATTCTCATAAATAATAGAGTAAAAAATGTTTTCGACAATCATGCAATGAAAGGAAAATTCAAAAAAATCTCTTATTTAAAATCTATTGGTCATCTTCTTCGTCCTGATACGTGACGTAACGTACCGACGACTTTTCGCCGATGATGAGTGACTAGAAAAATGTGTGTCCATTGTTAATGTTTTTTTCAGTTATGTGTGTTACGTATATTTTTTTTTTCACGTCTGTTTTTGCGACTGACCTTTTTTTCTTCTTTCGTCGGTGGGGCCCTCAGAAAATACATCAAAGGTGCGTACATAAAACACAAGATTGCAATACCGAAGAGCATCCACTCGAAGCCAATGGTATTGACCAATGTTCCACTCAGCGCAGGACCTGAATGTTTATTCGATAATTTTTTAGACAAAATATCATAATTATGAGTTAACATTGCGTGTAAAAAAATATTTGTATCTTTTTTCTTTTTATATCATTTATAAACCTTGTTCATGGGCTCTTAGATATCAAACCACCTAGAGATCTTCCGAAATTCGATTTTTTTTTTTGGTTATAGATTCGTCTTTTACGATTTTACGAATATTTTATAAGCGACGAATTTTTTTCCGCGGGGGGCTCCTCGGCTTTGCGAGGTACACCGCCTCGAGAGTCAACCGTAGAAATAGACGGCGCCACAGGGTTGTAAAACTCGGGGTGTGAATGGCACCTATGCGGAAACGCCGCTCACGGCATCTCGCCACGAAAGAGCAGAAGGCTTTGTCGAGGCTTTGTTTCTCAGGCGGTCCCCTCAAGACAGGGCGGCCGAGGACCGAGGACTCGAGGACAAGGCACCACGCACCACAAAGCACTTCGTTTCGAGAGACCGCCGAGAGAACATCGCGACATATAACTTTGGCTTCTATATGCAATCTTTTATTGTTGAAGACATAGAAACAATATGATTCACATTTTATCGCGTATATACACGCTGATTAATGATATATTTATGCAATAGTCATTTAATGACGTTTCATCTGTATCATTCTATTCGATAAATATATTGTGAATATTGCATTGTCGTCTACAACGGTGATCATAGAGCCTTCTTCCATTTCAAATCGTGTAAGTAACAAAATTACAGCAATTTGAAGTGATCGCAGCAATATCCGCATCCCAGGCACCGAGCGGATAGGCGCGAGACACAAAGGATTAATTGTGAAGACAAATGCATCTCTCGGATACTGAATAATTTATTTTGTATTTGCTTTTTCTTCCACGAATGAAGTGGCAAAGTGCAAACATGGTGGCTAAAGCTAAAGGCGAATTGCGCAAAATTTGAAGCACGTTCTGATAAACCCGGGCTCTCTTATCAATGGTAGAGCGTGTAATTTAAATGGTGTTGGTTTTTTTAAATAAATATCTTTAAGTACAAAGATTAATCTCTTATAGAGAATGGCAATGGTAGATCTTGGCTATTTATGTTTATATTACTCTTTTATAAGTTTATACCGTGACAAATTCGAATCGATAACCGATTTATATCCTTCGTTTTAACGAAAAATGTGACTTCCAAGTGCTCTATGAAGCACAATTATTTATGGTAAATTGAGTAGCTTTCTTCAATTTTAAATCGTGTAAGTAACAAAATTAGAAAAATTTGAAGTGATCGCAGCATATAACACATATTTTAATTCTTAATATTAAAACCATCATACTATTCGCATTACGGGTACGCAATGATTATTTGTAAAGTGATAAATAAGTTTCCAAGAGCCCATGTATCATCCAAAAGCTAGATTTCCGACCGACAATGTACTACACATTCTAAAAAAGTCGACTCTGTCTTCATAGCGTGGAATAAAGCAACGTTTCCACATCGCTCCGATAGCCGTGATCGTCTAGTGGTTAGGACCCTACGTTGTGGCCGTAGTAACCCAGGTTCGAATCCTGGTCACGGCAATGTGTAAACATTGTCACGGCGGAGTTTTTTTTTTTTATTGAAGAGTAATTGAAAATATTCTATTTATTATTTAAAATATTTTGATTTATGTAGATGAATAATTACGAACCTATAGCGAATCCAAGACAGAAAGCAATGTCGCCAATCGCGTAAACGGTTCCATACACTGCGGTGTGACGTATATCGACGAGATATCCGAGCTCGGGCATCATGGAACTATCTACCATGCCAATCGCGAAACCCAAACCAGCATTTGGTATGATCAAATGGTTGATGTTCTTGGCTAGTGGAATCTACCAAAAACAAAAATAAAACATTCAACCGTATCGAAGAATAAAGGCACGTGTTCCGTCTCGTGTTCGAAATTCGTACTTACGATCATCAGACAGCAGCCAATTACGACGAGCCCGATAAGCGATGCCAACCATCTTTCAAAAAACAGAAATACGTCTGTGAAGTTGTTTCGAATGTCGTGTGGAATGAAAGTAACACAAAAAAAAACCGCCCGAACAGGGACTCGAACCCTGGACCCTCAGATTAAAAGTCTGATGCTCTACCGACTGAGCTATCCGGGCGACTTGATTCGACTTGGCGTAAAAACGTTCATCAATCAAGTCGGCAAAGTTCGCACGTGATACAATTTTCTATCATCAACTTTGTTTACTCACCTGCCCATTTTATGGCCCAATGGCCCAAAAAGATTTGTTCCTATGAGATAACTTATGCTAGCTGGCAAAAAAGTAGCACCCTGTTTCCATCTACTCGCTCCCATTGTATCCATCATCCAGATTGGTAAACTCGGTTCTAGCATTGCAATTCCCATATTTGCAAATGTTATCGCGCCTATGAAAAATTGGATAATTTTTGTAAAAAAACCATGGCGAGTTGAAAAAGCCCCCTTAAAGTTACTAGTCATTCATTACACGATATTTTTATATATTGCTCGGATGAAGCTGGGATTGAGAATAAAACGCACTGTAATAGAGAATAGGTAAATAACTTTACCAGCAGCAATAACGATGTAAGGATCCATAATAAGGGTTTTCAAAGATGGAGGATCCGTTTCCGTATAAACCACTGCAGGTTGAAGCATCAATAACTGCAAAACTAAAAAGACAAGTAGTTTTCGTTATACGTGTAACAGAGAAAACACGTTTTATTTCAAATTCAAGAAAGAAATCTTTCGTTCTTACGTCCATCACCAAGAGCAAGAGCCGAGAGTATCAAAAAGGGTGCTGATTTCCCAACAAATTCATACATAACACCACCAAATGGTGGACCGATCAGAACACCCAGAGCCAATCCACCAAGGGCAATTCCCATAACGTTACCTCGTTCCTTATCATTCTGATATCTTTCTGCCAACATTCCCATTCCTGAAACGTTACAGAAGCATCGATCTATAATTGCCGGACAATTTGTTATATCATACTTCATGTATACAAGCATCGGTGGTTCAGTGGTAGAATGCTCGCCTGCCACGCGGGCGGCCCGGGTTCGATTCCCGGCCGATGCAAATTTCATTTTGCTAATTGTGAATCTCCCTCCATCAATTAGATTAATAATCATTTTTTGGTGGATTAACTTGTTCACTATTAGCTGTTACTCGCGACTTGATCTGTGCGGAATCAGCAAACACATGGCCGGTTTGTTATAATAGAATTTAAAACTGCAAAAGCATTTTAATACAGAAATTTTAAGAAGTAAGAAACAGAACACACATGACACCGGAGAATTTTGTTATTCCCTCGAGAACTCTAATTATTATCGAGGTAATAAATGAACAAAAACTAGTCTATGTCACTTTGCTGCTTATACACTAGCGGTATGCGAAAAAATCACGTCGATCCGTTGCTCCCTTTCTACGGGAAAGAACGGCAGGCATACCAACAATTCAATGAACACGCTTTTGCAAAATAATGTTAATGGTAGGAGTTTTATTCTACTCTCCGTCTTCAAATGAATAGACATAAAATTGTCATACTAATAATATCGTGTACATATTGCTAAATTGAACATCGCATTGAACACAATTGGCAAAATGAAATTTGCATCGGCCGGGAATCGAACCCGGGCCGCCCGCGTGGCAGGCGAGCATTCTACCACTGAACCACCGATGCTTATATTAATCGCAATTTACTGATAACATACGCTCAATGTATTACCTGAAACAGTCGAACACGATGATCCTATACCTTGGAGAGCTCGGGCAAGAAATAATATGCTGTAACTTCGTCCAAATGCAAAAATCAACGTTGAGATAAACATTATTATAAAACCAGCGAACATGGGGATGCTATAACCGATCCTGAAAAAAATTACAACGTGATGTTGATAATTAATATTTTATCTTGAAGTGAGATAGAGTTTGCAAGGCTCCATGACAAAAAAAGTACGCCAGTAACTCATCACTTCGATTTTTTTCCGAATCTAATTAATATAATATCGGAGTAATAATTACTGGCAAATGAAAGTATTTAACATGAAGATAACAGATTTAAACACCAACAAAATTTGAGTCACTTTATCGGGGTCGAGTTTGTTTCATTCAAGAAGTTTCGATGTTATTATGAATTTTGTTGTACTTTTCGATGAACGTACTTGTGGGTGAGTGGTCCAACGATTGGATTAGCCAATAATTGTACAAACGCTTTTGACGCAAACATCATTCCAACAGCGACGGTTTCCTCCAAAAGTTCCTTATGCCTCTGTAATCTTTCAGCTTCTTCTGACGATGTCACATTATACGTTGTCGTGGATGCTATTATCGAGAGTGAACCATAAAATGTCGACTCCGTTTGTATTTAATCATTTAAAATCTGACATATGATACTTTGTAAACAAATTTTCACGAACCTATAAGATCAGCTGCTGTCGTAATTGTCGAGGAGTGAAGAAATTCCAGTTGTCCATTGTTTGTCGCGTTTTGTGGACAAACACATTTTCCTGTCGATGCAAGAGTCGTCGTGGTTGTTGTTGGCGGTACAGTCGTTGTAAGATGTGCTTGCCCGTCAAGGTGTTCGCTCAGAGTCGCGTTTGGGTGTTTTATATCGTACAGGAATTCCGGTATTATTGGGACTGGAATAATAAGAAAAAAGTGTTTCCCAGATGACAGAATCCCATAGGCTCTTAAAAAATAACCAATTCGCACGAAGCTAGTACATCGGGGGTGTAACTCAGTGGTAGAGTGTCTGCTTCGCATGCTGAAAGTCCTGGGTTCAAATCCCAGTACCTCCAAATCATTTTTTTTTTCACCCGATCATCTTACCATTGCTAGTGTTGATATCCAAAATTGTTTTCTATTTTATTTATAAATAGCACATAAGATCATCAAAAGATGAATGATAAATAATTTACTGATTCATCGTTTGTATTTATGTCTACAGACAAACTTTGCAGGTAATAGTAGTAAAGTTGGATACGATAATAACGGTAAATTAATAATAATGTGAAATAGACCACAATCTTAGTAAAACAATAAAAATAAACCGATGAGCCGCATAACGCGTAATAACAAATAACGACTATGGTGTGAAAAATAATGACAATTGCACAGGAAAAAGAAGAGAAATGATGAAGGGACTGGGAGAAGATGGCAATATCCCGTTTAAATTTGGTCGGTATCTGAATTTTTTAGTGCACAATAAATTACATCTTTCATCGATATTTTTATATTCCGACAAATATATATCTTTCTATAGCGAATAATATGATTTTATCCTGGTTTTCTTGCATTACCTTGAAGTGCGAATCAGACACGTTATAGCGAACGAATAATTCTTTCAACCACGATAATTTATTTGTGCAAGGCACCTTATTTACTTTTAGAAACAACCCTCAAGCATATGGACGCAAGAGTTGTTCCATAAATGGATGACCACTTATCTGGATTGGTATGGTGTGATACAGAGCGTTCAGAGCTCCATACGTTTCTCTCCATTTAAGATCTAATTCGATTCAAAGAACGAGCTCCTACTGAATTAAACATGACATACGAGGGAGTTGTGATTCTTACGGTCGTTGGGGTGGAAAAATCCGTTGAGTGGTCGAGAGTTGAAAGCTGGCGAAAACGCACTGACCATTGAAGATTTATATATGTTATCCGTAATTCTTGGCTTTATAAAGTATATACAGCATCAAGGGTGTAAAAATTCTAATGCAATACAGCAAAGCAGGAATATCATTCCTCATGGTCGTAACGTTGGCTATTTATCTAGGCTTTTCTCAAAGTGCACGATTTTTCCGTTTTGGCGAATAATTTTTTTCCCAGCAGTGTGCCAACTTCACAAAGACTTCAGACATTCCATTTTTTCGGCTCTTGTTGAATTCCGTGGGGAATTGGGTAAATAGTGCAATTATATAGTTCTTCATCATAATTGAACTCTGAGCTCTTTCTCTTTCTTTTTCTCTTTCTCTCTATCGACAGTGCTATGTATTTTTCGATTGCAATGAACAAATCTTTCATTCCTTCCGGAGATTTAATACGACGTCACTCTCTAGGGAATACCACCCTTTCTGATATTTCGATAAAGACTCGAAGCATTCTTGTAATCCGAAGACATTCCCGTTGCTGTATTTTTTTCCACTGCAGACTCGAGTAGTTTATCGATCTCCGGGTATTCGTATCTTTTTTTTCGCAGCAATATCGCTTTTTTTCATGAAGCACTTGGGAAATCAAAAATTCGAGGATCAGCATCGGTCGCGATAATAATAAGCAAAGCAATCGTTTATCGTAGATCAAAAGACGTGATGTTACAATTGTACGAGCAAGTTTTTAGCCAACGGAGTAACGATCAGAGATTTTTTCTTTCAACATCCGTATATAGACGAGGGAAGCTCGACTAATTAGTCACAGGTGAGGAACACTCGTTTGATCTGTTGTTGTACATTTATAGAGAGTGTATATCTGCTATTTCTCATTCGTGATACCCAAGAGCTACTTCACAATACATGTGCTGACTCAAATTCTTCCTCCAGGTGCATAAAACACGTCTAAAACTCTATTTCTTGTTAATCATTCTAGCGTTAGGTTAAATGCCGCTCATCTACAGGTATTTTGAAGCAGTTTGCCCGGAATAAATATTAAAAATTATTCGTACATATCCTTCAACCAAGAAGCATGTCATGCAAATTTATGATTTTTCTCGTGCTTCACGTTTTAACTCAGCCCCGGGGTGATTGTCCATTGTTACAAATTATTACAAATCTTTCTTATAAAAAGTTGATGAGGAGATATAGATCGAAATTATCGAAATATCGAAATATCGCATGCTTTGTTGTCGTTTTATTCGTTTCGGGATTGGTCTGTGATGAGCGTAGCCGCGAAATTCATGCGAGACTGTATTCGCGCGGTTTTTTATGCTGTTTTGGCCAGTTGTCGACTCGTGACATTAATCGCGGTTAGCAAAGGTTATAGTTCTACGATAATTTATTCTGTGAAAAAGAAATTATCCATATCGAGTAAGTAAGAGTGCTATATTTCACAATTGAATTTATATTGTACTGAGAGAAAATGAGAGATAGTCCGGGAGACGGAGAGTGAATAAACTAAACTAGCTTCTCTTGCACATTTTTTCAAGCGAAAATTTTTCTCCCTTCTTTCTCCCTTGCACATTAATGTTTTATAAAATTTACAAGAAATGATTCTTCGATCAGACGATCTCGCGAGAAGCGTTTTCCTTCAAAGTAGTGGCAGATAAAAAGAATGATCGACAACTCCATCAAAATTTAACCACGCATAGAGGAAACAACTCTAAACAAGATGTCCGGTTTCCGGAAATTTTTGTTCTACAGCAATGTCGGGCGGGTAAACAGTCTCGCAGGCGCAATACTACCGCTCGACGCTGGCCCGGAGAGGCTATCTTTCCGCTCTACAGCAATGTCGGGCGGGTAAGCAGTCTCGCAGGCGCAGTACTACCGCTCGACGCTGTAGTACTCGACAGTAGTGGCAGATGAAAAGAACGATCGACAACTCTATCAAAATTTAACCACGAATAGGGGAAACAACTCTAAACAAGTTGCTCCATGTCCAGTTTTCGGAAATGTTGTTTCAGATTTTTCACAGATTCTGGTCCAGCGTTCGATCGGCGGATGAGAGGAACGATCGACAACTCCATGAAAATTTGACCACGCGTAGAGGAGGCGACTCTGAACAAGATGCTTCATTTCCGGTTGTCGGAAATTTAGTTTCAGTTTTTCCCCTTAAGGGTAGCGGCAGACGGAAAGAACGATCGACAACTCGATCAAAATTTAACCACACATAGAGGAAACAACTCTGAACAAGATGCTTCATTTCCGGTTGTCGGAAATTTAGCTTCAGTTTTTCCCCTTAAGGGTAGCGGCAGACGGAAAGAACGATCGACAACTCGATCAAAATTTAACCACGCATAGAGGAAACGACTCTGAACAAGATGCTTCATTTCCGGTTGTCGGAAATTTAGTTTCAGTTTTTCCCCTTAAGGGTAGCGGCAGACGGAAAGAACGATCGACAACTCGATCAAAATTTAACCACACATAGAGGAAACGACTCTGAACAAGATGCTTCATTTCCGGTTGTCGGAAATTTAGCTTCAGTTTTTCCCCTTAAGGGTAGCGGCAGACGGAAAGAACGATCGACAACTCGATCAAAATTTAACCACGCATAGAGGAAACGACTCTGAACAAGATGCTTCATTTCCGGTTGTCGGAAATTTAGTTTCAGTTTTTCCCCTTAAGGGTAGCGGCAGACGGAAAGAACGATCGACAACTCGATCAAAATTTAACCACGCATAGAGGAAACGACTCTGAACAAGATGCTTCATTTCCGGTTTTCGGAAATTTTTGTTCAGTTTTTCCCCTTAAGGGTAGCGGCAGACGGAAAGAACGATCGACAACTCGATCAAAATTTAACCACGCATAGAGGAAACGACTGTGAACAAGATGCTTCATTTCCGGTTTTCGGAAATTTTTGTTCAGTTTTTTAAAAATTCCTTGCTTTCCACAATTTGCTACTTATGCCGAATTATAATGTGTTCTCTAGGGGTCTATACTTAATTCAAGACGGAGCGCCGTAGCGCGGAAACGCAGCCCTAGTAGCTATAAAAATTTCGTTGATTCTCAACTCACCGATGGTGGTCAGCAACATGTTGTCCAGCAGAAGGGCAATGGCAACAATCACGATGACTAATCGTCGTGATTCTCGACATCGCTGCAACCATGCAGTCCATGATCCTCCAGCCATGCTATGCCGATATCAGCAACCCTGATCGTTAACCTGATTATCAAAAACAACATTTTTTTCTTTATATCAGATAGTTTCCATAAGATCAGCTGTTAGAATGACGAGCCATAATGTGCGAGTTCAATAAGTTAAGACATCGGTATGTGTAATTTTTTATATAGGCTTCCTCTAGGCAAGAGTATATTTTTTTCAATAGTGTTATTATTAAAAATTATTGGGCACAGCATCTTGAATGCGATTGATTATTTTTAGACGTTTGAGACCATACGTGCGATATATCCTTAAATATCAACGAATAGCAGTTTCCTAATATTTACACATGTTTCAAATGATGAACATTAGTTGACAAAATCCCCGACCAATCTGGTTACACAAGCAAATACATTGTAGATTCGCTGCCTCACTGATTGGGGGTCTATTGTGTCAGGAACTTTTTGATATCGCATCGTTTGCTCTATCGTTGTTTTCGTTATAATTTCCGCCGATCTACACCGAGCGGGTCGTTCCTTAAGTTACGCTGAATCGTTGGAACCACCCGCCAACATCTTTTTTCACAAGTAAAGCTACGAAAACGAAACAATTCTCTCCCAGCGAACAATAATAAATATATTGAGCAGCAAGCGATGGAACAAGACGATTTCAGTCAAGCACGCACATTTTTTCCCATACCAACCACATCGAAACTGCAAGTTCCAACACTCATTCAACCAGTCGCAATACGGCAATTTTAAACCGATAATGCAGCAAAAAATCAAGTTTGTTAATAGTTAGCGATTCTAACACGAATCT
Organism: Heteropelma amictum; assembly: GCA_959613375.1. NCBI lineage: Eukaryota > Metazoa > Arthropoda > Insecta > Hymenoptera > Ichneumonidae > Heteropelma > Heteropelma amictum. The sequence continues at coordinate 13,879,188 of OY390723.1, forward strand.
AATGAAGTCAGAAAATAAACGTTTTCTGCCCTAAATGAAAAGACCGATGCCAACTTCGCATTAGAGTGAAATTAACTCGTTTCGACTGGCTATACAAGCATCGAAACGTTTCAGCACAGGTGCTGTTAAAAAATCATTATAAACCTCCAAGTTGCAAACTTTTAACATTAATTTGTAGTTGAGGAAAAGTTCGTGTGTCTATAAATTCTTCAAGTTTAGTTGATTGCTTTCGATATTACTTAACCAGATATTAAAAATGACGATGTTCATTTTCGACACTGTGCCGGTTCGTACAAGGATATGGAAAAGATTTTTTGTAATTAATTCGAGGTATACATTAAGTAGTTACGTCGTCCATTGGGAGAATACTACAGTCGAGTCTCGGTATAGCGAATTCCGTCAAAGCCAACCACTTAATAAAGCGAACTAGAGGCGATCACAAAAGTGATTTTCTCCATTCCCAACCTTCAAAGAACCGCAAGCACATTGTTGGCGTTCTTTTTTCACCCATCTATCTAAAGATACCTATACACATGCAGCGGAGATGAGTGGAGAAATTCATTATAGCGATCGTGCTGGTCGCGACTGCTACGCTATAGCGGAAGTAGACGGTATGTTCTCGACGATCCCAACGTCAAAAGTATAAAGCTTGTTGGAACCACGTGATGCTAGAAGAATTAAGATAATCTCAGAACTGCCCGAGTGGTTTCGATTTTCGTTAATAGCGTTCGAGGAAAAAAAAATCATAGAGCAGCCTCACTGATGCGATGCGGTGGAGAACGAGAGGGAAGAAATTGCGCGGCCACTCAGTCACAATTTCACGACGAATCGTCTCACCCTCTAACGTTTCCGGCACTTTTCTTCTATCGTTCACACCGTATACCGTCTCCCCTTTTTCCCTCGCTACTCGCTTCTTTGACACTCGTAGCGAACATTTCCGTGACCTCGGAAACCAACGTTTCTCAAGACTATCGGATATAGAGTGCTCGAGGATTTTTCCGCACCTCTTCTCTAAATGCGGAACATTCTGTGGAGATGGTAAAAAAAAAAAAAAAAAACTAGAAAAGAGACGTGAAAACTGTGAGAAATCTGTCTTCAAACGAAAAACGAAGGTATTCTTGCTCACTCTACCATAGTTTCGCAACATATATAATTATCTCGTATTAATTAACGCCTTTTAGTCGCGGCCTCTTTCCTCTCGCTTCAATCCAACATTTTCTTTCTTTTTTCACTCGAGTGAACATCGAACAGGCTTTTGCACTTTTATATTCGCAATAACTCGGTTACCAAGCTCCCTCGTACTCTCGATCCCTTCTTCAATTTATCGCATAATTCTTCGTTCCCCCTTATTCCCGACATGTTCTACGTGAAACAGGATGGAGAATTGTTCCACCATTTGAGCCAGATTGTGTTTTACAAATCTACTTAGAAAAGTATGTGCATCAATGTCTTTTGGTGTACGTGGGATAAAAAATATCATTTTTTAATACTATGAAGGGAAAGTGAAATAAAGAAACCCAAAATGTTATAACCATGGAATCATCACCGCAAAATTGTGACAAAAACATCTCGATATTTTACTGAAAGATATTTTTTTAAGAATTTACTTATCATTTTTTTAACGTATTTATTATTATTTAAAATTATTGTGCTTGGTATTTTCCATAAGACTAATTTTTTTAATTCCTTGAATATTCATTTAAGTACTTAAAATGTTCACTCTAGCCTTAGATTTGTTACGATTGTATGGCCTGATCACTTTTAAATCCATTTGGAATATATAATAACAAATACATAATGGGGTGACGTACGTCTGCATTCCATTTTTTTTTCAAAAACATAATTCCGTAGGGATACGAAACATATGAAATACTAACGAATCTAAAGAATTTATTTTCACGATACACTCGTCGACAAACTCTAGCCATGAAATAGCATAAAATTCTACGATTATCTGCCCCATTTTCAAAACAGTAACGAACAAAGTATGTATTTCTTACTCAATATTTATTCGATAGAAAATTCAGATGTATGAGAGGTTCGGATTATTTCCGAAAAAAACTTAAACGAAGAAAGGAAAACAGTGCACCAAGTTTCAGATGGCTCCCAATAGTTCTGCCACCCTTGCTCTACGATCTATGTCAGATCCAAAAGGTCTGCAGAAGTTGACAAAACGTTCGATCCGACATAAGAATTATGGAAAAATGTGAGAGAAAATTTGACAAAATACATGGTTATAAATATTAAAAATAGGCAGACGACGGAAATGCTGAATAAACAATGACATGACAAGCCCGGAAGACAGCAACTGGTTACCATTCCTTCAGTGGAAACTGTGTCTCAACTGTTCGCTATTGGTCGCAAAGTCTAGCGTGAAAAAGGGAACGAGTAATTCTTCCCGATGGTTGGATCCAAAATGATCACAAAATCAAACTGTGACAGTACAATGGTATTGTTGCGTTTGGTGAAAAAGAAAAGACGGTGAAGTTTCATAAAAAAAATAGTATTACACGAATCGCACGTTGGTTGTCGTTGCGTTCTGTAGCAAGGCTCACTTTTATTTTCTTCTCTCCTCGAGAAATCATTTATGCATCTGCCCGAATGTGGCGCGCTTTTAGATTTCAGTTATTCGTTACTCGGATCATTACAGCATACTAATTAGAATATGGTTTATCGGTGAGATTTTTAACGATAAACATTCAATGTGACGATGAATATGACTAGAGGATGAAGAATAGGAGAGAACGGAAGAAAGATGAGGAAAATTAAAGACGACGGTAGATGAAAAAAGGGTGAACGAAAACACTTCCGCAAGGGGTGAAGTACAAAGGAGGAGGTAATCAGCATTTTTCTTAAGAGCATAGCAGCAGTGCCATTGCAATTCTGAAGGGAATGTGTGCATTATTCTCAGGAACCTCTACGAACGAGCTTTCACTCTTCCTATCATTCTTGAATCCTTCATAGCATTCCCATCTTTTCGCAGATCTCAACCACTTACGAACGAGCTAAGGGAGTCGGGAACGAAAAACGTCGTCGTCTCTCCCTATATATCGCTGCATCTTTGTTCTCCTTTCTGCGTGTTAAACGTTCCATTTTCCTCGCAGTAATTATTTACTGCGAAAAAAGAATGATCGTCGCCGAGATGTTTGTCGTAGTACTTACGCCGACGAAGTAACTCCGCTAGCCGGACGACACTCATCCTCCCCAGAGTAAGATTATTCAAATGCTTCGAGAGCTTTCGGATTTAAATCGAGACAGTGAAATGAGAACGAACAAAAACATCTAAATGCCTTACTGTAACGAACATCCCATGACGCAGCATTTTTTTCACCATATATTTAATTTTTTATTCCATTGAAGACTTGTAATTCCGATGTTTATAGATGCGATTATTATGATTTTTGTTCCATATTTGATTCCCCAAATAGCTTGATAATTATAATTTATAATATATTTTTGTTTTCAAGTTTTTACCTACAAATATTTCGATGTTTCGATACAATAGTAAATTCGCATTAAGGGTGCTCGAGAGACAGAGGGTTGTTTGTAACGAACATCCCATGACGCAGCATTTTTTTCACGATATAACTTTTTTATTCCATTGAAGACTTGTAATTCCGATGTTTATAGATGCGATTATTATGATTTTTGTTCCATATTTGATTCCCCAAATAGCTTGATAATTATAATTTATAATATATTTTTGTTTTCAAATTTTTACCTACAAATATTTCGATGTTTTGTATTTTCGCTGATTTTCTGGTTTTTCTTTCCAGTTGATGGAACGAGCGGTCATAATACGGGAACATACATGTTTGTACGTATACGTAAATGTGTATCATACAATAGTGAATTCGTATTAAGGGTGCTCGAGAGACAGAGGGTTGTTTGACGCGCTGTTGGTTTGCTATTGACAGGTTTCGGACGTTCTCATCCGTGATGAAGTGCAGTAGTCGTCGATTCATCCGCAGCTCATTAACAACTGAAATTTTTTTTTTTTTACCCACAATCGCACACGCACTCCAGCACGAGGCTTCGATTCTACTTGGCGAGAAAACATTGGTGGCACTGAAACGATCGAACTCATATTCATACGCCAGTGCCCATACAATTCGAAGTCACACACGATCGTTTCGTAAGCGCACACGTTACCCTGGAAGAACGAGTCGGGGGATTTCAGAGAGCGTGAACTTTTCTCTTTTTTTTCTTTCTTTCTTTTTGCCACAGCGCGGCGAAAGGGTCGCGAGTGGCGACGTCCAGCTAATAGAAAAATCGTGTAACCCGTCGACACTTGAGAAAATTATTGCCCAACGTGACTGTGATGCTGTGTGTACGAAGACCTATGAAGCGGGCGACCCAAATTTTATACCTGGATATTCTTTATTCATGTTTTTCATTACAGTACACTGATAAACGCAGGAAAAACTTTGAGATCTTTCTCATTGTTTTGCGTGAAAAAATTGTGAAAAAAACTGTTTAAATTGGGCGTGTTACTATTTCGGTATAATATTTTAAGGATATGCATAAGGAACTGTATTACCGAATGCAAAAGCTTTTGAAATATCGATTATTTTCGCTGATCTAGATCTACGTAATAAATTGGCATAAATTGGAAAAACAGTTTGACATTTTTCCGCTGCGATCTTCCAGTTCTTGCGAAATTGTCAAAACAAATCTAGATGAGAAAGGATTATCAGAAAGGTTTGATCCCGATCACTGGCGCTATTTGCAAGATTTTCTTTCGAGAGATGAAAAGTCTCTTTGGAGAACTTCGACGATTGCATCGTTAAAAAAAACTGGGTAGAAATGCGATTGGTTTACCATCACGGTGGCGAAAATTGATCATGTACGGCATGGGTGTATATTATTCCGCGCAATATTACGAAAACCTTGGGGCAAAATATCGGAATATGTCAATCAGAGAATTCCATCTCTACATGCTCGCAATGGGAGATATGAAAAATGCAAAAGATATCTTAAAAAGCCAAAAGATGTCTTAAAAATAGTAGTAAATATATGAAATCACATTAGCATGTGATTATCATCAGTGTTCAATGGTAAACTGATTTAATAACGCGCCAAGGAACTGATTAATAAAATTAATCAATGAATAATTAATTGATTTTGAGAATCAATAAATATATAATAATCCATTTATAAATAATTATTGCGACTTATCTGCGCTCAAAATTCGTTGAAGAACTCATTTGTATTTTCTTTACTTTATGAATTGTACGCAGTTATTGCCGACAAAATAACTAGAGTTATGCACATGAAATAGAGTTTATCGATTCGAAATCCTCACTGTATACGTATGTCTAAAAACGTGAAACTTTTATTCGAAACATTTTTTACTAAACTCAGAAGTTTTGAAGATAAAAAAGTGTCTCAAAATGAGTGGGCCAACATGTTTATAAGACGACCACTACGCTACGTTAGTCGACAGATACCTACAAGAGAGACTCATCGCCAGAGAATTTGGAGATTAAACTGGTGCTGTAATCTGCAGAGGAAAAGCTACGGAATAAAGTACGAAATAGTAGAAGAACGTGAAGAGAATTCAATTTCGCATTAGATTATCGCGAAATAATCACAAACGGAACTGTAACATTTCTGCTTAAAATTATATATTTATTTATTTTTTAATATGTTGTGTTCATATTTATGCAATGTCCTACAATCTTACTCGCATTTAATGTACAAAACTACAAGCGCTTACACGGAAAAAGAAAACACTACTTTTGTTCGATGTTACGATTATTATGATTAATGACGAAATCTTAAATATATAACAATTGTTGCTTCGAATTTGATGTTCATTTATTCTCAATTGTCGTGCAATATTTTCAAAAGTATTGGAATTTGACAGTTTTATGTGAATTTTAAATACTTTCTTTTTTTCGAATTTATCTACACTATTATTATTCTTAAGAAAAGTACAAAGAAGTAAGCTTCGCTTGTTTTCTCCTGGAGAGTTTCTATACATCAGTGATCTGTCTATGCTGCGGCTACTCCCGTTGGCCCTTGATCATTTTCTACGTATTGTTAAGGTGTAATTAACTGTCAGACGTCAGTTATCGTTCATGGAGGTGCGAATTTATGGGCAGAGAATATCATCGGGTACATTTATCACTTATTCTTGCTTTTCCTTATTTACACACCGGTAAGCCGAATAGAGTTGGAACATGTAGAGATTGAAATGGAAAACAATTTTCGCATATTTTCCACAATGTTTGAAACTGCGGATAAATTTTTTTTTTCATTTTCTGCAATACTAAATGATTGAAAAAGAACAGTGGTTTTTTCCCCTGGCTTCAGCTTCGTAATTTGCGTGATCTTTTTTTCAAAATAAAAAAAAATGTCCAGTGTGACTTTTATTTTGGCGTAATTCACTCAAAAATGGTTAAACAGTGGGCGTGGGCAGTGGACGAATCCGGAAAAATTGTGGATATTATTTAAACTCGGAACAATACTTGTTGCCACCGGTATCAAAATCGCAGGAAAATGTCTCGGTGGAATTGACATCGTATTCCTCTTATATGTTGATATACATGTACATATTTGCAGCCTCCTCTGTATATAATATCCCTACTTTCTCGCTACACTCTCAGTACATCCATTTAAGCCTCGCTGCCACTTTGTCGCGTGATATTGCACGCTAAGCGAGTTACTTCATCAATTACGTTATTCGTTGCAGAAAACCCCTTTCGGACGCCTGCGCCCGACAGCCTGCCAAATAGATTCGTTTCTACATAGCACAGGTTTTACGAAAATGCCTCTTTCACCCACGCACTGTCTACCTCGTATTTTTTTTCAAATGTATATTGGGGAGTTTCAAAAAGAAGGCATATATACTACTTTTAAAGCGTCCGTTCCAAAAGCGGTATTTTTTATTCGGAAAAAATTCTCGTAAAACAATTTCGCTGTACCATCATCCAAGAGCACGCCCATTAGGCGCGAATTTGTATATTTGACAACATAGGAAAAGTATCTTCCAGGATATTTTCGTTTTCTTCCGGATGTGATTTTTTTTAATGAATAGGTCGCGTATAGAGCATTAAACCGACCAAAATACTTGTCAAGCAGTCTTACAATTTTGTACTAACTTTTTGTGGCACATAAATATTAAGTACGTATCGTAATTTTGTTCAGGAGTTTACCATTTGTAGGACAGACTTCGATGCAAAACTTATTAACGAATTTCTCTCCCTTCGAGACATTTAAAAATACTTTATTCGAATAATCATGGTTACCTTTCGGATTTTTAACTTGAATACAGCTGAACCTATAGACTTGGCCCGGGAAAAAAAAATTTATTTTGCAACGTTTTTTCAATATTAATTAAGTGGAAAAAGTTAACCTCTTTACGTTTAAAAACCCGAAACAGCTATATCATCAGGAAAAACCTAACATTTTTGGCGGTGCATTTTTTCCAACCACCGTAATGTATATGTAGAAACAAGTCACCGTCAAATCCAGGTTCTTTTTCTTTCCTCTGGTACACTCAAAGTCGCGATTTTGAATTGGAACAGAGTGAATAAAAAATGTGTATGGAGGAAAAAATGATTCCACATTCAACGACTGTGAATATAAACGCGAGTCGAGCAATTGTTTTCACCACACTAGACGCATCGTACCGCGTCCAGACTTTGAAGAAGTCTCATTCAACCAACTGTCACGTCGTATATACTTATTATTTAATTAAGAGTGGAGATAATCAAACAAGACTTTCATATAATTAAATGAATAAGCCTCTTCTTATTTAATGTTGCTCCTCAATGAAGCACAAAAAGAACACAGATGCATGGGCCATTTTATGTCGAAACAACGCTTTTTCAATCGATTATGTTATCACACAGAAGATATGTATATTTTTCATAGCATAAAAATGTATAAGTGAAATATGTATATATTGTTACTATAATTAAATGGCAATTAAACTAAACTACAATATTTTGTCCTTTTTTCAATACGTTCAGCCTGGACCTTTGAATGATATTATACTAAAATAATAAATATATATAAAGATATTTATTTTCTTGTATATACTATGACTACTGATTGCTCAAATGTTTTTTCCTCAAATTTTCGAGTTACTGTTCATTTCTTTTTGTTCTATGAAAATTGCTTGTTTCGCCATAAAAAATGTGCATATTACAGACATTCAAAGGACATTTTCAAAAATTTGGGTTACATGAAAAAAGACGCTAATGAAAATTTCAGCTGTTAATATTAATGCTAAGATATTCATCATCGCACTTTTCGATTTCCCGTAGGAATAATACGGGAAAAACAGTCCGAGTATGTTTGGAATTTTATTATGAAACAACCACGAGTCTTCTCAGCATATATAACGCGCAACATATTTTTATAGGCAATAAACCGCTCTACAAAAGACGCCCTCGGTCGAAACGTCGTAAATCTAACCGATTATGGTAATTGCAATTTGTCAAAGTTTAATTCATTAAAAAATTATCCTTTTTTATACATTGCAGACAAACAATCATAAGAGAGAATAGTCATTTTAAAGGGTGTAATTCTTAAATAATCAGTAGAATTGATGGCCTCCAAAAAAGTACAATAAAGTTTTTGAGTAAAAGTGTTACTTTAACGATATTACGACAAAGAACCTTTTTTGTAGAGCGGTCGATTTTCTCGAAATAGATATCATGCGTTCCATTTAGAGTCGTGTTGCTATTGAATAATAAAATTTCAAACATACTCGGATTGTTTCTCCCATGTAATTCTTATAAGAAATACATCGATGAACATCGTGGGATTAATATTAAGAACTCTCATTTTAATTGGCGCCTTTTTCCGTGCAATACAAATTTTTGAACGTGTTTCCAAATAATATACAATTTTTTTTTATCACCCTAATGCATGTATATTATTTATATTGGTACACATACGATTCATGTCCATAAATGTAAGAGATTGATAATTATTCTATTGAATATTTATTATTACCGTTTTAACCTCACGATCTGTGAATTGTGCTAGCAAATTATGCATAAATTGACGCATCTCTTCTCTTACAGCTTCATTAGCGGATACGAACACGAGAATGATCGATATCTCGCTCGTAATCTTCTTATAGTAAACTGTCTGAGATTATTGACACAAACTATTCAGAGATGAATATCCCTGATCGAAAAATTATCATTCGGTCAACGCTAGCAGACATATTTACGTTCTATCTCGATTCTAGTAAGGTATTCTTTTTATCAAAAATATTCCTGTATATGATTATTTAAATTCATCGTTGGGTACACTGATTACAGTAACAGCGGACGAATTCATTAAAAAAATCCAAAAGTACTGTTGAAAATGATATTCAGATTGAAAAAAAAAACGTTGATAATTCATTTATCGTTGATTAAAAATTAATGCACAAGGGAATAATCGAAATATTTCCCATTCATTTCTATTATAACGAGGATAACGATGAATTTCTTAGTTCAGGGCTAATGTTTCATTACATTCATTGAATTAATTTTGAACCATACGTTGATTCTTTTTCAAAATTTCGGTACTATTGACTTTTAAATGTCAGAATATTCTGTAAATATCGATGCCGACTGTCATCGAGGAACAAAGGCTTTTAAAATTTCGCACCCTTTACATCACTGTTCGGAAAACATCTCATAGTTCTCCATCGGGGGTTGAGAGGTCTATGTTCCAATATTCTGGCAAAACTAGCGCCGCGAGGAGCAAAGTGAAACGGGGGTAGGATAGAGGAGAGAGAAATCGAGGGTAAAACGAGGTAGATAGTCTTCTCAGTTACTACCCTTGACGAACCGGTAATAGTATTATTGCCGGTAATTACAGCAACCGGTCCGAGGCAGAACCTTCTCTCTCACGCTCTATCTTCAGGCTGCAAAGTACTGGACCAGGGGTTATGCAGATTGCTTTGTAACCTTGTTAACGATCACTCTATTAACCTCAGTGTACTATAGCGCCCCCATGCGTATTTCCCCTAAAATATTACATACATACATCCAAGTATACGTGTTTCGCGTGTTACCCCTTCCACGTTAGTAAGTGGCACACGTTTTCAAAGTTCGCGTGCGTTACGAAACACCGTTTAAGTCTCTCGGACAATTTTGACGAGCTACTTAAGTAGCCTAGGTCATATGTGGCCATAATACCAGTCCTGATTCAAACGGGGTTGAAAAATCCTGCATCTCTTCTAATTTCTAATTTCTTTTGAAAATTTCTTCTTCTATTTATTCTATAAAATGTTCAGCCTTGTACTGAAAACACATATGAAAATTTTGTCGTTGTCGATGTTCGATAAGGCTCATATATCATGAAATGTATAGTTTAGGTACAACTTTGGAAGACTACGAAGTGTCGAAAAAAAATATATTTTATATATATTTATTGTAAAATTTAACGTGAATTCTTGTTATTTTTTGTTTATCGAAATATTACGAACCCTACACTTTCACACTCGTATATGATGATTTTATATGAACAAGGTTATTTGGCTGTGAAGATATCGGCGGAACCTTCATGCCCAATCTTTTAGGTGTAAGTTACTATGCTTGGCGATGTTAAATCATCATTGGTCCCGTTTCGTTTCTTATGTGTTCTCATATTATGTATATAAATATTATGTCTATGTATATAAATGTTTCTTATATCGTTTCTTCTGGGTTACGACTTTAGGCAAACGACTAAAAACACACACAGGATCAAAGCCATCGCAAAGTTCGCATAGTCTTTAGAAGGATCCAAGTAAGGGATATCTGTATCCTTGCTCGTGACACCTGGAAATGAGAATAATGCTCGTTTCCTTCTCGTCCGTTTTCTCTCCCTCTCTCTCGTTCTTTCTCTTTGCTCGCGTCAAATTGGTAGCTTTTCCGGCTACTATAGGGGTTCTCTAACAATCTCCGCTGTTCACAGACACATGATCGCACACAATCTTTACGGTCCATTATCAGTCGAGATGCCGGAAGTTGAAGGATGTTCGATCAAAGCGCAAAAGATTCGAAAGTTCTTGTCAAATTAATATGCAAGTATATTTAAAGAATATTCGCTCGATATCATTAATATATCAAATAGAGCAACCTTCGCGAGCTCCATAAAGATGTGAAAAAAAATCTAGAATTTTATGTAACAAGAATATCAGTTTAGATTTGCGACGTAATTCGTTACTGAATATTTATAAAATCGACAAACTTACGACGTTATCGTTTTGTAACTCTTTACAATATTAATTCATGATTTTTTTTCATTTAAATAAATACTAGTATCGAATCGCGATATATCGACAAAAAGGACCGAATCCCTCTACAATATATCTCGCTGACGCCCCGTGTTTTTTTTCTCATTTTATTTTTTTGAAGCCAGGACACAATCTTTCCTCATCGCCGTCGAAGCGCATTTATCGCTCGTACCAGTCGTCTTCTATGCCGTGTTAAAAAGAAAGTCAATGTCTGGAGAATAATCTACCGAGCAGGTTAAGCTCGTTGGGACGTGAAGCTGTGATCGAAGAGGAATAAAAGACAAATAGTTTCGGGTTCTATCTTCACCTTACCGTATAAATACATCAATTCGACCGTTCGACCCAGGCAAAATAAACTGGGCGACAAATTGCATAATGAAACAAATTGTTCCATTTTATCATGCCAAATCTTCTCGAATTCGGAACAAACAAAATATGTACTTTTTTCGGTGGACGAAAAGGACATTTCTAATTATTTTTATCATAGGCCAATTTATGAATTCTATTTGCTTCTATCATGAGAACTCTTATTTACATTCTTATAGATTATCACTCACGAAAGGGAGGAAAGAATTGCAACCGTTTTGGCGGAAGCCGCACAGGATTCTTTACTGTCTCACCTGCAAGCTCATCTAATCTGCAGGTGAAATAAAAAGATGAGCGAAATAGTCTTTTGACAGGGATATTATTTGTGTTATATGATTAAAATTGGTAGTTTCCCACAAAAAGAAGTGAAATCCACATGTAACACTACAAAAAGTAAGGAATGTACACCAAGTAATTAAAATAGTAGCGTTTTTGAAAAGTATTTTTTTCAAATGGTGTGAAAAATAAAAGTAACATATTTGAAAAAACATGAAGTCAAACTTGGCGTGCATGGAACGTATTTTTCTTAACCATGCACGCCAAGTTATATTTTATTTTTGTTAAAGAATACTTTTCAAAGAAAGATGCTATTTTAATTACTTGGTGTACATTTTTTACTTTTTATTACTTTCACTATGGCGAGATAGGTGTATGAATTGACTGACGGATTGGAGTAAAGTATTCGGTGGCTGAAGAAGAACGAAGAATCAGGATTAGAGCAATGAAGTGAAAGGAGTGCAGAGTATGCAGAGCAGAACGTATGCTGCGTGGTGATATCAGAGATGGTAAGATATATCGAAACGAAGCGGTATTGAGATCAAGGTATCAGTTTTCGTATCAGGAAAAAGTGCTTATAGGATGTATTATTTATTGTATTAATTATTGTATTATTGTGCTATCTCGATTCTCGAGCTTTTCAATTCCGTTGTTTTTTGTAGTTATCGCAAAACCATGTACTAAATAATACCATGCACTATTAAACTTCCTTAACCTTGCTTGCCTGGGGTATCATACAACAGTCATAATCTTCCTCTACTACTCCTCTTTTCCATCATCTGATCGTATTTAAGACTAAATCGTTCCACACAAACCGCCACCTCGTGCGCATGAAATTGGCATTTTTGCCTCTATTCAGATTTGCAATTGCCCGGCATATCAATGAAATACAAAAGATTTTGATACGAAAGAGAATTATCGCAACGAAATGTACGCGAAAATGAACATCTGACTCAATCGTCGTAAGAAAAAAATGGGTCGTTATAAAAACAAAAATCTAACCTACAGACAGAAAACAAAATAACGCTTTGTTATAAAAGTGCGTATTAACCGTGAAAAATCGGATCCAAAACCGATCGATAATGAAAATTATTGTCAAGATGCAAGCTATCTACCCCTGGCAAATTCTGTGAACATCCATTCATCGATTTAGACGTGAAAACGTAACAAACAGACGGCGTTTCTTTCACGTTTATAATATCAGTACAGTTTGCCAATGAAAAAAAAAAAAAAAATGATCAATTAGCAGTATATCGGAAATAACAAATTCAACTTGGTAATAGAAGGTTTGGAAAATCTTGGACTTACCGAGGAACGTTTGTCCCTGAACCGAACACCAAAGGATCCCGATAGTCCGCGAAAGATCTTCGGTCGCGCTAGGCCTTCTTCTTCTTATCGCAACAGCGAGTGCTCGCCCGTCGAAGAGCGACGAACGTGTGAGGACGTAGTTGCATTCTCCCCCTTTGTAGACGGCTCGACGGCCGCGCGTCGCTGCCCACCGTCGTCTGCGTCTCACGACCGTCGCCTGGCATATCCTACGCCACGATTTTCCCTATTCGGTTGTTTCGCGCTCAGAGCGCATGCCGCAATTAGGGTGACTCTTTTCATCCTGTTCCCTCCACCGACCTTCGCACAGAGGAAGCAACAGGGGCGGTTTTCCTCATGCAGCATCACTGCCAGAGCTCTTTCAGTTAAATCGAATCTCTGCCTCTCTTCCTGTTTCCCTCTTTCTCTCTCGGCCTTCTTTTTTCTTCGAGCTTTTATCCTTTTGCAATTGTCCCTTGTGCGGAACTGCATGACAACCCCTCGGAGGTTTCACCCCCTCTTTTCCTGCTAACCCCTGTCTGCATGTATTTTCTCGTATCGTCACCCGATTATTTCGCATTTTTTCAAAACTCTTTCGCTCATTCGGCGTAACGGCGAGCGTAAGGTTTTTTTGTCCTCAATTTTGCCCTACTCTTTTACATGTTTCCTTTTCAACTGAAAAAAGTGTACATAATCTTTTACCATTACGACTAGTACTACTCGAATCCTCTGATTTTCTAATAAATTATACCAATAAAAATAATAATTGTGCTAATAATCGTAAAAAACATATTGTAGACAAGTATAATTATTGTTTAATACAATTTACTAGAAACAATGAAGCATTTTGTATCTAACGAAACTATTTTCAAACAATCCTGATTAACGTATGTAATGTGTCGATAAGTATTATTGGTATGCTTGCTGATAAAATTCCTAACTCAGTTGCTCAAAATACTACGATAGAACGCAGATAATTTCTTACTAAAACGATAAAAAAATAACTAGATAATTCTTTACTAATAAAAAAAGTACAGTACTGAATCGATGAATTCAAATGCAGGCTTAACATTTAAATTTTACGTTTTATGAATTGCATATTCCAGTCGTTTGTACACCCTCTGCGGAAAGTACGTGAGCATTCATACCGAAGGGTCGACCTATCTTCTATCTCGTTTACGCCCCCGAATTACTCGGCAAGAATGCGTCATCTCACCATCATGAAGGAATTCGCAGACTGTGAAGAATTCTCGATATGAGAATCGACGTGAGCTTCTCTACCGCAATGGATCATCTTTGGCTTCTCTTTATTAAAGCTTTTGTCATCATGATAATCTCGGGAAAGTATTCTGATTACTTTATCCCCTCTATCTCAAAATCGTTCAAATTGTCTATAAAAAAATTAACTTCAGGCGGATATTGCAAACAAACAAAGTCACCATCTCGAAGAAGAAAAACATCGATAAATTTGCGAAAATATTATTATTTTGGGAAGCATGCGACGCAGTCTGTATTAAAAAATCAAATTTTCGAAGTAGACAGATACGTTATTTGTTCTTGAGTTTGATCTTTCAAATTTTCTAATAAAGATTTTCCAATTAGAAATTTTATGAATCAAAATCATAAAAAATGTTTAAAAAATATGAAAGCATGTATAAAATAAATTTGAACGATATAAAATTTGTCAAAATTCGAAGAAAATCCTTAAAAAAAATGAGAAGATTGCTGTACTCAAGCGAGTCACAGGCTTTCACAGATATGGGATCGTCATAGCTGGCGGTTACCTCTGCTGTCCGTTACTCACAGATCATTTTGCCGCGATATATTCGAGTCACATCTCCGCTAGAGGGTGCTATAAAACAATCTGATTATCATTACGTGACCGAACTCTAAACGAATATATAGGGGGACACGTGTCTTATATAAAAAAAACTGAGGGGAAAATTCTGTGTGGTGGATTTGCAGCACTTTCACACGTGGCAATGAAATATGTGCTGTATAATCTACTGTATTTTCACTCTTCATATGCACTCATCTCATCTATCCACGCCGTTTACGTATCGAATTTTACGGCATTACGAGGATTTAACGAAATGCTTTACAGAACATCCATAACCCAAAGCATGTGCAATAATCATCGATTTTTTTTAAATTGATAATCAAACACTGATAATCATTCGGCGAGTAATGCACGATTGATTTTCAATAAATGACGATGGTGATTTATTTTTTGAGGATAAAGTGAACAGCAACAATTAAACGATGTATCAATCGATCGATCGAAGATGAATTGATCGATCAGTTAACATTATTGATTTTGTCTGTGATGAATTTCGATGCTATCGACTTAATTGATTGATAACTTGGATTAAAGGAAATCGAATAAAGTGGAATAAAGCCCACTAAGCGTGAAGATAATCCATGATACCACCTGTGGAGCCCTCCGAAATATATAAATTCTCAGGCACCAGGAAACGGAGTCACTTGTTGATTACGCGGATGCACTCGCTCAAACTCTAAAGGATATAGTAATGCGCCAAACGTAGAAAAACTACTTGTTGCTATGTAACATTTTCTAACGTACTTGTTCGATTACATGTCGATCAGTTATTAATGTTATCGAAGATTATAATGAAGCTACTAATAATTTTAGTACGCGACAAGCAAAGGTCAAGCGAATAACATGAACGCAAAAATTCTATTGCATAATTCTGTACTGAGATCGATCTCTAACTTGAGAGTGATGCTAAGCTCAAAAGGATTCATTTGTGTAAAATATTCCAACGACGACGGAAATAAAATTATGTTTAAGGATTGAAAATCTCGTTAAAAATATAATCAATTTTAATCATTTTTTAATTTATCGATTATGTTCATTTGGAACTTTTCACGGTTCACATGCATTTGATGAGACATGCAAGAGAATGCATTGCATAACACGTTAAAAGTACTACTGGAAAATAAAAAATAAATAGTGTTTGAACATTTGAATTTGAAAAAAATTTGAAAAAAACGAGGAACCGTTTTTCATAGAGTACAAAAAGGTAAGTTTCCGCCAATTAAAGAATAACAATTTTGATTTAAGGTTGAGTTGACACAGAATGCCCCATATAGATTTCTTCGAGTGAGAATAGTTAGTCTATTTTCTGTTTAGACAGCCGAAAAGAGCAAATTTCAGACCGATGCAAAGTGAGGCATAAAATATTCAGTTTCTGACTTCATTTCATGCCGGCCAGAATTGTATTTATTTATTATGAGCCTCGTGATGTTCGTGCGATTCAAAAGATCGACTAATCGGATTTTTTGTGGCGTGCGTTTCGCTCGGTTCCAGACATTGAAACTGTCATTTTGTGATAAAGGTGATATGAAAAATACAGTGCGTTGCATGGGACAATACACGATTTCAGACTCGTGCGTACCAGCTCTCGCCTTCGGATCGGACAGGTAACTTCACACTCGTCTGAAATCGCTTGTTTCATCCCCAGCCGCCCCGAGCCGCACAATATACTATTAATTAAGCCTCCATTGAATGAGAGCTTTCGGAAAACAGTTTTGCGGAAGAGGATATGTGTGGAACATGTTGATACACACAGATTGACATTTTTTATCAATTGGTTTTTCAAATTGTTAAATTTGATGTAAACCGAAATGAGCAATTCGAAAGTGACTTTTAGATTTTCTCGTGGAAGAATTTCAGAGGAAGAATTGTTACGTCTAGCACGTGTTGGCTCGTGACCAAATTTTTCATAGTCATTGCAGGGCTAATTGACTTGTTTCGCATTCGTAACGGATCGTTACTCTGGTTTCTTACTTGAAAAAGCACTCCTGTATCAAATAACTACCCTTCTACCTATATTTATATATGTGTGTGTGTCTGTGCACATAAATAAGAACTACTGTTTTCATTACAAAGGATTTTGTGGGAACTTTGACGACTCGACTGGTAAGAGGGTGGAAAATACTGTTAATGGTTTTGCATGATGAATACTCATCCGCTTTCCCTTCCGGATAAAACGTAAGTTTCATGATATTCTGAATCTCCACTAATTTATCACTGTCAGTGAATGGTTTATTAACAATCAAATTTGTCCATTTTTCGCTTAATGTTACATTTTCCTGGGAACCTACAGCAGAATCATAAAACGCAAAATAGAGCTGTATAAATGATGTCCAAAAATGTAGCATTCCGGAAGCTATCGAGCAATTAATTTCGTTCAAAGTTACATGTTCCTGGGAACCTACTGCAGAATCATAAAACCCAAAATAGAGCTATAGGAATGATGTCCGAAGATGTAGTATTCTAACGCTATCGAGCAACTAAATTCGCCAATGTCACGTTTAGAACGTATTTGATGGGGGGGAGATCGTTTTAGTGTCAGTTTCAAATATTTTCCAAACTACCAGCAACCGCAAGAAAGCGACTCATTGTAATCTAGAATGTAAACCATTTTACTCTAAATGTTAGAATATTTAAGAACCGTGCAGTGTAGTTCAACGAGTACTTGACTGATTTAAATAAAACTTTGCACGAATATTCGCGGATTTATCAGCGATTGCATGCGACGTCGAGCTTTTGGAAACAGTATATTGTGTGATTGGGATGAAACTAGGGAAAAAATCGTGTTTTGTCCCGTGCCACACGCTATATTTTTATGTCTGAAGCCAGTCGAAACGAGACAATTATTGACCAATGGCGGAACAAAAATATCATAAATATAACATTAAAAAATGTTATTTCAGTTTTAGAACGAAAACGGCAAAACGGAGCAGAGAAATTCCACGAGTTTTTCAGTGATTTCAAAAAAAAACTGTATCTGTGTGATAAATGATCGTATGGAGATGCAAAAAAAGCATTTTGAAGCTTGGAGTCTCTAGTTTTGGGATTTTTTATTGCATTTTTTTTTGTGCAATGCCTATTGCAACATCAAAAGGGAAATCATGAGATTCCCTTTAGTTCTCCATGTGCTTGGGAATTTTTTGCTGACTAAGCTAATGTTGGGGTCATTGCGCTTAATCATTTCGCTTCAATTTGATTTTTTGTCGGACTCTGTACGCATCTCGTTGAGACATCGGTTGCTGAATGAAAAGTCATCCTTTTGACTTTGACCATCGACATATCGCAAACTATTGATCATACATCAGTTGAAAAGAGGGTTTTGAAAATCGCGATCTATTGTCCATACAAGCACCTTGTATTGTATACGGGAATTTTCTTTTTATCCTTAATGTAAATTTGAAAAAAGTACAAAAAATGACTTTTTCTGGAGTTTTAGAAAATCTATCGCAATGTTGCAAATATTACAAAAAATACAAATGTGTGTAGGTTTTTTGATTGTGCAGGTGGGAGAAATTTCAATTCAATCTGGCGAACTGTTTTCCCGTCCCGAATAATCAAAGTTTTAACAAAAATTAAAAGAGCACGTTTATTGCTGCTTAAATATCAACTAATGACTTTTAGGGTGAAACAAAAATTGCCGTATTTCTCTTACAGTTACGCACCAAATATCCATCAAGTTTCGAAAAAAGGACTGAAGTGTTTTTTTTCAAAATTACGAATAATGGTTTTTTTTTTAATTTGAAAAGCGCATTTTAATGAAAAAAATGGTTTTTTTGGTTTCAATCAGCTTGAGCGCCCTGTGCAGCATACTTCCAGGCTTCTCTTTCGTTGGCAAAAACTCTATTTTTCTCGGAACATAAAAAAATGAATACCATATACGATAACTGTATTACAGCACGATTTGATAGACTTCCAAGCGTTGCTTCTTCTTTTTAAAGTACACGTTCATGCGAAAAATTCGGATTTAATCACATTTTTCAAATTATTATATTATGGATAAATATGGATTCCGGATGGATGCTTCGTTTATTATCAGCTGTTTGGCCAGCTGAGCAAAAAAACTGACTCCTCATGAGCCGGTGCAGTCAACCAAATCGGATTACTGATCCGTTCTCTTCCTTCGTTCCTGGATTGTTTTATTCGCCATTATGATGTTTGTGAACTCTAATCGAGGAATCAGTCAGATGTAAAATTTTCTTCGTCTTATTTCGTCCAAGAAAGCCTTCGTTATCCTTGTAAGCAGAGCTCGAGCGGCAGTCTTGTGCAACGATATACAAAGAGCAATGAGTAGAACGTAATTGAATATCGGGGAGCAAGTTTGCAAGATCGATGAATAGAATCAAACGAAGCAGTGAGGGTGATTTTCCAGAGACGATGCGAGCTCGAGAGTTTCGTGTCTTCGACCCTTCATACGTATGGAAGTTCCCATCCCTGTTTCTGATTCCCCTTCATTTCCAATGTGTATGAGCTTTTTTCACTTTTTTTTCGTTTAAGGATTGACAGGTTAGAGTTTGAGATAAAACGTTGCAAAATGCAATCTGCATCTATTGAAAAATGGGCCAACCAAATGGTCAGGCACTGCGAGTCCTAGCCACTACCCTAGCCACTTTTTTCCACAGATCTGCAGTATCCGGTCGATACTTGATTCCGACTGGTGGATGCTGTAACCTAAAGAGTAAAAATCTCGTGTCTAAAGCAGACTACATGACTAATCAATCTCTGGAACTCGAAAATTTGCATGTAAAATCCAACTATAGTGGGAAGCTGCAATGGATAAATTATTTCACGTAATGGACGTTGCTTCATTGCTCTGTCTGTTTTGACACATGCAAATATATTTGCATCGACAATATTATATGAAAACGTACGTAAAATATAGTGATCCGTCGTTCAAGAAATATACGAATAAAATAATGTTAATACACATCGCAGTATATACCGATTCACCCATCGCCAAGTGAACTAAACGATGAAATCGTTCGTGATCTTCATGGAATTGTGGAATTTCTTTATTGTGCGCTCGCGAGACGCCGCTATGTGTCTATCTTGCTTTTCACGCCATTCAGTTTTCCCCTACAGCAGCTCCTTATTACATCTTTCCTCTCTCTTTTTCTTCCTATCTCTTTGCTCCTTTACTCGAGTATCGTCTTTTTCTTCGCCGTTTCCCATTCCGAAACGCTCTTCCGTTGGCTAGCGGTATTCGAGAAGTCTGTCCGTACCAGACGTGGCTCCTAACAGACACTCTTATATTACCTATAATTAATTCTAAAGCGATATCTCTCTCGCTTCTTGTCACCTGCGGTTGAGACCGTAAACCGTTCTATTTCTCTCTATTTGTTCTTTGCTCTGGTTCCAGTAGCGACAAGCTTTTCAGAATCACCTTGATCAGGAATCCATTCACACGCTTTGGCGAGACCAACGAATTTGCCAAGTACTCATGAATAATACAAGACTTTTTCGTATTATTTTACGCCACTTATTTCTATTATCAATGTTAATTTAATGTAGCAAATATCCATCAACAAATAAGCCTCAAAAAGTTCGCCGTCTGTTCCTCAGGGACGTGGCAGACTCTCACTTATTTACAATCTTTGTATCCTAGTACTGTGTAGAGGAAAAAGAATTGGATTCGACCCATCATTGATCATGAAAAACGCTCGCTCGTTTGCACTGCGTTGGCAACCTCATGAAAGGCAATGAATTTACCTTGTCCCAGCCTCCGCACTTTCCACCTCCTGAAGATCGTCTACATTTCACTGTTTATTTTTTTCGGAATTCTTAACGAGCATAGGATAGCCATAGCGATAGCATACGAAGCGCCAAGTGGTAAATCCACGAACTAAAAAACTTTCTTGACGGTTTTCTCGCACAATATGCTGTTATTGAATGAATAACAATAAAAAGTAAATTTTCATTCCCGAGAAGAATGGTGCTCTGGTTGTTTTTAATGTGGCAATTTTTTCGTTAATTAGTAATCAATCATGGAAAAACCGAGGCAACTTTCGAACGAATTACGAATTCTACGCACATTTCCCACGTCTCTGCAGAGCAGAGCACCGTGCTTACTCCACACCACATTACTCCATGTTTTAAAGCACTTCCCGATTTATTTTATTGCGAAATAAAAGAAAAATCCGTCGAGAAAACTCCGAGGCCTCAAACGTACAGCCGCGGCCATTTTTCTACTCTCGACCTGTCATTTTTAGTTCGAGCATTTTTCGTCAGCCTCTTCCGGCCAACGTCGAGCGGTAATAATGCGGAATAATGCGCGTACGAGACTGTTTACCCGCCCGACATTGCTGTAGAGCGGAAAGATAGCCTCTCCGGGCCAGCGTCGAGCGGTAGTACTGCGCCTGCGAGACTGCTTACCCGCCCGACATTGCTGTAGAGCGGAAAGATAGCCTCTCCGGGCCAGCGTCGAGCGGTAGTACTGCGCCTGCGAGACTGTTTTCCCGCCCGACATTGCTGTAGAGCAGAAAGACAGCCTCGCAGGCGTCAACGCGAAGGTTCTTCCGAATCGTAGCTTCAATCGTGTTTTTCTTTTCGATCATAATTTTCTCATCTCTAGCCAGAGTAGATTTTTTATATTAACGAAGCTTCTTGAGAAATACGACTATTCTCGACAGAAAAAGACAAATTAACGATCTCGCAAGAGCGTACAATAACAATGATATGGAAAAACATATGTCAAAGATATTTACAACACTAAACAAAGCTTTTCACTACGAATTTTTATTGATCTCATTATTTTTTTTTACATTCTCTGGCACCAGTTATGATATAAATGATCCTTCTAATAAAAAGTATGATATAAAGTTCATGCACTGATTTGATATTCACCAAGAGAACACGACAATTAGAAGAACATATACTTTCATTGCACATATAAAATTGAAAACATCACTTTTTGATGGTTATTGATACTTAGGCTCCTTTTTCGCAGCACGGCACTGAATGCATGTACCTACTTTGATTAAAAATATTGCCGCTGAAGGTGCTCGTTACTAGTGGCACAGAATCGCGCTCTGTTACCGCGAAAGGCGATACCCTTGATTCTAAGTCGAACAGCTGAGCTTGATGCCTTTCAAGCAGCGAGGACTACTCATTTATTCTCGTAATCTTAACTGTACATTAGGGATTGACCTGTATAGTTTACTACTTTTGGACATATCAGAATTATGAATGTGCGATGAAGCTGTGTGATGCATGATAACCACTATGCTTATCAGATTTTAAAAAACCATGCTGCGAATTCTCTACCAGCCGTTAAAAACATCCTCGAGTATCTATGGGATGAAAATGTATCCATCATTATTGAAATTATATTCTCAACAAGTTTTTAGCTTCCGATGGATGCGCAGTTACGGGGAAAAATAAATGTTATATCGTGCGCACAAAGCGATTCAAGATACGTGATTGAATGATAGCGAGGCCAATATCGATTTCCCAAGCTCAAACGTTCGAGGCAATTATTGTGTCTTAACGAGTACGTAGTAGGCAACTTTTTTTCGCACTTTTAAGAAGATACGTGGGTTCTCTTATTCCGGCTACTCGCAGAAGCTTTAACTCGTACTTTTCTCACGGCGTGTGAAAATGGAACAGCTTCGAGAAAAGCAGACAAGCAGGACTCACGTTCACGATTTTTTCGTGCCACTTCAACGTGCATTTCGTTAAGCTCCCTTGCGACATTGAAAAAGATCGATGTTGACATGAATCACTGGCTACAACGAAACCCTCTCGATCCCTTTTTTGTTTTGATCCTCAGGTAAAAAATATTCTACTTACCTGGTTAGAGTAGTATTTCAGAGAACATAGGAAAAAATGTTATGACGGACAATTCCGTATTTCGTTTTTGAGGATTTTGCGAGCACAGTAAACAATTTCGTGAACCGTGAGTTACGTCTTATAATCGCGAAACCTCCCTGTTTGGTGGGCATGCTGTTAGTAACATCTGATCTTTTTAAGGATGTCGAAAGATGGATAATTCGAAAATTATTTGTAAACGAAATTATCTTGATTTTGGTTATATCGTTTTTTTTTTAATAAATGATGGATTAATTGTAAGCATGCTTACGACTCTGTTTCCTACGACCCAACCGGTGATCCTAACGGAATCTGGTTAAATTTATCTCGTTTTCTAAATAAATGCCATTAATAATGAATAAAAAACATGTCAGTAAATAAATATCATCGCAAACAGATAAAATCACAATCGATCGAGGGTGTCGGCTGTCGTCTTAGCCTGGAGAAGAACAAGGGGTAATTTAGTTTGGCCTCAGAGCTCGAAGCATCTGCTTATGACCGAGGACAAGGGTACGGAGATCAATTATATTTTCACATCGTAATCAGTATTTATACTAGACTTTGCCCTACTAATGCTAACTAATGCCCTACTAATGTACACGTACGTTCGTAAACTCGGTACTGTGAACTACAAACAATTATGATAAAACTCTTACATTACTGTGTTTTCGATCAATCTTACGGTGTTGAGTTCCCGGTATTCTGATGAAAAACATGCCAAGTGATTCGATTATCTTTTTATTATGCTGATCGTTATTGTTATGATTATTGCCATTATTATGACTAGAAATATAGCAAGCTCTTTTGTACAGTGATCCACACATTTTTAAAAGTATCATTGAATGATAAATACCTACCGGAAACGGAATCTTATCGACTTCCGAAAATAGTCAGCAGGAGTTCTTCTACAGAGGAGACTTCGTCCAACTTATCAACACATGTATCAATATTTATGTTGATATCTCGAAAATAAAACATTCCTTATCTTCGTTCGAGCAGATGAGGATTGAAGCAAGATGTTTCTGTACTCGTTATCATACCAAGAGTAGATAATTTATCGACACAATGGGTTTCAGCTCTAGGAACCGGAGAATGAACATAAGCCGGTTTGATCAATCTGATCGTACCGTCAGTTGATACTTAATCAATGTCCGGTACACACAGACGATCCATATATACACATAGTTGACAAAATGTATTAGAACACTGCGATGAAAAAGTGGAGAATATTCCGGAGCAATCTCTTGAAGATCTAAAAATATAAAAATTACCATAGCGTTAACACTAGGTATACCATACGTGAATCTCAAAAAGTAAAAGGCTTAGGTAAAAAAAACTGTGTGTATAAATTCTTTAAAAGAAGTAATCAATTTACGATGCAAAACGGTTGGAATTGATCGAGCGGTTTTTGAGATATTTCATTGTAAAGTTTGAATTCTGTCAAATTGACGGATCCCGTGAACGTAGGGTTAAATATACAGGCATACATACATGTACAAATTCATATTGTACATATTCCGCGGACATGACAAACACTAACGGAGAATTATAAAGATTTTTCGTCTCAATTTCATTTTATTTCTTTATAATGAAATATATTTAACGAATATAGATGAAAACTTTCTAAAATAATTGCAAAAAAGTCTGCATTTAACAATATATACAATATCCTGAGTTAAAGCACTAATAATTCAAAAAATTTCGTCATTTTGTAATTTGGCACAATTACGATTCATGGATAATATGTACAGTACTTGACGAAACAAAGCACGCACCTCATAAGCTTTTCAACATCCCTTTGAATATAAATGCCATCGCTGATGGATGAAATAATAATTTATCGAAGAAAAATGATTGTTAACCTTTCAATAGCACACTATTATAGATTCACATAAGAAGCGAAGGGTATTCGATGTTCGTACTTTACTTTATCTAGTACGGTGATTACCAATAGGGTAAATTGTTGGAACGTCGCGCGACTGGAACGCTATTCGTAAACTGTAAATGACAAAGCCATAAAACATATCAATTCCCCTTCTATCATATTGTCGAATATGCGCAGTCTGTTGGACATGGCCGATCTTACCTATTTATTATCCATGAGACACGCGACAGCATCAAGTTTCTCAGTGAAACGCAAGCGAGTCGTTTTATTAGTTTCAAACTTGAAGAAAGTTTTGCTCGTCCAGGTTTCGATGTTAACGTCACAAAATACTTTATTATGGATGACACGCAGCGTTATTCATCACTTTCCCTGGTAAAAATCTTTCATAACAGTTTGAGCAATAAAATGAAACGAAAAACAGAGATGTATAGCTCAATAACCTCATGCACAGTGGTTATAGACCATGTGGAATAATGTATTGTATTCGATATGTATATATAAATATATAGAATTCTCCGACCATTTCGAAAACACGATCTATAATTTTCCCGAAATCCCAGAACGGATCAGGACGAAATTTCATGACTCAACTCATCGAAATTCCGACTGAGGCTATTATTCATAATTATATACGTATATGTGCTCGTTTTTGATTGAATCTTTTATATTCCTTTTAATATACTAGGGAGGGTACTCACGTTCGCACGCGCGTTTGCACGATTGTACTGCAGCGCCTTAATTTGTTATGTAATTTAGTCTGTCAAATTCAAGCAAAAACAAAATGTAGTTAAATAAACAATTGCAATTTTACATAAAAAAATGTTTTACATAAAAAATTTACTTTGAAGGAAAACGCTTCTCGCGAGATCATCTGATCGAAAAGTCATTTCTTGTAAATCTTATAAGACATTTTGAAAAAATTTTCCGAAAACAAACCATGAAGCAACTTGTTTAGAGTTGTTTTCTATATTCGTGGTTTATTTTTAATGCAGTTGTGGGTTCTTCTTTTCATCTAGCACCACATTAAAGTAAAACTCTTTCCGCGAGATTGTGTGATCGAAGAGTCATTACTTGTAAATTCTATACAAAAAATTGAACAAAAATTTCCGAAAACCGGAAATGAAGCAACTTGCTTAGAGTCGCTTCCTCTGCGCGTGGTTAAATTTTCATTGCGTTGTCGA
Source organism: Heteropelma amictum (assembly GCA_959613375.1). Taxonomy (NCBI): domain Eukaryota; kingdom Metazoa; phylum Arthropoda; class Insecta; order Hymenoptera; family Ichneumonidae; genus Heteropelma; species Heteropelma amictum. The sequence goes on from OY390723.1 coordinate 13,905,074, forward strand.
TCGTTGTTTCTCTCATGCGCCGAACGAACGCTGGACCGGAAGTTGCCTCTGAAAAGTCTGAAACAAAATTTCCGAAAACCGGAAGTGAAGCAACTTGCTCAGAGTCGCTTTCTCCGCGCGTGGTTAAATTTTCATCGAGTTGTCGATCGTACTTTCTCTCGTGCGACGAACGAACGCTGTACCGGAAGTTGCCTCTCAAAGATCTGAAACTAAATTTCCGAAAACCGGAAGTGAAGCAACTTGCTCAGAGTCGCTTTCTCCGCGCGTGGTTAAATTTTCATCGAGTTGTCGATCGTACTTTCTCGCGTGCGACGAACGAACGCTGTACCGGAAGTTGCCTCTCAAAGATCTGAAACTAAATTTCCGAAAACCGGAAGTGAAGCAACTTGCTCAGAGTCGCTTTCTCCGCGCGTGGTTAAATTTTCATCGAGTTGTCGATCGTACTTTCTCGCGTGCGACGAACGAAAGCTGTACCGGAAGCTGCCTCTCAAAGATCTGAAACTAAATTTCCGAAAACCGGAAGTGAAGCAACTTGCTCAGAGTCGCTTTCTCCGCGCGTGGTTAAATTTTCATCGAGTTGTCGATCGTACTTTCTCTCGTGCGACGAACGAACGCTGTACCGGAAGTTGCCTCTCAAAGATCTGAAACTAAATTTCCGAAAACCGGAAGTGAAGCAACTTGCTCAGAGTCGCTTTCTCCGCGCGTGGTTAAATTTTCATCGAGTTGTCGATCGTACTTTCTCTCGTGCGACGAACGAACGCTGTACCGGAAGTTGCCTCTCAAAGATCTGAAACTAAATTTCCGAAAACCGGAAGTGAAGCAACTTGCTCAGAGTCCCTTTCTCCGAGCGTGGTTAAATTTTCATCGAGTTGTCGATCGTACTTTCTCTCGTGCGACGAACGAACGCTGTACCGGAAGTTGCCTCTCAAAGATCTGAAACTAAATTTCCGAAAACCGGAAGTGAAGCAACTTGCTCAGAGTCCCTTTCTCCGAGCGTGGTTAAATTTTCATCGAGTTGTCGATCGTACTTTCTCTCGTGCGACGAACGAACGCTGTACCGGAAGTTGACTCTCAAAGATCTGAAACTAAATTTCCGAAAACCGGAAGTGAAGCAACTTGCTCAGAGTCGCTTTCTCCGCGCGTGGTTAAATTTTCATCGAGTTGTCGATCGTACCTTCTCTCGTGCGACGAACGAACGCTGTACCGGAAGTTGCCTCTCAAAGATCTGAAACTAAATTTCCGAAAACCGGAAGTGAAGCAACTTGCTCAGAGTCGCTTTCTCCGCGCGTGGTTAAATTTTCATCGAGTTTTCGATCGTACTTTCTCTCGTGCGACGAACGAACGCTGTACCGGAAGTTGCCTCTCAAAGATCTGAAACTAAATTTCCGAAAACCGGAAGTGAAGCAACTTGCTCAGAGTCGCTTTCTCCGCGCGTGGTTAAATTTTCATCGAGTTGTCGATCGTACTTTCTCTCGTGCGACGAACGAACGCTGTACCGGAAGTTGCCTCTCAAAGATCTGAAACTAAATTTCCGAAAACCAGAAGTGAAGCAACTTGCTCAGAGTCGCTTTCTCCGCGCGTGGTTAAATTTTCATCGAGTTGTCGATCGTACTTTCTCTCGTGCGACGAACGAACGCTGTACCGGAAGTTGCCTCTCAAAGATCTGGAACTAAATTTCCGAAAACCGGAAGTGAAGCAACTTGCTCAGAGTCGCTTTCTCCGCGCGTGGTTAAATTTTCATCGAGTTGTCGATCGTACTTTCTCTCGTGCGACGAACGAACGCTGTACCGGAAGTTGCCTCTCAAAGATCTGAAACTAAATTTCCGAAAACCGGAAGTGAAGCAACTTGCTCAGAGTCGCTTTCTCCGCGCGTGGTTAAATTTTCATCGAGTTGTCGATCGTACTTTCTCTCGTGCGACGATCGAACGCTGTACCGGAAGTTGACTCTCAAAGATCTGAAACTAAATTTCCGAAAACCGGAAGTGAAGCAACTTGCTCAGAGTCGCTTTCTCCGCGCGTGGTTAAATTTTCATCGAGTTGTCGATCGTACTTTCTCGCGTGCGACGAACGAACGCTGTACCGGAAGTTGCCTCTCAAAGATCTGAAACTAAATTTCCGAAAACCGGAAGTGAAGCAACTTGCTCAGAGTCGCTTTCTCCGCGGGTGGTGAAATTTTCATCGAGTTGTCGATCGTACTTTCTCTTGTGCGACGAACGAACGCTGTACCGGAAGTTGCCTCTCAAAGATCTGGAACTAAATTTCCGAAAACCGGAAGTGAAGCAACTTGCTCAGAGTCGCTTTCTCCGCGCGTGGTTAAATTTTCATCGAGTTGTCGATCGTACTTTCTCTCGTGCGACGAACGAACGCTGTACCGGAAGTTGCCTCTCAAAGATCTGAAACTAAATTTCCGAAAACCGGAAGTGAAGCAACTTGCTCAGAGTCGCTTTCTCCGCGCGTGGTTAAATTTTCATCGAGTTGTCGATCGTACTTTCTCTCGTGCGACGATCGAACGCTGTACCGGAAGTTGACTCTCAAAGATCTGAAACTAAATTTCCGAAAACCGGAAGTGAAGCAACTTGCTCAGAGTCGCTTTCTCCGCGGGTGGTGAAATTTTCATCGAGTTGTCGATCGTACTTTCTCTCGTGCGACGAACGAACGCTGTACCGGAAGTTGCCTCTCAAAGATCTGAAACTAAATTTCCGAAAACCGGAAGTGAAGCAACTTGCTCAGAGTCGCTTTCTCCGCGCGTGGTTAAATTTTCATCGAGTTGTCGATCGTACCTTCTCTCGTGCGACGAACGAACGCTGTACCGGAAGTTGCCTCTCAAAGATCTGAAACTAAATTTCCGAAAACCGGAAGAGAAGCAACTTGCTCAGAGTCGCTTCCTCTGCGCGTGGTCAAATTTTCATGGGTTTGTCGATCGTTCCTCGCATCCGCCGATCGAACGCTGGACCGGAAGCTGTGCTGAAAAATCCAAAACAAAAATTCCGAAAACCGGAAATGAAGCAACTTGCTTAGAGTCGTTTTCTCTATGCGTGGTTCAATTTTGATGGAGTCGTCGATCGTTCTTTTCATCTGCCACTACTTTCGAGTACTACAGCGTCGACCGGTAGTACTGCACCCGCGGGACTGTTTACCCGCCCGACATTGCTGTAGAGCGGAAAGATAGCCTCTCCGGGCCAGCGTCGAGCGGTAGTACTGCGCCTGCGAGACTGTTTACCCGCCCGACATTGCTGTAGAGCGGAAAGATAGCCTCTCCGGGCCAGCGTCGAGCGGTAGTACTGCGCCTGCGAGATTGTTTACCCGCCCGACATTGCTGTAGAGCGGAAAGATAGCCTCTTCGGGCCAGCGTCGAGCGGTATTACTGCGCCTGCGAGACTGTTTACCCGCCCGACATTGCTGTAGAGCGAAAAGATAGCCTCTCCGAGCCAGCGTCGATCGGTAGTACTGCGCCTGCGAGACTGTTTACCCGCCCGACATTGCTATAGAACAAAAATTTGCGGAAACCGGATATGAAGCATCTCGTTTAGCGTCGTTTTCTCTATGCGTATTAAATTTTGATGGAGTTGTCGATCGTTCTTTTCATCTACCACTACTTTGAAGGAAAACGCGTCTCGCGAGATCGTCCGATCGAAGAGTCATTTCTTGTAAATTTTATGAAACATTAATGTGCAAGGGAGAAAGGGAGCAAAATTTTCGCTTGAAAAAATGTGCAAGAAATGCTAGTTTAGTTGACAAATGCCACAAGTTGACAACTGTCAAAAACAGCATAAAAAACCGCGCGAATACGGTCTCGCATGAATCATGCCATGGCTGCGTTCTCACCAACGTTGCGACCAATCACGGAACGAATAAAATGGCAACAATCACGCGATATAATTTCGATAAAGGATCAACTTCGGGACCTCATCAACTTTTTACAAAGGGATATTTACTTGGCTATGAAAATAAAAAATCATAATTGCATGGACACATTTTTAAGTCGAGAGTTAACGTCAAAGATTTAGGTTCAGCGATGAATCATTATTCACTCACCTCATCTAGACAAGTTTTTCGTCGAAAAAGCCGCCTTTGGCTTTGAGCATCGCGTTCACGACTCGTGGCATTTGTTCGATTATTTTATCGATTTGGTATTTGTTGAGACTCGACCACGCAGCCTGTAAATTTTTTCAGAGATCCCCCGTAGACGATGGAAAACATTTTCTGATTTTCCAATCGAGCTTCTGTGGGAAGAGCTCGGTGCTCAAAGGGTTTTTTCAACGAAAAACTTATGTTGATTACGTGAGTGAATTAAAACATTTTATCGACCTGAAAAAAACAATTTCACTGTTGAGAGTTTCGAGCAAAAATACTCCAAAAAAAAATTTCAAAGAAAAATTCTGAAAAAATTTCAGGTGATCCAGTATAAAAATGCGCAACTTCATGCATTCTTAGCATTTCCTCGAAAACCCCATCGCTCTTGAGTTATTTTTGAATTTTTCAAAATTTCGAAAATCCCAAACCATCGAAAAAAAATATTTAAAAAAAGCAAACTGAAGCCTGATCTATCCTTTTTAAAACGCCGCTTTGGAAATTCAAATATCTTTTTTTGGTAGAGTTATCCAACATCAAGTGCGGCAAAAAATATCGACTGGTGTATCGAAACTTTTGAGCGATAGTGTATGTCACGATATTTCACTTGTGACGCACGAAATTATTTACTCAGATCTTTTTGTAGAAATCGAGTGGAACAGTTTTCAAGAATTCAAGAAATTCGACGTGTAATAGATGAAGTTTTGTAAAATATTAAATAGAACGACAATTATTGGTGCAGAAAAGTGCGGAGAAAATATCGAAAAACGTTGAAAATGCACATCTAGCATAAAACATGCTCGCACTTTCAGGTAGAAAATTGTGTAAGTACTTTGTACACGTGACAAAATTAGTCATGAGAATTGCTTTTCGTTTGCAAGATTCTTTGCTTTTGCACTGTCGAAGAAAATTTTTGGAAATAATTGTCGCCAGAATTTCATATGACTTTAATGTAAAACGATATGTCATTCAGGAACAGCTGTTTCTGATGTATGTGACGCAAACGCCTCGCGCGCGTATATTTGATGCACGCGCGCGTACGCGCTTGCACACACGCAGACACACATTTTGAATTCCGCGACCTTATCGGTACCAGAGCTGGGCCAGCGATAGATACAATACTGGGCGGGTATCGGAGTTGGCTCAGGCAACCTGGCAACCAGGCTCTGGACCGTAACTATCATTTCGGCCCCGGAGCAGCAGCCACTGACAGATGGTGGTGCCAATCGTCGGCCGAGCGTTAGGCACCGCCGAGACGGTGATGGCCAAATGCTGGCCCAGTTGTATTTTTTTCAGGGAGTGTATGTCTTAACCATCGAGTCTTTTTACGATTTCAAACTTTGCTAAAGATTTAAGCAATCATAAGCTCAAAGAGCTCTTCATGCTCTCGTACCGAAATGAAAACGACAAATTTTGTTTACCGACAGTAGAATTGAATTGAAATACCTTTCAAGCCATATCGTATGTAAGGTCGCAATAAAGAGCAAAAAGAATTGACAAAAACATTTTATCTCCTTTTTTCCTAGCGTCTATTCGATTTTACAGTAAGATTGCTTGTGGATTTATCGCGTAACCATTTATTGGAAAAAATCAAAAGAGCATTTCTTTTTTAATTTTACCATAAAAAATGTCTCTTTCAATTTAGACGAAATCTTCACTCGAGTATGTGCAATTTGTTGCTTATGCAATATATCCCGGTATATCGAATAATTCATCCAACGTTGACAAAATCGGACAGTGCAGTTCAACGTTTTCGAAAGGTTCTCTTCTTTGTTCCTACGTTCATAAATAAACTATATTGCGACAAAATTATCTTCCCGGTATAACCGTTCGCATAGATTGCGAGGGATATTTTTTTACTCGCGGATTACGCGCGTGATATGGTGCGTCAACATTGGCAGCAGTGCTATGTTAACTCGAGTACCGAAATGATTAGTCGTGATGTTGAGGAAACAAAGTTTGTAGCCTGGCATTCAATGCAATAACATACTAAAGTGGTAAAAAAGCATCTACCTGGATGACGGAAAATTGCGTATGGGGTTCGTATTGTTTTTCCAAGTTTTTACAAAATATTTAATTTCGTTGACTGCAATTCAGTCTTTTCCACGTTTTTCTGAAATTTTGAAATAAAAAAAGGGAATCGTATCGTGCAAATGATCTGTAAGCATAAAAGAGATGGAACTTTGTTTTTGGAAATCGATCTTTCATCCGATAAATGTCATGAAGGAAAAGATAGACATGATATCGATAAAAATCAAAGTATTATTCAATTGTTTATTTCGATAATTTATGTTATTGATGAATTTCTTATCAAGTAGATATAATAATCGTAAGGGTTTTTATGATTCATTCGTCATTTACATTTGATTATTTAGACACATACTTATGTATTCATTTAAGATACGTTTGACGTTATTTTAGTGTTGTCGACTGCAAAAATATAAACGTTGGTGATTAATTGACACTGTTCGGGCAATCTTATCATGGAATTATATACGCTGGATGTGCAGTTGATTAGTAAAACCGCCAGTTCAACGTTATTTGCAACGAAACACTGCAACTTTTTTATCACTGCTTAGGCAGGGATTTATCTTTTATTAAGCAGACTTTTTAATGAAACAAATTCCAGTTGTACATGTCGTTAGCAACGTAAAACTGCATACCCGAAATGTTCACAAAACCTTTCGCAGAAGTGTTATCACCGAAAAGGCCATCTTCAGAACCTAACAAATTTAATAACAGAAGAAATAAAGATTGATGGAATCAAACGAAATAATATAACAGGTCGTAATGCATATTGATGATATACCCATGTAAAAGTCATGAGAGACATAATTGCGAATTTCCTTGCAGTTAAAACGACAGGTCGCTGGGATTTTGCGATAATCATACAGACGAGTCTTCCCTCTTTTGCCGTCCATTTGTACCAAGACAGATTATACGCAGCATGCGCTACCTTCATGCTCTGTTAATAATAACATTTTTACTCTTTGCGTCGGATTACCCCACGCGTGTCCGCGGCTTTCCAAAAAAGCGTATTTTGCATCGAACCACATTCGATAACGGAGTAATTTACGTCTTTTTTATGGCAAACAATAGATATACCTCATCTTGTAGAGTGTCTGGTGGCCAACACAATAACAGCAATTGGATCGTCACAGCCACCGCACATGTCGCGCTTCTTGGCCGTTCAGTTTCATTTCCCTGTACAAACCAGAAAATCGATTTTTGTAATTTTTTATTTTACCCAATCTGTCAAAAGTGAGTAACTGCCAAATTCGAGCAACAACAAAACTCGCCCGCGCTTAGGAAATCGAACGGATTTTTCCACGAAATACATTCTTTTTTTTACCGACCAATCAGGGAACGAACAAAACGACAATTCATTATTATTGTTTTAACTGAAAATTAAGAAGTAAGTAAACGCACGTGTATTCTTTTGAAATATCGTAAAGAGGGTACGAGATGACGATTTAATCGTGATCGTCGTTCAGGAATTATGGAATAAATCTGTGCGTTAAATGTTTCATCCCAAAGAGTAAATTTCATGAAATTACATACGAGCAGAGCACCAAAGCTGTAGCCACAAATCGCCGTAATACTCTGTACTGTTTGAACGAGGATGACAGATGTGAATATTTCTTCCACGTCGTTTGAATACCTGATATATGATCAACATAAATAATAATAATAATAACATACAGCAACGTATTCCAAAAAATGTTGAAAATGCGCAAATTAAATATGTTCGATATGTCCACGTATATTAAAAAATAGAAACGCTCGCTGTATTACTCACTTCAAGATTTCCTTGTGATAAGATACGCATTTAACGATGTGATTGAAAAATTTTTCTTTCCTCGCCTTCCGTTCGGCTTTGTCGATACTCAGTGTTTTTTCAATCGACATTTCATCGTCCAGTCGTTGAAAAAATGTTCGGCAAAGTCGCATATGAGCGCAAGCGTGCAAAACGTAGAATGAAAGTGCAGTGTCGATAGCAACAATCGCCAAAAGACTGTCACTGGCTGTTGGCGCTTGAAGAGCATGCCATATGTGGAACTTTTTCACATTGTCGTGAAATATACCTGCCGAGTAGGGCAACATTTTACTCGTCAAGACTGTACCGTTAGTATCAATTTCGAAACTCGTGAATAACGGCGTAATCAGACAAAATGAAATTCCGAGGAAGCAGTTTGTCGCGAAACCATAACTTAGATATAGTCCTCGTTTCGCGTATGGCTCAACAATCGCTGAATCTTCATCAGTCTCGACGTACTTCCACAACTTTGCACAATCCTCCGTCAACTTGAAGAGTTTGCCACGTTTTGGTATCAATATGCATGCTGCAATTAATTGGATATTATTACAATTAATACCCATTAACGATTAGATATTGGATATTTATCCTAATTGGATACTAATTAACGAAAAAAAACCTTATTATTTGTTAGGTCGATAAAATTATCGCCGTTTTGCAAATGTCTCATTAGGGCTCACTTTTTATCGCGCAAATGACGTAAACATTTTCCTCTCGCACGATGCTCAGTCTCTCCGACGGGCTGATTGAATTCCACCGAAAAAACAGCGAATAAAAACCTGGCCCGAATACAAATAACGAACACAGCACAGTCGTAAAACTGAGGAGTAAAGTTAAAACGTCGTTCGGCGATTTTAATGGCAATACACCGCAAATGTTTAACAAACGCTTATTGAAATTCGAATACTCGTTGAAATTTCGCCGTTTCATTCTGTTTTTTTTAAAGATTTCATCGAACAAAGAGACCGCGGTAATTGCGGCAATGTCGCTTGGAAAATCTTGAAATCGCGGAGGAATACATTTTTAACTTTCCACTTTGCGGGAACTAATGTTCCAACGGGGAAAAATTCAGCATGGCTGTTTTTTTATTCACGAAAAGAACCGTGGGCTGAATAAAAAATTAAACTGGATGGAAAGTTGAATGCCGAAACTCGACGGAAGTTTCTCGTCGTACCTGCTTAAGGTATCTGGATAATTCTTTAATAAATTATGCATCGCCTATCGGTCGTTGATCGGATCGAAATGAAAGACAGCGTACAATGGCAGGAGGAGCACTCGCTTTGCTAGTGCAGTACAAGTTTTCCGACATGAAACATATTTCAATTCGAACGCAATGTTTGTGCTCCGATACAAAAAATACTAGAAAACGCAGTTAGAAGGTACATAATTGTTGTGTTTTTTTAAATCTTCTATAATTCTAAAAAATCATCTAAGTCTTCGTATCACTTCAAATATACGATAATCATTCGGCAATAATATTTTTATTTTCCACTTAAAGTTAGCGAAGATTATTTATTGCTACATTTTTTCTAAAAATTTATATCTGAAACCAGTAGACTTGTTCAATAAAACTATATTTTCTAAGAACTCAGAAGAACTGGAATATTTCGTCGAATGATTGCATTATATTCTTGAGCCATTTTTGATTGTTTCCCTACAATAGAACTCGATCAGCTCCAATTTTTATTTTCTACGCAATTCGACTAATTTGTACTCTGGTGTTATCCTAAACCCGAAACTGTGATCCGACGTATCGGGCTCCGTTTCGTTGTTTTTTCGTGCCCACAAAAATCTGGGCGAACTCGAAGTCATTCCAGAACTTGTTGTAGTAGGGTGACGATTGAAAAAGCTGTTTTTACTACCTGAAGAAGCGAGGAATACATCGTTTTCTTGTCAAAACAATAGAATCAAGAGGATTTCCGAAACGTCGATAAACGTACCCACGTGAATGTCTGAAGAGATATAATTGCGAATTTTCTTGCTGTTAATGTAACAGGTCTTTGGGATTTTGCGATAATCATACAAACGAGCTTTCCTTCTTTCGACGTCCAGTCGTACCAGGGAAGATTGTACGCAGCATTGGCTATCTTCATACTCTGAAATAAATTAATTAAATGTCTCTTGATGCTTTCAAGCTATCGAAACTGTTGAATGGAGATCAGCTGGTAGGCGAGAAAAAAGCTTTGCAGTCTTTTCAAGGTAGTTATTTCGTCAAAAGTGTTTTCTTAGGAGTAGCATAACATTTTGAGAATAGTTTCAGGACATTGATGCACTCGCATAATTTTGATAAGATTCACCATTCAGATTTAGAACTAACTGGCATCAAACATATTCTGTAATAGTTTCTTATGCAGAACCACAAAAAATTGATCATTTTTCGCAATCATTTTGCAACACTATAATTATAAATGATTATTCAAAGTGCTGAAATTAAGATCACGAAGTGGTCTCGACGGTGTCTCTGGTCGACGTCCCCGGATTTCGGCTGAGGACGAGGTCCCTCGGCCCTCAGACCAAAGAGTTCCTAGGACAACGTCGTATCATCCAGAGTCTACTTTACCCTTGATACCCTCGATTTTTACCACGTTTAGCATTCTTGACTACCGTTTTGACCGGTGCAATCTCTCTTTTTTCTCGGCATGCGATCATGTCAATAAGAACAGCCGCTCGCACGAGTGTCAATTTGGCCACGTCGTCCATGTAAAGACATTCTAGATCGACGTAGTTTTTTTTGTAACGAATACCTTTGACAGTTACCCAACAATCGGTTTGACCGTCAGTTTTAACGACATCGAGGAAGACCACTTTTCTGAGGCTTCATTAAACTTTTGTACGAACATTTTTAAATATCCACATATTTGTTACCCTAGGAAATAAAATTTTCATGATTGACTGGGCGATAATAAAACATATTGATTCTGTATTATATAGTGAAATATCTTTGTGGTATAAGATGAACCACAAGTTTATTTCATTTTAATCTTTTAAGCTCTCTTTACACAACCTCCTTACTCAGAGGATCGCACGCGAATAATTCGAGCTCGGAGTTCAAGTTGGAGTGCGAGAAGTGCTCGAGCGAGAGACTGAAGAAGTGTTCATCTTGCCGATAGTCTTGTTGGGAGGTGAGATGGTAATACAATATATTAAATATAACAAGATAGACATAATATATGCCTAATATGTTTCTAAATTATACAAGCTTGTACACATCGGCTGGAAAACGCAACCAAGTCGAGGATTTTCGGGAGTTTCGATATTTTTCATATTATTTTCATTCTATATTTGTTTTGCTGCGAATGCACAGCCACAACCTTTGTGAAGAGTCGATTTAAAAATATTCAGACTGACTTGCCTTTAATTTTTTTATAACCAAGTTAGTAATCGATAATAATATCTTTGTTTTTAGAACTACGGTTTAGAATCTTATGGAACGCGAGAACGTAAAGTAACATAATGGGAATAACGTCTGTTTGGTTTGTGGCGATCGTAATATTTTTACCTCATGCTGAAGAGAGTCAGGTGGCCAGCACAGTAGAAGCAATTCTACTGTCACCGATATCGTACAAGTTAATACTTTTGCACGCTCGTTTTCATCTCCCTGCAAACTCAGAATGATCTCGATGGCTTTATGGCTTACTATACAGCATAAATATATTAATACGTATATTACGGCCGAGGATTGGATCTGTAGAAGATTTTTCTATCAATTTTTCAAACATAGTGTATATTTGCAAAATCGATAGAAAAATCTTACGCATTACAAATTGGGTGTGTAGTTTATAGGAGCAAATGAACAACACATTGTTATTTTCACAATATTTTTCGAGTTTCATGCTTTCAGCGAGCAAAAAAAGCTTTGTCTGCGCCACAAACGATTCATGTTTGTGGCGCAGACAAAACTTTCTTTGCTTCTTCTTCTTCTTTTAAAAAGGCGCTTTGGAAATTCCAATATCTTTTTTTTCGGCAGATTTATCCAAACTTTAGAGCGGTAGTTTAAATTCCTCTGAAAAATAAATTAAAAAATGACATACGACCAAAATGCCGAAACAGAATCCACATATTGCTGTAATGCTCGCGAGGATCTGCACAAGAATAACTGTCTCAAAAGTATCCTCCACTATTTTGGCATATCTATTGAAAATTGTGTTTTAATATTACCATGAATATCGAAGAATTTTCGATACGGGAATTCGAATTAAGATTCTCACTGTAATATCTCTGTGTGATAAGACACACTTTTAACGACATGATCGACAAAATGTCTCTTTCTCACTGTTGAATCGATGTCGTCAGTGGTCAAATTTTCTTCGCGCGTAATGACGTTGGTTGCCTTGATGAAAAATTCTTGACAAAGTGTCATATGAGCACAGGCTTGCAATACGCAAAAAGGTATTGCTGTGTCGATAGCAACAATTGCTACGACGCCAATCCAAGTTGTTGGCACTTGCAGAGCATACCAGACGTGAAATTCATTCACATTATCGTGAAAGATTCCTGCCGTGAATGGTAACCTTTTGCTCGTGACAACTGTCCCATTTGCGTCCACGACAAAACTCGTGAATAACGGCGTTATGAGATAAAATACAGTTCCTACGAAGATGTTACCGGCGAAACAATACGTGAGATACAGTCCTCGTTTCGCATATTTTTCAATAATCACGAAATCTTCATCAGATTGAACGTATCTCCAGAGCTTTTGACATTTTTCCATTAAGGCCAGGAACTTTTCGCGTTTTGGAAACAATATACACACTGCAAAATATAATTAATAACATTAGGGTGACCACTTTTCCATAAAAAAATACGGCGTTCATCGGGAAATGATAAGTTTTGCTGCCCAAAATTGGCACCTGTGGAAAAACCGTGATAACACTATTTTTTTCTTACAGGAATAAAGTAGACTTTATTCCGAATACGGGACAACCGTGAACAATTTTTTTTGAGCATCGCAACGTGGAGAAAAATTTTATCAAAAATGCGTATTATCATACGAATTTAAACTTATCTGAACGGAACGATGGAATCGAATGAACGGGGCTGCAGTGTTTTTGTCGCATAGTCCCTGTTTGTCTTTTGCGCTCAAGTTCACTCCGCCAATGTTAATTTTGTATCGGCCAGTGTGAAATGCAAAAAAGGTTATTCAGAAAACGTCAGGTTCTTGAAAAATATGTCGTCAAGAAGCGGAGGACGCAGCAAATCACTCTTGTACCACTCGTTCAATTACGCCGTTCCGGTCAGTCAAATTCAAAATTATTCGATAATACGGATTTTCGATATAACTTTTCTCCGTGATGCGATATTAAAAAAAAATGTTCGTGGGTATCCCGTATTTGGAATAAAGTCTACTTTGTTCCTTTAAGAAAAACAATGTGTTTTCACTTTTTTTTCGCAGCGAACACTTTTTCCTACACAACCTATAATTTCCCGATGAACGCGATATCATTGAAAAATCAATGTATTTACAGGGCATTTAACAAAATCAAGTTCATTAGCTCTAAGGCTCAAATTCATATTTTTGAAGTATTAAAAAAAGTACGCGCAAAAATGATAATATCGAAAAATAAACATGAAATTCAATGTATTAGTGTATTTCGTCATTCTTCGAGCGTTCTCTTTACAAAATGTGTCACTACAGTAAATGTATAGGAATTCTAATGTTCAAATTAATAATTTAGACAATTATAGAAAAGGAAAATGTGTGTAAATATGCCTTTTATCGTGCAAATAATGAAAGCGTTTCCATCGATCACTATATCTAATCTTTCCGAGGGTATAATATTGTTCCAGTGGAAAATTAACGAATAAAAACCCGGTCCGAATAAAAAACATGATGATACGATCGACGTAACAACGAGAATTAAACATGTAATATCATTCCCCGATTTTGTAGGCAAAACACCGGATAGGTTCAACAAAATTTTATTGAAATAAGAATAATCAACAAAATTTCGGCGTTTCATAGCAAACTTTGTTTTTATTGAGATTCGATCGAATAAAGAGACGACTGCTTCTGACTTAACATTGAATATCCACCAAAAAAGAGATGGAAAATTTTCTTTGTCACATTGCGTTGACGAAACTTTGGCGTCTGCGCAATTCGCGCTACACGTTTTATTATTCAACGAAACACCGCCGAATGCATAAAAAGTTCTCTGATTGAGATAAAGATTGAAGTTTCAGAAATTGACGAAAGTTTATCGACGTTCTTGGCTCAAACGCCTAATCGTCGGGAATCGCGTATTGATGCATTATTCATCGCCTAGTCATACGTCGTGCTCGTACAACTGTGCAGGAATATTAAATATAAGAAAAAGTATACATATAGTCAGTTGAGACAGTAGCGTGGTGAAGTTGGGATTCGCAAAATATTCTGAGGAACCATGCGCGAATTTATTACATGGAAGATACGAGAATACGAGGATTTCAATATTTTAGTGAGTACATTCACATCTACTAGAAAACATCATTTGTGTTGAAAAATCTCGGACCTCAATTTAATAGAAAGGACGGAGTTTCTTCATTAATGATTAATATTTACTTTAATAATTGATCCACTCATTTCTATTGTTCAATGATTTTATAATTAAACTCAAATTGGTTACGAGTTGATAAAAAATCGAAAGCAAATTGTAATGTTATCGAATTAACTCAGTAATTGCAATTCTATAATAATTATTTCATCCCCAACGTATCGCAAGTTTTTAACGTCATGATATTACACATTGAATATTACTACACAAATGCCTAAATAGCCAGCGGTTAATCATGTCCAGTGGATGTTTATATGCAATTCAACTTGTGTTAATATTTTCGATGAAACCTAAGTACCATTGAGGTGAATTAATGATGTTCGATATCCTGAAAAAATAAAAATAATCAATCAAATCTGTCTATATCTGAATGACATCGATTCAACCCTAGGATCCTTCATCGATCCTACACTATCTGCATACGGAGAAAACGAAATGGAAAATGATAGAAAATAGTATCACTATACAAATCACGAATCACTATGTAGTATTACAAATTACCATGTTTTATAGCAATTCTTACAGAAATTGTCTTACTTTATATATAAAAACGGATCCGTTTTCTCCGTGTATGAGACAAATAGACCACACTGGGGTTACGTATCACCCCAGACTTTGAATCGATGCAGTTGTCTCATTATTTATCGTAGAGAGCTTCATTTTGTTTTAATTTGAACGTTCAAATTCTGAAAAATGAAATGAAACGTTGGGAAAAAGTTTAATATTCATTGTTTGCGTCGAAAAATGTAATTTGAACCGTTTAGGAACAAAATTTTGGAGGGTGGTCAGAATTTAGAGGGGTTCGGTGAACCCCTGTGTAGGGTCCTAGGGTTAAACGATCGTTAAATTACATTTTAAAAAATCGCAATTAAAATGAAAACTTGGTGCATGTAAATGATGTTTTTTTGCATCCTCTAATTGCACTGAATAAAAAATTAAATTGGATGGAAAGCGGAATGCCGAAACTCGACGAAAGTTTCTCGTCGTGCTTACGGTATCTGGATAATTCTTTAACCCTAGAACTACAAACCGGGGTAGATATCTACTCCAGGTAAACTTTTGTTAAATGACGGTTTGACCATTTTTCAGCACTTTTATTTATTCAAATGAATTTTTCACCAACTAAACCTTGATAAAATTGAATTTGCTCTTCGCCATTCTCTTCGGCATGAAAAATCAAAATATTCAAGTACTTATGAGCCAGATTAGTGTTTTCAGAAGGACTTTAGGAGCAAAAAACCCGTGGGGTAAACATTCACCCCGGTTTGTAGTTTAAAGGTGAAGAAAATGGGTTAGTAGTTCTAGGGTTAATAAATTATGCATCGCCTATCGGTCGTTGATCGGATCGAAATGAAAGACAGCGTACAATCGCAGAGAGAGCACTTTATGCTCTAATACAAAAAATAATAGAAAATACGATTACAAAGTACATAATTGTTGTGTTTCTTAAATCTTCTGTAATTCTAAAAAATCATCTAAATCTTCCTACATGCTTCAAATATACGAAAATCATTCGGCAATAATATTTTTATTTTCCATTTAAAGTTTGCGAAAATTATTTTTTGCTGTATTTCTTCTAAAAATTAATGTCTGAAACCAGTAGAGTTGTTTAATAAAACTATATTTTCTAAGAATTCAAAAGAACTGGAATATTTCGTCAATTAATTGCATTACATTGTTGACCCATTCTTGATTGTTTCCCTATGGTAGGACTTGATCAGCTCCAATTTTTACTTTCTACACAATTCGACTAATTTGTACTCTGGTGTTATCCTAAACCCGAAACTCTGATCCACCGCATCGGTGGATCGTGCCTTTCGTTTTTTCGTGCCCACAAAAATGTGGGCTAACTCGAAGTCATTCCAGAACTTGTTGCAGTACGGTGACGATTGAAAAAGCTGTTTTCACTACCTGAAGAAGCGTGGAATACATCATTTTCTTATCAAAACAATAAAATCAAGGGAATTTCCGAAATGCCAATAAACATACCCATGTGAACGTCTGAAGAGATATAATTGCGAATTTTCTTGCTGTTAATGTAACAGGTCTTTGCGATTTTGCGATAATCATACAAACGAGCTTTCCTTCTTTCGACGTCCAGTCGTACCAGGGAAGATTGTACGCAGCATTGGCTATCTTCATACTCTGAAATAAATTAATTAAATGTCTCTTGATGCATTGAAGCTATCGAAACTGTTGAATGGAGATCAGCTGGTAGGCGAGAAAAAAACTTTGCAGTCCTTTCAAGGTAGTTATCTCGTCAAAATTGTTCTCTTACGAGTAGCATAACATTTTGAGAATAGCTTCAGGACAATGATGCCCGGTCACTCGGATAATTTGGATAAGATTCACCATTCAAATTTAGAACTATCTTGCATCAAACATATTCTGTAATAGTTTCTTATGCAGAGCCACAAAAAATTGATTTTTTTTGCAATAATTTTGCAACATTACGTACGATTTTGCCGTGCCAGTTTTGAATTACAAGTAATATCTACAATTTTCATACACGTCCTCCTTATTCAGAGGATCGCACGCGACTAATTCGAGCTCGGAGTCCGAGTTGGAGTGCAAGAAGTGCTCGAGCGAGAGACTGAAGAAGTGTTCATCTTGCCGATAGTCTTGTTGGAAGGTGAGATGGTAATACAATATATTAAATATAACAAGATAGACATAATGTATGGCTAATATGTTTCGAAATTATACAAGCTTGTACACATCGGCTGGAAAACGCAACCAAGTCGAGGATTTTCGGGAGTTTCGATATTTTTCATATTATTTTCATTCTATATTTGTTTTGCTGCGAATGCACAGCCACAACCTTTGTGAAGAGTCGATTTAAAAATATTCAGACTGACTTGCCTTTAATTTTTTTATAACCAAGTTAGTAATCGATAATAATATCTTTGTTTTTCGAACTACGGTTTAGAATCCTATGGAACGCGAGAACGTAAAGTAACATAATGGGAATAACGTCTGTTTGGATTGTGGCGATCGTAATATTTTTACCTCATGCTGAAGAGAGTCAGGTGGCCAGCACAGTAGAAGCAATTCTACTGTCACCGATATCGTGCAAATCAACACTTTTGCACGCTCGTTTTCGTCTCCCTGCAAACTCAGAATGAACTTGATGGCTTCATGGCTTACTATACAGCATAAATATATTTATGCGTATATTACGGCCGAGTATCGGATCTGTAGAAGATTTTTCTATCAATTTTTCAAATATGGTGTATATTTGAAGAATTGATAGAAAAATCTGCCCAAACCCGTTTTGCATTACAAATTGAGTGTGTAATTTATAGGAGCAAACGAATAACACATTGTTATTTTCAAAATATTTTTCGAGTTTTATGCTTTCAGCGAGCGAAAAAAGTTTTGTCTGTACCACAAATGATTTTAGTTATGATCATTATTTTAAATCAGTCATGATGTGGCTGCCTCAATTGTTGTTTGTTTTTCTCGCGAGAAAATAATTATTGTTACGATTGTCGTTGAAATGTATCTTAAAAAACGGAATTCCAGTCACTTCGTTACTCATTTGTGGCAATTATGAAAATTATTTCGTAATTATTTGTGTCATGTAAGTTTCTCTGAAAAATAAATTCAAAAATGACATACGACCAAAATGTCGAAACAGAATCCACATATCGCTGTAACGCTTGCGAGGATCTGCACAAGAATAACGGATTCAAAAGTATCCTCTACTATTTTGGTATATCTAATGAAAATTGTGTTTTAATATTACCATGAATATCGAAGAATTTTCGATACGGGAATTCGAATTAAGATTCTCACTGTAATATCTCTGTGTGATAAGACACACTTTTAACAACATGATCGACAAAATGTCTCTTCCTCACTGTTGAATCGATGTCGTCAGTGGTAGAATTTTCTTCGCGCGTAATGACGTTGGTTGCCTTGATGAAAAATTCTTGACAAAGTGTCATATGAGCACAGGCTTGCAATACGCAAAAAGGTATCGCTGTGTCGAGAGCAACAATTGCTACGACGCTAATCCAAGTTGTTGGCACTTGCAGAGCATACCAGACGTGAAATTCATTCACATTATCGTGAAATATTCCTGCCGTTAATGGTAACCTTTTGCTCGTGACAACTGTACCATTTGCGTCCACGACAAAACTCGTGAATAACGGCGTTATGAGATAAAATACAGTTCCTACGAAGATGTTACCGGTGAAATAATATGTGAGATACAGTCCTTGTTTCGCATATTTTTCAATTATTACGAAATCTTCATCAGTTTCAACGTATCTCCAGAGCTTTCGACATTTTTCCATTAAGTCGAGGAACTTTTTGCGTTTTGGAAACAATATACACACTGCAAAATATAATTAATAACGTTAGGGTGACCACCCCCTTTTATTTTGCCCAGCGTGAAGATAATCGGACGCGTCGCGCGTGACTTTTAAACGAAATTTTCTGAACTTTTCGATAAAGAATACGGCGTTCATCCGGAAATGATATGTTTCGCTGCACAAAATTGGCAACTGTGACGAAACTGTAAAAACACAATTTTTGTTTCTTACAGGAATAAAGTACAATTATCGCGCACAACCTATAATTTCCCGATGAACGCGATATCATCGAAAAATCAATGTATTTACAGGGCATTTAACAAAATTAAATTCATTAGCACTAAGGCTCAAATTCATATTTTTCAAGTATTAAAAAAAGTACGCGAAAAAATGATCATATCGAAAAATAAACATGAAATTCAATGTATTAGAGTATTTCGTTATTCTTCGAGCGTTCTTCTTTTAAAACGTTTCACTACAGTAAATGTATAGGAATTCTAATGTTCAAATTAATAATTTAAACAATTATCGAAAAGAAAAATGTGTGTAAATATGCCTTTTATCGTGCAAATAATGAAAGAGTTTCCATCGATCACTATATCTAATCTTTCCGAGGGTATAATATTGTTCCAGTGGAAAATTAACGAATAAAAACCCGGTCCGAATAAAAAACATGATGATACGATCGACGTAACAACGAGAATTAAACATGTAATATCATTTCCCGATTCTGTAGGCAATACACCGGATAGGTTCAACAAAATTTTATTAAAATAAAAATAATCAACAAAATTTCGGCGTTTCATAGCAAACTTTGTTTTCATTGAGATTCGATCGAATAAAGAGACGACTGCTTCTGACTTAACATTGAATATCCACCAAAAAAGAGATGGAAAATTTTCTTTGTCACATTGCGTTGACGAAACTTTGGCGTCTGCGCAATTCGCGCTACACGTTTTATTATTCAACGAAACACCGTCGAGCGCATAAAAAGTTCTCTGATTGAGATAAAGATTGAAGTTTCAGAAATTGACGAAAGTTTATAGACGTTCTTGGCTCAAACGCCTAATCGTCGGGTATCGCGTATTGATGCATTATTCATCGCCTAGTCATACATCGTGCTCGTACAACTGTGCAGGAATATTAAATATAAGAAAAAGTATACATATAGTCGGTTGAGACAGTAGCGTGGTGAAGTTGGGATTCGCAAAATATTCTGAGGAACCATGCGCGAACTTATACATGGATGATACGAAAATACGAGGATTTCAATATTTTAGTGAGTACATTCACATCTACTAGAAAACATAATTTGTGTTGAAAAATCTCGGCCCTTCATTTGACAGAAATGACGGAGTTTCTTCATTAATGATTAATGTTTACTTTGACAATTGATCCACTCATTTCTATTGTTCAATGATTTTATAATTACACTCAAATTGGTTACGAGTTGATAATAAATCGAAAGCAAATTGTAGTGTTATCGAATTAACTAATTAATTCCAATCCTGTAATAATTATTTCATCCCAAACGTTTTGCAAGTTTTCAACGTCATGATATTCCACATTGAATATTACTACACAAATGCCCAAATAGCCAGCGGTTAATCATGTGCAGTGGATGTTTATATGCAATTCAACTTGTGTTAATATTTTCGATGAAACCTAATGGATGAATTAATGATGTTCGATATTCTGAAAAATAAAAATAATCGATCAAATCTGTCTATATCTGAATGACATATCGATTCAACTCGAGGATCCTACACTATCTGTATACGGAGAAAACAAAATGGAAAATGATAGAAAATAGTATCACTACACAAATCACGAATCACTATGTAGTATTACAAATTACTATGTTTTATAGCAATTCTTACAGAAATTGTCTTACTTTATATATAAACTGGGGGTTACGTATCACCCCAGACTTCGAATCGATGCAGTTGACTCATTATTTATGGTATAGAGCTCCATTTTGTTTTAATTTGAACGTTCAAATTCTGAAAAATTAAAAGAAACGTTGGGAAAACGTCTACTATTCATTTTTTGCGCCGAAAAATGCAATTTACACCATTCAGGAACAAAATTTTGGAGGACGGTCAAAATTTAGAAGGGTTTGGTGAACCCCTGTGTAGGGTCCTAGGGTTAATAGTTGGTTAAATTACATTTAAAAAAATCGCAATTAAAATGAAAACTTGACTAATCTACATGATGTTTTTTTGCATCCTCTAATTTCACTGTCATTTATTTTTCTTCTGATGAAAAATTTGTTATCACTCGAGCGAATACAGTGGCAACTCAGAGTCAACGACCGATCGATTTTTATGTGCTTTTACTATAATCGGACAGAATCCAACCTTACCCATCGATGAAAAGGAACTTTATTCATGTTTTTTTTTGCAATAATTACTTACTTTCCTACGAAGATTCGTTCCCCCAAGTGTCCAAGGCTCTCTTTGATCCAAAAAAATCATTCTGACCAAGTAAGCTTTTATTGATTTTTCCAAGGTGCCTGTACAATGTGGTTAACACTTGCGGAATGATTTCCCCGGTTCTCCAAACGATGGCAGCAGTGAACGTTCTTTCGCTGAGGGTGGAGTCGCCTAGGGGCGACTTTGCAACACCTCGAACATATTTATATATACAAATGTACACACATATATACGTACATCTTTATGTATAGACAGTCGGAAGGAAAAAAGTTATAGTCTTGGTGGTCTGATACGTAAATTGACGGGACTTGCGCCCTTCGCAAGACACCGACGTACATACATTGCAAAGGAGCTCCAGGGTGAGTGGACGAATTTCCTCGCACCCAGAACACGCCGTTCGATGCGGCAGATGGATTGCACCTCAGACTGCATCGCAATCAAGTCTACCCCTATTCGCAGACAATATAAGATAGCTCGTTCGGGAATCCAATATTAGTTACTCGCTTTCTTTGTCAATGTTTCGTTTAACTTTTTTTTTTCAATCGCTCCCTGGTGATAGATGCACGAATTCATGACGAAGAACAACGCGTGTGCTACAACGTTCGTGTATTTTCGGATCCCGTGGGCTTGCGAAGTGTGATGCGCTGTTTCCTGTGCTAAATGCGATGCGTGAGTATTTTTTTTGTATTGATGTTTTGTAGAGAAAAAATAATTGGCGACTCATGTTTGCACGTATTTCGGTAGGATTTGGAAAAATCATTGTGGGACGTTTAGGCGATCGATATCTAAGCGTTCGAAGCAGCCGGTTCAAATATCGCTTTCTTGACATGTTCGTGAATTATTTCGTTGTAACATTTTTATGTGTAATACTCGCCGCTCGACAAATTGATGCAGTTTTGTTCGAGTTTTATTCTCTCGACAACGTAGAAAGAAAATATTAAATTGATACAGCCGTGTATTAATATAAATTATCGAATATTTTGTTTTATTTATGTTCGGCTCATGTTTTTCGAAATATTATGACAAGTGCACGTTTCAATTAATGTAAGAATAATGTTTTTTTGTTATATTTAGGAAGCAAGATAATGTTATTACTGACCTATACCATATAATCAGGCAAAAACATATTCATTTTTGATAAAATTCGTTTGATAAAAATAAATAACTGTGTTAACAAAAACGTATAATTACTTATAGTGTATTAAGTAAAATATTTCAAAATTAAAAAAAAACTGCGGTTAATAACAACAACGGCATGTGGTTCGAATATTTTTAAAAGAACCATGTGATTACCTGTGAATTAGGAAGCAGTGTTTTACAGTGATTTTATTAATTATATTGCAAATATATTTATATACCGATTAGAAATACAGCCTGAATTTTGATATTTCCAAGTATACGCGATTTTTGTGTTAAGAACGGCGATCGTAAAAATGTGTTCGTTACCGAAATGATCGCTTTAATTGAGGTTTATTGACATCATTCATTTAAATGACATGGGATTTTTGCACTTTTTAAATTTTAACTTTTTTCACGCTTATTATGTTCATCGAATTCAAAGAAAATGTCGATTCTCTTTCAACTATGATCTTTTTAGATGGACAAATTTTGGTTTTGCTGACAACAATTTTTTCACTAATTTTCAAAGATTAGGAAATTTATTCGAAAATATGGTAAAAATGAAATGAAATCTTTTCAAAATTAACGAGAACTTTTCTGTCAGCAATATTAAAATTTCTTCATCCAAAAGAATCATAGTTGAAGGAGAATCGAAAATTTCTCAACATTTAAAGAATATAATAAGCGAGAAAAAAAATTAAAATCTAAGAAGTTCAAAAATCTCATGCTATGTTAATGAGAAAAGTATCGTCATTTGGGCAAAGGTTCATGGCGTTTGGAATTTTTTTCGAAACTTCCAACACTGTTTTTAGGCTATAAAGTCAACTTGGAAAATAAAGGACACCCTAATGTATATATATGTCTATACGAGGCGAATATAAAAGCCACCCTTCAGCCTTCTCGTATCCATTTAACCCTTGTCACTTTCGTGTGACGCATTCGCTTTGCATTTGCAACTGCTGGAACTCGTATCCGAATAGCTGCTCCGCTGCAGCTTCAAAGAAACACAAGTGACTTCCACATTATAATGTGTATATGTTGTATACACATACTACTGTATACACAGTAGATATTAACAAATGTTCAGATATATAGATGGATCTCTCTGCATTTTGATAAATCTTAAGAGATTGCTCGTCATTTTCGTTCTCGAAATGCCAAGTTTTATCTTGACCCCTCATAATTCTTCCTATTGCAACATTTATCAAGAAAACTTTGCTACATATAAGTTACAAATGTAAGTAATGTGGTTCGTATAAAATAATATGGAACAAAATCGCTTAATGTTTTCTTTTTAAAATTTATACTATATTTTTATATCATTATTTGCGCAATATTCAACAAATAACAATAACGAAAAATAGAAGAGTGAAAGTCTCTAAGGAAACAATTGTACAAGAGAAAACCTATGATGTAACGACATACATATATATATGTATCACTTTCCAGCATTTAAACGGAAGATTTATGTTTTGTTTACGGCACTTGCGTGAGTCTGGGTATTCATCGATGCATAGAATCCTTATCTCAGTACAACTTTGTTCTCTCTCTCTCTTTTCTTTTCTTCTTTTTTAATACGTTGTAACGAATATCCTCTTCTTAATATCCTTTTTTTTCTAGTCACGACCTTACGAATAGATTTCGTCATAAAATCTTGCACCAATTTCGAACTTACGCTGGAGGATGTTATCCCTTTTTTATTAACATGTCTAATTGTAAGTAAATATTTTTATCGAGATGACTTCTTTTCGATCGAATAGAATCGGTTGTCGCATTATGAGGATTTAAACTATATACTAACAATGAACAGTAAGACCAGTGATGAATGACCAAGAAAAAAAATAGAATATTGTTGATTCAAAATCAAGAGAGATGTTAATTTTATATTGCACGAAGTGCATCTTATTTTTATCACGAATATTTGTATGTACTTGGAAATAATGAAAGAACCCTTCAGTCTTCTCGTATCCATTTAGCCCCTGTCGTTTTCGAGTAACCAGCTCGTATCTAAATATTCACAGCCGGGTACAGCTTTAATGTTAACACGGTCCGTACCTCGTAACTGATAATAGAATGTAGATTTTTTTTTACTAAAATAAAATTTGCGAATTTAAAAATCCTCGAACATGTAAATAGAAAGCTTCTACTTCGATGTTACTGAAGATCACTAAAATTCAGCTGAGCGGGAGATTTAAAAAAATCCTATTCGCATTTTGTAGCGATTGATAACATACAAAAAAATGAGAGCTATTTATTTTCACCATTTTTTTACCGCCATATATTTTAACACTCTAAATTTGCGCAATCCTTCAACACTAAACCTACCGACATTTTATACATACCAGTTTTTACCGGTGCCGGTCAAATGACCACTTTTTAAATAAACGTTATATTTTTTGCAATCGATAACATGTAAATAACATAGAACTTAGCGGAGGCATTAAAAACCAAATAATTGTCATAAATTAATTAGGAAAAATGTATTTTAAAGTCTCAAGAGCGATGATTCGACCGCTCTGGTAGCTTAGTATTAAAAAGACACATGGGACTTTTGTTTTAACGTGCATACATGTTGATATAAAGTTGATATTTGCGATATATGCAATCCATTGATTGTTTCTCATCAACATGCCTAATCCATGTAAATATTTTAATCGAAAATATTATGAACAATAATAAAACGTATGAGGAATACGACATCAGCTAATAAAATAATATTAAAAACAGCAGCTCCAGAAAGGAAACTTCGAATCGAGTCAACCTCTGATGTGTAAAAGTTGATAAATCACTATTAATTGAAAGTATCCGTATGAAAAACAGGTAATTTATTATATTGCAATTTTTCCCGTTCTCTTTTTACAAGGCTTTTTTGCATCCGAAATCTGCGCCGTCAAAAGTCGACGGTGGAAGAAGATTTGTAAAGTTATACGAATCACGTTTGCCGACGTGTTTCGCTCTCTGCAACATACATTTTACGAACTCCTGGGGCGAAACCACCCATTTTCCACCGTCGATGTACATACCCCGGTACGTTCCACGCAGCCTTCAAAATTCCCCCGATATACCGGATGCTGCAATTCCTCCATATTAAGTTACGTGTGTGTACATACATACAGTTGCATTCGCTATTGTGCGCAACCATTTTCATACCGTTGTGCGAGCGAAAGGGCGTACTTGAAATTATTTGCCCATTAAATGCCGCAATTTCCGCCATTTTATTTGAACAACTGATATACGTACAGAATTATTTAAACACACAAACACACGCATATACATAGAAATATGCAGGTATTTTCAGTCATTTACAAATGGGGCGCAAGCTGTAACCATCCTGCGATTGCGGCTTAACGCACTGGCGCATCCGGCGATCGCGCTAATGCCCGCATACCGCAAACTTGACTCGAATACCCGTGTCCGGTTAATATACATATATATATGTGCACACTTTCTTACGTATATGTATAAAGGTGAAATCTAGATGTACAATTAACTGGCGTTAGCTCGGCAAATTATCTTCTCAACTATGTATTTATCATCGTCAACAATTTTCGCGAGGATGTGAGATTACAGGCAACAACAGCGAGATCAAAGAATAATAATTTCAGTGTAAATTCTTTACAGTTATAATTGCAACTTTACTACTCGTTTCAAAACATGTCATAATCGGTAATTCATGTAATATCGCTGATAAAAGGAATGCTGTCGATAATTCTTGCCAGCGTGCATTAAAACACACAAAACGAAAATAAACATATTGGAACAAATAGAAAAATAAATGATAAAAATACTCGGTATATTTATTTTTTAAAGATACATTACACGTGACATGTTTTTTTTTCATTCTTGAACCCCTACTGGAGTTGTAGATACGTCAATTATTTATTATCACTCTGTAATTTATTACGAAATCTGTCGATTGCACTTTTCTTTTATTCTATCCATTTTTAATAATAATAGTAAATCTAAGGGTACAATTTCATGTTCATTAAATTATAGCTGACGATATTTTTCAATAAAACAGTATTTACCATTAAAAAACATTATGAATAATTTATCAATCAAAGATCGATATAGTATCGTATTAAACAGCATTATGTCATTGCTTGACGTTCTTCAAAATCTGCCAATTGCTATTTTGCCGCACTCTCCCTCGTTTTTTCTTTCACTGCGTTCTGTTACTTTTTGCTTTCCTCGTTCATTGCGATTGTAATATAATTACGTTAAAACTGGAACACCTAAATATATGGCAATGCAATTCAATTCGTCAGACTATCCCAAGCCGTTCTAAGAATTACGATTAAATTTTATGAAACCAGGTGGGGCAGTGCAGGCTTCCGTTTCAAGCGGTTTCTTCAACGTTTCCCGCTTATACCGATCTATCGCACGCTGCGATACGGTTTTTCTTTCCATTTCGTACAGACATATTTCATTAATCAGATATTGTAATATTACCAATAATATAAACGACACGTATATTGTATTGAATTCTTCAATGAGTTTTCAGTTGTCCAAAAATAAAATTCATCCATATAATCATCGAAAATGTGGATATACTTTTGGGTGTTAAAAAATTATTGCGATCTCTTGAAAGTTATGCGGCAATAACATTTTATTGTGTATCTACATCGTTTTTCACTCCTTCATTTCTTCGGTACATTTTTTGCCGTTTTATTATTTTGTTGCATTCTCACTATCATTTTTTCACCCTGGAATCATTAATTTTATTATTCTGACTGATCGACGACAAATTCCGATGGTATCTTAAGCGTTGAAACTTCTCAAAGCGATAAAGCGAGTAATAATGCATAAATAAAAAATCATTGATCGATATTTTCATCGTGACCTTTGAGCTACGAGTATGCCGAGCGGCCGCGATTATTTTCCACTCGCTCGATATTACGTGTGGTTATTCCAGGTCAATTCGACCAGCGTCTGACCTTCCATGCCTCCAGCTTAGATTCTAGTAGCTGGTCGTGATCTTTTCTACTCCAATAACATTATATCTTGCTGATTTTCACTGACCTTTCATCATCACCGTCCTTCCCTTAAATTTGCGGATCGACGATGAAAACGAAACTTTCCACGATTTGCTCAAGCACAGAAATTTCTTCCTCGAAACTGAGAATATCGCAAAAACGATTAGATTAGACGTGAAAAAATGTTGTCTTCGCTATCGTACAATTTATTGATTCACTTCGTCAGGTTCCTGTGCCGTCTTTCGATGTCCGTCCGCGATAAGGAACCTGTTATTTTCCTCTAGTTGATTTTTTTATTTGAGTATACTCCAAATCATTAATTCATTCTGTAATACAACGTTGAAAGGGAAATGTTTAAATGCCATTAAGCCCTGCCTAAATGACGATACTTTTCCCACTTAATTGATTCTGCTTACGACGATAATTCTTTTGCATGGACAGGATGTTTGCTCGTTAATAAAATATGAATCGAAGAAAAGCCGATAACTGACGGAAGGTCGTTATACGTATATGGAAATAATATTTTATGCAACAAGTGTGGAAAACGTCGAGTTACATCACGCGTGAAATTGCCGCATGAATCGGCAGTTTTTGGTAGAACTTTGATAAAGGTGCACCAAAAGCCGAGGCAAATTCGGCAACTCTGCGCGTGACAGTTCGCTGTCTCCAGCAGATATGTTACACGAAATAATTGTTACAACTATCCGGAAACTTGGATTTGAACGGTGAGAAAATTTATAAAATTCGCGAATTCACGTTTTCGCCTGCTTATCGTACGATGCCTTTCGTATTAAGTGTGGCAAAGCAATCTCCACCGCACAAATTCAGTAAACTTGACTGTACTATAATGGAGTGGAATGAAGTTTCTGCGGAAAGTTTGCAGTGCAAAGTTGAAGAAATCAGGCATCGAAAATCGGACTTTCCAGACAGGGGTTGCAAAAAAAAAATGATGACCGTTGTTTGTGCCGACAAGAGTGTATCCTGTCAGCAGAATCCACATTGGAGGAGTGGCTCATATAATAATCTGCGATATAAGAGTACGCGTACGTTCCATTAGAACAATCGACTAATGTATTATCGACCGTCGTTATTCACGTTGACACTGGAAACTCATCATAATACTTTTGATGTCAACGTCGTGCTTGATAATATTATATATTATCTGCAATTATAAAAAGCGTACGTCCTTGCGCGTGATAGCTGTGAACAAAGAAACGTCAATCGTACTCCTGCAACATATGTATGTTGCTGGCGAATTACGTAATAACTCGCTGAAAACTATTAATTTATATATGAGACGGATAAGGCACGATGGAGCTTTGCGCATGATCGCAAATAAAATTACAGCGACTATTCAAACAAACAAACTATTTCTAACGCCCAATGAGGTGTCAAAGAAAAAGATTCTCATCAGGTTCGCAGATGTATCTTTTCCTATACACATTTATTATCAAGAGGGGATTTTGATTTTGTTGTATAAGTTTGGGTATTATTTTAAACCAAAGTCAATGCATGTAGGTCGCATTTTGAACATTTCGGATGTAATAAAAGATCGTTTAAATGCTGTGTATGTACACAATATTTGAAACCCCTACGCATGCATATGGTATATGCGCGTGCAAGGACATCCACAGATAGTTTAAAAGTCGATAAATTCAGATTCTCGACGTCATTTTGAGCGAAACTACTTTGTCGTTATGAATTATTCCAAATGGTATTTAGATGAGAAGCAATCGACAGTGTCGATGTAGGATAGATCTATAACACTTCGAAATTCTTCACCCAATTCGGGCAATCGAATTCAGCAGCCTTCGACGACGCAAGAGGGAAAAATTAATATCTGAAAAACGGGACAGAGCTGATATTAAGCGTGATGAAATTTATCACGAGCCAACCATACTCCTGAAGTAATCGATGTTTTTTTTCCTTTCAAAATATTTTGCCGAAAGTGACACTGTTCTTTACACCTTTTTTCATTGATACGTACAGCGATGAAATTTGGCGGAAAGCTTGCGTCTGGAGGAATAAGGACTTGGACTACTTTATGTACATGTTTTACGATTTTTTGAATGGAAATTTTTTTGTTACAACTGTATATGTTCATCTTTTTCTTCTTATTTTTATACGCTCGCGCGAACGCAGCTCTCATTGGATAAAAAAATACCAATTCCACGCGGACGAAGCCAGTAACAACTGGTAATAAATAAAAAGTAGTTTCACTCGAAATATCGTCTAGAATCTGAATTTACCGGGTTTCAAAGTGCGTGTGAGTCACCACTTTGCGTATACGCATATACGTACTTGAGTATATCACTGTACAAAAGTCTGACACTCTCGTCCCGTGTACTGACGCAGTGATACACTATAACTATTCGTCTCTTTATCTTCTCCGACGTATTGTGCTCGCGTCAAGTCGAGCAAGTAGTCATCATTGCATCAAACGACGTTACGGAAAACGTCAGACGTCTGTACGCAATTGTAACTTTTAATTAGTGAAAAAGAAACACCAACGATTTATATTTGCATGATTGCCTATACCTATGAAAATTCGTGAAATAAAATTCAAGCATCATAAAAAGTCATCACGTAAGTTTAAACCGCGGTAGAACCGCGAATTTAATGCCACGAGACTATTTATTACGTACATATAGCGTATACGATCATGACCAAATTTTTAACGTTCACTGAGAGTCCTTGTTCCATTCGACATTGGAAGGAGAATAAATTTCACAGCGATTATAAACGAGGTGACATTTTTTTTCAGCAAAACGATTTTACCTTCCGAATGACTCATCGACGCTCGTGATTTTGCAAATCACGTATATAAATATGCTTTATTTATAGAAAAACATAAATCGTGTGATTTTCAAAAGGATTGCTCAGTGAGTTCTGAATAGTACCGGACGTAAAAAAAATCCGGTCATGATTTTTCATGCTCTCCTCGTGAATTTAATGACATTTCGATACAATGTTAGCGATGCGAGTCTTTGATAAAAAAATTCACGTATGTACCCACACTCAGGCTTTCGAGGTTCAAAGACTTACTGTACTTTAAAAAAAAATCTGCCAAGTGCAAATCGCACTTGCGCCATTAATGTTCCGTCCTACTCGTTGTTTCGACATGAGTTACCACAACATCGAACTCAATGTAACCCTGATAATTTTCTATCAAACTGCACTCTGTTCTCAATGTTCGTGATTTATTTCAAATTTTTATAGCAGATATTTTTTAAGATCAGATGAGGGTGGACAGTGATTCTTGAATCGTTGTTTCGAAATTCTTCCAATCGTACTAAACTAGATGATAATTTTTACGTCGATCATTTTTGAGATGAAAACAATTTGAAGCTTTTGGTAAAAAAAAGGGACAAACAAACTTGACTTCTCAGATTCAAAATTCAGCTTTTTCGGTATCGCCTGTATTTGAGTTACCACTTACTGCAATTATTCCAAATTCTTGTTCTTCCAGTAAGATCGTTCTGGCATAAAAAGCGTCTGTGACGGACGGACAAGAGCGGAGGCGACCGCATGAGTTTCCGATTTACGGGAAGACGAAACACTGAGGAGATGAAGATTTCATAAAAAACCTCGTATAATTTTTTTCATATAACGTATAAATACGATGCAAATACGGTGATCTAGTTTTATCATAGAATACGACACAGTAATAACGATAAATCTAATTACCTGAAATTTCGAATTTGCATACCGCAATGTATGAAGTTGCGAGTCATCGACTCCCTGAAGGCCAACATCGAGTGCCCCGCTTGTGCCGTGATTCGTGCGGCGGACACGGGATTTCCAACGAGGAAGCACGATGATCTCTTGCTTCGGTATAAATGTCTTTGGAATTTAGCCCCATTGCAATTTCGTTTGAAGAATCGGTATATACGATGGAAGTATAAATGAGATGTCAAGGAAGTAGATCGTAAAAAAGAAGAATATGTCCGATAGGAGGAAAGTTTTCTTTCGGCGAAAATTATTTGGCAATCCACCTGGAAAAAAGCGTCTTTCAACTAGAATCGATTTAGGAATCGTTCCGGAACCTTGTTCCTCGAGAATTCGAGGCTCGTTGCGGGAAAAATGTGACCAGGGAGGATCGCGAAAAGTCGGTATTGCCGACGGTCAATTTCGCCTCAAGAGTTGGGCGTGAATTTCGGTTCTATTAAAATATTAATATCGCATATGTGACCCTGAATTGTAAAGGAATTCCACATCCAAACTGTAACAGTTGATATGAACGATAAAAGAAAACAGAATAAATAGTACGTGTCAGAGCGTGTCATATCGTTTCTGCAGGCGTGGTTCGTGACGAAGTGTTTTACTTCCGGTAGCTCTCAAGGGTTGTAAGATAAATACTTTTCCTCGTCGTTGAGAGTCATGTAACCGTATGAGTGTATATAAAATCTTGCAGACGCACTGTAGGAACATTTTGTTGTTCGTGTCTCTAGAGGATGTAAAAAAATGGCGGAGGTAGAGGCGTGACGGAAAGACTGAATAAGAGAGCAAATAGATAGAGGCGAAGGGACGTAAAAAACTCAGTAATGAGCTTAACCCCGCATAAGTATAGTTGGTGGATTCAAAGATATAGAAGACCGGGAGTATCCCAAAGGAGGTAAGATCGTGAGAATAGCATGGTAAGAAACAAAGGGTCGTCGAGATTAAAGGGATAAGGAGAGCAGGCTGACTCTGGTGGCATTCCTTACGTACATGAACTCTTTGAACTACGTATATTATATATTCCCTCATTCACCTGCTGTTCTATTATACGAAGCTTGAATAAAAGACTCGTTGCTAAATGGGGTTTTTCGATTTATCATCGCAGAGCTATACGTTGCATGATACCATTCGATACTCTACTTTTTCATTTATTCAGCTTTTACGTACATTATTCCAGTTCGTCGTCATTCCTATTCGACACTTTTTATTTCATTAGTGGCCTTGGATGTATAAAGTAGACACGTGTAGTCTGAAAACCGTCGTGAATCAGTCGTAATGTGTATAAAACACATATTATAAATAATGCATATTAATATAAATTGTTTAGTTATTTTACGTGCACAAATTCGATGCCTTCGCGTTGTTCGCTTCACGACTCCTGTTTTCTTTTTTTTGTCGCCGTTTTATGGCTCACCAGCATGTGTCTTTGAATTCTGAAGACGATATATTCTTTTGCAAAATAAGCAGGATAGATTGAGAAAAAAACAGCAGCGAGCACGATGAGCAGCATTTATTTGAGCCGCTGCGTTCGTTTCACATTTTGACTAGAGAAAAATGATGCGGACCTTGTGGGGATCATCTGTGGCGGCGTGAAAGGGGCCTTTTATCGAAGATGCTGCGAAGACAATGCTGTATATGTCCTAAAAAAGACTGCAGGGTTTGTCCGTGGATCGGTTCCAACACCATTTTTCCGATTAGCTCTTCAAGATAACTCTGTTCGATCTATAATCGCCAAACATTTTTCAAGGGCAAAAGAATAAAGGGCAAAAGTCATCACGAATAACGGTAATTATCAAAAAGATCAAGCCCGTTTTGATATTCGTGCAAATAAATTTCGACTTGTACAGAGAAAATTGTACAGAAAAATATTTTTTGATGGATATATTATCGTTACTACTGAATAATGTATATATTTCTGGCGCAAAAACCGATCATAGTATCGGATAACATACGTTTTTATATTTAGTCAGCTTTGCTGTACATTCCTATATGCGGCGGCAAATTCTCGTCGGGGCATTTTCATTAAAATAGTGACTTTGAAATTATATACTAACTTTATCTCAGTAACTATAGCGGATGATGGTTTCGCGATATATTGCCTAACATCATTAAAAGCAATTTTTCATTATTTATATTCATTTATCGTATGAAAAATGAATATATATTTCAAGACAAATTGGCAACCAACAGGAGGCTTTTAATTTCCTTCTATTCAATGCTTATTAATGCAAATTTGTGCATTGTTCGTTTCTTCTCAAGACACGTGAGGGGCAAATAACTGAGACTACAATAATGAATTAGAATATGTATATAATACGTGAGGTTCGATCGATCGAACGTGATTGCAGGTGTCGTGTGGCTTCTGTGGTTTCGAAAGAACGGAGTAAAGAGTGCCGTTGACAGAAGTACTTTTCATGTTAGGTTGCCTTATCGCCGCGTATACTCTCTCTCTCTCTCTCTCTCTCTCTGTCTTGCCCATATCACTGTTCAGACTTCTTCCTCGGAGTGAGCAGAAAACCCAAGAGCGCAACGTTCGGCAACGTGAGGTACCTCTTTTGCTTGGTCGTCTCGGGGATATCCGCATTGTTTCGTGTCACCAAGCCAAGTCAGCTGACCTACATTTAGCCATGCCGCTGCTGCTGCTGCTGCGGCTGCTACATCTGAATATCGGGCCACTCGATGCTCGTCCATAGAAAAAGCACTTGTCAAGCTCCTGAACAATCCTTCTCCTTCTCATGATCCACGTGCAACGAACTCGCAACTTCACCGTCTCGTGTTAAAGCGAGACACAACGACAGGTTTTTAGTGTAAAATTACTTCAGAAATTGTCTTTCCATTGGAATTTCCATAATTTTGTAACTCTTTGTCGATTTTCCATAAAGGAGCAAAAAAATGTGACATGCCGACGTACACTTTCATTTGGAGCGCTTTTTTTGGAATCGAGTTTAAATTTTATGAACAAACATCAATGTAACCAATCGATCTATCGGAGTATAATATTATAATGATAATGCTTATCTCGATACTTAGGTTATGCTTATCTATTTGAAAAAAAGTTCTGTTTTTTCGGCAACGCAATAGATAGTTACAATTTCAACATGTGGAAACTTATCCGTAACAATTACTGTGATCGTACGATAGAAATTTCGGTCGATAGCAAACGATAAGACCAAGTGAACCATATTTTTAACTCTTTATTCCGTATGACGATGACTCTATAGAATTGACGCAAATTACATATTTCTGGTTCCCATGTCAATATTCTTTCTGCGCAATATTCGAGATAAACGCGATACGCACAATGCGATTGAACGAAATTATTCGAATGATAAGTGTCGTTTTAGTCTACGTCATCAAAAATTATTGTTGCTTTTTTTTTTTCGAATATGTTTCCGGACTTGGGTGATGAAATTGTTTTGATGAAAATCTGTGTCCCCATCGGACATTGCTAACTACAGCGTTCTCTTGACTTTATGCGAAATTTTTATTTATAGGTGACGTCACAGTGTGTTTTGAGTTGTCAACGATGGAGAAAGGCCGTAACGAAATGTGCATGTTCTTGTTGTACAAAAATCGTATTTATCGCAATAATTTCCATACAGGTATATATATATATATATATACAAGGTGATTCACACAGTTCTTAAACCCTGACAACTAATCACATTGTGGTTATGGTATGCCGAGTCCTACGACTCGGAATAAAATGTTTTTCATTAAACCACACAGCTTTAAAATAATGCATTGTTTATTTTAGGAGTATATTATCGGCTCTAGATAAAAAAGAACCTTCGATAGTGTGTGTTGTTCAACGATTTCTTTTGGGATACAGCAAACTCAAGTGCGAGAAAGTCGCACGTTAATTTGCTGACGATGTAGGTACACGAAGTCAACTCTGTCCCTCTTTTTAAACCTCCGTCGAAAAGTCTGAGACGGCCTGCGGTAGTTGAATTTCTATTATTTCTCGTTTCAAATTTATTTGGAGATATTACGAAATTTCATATTCGACGATTTCGTTCCTTTTTTTTGTATCACGAAAAGTGTTCTTATACGCCTGTCTATTGGAGTGTTTCAATTTTAGCAACGACTTTTTCGCTTTGCTCGAATTTGCAAAGCTGATGATTCATTTACAGAAAGAAACGTTTTGACGTGAGCCTTGTTTCTCTGGTCACAAACAAAGCTTCTGGGAATTTTCAAATTAGCCGCAATTACGCGAGAACTTATTTGAACAAGTTGATTAAAACCAATGTTTTTTTTCCAATGAGAAAACTCTCGTTAATAATTTTATATCATTAACGACGGAATGGAAATTATTCGCGTGATTTTCGAAATAGATTGTCGTTTGTGTCTTCATCTTTTAGAATATTGATAGGGTGTGTTTGATTCTGAGAAACTTTTTTAGAAAATTTCATGTCCTACAGAGCCGCGAAGTTCATTTTTATAAACAAATTTTACGAACCAAAAAAAAATTACGTGCAAGGCAAGAGATCGATTTTCCCATTTCATTTTTTTACAATGAGATAAGTCTATTATTGAGCTAAAAACGTTTTATGTACCTAAAAAATTTTCTTTTTAACGCATATTGTCAGTTCTTCAACTTGGAGTAGACAAGAAAATGTCGTCTAAAAATGGAGCACCCTCATGCCTCTTTGCAACTCCAAATTCTCGATGTCATTTTGGGAACGAAAAAAAACATCAATTACCTAGTTGATTACACTGGAATTTGTACAATCAGTTCATTATTTTATCCTATTATTAAACATTATTTGCTGAATCTAATGATTTCGCTGTTATATAATGGATTAATCGATTTCATCGATAAAACAAAACCCATCGTATTCCAAGCTTCTCGATTATCCGATATGAATTATTATAAATCGCAATGAGGCATGCGAGTGTGAGATCGATGACATACATGTCAAAGATGATACGAACTTTGATGCAGGCCAGGAGAGACCTACATAATGTTCTTATTGCTCTCTTACTGCGTGGTCCATGCAGCTTATTGAGGCACGCGTGTGTGACATTGCGCGGTATATTCTCGCAAAAAATAAGGAGGGAGGGAGATGAGAGAATGAGAAAAACTCGCGTGTCCGATGGGAAAGGGAAGAAGCGCGTTTGAAACACCGCGAGCGTGCCCCCCTCGATTGCCTTGCTTCATTCAACGCTCAGTCTATTCGAATCACTCGCGCACATCGTCAGATCCGAATAACGCCGCGTTTCAACCAGTTGTCGATCGGTCGGTCTACGAGGAAATTTTTCGGCCTCTCCGACTCGCTTCACGGATATAAATGTCGTTTTCAATACTCTTGCTTTCTAAATGAAAAAAAAAAAAAATCATAACGAGTTCTCTAGGGTTCAATTAATTTATTAAGTACAATTGATTGTGTATTGTTATTATGTGTGTTATTATTTACGTGTGTGCGGAATAACAGAAATGTAAACATATATGGGCTATTCAAGACTGAATTGACGACTCTGAAATAAAAAACAATTTCTTCATTTTTTTCTGATTGTGGGATTGCTCCGTAATTATAAACTGAGGTCATAAATCGGAGGTGTCAAAGGTAAATATCGTATTAATATTCTGTACACAAAGTCTTAGTTAATTGCACATTCGTGGTTTCGGTTAATCAAAACTTTTTCGATCTTTTCCAAGTACTTTTTCTCACGCACACGTGCTTCATGAGAAATCCATTTCGCAGTTTTTCGATACGTCTATTACTTGACAGTGGATAGAGGTACGTCATAATATAAATAGAATTGCCAATGTGCCTAATTGAGTAGTGATAAAACTGCAATGGCACGATAATAAATTGCCATTTTTTACAAATTTTCCAAGCAGTTTCATACATAATTCAAGATTAGGCCAATTCAATTGAACTGTCAATCACTAATTATTGGGTGAATTATTCAAAAATTAATTCAAACGTTAGGTTCCGATTCTTTTTTATTTTCTCCGTAAAAAGTTCAAAAGTTCCGGTTGTATGAGGAAGGACGCCAATTACAATTACAATTTTAGCTCTTAATTTTAATATTTAGAAACGCTTTATCAAACTTTTCTATTGTTAATAAGAATAACGTACGAAAAACAATCCGATCGTGTGTGGAATTTTATTAATTAAAAACGTCAAGTGTCTAACGGAAAAAAACGCATAACTAATTTTCGTAGGAAATGATGTATTCTACAAAAAAGGTTCTCGATCGCAATATTGGAAGACTATCTGTTATGGAGTTACAGCTTGTCAAAGTTTGATTAATATAGAATTCTTTTTGACACCACAACCAAGTAATCACACTTATTGCGGATGAATTTTACTGTCGAGTGTACAATTGTACATGTTAAAACGACTTTTTCAATGAAGAATAACTTGAAAATCCCTATTCATTGTTTTTTTTACATTTATAAACATTTCAAACAATATAATTTCGTCTAAATTTTAACATTTTCGAAAAATTCATCAATTCTTGAGCTATTGTCGACAAAAAATCGAAGAATTGAAGAGCATAATGATTTTATAATACAATAATGTTTTTAGGCCAGAGTCTCTGGCTGTAATGCCTAAAAAAGGACAATTTTTAAAAGAATTTTTGGAGACATTTTTCTAGAGCGATTGTTTTCCTACGACAATGAGTTACGCTTTTCTTTTTAAACTCGTCGTTGTAGTATAATGAAATTCGAAACACCATCCTATGTTGTTTCTCGTAGAATATAGAAAAGTGCAAGGCAAGAGCAAAGAAAAGTCCCTTGCATGGTGTAATATTAAGAACTAAAATTGTAGTCACGGTCTACCTTGGTGCAACCAAAACTTTTGAGCCTGTTAGAGAAAAAATCCATTTTTTTTGGCACACCATGATGAACACATTCACCGTGATTTTTTCCGAATTTCGCTGCAAAAAAGTAAAACCAAGTTTCCCATGCAATTCTCATTTATTATGTACTTATTGAATACCCACGTAACGCTCGTAGGCATGCATTTTTGAATAGTCTATAAAAAGGACACACGAAGGGAGGAAAGACAGTCTTATTGCACCTACCGACTTGGTAACAGGTGGAGCCCTTGTCCGATATAATTAACCCTTCGAGTGCACAGTTGTGCCACCGATTAATAAGTGCATACTGGGTCATTTTGACACAAGGCGTTTTTCGAGTCGCTGTACCTCGGTAAATATTCGATTTTTGTTTTTGTCTCCAAAGACTTTTTTGCGGTAAAATACCCCTATTTAAAGGCCGTGAACTTTTTTTTTGACGAACACGAAAAGTAAATGCCAAAATATTTATTCAAAGTGGAGCATGCGTTGACAAATACACACCGTTAATCGAAAATGCTATGTGTCATAATGACACCATATGCACTCGAAGGGTTAATAAACTATTTTGTACTTGAATCACCTTTACGTTAAACTTTCGTCTTGTATTAATTTACTAAACCTCCTACAAACCCGCTTCGAATACATCCGCGTGAGCGAATCTTCCGACGGTTGTGCTAATCGAGACCTTCGCGAGCTGATCAACGAGTGGTAACTGCTCTTTCAGACACTGGCGATCCTGTTGTGGCCCAGGTTACCAAAAAATTTCATGACCCAGATACAGGGCACTTGACAGCATAAATTATATTAATGACGTGTCACATGTGTGTACAACATACACGTATACGTTATTGAGAAGATTCTGAAGAAACTTCATAGACTTACAGGTGAACGCAGTAACCATACTTGTCATGGTTAAACTTTGATATCCCCGGAGACTTTTGTCTCGTAAAACCAGCACCCGTAAAAAAATCAAGAACATTCCCTTTTCGCTGAGAAACATGATTAATTCAAATAAAGCTGTACGCGATTACGCGAAAATTGGAATATTTATAGTCACACGGATGTTTGCTAATATTTTTTGCTATTCAGCAAATAATTTTTCATTTTGCCTTTATCGTATGACATCATTTCGGGCTAGACCTGCTGTTGGATAATAGGAGTAAAAGTGCATACCTCGCCGTTATGGAATAAATCGTTCGGAAGTCGCAAAAAATTGAGTTAAGAGGTTTAAAATTATGATCTCTCGAAGAATAATGTTAAGGTGAAAAATGTTGATAAAACAATCTGTTTCAAATGACTGAATTGTCACGTAAATGCATTCGTGCGAACATGATGAAGATACAGATTATAAAAAAAATTCAAAAGATGACATTGCCCACATCCACTTGTACGTGGCTCAGTAATGTATGACAAAATAAGAGACACGCTGTGTTACCACACCTTTATTCCGTTGGCTGATATTGTCCTTGAAGGACTGTCAGTATTATTAAACACAGGTACAGAAAAAAACAATTATTAACACCATTTATGCAACTGCGGAAAGAATAATACCATTGTTTCTCATCATTAAATTTGATTAAATCACGCACCGTGATGCACTTATGGCTTAGTATGTTTTTTTACCTGAAAAAAGAAAAGTGAATGTATGAGTAACTATATAGAAACGATTTTGCAGTTAGAAAGCTGAAATAAGCGTTTTGTTACATAAGCGCGTTATTTAACCAGAATAATTCCCATCATTGTATGTCATTTGTAAATTTATCTATAACGTTTTACTTTGTATCTATCATTATCACGTTTCTCAAAACTCCATTACGTTCAAATCGATTCGAAAAATCGATTTGAACGTAATATTGATCGAACATAAATTACAAATTTGAATCTCTTTTGAAATAATATAACTCTCTTTCATTGCGCATTAATAACGTTAAGAAAGGAGAACACTTAATATTTTCGTAACTTGATACTTTCAGGAAGAGTTTTTATATTCTTAACAAGTGAATAATCGCTTAAAATACCTTGCGTGATATAACGAGGATTTTTTTGTTTCCGCGATCGATTGCGCAAGAAAAAGTATATGCATTTTTATTGACTGTTTCCACATTTGTATTGAATACTTGTATGAGACAAGAAATACGTATCTATCTCGTAATTATTCATTGACATTCCAATCGATGTTTTATCAATCATTTTTATTCACACAAAGTTCCAGATCATCATTATTTTATCACACACGATCGGAAAAATACGCATAATTCAACCGGAAAATCACAATGTTTTTCCTTCTCGTCCAATCGCAACTTTTTTTACCGGCCAATTTAAAATGCCCCCGCGGTCAGTCTACCACGATATGATTCATTAAAACGTATACTGTCATGGAACAGTCACATCCAAATGTTATAATAAATGAAATATAACAAATATGGTTTTATTTGTTGACAAATAAGTTCCGTGTCGAATGTCTCCTTGTGTATGACACTTGGGCACTTTTTTTTTGTCAAATTGGAAATTTGACGATCAAGCAGTTTTCACAGCATAAACTCTAAACAAATTTAGTTTTAGATA
The DNA here is from genome assembly GCA_959613375.1 of Heteropelma amictum. NCBI lineage: Eukaryota > Metazoa > Arthropoda > Insecta > Hymenoptera > Ichneumonidae > Heteropelma > Heteropelma amictum. Next base: position 13,945,439 of record OY390723.1, read on the forward strand.
GATAATTAAATTTAGAAGTTTAGGTAACAAATGTAAAACACTTTCGAATGCTCGGGGTATTATTAAATGCATGACGAATATATGTCGTATTTTTTATGATATAAAATATCTCAAATCCATGAAACGATAAATCGCTTCAAATTTCAGCAAGTCACTAAACATTATATAGCAATATCTCATCGACCAGTGGAAATTTTAAAAGGTTTGTCACAAAATGCCCCATGGTGACCTGTACGCTAAATGGAAACGTGCGTAGGATGAATATTATTTAAAATCGGCTATTCGTGGTAGCGCCTAAATTTGGACATACGCAATAAGGAGAAAATTTGAGCCCAATCTTCACGCACATACTTTAGTGCCGTTAGTATTTTGTTATTGTATTTTTTCCTTTATATACATACGCACCTTTACGGGTTTTTACAGAACTATCTCCATTTTTACTCCGTATCATATTCCCATTCGTTCTCCTTTTCAATTATTTCCCCAATATTGTGCCTCCGCAGTTCGTCTCATCTCTCATTACTGTATGGCATTTGCACGAGGGCAGGAAACAACTGCAGAAAACCTATGCCGATATAGATACGGCCCTTCCGACAGAGCTTGAACGTTTCGATCAGAACCGCCAGACTCTGAAAAATAGCCTCGGATATATAAGCAGCCACCCATCCAAGTACCGGAATAAGGGGCCAATTTGAGCCCAATCTTCTCCCACGTACTTTAGTGCCGTTAGTTTTCTGCCTATTGTATTTGTTCCTCTATATACACAGCCTTACGGGTTTTTACGGAACTATCTCCATTTTTACTCCGCATCATATTCCGATTCGTTCTCCTTTTCAATTATTTCCCCAAAATATCGCGACCGCAGTTCGTCTCATCCCTCATTACTATTCCGACAGAGCTTGAACGTTCCTATGAGAACCGCCAGACTCCGAAAAATAGCCTCGGATAAGCGGTCACCCATCCGAGTACCGTCCGCGCACAACGCGGCTTAACTGGCGTGACCACCCGAGCCTCACGCCCACCGCTGTCGCATCGCTATCGTTTCGTTCTATCATTAGATAACGACCATATTTATGTCTGCAATATTATACGTAAAAAATTTCCATATTCGTATAAATGTCATTGTAACTTTTGAAATTTTCAAATAATTAGATACCAAAAACGTATTATACATGCATGTATACACGTTTCTTTTGTTATATAAAGGGGCCACACCTATTCGATGTATACCTACTTTTCATTTCGTTTCATTCCGGATACGCTACGATTAATGAAAACGTCGATTTTTCAAGACCTTATATAATGGACACAGTCATGCCATACAGTACAATAAAAATATTAATGACGACACTTTTAACGACGACCAATGTTAATGACGACAATTTTCATTAAAAAAACATTAATAACGACACTTTTGAACACGTGTTATTACCCATTATCACGCACTTGTACGCATACATGTGTATCCAGATGTATTCATTGTACTCAGTACATGTACATATTATTGAAGAAACATTTCTGTGTAAATTACCTCGAGAAACTGTTCAACTGATATACTGTGTAGTGAAACTTGGCTCGAGCAAGGTGAACGTTTAATTTCCCTTGGCAATATGATACGTCGCGACCTTTTCCGCGAGAATCTGCGTCCAATGGGTAAACGCTTTCCGGCCTTAACCTTCTAATACCAAGTGTTTGAACAAATCACTCTATCTACGGAATGGCACTAATGAGCTATTTCTATTAATGAGCGAATGCACGTAAATATGCATATGCGCTCGAGCGAAGAATCATACTTGTCGTAAAAAAATCATTTTATGTCGTCTTCTCTTATCTTCTTTACGAATGCAAAGAACATTGGCTTTTGTTGTTTTTGATTAACAATTTAAATTATCCGTGCGGATAGTGATATACGTTATGTTGATTCGAAGAGCATGTGCTGGATTAATCGAAATCTTTGCATTTCCAATTTGCTCTGTGCTCACTTTTATTTTGTATAGTCGCCGTGGGAGGTGATAATTTGCAAAATTTTACCATGTGCTCTCTTCGAAAAATGTGAATTTTTCTTGTTTTATGCTAAATTCGCCCGAACCTTCACATTCTCTGACGTCTGGTACATGAGATAGTCGTCTGTGCTAAATATAATTTACTCTTGTCTCCTGAGAAATGAAATATGTACTATGTACGAGTTTTCATTACTAGCGGTTGCATGTGTACCGATGATGTACGTTTACGCGACATCCCCTCAAACGGCGATTGTTAAACGTATGATTTATTAAGGCTAAAGCAAATATGATTTCGAATACGCTATCTTAGAGAACCTTGAAGAGTTCCAGTACTTCGAAATGAGTGGTACTGTGAATTGCGGACCCTCGGACATACGTTTTGTCTTATTGAAAAATGAATTTCGTGTAAAACAAGGATACAAAAACGAGAAAATGATCAATCGTCCGACGAGGGAAATAATTTATTTTTATTAATCTGTCTTCACTGTGATTAGGAGAATCGTAAAACGCAAAAACATTCGTGTATTTGAACCGAAAATCAAGACGTGATGGTAACAATTAATGTCATTTAAGTCACGCGTTTTTTTTTCGTTGAGATGACCGCTTTTTTCGGATTTGCTTGTAAAAAAATTGTACGATGGATCAATTTGAAATTCAGCACATAGATTTATCGTACTTTCATATTTGTATAAAAAAAAATACAAATTTCGAGACTTTGCATGCATATTTTCAAAGCCTTGAAGCATATAAAAATCGTTTTTTTTCTAAATAAAATAAAATGTGTACATAAATTTGAATTTACGCAACTTCAAGTTGTATCGAGTTAGCAATTGAATTACTTTTCCCTGCTTAAATGGAATTTTCCTTTTTTTTTCGCTATGTAGATATTTCGACTGCGAAAAATCACGATGACACTTCCATCGTCATGAACTGACGAGTTGTATGTCAGTTACCATTTCGTCAACGGAGTGATTCGCGCCTGTTTGCGACACGAAGAGTGGGAAATAAAAATATCGACAATTCTAGTACTCGAAGAGTTTGAATGCCTCATTTCTCTCTACTTCACAGCTTAACTGATAGATTTTTATATATATATATACGTTATGTTCGTGATGAATTAAATGAAGTTTGATTATAATTCGCCCAGGCCTTCGTTATTAAGCACTGTTGCATGGCAGTGGTTTAAAAGCCCAAAGAATTATGCAAAATCATGCAAACCTCGATAACACAATATATCATTGCACTTTTGTGTGACATTGTGTGTTACAGTGTGTTAAACCGTAACACGCCTGTATATGGCTGTCGATAATACGAGATTGAAAAGAATCTATCGTAGAAAAGGCCTGAAGCGACAGCATTTCGGTCTCTCCGTGATTTGCTGCCGCTCCTCTCTCGCGGCGAGTTTCAGCCTCGAGGATAACAAATTCCCTTATCGGGACTGCCTCTGCAACGCCTATCGTAGCTCGTGTTTTCGTTTTATTCTCTCGCTTTTTCTCCCATCCTCTGCTTTTTTACGTTCGATATAGCTTTATATTTCAATACTCTTATTTCACTCACTTCCGTTCCGACAAGACTTTGTAGCCCGATGCATCCAACTTCTCGAAGCCGGATGTGTTGACAGCATGTATACTATCAATAATGCATTTCGCAGTTTTTTTCTCGAACTCACAGATATGCAAATGTTCGTGGTGCTTAATTAATAACATTGATAACAGAGTCTCGAAATTCATGTGACATTTTAAAAATCCTGTATGACACGCGATCTCTTGAACCTTTATCAGTCGTTTTATTTTATCCCACCTGCGTAAACAATAATTTCACCGACTCTCTTTTCAAATACAGACCGCGAGAAAAACGTGAATCGATGTTATAAAGAGATTACACATCGCCTTAAGCTTTTCGTCTCAAGTGTTATTCCTCATTGATAATTAGATTAATAGGGGTAGTTTTACTATTATTATTATGGGAGGATTAATATCAACTTAATATATACAGCTGGAATTATTGAAATGTTCTTCATCGCATCAGAAAAACATTGAATAACAAGAAATCATGAAAAACCAAACATTTTCAACTGTAAGATACGCGTACTCACTGTTGAGGTTCTAGAAGGGCGATTCGCACGTTCGCGTCAAAAAATATCCAATAGAATTAAAGCTACACATTCGATACCCGAGTAAGATGAGATAAATGTTTTCCGCTGTTATTACCTGAATGCCGTGAGACTTTCAGCGGATCACAAATTCGCGAAAACGAAAACTCCTGTGTAACGTGCAGCAAGGATAACAATTTGTTGTAATTTTTCGAAAACAGAACAAAACCATGTGTATACACGAAAATTTTGATAATTGAGGGGGTTAAAGTAATCTTATAAAAAGAAACTCGCGATATCGCAGCTCTTGCGGTGCTACAGCAGAGCTTTGATTTTTTTTTTAAATGGAGAAAGCTCTCACTGGCGCAGAATTATGCGAGAGCTAAAACGAAAATCTGCTTGAGAACCAAAATGGGCTCTATTTCGAAGTAATTGTAGGCAAGTTAAGGCCAAACGTTGAGCATCTTTTTTTATCTCGTTTTCTCTTCCTTTTATCTTTTTTATTCGGTTTCGTTTTCTCGCCACCCTTCGCGTAGCGTGCCACATCCTCGTGCCAGTGATAAATTATTGTCCGGGACTTTATATACGATGTAAATATATACATATGCACGGTGTACCGCGCGGATAGTTGCGTGACAGCGAGAAATACTTCGCGAGCAATTTTTTTCGTACAACTTCCCGTTTACGCTCCGGAGAAATATATGTATATGCATTCCAAGTGGATATAACTTGAATAACTATCCTGAGCATCGAATATACATTTTTTTGCAATTAGTACGAGATATCGCAATTTTAGATCCAAATATGCACATAATGTTTTATCTAAAAAGGTGTGTTAAAAGCGCACCTTTTAATTGTAGTTACGATGAAATCCACGTTTGATCAAATCTTCGAATCAACATCATTGTATTCAAGATTTTTTTTTTCAGTGATCACTTCTCGTGGTGGAACCGATTTTAAGATCAATTTTTTAATTGATATTTCCATTTTTATTCTACCCCTTAATCAACTAAATTAATGAAGAACGAAAAAAATGGAAGAGTCTCGTTTTCAAAATGTTAATTTGTACACTGTTGCAAATCTAGGCTGAAACGTTCAGGTGGATGGATAATGCAAGCTTGCTACTCTTGTGCATTTAATGGATTTCAAAATTTACCCAGAAGGGAGGTGCAGTTGTTGAAGAGGTTAAAAAAAGGGATTCAAACGTTCTACGGGTGAACATTTTTGGGGAACCCGGCCCTTCTCGAAAAATGATCGTGAAAATTTTTGAAAACTCTTTGTACTGAAACCTCTCCCTTAGCTCGCAAACATTTCGAACGGTCGCCGAAAAAAATGTTTAATTATAAATTTCTTCGATTTATCTCGTTACAGATTCAATGGAGATGGAGGACGACCCGAAAGACTACCTTTTCTTGAGGTAAATTTCATCGATTTTACGGACCATCTTAATTCACGAATTCACAAAACGCACTCCTGCAAACGTGTATATTATACACAGCTTTAACACTAAATGTTCCTCCTTCGTGTATTCAATCATGATTTTTGCTCCATTGTTAATTTATCACTATGGCCGAAAAGGGGGGGGGGGGGGTGACAGATGAACAAATTGTCTCAAAAGCGCACAGAACAAGTCGAGATGAGAGGACAAATTCGAGAACGAAAGTATCCGAATTCCAGTCACGAATATTTTTGATATTCTTGATCTCTTTGGCACATGGTCAAATCGTGTTGTTTGAGATGTATCCACAAGCTTACCAGAAAATTCTGCACGGGATCAAAAATTCCTTCGAGTCGTTGGTATAGTTCGTCGAAAGTAAAAAAATATGTATATTCGGGGGCTTCCTTTTTTTCTCTACTTTCATCTGAAAATACAAAAAATCTTAAACACTTGTCCAAAAATGTTGCGCTCGTAATATCGAATTTTTCGTAATTAGTTTCATTTCATTATCATTAATTATTCGGGAAGATGTTCGATTATTTATAGATCTCAGCAAAACATTGGTTTTTTCTTTTTCTCTCCCCTTTGTCCTTTGAATCTTCCGTTGGACAGATTTTTTCCCAAAATCTTCCCAACGAAGGTATATTTTATTTTATTTTTCTTTCTTTTTTTTGCATGTCATTCGAGGTTTTTTTCATCGTCCGAATTGAACACCATCCTGCACTGAAAGCTTTGTTAAGATAACCAGATATCGATGGATTTGAAAAATATTAACAAGAGTTCAAACTTTGATATCGTTTCAGAATAACCATCTAGGGATGCCAGTATGAGAGGTGAGCATTTAAAAATTAAATCCTCGATCGAAAAGTTACCGATTGTAAAATTGTAAAATCGTGTAACATTCCATACACCTGATGTTACTACGACAAATGAACACAAATCAAACTCCTATGAAAATTCAGCTTGAAAAATATAATATCTCGCGAGTTATAACTATATAGATTGAGAAAAACTTGACAACCAAGCATTCTGTTGATTGAATTATCGACTTATGAAACGCAAGTTAGATAGATGTAGAGCACAGCCGGTTGAAGAACATACACTTCGACCCTCTGCTCAACATTATTTTTTTAGGAAAACTGAGCCCTTTGGACTTGCAACGAGGACTCGTTAAGCCGTACTCCGTTCCTTCCGTGTATACAAGAAAAAAGTCTGGCTGCTCGAGAGGTAAAAATCCTCGTACGCTCGACGATAATGATGATCATACTTGAAAATAAGAATAAAAAAAGTAACCGGTCTTCGTTCATCGCAATTAGTAGCTTTTTGTCATTCGTAGTTTAAAAAAAAAATAAGTTGAATCACAGCTCGTTGACGATTGCTTTAACCGTCATTTAGCCTAATTTCGTCGTTAATTAGCAGGTATAAAAAATTCATCTTTCTCTGATTTCTTTTATATTATACATAGAATTTTAATAAATTATCTTATATACTATATTAATTATCACACATCGAAAGTTCGTTTAGTAAAATATAGGTTTTAGTATTCAGCATACGTATGTGAATATTAAGTAGTGATAATTCAGTCTTAGGAATTTGCTGCTAATGACATTTGGAAAAATATTAAATTGATTCTAATGAGATGAAGCACGGTCTTTATCACACTATCATATAACCATAAACGGATTGTCCATGTAGCTCATTTTTTTAACATTGAAAAGCAAATTTACACGTGCATGATACAATATCTCCCTTTCAATTTTATCAAATGAAAATTCGAATAATTAGCTACTAAAGAATTTCCCGTTCGTTCTTCTTATTTATTTAAAATGACTTTTTCACGTGCCTACGTGTAACATACGTAAGGCACAACCCCCTTTATGAGCCTTTTTCAAGAACATTATTTTCTTTTCCAGAGCATGCACTTCAGAATCAAATCTTAGCTTTTATTATCGACGAAATTTTACTTATAAAAATATTCATTCATTGATGGAATGTATTCCAGCATTCTAGAATCATGTTTAATAATCTACATAGGATGACCGCCAAGTCCTCCAAAATGCAGTATATGGAACTTTGCAAAATATATATATATGTACAGTTTTTTATCATCATCTTTTTCTCACATCTCCATTCTTTACACTCGTTTGCGTACTTTAAAAAGATTGCATTTCTATGCAGCTTTTTAATCCTTTTAAAGAAATCTAGCAAGCAGGAAATCTCGTTGCTGGCAAGCTTTTCAATATACAACCAAATGTATATACGTATAAGACACTTCATACAAACGCGGTTTCTGTTAAGTTTGCATATTCATGGATTTTATTTCATCGAAAAACGTGCACGAGTCTCTAGTGCGTTTTACAGAGCAAATTTTGCAACTGGCATTTGTTAAAAAAAAAACAAACTTATATTTGCCGAATATACGAAAAATCTTTCGATTTTTTACCAGACAGCGGTCAACATACTTTTCAGAAAAAACAACTCCAAAAAAATACTCGTAAGCGAACGAAAAAATTGTTCCGGTTTCATCTACAGTTATACATATCAGTAAATATCCCACGTACATTTTCGCACAGTTTTGCATGTTCATGCATACTTCATTGTGGATGCTGGGATATTTTCTGCTCGTTGCTTCCCTTTCCGTCTTGCTGTTCTCGTCAATTCCTCAGTATCTTTTCGTCACTCGAAATCACTTTGCGAGTTGAGTTGGGACACATTTTCGTCCATGCATAAACGCACTTATATGCAAACTGATGAGACTATTACATATGCATATCGGATATTCCAGGTCAACTGTGATCGGATCTACCCCCCCCCCCCCTTGCCCATTTGGGCCTACGCTTCACGAAAACGTATCTAATAATTGTTAATTCCGAACAATAATTATACAAAGCTACCCACAATAAGAACCTTCTAAAAATCATTGCCATGGATACGTTAAAAGTAGGGTATTCTCGTTAATTTTTTTTTTTATTTAACGAAGAAATTGAAAGATCGGCAATTTGCGTTTAGAAAAAGAATGAAGGCATTATTTTAACTGGAGGAATGACTTGTTACCGTCAGAATTCAAATTCGAGGTTGCGATGGTCGGACCCTGTTCGAAGACTCTCGGAATGACCCATATAAAACTTGTCGAAGCATCAGTACTAAAATCGTTTTCCGTCTCTCTCATTTTCTTCATCTCATTCCACTTCACTCTCATCTTTCGTTTAACTATACGCATACGCACGTGCAGGTTCACGCAATCGCCATATATATAACCATATTTACGTGTGACGTGTGAACAACAACCTAATGTACTTTTACATTAGTCGGTATTTTCAACGACGAGCGGATCTTCCTCGTCTGAATTGGGATATTATATTTAGCCGCCCTGTCACGTCCAGCAATTTTCACTCTTTTCTTTTCATCCCGATGCATTCTCAGTGCATTTGTCGAGCGAATTCTCATTTCGTATTTCAACAATATTCTTTTGGAGAAACTCTCGTCAAAACTTTTCCCGTATGGAGTTGGTTTAGAATTATTTATATGCGACCAAACCATGAAACTTTTACGATCGCGCTATACGCGATACGAGACAATAAATTTTACATGGGCCAAGTCTGCGGAATAACTCAAACGTGTCACCCTCGCGACATATCACAAATTTTATCGAGCACAACATAAATTCATGTACCACGAAATTTTCAAAATGTTATATTCAGCAACCGTGTTTATTTTTAAAAAATTTCGATTCTTAACATATGTTTAGTCGTACAGTAGAGCCCAGACTGCGTTCACGCTCTTTCATTATTTCACAGAGACGTTTCGTCTCGTCAGTGGTTTAGTTTTCTTAACGTCGCGGTGTTTTTTTTTGCAAAATGACGACAAATCTAAATCAGTTGAGCAATACGTCATTTTATTCATCAATCGTTATCACGTGGCTTAACGAGAAAAAGAAATATGCTGTACGGTATGAATTTTCAATTTTCCGTATTTTTTTTAATCGTGCAAACGGATGATATCCGTTTTGATATATTTTCGTTGAAACCGTGGTCAAAAAAATCACGATGCAATATGTCTGTAATGGGATAAATACGGTGACGCGAACCCCAAACTCCCTAAATTGCCTGACCCAATTATTTCGGGTCTTTCGTGATGAGCTTTGTTCATATAGTTTCGACCGGAAATACGTGCCGAGGAAGCAAATAAGCTTTTCGCGCTAGTATATAGAAATATCCATAAGCTTGATACAACATTGCGAGTCAATATGCACATGTACATAAGACCTTGTTATGTTTTCATTTTATATTATAAATCTTAGACGTATGCCAGGCATTTCAAGTCAGTTTGGCCACAGTCAGTTTTATTTCGCGCCCTCTGACCCTCATTGTTTCCAATTTTCTTTCTAACAGCAACGAGTATGAAATCTGTAAATCGGATTGGTCTGAAATTTGTTGTGTGTATTTAGCGACATATAGCATGGAGGGACTGACGATTTCAGAATTTCGAAATTTTGAAAAATTCTTTGCAATATTTCGAAATTCTAAAATCGTTACATTTTAAACCGTGTGCTACGTCACTGAATACCCACTACGAATTTCAAACCGACCGGATTGATAGTTTTCGCGTGAGGGTCTTTCTCGTTTGGTGGTGAGGGCTGGTATAACACATCGTCTTAATTGAAAAAAATAATCATTTTAAAAATCATTATATCAATTTTTCAAATTAATAATCGATCTAATTATTCTTCAAGTATTTAAATATAGTTCAGCGAGAATACGTGTAATCTATTCCCGAATGCCTAGCAATGCAATTTTCCTCAACGTCATCGATTCACACTTTTATTTTCGAACAATAAAGAGTGAAAAGATTTCGATAAAATTCTCATGAAATAGCACATGCCATCTCAGCGAGAAGATCATACTTTTTGCTACGAAAATGCAAACTGTGAAAAGTGAGGGTCAGCGTTACCTTGGACAAATTCTCCCGGCATCCTACAAAAACGTGTTATCACATAAACGTGCCAGTTTCGAAGATGACAATGAAACAAAACGTTTAAATACGATTGTGTCCATGATTTTTCAGGTGTTACCGTCGTCACGGGAGTGAGATCGGGTCGTGGTAATGTATTGCGTACACTCGCTTTCGTTTTCCTCGCAACCTTCCTCTGGCTTCAACTGCACGTCATCAGCCTTACCGATAGAAACTTACCGAATCAATCATCCGCGAATGAGACCCTATATGCCCTGGTGCCTCAGGAACTACACAGGTACTTTTGTTGTACAATTACAGGATCTTGTATACAAGAATCTGTATGAAGAAAAATCGATGAAACCTACTGCGATCAAACCTAATCTTTACTTGTATTTTTCTTTACCAAGTATTGTATTCATTCACGTTCTTGCCATCAAGATATTAGTCGTATTATTTTCTCCAGGCGAGATGTCAGAGCGATAATCGCGAAAAGCGAATTGTATTTTCTTTAAAAAAATCAATATTAAAAACAAAAAAAATCCTTGGCCACTTTTGGCTATTTGTACATTACCCTATGTCCATTTCATGCCGATCGATTGTGGCATTTTGGAGAAGGTACAGATTGAATTTTCAATCGGTGTTGAACTGCTCGTCAACGTTCTCGTTTGTATTCCCAGGGCACGTTCGTACTATAAAACTGAAAATGATATTGAATATCCGTACAGGTTCTTGAAAGAGCAGAGGAATTTGACAACGTCAAATGGCACGATTGGCGTTCTCACGGATCTCGAGATAATCGAGATAAGGAAAAACATCAGTCGTCTTAATTCCGAACAAAAGGTTTACAACGATGAGGCATTCGAGCCTCTGTCGCCGGATGCACCGGTGATTGTTGTTCAGGTTCACGCAAGGCTCACTTATCTCAGACACGTCATTGTTTCACTGGCGCAAGCTAAGGGAATCGAACGGGCTTTGCTGATATTCAGCCACGATGTGTGGCATCCTGACATCAATGATCTCGTTCGAAGCGTTGATTTTTGTCGGGTCATGCAAATATTTTATCCCCACAGTATGCAAACGCATCCTCACACCTTTCCTGGCGAGGATCCCAACGATTGTCCACGCAATATCGATAAACAGCAGTAAGTACCATTGCACATATACCCGTCGAAAAATGTTTAAGCTGATTTTGACCCTGATCACTCATCCCTCTAAAAACTCGCATATTTCCTCCACGGGATCATATGGACCACCCCAGACAACTTTCAAACGTTCTGGAACTGATGTTATGCACAGAATTTTGGCACAGAAAAATTCAGAGTCAAAATTTGATATACACAGAAACTGTACAGCGCATAGTTTTCAGATATAAACTTCGTTTGGGAATTTATGAAAAATTCTCAAGTTTCAAAACCAGACGAAAACAAGTGATCTATTTGAAAATTCGTAATTTCTTGAAGCTTTGATTATTTTCTCGAGATGACATTTGCATCGAGAAAAAAAATGGTCCCAAGGCGACCCAAATAGTATAATCATTTTGAGCATCGTATGAGAGGTATGTTTAAAATGAAAAAATACACGATTCGCGACAAATCAACCCTTCAGTCATTCATGAGAATAATAATAATAATGAGAATCCATTATATAGAAGAGAAAAAATTCAAGAACCTCGCCAATTCGGTATTCCGGAATTAGGAAGAGTTTTGATGACTATATAAATGGTATAATTAGAGATGATTACTCGTCATTAAAAAAATATTAATAAAACAGCCAATTTTGCTACGAAATTGATACTGGGTTGTTTTGGACCCAAAGTGAGTAATTAAGATGAATTAAAAAACTTTAATACTTTGTACGAATTTAAAAAAAGTTCGAAAACAATTGATTCAATAACAAATGGAAGATGCAAAACTTCCGACTGCGTAATGTGGGCTCGCACATTCTTTCGAAATTGCCTAATACCCGAGAAAAATAACAATCATCTTTCTCGTCGATTTTTACACAAAATTATTGTTTGTCGACAGAGCTGCGAGGCTCAAGTGCACAAACGCTCAACATCCCGATCTGTACGGCCACTACAGAGAGGCCAAGTTCACACAGCCAAAGCATCACTGGTGGTGGAAAGCAAATCGCGTATTCGATCAATTGACAGTGACGAGAAATCACACCGGTATGGTGCTTTTTCTCGAAGAGGATCACTACGTTGCCGAGGATTTTCTTCACGTCCTGAGGCTGATGGAGTGGACGGCGAAGCGTAGATGCGAACGTTGCAACGTACTGTCACTGGGGACGTATCTAAAAACATACAACTATTACACAGAGAGTCGAAAGGTGGGTTGGTTGCAACAATTTTAATAAACTAGTCGACACCAATTTATACAATTTCTGCAAACAATTTACACGTAAGAGTCTGAAAACGAAGGCTTACAACGTACGGGAATAAAAAAACAGTCGACGTTAGGGATCTTCCTTGAAAAAATAACGAGTTTGATTGTATATTTTTTTTTGCAAAACGTTAACGTTCACTCGATACGTAAACTTCAGCTGTACAAAACGCGTGACTAATCGGACGAATATATCTAATTGCCGATAGAGACGAAGGATTCTTTATCCATCTCTCTCTTCTGCGTGGGTTCTCGTGCATAAGGAAACTGCACAAGTGGAACTTCACGAATGAATCATATTTTTCTTATCACTCTTTAATCGGTCATTCTCCACACTCTGTTGCAAAAACAAAATTAGTACCACAAGCAATCGCATATTGCATACATCATTGTCATCATTCATACGCTCTTCAGAAGAAAATAATCGCCGACACAATTTTTCACGCACATATCACTTCGAGCAGTATCTTGGGGTCAACGCTGTTCTGCAAAAGGAACTTTTACGCGGTCTGAAGAGGCACGATGGATCGAGCCAGCAGGGTAGCATTTCTACGTACCAGAACACCCAGACAGTCCAGCAATCGCCTTCCTGGGCTTTCCAACTTTTGCCAAGTCTCTACAGTCAATATCAGAAGGTTTAAAGACGAGAAAAAAGAAAACAATGACGTGTCTATGAGATATCATTATTAGTCATGTATACTTGTTCTTCTCGTGTATCTTTCTCGATTGGTTATTTGAGAGTAGAGAACATTTATTAGTTTTTTTCAATCATTGTCCGATCATTTGATATTACCGTCAAATTCACTTCGTTTATGAACTGAAAAGCTAAATTTTGAAATCCTGATACCTACGCGATGTTTGATTTGGATGAACGTAAAAGTTCTGCGACAATTGAGAGCCAATTGAGCAACCTCAATATTTCAATTCTTCGTAAAAGTATTTGTGTATAAACTCCTTATTTTTGATGAACGTAATTCCACTTGACAGGAAGAAATGAGCCAACATGATTTGAATTTTCGAGATTACGAGAAAAAAAGGGGAAGATTAACGAAAATAATCGAACAATGATTAGAGAAAATCGAATGTGCTTGAGAGTTATATAATATTGTATGTGAGCAATTTTGTTTTCTTGAATTTTCATTTTTTCCCGTTTTTCGTTACTCATAAAATGATTTGATTCGACTTTGGGATTGATTTTTGCGCCATTGCCGTATTGAGTAGAAAAGAATGCTATAAATAAATCGAATTCTTCGGCAAGAGAACCCTGTAAATATAAATTATGTTTGTTTGCCTTTTAAAAACAATTTTTGACATCAACGATTGTATCATATTGTACCAATTATATTACGATGATATTATACCGTTAAAGACGGTAAATCAAATAAAGCTCACTATCGATGCTTGTCACAGTATATGCAACACGTACGTCACTTTAAATCTTCAAATTAAATCAAAAGTATTCCTTTTTCCGCAGGTTTTCTTTTTCGAACGATACACATTTCATTTTTTCCCATTTTTCGTTACTCATAAAACGTTTTGATTCGACTTTGGGATTGATTTTTGCGCCATTGCCGTATTGAGTAGAAAAGAATGCTATAAATAAATCGAATTCTTCGGCAAGAGAACCCTGTAAATATAAATTATGTTTGTTTGCCTTTTAAAAACAATTTTTGACATCAACGATTGTATCATATTGTACCAATTATATTACGATGATATTATACCGTTAAAAACGGTAAATCAAATAAAGCTCACTATCGATGCTTGTCACAGTATATGCAACACGTACGTCACTTTAAATCTTCAAATTAAATCAAAAGTATTCCTTTTTCCGCGGGTTTTCTTTTTCGAACGATACACATCATTTTGAGAATCGACAAATTTGTCGATCAAAAACAAAACGTCTCGATACATCGCGATAGCTGGAGCTATTTTGTATCAAGCGCTAGTTATTCGCGAGAAAAAGAAAAGTAATCATACAAATAGGAAGCACTTCCATCGGAAAATCAACAAACTCAAATCGAGTCTTCGTAAGGTTGACCGAAAAAACGAAATATCATCCGCCTCGAACCCAAAAGCTATGCCTACGTTCATCAACGTGTTTTAAATTCATTATATGCAACTTCACGTCACCCATCATTTATCATTGCTCAGCCACTTTATGTATCGCTGGTATCGTAGAATAGAAAGTAGAGATTGATCAGTAGGCTGGTAGTTGACAAATAAAACTCACCGTTTATTCTACAATTTTAAAATCGAGAGGATTATTTCGTCAATCTCTCATGTTTTTCAATGTGCTGAAGCTTTTTGCATGAGTAGGATTTTTCAGGTACATATAAACGTATATTTTTTTGGTCAAAGATTTTCAATAATTCTTGAAACCGGTTAAAAATCCTCGACTGTGAATAGTTGTTTTTGGTAAATTTGTGATGAGTTCTTTTCGATGAAATTCGTTCTTATAGTGAATTTTTGTAAAATTTACAGGCTGAAGTGATACCGTGGATCTCGAGTAAGCACAACATGGGTATGGCCTTTAATCGTGTAACGTGGAACAAACTGATGAACTGTACCGTTCAGTTTTGTTCGTACGACGATTACAACTGGGATTGGAGTCTTCAGCACGTTGCCCAAACTTGTCTTCCACCGAGCAAAGGCGCAGGGGCTTCTCCTCGCTTCGATTCCGGCCTCGTTACGATGATGATGAGAGCCCCGAGAGTTTTTCACATCGGTGAATGGTAAACGAAAGTTTTCTCTTTTCCAAAATTTCTCCCGAGTGACGTAATTTCACAGCAAACATCTCTCAACGTGAATGACATTTAATTGCTCGTCCGAAAATATTTTCAGCGGTGTACATCACAAAAAAGACAATTGCGAATCTACCGCTGTCGTAGCCAAAGTGAAAAACGTTCTCAATACGGCGCAACCTCATCTGTTTCCCACGGAATTGACCCTCACGATTCCCGGAGTCGTGAAAAAGACAAAACTGCGAAAAGGCAACGGTGGCTGGGGCGACGTTCGCGATCACGAGCTATGCTTGAACATGACGATTTATCCCGACCTAGCGTTGCCTTAAAAGTAATCACGAAAAATCTCGATGAAAATGATTCTTCCAAAGAAGATGTCGAGAGAGAAAGAGTGAGAGAGAGGAAAAGATAGGTGAAATCTGTGAAGGATCTCTTGATAATTCTTATATCAATATGATAATTTAAATGAAAGACTATTTAGGATTATTCGTTAGAAAAGTTGATTAGCTCGCATCGACCGAAAAACCCCCGAAAATAATGCATCGTTCGTGTTATAAATTTCATCCTGTTCGCGTGTTATGATGCCAATGTGAATAATCTCGGGATTTTTCGTTTCTTTCGAATTCGAAAAATTCGAAACGTGTTTGCAAGTAGTTGAGAGCTGAGCCTAAAGTATATACGTGTGTCTGAAAAAGGGAGAGAAAAAAACAAGGGTAATTTGATGCCGTACGAACGAGAAAACGAGAGTTCATTAAACGAATCGCTGGGCGATTCTGTGACTGCTGCTAAGAACCAAAGGTTCAACGAGACTCATTTGTTATTTAATTATTATTGATATTATCATTACGATTAATGTATTCATAGGAAAATGCAGAGCGCTTACGCAGAGGGTGGAAAAAACACAGCCAACTTATTTGCGCGTTTGTTCGTTAAAGTAAAATAATAAATAACAGCGAGAAATCACACGTTGCAACGATACAAAGTGTAATGGAAAATTAAAGAACCACCGAGATTGTACCTCGATCTCACAAGAACTAACGTGAACCACGGGTTTACGAATATGCTCAAGAAGGCTTTTTCCAGAGTCTTATCGAGAAAATGATGAGGAATCAATCGAAAAAAGCGTTTGTTCACAAGGATTTACCCAATTGTCTTGTTGAACGATTCGAACTGAGGTTCCAACGAATCTGAGAGTTTTTATCTCCTACCGTAATATTAACAATAATTAATTATTATTTAGACCGAATACCAAACTGAGGAAAACTGTCGAACGCGACCTAAAACTTCTACGCACCACTTTATCGCGTTCAAAATCACGAAATTTTTCATTTTTCTCATCGCGATGCGAAAAGCCAGTATTTCGATTTGCCGCATTAACGAATTTACGTAATTTCCCTCAAGCATCGAAGTTGCTCGCCGAGTTGTAAAGGTCGTTGCAGACCAAAAGACTTGAAAGAAAATAAGTGAAAAAAATTACGCGCACACGTTATAATAGTAATTCTGTATAATGTTTAACAAAACGGAAGTGTTTAATTTTCCTTTTTTCCGAATGTAATTACAAATAACCAAATGTATATTTTTGGATGATTCGAATCGTATAATGGTTAAACGTGGTTCAGAAATATTAGAGAACAAGCAGCAGCAGGTTTGTAGTGGAATTTTGGGGAGGAACGATGTTTTGGCTTCAAAAAGAAAAAGAAAAAAACAAATCCGAAAAATGAGCACACCTTTTTCATCGACTGTAAAAAAATATCGTTCTTTTTAGTCATAAAACTGTGCCATTTCAGCAAGTTTTCTACGATAGCATTTTTAGCATTTTATTTGGTGTTTCTCGATAAAGTTTTTCGAACAATTTTCAAATTCTCGATACTTGTCTTTCACGGTTTTAGACATTCAAACAATTTTAAAGAATGCTATGATTTCTCACTCGAATCGGTTGAATTGAATTTTTTTTTGTTTCCAAAATGCCCCTAGCGCGAAACATTCTCGCCACGAGTGGCTTACAGATCTGATAAATCGCGTAAACAAATGTCCATTGCCATAAAGTTCAGAAGATAAAAAAATTGTAGGATTGACGATTTTTCGCAAACGTTGCGGAATGAAAAGATCCAATTGTGAAATTAGATAGAAATATACGATTGTATTTTAATTTTTCTTTTTGTTGTTACTTTCGATATTGAGATGTAAGATTAATACAGATTTCGTAAGACGAAAAATAAAGAAAATGGATAATCCGTACGAACATTGCGACAGAAACGGTGTTTAACTTTTTCGAAGTACCCAACGTCTTGAGAGGCGAAGCACGAAGAGTACGAAAAAAAAAAAAACAAATTAACAATTCATCGAAAACTTCATATAAATTCGAACGAGAGCTGAAAATGAGGTGAAAAGATTTTAAAAGAGGAAAGGGGGACGTCCATGGTAATTCGTAATACAAGTGTGTTTTTCACATGACGAGCGAAAGCAATCTCTTTTACTGTGGTATTTGATTCCAATAACGAAATAAGTTTTTTGTATGGGAATGAAATAAACGATCCTTGGACAATTTGAAAAAGTTATCTATTCTTGCTCACGGTGCATGCCGTAGGTATAAATCGAATTTTTTAAAAATCACATTGGAATTTTATAGAGTTCCGATTTTTTGTGAAGAAGCCCTATTTGCAGAAATATTCGCGTGATATTTCTCGGTACGTGAAAATCAATATTGAAAATGCGAAATTTTCATAGATCGACGTTGATCTTGACTTGAACGTATGAAATCGTTGTGGAACTATACCGAACACTCGTGATTTTTCTCAGAGAAATTGTAAAACTTACGGAAAACATTTATTCCGAAATGAAAAAGATCTTGAACAATGTTCTCAAAAACCAAGCTGTTTCTGTATCGTTGGCACGTAATCATCGTACTGCGCTTTCATGAAGTTTCCAGCGATTGGCCCTTCGAGATTGTATTTTTCAGCGAATTTTTTAATCGAGAATCTACTCCTGGCCTTGTCTCTGAAAATCCAATAAATTTTGCTTTTCAGAACAGAAATAGACATTTCTTCCGAGTGATGAGGAGCCTTCGTAAACGAGAGACATTAATGATCTGCATCTTTTAACCATTTTTTTCCATATTTCACGAAAAACCTTCAAAGCAATAAAAAAAATTAGGAAACAATTCACGTACATAGAGTCTATAAATTTTTTCGAATTTTGTTCTTCAGCAATTTGTCAATAACTTTTAGACATTGTTACCTAAAATGAGTGTACTCTGTAGCTTCTATATGACTGATATTATTCCGATTTTTCTACCGCCAGAAAAGGTTTTGACTTTGAAAATAATTGATAACTTTTGCAACAGACAAAAAACCGGTGGCAAATCAACAGAATCATGAATCTTAACGAGCTTAATAATTTCGCAGGAAAATCATCCGACTCACCTCGCTCCGAGGCGCCGCTCGGTAAAAGTAATGGCGCCTTGATTTTGTTTGTAAAGAAGAAATACGTAACGATGAAGGCCAGAACCCTTGGGAGGCGCAGGACCAACGTATTCCGTAAGTACTTCTCCCTTGGCGACTTTATCCTCAGGAATATTGCCGACCAGCCAATGTTGCCATTCCCGATTATATCCTCTCACGGGAACGTCAGGATCTCAAAAAAAATGATAAAGTTTTATAAGTAAAAAAAAACATGAAATCCGACAGAAAACCCACTTTATCCTATCTGGCCAATCACATCAACCACGTTATCGCGATCAATCAATTATTGGACGTACAACCAAAATGTACACTGCGTTTGACATTAGAGAAAGTGAATGTGTCGAATCGGAAAACTACGAAAGACTTTCCATGACACAGATTCTCGATGAAATTTAGTGTCAATCAAAATTCATCCGTGTAGGTACATAAATATCTTTATGATTAATTGTTTACCGCGATTAACAGAATTAATCGTTTCGAAGAGGCTGGAAATATATTTCGTTAAAAGTCAATAAGTATTCAAGCACAATGTAACATGAAAAAACGTCGAAATGATTATTCTTATTCTCTTGCTTCATTTTATTTTCACTCCGACGCGGGATGCGAAAAAAAAATTGCACTATCGTCGTTTGAACAACGCTCGCTTCTGCAATCGTTCTACGAGCGGGCTCGATGTGTGTTTAACCGGAGGAATGCAAACAGGTTTCGTAAGCGGTGAAAGTTCGTTCTCTTCTCGACTCTGAGGTTTATTTACAATATACATGTACCTATCATCTGAAAATAATCATAAAGACACCAGCGAATCTCAAGCGATCATTGAGACAAGTCTGTGAAGACAGCAGTCCACGTATTGCTGTTAATAAATGTCATATTATGTCAAAAATACGTTTAAACATTCAGTCAGTATCTTGTTTACTTCGATCTTGACGCAGCGCTTACAATGATGCATAATAAAAAATTAAATATCAACCTGTCAATACAAGGGTGTAGAGAACTCCACCTTCGTGTTTGTAATGAACCTCTGGAATGTTTTTAGTCTCCGTAGGCATCAATTCGTTTCCCAAATTGACCGTTTTATCGTCGTACTTGATCTGAAGAAAGATAATAATTCATTCGAACGTTAGGTCCTTTATCAACCGTGTCTGCCTGCTCGGGCGAATTTTTACGACGGAAAAGTGTATAAAAAAAAAAGAAAAATTGATTACCTCAATCTGTTCGATCGGTGATGTTTTTATAATATCAGGATCAATTTTTGCTTCTTTGAATGCGGACTGGACGTCGGCAAACGCGAGGCCGATTCCACAGAGAAAAATGCCTATCATTTCGAATATCGGAAAAGTTGTCTTTAATGATGTCAATTTAAAAAAACAATCACAGTATATAAAAAATAGCACGATAAAGATGGAACTACTGTTTTTTCTTCTCTCATGAGATACATGATGGCAAATTAGTATTTTACCTGAGAACAAACACTTCATCGTTGTAACTTGGATGCTGCACTCGTAGAACTAAGCAGCAATCGACGTTGCCAGTCGACTTTTATACAGTCCCCTGTTAAGCAGCACAGTCTCTTCACTCTATTAAACGATGGCACACAAGGACGACCAGATAGTTTCGGAGTCTGGTATATGAATAAAGTCTAGATGAGTCAGTCAAATGAGGATCGATGTAATTCTATTTTGATAAGTTTAATTACTTTTGTTTACTTTTTTCAACTGTTTTAACCCGGCAAATCCTTGAGGAACAAATCATTTTATTACCGATTTATTCAATTCGTTTAATTCGTTATAAGTAACGATTAAAAAGTATAATATAATTTATCAGGTACCCATAAACAACTAAAGAATATAACAAAGCTAGTAAAATCGATGTAATACGATAGGACGAAAAGTAACAATATGGGATTTTTATGCCTGTAAACATGGATCTCGAGGCCACATGAAATGCGGAAAAATACAAGAATAAAATAGAAAATAGACAAAAACCGAAAAAAAACACTAATCGTCGAATGAAAAGCAACGATTTGCTATGCGCAAAACCAAATTATAACCGTTTGCTTGTTTATTTGAGTTTTGTTTTAATCAGTGATGACAAAATGGAAGTGACATTTATTTTTGAAGTTTGAACGTTAGTATATGAATAAAAATGAGATACTTTTCCAAATTCGTATAAAATTTATGAATCCTGTAGATATAAAGTATTATTAAGGTTACCTGGAATGAGGAGCAACGATTGTGGCTGTCAAACGCTTGTCTGATCAGTAAAACCTAGCGGGCGAATTTCAAAGTGACTCGTGCAAAACTTTTCAATAAATAGAAACATTCCCTGCAGAGAAAAACGTTGTACCTTATACAAAATATAGTTTAATGAACAAATATTAATTTTCTTGACTCTACTCGTCGTGTCGTGGGATTTTCTATACCAACAATATCAAAATGATTACTGCGTTCACGTAGAGTCCAAACGTGCGAAAATGTTGTTCAATTTTTTTGCATAATTGATAAATGTTATTTTTACGGATTGTACATACAAAAGCAATAGCGATGAAAAATCTTCACAACAGCAAGCGAAATATATCCTTTTCCCAAAGAGTCGACGTTTATGCAGTTTCCTCAAACGATCAAAAATGTTCAAAAATCACGCAAAGTATATAAAAAATCAATCCCATTGAAATAAAAAAAAAAAATCCTCAAAAAAATTACGCAATAGCTGTCTTGCTTACTTTTACTAAAGAAGCTTTTCAGTTGTCGTCGATCATTTAAGAATGAGGTCTCTAGGGATCATGTACACAAGAAAAAAATACGCGGGATTAATTTGCGAGTATCGGCAACGCAGTAAAATCACGGTACGCTTATATCGATTTATTGCCAAACAAACGAAGCAAATGATACATTTTTCTAGAATCGTCTGGTAAGATCACGGATATACAATGGAAGTTCGAAATTCTAGGAAAGTTTTGAAGACTGGAAATCTCGAAATTGATATTTTATGCTCCGAGCTGCTTGTAAAGAATAGGGACATAGTCGTCGTACTCAGCTTGGTACATGGTACCGGCAATAGGCTCGCCCAGTTTGTGCTTTGCGGCGAATTTTCTGATGGCAAACTTTCCGCGTCCTTCGGCACTTCTGTTGGTAAGACGTTTCTCGTCGAAATTTATCTTCCCAGATTGTTTGTAAACCAGAAAGACGTAGCGATGTAGACCAGTTTTAGGTGGCGGACCGGAACCGACATACTCCGAGAGTACATCGCCTTCCGACACTTTATCACCCGGAATGTTCCCTACGAGCCAGTGATGCCATTCCCGCTGGCTCGGCTCTTTTCGACTCGGTGCATCAGGATCTGGAATCACCAAAGCGAGAAAACTGGATATTATCCAAAAAATAATGTCACAGGTCGTCAACTTAAATGTCTACAAGACTTTTGGCAATTAACGGTATATTCTTTTCGCGTAAACTATGCAATTTTTTGATAGAAATATCAATACGCAATATCAGCGCTCGATCGATGTTTGACTTCAAAGTAAACAAATGTATCATTTTGATCCGACGCGACAAAGAATCGAAACATCGTCACTTTTCTTACCAGTCATGCAAAGAGTATAGTGAGCGGCGGAATCTGCGTTCCATTCAACGGTCGGTTGATCCTTGACCTGCGTAGGTGTGAGTTCTTTGCCGATTTCAACGGAGACGCCGCTAGGATAACCGACCTTGAGAACTTCCTTCGGTACGGTATCGATAACATCGGGAACGACGCCGTGCGTCTTTAACGCTTCCGCCATTGAGGTTAAAAATCGTGTGCCAATTCTAACGAGAGGTCTGCCGACTACCAGAGTTTCTGAAACGACAGATTATCAATGCCGCCGGCATGATTTCTCAATACTTATACCCAACAATCACGTCATAGAAGAACGAGGAAATAAAAATGTCATATAAAGAAAAATGAGACAATAAGATGCAAGTGTACAGGCTTGCAATTAGCTAATGAGTGTAAATTGTATAGTCGCGCTAATACGACGATGTCACGTTACGTTATTGGGGACACTAAATTCCTAGTTGTCGAGGTCTAATTCCGAACGATAAAATTACAGTTCTTCTCACTCGATTAAAATTTATATAACTGTTACTACGTTATTTTTATTATTTTGTACTTTGCTCGTAATTACGAGCGAATAGTTGGAACTTTCACGATCAGTCGCAAGTATGACAAAAAGTAGGAAATATTCATTCCAAAACCGGTCGCGTTGTCGCGTCGTCTAATGAAAGTTGAGATTTTACGAGATGTTCTGTCATTTGTTTAATGGACGTAATATTACTTGTGCCGCGGCAAACGAATGACATGATGTCGTTCACGTATGAGTACGAACGTATTGTGTATTGTGTCTCGCAAATATGTAACAACTTACATCGGCGAGCAGGAAACCGGAAACCGGTTACTAGAATATTATTTCAACGGTATAATATATAATGATGTTGGTGCATGAATCAAATCAGTGATTACGTAAAAAATATAAAAGAATCGTGGAAATACGGCTTATATCACAAGCGTAGAAGGACAAATGATTCTGCTTGATTGTGAGTATCAACATTTTGAACAATTAAACAAAGCAATTGTAAATCCATTTATATACTTTATCGAATAGAAATTTTGTAACGTCGTTGGTATCAACCGCGAGATGTCGCTACTGTCGGATAGCGCGAGATATTGAATAGTGTGATAAATCTTTCATTTTTATTTCTCATAAGTTTTACGAGGAAAATACTTTTGCGTCATAAAATATATCTTATACAAGAACAATCGAGGCGTTCATGCCACGCAGGGACAAAGAGGACTTTGTTTAATGCTTGAGAGACGACATTTTCCAGTAATCGGGTGTTTGTAATAAGTATGAGAGGTATTTATGGCCCTCGTCAAGCTACAGACATGAAGTGTCTGAGAGCTTAAACAATGTCGTCGCCTTTCCAACTTATTTTCTTTTGTATAAAGCGACCCTTTCTAAACTGGTCAATCCTCGTTAATTCTAGTCCTCGTTAAGTCTAGTCCAGTAATGCTTAATTGATGCAACTCCTTTGGCGGATTTTCTACATACGATATACGATACATCTACGGACGTTTATGTGGATACTCGCATTTGAATTTAAATAAAAGCATGCCAAACTATATTGTTATGTATCGCTGACAAAGGTGTAGCAGTGAATGACAAAGATAAATTGAAAGTATCGTCGCAGCAAATTTGTGTGATGAAATTTTTTGCGTACCTCGTGATACAAAAACAATGTGATGAAAATTGAGTGTATAGAAGGCGTACTGTGATAACATGCGCAATGAACTGATGCAGAATTGCATTTGGTCAATTATTATTATCGTGACGAGCTTATTAATTTTGTAAGAAAAAACTATTAAAAAATAGTACCAGTCAATTATGTTTTACTCTCTCCAATTAGCGAAATCTTTTCACGCAATGTCCTTCTGTTAAATTCCATTAAAAAATCATTTTACTCTTCAATACTAACGATACACAAATACTCTTTGGAAAACTATTGCTGCGTTTCATTATTGTTGCAACTTCATTTAAATCTCAATGAAAATAAAACGACGCTGTTCGCTAGTTAAAGCAGAGTCCAGAATGGTCCTAGACGTAACTGGGAATTTAGGGATCTTTAAAAGAAATTAAAAAAAAATACAAAGTTTAAAGTTATTTTGTGTGACATTATATTATACATTAAGATGAATATAACATGGTATAATTTTTACAATATAACATTTATGAACTTTGCACATTTATGAGTGAATATTTCGACTATATTTTCCTTCAATAAACATATTTTTTTCGCATCCATTGTTTTTCTTTATCTATCGTACGTGCCGTATTACGTGCCGTCAAAAAGAGAATTTCCATTTGCCTTTTCGTTTTCTTTGTACATTGGAGGATATGGGATTCGATGTCACAGTCGCATCGTCTTGCACACTGACAATCGCGCGCCTATAACGACGAAGTTACGATTTTCGTTTCTTCCTGTTCATTGAATTATTCTTTCTTTGTTTTTCACCGTTTAACGCGATCGCGATTGCGAAATGACGATTGTGTATATTAAATTCGAAAAATATTTTTAAGAGCCGCCATGAAGTATGTCAGTGCCGTGCCTGTACAAATGGGATGCCCGCCCGAGATTACAATGAAGCATTATATAATTATTTGTGACACATCCAACAATCTTTTTAACGGCCTTAAAAAACATAGAGGCCCTTGCCGTCCCTTGGATCGGCCACGGGCTATTGCATTATCGACTGTTCATGTCGTTTTCTCGGTGCGTTCCCAGGCTTCCCATACATACATACATGAATATAATTATCATATCCTTACATATACATGCGTATGTATCTCAATATTTCTTTTCCTTTCGTCTCTGCTCTCTCGTACTCTCACATTTCATATACATTGCTATTTCAATCGATTTATTTACAGACTTTGCATTCAATTTACATTTGCCGCGGGACAAGCCGCGGCGAGCTGATTTTTTTCATTTTTTTTTTTCATTCATTTTCTTTTTCCTTAAGTCTCCACCGTCGTCATCGTCTACGTCGTCAATAAGCGCTTTTAGTTTCCTTGTACTAGAAAATTGGTATAGATTACTTAAATCTGCGTCTCTCGAATTCGAGAACTGACTACAATTATATACAAGACAACGGAGAATCTCAACGTCTCCCCCCTTTTTCTTTCTTTAAATAGGCGAGACCTCCGAAGATTCAAACCCAACGAGTTTGTCGGTTTTTCGACGTGTCGAAGATGTCAAAAAGAAAAATAATAATAAACAAAAAAGACTCATATATATATTAATTAAAAAAAAAAAAACAACAACAAATTTCGACCTCTTCGGATTATCGTCTCACCGGTTTTGCACTCTTTTTCGGAGTAGCTGGTTCCTCTTTTTTTTCCCCTAGAAGAAAATAAGAATCCGGCTGCTCGCACAATCTGGGCAGTGAATATATATCTTTTTCTTTTTCGTTAAAATACATCGAGGCCATGACGACCTCGGACACGTCATCGCGTATGCGTTTTTTCGAATCTTCATTTTTTTTCCGTTTCTTCGAGGCAATTTCAAGCGAAAGATCAAAACCCGAGCCTTTTGAGATTCGCTCTTGCTGTGATACCGTTGACTCTGGATTTTTCACCCTGCCAGCTTTTGCTCTTATTGCGAAATTGCCGCAAATCAGCCTCGTGGTCGGGATGCTTCATGGGCCTGTAGCCCTGCGGGGAGCACAGATGTTTCTGTTTGCGATAAAATTCCTCGTAACCACCGTGTAAGAGATAAACTTCGGGGTAATGAAGAGCCGGATAATGCTCCTTGTTTCTCTGTCTATCGATGTTACGCAAGAAACGCGATAAATTCGGTCCGCGCTCCCACGAAAATTCACAATGGAACACAAGTATACTGCGTTTGTTCGATGCCGGTTCAATTTCCGGCGTTTGCGTTATCGGATTCAATAATATTTGCTCGATAAGGTCCTTGCTGTAAAGATTCAACGCGCCCTCTATGTGCCCACCCTCGTACTCGTAAGGATAACGACAATCGACGATCGTGTAGGAATGCACTCGGTCGGAAAATTCGCCCCTCATGACAGCACCGAGAGTTTCAGGCATAATAGACTTCAAATCCTCGTGATGGCCTTCGGCTAACGGCAAGATGCAAGTTTTACTAAAATCTCCGGTCAAATCGTTGTCAGTCGTGCTGCGATGAATCGCCGATTTTATATGAGCATGAGCTTCCGTTTCCGAATGGCTTCTCTGCAAACTTGGCTTTGGGCTCGGTGCGATCGTTTCCGGTATTTGTTGAAGACTCGACGATTTTTTGGATCTCTTGACTAGTACCGGACTCGCGTCGGTTGGTGGTTCGGGTCTCTTGAATGATTTTATAGGCGGCGAACACGTCGGTGAATAAAATCTCGTCTCGCGCGGATTGTTATCGTTGTAAGTTAATTTCGCGGTTGACGATGACGCGTTCGGCGAACGGAAGAGGCAGGAGCGTACTTTCGATACCGTTGGTGGCGTTGCGATATCGTCCGACGTAAATTTTTCGATTCTATCATTTTGCAACGACAATGACCTTCGCAATGTCGTTGGTTTCGTTCTTGCGAATTCGGGCGTCGTAGCGGCATCGCACTCCATTGGTTTTTCCGAAGCGGCGACGATGTGTCCCGACAATAAATTCGATATGCCGTTCGGCAATAATTGCGTGCTCTCAACGAGGCTTTCCATGTCGATGAGATCGTTGAAACCATCGTCCATGCTTTCGTAATCCGATGATAAACTACGGAAGAACGACGATGGCCTTTTTGGTGTCTTCGGTGACGAACGTAACGGCGATTGTCCGGGACTGCGAGATTCGAGCGACATTTTACGCGGTGCGACGCCCAGCGGCTCAGCGAATCTGAAACCATCTCGGGTCTTTACCAACGTCGTCTCTTCGCGATCTGGATAGCTCGCTCCGTAACCGCTGTCCTGACTGTTTGGATCGTAATCCTCCAATGGGCATCTCAATACTTTTGTTGCTTTCGTGCCGCATATCTGGAAAAACGAAGAAAGAAAGATGAGAAAATTGAGCAAGATAAATCTGGCAATTTTTGTCAAATTCTCTTCTACACGTATACAAATTTGGATCCATCATTCGAGAAGAATGAGAATCTTCATTGAATAATCAAATATTTTACATATACTCGAAATAATACGCCAAAGTTATTCAATTTTATATCTCGGTAATATCTCATTTAGGAATAACTTTTTTTTTGAGAAGCGTTTAATAGTTTAGCATCTATTTTGATCACTCGCGAATCTATCTGTAATTTATTTAATCATCGGAACGAATCTCACGAACGAAAATCGAACGTTTGTAATTAATGCCGCAAGGTGTCGGTATAAATTATTGGAAATCTGAATTGAAAAAGAGGATTCGCAACGTAACGAGATACCAATGTGTATCGGCCGGAAACGATGATTTTATTTTGTGGTTGAATAAAAGATTCTCCACTGAATAAAGCCTTTTCAAATTTCCAAACGTTGTAATCTCCACGATCGATATGCAAATGTTGGGAAAGACTCGTATTCGGCTGGTTTATGCTTTCGTAATATTCCCGCTGGATAAAAATGCGGCCGTTCGATGGCGCATGCGCAACGAACAGATGCAAAAATCTCACGGGACATGTGCTTCGATTCGATAGCTTTTTGGGAAAGACGAAAAAAAGTGACTGCGCGCGTGCGTGTGTGTAACAGAATTCGTCCGATGTAGATTATGCAAGTAGATATTCGAGCCCGAACTATCGATCAATTGGGATATAACGGGCGGGAAGTAATTAAAAATGTAAGCAATGTAAATTTGAAGGAAACCAGCGGTTGTTACTTTAACAAATTTTTTGAAAGAATTTCGATCATATAATTTTGGAAAATCTCGGAAAATGATGATATATCATGAAATTGTATAAAATTCATGTAGTAATGTAAGTTTTTTTTGCATTATTATTAAGCATGTGATTTTCTCATGTTGTATGAGCTAACATTCATAGTGCGGCCATAAATTTTTATTTTAAATATAAATTTGAATATAAATTTGAAAAAAATGTATATTCACACAGAATTTCTATTGTCTTAAATGTTAGCAATAACTAACATGTTTAAAAAATGTAAAGCAAATGCTAATAATCCACGATTTTATTTTCGAATATTTAATTTCAAACAGTTGAATTTTTTTTAATTCTCAATCTCGAACATTTTCAAAACAACTCTACACGCCGATAATTTTTGTTTACGAATTAAATATATATGTATATATGAATCGTATCCCAACCTTTTGAGGGCTGGAAGCGTGGGTAATCGGGCTGGAACTGCCGTTTTCCTTGTCGATAGATGGTGATGTAGTTTCCGGACTGGATAGGCGTCGTGACGCCATCCCGAGGAGACGTCGCGCCCTTGGTTTGTTTTTCACCGATCCCTCGGGCGTACTTCGTATTTTGAAGGCATTTTTGAATAGCCTGAAAGACAATGGAAAGAAGAAAAGGTAAAATCACACTCGGCATGACGGTTGAAAAGTTTATAAACTTTGAAAATACTGTGAAAACGATGCACAAGGGGAGAAACACGAAATATTGCGTCTCGTGCATTACTGACATAACCTAAAAAAAACAACAAAAAATAGTTCGCGCTCAAACCAAAGCTGACCCATTTATTCTTCTCCCGTTGCATTCTAATCTACAGTCACGAGCTACATTCGATAGAGGAATAAAATGCAGGAGAGAAAATGACGATCCGATGGAGCAAAAAACTCGAAAGTAAATAGAATAAGGCTGGTGCGAAAATAGCGTTTTGTCGGGCTTCGAAGAGAAATTGTGCGTGTCAACATGTCGACAAAAATTTTAAGACAGTTTTAGAAGGAGAAAAAAGGTAAAAAATTCGGCTCTCTTGATTCGTACCGATAGCCTGATTTTCTCTCGGAATGATTAGTCTCATGAGTTTCCGGTTTTAATTCAGGAAACACGATTTTTTTAATGAAAAATCTTTCACGCGAAATCCTTCAACGACGTAACGAAATCCTTCCCTCGCGAAGGTTGGCGCGCAACTGAACTTACGAAGAGCGGGGAGGAGGAGCCAGTCATGTATTAGTTCTCAATCGTGCCGATAGGTGAGATACTTGACCCGCCAAATTTTGAATATATATTTCGGGAAAAAGAAATGATTACGAGTTTTTAAATGACATCTTAAAGACAAGAGTTTCGACAACTCTTTTCAGCTCTATCGTGAAATTTGCAAACTAGAATTGCATAATATTTAGTATTTTCTCACTTTCGTATACATTCCTAGGATTGTGTTTCATTAGTTTCCATTTTCTCAATACACAAAACTATTTGGATTTGTACCAAACTTTGAAGAAATCGGACTGAAACTGACTCATTTTAATCGTGTATTCGATTTTTCTAAGCGTCAACATTTATTTCTGGAATTTCATATTGTTAAATTCGTAATTTACTCGAAATATGCAACAAACGTCAAAATGTAAAAAACGTACATTTCATCGGTGTGTCAACAATATCAACTGTACGTTCGAATTTTCCTGACAATTATAAAGTCGATCAGAACTAATTAAAAATATTTCTTGTATCAGTGCAACGTTACGACACTCTAAAACATTACCGAATTGGATTTTTTCAATAAATTCAAACTTTTTTCAACCGTGAAAAAAAGAAATTGTACAGCTACGTCGAACAATGTCAGTAAACTTTAAAATTTTCTACAAAGTAATGGAGATCAGAAATCGAAATTTTTTAAACTGAATACCAATAATTCTCCTACATTCGTGTTGTAAAATATTATTCAAAATTACAGAGTAGACACTCCGGTGAATTTTGATAAACTTGAAAAATACAAATAAAAAAAATAATATCTGAAGAAGTAATACGTGTTACTTCCTTATATATTTATCCTCAATGTATTCGGAATGAAAAAAAACAGCCAGAAATACATTTCAACTATTGCCATATCAACGTAGAAACATAAATGAGATGAATCTTTCGTGAATAACGTAACAAAACTAAAAGCTACGTTTTCGTTCTGCATACCTTGTACACTGCAACACATCACAAGAGTCCGTAACGCTTTCCCACAGCATTATAATTTATTTTGCCAGATTGGAGATTATCGACAAAATAATTAATCACTTTGAAACTAACACCGAGTCATCCGATCGTGGATTAATCGGTGCAAGAACTTGATAAAACCGTCAATTATTTATCTACTCGTTGAAACTCGTCCGTTTCGCATTAAAACACGATCTCAGATGGACGTAACTCTGAGATTAACAACCGCAAAATGAGATATGCGATTGAGTGCGCGAACACAAATTTCTTTCGTAACCGAGCCACTTGCTGACTTGCACTGAACTTTGTCGATTGACTAACCGCGGGCACCGACCTGGGAATGCTGCTCCCTAAGGGGGTGAATGGCAATTTATACCACGAGGAGTGAAAAGTAGTGGGGCGTTTCGTCGGACCAATAGCGAGCGATGTCGAGTCCCGCCGAAACTCGCAAAGGGCGCAGCAGTCGCGCGCTCATTCGTCACCAGCACTTTGAACCAAGTGCATTGCTTACGAGCGCCACCACGGATACTTTCGTTGGAACTTGGATGCGCGATGGTCAGTAACGCATGTTACTATATCGCAATCTTTCTTTTTCTCTCTTTCCTTCGTCACGTTGTGGGGGGGCCTTTTTCGTTATGTGCGATTTAAACGACGAGGAAAGAAAGGGGAGAATTCCCCGGGAGTCTGTCGACATACACCCTTTGATCGATACCGATGAAACGCTGTTACTCCTCCGTCATTGCCCCTCTCTCATCCCTTTTCAAATGTACTCTAACGCCGAATGCGTTTTCCGGGAATTTTGCGGTCATCGAAAATCTCTCAAGGAAAAGAGGGGGGGGGGGGGGGAGAGAGAGAGAGAGAGAAAGAGATTAACAATGTTTTAGATTTCTACGATTGGATATAAAAAAGTGATAGCAATAAAAAACTATGCTTAAGGAAGTATGTTTACCAAAAAGTTTTTTTACGAAACTGCATGCTCGATCTTCACAAGTCGACCGTGCGTGGGAACAGTATGTCATACTTTATACCCCGGCTTATATTTTCAAACCTTTTTTTTATGTAGTTGTTTCGCGACAGTCACAGTAAAAATTACGTTACCAGCCACTGAATACAAAAACTGGTGCAACTTGTGAAATACACGGCACAGATTAGGCTTAAAGTGTTTCATGAATTGTTTTGTATATTACGTTATCTATTTATTGTTTATATGTTTTGTATCATGTATATATATAATTAATTATATATAATGTTTATAATATATAATTCGAAAAAACTCGTGATATATTCAGAGCAGTGAAAGCTGGCAGGAAAAAATCTGAAGAACAGCCGATAAATGATCACAAAAGATGTTCAATTTTCCATCGCTCAGCACGAGAATAGTATTCTTGATACGATTGCAGTGTTTGATAAAAGATGTTTCGAAATCTCGTGAACCTGCGCTCTAAATTTTGTACAATTCCTAAGAAAACACTTTCAGTGAGGCAACCACTTTGATATCGTCGTTTCTTTTAAACCCTCATTCGCAGTTTTCGTTCTAACATCAAATGTAGACGCTAGACTTTTTTTGCAGCTCTGTAGAATCAGAATGACGTCAAGCTTTTTGTTCTTTTTCTCTCGGCGAACCATTCGTAGCAATTACGATACTTCTTTTTATCGTTTATTACCAGCAATCTTCATCAATCTTGCGCATGCCTCCGAGTGGATATGCCTAATTTTGTTGTTCGCTCTTTTCGAGCATATACATCATCCATACATTTATATACATGTTCGTGTATGTATGGTGTATGCGAGCGTTTATAAAGAGAACGTTAGGATGCGGCACGCTGCACGGTTTGCTTTTTCGTTTCTACCATTCTTGTACACGTTATTCATCCATGCAGCTTCATTCTCAAGATCACAATGGTCCACCTGATCGCGGGAGACCCAGCCACCCTCACATTCTTCGAGGATTTTCACACGGCAGGTACAACCACTCTTGAGGCAAAAGGAGAGTTTGCCATTCTTCACACCTATGTGCTGACTATTATTACGTACATTGCATTATATACAAATCTATATAATACACATTGCACAAAAATATAACACGCCTGTATACGAAATACCTGCGGTTACTTTTACGTATTTCGTACCACTAACGACAGCAGGTTGTATATACCATTATGTGCAAAATGGAATATTTTG
The DNA here is from genome assembly GCA_959613375.1 of Heteropelma amictum. NCBI lineage: Eukaryota > Metazoa > Arthropoda > Insecta > Hymenoptera > Ichneumonidae > Heteropelma > Heteropelma amictum. Next base: position 13,978,314 of record OY390723.1, read on the forward strand.
AGAAAATCGTGTTTTTGGCAAACAAATCTGACAAAGGGGCGTTTTCCAAGGACATTCACAGATGCTTTCTTCACTTTTTTTGTCGATTTTAACGTGAACGGAAAAATCGTGTGTATGTGGGACAAACTATTGTGCAATCTACGAGTGTCAGGTGAATATTGCATTAAGAAAAGCAGCGAATAATGATTATTTAATTATTTCATGACCATAGACGAAAACGCATTGTACGAATGTTCATATTATTCGTTCGAAATTATCAAAACGTATATTTATCCTTTGATAAATATATTTTATCGAAGATACATGTATATTTTTATTATTCAAAGTATATTCTTTTTATCGACCTGATATTTCGATGTCAAACGGTGGTTTAAATTTGCACCACTGCGTATCCACGTACGTTTGTGAACGTCGTTGCGTCTGAGCGTGCATTTCTCGAGATTAGTAAAAAAAAAAGCGAGTGAGGATGAGAATAAGAACGCCAAGGGGCATTCCACGATTCTTGAATTTCGTTGGGTTAGCAAGTTGGGCAAAGTCCTATGGTGAAACTTGCCGAGTCGTCACTGAGAGTGAATATTTTTCGCTGTATATCGCATATTGAATGTGCAGTGTTCACTGACCCGAAAAAAGTGCTGATAATTTCCTCACCCCTTTTTTTAATAAATAGCGAGTGTTTGAATGAAATTTAATGGAAGAAAATGGCTTTTTTTCCAATACAAAGTCTCTGACACGTTGATATTAAAATTTAGAGGTTTAAAACTCGACATGAAATGAAAATCCTGGCTTTATTGGTTATTTTGTTGGTTTTTACGTTTTCGAAAACCAGTCGAACGCAAACAGCGCATAACAAAAAATTCATGTGCAAAAAAAGTACAAATTCATGAAAAAATAAATTTCCTCTATCGAGAACCTGTTCACGTTCGACAATAGTCGCGCTTGGAGAGAAGGCTGGCGGTACTCAACTTTTTTTATCGACATCGTTAAATTTTCATTTTAAAATATAAAAGTGCTTAAGTTTCCCCTACCTTGTGGGTTGGATTTCAGGAATTTACGATCGAAATACATATTCGATCGAAACTTCTGTATTGCGAGCCCCATTTTCTTTACTCCTCGAATCAAATTGTTTTTTTTATATCAGGGGTAACTTTCTAGATGAATACTGAACGTCATAGCACGGGACAGTTATTTTTACCTTTTTGTGGCTGAATAAATATGGGAGACATGATAAACGCATAATTGGTCGGTAAACATCGGGGGATTAACCTCGACTTGTGCGAATGCCTCTGCATGCATATATATATATATATATATATATATATATCGTCCTTTTTGGTGCAAGAGCACCTAAAATTTCCACTCGAACTCGAGCCTCAGGTAAAGTGTGCTGAACCGTTATTGTACCCTAGCGGCCCGTGAATACATATATATATACACACACACACACACATATATATAAATATACCTATTCAGATGTAGGTAAACGGAAAGGTGATAAATCTAAATATAAACAAACGTATTAATTTCTGTAGGTAACAGTAATTTTCCAAAGAAATTTCGTTAACGAATATTTTAGGCATACTGAGACAATGATTTTCCGGTGACGCTGTAACTGTTTAGCTCATTAGACTTTATTCTCTTATTGAAGACCGGGGGAATTTCCCTGCGAATAACACGCGCTTACCGACGCACCACAAAAGGAATCAATTGCGAGATTCAGTCCATAAAATCATCACCTTTGTGGGAGGCGACCAGTTTTTGCTGCTTTTAGGAATATTTTCCAGTTCGAACGAACTGAAACGTGGAATTAATTGGAAAAATCTCGAGACAATGAATCGTATTGCAATTGTTTCGATCAGAGAATTCTTTGAAGCTATTTGTACGCTACAGGGTATATAACACAAAGATTGCAAGAGATACATTGTGATTTTGTAGGATCGAAACAAAATTGTGACTTCACTCGTCTGTCATACAAAAAAATGTCTTCGCTCATTCATCGAATCATCGCCACCTGATAAATATGAAATTTCAAGCTGTCGATTTCTAGATTCGATAAATGGGAAGATTGATTTTCGTGAAATGCCTCGAAGTACTCACCGGGAATTCCGATGGGAAAGAAAAAAAAAAGGAGCTTCTGTCCATCGTGTGTAATTGCGATTAAATCATTTCGTCTTGCAATCAGCATCTGCACGCGGAATTAATCTTGCGTGAATAGAAAGAGATTTATCAATAATACATATTGTCGTGGAAAAAAAAAATCAAACGTCACGAAATGGAAAATCCCTCCGAGCGTTGGAAAAAAAGCATGGGATGGCGAGGGCTCGGTGATAAATACCGATAAACTTGCCGTAACGATGCATCGTTTTTCGAGGAGAACCGAGAAAATCGGTTTTACACGCTGATGAGAGAGACAGGCCATAATTTAAGATATTTGGTCAGAATCATCTGCTCACGCGTTTAGACGTTCTCTTATTGCATAACGTTGTTCGAAAACAAATAACCGTTTATGCGTCAAGTTTTCCATTCAAAATATTGTGAGTGTGTGTGGGTGTAACACGCTCATTTTCGAGTTTATTCGTTCTACGAGCTATAAAATATTCAGAGTAATATCACGAAAAATCAATTTACGGTCAAGCGTTTCCGTCAAACTCGGTCGATGTTTTTTTCCTCTATTTTTCACATAATTTCCGAATAAACTGGAGGAAATTCGCCGACAGTTATCACTAGTCGGTTGATGGTTATCGAAAAAAAGATTGGTCTCTTCAATCGTTACCGTTTTGATATTCAATTTTTTGGAATTTAGTCTATGATTTTCGAGACATTTGGAAAAATGCCGTTTTTTTTCGAGAAAAAACACAATCGCGGTGGAATGTGTAGGGGTCAGGGTCAGGTCATACCGTGGTGTGAAACGCTGCATGTGTTTTTGCGTGTGTGCGCGCGCGCGCGCCCATGTGGATTGCCTGGGAAATCTTCATGGGGGTTGAAGCAAATATTTCGGAAGTCCCGTGTGAATCTTCGTCGGGTACGATTGCTCGGGGGTCGTTCTTCGGGGCGTATGGAATCGTAACTTCCCAGGGGTAGGATTTCTTCGTCAAGATTCTCTGGAAATATGCCTAACCAATGGTATTGCTGAATTAAAGCAAAATAGAATAATGCATCCGAGTATACGTGTATATACAGATACAATACGCGGCAGGGGAATAGATATTGTGGTAGGTCGAGCGTGTGAATGCGGATGCGGAAACCAAAGGGAGATGAAGCCTCATCTCTTCCGATCAGCTTTCGGCCAATGAAGCATACGGCTCGATTCTCCGTCACCCTTCTCTCCTTTCTGTCTATCCAAAGGTATATTTCAGGCGTACGATTCACAAGTATACCGTTCTGTCTGTACTTTCGGAGCGATCAAATGAAGGGAATGATTTGTCTTGCTCCGGGATTTCGGTAGAATCCGCTTTAATCGCTAATCTGGCGAAGAATGCAGAGTACCGATGAGCGTCAAGTTAAAGAAAAATGTCACCCGCAAGGAACGTGGAAACATAGATTACGATAAAACAGGAAAAAATGTGTTTTTATTTCTCAAATAAAAACACATTTTTTTGGTAAATTTTGGTCATACAAGTACATATGACCGGAAAGGTTTAATTTTATTCGGTAAGGCGGTATTATTGAACAAGGCATTTTAATAGTACGGTAAAACCTCGATTATCCGAACTCCCACTAATTTGTACTCTCCGGCAATGTTAATTGTACTCGTCGTTGATAATATCATCCCTAATATGACGGCAACTGACTTCACCAAGAGACGTAACAACCATACGCAACCAAAAATACTCATTTTTATTATCCCAACTTTTGATAATGCGAATTTCAATAATGCAAGAACCAATTTTACTGCAATTTTGTAATCGTCAAAGATATAACAGTGGATTTGACGAAATATTTTATTTTGTGCATATTGGTAAATAATTTTATTTGTCGAAAAACTGGAATTGATATTAATGATAATTAATATAAATTATAAATATAATTAATATAAAATATAATTATAATTTAATTTATATTTAAAATATAGTTGAATTATATTTTCCGGTCGTTTTTACAAAAGCAAATTTTTATCGACCCACTAGATCCGACAATCGAACAATTTTCAACTAATAATTATCGCTCAATGCATAGGAGTAATCACATTCGCCAGAGTTTGGCTTTTGATTTTTGAAAAAAGGTCAAATATTCGATCCATTTTTTACGATACGAGCAATGTCTTTTTATTTAAAAGAATCTTCGCCGTAGTTTTTACTTGAAAGCAGGGAAATGTTGGACATACGCTGTTCTACAATCGGATATTACTTATTCCAGAAATCGAGGGTTACTTATTTGAATGCCAGGTTTAACAAGTGCTAAATCATATCGTATTGTCTGTCAGGAATACGAGGATTTCAGTGGGAATTTCCCGTGGTCAAAGATATTGAAAAACAAAATTTGTCGGGCGCCTCAAAATAATATGACCACGGAGTTAGGGTGTGTACGTGATGTTCGAAATTGTATACATTACAGAAATGACTGGTATGGTTAGAAGCTTGTACATGTATTGACGGCAACCAGAGATGGGTTACGGCACAATCGCCGAGGCGGTACATGGGAACCCTTCAAAACCTTTTCATCGCTTTTTAGGATATACAGGCAGACACGTGCAATAATTTGGTAACTCCTTTTAGGTAACGACTTGTGTAGAAAGGTACTCCGAAACCTCCCAGGTATACATGCGACGACTGTTTTGAAAGATTATTGCTAATAAAATCATGGTGAATTGAAAAAAAATGTCCTTCCCTCGAGGGGTTGAATACATCGGAAGAATGCTAAGAAAAATTCCTACTTCCAGAATATTCTCACTCGACGTTGGTCAACCACGTCATCTGAGCAACATTTTAAAAAAACGATGAAAAAATAATGCAGATGAGATCAATTTTCATTCGCAAAAATGAGTCACGTGATCGAATATCACGTGACATGCAGTTTTTGCTAGAATTCTGTATTCTGTATTAATAGTCAGTGCAAATGACTGTTGCGAAATGATCGAAAATAGTGCGAGATACGCTGTCCCATAATGAGACATTACACCTCTTTAACTGTATTGCGGAAAAAGTTTTAAACCCAACCTTTGGAAAAAAGGCTGAGGGCTCGTTAATGGAATGGATTGCCGGATGTGGGTCGAAAATTCACTTTCCCAATGTTTTCCAATAAAAATATATGTACTTCAACACTGTAAAAGTGGTGGTCGTTTGAAATAGTAAACTTTGAACTAGGGTGATTTTTTTACCGCTCGTTGATATACTCTCGCTATCTATAAAAGCCGTTAAATCGTTAGTCAGCAAGTTTCGTGGCTCATTTCAGGCCTCCTAAGAGAAGAAATATCGCTGTGGGACATTGTCAGTGCGGTCTTTCGTAACACATTACTCGGGTACCGAGGAAAATTGCATTCCTCCCTCTACATCTATATACTTACACCTTGTACGATACGTAGTGTGCCTTTTCCCGAGCCCACAGCTTTGCCAACGTACTTATTGACTTATGTCTTAACGACCGAAGCGAAATTCTTCGTGCAGTTGAAATCTCAGCTGTCGTTTGACTTAATCGCACAGACGAACACGACGAAAATTCCCTCGTACGCGCTTATGCGTGTGTGTCTCTGCGTGTAATTCTCGTGTCACCTCTTTGACATGTTTGTGTGTAAGATTTCTCTTTGCCGAGACTAGGGGGGGCCTTACGGTAGGACCAAAAATCTTTCCCTCTGGCCGCGCATCGAGGGGTTGATTTCTTCGCACATGGATTGTTCCACGTAACTCACCTCGAGAGGGTGTGTATAACTCCTACAATGCTTTGGCTCGAGCCAAAGCAGAAGCAACGGCAGACGGAGCTTTTATATAAAAACCAGAAGCCAAAATAACCCCCAAGGAATCTTGTGGGGCTAAGGTACGAATTATAGCGTCGTCTGGGCATTCGATATGGTCCGACAAATGGCTGGTGTGCTGCAGAGAAAAAGAGGGACGGCGAGAGAGAAAGATTATGGGAGTCTGTAATAACGTCAGGGTATGGGTCAGGAGGTGCTTCTTATATGAAAGTCATCATCAGTATACTTCTCTTCGATTCCTCCACATTAACGATTAAATATCACATATCGACCGAAAAGAGGTGATGTATTCATGTGTGATTAGTATTCATTCATGAAGATGAGATTTCTCTATTTAATTACAATACGCAACGTTCATTTTTTATTTATACACAATTATTCACATTACAACGCTTCAATCTTTCCTTTTATTACAAGAGAACGATGAGTATAGAAGCAATCGTTATCTTCATTTCTCTTCTCTCTTCTGTCCTTTACTATTCACAAATTTTTAACCTTCGAATTTCGTTTACTGTACAAATTTTTCTCCAACAACAAATTTACTGACATAAGATAGTGCATCATCTTTGAAGCGATGATCGGTTTGCCTTCGGAGCTAATATTCATTATTGAACGAATAAAGAATTATTTACTATCCGTAGATCGATATCAGATTAGCAATTTCACTTTTACGAAAAATTGTCACAGGAAAGGTGAAAAAATTGCGTGAGTCATTGAGCACGTTATGGGGTGGGGGGGAGGGGGTTGTATGTGCATGCGGTACGAAAGAGGTCTCAGCTGCTTTGGCTGTCGTAGAGACTTGGCGCAAGGGTCTCCGACCCCCTCAACACACAGCTGCCTGCGCACCGTGTATATAATAATATAGTACAGTCGATTGGGAACATCTATCCGCGTATGTGTTGGTGTCATATGTATAAATAGATATACATACGTAGCGTATGCACATAGCGTTCCAGGACGAGCCATGAGCTTGCAACATTTCGGTAATTTTTCATGCAACGTTTGGGTGAGTTTGAAATTTTCTTCAATGCTCCGAGCAAAAAACAAACAGAAAAATCGTTGTACCCAAGAACGATACAAACGATTTTTACGACGTGTCAAAGAGACACCTGTGTGCAGGGTCTTAGATTGCATTTGTTTGAAGAAAAGTTTTATTGACTCTCGACCTTTTTCTTTATGGATCCTGGCACCATTTTCGATTGATTGTCGAACGAGAGGCATGAAATAAGGAGGAGAGATACATTTTCTCGTTGAAAAACGAAATTCGACATTTCTATTGATTTGAAATTTAAAAAAATCGACGGAATGATTTTTTTTTATTTCACGCAACTTTCGGTATAAAAATAATGCAATGATAATAATAATAATAATAATCCGAGTACAAAATACACGTTACGAATTTATGAATTGCATTTTTATGAATTTAATGGGCATACGTTAGATACCGTTGAGATGAGCAGGTTCTAGGGGTGAGAGTGTGTCCGGCTGTCCATACAGCCGGAAATCTTCTAAAGCCATCGTGCAGTAAGTCAGAGCTTTGAATTTTGTCGGAAAGAGTGCAGATGGTATAACTATTCTGCCGGGAGAAAAAGCAGAGCGCGTGCCATCGTATACGTACGTGCAGGAAGACGCACATATACGCTATATATAGTCCGTCAGTGTGCCACCCGATTGAAATACTCGCAAGTGTATTGGTGTCCCATGCGTTCACACGAACAACCGCGCACGCGCTGCGGGGCGAGGTGCGTTTGTGTTTGAATTGCAGGTACGGTTTCGATCCAATACCCATATCGATTTTAAATGTGTAAATATATATATACGCATGTATACGTGTAAGGTACCGAGCAATTCAATCCTGGAGGCACTGTGTCACGAGAAATTAGGCAGTATCAGGAAAGAAGTTAAAAAAAATTGCCATATTAATTTATCAATTTATTGCAATATTCATATTAATGCGCTGAAGTAAATGATTTACGTAAAATCAATACAAATAATATATTTTCCGAATTTTTGTTCGTTTACCAACATTACCCATAACTATCCCATGGGTTCGCCCACCTATATCGATTTTAAATGTGCAGAAATATATATACGGATATAAACGTGTAAGGTACCGAGCAATTTAATCCTGGAGGCACTGTGTCACGAGAAATTAGGCAGTATCAGGGACGAAGTTAAAAAAAATTGCCATATTAATTTATCAATTTATTGCAATATTCATATTAATGCGCTGAAGTAAATGATTTACGTAAAATCAATACAAATAATATATTTTCCGAATTTTTGTTCGTTTACCAACATTACCCATAACTATCCCATGGGTTCGCCCACCTATATCGATTTTAAATGTGCAGAAATATATATACGGATATAAACGTGTAAGGTACCGAGCAATTTAATCCTGGAGGCACTGTGTCACGAGAAATTAGGCAGTATCAGGGACGAAGTTAAAAAAAATTGCCATATTAATTTATCAATTTATTGCAATATTCATATTAATGCGCTGAAGTAAATGATTTACGTAAAATCAATACAAATAATATATTTTCCGAACTTTTCTTCGTTTACCAACATTACCCATAACTACCCCATGGGTTCGCCCACCTATATCGATTTTAAATGTGCAGAAATATATATACGGATATAAACGTGTAAGGTACCGAGCAATTTAATCCTGAAGGCACTGCGTCACGAGAAATTAGGCAGTATCAGGAAAGAAGTTAAAAAAAATTGCCATATTAATTTATCAATTTATTGCAATATTCATATTAATGCGCTGAAGAAAATGATTTACGTAAGATCAATACAAATATTATATTTTTCGAATTTTTGTCCGTTTACCAACATTACCCATAACTACCCCATGGGTTCGCCCACCTATATCGATTTTAAATGTGCAGAAATATATATACGGATATAAACGTGTAAGGTACCGAGCAATTTAATCCTGGAGGCACTGTGTCACGAGAAATTAGGCAGTATCAGGCACGAAGTTAAAAAAAATTGCCATATTAATTTATCAATTTATTGCAATATTCATATTAATGCGCTGAAGAAAATGATTTACGTAAGATCAATACAAATATTATATTTTTCGAATTTTTGTCCGTTTACCAACATTACCCATAACTACCCCATGGGTTCGCCCACCTATATCGATTTTAAATGTGCAGAAATATATATACGGATATAAACGTGTAAGGTACCGAGCAATTTAATCCTGGAGGCACTGTGTCACGAGAAATTAGGCAGTATCAGGCACGAAGTTAAAAAAAATTGCCATATTAATTTATCAATTTATTAAAATATTGATATAAATGCGCTGAAAAAAATGATTTACGTAGGATCAATACAAATATTATATTTTTCCAATTTTTGTTCGTTCACCAACACTACCCATAACTAAATCTTTCCATATTACACGAACTTTCGATGATCCAAACTTGGCCCGGTCCGAATTGACGGTGTACCGCATTTTAAAATTCATAAAAAATACGATAATTTTCCAGTCTTTTCCTCTCGATGTGCGTTACACGAACACACTTAATATTTTGTACGCACATATTTACTGGCTGTAGAGAAGGTAAATTTCGCGGTATAACACGATAATGCATTACATTTTTCGTTATTTTTATATTCTTTCAGAGTCAAAATGTAATCGTATAATTGGACGCAGATGTGAATTTGGCGGAAGCACGTGGAGGACTCTCGCCATCTGTATCGTGATATCAGAAAAAAAAACGAATGGGGTAGCGCACCCTCGACCACTTACGTAATACCTGTCGCTAGCTTTTTAATTCTTTCTACTACATAAAGTACACAGTATAATATATAGGCTGTACAAAAAACACTTTGGCGCGTACATCGATCGATCGCTAAAAATGCATTCATGCGAATTAACTCCAGCATACATATAAGTGCATTCGATCTGGGTTCACGCAGGCGATAATAATTTTTCGTCTGGGTGCGTATAATGGATAATGGAAAAAAGCCATAACCGCCCCTTTAGACCCAATAGAGAATAAAAAGGGAGAGAATATAGAGAGATCGAATTTAGATCAGACATCGAGTATTTATCAAGATCTTTGTCGATCAATATTTTCACGTATTTCCTCGTAAATATTAGAAAATTACAGAGATCCAGATTTTTATCGTCATCGAAGAATTTGTCAAACAGAGAACGACGATGAAGGTTTTATCAAAACTCTGTCTCTCGACTGTTAATATTTCTAAAAATAAAAATTATTCCGGGAGCGTGAAAAAATGTCATGGACCGATCGCCGTATGGCGATATCGTATACCCATGATTAATTCGTAAAGTTTCTTTGATAATTTCATCGAATCGGAGCCTAACGAACACTGTGTCTGCCTTCTTCCACGAGACAAGATTTCCTGGCGATTATACTTTATAGAATCGCGAATAAGACTACGAGAATATTGCAATGTGGTGGGACAGCTGTCGATGAAAGTGTGCGTGAATGTATTCTAAAAGCAAACGACGATGACCCCGTAACCGTAAAAGTCTCGGGCCGAGAAGAGCGACGAGAGAAGTAGACACCTTTTGGTGGCGCAATGCAGCTTCCTAAACGGGATCGTCATCTGTTCGTTCGTGAATCCACACCCTTGCGTACACTCTGCTCCAGAGGGTAGTTCTCCTCTCTTACAATCTTTTTCCTCGTCTCCTGGACCGTTTTTGCTATTCTTTTCTACACGACCACTGGCAACCAGAAGACGAAGATGAAGAAGAGAAGCAACGGTGAGCGCAGATGCACCGACACGCGCGGTACGTCGAATGAAAAATTGGTGATTTGATCATCGTATTTCACGCGAACGTACATGAATGGTACATGTGTCAAGATCCCGGGAAATAGTCGATTTATAAAAATATCCAAGTTGCGGTAATTAATGTCCGTTAATTAAGTCACAATACAGTAAATACGAATAAAATACGTGAAAAATTCTTGGCAAAATGAATACGACATTTCAAGGTAAAACACGATCAATAATATTCAAGAAATATCTGTGACAAATTGATTTCCTATACTTGTATCGATAACTTTTTATTCACAATAATTATTAACAATTTTAATGACACATACGATAAATAAATAATCAATAATTCTACAGGAGATTTAACACTTTTCTGGATTATACGAATAATTTACGGAATTCGTTGATCGATTTGTTTACGTCGCAGAATCGACGATTTCAAGCAGGATTCCCGACTTTGAAATAAAATGGGATTCGAGCTGAAAGTTTCAATTTTCTCGACATTCGTGAAAACACGAGCAATGAGCTTTTCATTGCTGGCACGAGAAGCGCGTGAATGTATTTACAGAGTAACGTACCATTATACGACTTGATTCACGCTATCCATCCGGTCAAAGGTCAGAAAAGAAAAAAAAATAATTCATCGATCCCTCTCGCACTTGAACAATTCTGGCTACGAAGATGACGAGGACACGAGTGGATGGATGGATTTCCGTCGACACACGTACTTATTTTCTCGTCGCTCTCTCCCTTTCTTGGGGTTAAAAAAAGCACGCAAGACACATATTGAAATAAGAAATGAAGCGACGTGGGGTCACCGAGTTCATAAAACTTCACCTATCCCTCGTCGTCAAAGTTACTTACGGTGAGATGAACGGAAAATCTTTCGGCAGATGCAATTGATTTTTCGAAAATATCTGATCGATTATACATGGGACATAGCTGATCGATTAATCGCCATGATAGTGATTTTTTACCTTGTAACCTCTCCTGACATGACGGATTTTGTGCTCAACAATTTTTCGTCTTTCCTCTCTTCTCTCCCCGCACGTCTCTGACGATAACCGAAAAATGTGGCGGAACTTTTTTTTCGCAATGGCGAGAGACGCTATGCCGGCAGTTGGCACGTGACTCGTCTGCGCTATGGGGTTTGTCCAAGTCCCCGAGTCTGGGAGCGAGAAAGTAAGATGGGAAACAGCAGACAGGAGGATGAAAAGAAACGAGTCCCTGACGGAGGGAAGTTTTTTTTTAAGCAGTCGCAAAGAAGGGGGTTAAAAAACGTCGGAGGTTCCTAAGGGATGAAATAGCGTTAGTCGGCGAAAATAAAAACAGTTCGGTTATACTATGGATGCAAAAACTATATACTTTTATTCGATTTATCAATTTTCATGTTTATAATAGGTAATAACCTTCTCCGCGAACAAATTTCAGATAAACTTAAAAACTGTAAAGTTTATTATTAATAGTATTCGATTTCATAGTACTTAAAAACGAGTAATAAAAAAAGCCACGTTTAAAATTGCCTCGAAATTCATACGTGGATTCCAGATCACATATCGACGATTGCAGTAACAATTTAAAGATATGACAAAATAAATGATGATTGTACGAAGATTTTCTTAAAAAACCGAGTAAAATACATTGCCCTATGACGTTTTTGAAAAATGATCAATGAAATAAAAAAATGTTTTTGCAGTTCCCGTCGGAAACCTGCACGATTTTTTCATGTTTTCGTCGGATCTACTTTCTGTAGCTTTTTTTTTCGTAGGAGCGAAATCTTGAGAAGGAAATCGGGTCAGACTCGATCTTTCTAGCCTTCACTAGCGAGGCACCCTATTGCCTATCTCGTTTCACATTAAACTTCAATCACACACGCAACGTGCCCTGCTGTACATAAATCGTGTAGTGACAAACAAAAGGGCGCAATGTAGCCTAGCTAACGTTGAAGTCGGTGATACCTTGTGGCTTTGCTATTTTTTTGCTGTTAGGTTAAGAATATTTATGGTATGCTTGTGTACATTACTACGAGCATCGCGTTATATAGGTGCAACCCCACTTGGAGTAATGCTGAGGCCTGTGATTGCTCATTGTCCTACCGTCCAAGGTTTTAGGGCGCAAGTCGGAGAGTTACGCAAGCACAGCGTCTTCGTTCCTCCACACGGAATGTATTCATATGTGCACACGCACGCGTATACGGTAAACACTTGCGAACCCATGAACCGTTCTGAAAGGCTTCGGTAACGAGTTTTTGGCTCGAAGTGTGCAAACAATTCAGATTCAAAGGATTTCAAAGGATCAGAAACACTTTTTTTTTAATTTTTCAATATTAAATAATGCATCATGTATTGAAATACTTTTATGAAGAAAACTCGCGATATCAAATTAAACCTCTTCAGAAAATGAATTATATATTTTTATGAATTGAAAGATATAGAGACTTGCACGTTTTATTCGTGCAATTTTTAATCCCTCTGTAAAATGTTGATGAGGTCCCGAAGTTGATCCTTTATCGAAATTATATCGCGTGATTGTTGCCCTTTTATTCGTTCCGTGATTGGTCGCAACGTTAGTGAGAACGCAGCCGCGGCATGATTCATACGAGATCGTATTCGCGCGGTTTTTTATGCTGTTTTTGACAGTTGTCAACTTGTGACATTAATCGCGGTTAGCAAACGTTATAGTTCTACGATAATTCATTCCGTGAAAAAGAAATCATTCATATCAAGCAAGCAAGAGTGCTATATTTCACAGTTGAATTTATATTGTACTGAGTGAAAATGAGAGATAGTCGACGATCGACAACTCAATGAAAATTTAACCACGCGCAAAGGAAGCGACTCTGAGCAAGTTGCTTCATTTCCGGTTTTCGGAAATTTAGTTTCAGATTTTTTTGCACAGCTTCCGGTCCAGCGTTTGATCGGCGGACGAGAGGAACGATCGACAACTCCATGAAAAATTAACCACGCGCAGAGGAAGCGACTCTGAGCAAGTTGCTTCATTCCCGGTTCTCGGAAATTTTGTTTCAGATTTTTTAGCACAGCTTCCGGTCCAGCGTTCGATCGGCGGACGAGAGGAACGATCGACAACTCCATGAAAGTTTAACCACGCGCAGAGGAAGCGACTCTAAGCAAGTTGCTTCACTTCCGGTTTTCGGAAATTTAGTTTCAGATCTTTGAGAGGCAACTTCCGGTACAGCGTTCGTTCGTCGCACGAGAGTAAGTACGATCGACAACTCGATGAAAATTTAACCACGCGCGGAGGAAGCGACTCTGAGCAAGTTGCTTCACTTCCGGTTTTCGGAAATTTAGATTCAGATCTTTGAGAGGCAATTTCCGGTACAGCGTTCGTTCGTCGCACGAGAGAAAGTACGATCGACAACTCGATGAGAATTTAACCACGCGCGGAGGAAGCGACTCTGAGCAAGTTGCTTCACTTCCGGTTTTCGGAAATTTAGTTTCAGATCTCTGAGAGGCAACTTCCGGTACAGCGTTCGTTCGTCGCACGAGAGAAAGTACGATCGACAACTCGATGAAAATTTAACCACGCTCAGAGGAAGCGACTCTGAGCAAGTTGATTCGTTTCCGGTTTTCGGTTTTTAAGTTTCACGCGTTTAAGAGGCTACTTCCGGTACAGCGTTCGTACGCCGTACGAGGCAAACGACGATCGACAACTCGATGAAAATTTAACCACGCTCAGAGGAAGCGACTCTGAGCAAGTTGATTCGTTTCCGGTTTTCGGTTTTTAAGTTTCACGCGTTTAAGAGGCTACTTCCGGTACAGCGTTCGTACGCCGTACGAGACAAACGACGATCGACAACTCGATGAAAATTTAACCACGCTCAGAGGAAGCGACTCTGAGCAAGTTGATTCGTTTCCGGTTTTCGGTTTTGAAGTTTCACGCGTTTAAGAGGCTACTTCCGGTACAGCGTTCGTACGCCGTACGCGGCAAACGACGATCGACAACTCGATGAAAATTTAACCACGCTCAGAGGAAGCGACTCTGAGCAAGTTGATTCGTTTCCGGTTTTCGGTTTTTAATTTTCACGCGTTTAAGAGGCTACTTCCGGTACAGCGTTCGTACGCCGTACGAGGCAAACGACGATCGACAACTCGATGAAAATTTAACCACGCTCGGAGGAAGCGACTCTGAGCAAGTTGATTCGTTTCCGGTTTTCGGTTTTTAAGTTTTACGCGTTTAAGAGGCTACTTCCGGTACAGCGTTCGTACGCCGTACGAGGCAAACGACGATCGACAACTCGATGAAAATATAACCACGCTCAGAGGAAGCGACTCTGAGCAAGTTGATTCGTTTCCGGTTTTCGGTTTTTAAGTTTCACGCGTTTAAGAGGCTACTTCCGGTACAGCGTTCATACGCCGTATGAGGCAAACGACGATCGACAACTCGATGAAAATTTAACCACGCTCAGAGGAAGCGACTCTGAGCAAGTTGATTCGTTTCCGGTTTTCGGTTTTTAAGTTTCACGCGTTTAAGAGGCTACTTCCGGTACAGCGTTCGTACGCCGTACGAGACAAACGACGATCGACAACTCGATGAAAATTTAACCACGCTCAGAGGAAGCGACTCTGAGCAAGTTGATTCGTTTCCGGTTTTCGGTTTTTAAGTTTCACGCGTTTAAGAGGCTACTTCCGGTACAGCGTTCGTACGCCGTACGAGGGAAACGACGATCGACAACTCGATGAAAATTTAACCACGCTCAGAGGAAGCGACTCTGAGCAAGTTGATTCGTTTCCGGTTTTCGGTTTTTAAGTTTCACGCGTTTAAGAGGCTACTTCCGGTACAGCGTTCGTACGCCGTACGCGGCAAACGACGATCGACAACTGGATGAAAATTTAACCACGCTCAGAGGAAGCGACTCTGAGCAAGTTGATTCGTTTCCGGTTTTCGGTTTTTAATTTTCACGCGTTTAAGAGGCTACTTCCGGTACAGCGTTCGTACGCCGTACGAGGCAAACGACGATCGACAACTCGATGAAAATTTAACCACGCTCAGAGGAAGCGACTCTGAGCAAGTTGATTCGTTTCCGGTTTTCGGTTTTTAAGTTTCACGCGTTTAAGAAGCTACTTCCGGTACAGCGTTCGTACGCCGTACGAGGCAAACGACGATCGACAACTCGATGAAAATTTAACCACGCTCAGAGGAAGCGACTCTGAGCAAGTTGATTCGTTTCCGGTTTTCGGTTTTTAAGTTTCACGCGTTTAAGAGGCTACTTCCGGTACAGCGTTCGTACGCCGTATGAGGCAAACGACGATCGACAACTCGATGAAAATTTAACCACGCTCAGAGGAAGCGACTCTGAGCAAGTTGATTCGTTTCCGGTTTTCGTTTCGGTTTTTAAGTTTCACGCGTTTAAGAGGCTACTTCCGGTACAGCGTTCGTACGCCGTACGAAACAAACGACGATCGACAACTCGATAAAAATTTAACCACGCTCAGAGGAAGCGACTCTGAGCAAGTTGATTCGTTTCCGGTTTTCGGTTTTTAAGTTTCACGCGTTTAAGAGGCTACTTCCGGTACAGCGTTCGTACGCCGTACGCGGCAAACGACGATCGACAACTCGATGAAAATTTAACCACGCTCAGAGGAAGCGACTCTGAGCAAGTTGATTCGTTTCCGGTTTTCGGTTTTTAAGTTTCACGCGTTTAAGAGGCTACTTCCGGTACAGCGTTCGTACGCCGTACGAGGCAAACGACGATCGACAACTCGATGAAAATTTAACCACGCTCAGAGGAAGCGACTCTGAGCAAGTTGCTTCATGTCCGGTTTTTGGAAATTTTGTTTCAGATTTTTTAGCACAGCTTCCGGTTCAGCGTTCGATCGGCGGATGAGAGGAACGATCAACAACTCCATGAAAATTTAACCACGCGCAGAGGAAGCGACTCTGAGCAAGTTGCTTCATTTCCGGTTTTCGGAAATTTTGTTTCAGATTTTTGCCCGGATTCTGTGATCCAGCGTTCGACCGGCGGATGAGAGGAACGATCGACAACTCCATGAAAATTTAACCACGCGCAGAGGAAGCGACTCTGAGCAAGTTGCTTCCTGTCCGGTTTTCGGAAATTTAGTTTCAGATCTTTCCACGGATTCTGTGGTCCAGCGTTCGATCGGCGGATGAGAGGAACGATCGACAACTCAATGAAAATTTAACCAGGCTCAGAGGAAGCGACTCTGAGCAAGTTGCTTCCTGTCCGGTTTTCGGAAATTTAGTTTCAGATTTTTGCACGGATGCTGTGGTCCAGCGTTCTATCGGCGGATGAGAGGAACGATCGACAACTCAATGAAAATTTAACCACGCGCAGAGGAAACGACTCTGAGCAAGTTGCATCATCTCCGGTTTTCGGAAATTTAGTTTCAGATTTTTGCACGGATGCTGTGGTCCAGCATTCGATCGGCGGATGAGAGGAACGATCGACAACTCCATGAAAATTTTACCACGCGCAGAGGAAGCGACTCTGAGCAAGTTGCATCATCTCCGGTTTTCGGAAATTTGATTTCAGATTTTTGCACGGATGCTGTGGTCCAGCGTTCGATCGGCGGATGAGAGGAACGATCGACAACTGAATGAAAATTTAACCACGCGCAGAGGAAGCGACTCTGAGCAAGTTGCATCATCTCCGGTTTTCGGAACTTTAGTTTCAGATTTTTGCACGGATGCTGTGGTCCAGCGTTCGATCGGCGGATGAGAGGAACGATCGACAAGTCAATGAAAATTTAACCACGCGCAGAGGAAGCGACTCTGAGCAAGTTGCATCATCTCCGGTTTTCGGAAATTTAGTTTCAGATTTTTGCACGGATGCTGTGGTCCAGCGTTCGATCGGCGGATGAGAGGAACGATCGACAAGTCAATGAAAATTTAACCACGCGCAGAGGAAGCGACTCTGAGCAAGTTGCATCATCTCCGGTTTTCGGAAATTTAGTTTCAGATTTTTGCACGGATGCTGTGGTCCAGCGTTCGATCGGCGGATGAGAGGAACGATCGACAACTCCATGAAAAATTAACCACGCTCAGAGGAAGCGACTCTGAGCAAGTTGCTTCATGTCCGGTTTTTGGAAATTTTGTTTCAGATTTTTTAGCACAGCTTCCGGTTCAGCGTTCGATCGGCGGATGAGAGGAACGATCAACAACTCCATGAAAATTTAACCACGCGCAGAGGAAGCGACTCTGAGCAAGTTGCTTCATTTCCGGTTTTCGGAAATTTTGTTTCAGATTTTTGCCCGGATTCTGTGATCCAGCGTTCGACCGGCGGATGAGAGGAACGATCGACAACTCCATGAAAATTTAACCACGCGCAGAGGAAGCGACTCTGAGCAAGTTGCTTCCTGTCCGGTTTTCGGAAATTTAGTTTCAGATCTTTCCACGGATTCTGTGGTCCAGCGTTCGATCGGCGGATGAGAGGAACGATCGACAACTCAATGAAAATTTAACCAGGCTCAGAGGAAGCGACTCTGAGCAAGTTGCTTCCTGTCCGGTTTTCGGAAATTTAGTTTCAGATTTTTGCACGGATGCTGTGGTCCAGCGTTCTATCGGCGGATGAGAGGAACGATCGACAACTCAATGAAAATTTAACCACGCGCAGAGGAAACGACTCTGAGCAAGTTGCATCATCTCCGGTTTTCGGAAATTTAGTTTCAGATTTTTGCACGGATGCTGTGGTCCAGCATTCGATCGGCGGATGAGAGGAACGATCGACAACTCCATGAAAATTTTACCACGCGCAGAGGAAGCGACTCTGAGCAAGTTGCATCATCTCCGGTTTTCGGAAATTTGATTTCAGATTTTTGCACGGATGCTGTGGTCCAGCGTTCGATCGGCGGATGAGAGGAACGATCGACAACTGAATGAAAATTTAACCACGCGCAGAGGAAGCGACTCTGAGCAAGTTGCATCATCTCCGGTTTTCGGAACTTTAGTTTCAGATTTTTGCACGGATGCTGTGGTCCAGCGTTCGATCGGCGGATGAGAGGAACGATCGACAACTCCATGAAAAATTAACCACGCGCAGAGGAAGCGACTCTGAGCAAGATGCTTCATTTC
This sequence comes from Heteropelma amictum, assembly GCA_959613375.1. Lineage (NCBI taxonomy): Eukaryota > Metazoa > Arthropoda > Insecta > Hymenoptera > Ichneumonidae > Heteropelma > Heteropelma amictum. The sequence continues at coordinate 13,997,038 of OY390723.1, forward strand.
CGGTTTTCGGAAATTTTGTTTCAGATTTTTGCCCGGATGCTGTGGTCCAGCGTTCGATCGGCGGATGAGAGGAACGATCGACAACTCAATGAAAATTTAACCACGCGCAGAGGAAGCGACTCTGAACAAGTTGCTTCATTTCCGGTTTTCGTAAATTTTGTTTCAGATGTTTTAGCACAGCTTCCGGTCCAGCGTTCGATCGGCGGATGAGAGGAATGCTCGACAACTCCATGAAAATTTAACCACGCGCAGAGGAAGCGACCCTGAACAAGTTGCTTCATTTCCGGTTATCGGAAATTCTGTTTCAGTTTTTTCTCTTTCAGAGTAGCGGCAGATGAAAAGAACGAACGACAACTCGATGAAAATTTAACCACGTATAGGGGAAACAACTCTAAACAAGATGCTTCATGTCCGGTTTCCGGAAATTTTTGTTCAGTTTTTTCTCCTTCAAAGTAGTGGCAGATGAAAAGAACGATCGACAACTCCACCAAAACAACATGTTACAACATAACATAAAATACACCCTAAAGTTATATGCTCAAATTATGAATTAAGCCGTAAAAATGTTTACAAATGTCATTTTCATTGCTAGTGTTATTGATCTGAAACTCAAAATTTTGTACGCAAATGCATTTTCCGATGAACAAATTCTGCAATATTTGAAACATGCTCCTTGCGAGCTCACGACCAATTAACTTGATGTGAAATTTATGTTTCATTTTATTTTCGCATATGGGGTAATATTACATCGGACGTGCCCATCGAAAGTGTCTCTGCGCGGATGGGCACAGATGCACTTATTTTATTGAAAAGTGTGGTCTTTCAAGGAGAAAGTACGACACGAGCGGAAAAATTGTGGTCAAGGACGTAACACATGGAGCTTCTAACGTATCGATGGGATCTCCCGCGCATCTGCGTGCGCGGTTTTTCCATTTCTCATCCCCCCAATTTTATCCCCAAACTAAATATATCGACGTATACCATGTACATTATAGTTTCCTTCCGTACTTCCTAACCTCCCTAGATTTTTTTCTTCGTTTCATTCAGTGTTAGTCTTCTCTCCCGCGGTTTCCTGCACCGGTACTCGACACCACCGGCATCTAATCCTGGGAAAAGAGCAGCTCTCTTGCCATCCTCTACCCCTCCCCCTCTCGCTTCATCCCTTAACTCTCGAGACTCCAAATTAGGCGCCTCCTGCATGGCCATTGCGATACTCGCCTCGAACGTACAAAATAAATTTATAGAAAAAAAAGTGCCCACCATACACTCGGCAGGACGGACTGGCAGGGCGCTCGGAAAATCGGTAGAAAAACCACACTTCAAAAGAAATCAAGAAAAAAGTGTCGTAATTTAAAAATGATCGACCAGGCTGCTGGGAAGGGTAAGCCTCGTTAATTCGACACGGGGGTTGGCGCACGAATTTTCCATCGCCGTTATTTAATCGAAAAACCATAACGAATTTGCAGCAGACAATTTGTTGCTGAGGAATGATGGATGATGTTTGTCTGCCGGAATTCTTGCGACATGGCAACTGACTATTTTCGAGTGAAAGACTTGGTCTTGGTGTCCGACTTCGTGTCGGTATGATGTCGATATTTTACGATAAACGAGGCTATCAATTTCTCAATTTTAATTTATAATTATCTATACTTCGATGCTCGCCATTTTTATCTGAAAGCAATGACAATAACAATGCAAAACCGTAAATGTTTTATGTTTCCACCGATTACATTCCTTGGGCGTAAAAAAAGGGTCTCTTATACTCGTGTACTTTACTACCTGCAATTCTATTGAATTGTAACCTTCATTCAAGTGTATTTTGAACAACATTCTTCGGGCCTGGACTTTTCCGTCCGCTGATTAATTACAATTATACATACATTTTTTCTGTGGGTTGCTGCAGCTTTCGTTCGAAAGAACGGTTGACGCACATCGGAGTAAATTATGTACACTGAGGCCTTTAGCCTCTCGTATGGGGCGAAAAATGACCACTGATCCTGTCGCTATTATGGGACAGGGATATCGAGTCGCCTCTACGTTAAGAAGTATCTTAGGTAAGCATCTGTCCATACCGCAAGGAAGGGTACCAAGATCGACGTATCGATCGTTTGACAATTTTTCAAAATACATAGAGAAAGAGTACACTGGATGGAGTACACGTTAATTTTTTAACGGAATACAACCCAATGTATTTCCATAAAATATGACCAGTAAAAGTGACGAAGAGTTTAAAATAATAATCCGCAACATGACGAACTTCGAAAAACCTCTTTTTAAAAGACGGAAATTGCTTTAATGAGAAACTCCTTCGATCGTTAGAACTTTACAAGGATTGAGCCAATAAAGATTATCCTCGACCATTTTACCTTCGAAAACGTAGATCCGAGGGACGAATTTGAGAATCGTTTCGCAGTACAATCGTAACAAAAGTAACATGTTGAAAATTTCGAGTATTGGACATAAAAGGTGAGAAAAATTTAGCAATTTCGAACAAAAATTCATGAGCTTGTGTAGTAATTGCCAATTTACTTTTAAATAAAGGAAAAAAAGTTTATATTTTTCATTCAAATATTTGTTGTAAGATAATTGTTGATATTATTATTATGAAAAATTAACATCTCCAACGTATTTAATAGACTCGATATTTTTTTCACTTTCTCCTTATAGCCCAAAGTCTTAAAATGATCATTGAAATCATTTTGTCGCTATGATTGCCAGCCAATGCAGCCAAATTCAACTTTCAACATTAACCGATTTGCGAGGCGATAAATTTGCATGCGTATATCAAGCATTTGGGAAATCCCCGCGAAAATTCATATTCCGATATTTTTCATGGCAATACTGATATTGGACAGACCGACAGGCTTCGGGTGATTAACCTGCTCGAGGGAAAAACGACCATGGTTGTGAATTTCACGAATATACGTATCTTTCTTACGTGGGGATCATGTACGCGCAGATACGGGGTGTAGGAACACGAATGATATTTTCAAAGTGTTCAATTTCACAGGTCGAGAAAACCGACGATTCGCTGTGTTAATCCGATGCCTTAACCTGAGCTTTATAGAGGGAGGAGCCGAATATACCGAACCCAAGTTTCACTGTACAATACTCTCATTCGAGTTTCATTCATTCGGTCCTTTCATTCAGTTTTTAACTCAGGTACTTCGTCGCGTATCATTTGGTCCACGATACAAGAGGATACTATCCTGTAAATAAATTGCACAAAACAAGCTTTCTAATTTAGCGATTAATGCCCCCTCGTAAAAAAAAACATTTTTAATAGAGAGGCTGAAAAAAAAACGTTTCGTTTTTGTCATCTAATTTAGACGTTTTGTGAATTTTTTATCCAACAAAAATGGACATTCGGACGCAATCGTGAGGAAGTTTCATAAATAAATCCGATGATTGGAGCAATATTACATTGAATAATTTTGTTGAGGTAAATTCTGAAAAATCATTATCTTTTGTCCGTAAGAAGGATCTCTGTCTAATTCCGGAATTACATTCGAGTTTCTTATTATCCACGAGCAACGTGCGTTATTGCCAGCAATGTTCGTCAGTTCAACGGTTTAATACGGTTGAGCCAAGCTCTTGAAGCACACATAGCCAATAATAAATAAGAGTTGCCAGCGAAATGCGAGCACCAGGTCCTCGAAGAACCCGGATTTCCAGCTAGGCAGTAAATTAACTTGTAAAAGGAACGTTTTCTACGAGAATAGACAAAACGAGGATTAACCATTGACAATGACAATAACAAGAGTCTTTTGTACCGATAGAATTGGCCATTTGTTTTCAAATCACTCGGGGGTTTCGTACTTTTTGAAATTTTCGTTCGTATTGAAAAACCATGTATACCTGCAACGAATTTTGAGCTTTTGTCAAGGATTAGTCATATTCTCGGTGCTTTGGAATATATATTCGTGAATGGAAATTACATTCACTTTGAAAAATTACGGATTATTGAATAAGGTTGGTTTTTATTGCACACAGTTCCAAGGAGGAAAATGACGTTGGGAATATCGATGTAGTTGGATGCTTTAATGAATATTTATATTTGTTTGTCACAGTCCAACATTTTTATCGAAAATGTGTATATTTTCTACACGCACCTGTGTTAACGTAACTTAAAATACAGTTTCTGGAGATTCAGGCTGAATATATGACGAAAATTGCCATAAATGTTGTATAAATGTGATTTTCATTTTGTTAAATTAATGAAAAGTCATCGGTCCTTGATTTCCACCCCTCATCGTTTATCGCTCGCTCTAGCGCTGTCGACTGTGAAAGATCGTGGTCCACAGTCGACATGACATTAATAAGCGCTGGGATAAAGATTACGATTAGTCGGTAATTAACGTTCGAGAATTTACATTAGCGATTGATAAATATATTTCGGCCCACGAGGGCAAATTCGAGAAACTACGTCGAGGGTTACCATCTTTTAATTTTCCTGTCACAGGACGTACCGGTATAGATCTAATTTATGCTTTATGCTTTTTTTATATTTATTTTACGATTTATGTTTATATATATCCTTTTAATTGGCTTCGATTCTCACTTGCAAAATTCTCCTCGAAGTAAAACCGTTATAAGCATGGAAATTTCTGTATCCCCATAACTGACATCTGCATGTGAAATTCTTTTTTAATGAAATACTAATTCCGTACACCCGCACGCAGAGTCTCAAAGAAAGAGGGGGGGGGGGGGGGAAATAATACCGACTACAAAACAAAAACACCCTCACGCACTCGCCTCTACATACAATTATAATAACAACGACGTATACATAACATTGAGTCTGCATTCGCAGCCTGACTCTTTTTTTTTTTTTTTTTTTTCTTAAGGGGACCCCCCAACGTATCAAAGCGAATCGAGGGGCCAGGCGAAGAAAAAGGAACGAAGACAGAGAGGAAATGAAGGGAGGCAAGAAATCGAGCGAGACTTTCTTCGTGACGTGTTCTTATATTATGTATGTGCGGGTGAAGTGTGGCCACGTGCCACACAGTCGTCAATGGAGTTACAAGGGGGAGCATTCGCGTTCTCGCGCGCGCGCGCCAGCTGCGGAAGTCAAAAGCCAAATTTCTTCGGTAACGTCAAAGGTCATCACAACCACCCTCGCCATACGACCTAAGACCCTTGAAGGATATTAATAAAGAACTTTTTGGGGGATCGTCGAGGAAAATCGTAAGAATCGTAAAGGAGGATCATAAGGAAAAAGGGGGACAATAGTGTGTGTTGTTTTTAACGGAATTCACGTGCAATTACGATGCTCAGGTACCAAATCGAGCCCGATGGGGAAAAATGGTTTTACTTTTCTCAATATACTCATTATGAATACTCATATTTATGAAAATTCTCCAAAGATCGAAAAAACTCTCCGAGCCAGCAACAGATTGGGTGTAGTACGTTGACAACAGACGTTGAGCGTTAACGATTTTTTCGTTATTTCTTTCGAAATGTACAACACTCTTTATTTGGTTTTCTTTTCTCATTTCAAATATTTTTTCTTTCCAGTTTGTCTCGATTTACATTACGTTCTCACGTTTGTACACAATTTTTCGAAATAATCATTTCTCCGAATATACACGTTGCGCGATGACATCGGAGCAACTTTTTCTCGAATTCCAGTGTCAACATATAAAATGCAACTGCAGGCTGACTTGTATACAATTCGTTTTTTTTTCTCGATGAAAAGACGAAACAAAATCCGTCCCGTCAGTATTTTTTCAAATGTTTATAAATTATCGAGCACGGTAAACAGTTCGCTTTTAAGCTTTGCAGAGTAAGGTGAAGATCGAAGGAACAACGAAATATGCAAATGTGCTTGACATTTTTTTTATTTTAAAAACATACACTTTTATTTACATTTCCATACATTTTGTTCGAGAGGGTTGGTGTATGGATTGTTGCGGCACATTTTTGAATCGCTGCTGAAAGTTTTGACATCGCGAGTGAATTTTTTCGACACAGTTGCGGTCGTTATTGATCATTAATTGTGCTCAATTGTGGCTTTAGGCTAGGCCAACATCTGCGCCCGTATAATGCTGCAACACGCCATCCTGGCTCGTGCTAGACGAGAACCATAGTTGGAGTATTCATGGATTCATATGTGTCGGTAGAGAAGGGTTGAGTTATGGGGGTGTGGAAAATGAAAGCGTGGAAATCCCGTTGCGGAATCGCATGGATGCGAATAACATGTTGGGTGCAACACATTGAATGCAAGTTACGTTACAAATCTTCTGAATTATCGTCGATTTTTAAAACCGTGTTTATTAACAAAAAAAAACAAAATTCGAATCTTCATAATTTATAGTATAAAATTAATAAATTACTCACTGATATGTCTCATTTTTTCGGGAGTAAATTTCATTTTGAACAAGTTCTTGAGGAGGCCTAATTATATTTTTTTAAGGAAAATAGCCTTATCCGCCAAAATTTCAATGTTACATCCTTCTCTCAGCCAATGGTTTTAAGCGTCGATACACTGAGGCAATTTGCCTGCAACATTTTCAACGCAAAAAAATCAAAACGTTCATTCACACGAAGTAACACCTCTTCTTCCGGTCTCTCATTCATTCAAAGAGCAAGTACCTGACCGTTGAAGATGATCCCGGAGTAACCGAAGGACTTTGTCCCGATGGGTGGTAACGCAACGTCTCCGGTACAAAGATAAGGTTGACCGGAAGTGAAAACTCTCGGAAGACCCGACCGGTGACGGAGCACGTGTACGCAAGACACTGGCTAGAGAAACAAATTGCCGCAAACTGAAAGTCTGGGACGAACAAAAAATCGAGAAACCAGCAGCGTCTCTTTTTTGGTCCTTTGGTCCTTTGAAGATAAGTGCGGAGGGCTGAGTTTTCAAAATGCATCTGGAAGTCCTTGTAGGCAGAGTATCCTTAATAAACCCTGGGATGCTTCAATAAGTTTTGATATCTTCTATTCTCGGCAAAGACTTGTTGAAAAGTCGCAGGAAGGACGAAGAAGGATGCGCGTATTTATTCATAAACTGATTCGAATTTCGTCAAGAAATTGTATTTGTGTATATCTCGATTGTTTCGTTATTTTAGAAAGCACGTAAGAAAGATTCTGACATCATCAATTGTATTTATAAAAAACGTCCACAACAGTTCACGTTTAATGTTGTCTGAAGGCATTTTCCTTGAATGCCTCTCTCGATTAAGAGTATTCTCGTAACGTCAGACAGGCAAAATAGCTTACTTCACAATTTAACTAACCGCAAGTTTTATCAATTACAAATTAAATGTTAAAGCCGTAAATTAACGTTTTATTTTTGTGTCGGCATACGGCCCGCCCTCTATGACCACCCTCCGCGCCGGTAGTTATCCTCGTCGTATATAATCACATCTTCACCGCGAGCGAAACGAGTTTGCTGCTGAGAATTCCCATTGAAGAAACCTGTATACGGTACTGACATTTCTGTACACTTTGTATTGAGAATCTGATCTACAGTTTGCCGCCGAACTTTCTAGTCTTCTAATGACAGTCTGGAGTAACGATTTCAGTCCTTTTTGAGAAATAATCCGCCGTCTCAAAGAAAGGCTGGATTTGGATTACAAAAGTCACCATTGATTCTTAATTTTCCAGAAAATTGTGTTTATACATTTGTCGGGTCTTTTTTCCCCTTGCCTGGTAATTGCACAAAAATACGTCAGGAATAACGAACGAATGGGAAAAAATGAGCATAGCGAATTATCACCAGTAAGGCGCGTTTTCATGAGGCGTCGAGAATCTACAGAATGGAAAAAGTTATTTCTCAAAAACGAAGCATTTGGAGGCAAAAAGAGTGTATGAAAATAAGAAAATCTTGGCCTCGAAATCATGTTTTCTTCAAAGAAACTTTCGACTTTTCAAAGGAAGTTGTGGAAATGTTCGACCTCTTATTATACGACAAATTGTTTGACTGCTCTTATTTCTAGCGTGGATTATCCAAAGTGAGAAATACCTGCGAGGGAAGTCTGCGAGCGTCGGTTGGCACTTGTGAATACCTAGTTAGCTATAAACCTCATGTGCAAACTTTGCAAAGCCGGAATAATCCAGTTCCGAAAAGCTGGCTTTGCCGCAAGTACGTGAGGATATGAACGCACTACGGTCAAAGGAAAGTAAAAGAAACGAGATATGACCGCCGTCGATTCGACATCAGAAGAAAGTCCGATCAACCTGGTGTATCGAACTCTCGGAAAGTTTCGTTAATTCCGTCGAAAAAGTACCTGAAGAACCGTGGAATGTCTTTAAGACGTCACGTTTTCGGGCGATCGATGAAAAATGAAAAAAAGAGAAACACACGCAGAAAAGGGACAGACATTGGACCGACGATCGTTTTTTCCGGACTTCGAACCCTGTTCCTATCAGCGGGGCTTCGGAGTCTCCAGAAATCGCCATCAGTGAGGGAAAAATGCCGTGGCATTGAAGACTCTCCGTGGAGAGCAAAATCTTCAAAGACCGGCCAGGTGAGTTCGACAGCGTGACATTTTAGTTCCTTCTGTTGAGAAATTAGATTTTCACGCCTCTCTTCCCATTCTCATTGTTCATTCGAAGAAAAACGACTCTTTTGCGTCTCATTGATAACAGTCGCTAAACTTTAAGGTCGTTAGTCATTTATTTCAAAGAGATCTTCAATAAACGCCAAGCTCATGCAAACTGCTCTTTATTTTTTTTTTTTCAAGTCTTTCGTCATTCGATTCGTCTTTTTGCGCCAGGTTATCAAACTATAGAAGAAAAGCAGTGGAGCGAGATAAAAAGAAGTACACTTACAATGCAGGCAGAAATAGCGAACCCGCTTTGAAAAACTATCAATGTCATCTAGTGAGGGGGGAGAAATAATTAGCGAAAAATGCATAATGAAGCAGAGATCGAAGTAAATCCATTGAAGTTAAAAAAGCTATTAACGTCATTCCATTGCTGGTTGGTTAGCTCAAGGACTTTCGGCACGTTTCGTCCATTTCCCTTTGCCTCTATGCCACTTTTGGTCCACATTCAAACTCATTAACATTTCTACCTATTATCCTTCTCTCTGAGCAGAGAGGCAAGGCTACTCCATCTCGCTCTTCAACACCCTCAGGCTCATGTAGTCCAAGAAAATGTGTGGGCGACTCCTTGGATGCTCGACGCGACGGATAATTTCTCTCGGTACAAAGCGACCACATTCCACATAATTTCGCCAAGCCCTTCGACGGAGCTCTCTTCTCACCCACTCGTTCTTCGGCACGATGAATGAAATTAGCAAAGCATATAAACTATACACACATTTAAATTCGAAAGATATAAATTTCGAAACATTTTTCCATTCCTGAGCGGTAACTTAACTTTTTGCTATTAGTCGATGATTGGTTGAGCGTTGAGAAAAGTAAAGGTCCTAACGGTAGTGATATTTCAGTAGATCTTATCACGTCTGAAAAACTGGTCAACGAAAACAGATTGCACTGGCGATGGGAATTTTGGAAACCGAAATAGAAGAAACCCGTAGACTCTGCTCCACGGAATAAGATTAGTTTGACGAATGATACATTATGCTAATTAATTTGATTAGTTATTTCATGCATTTTGACTGCAGAAACGTGACGTAAGTACAAGTCGGACGCTTATATAACGTGCGTGTGTTCTAATTGTCCCTACCACCAACTTTTGCCACGGGCACAAGTCGTTTCGGTTCAATCAACAGTCGGACATCTTGACGAGTCTCATCATTCTTCGAAACATTCACGAATCCTCTGATTTCGTCTATTTTTTCCCATCTTCCCCCCCCCCCCCTCCCTGCTCCTCATCAGTCTCCGATGCCCACTCCTTCAGCTCCTTCATCTTTCATCCCATCGAAAAGGATCGCGAGTTCTGCAGGTTCCCAGGCCCCCGGCGAGCGCTTCGGCCCAGGAATTTAAATCTCAACGGTCACTTGGACCTCCAGAGAGTGGGAGGAAAGCAGAGAGCGAGAGAGAGTGAGAGGGTGTTGGCAGAAAAAGAGGATGAATACCGAAGGAAACAGAGTAGAGGCCGTTGGCATGTACGGAACGAGGAGGGACAAGGAGCGAGGAGCGCGTTAGGAGAACGAATGAGGGATCACGAGCAGTGGAATGAGGCAAAGAGATCGTTCAAAGTTATGGAGTAGGGGAACGATGCGAAGAGGAAGAACGCGAAGAGAGAAGGAAAACAACAGATCTACACATGCGAAGATATTCACGAATACTCAAGCTCTCCCACCGTCCACCATTTGAAATGCTTGCCTGGAACGAATACTTGATTACGATAGTGTCGACGAGGGTCTCTGCCACTGGCACACCGAGCATCGGGAATCAGCTGTGTTAGTGGTGGCTGGTAATACAGCAGTTCAAGTGTACGGGCGGGGAGGTTTAACACAAGGAAAGGTATGTGGAGGCGAAGAGGGCACCAGACTGTATTAACGGTCTTGTATATTACATCGGTTTGATCCATCAACGAATCCACGGTGGTGGTACTTTGGCAGTTTGGACTCTGCAGCGGCACTCGTCGCACATTCGAGCGAGGCATGCCGATCGACGTCGGTGTAGTCGCGTTCAAATGTGTTGGACGGACAGAGGCCGTTATGGTGGTGGAAACCAGAACCGAGGGAGTCGGCTCTCTTGTTTGTAAACAGAAACGCATGGGATATGCGATAGCCGGCTTTGAAATGTTCCCGCGCGCGGGACGCTGGTGATTCGCGATCGCGTTACGCCGACTTATTACTGTGTCGGATTGTTCCGCGCTATTGTACGATGGTGGCTGCCTCATACGTTGTAGATACGCAGACTCCAACTAAATTATTTATCAATTTCTACCAGATTACCGAGAAGCAACAGCATCATTTTCTGCAGCAACGTATTTTCAAGGTTTTTTTTTTCACTCTCCCGTTCTCAGGGTTCTCAGGCCTTGCATCCATGCAACCACCGCCTCCTTCTGCATTGTTCCTCCGTTCGCCCCGGTTGTTGGCTCGGTTCATTTTCATTTTTTTGTATTTTACTCGTTAGTTTTCTTCATCTTCCTCCGGCGGAGACTTTGGTTCCCGCCAGCCTCCTCCAGATTCGGATATCCTCGCATAGCAACGAGAAAAGAAGCAAGAGACGACACAGGCGAGCCTTAATCTTCTCTTGCGTCTGCTCATTGCTTGCCACCTCTTTCGCTTTTCCTTCTTCCTCCTTTGATTCTTCTTTTTCTTCTTCAGCTTCTTCTCCTTCAGACATCCACCTCTTTTCCCGGCCATGTCTGCACCACAACCGCCACTGCTTTCAACGCTTTCTGGTCCCGCGCTCAGCGCAGAGATCTTCGCATAGCAACACAGCGGGGAAATGAGGCGCGCAAAAGCCCGGGCAGCGTAGAAAACGGGCGGGACGCCGACGCTCCGATACAGGACGCGTCACGTTCTCACACCGCGCACATACACAACGAGAGATTCACGACCTCTCGCTGATGCTGGTCAAACGATTACACACGACGAAGAAGCGCTGCTCGCGATTTTGCGGCTGCGAGGAGAACCCCATTATTCGTTCTTCCTGGGCACGGCACTTGTTAACTTTTCGCGTTATCGAGTACAAACTTTGGGTAGCTTGTTTTGTTTTCAATTTTTTCTACTTCCGGAGCTAATTCGGAAAACAGATATGACATTGAAAGAAAGCAGATAATACAGACGCCAGCTATCGGTTGTATGCAGCGATAGCAAGGATGTTTGTGCAGCGCGATATCACTCGTGGTGCGTTTGGCCGAGTCTCAAATATGGTCCAAAAGGACGGAAAAACGCTGGAGAACCGATGGTCTTCGTTTTAGATCGATCCATATGGAATAGAGGTATGCAATCAGTTACCGCAGTGGCGAACGAGAGACTAATTGTATATCGTACCGGAGTACATAGTACATGCACCGAGCAAAAAATAAGAGCCCTAAAGGAGTACGGAATGAATAAGGCGAATAAAAAATATTCTCAACTGGGCGGTTCTCCGAAAATCCTGAGGGTTCCGCTGAGAAAAACGAAACGCTACTAGCCCTGTAATCGAGCGTAACCGCGAAGAGCAAAAAAACACAACCAAAAAACGTGTATCCTTCCGCAAGAACTGTAAAGAGCTCCCGCGAAGAAATTCGCGTTTCGGCCTCCCTCGATTTCTCCCAAGGGCTTCCTCCGGTGCTCCCTAATTTCGTTCCTTCAAGTTTGACTCGCCGTCACGCGCTCCATGTGTACATTCGTGTGTCATTGAACCACGCAATTTTTATTCGCATTTCTCTCGTCCAAAGACCACGAGGGTGACGTTTTTGTCTAACTAAAAACTTTCAATTTTCAATACGAGCAAAAAAGATTGTGGACGTTTGGAAAAAACAATTCTGATAAAACCAACAAAAATTGCGAGCGTGAATCGCTGTAAGTACCGGACTGAATGTGTGAGAAAGAACGCAGAGGAGTAGAGTGACATTTTGAAAATAAAAGTTGGTTCCGCTCCCACGACCCATCTCGACGTGAACACATGAATGAACCATTCGGCACTCGGATACTCTGCTGGTTCTGTTGTCAAGCTTTCATCTTATACCCATGGTATTATTGGACACCGAAGTTACATATTCTAGGTTCGTGTACGTATGTACACATGCAGGCACTGGAGTCTATCTCGATCTTGCCAAGGTACCTCTAGGCTTGGGTCTATCTCGTTTATTTATCTACTCTCGTTTTAGCGTTTCCGTGATGCCGACGACCGTATTTCACCGCCATACAGATTTATGTTCGAAGCCTTCGGAGGTAAACGTTGACACTGACTTTAAAAATAAAAAAAAAACTGTCAAACTTCGACTGACGAACGTAAATAATGATGCTTTTTCTCGTGAAATATAAAAACAGATAGATAGTCCCCCAAGCAAAAAGCTATCTTCTTCGTTATAGAAGAGAGACAAATTCCGAAGCGTATTAAGGGTAGGAACTAATGAATGTTTTTTACAAAAGTGTGTGTGTGTGTTGTGTTTTACAAAATTTGTTCCTCCATTATTGAGATGTGAATTTCTATTGTGCGCGTTAGGAATTTATTTCTGGTTGACAAGGTTTCGATGACTCCGTGCGCGCTAAGATGAAGAACAAGAACGGTAAAGCTTGTCAATTTGACTGAAAGTTATGTCATTTTGACGAAGAATGCTTTAGATATTATAATATGCGTGTATTACGCCTGGCAAAAGGAGGAGAAAAAACAAAAGAACTGTGCTGCTGGACATGTAATAAGTCCGACGGTCCCGACAAAGCGCTCCGCCCACCTCATGAGGCCCCACCGGAACGAGGGGCCTCAAGAGGGCTAGCCCTTTCCAAAGTACCACTACCATAAGCACATCTTATTTTTCATCGTTCCTTCCTTCTCTACTTCGAGAATGGTCAGCCCAAAAGGTCGGTTCGCTTAGTTCTGGCCTTTAAATTCCTCCGTTGTAAACATGGGCTCACGGACTCGCGCACCCACACAGCATCATCAGGGACTTCCGTGGACCGTGGAAGCTGCATGCAGCGCCTCGAGGTTAGCCGTTGCCAACCGACTTGCATTTTTTTCGGCTTCGAGAGATATCAGGACCTTAATTTTCTTTTCCACATGGGAAAAATGTGCCTGCTCATTGATGGCACAACTTTTTTTTCAGAATCTTTGGGAAAAAAGTCTAAACGACTCTTTGAAGTTACATGTCTGCGGGTTATCGATTGTTTCAGGGAGTTTGGATTTTACCGTGAAGCTTCAAAATCTTGTATCAGTGTGTCTCGGATAGTCCGATACGGAGTGTTGATAATTGCATCGATTGTGTTCACACTTGACGATTGGAAGCAGGAGAATGATGTCTTTGAAAATTAGCGCTTAAAGTCGTTGCTTTTTTCAAGAGGTTCATTATATTCTGTTATCACTTGGAAAGCTCAAAGCGTTGCAAAGTCCGGAAGAGGAGATTACTTACCGTTTTTTTGTGAAACTGAAGCCCAAGAGGTAAGTAAATCGTTTATTCTCAGGCAAGATCTTCACAAAGATAAATCTCCATCGCGGTAGCATTCTCTTGGAAGGTGCAACATCTGACGCAAACTTTTCCAACCTGTCTCTACATTCTAACACACAGTTTTTGGTAATCCGAAAATCAGAATTCCAAACTCTGCAGGGTTCCCCGGGTGAGGGTACAATATATCCTTCGGGATATATGTAACACGCTACAATCTGAATTTCCTTGAAAAACCTTGTCACATGCTTGATGCAACTCATGATACGTTGAAAATGGATGAGCGCCAAAGTGACGCAAAAGGAGATCGGTCGAGGGTTGACAGGCCATCGGCAGAGAAAATATGTTAAAGAAGACCTGTATTAACGATATTAGTTTCCTTCGGAGTTTTGGTATAAACACGCGCATTCGTAATTACGTCAGTGTCCGGTATACGCAATGACGATGACAAGAGCGGGCGATTCTGTGAACGTTCTCCACCGTTGCCAGGACCATCGAAAACGTGTGCGATGTCACACGTGTTATGTGTACGAATCTGTACACGTATACATACATTCGTAAAGTTTTAGTGCTCGTGTTGCTGTGCAAAAGTAACTGAACGAGAGAGACGTGAGTTTTGGCTAGTAAGAAAGGGAACGAGTGGAAGAAAAGGGACGGAAAGAGAAGATGCCTTCTCGAATGGCGAGAGAATAACTCGTTTCTCGAGACAGCGGTAGTTTAACCGTCAGTGAATACCAAAGCTGCCGAATTCACGTTGGTACATTTATACACACACGTGACCAACACTTCGCAAGCCTAAGACGAAATCGGGATTGTAAGCACATTCCTCCTCCGACTTGTCTGTCTCTCTCTTCTATTCGTCTCAATGTGCGCTTTCGATTACAGCCAGCGACAAATCATGAATCGATAGCACATGAGCGACGGTTTTCTTCCGCTGAATCAATTTTCCTTTCGCTACTCCAATAATCACGATACGATAAAAAAACCTAAAAATGACTCGTCAATATTAGTGTAAAAATACATGTGAACCAGGTTCGGTATTTGGGTAAATAAGATATACTTGCACCGCCCGGTACCCCACAGCATACTTCCCACGGGACCCAAGTGAGCCACAGGCCAAAATCACACCTGTGAAATTGACGGTTTTTCAAATAACACATATACGTGCATAAGTCAGAGGGCTTTTTCCAGATCTTCATGGATAGCCAGAGTCCCAGAAAATACTCGTACAGGCATTCACAGACACATACGTAAATAAACTTGGAAGAACTTCGAGATTCGTCGGTTTAAACCCAAAGTCATCTTTCGAGGTGAAAATTCAGAGACCAATTAAGGGGACCTTCTTTTACCGAAGAAAGGACCGGTTGAAGTGACGAGGGCCTCTCGCCTTCACGGGATCCTCCGAGAAAATCGGCAGGGAAAATCAAAAAATGAAGAGGCCTGAGAAATGTGGTCGTTATTATCGAGTTTGCGTGTAACTTTCAGAGGCAGGACTTTTTCGAACATCACCCACATCCCTTGGTAACAGGGCATGGCGTTAACACTTTGTACCGTTAGGCAAATATTTTCTTTGCCTGGTATGACTAGTTAAGAACCTGCGAGTGAATCGCCATAAGATATATATCGTCGGTAAAGATATTCGGTGTTTGCAGTTATAGTATAGGTATGTACAGAGTTTCCCCGGTCAAATCACTCATTAATTATCCTGAAGAGACAGGGTTGAAGCCGATGCTTGAATCAAGGTGCTACAGCATCCGTACCATCCTTGGGATTGATCTGTTAGTTGCATTTTCAATGTAACTTTCCCTTGCAGTGTAGAGAACAAACGGAAGTGAGGAAATTGCGAAAAAGCCCGACTCAATAAAGCAGTAGACGATTTCCTTTCGATTAATAATTGATGGACGCGAGTTTGGCGGTAACGGAAGGTCGTCGACTGCTGGAGCCGACAATACGTATTAGCAATTCGACTCGCGCTCTGTTAAACATAACGAATTATGTACGACGCGTGTTCAAAGAACCCGAGAAACGCCGTTTGCCTGACACCGGGACACATAACGTAGGTCCGGTATTATAGATTTCGAGTCAATCACTGTAACCTCCGTGTTTTTATTTCTTTTTCTTTCTTTTTATAGCATATAAACTGGTTTCCATGCAGGATATATATATCAGCGGGCATGTCTGAGTTCTAAACACAGCCAACCGCCGTGTGTGTTGCAGAACGGCGTTTATAAACGAGGGATCCAGACTGGTCCATAGACAAAATCATGCCTTTCGTTATATTTATATTTACATTTGCGGAATATATTTCGCAAGAAAGTCTGAGAATACATATATGGGTTCGCACAGCGTAAACGATTGGTATGTCGAGTGGTTGACCCTTGAAGAGGTTAACGGAAACTCGCTCGGCAGGTCCGATTAATATTCATTCATTCTTGCGAGGATTTTTTTTTCTCGGGAATTTCAAATCGTGCTGACGATAAATCTTTCAAAATTCACTTGTGGTTATTCCAAGTTACGGCTTCATTAATAGATTTTTGGGGCCATTAAATTCGTGTACTGTGATCAAACTGAGAGTCGCGGCAGGGACTGGAGAAAGGTACATCGGAGAGCGAGGGTTACCGATATTCTTATACCCCAGCAGAGACCCTGCTACGTTTGCCTGTTTTGGGAAGTTTGAGCCTGACTTTGACTTTGAGGCATAGGCCAATATTTTTTAATTTTCTCCCCTCTCCCTTAAGAAGAAAATGGACCATGTAACTGCAGGCACATTGTTAATTCGACGTGAAAACTGCTGGTCGCTTTCGCACGTGTCCAGATTTCGCGAGCAACGTTCAATTTTTCATAGCCGCATCTGTGGCTCTAATCGACCGATTCAGATGAGTCGGAGGTGTTTTCAATAGCGATGGAACAGACTTAGAAAGTGGGGTTTGAATTATCTCAGTGTCTTTGACGCTTTCGGTCAAAAGAGCATCTGGAAAATCCTTAACTTGTAGTGAGAGTGGGACTTGAAAATATGTGCTGGCTTTGACGAAGAAAATTTGACAATATATTCTGCTATAGAACCTCCCGACGAATTCATCTCCCATAAAATGAACTTTGCTACTTTGATGTGCCCACCGAAGCGCTTCAGTCGCCCTTTTTTCACCGATAAACGCGGCTTACGACAGTTTGAAAAAAAAAGTTCTAAGGCTGTATTTTCGGTGATAAAAGTAGTGGTGCAACAACCTTCGGCGTTTAAAGTACCCCCGTACGCACAGCAAAGAACGCGAAAGAAATGCAACGACGAGATTCAATGGCTTCGTGGGGTAGCTGGAATGTTTTGCTCCTTCGTGTGTTAGTCTTCGTTCACGAGCTCATATATATATACATATGGTAGCGGTACATTAACCGTCTACCAGGGTTCTCTGGAGTCCTCTTCGTGGATCCTGCGACACCGACTGGACCCTCGGCCTTATGTGCTCGCGAAGCATGCCTGCGAGTATTTTTTTTCCAAACCATCTTCTTCCATCCTATCCCATCCTCGGTCTTCGCGACTAAACGATTTTCCTGTACAGTCTGCTATGGAATGCAAACTCCGATACACACGCTATCCTTCATCTCTGTTCACGAACGATCGTAACAACAACGTAAACAAAGCGTCGATCGAACGGACGGTGCATCTAATCGGACTCGTCACAGGATTTCGAGGAGTTTTATCGTCAAGTTTGCGCTTTTCACAGGCGTTTATTGCCGCATGGTAACGATTGCAGAATACTTGTACAAAGATCGCAAAGTTCCAACGAGTATCGACGAAACAAGAGAGCGTATCTCACACCCATTTGAGATGTCAAATCGAGCATTTTACGCCCTTGTTATTCGCAACAATTTAAACACATATACGTCTATATATACACGCGTACATGTACGTGCAGGTCAGAAAGAGATTTTTGCCACGCCGTTCTCGTTTTCACGCTCGTGTCGTTGGCAACATATACGGGCGCACCCTATCGAACAAACGTGTATGTATATGTATATACGCGGTGAACGAGAAACACGTCGCTCTTTCGCCAATCCTCTCCAGCAGACCTATTGGAATTCACGCTAAGCGGTTGTACCGGATATTATTATTGACATTATTTCGCGAGCTTAGCAGGGTGTTGAAGATCCATGAATGTCAATATATATCTTTACTATCGAGTAGGAACCAATGTTGCTTTTCGCTATTTTCGAAAATTCGTAAAAAATTGAATAACTTCCCTCTCTCGATGATAGGTGGCGTTCTAAGATAGTTACGCACAATTATTGTTATTGTTATTGTTATAAGGATTGTTGCAATGGATCACGAAGATGAGATTGAGTTTGTAGTCGGAAGCTCAATTTGCGCTGACCGCAAAATACAGTTACCGGAGGGAGAGAAAATTTGCCACCGGAAATCCTCTTCGTTTGGTCAAACACTTCCCTTTCGAGCGAGTTTACGCGCACGCAGAGCTGAAGCGTTCATCTCTTTCATTTTTCTCTTCCTGTCTTTGATTTGTATACTCTTCCTTTATATTCTTTCTTTCACTTTATGGGTACCTTCGCGGATTCACGACACGCGGGAGTCTCTTCTCTCCTCTTTGTGTTCAGTGACAATCGCGCTCTCCGAGGTGGTTCATCGTTAAGTGAGAGCGGGGAAGAAAAAAAAAGCGAGAGAAAAGATCACACTCTTTCGTCCGACCATATTCTTAAGGATAACGCAACGAGGAAAAATAAGCAAGCACCAAGGCCAACGGAAACCGTTGCTCACTTGGTTGCCGCGGCTCCACCACCCAGCAACAAAAATAGAACAAAGAAATCCACTGTGCCCAAAGGGTCGGTAAAATCGAATGGTCGAGAGAGAGATTCGTGTTAGTCTAGCTCTTTTCCTCTGGAAGGACTCGGGAGAATTCCGTTAAAAAAAAGAATATAATAAAAACGTCGATATCGTATCTCGTACATACCTCAGAGTATCGCCCAGATATCCGTACAGCGTTTGCAAGAGAGATACGTGAAGATTAATCGTATCTCGACGCTCCAACTTTTTTTTTAAGGGTTTTTAAGAAATACGTGTGTGGCAAAATATATACGGTTATGAACAGAAAGTTACGGATGTTTTCAATTTATTTCGATCGAGTTGGGAAATTCTTGATGCATTAATGTTTTATGAATTTTTGTAAATTGATTCGGTCCAAACAGCACCACAGTTTCTTAATGTAGAAAAAAAAGTATAGCAGGGACTAAGTATCGATCAATGAAAAAGAAATTTTATGAGATAGTAAATTAATATTGGCAAAAGTGGCATCTTGCTGTAAGGAAAATGCACATACATATTATAATAAAATTTGTTTTAACATACTCGAACATTTTTCAATCTAAAACACATCATTTCAGATCGTTTTATCACTTTTACAGAAATTCTTATTTTTTTTCATGAAAGACCACAAGTTAATCGTAGAAGCCCAGAATTGGATTTGTCGAATGCAATTATCGATCAATGAAAAAGAAATTTTGAGATAGTAAATTAATATTGGCAAAAGTGGCATCTTGCTGTAAGGAAAATGCACATACATATTATAATAAAATTTGTTTTAACATACTCGAACGTTTTTCAATCTAAAACACATCATTTCAGATCGTTTTATCACTTTTCCAGAAATTTATATTTTTTTTTCATGAAAGAACACAAGTTAATCGTAGAAGCCCAGAATTGGATTTGTCGAATGCAATTATCGATCAATGAAAAAGAAATTTTATGAGATAGTAAATTAATATTGGCAAAAGTGGCATCTTGCTGTAAGGAAAATGCACATACATATTATAATAAAATTTGTTTTATCATACTCGAACATTTTTCAATCTGAAACACATCATTTCAGATCGTTTTATCACTTTTATAGAAATTTTTATTTTTTTTTCATGAAAGAACACAAGTTAATCGTAGAAGCCCAGAATTGGATTTGTCGAATGCAATTATCGATCAATGAAAAAGAAATTTTATGAGAGAGTAAATTAATATTGGCAAAAGTGGCATCTTGCTGTAAGGAAAATGCACATACATATTATAATAAAATTTGTTTCATCATACTCAAACATTTTTCAATCTAAACCACATCATTTCAGATCGTTTTATCACTTTTACAGAAATTTTTATTTTTTTTTCATGAAAGAACACAAGTCAATAGTAGAAGCCCAGAATTGGATTTGTCGAATGCACCATGCGGTCTTTGACCTCTCATTAACCATAAGGAGTGCACCAAGTCCTTATTCACATGGCAACCTGCGTTCCTCTGCGAGTCGATAAGTCAAGCTCGAGTGAGCCAAGGCGAAGGTGAAGGAGGAAGGAAGCGTGCTCGAGAAAACAGGCGATGGAAACGTCGTCGTTGGAAGAGACGAGACCCTTTTCTTTACATAGACTTTGGCTGCATGCTTTGCTATGTGTGTGTCTATAATACGCATTTATTATCGATGTGTGAGTATAAACATATACGTTCGGATGAGAAACAACATATGGTTATCGCATCACAGGTGTAATTGTAAGGAAAACCTACGGAAGTTAAGCACACGAGAGGCTTTAACCGTCTTGAGGAAGGTAAGGAAAGATGGGGATAAATGCACGCGCTTGTACATCACTTCACTAGCTTCTTATGTATACATTTGTCCATTCACCACTTTACCGAACGGGAATTGAGATAAAACGATACTTTTTTTGTTTGTAAGCACATTTGGACACTTATAGCGTAAACGATTTCTGTAATCTTCACTATTCTTGTCGGCTCTTTCATAAATTCCTGTGGGAAAAATAAGCCCATCGGGCGATAATGACCAAAGTCGGAATTTATCGTGATAAAATCATCATTGCATGATGTGATAAAAATAGAATTTATAAAAATAATTTAAAAAATCCCACATTGCCGAAGCGATTAAATATTCATTGAAGATTAGCCACTACATTTTCGTCAAATCTAAATAAACACATCGTGAAGGAAATATTATACGCACTGTTAAAATTAATTAAATTAAATTTCTTTTCAAATTTTCGTGTTTTCTCGTACCGAAGAGTACTTGTTCCGCCTACAAGATTACACAAATGGGTGGACAGACGTGATAAATCCCGTATCCACGTGGCGGAGAGAGTAACTCTCGAAACATTTTAAATGCCGAAAACAATATCGTAAAATTAGAACACTCAGGGAAACCCGAGGCGATTAAAATCCCTTGACGAATTTTCTTTGAGATATTCCGTGCGTTTCGTCATTTTGACTGAAAGAATTCGTAACTTTCTCAAAATCGTTATAGTCGGAAAAACGCGAGAGCGGCTTAGGTTGGGGTGGGCCCGACTCGAAGAGAGTTAATGGTGATTTTTCTTCGCACGTTAGAAATTTTCCCTTGCCGGGGCGAGAAACTTTAACCGGAGGTACGATCCACAGCTCTAGTGTCAGAGAGAAATGATCCCTATTTAAGATTTCTCCGCTCACAGAAGCGGGCACTCCCATCTTTTTTTCTTCTGCCTATTTTTTCACAGACACTTGCGGATCGAGGATCATTACAGGCTGATGACGGTTTCGTCGACCCTCTGATACTTGGAATATCTCTAAACACGAGAAAAAGATTTTTTCTCGAAAAGACGAATAAGATTTTTTGATAAAATAGTTGGCGCTCCGAAAATAGAATTTTTGTCATGTAGGAATTATGCATTTTTCACAATGTGATTGAAAATTTCATCGAGAAATATCCAGTTGTATGAAAAATGACGATCGTCATCGAAATTTTCATTCGTGAGCATTTTTTACATTTACCGGACTATCGAGCGCCTCGCGCGACTTTATCGCGTTATCGAATGTGAAAAGGTAAAAAAATATCGTTCAATAGGCCGAGCGGATCTCAGTGCGTTGCGTTTTTTTTTGTACCTACGTTTTTTCCGGTTCATCAAAATCGTTATATAGGCATTTCCCGCATACGGCAGCCAGGTAACGTTACTTTTTTTTTAACGCCAACTTTCTGTATCTTTAGGACGATTCTGCAGAATTGGTTCGTAAAAATTTGTCGAAAAACATTGTCCTCTTGAGAAGTGTTGGGAGGAAATACACTTTTTTGTTTTTCCCAATCACACAGGGCTTGGAAATACCACGACACAGATACAGCGTGGTACATGGTACGGATACGATGGTGATACGGTTATTACGCAGGCGCCAAAAGCCCTAAACATCGTAAAAATCGTGTATAGATGCTAAGAGACAGCTAAATATTACGGTTTTATCCTAGAAGCTCGAGGCATCTTACTCCGACCGATGACGAGGGACAGTGTGACTTTTTTTTTTCAGGGATCGAGGGAACTCGCTCTGGTCGGCAATTAGGAGTCTTCGATCCGAGAAACGGTCGCGAATACATCGAGACTTCCCTTCGAGCAACTCTTCGTAATCGAAGACACAACGAGAATCTCGACAAACCTCTAACGCTCTCTTGGACGAGACAAATTCTACATCAATCCATGCACCATCAAATGATACATTATCAAGATTCTATAAAGCTGCATTGTCCAAGCAACGGCTGGGACTTGAGATTCACGAGTCTCAGTTGCCTCGATGTTAAGGCTGACTCTCTTAAGGTAGTTCTATCGTTTTATCGTTTTCTTAAGATTTTGTTGAAAATTTGGATACATATTCTTTGATGTCATATGTACGTGTGTAATAAATTTTGGAAGGTTTTACCACGTGGAAGTTGAGATATTTATTGGTGAAAATCACAATTTTCGGTAGTCTCTCGTAAGATCGCGTGTTAAAAGTTGCATTTTCATCGATAAATATCTTGGCTCCAACGTGGTGAAGCCTTCTAAAACTTTGCGTACGTTTTTATGCAACATCCAAGAAGCTTTCAACGGTTTTTCAAAAAAATCTTGAGAAAAACATTTTTGCAATTTTTGTAATTATACAGCAAGCACATATTACCTTGGATGACCTTGAATTTGACGTATGCTGTTCTTTAGTCGATTTGCAACAACTTTTCTTATTTAACTTGAGCCAGCAAACCATTTTGTATGTGAGAAAAACTGAAAAACAATTTTTTGATTCGAATGAAACGATAGAACTACGTTAAGCAGTGAGCCTCGGCAAGCAGCGAGTCGATCGAGAAAAATTTGGTCGCTTACATCATATGGTACTCTTATATAATCGAGTAGCGATATAATCGATACGCCAACAGATTTATATATTTAATTGAATGAAAAACATATATTTTCACCCAACTTTCTATATTTTTAATAAGATTTCGTTAATTTCTTTGAAAATGCGACTGCTGCAAAAATCATAGAAGCAGATGAATAAAAGTGTTGATAAGTGCGGAGATATGTAGATGAACGTGTCTCAGAACTATGCTGAGACAAGAGCGATAAGAAATATAAGCACGATATCGCAAGAGACGTTATCGCGCGTTTATTCTCTGAACGACTTGGTCTGTGCGTCGTTTTTTCTCCTTCTTCATTTTTCTCGCTCGAAAACTTTCAGGCAACAGACACATAGAAAAAGTCGACGTAAATTCGAAGCTTCTTGCTGAAAGACGTTTGTTACACTCGCGAGGTATCAACGCAGAACATGTGCTACTAGTGCGTGCTAGACAAAAAAATGATGCCAAGCGATTTTAAATAGCGTAAATAGTTTTCAACATGATTTTATCGAATGTATCACAGTATTATTTTTAATATTGTTGTTATTGCAATTGTTAGGGTGTCTATGGTTGTTACAGTTGTCATATGTTATTTAACTCTTATTTCAGACGAGTTCTCGAACTGCGTATATACCACAGTACATAATGTATGTATGATATATATATACAACCATTTATATATATATAAATACACATATATGCGTTATGTACCTTCGAGAAACCGTTGCTGTTGCGAGGCAGAGCCCACAAGCAGCGACGTGTGGGATATCCGTAGAACTCTCGGGCGTTCTCTCTGCCCCGTGCCCCGGGAGGCCTTACGCGAAAGAAAGATGAGGATAGAAAGAGAGAAAGAGGACCAACAGTTGAGAAAGAAAGAGAGAAAATAGCATGAAAGAGAAAAGAGAAATGAGGTGAGGGTGAGTGCGCAAAAGAAGCCGAAGAAGAGAAAGACGAAAGATGCTGGATATAAAGGAGAAGATAGTTCGGGCGCGAAACGTGCTCGGAGGAGAAAGAAACAACAACGACGAAGAGAGTAAGTAGAGAGGAAGTTGCGCAATCTCTAACCGTCCGTTGGACCGAAAAAACAATGCGAGAGCAGAGAAAGAGCGAGATGGAGGGTGATGCGCGTGCGCGAGGAACGCGCGCGCGCGCGCGCGCGGCGCTGTTATCGCCGAGAAAGCGCGGGAAGTAAGCGCGCGAATGAAAAGAAAAAAACGAAGGAAAAAACGAAAGCGAGAGAAAGAGGAAAAAAAGAGCAGATAAAGGCCGGCGCTTCGGGGAGGACCAAAGGACCGCGACCGGCGTCTTTTTCTTAGAGGAATTTATCCCCACCTTGCAGAAGAACCCGAGGCTCTCTGCGACAGAGACAGAACGAGAGAAAGAGAGATCACGTATTCTTCTCTGCCTTTTCATCGCCTTATCGAGTGACCCGAATCGTTTTGGCTGGTTGCAAGGATCGCCAACGTTGCAAGAGAGCGAGTGAAAGATGTTCGTTTATGTACGCGAATGTTTCTATCGAGAGAAAAAAAAATTCACCACTGTCCCACTCGATACAGCTTTCGTTCCATTTTGGGCGAAGCAGTGGAATTTTGCTGTAATTTTTTTTTATCCAACCGCGCCTCAAGCTTCTCTCCGACGATTCTTTTGACGTATATCGATGAAGGGAACACATAATTTATATAATTATCAAATAAACCAACGGCTAATTCGAAAATGGATAATCCGTCGGGAAGAGTGAAAGGAAAAAGCCTCAGTTACCCAAGCGTAGTTACTCAAGACATGCACTTTATTAAAATCTTTAAAAAAAAAGCAATGCATCAGAGCAAAAGTAGCTCAAATCAGCCGAGTTGCCAGCAGCTCAAACCTCCCTTATTCATATCCTCTCCACACCTTCGATAGCTTTGACTACCCCCCCCCCCCCGGCCTCCTCCTGGCGGTTTAAAGGTAACCATACCTTAAAGCAGATCAGCTGAATGACGGAGGGTTGCTGCGTTAAAGGGACAAGTGGAATAAGAAGGTGTATGAACCGCCAAAAGTACGTTGATCGCTTTGCCGGTGTTTCAACGCATACGCCACTCTACATAGGATATAAACGATCCTACCCTGCCAGCATTCTCGCGGTTTACGTAATAAAGTTTTCATTCCTGGAAGTGAAAAGATTTATCCAGGCGTGCATCCGCCCTCTTTTTCCATTATTTACACAAACATATTCTCTCACACACACGTATAAAAGCTTTAGTTTTGTTCCTTTTTCGACCACCCTGGATCGCACCTACAAACTATATCCTTCCTGCGGCGTGGACAAATTTCTTTCTAGTCCCGATCCACGGACAGCAGGTCTCTCTTTTTTCCTTCACCCTCATGCTGGTGAAATACGTTTGAACTCGGAGATCCTAGAGATCGCGGGCTCGTGCTTTACGAACAAACGAAATCCGGCGCCCGCGTTCGCGGAACACTTTTATATACCTGTGCGGGGGTGAATTTTGTGGCTCATTTGCTCACTTTGACGCTTTGCCGTATACATATGCGTGTATATTTACGCATGTGTAATAGTACTAGAGAGTCTCGAGTGGAAAGGGAAACATGAAGAGCCATCACCAACAAACGTCAGTGAAACTTTTGAGGAAATGGCGGCAACGATGTCAGGTCTAAATCTTGGGTGTGGCGTGTGTGTATGTATGCATGTATACCTGTATGTATATATTTTTTTATTATTACTATTGTTTGTTATGGCTTAGGCGGTGTAAGGTTGAATACCTGCGTACAATGAGGATCTTTATACCCAATCCTTCCGCAGATTGTCAAGGGGCTACTTCTCATTCCGGTATAAAGGCACTTCTACGAAATTTTACTTTGGAACAGGAAATCAAATAATCACTATTGTACTCGGCGGCCCTTTTTTCATATTGTACCAGTGACATTTTTCGGTTATATATATTTATAATATTGTGCGCGCGAATGTGTTCTACGAATTTTGAAGTTACCCGTCTTCAGGGGCCTCCGGGTAGTCGACTGATTTGCACGGATCGGGATTATACGGTTGAAACTGAGGAATATGGAACGGCGAGAACGGGGCATTTAATATCCCAGCTTATATGGAAATGTAACCTTTCAAAGTTCCCGAAAGGCTCGACTGTAAATTATGATTATAAGGGTCGTGTTTCTGGACATTTAAAAACCAACGACGGAAAAATATAAAATTTTTGACAAAGTGCCAGGGTTTAAAAATAAGAGTTTCGAGCGAGCGTCGATATTTTGCACGTTCATTGTTGGCCTACGCACCCTCACGAGAGAAAATAATTGAATTGATTATTGATTGAATATAAATTACGATTTATTCATCGAATATAAATGAATACAGCATATATCGACACTTTTTATTTATATCTCCGTTACATTCTCGGATTATTGCACTAAAACAATTTACTTTTGAGCGATATTCCTCTGTTGGTTATAATCAAAATTCGGTAGAATGAAAAAGTTTGTACTTCACAATTTTTCAAAGATTAATGACAAAAGAACAACATGAATATTGATGTAATAATCTTTAAATTATCATACATCGCGAAAAAAGATCGCAGAACGATGAAACAAAAGCATTTTGGAGCAATGAAAGAAAAACCGAAGAGGTTGGAACTTTTGTGGGTTTGCCCCAAAAATTTTGCCCTGTCTGTCGAACTTTTGAAACTCGAGCGAAGATATCTAAAAGATTTCTTCTCGTGATTCCGCAGCAGAGGTTGATTACACAAATTTACAACTATAGACTGCGTGCTTCGAGATGATTTTTTTTTCATTGCTCTACGACTGTTATTCGAGACGTTACAGCCTGCTGAACATCACTGAAAATGTCAAAACATTTTTTGACCCTTTAATTATTATTGTTGACAAGTCTGGTAATGTCAGGTAAGATCGTTGATTTTTACTGTGACTTTTTATTCAGTAAAGTGACTTGAAGTAAACTGTCTATCGGTCCCTCTCGAATAAAGCAGAGGAAGTCATAATAAACGGTACACGTCCGGTCCCTTCATTCCTTCGTTACATATTGACTCGTAGATTGAACGTGAAATAGCCCTTTGCTTGTGCGGATGTAAGCCTACCCTTCAGCACCACTTTGCAATATAGAATCGTGCAAAATTTCATTGCTCGAGCTCTGAACTTTTTTCAACAACTGACCTGCGATGAACAAAAGATGAAGAAGGTGAAAAACGGGCCGACGAGGAGATTTTCGCGTTACTCTCGAGCAATTAGCGACACTGAGGTGAGAACAATACTTCGTTGGGGAACCCCCTAGTCGTGCATTATTTGACGAATCGGATCGCTGACCAAGAGGCATTCGTTTTCAGGCAGCTTAGTGATTTTATATGGCAGCCTTGTTTCACAAAGGCCGACTAAATTGGCGCGGTTTTTCTGCCGTTTCCCTGTGCAAAATCCGATACGTTAGCGGGGTGTATAAGCAGGCAAAACGAGAAAGGGCCCGAAGCTCGTCACTCGCAAGCGAAGTGAATAGTACAAAGAAGAAATGGGTCGTAAAAACCGAACGGAAATACCCAGAGAACAAAGTTAAAGGAAAGAATGCATTTCGTTCGTCCGATGGAAATATAATTTCTTCTGTCATGCACCTAGAAGGAAATGCATTTTTTTAAATAATCAATCGAACGTGTTTATGAAAGTTTATATTTGTTATTCAAAGTATTTATAATCTCAGGTTTATTCGGAATTCTCTCACAGCATATATTTCCTGCCTTGCGGAGGATCGCAATGCATGTGATAAAAAGGCAAAGTAAAATTGCAGCGTTTACCTTCAAAGTATATCGATACGTTTCATGCCTATTATTGTATTGCACCTAGAAGGAAATGCATTTTTTAAAAATAATCAATCGAACGTGTTTATGAAAGTTTATATTTGTTACTCAAAGTATTTATAATCTCAGGTTTATTCGGAATTCTCTCACAGCATATATTTCCTGCCTTGCGGAGGATCGCAATGCATGTGATAAAAACGCAAAGTAAAATTGCAGCCTTTTACCTTCAAAGTATATCGATACGTTTAATGCCTATTATTGTATTTTACTGTAATAAATGTACACTATATATATCCATTGAAAATCGAAAGCATCTTAAACTGATGATCGGGGATGTTAAAAAAAAGTGTTTGGAATTTCCATTCGGTGTAAAATCGTATTTTTTTTTCACAAATAAATCTGATTCTGAGCGTGAAGGATATTGTCCGTTGTTTATCATGTTCGCATTGTATTTCTTCGTCGGGCCGAAATGTTCCATCGAGAGTGACGATTTTTGCATGAAAAGCGTGATTTCGATGTACGCGGCAGGATGATGGTTTTTCACGGGGGGGGGGGGAGGTGGTCCAGTGCGGAAAAGACAAAGTTTTGCCTAACCTAGAGAGAGAAAAAGAGAGAGAGAGAGAGAGCTCCATTCTAGGAAAATTACTCGGACCTGCCGGCTTTCCTTCGAAACGTTTTCCTCTGCACAGCTTCTTCCTTTATATACAGAAAAAAAGGAGAAGACATCGAAGAGGGATGAAAGATAGAAGAGGAGAGGAGGATAGAACTGGACAAGGGAAGTGCGATTAACGAAAACAATATATGGTTTTAACGAGGGAGTATGTTTTTATCAAAATGTATCCCCTTTTTCGGTCCAGGTGAGCTTACTTTAAGCAAAATCTTATGAGAATTATAATTACATTACATAAAATTTCGTATCAAAATTGAGCAAAGACATATACGTTAATAAAATATGTTTTTCCCTTTATTTTTGTACAAGTAAATCGCGATTTTGGCAGTTTCATTGTTTTGTTTCATTGTTTTGACAGTTCATAGTACTGAAAAAAATAGTAGTGTAGGCGTCGAAATATTCAATATTCGGCAGTGACGATTATGAATTTGTATGCAAAAAAAAGACTGGTATAAACGAAGTCAAAGTATAAATGTCGTTACGACCATTGTAAAAGTATTTCCGCGTGGGAATTCAAGTACTTTCGGGTCTCCTCCCACTCTCATGTACTCGAGAATCTTGTGAATGAGAATTGTGTCTGCTTTGTCTCGAGTTACAGGTTCCTCACGAAATCGTAACACGTATCCGACCGAGCGGAACGTTGAGTTCAGTGAAGAGCTAAACTCTCTATATACAGATACATAAGCAAACTCATGTGCAACGTATGTACGTGTGTGTGGCAATGCTTGTAAGAGAAATAGTTTATGTAGCGGAAAAGACTCTCTTTTACCGTGTTGAGTTCACGTTTCATCCTCCGGCGCCAATACACTCCAAAGATATATCCAGTGAAATGGTAAGACATGTTCGTCGCGTATTTTTAAATGCCAAAAAGAAGTGCCGAAACGCTATTCTTCCAGCGATCGGTATAGAGGGAGAAAGAGAGATGATGAAAATAAGAAAAGAAGAATAAAGGAGAAAATGGTCAGATTTTTTTGGGGGTTTTTTTTTTCAAAAAACATCCGAGGACCTACAGCATCAGCTGAGCAGGGAAAAGCCTGTAAGACCGCGCGTGACATCCCGTCACGCGTTGTATACGTACGGACATCGATACGATGCATGCAACGTGCAATTGCGGACTTGCAATTCAATGCTCGAAGCATTCCAGAGGCTCTTGATGCGTTGATCAATTGATATGTTATATTTTCAAACTGTATTCGCACGGGAAAGATACACATTAGAATATAGATGGAAATATAGATGATTAAACTGACGTTTTAACGAAATAATGTATTTTTATTACAAGATGGATTCATTTAATTATACTAAATGTTATAACCCTGATCATTTTAAACGTATGACATTGAAATACATGTACGGCGTTAGCAACATGAGCTAAAAAAAATTAACAAAATATAATTTTAGGGATGAATAGAAAAAATGTAGTTTAATTAAATTTTATTTCTATTCAATAACATGTGAAATTTTCTATCTTTTTATATATAGTGGAAAATGCATTTGCTCACATGAGAGGGGGATGTGTGCAGATAGGGAAGAGGGTAACTTACTCAAATTTGTAGGTTGAGTAATCGTTACGTAAATGTGTGTCCTGACCGCGAAGCGAAAATTCGAAAGATACACATTGAAATATAAATGATTGAGTGTTTTTTATAAAATTTTCAATGTATTTGGAACAACTAACTGACGACTTAACGAAATAATGTATTTTTATTAATAGATGAATTCATTTAATTATACTAAAATAAACAAAATATAATTTTAGGGATGCATAGAAAAAATGTAGTTTAATTAAATTTTATTTCTATTCAATAACATGTTAAATTTTCTATCTTTTTATATATAGTGGAAAATGCATTTGCTCACATGAGAGGGGGATGTGTGCAGATAGGAAAGAGGGTAACTTACCCAAATTTGTAGGTTAAGTAATCGTTACGTAAATGTGTGTCCTGACCGCGAAGCAGGTACAAGTATGCTTGAAATTTGGATACGTGATTCATGAATGTGGGACTGTGAATAGACAGAAATAGCAGTCTATTCCATCGCCATCGAGAGAGAAAGAAAAAAAAATAACCGGGGAGGCCCAAAACGTCGGTACTTTGTACAGATTTCTTTCTCCCCCTCTCTCGTTCACCTTCCCGCTCTTTTCTTTCATCTGTGAATTTTGAGTCTCGTTTTCAAAATCTATTAGAAATCCAAGAACTCACGGGAGTTCTTTGCACTGACCGCGTGAGTGACGATAAATTTTCTTCAGGAGAAAAGAAAACCGCAGGGAAAACTTCTCGAGACAGCCCTTGATTTGCGTTATGCAGGTCATCACGTTTTTTTATAAAAAGTTTCAACGCGTATTCTAACCGTCATTTTGAGCGCCAAAAGAGGACCAACATTCCAGAAGTTTAACGTACAAAGGAATTAAGAAAATCTTTTATATTTGTGATATATTTCGAAAAAAAAAGAAGGTCGGAATTGCAACATCGATGACGGTTGGACTAACGGTATTTTCGGCGTGACGATGATTTTTTCATAGTTTCCAAAATTTTCTTAGAAATTCCGGATCCGTTGTCCGTTAAACGATAAAATTTTTGAAATCTTTTCGAATGGTCACGAGTGTTTTGTACGCCGAAGACAATACCATCTATGGAATCATGCATTTCAACGTGAATTTCCCATTAATTATAAAAACACGTCGCACGAACAGTGAAGCTCTTATCAATCTTAATTAAAACCCTGATTATTCATGGCAAAACGCAGTTCCGCTTTCAACACCATGATTATTGGGCTTTCGACCGTCACGCCTACAACATTATAAATAATATGAATTTCCATAACGTTTGCCAGCTCAGAGTCGCCCTTGCGGAACTGAAAATTTAATTCAGCTGCTACCTGTAAATTAAAGTTTATTCCTTCATTTTTTTATCTTTTAAACAGCAAGAG
The DNA here is from genome assembly GCA_959613375.1 of Heteropelma amictum. Classification (NCBI taxonomy): domain Eukaryota; kingdom Metazoa; phylum Arthropoda; class Insecta; order Hymenoptera; family Ichneumonidae; genus Heteropelma; species Heteropelma amictum. Next base: position 14,028,550 of record OY390723.1, read on the forward strand.
GAAAGATGAGGTCTCCCCCTTGCGGCCTTTAAACGAAGCTCTAAGCAAGAAGAAAAAAACAGACTACAAACGACGCCCGGCCCTTTGTACTCGCTTTGCACGCCGGTTGAGTTCCACGGGGTAAGTCTGAGCACGCAACTTCCACAAATGATCATTAAATTTTGCTGCCTCTACATGATCCAACGATATTATGCTTCCCTGTACGCACCGCTCTGAGGTACACACGTCAACAAAGTTTATCTTTAACGACATTTATTGTTGTTTTTATTTGATGGATAAACCCGTGAGATCTTTTCAATCAATTACTCAAAAAAATCAAACATATATCTATCGTTAAAAAATAACAATATATACGTCCGAATATTGGTACCCACAATAATTACTGTAGGAAAATATCAATTATTCCAAAAATGTACATTATTTTTCATTCGCGAGACATACATTTTTTATACCGAAGAAAATGTAACTGTAAATAATTCCGTACAACTAAACCGAACCCGACTATGACCAAAAAATGTAATCATAAAATTAGAAAAATATAGTTATCGAAAATGATGATCCTCTTGAAGGATATTGGGGGTAAATTTTTTTTTTATACGTATACATCTCGCCACGAGTAAATCGAACGCAAAAAGCAATGGGAACTTTTTTTGACTCCGATTCCCATTCGAACTCTCTGGTCAGTCAGGTTTAGCCGTATGTTTTCTTCTTTGAAGAAAAGAACGAGATTTTTCGTGATGTGTATACGAGGGTGATCGCGTTTATACAGATCCCAAAAAGAGAGTGAGATGAAGAGTGAAAGAGAATGCACCCTTTTCGACGCGCGGGATACCCAGCAGCACGAGAAAAGGTGAAATTCCCAGGACTCTCATCGGGATCCATATATAATTATCAAACGAGATTCTGGTTTTTTTAAATCGTATTCTCGGTTCTGGATACTTCACGGTATCCCGGCCTCATTGCCTGCCCGAGAAACTTTGACGAAAGAAATAATTCATGGTCCACAGGATCCTGGGCAAAATATTTTTCCAAGCTCGCCGTCGATAAAAAAAAAGGTCATATGATTATCCTCGAAACGCACAGTTGCTCCTTGTTGCGTGAAAATACTGGTCCATTTATCCGACGAAAAATTCATCGATGTATAATAATAATCTAAATTCGCGAAACGTAGCGAGTACATTAGGAAAAGGGAAACTTTATGAAAATTCGAGACACTGTAAGGTCCATCGCAGCTCGAGGTGAAAGAGACGAAACGGGAGATTCTCGGGTGTATCTTTTGCGGATCTGCGATAGCGATCTTGCTCAGAGAAGAATCAAAGATTTTTGGCGGGAACGTTGCGAAGATAAGTACCTATATATCCATATATATATATAATACACCCAAATACAGGATGAAAAGAAGGCGTTGGGCTTTGAGAAACCCTGTGGTACAGACCGGTTCTCATTTTACCCTCTCTTTTTCTCCCAATTTATCTCTCTTTTTTTTGTTCGCGCATCGCAAAGACGGATGCTTGGAAGACGTTAACGGGCCGATAAAATGAGCAAACGAAACAGAAGAAGAGAGAAAAATCTTCCGCGCTAGGTCCAGCTCTGATTTTCGTACGGGAGGCTGCATTCTTTCGCTTGTACACGTCTCTCTCCTCAGCGAAACGCTCTTCGGTTCTGTATAATATATCCTTGTTTCTCGTTCAGGAGAAAACGATAGAAAAAGAAAGAACACGAGAGCGAAGATGGAGCGAGCACGAGAATTAACCTCTTAGAGGGTCCCCATAGGGTCCGTCCCGGTCCAACGAGACTTCTTTACCTTCTCTATGCCCGTTCCCGCGGAGCATCGAACATAAAAATGCCTCGGGTGTATTACCATAATACGCAGAGCGGCTCTTCCGAGCGATGGAAAAAAAGGAGCGTTTGCGCATTACACATTGTTCCGCAAAAAGTGTGCAAGTGTATGTACGGCAGAGCGCGGAATACGCGAGAATTGGCTACATTTATTTTCCAGTGTTTATTCTTCACATGGTTGGATCAACGGTACGAAACGTCATTCCAGACTTTTACATGTTCGCATTATTAATTTACTATCGCCATTTGTGGCTGAACAATTTTAAACGTATCGTTTAAACGTATCGCCTGTATGCCCAAAAACAATCGGCCTCTTTTACTCCAAATTTTACTCTCGAATACTTCAATAATTTATGTTATTCAACGTTAAAGCTAATGTTGGTTAAACTTTTATTCATTCGTTGTATGGCTGATTAGACAAATCTCGATTATCGTACACTTTGAAATCAGACCTTGTAATCTTCGAATTATCGATAATTCATTCTATGTGATGGGCGAGATTAACGTTCGACTGGAGTTATTTTTCGATTTTGGCGTAATCGAGCATCGTCCTAATTAAAATAAGACGAACAGACCTTTGCGTAATAGAACGTATACCTGGTAGAAACATGTACGTATATATTTCATGATTTTTCTCATTTTTTAAATATTTTTTGAGTACGCACGTTATTTAAACTATTATCAAAATCAGAGCCCCTTGTTAGATACCTTAATTCTATGGGTGTTTAGAATGAAAATTGGATGAAATTAATACGGATTCCATCGGTGAAACCGGCGTGTACATGAGAATTCGAAAAATCATTAGTCAAGTTTTCTGTATTATCCCTTTTTCGGGTATGGCAAGGTGAATAAATGAATATGAAAATTGGCCATTTGAAGTAAATGCGGTGTAATATTTAAAGTTTTTTTTTTGAAGATCGTTATCGTTCAAATTGGACCTGACACCTTTCCGAGTTACCGAGACGAAGCGGTGTGTCTCAAGAGCGTAAAAGAAAAAGAAAGCAATCTCACCATCATCATCATTACTTAGGTAAAATTGGGAGAGAAGATCCCTGGATAGTTTCGTATTCCAGCAAACTTTTCTCCGTTGTTTTCTTGTCTCTTTTTCTTCTTGTTTAGACTCTGCGTTGGAGAAGCCTGTAGGGACGGTTGCGGTCCCTGGTATATACTCTGACGGCGGAAGACGGAGCGAGAGAGGGAGAAAAATCAGCTGACAGGAATCGGCCATTTTTAAATCCCCTTTGACCGGCGCGATTTAAAAGGCCGTCTCTCGTCCGCGACGGCTTCTCGCGTCCTTGTCATACCCACTTGTACTCCGACTCTCGAGACCGTCCAGACTTTCTCACTCCCTTTCCGTCTCGTTGGGCCTCGCCGCGGTCCCTTTTGCAGGCCCTCGAGAGGCCCAAAAAGAAATGAGAAAGGGATGGAGAAAACGTGAGAGAGACACACTTTGGTCCGAAGGAAAAAAAAGCTTCGACCCACAAAAACTTGATCTCACGCCGACACGCTCCCACACTCTGTCGTTTGAAAAATAAAGATGATCTACATATATATGTAGGTGGCCTTGAGAGGATGGAAAATGTCGAGAGTGCAAAACGTGATCTGTACAGAGTCGTAAAAAGAAAGCAAAAATGAATAACAGGCCTAATAAACCTAATAATAAATTCTATTCGAATCGTACCCTTCGCCTCTTCGAGAGGTATACGCAGTCATGGAAAAGATGATCAATTACTGGTTAAAACTTCTTGTGGCCGGGAAATTTGCTTTTCATTTTTTTCTCCAGAAACTAATCGATTAAAAGTGATACAAAAGTCATATCCACTCGGATGCAATTTCACGATTCTTTCGGGAGAAGCTTAAAAAATCGTCGTCAACGATACATCATGTACATCAAAACAGAAGAATATTCGATTATTTCTACACCATTCGTTGAAGGAATTTAAAGAACTAAATTAGAATCATCGTGTAAAAAAGATCGGGGCTGGACTGTCCGTGCGAAATTCATTTAAAAAAAAAACATTCTGTCGAGAGTAATCATTTTTTCCATTTTTTTTTAATTATTCCTCCGAGTACCATAAAAAATCAATATAATTGAGTACTTTTGAGAACAGTTTGGAAATAGTTTGTTGAAAATTCTCCAAGAATTACTATAAACGTGTTCGAAATAGATGAAGAAAATCCCGATCTCGCGTTTGAAAACTATGAAAATGAATTATTCGCTCATTGGTAAAAAAAATCAATATAATTGAGTACTTTTGAAAACAGTTTGGAAATAGTTTGTTGAAAATTCTCGAAGAATTACTATAAACGTGTTCGGAATAGATGAAGAAAATCCCGATCTCGCGTTTGAAAACTATGAAAATGAATTATTCGCTTATTGGTAAAAAAAATCAATATAATTGAGTACTTTTGAAAACAGTTTGGAAATAGTTTGTTGAAAATTCTCGAAGAATTACTATAAACGTGTTCGGAATAGATGAAGAAAATCACGATCTCGCGTTTGAAAACTATGAAAATGAATTATTCGCTTATTGGTAAAAAAAATCAATATAATTGAGTACTTTTGAAAACAGTTTGGAAATAGTTTGTTGAAAATTCTCAAAGAATTACTATAAACGTGTTCGGAATAGATGAAGAAAATCACGATCTCGCGTTTGAAAACTATGAAAATGAATTATTCGCTTATTGGTAAAAAAAAATCAATATAATTGAGTACTTTTGAAAACAGTTTGGAAATAGTTTGTTGAAAATTCTCAAAGAATTACTATAAACGTGTTCGGAATAGATGAAGAAAATCACGATCTCGCGTTTGAAAACTATGAAAATGAATTATTCGCTTATTGGTAAAAAAAATCAATATAATTGAGTACTTTTGAAAACAGTTTGGAAATAGTTTGTTGAAAATTCTCAAAGAATTACTATAAACGTGTTCGGAATAGATGAAGAAAATCACGATCTCGCGTTTGAAAACTATGAAAATGAATTATTCGCTTATTGGTAAAAAAAAATCAATATAATTGAGTACTTTTGAAAACAGTTTGGAAATAGTTTGTTGAAAATTCTCAAAGAATTACTATAAACGTGTTCGGAATAGATGAAGAAAATCACGATCTCGCGTTTGAAAACTATGAAAATGAATTATTCGCTTATTGGTAAAAAAAATCAATATAATTGAGTACTTTTGAAAACAGTTTGGAAATAGTTTGTTGAAAATTCTCAAAGAATTACTATAAACGTGTTCGGAATAGATGAAGAAAATCACGATCTCGCGTTTGAAAACTATGAAAATGAATTATTCGCTTATTGGTAAAAAAAAATCAATATAATTGAGTACTTTTGAAAACAGTTTGGAAATAGTTTGTTGAAAATTCTCCAAGAATTACTATAAACGTGTTCGGAATAGATGAAGAAAATCACGATCTCGCGTTTGAAAACTATGAAAATGAATTATTCGCTTATTGGTAAAAAAAATCAATATAATTGAGTACTTTTGAAAACAGTTTGGAAATAGTTTGTTGAAAATTCTCGAAGAATTACTATAAACGTGTTCGGAATAGATGAAGAAAATCACGATCTCGCGTTTGAAAACTATGAAAATGAATTATTCGCTCATTGGTAAAAAAAAATCAATATAATTGAGTACTTTTGAAAACAGTTTGGAAATAGTTTGTTGAAAATTCTCAAAGAATTACTATAAACGTGTTCGGAATAGATGAAGAAAATCACGATCTCGCGTTTGAAAACTATGAAAATGAATTATTCGCTTATTGGTAAAAAAAAATCAATATAATTGAGTACTTTTGAAAACAGTTTGGAAATAGTTTGTTGAAAATTCTCAAAGAATTACTATAAACGTGTTCGGAATAGATGAAGAAAATCACGATCTCGCGTTTGAAAACTATGAAAATGAATTATTCGCTTATTGGTAAAAAAAATCAATATAATTGAGTACTTTTGAAAACAGTTTGGAAATAGTTTGTTGAAAATTCTCAAAGAATTACTATAAACGTGTTCGGAATAGATGAAGAAAATCACGATCTCGCGTTTGAAAACTATGAAAATGAATTATTCGCTTATTGGTAAAAAAAAATCAATATAATTGAGTACTTTTGAAAACAGTTTGGAAATAGTTTGTTGAAAATTCTCCAAGAATTACTATAAACGTGTTCGGAATAGATGAAGAAAATCACGATCTCGCGTTTGAAAACTATGAAAATGAATTATTCGCTTATTGGTAAAAAAAATCAATATAATTGAGTACTTTTGAAAACAGTTTGGAAATAGTTTGTTGAAAATTCTCGAAGAATTACTATAAACGTGTTCGGAATAGATGAAGAAAATCACGATCTCGCGTTTGAAAACTATGAAAATGAATTATTCGCTCATTGGTAAAAAAAAATCAATATAATTGAGTACTTTTGAAAACAGTTTGGAAATAGTTTGTTGAAAATTCTCCAAGAATTACTATAAACGTGTTGGAAATAGATGAAGAAAATCCCGATCTCGCGTTTGCAAACTATGAAAATGAATTATTCGCTCATTGGTAAAAAAAATTGATATTCTGGCAAACATAAATGATAGGATACTGAATAAATCAGAATTTGTCATCAATTAAACAATGAGCAAACAAGTCCGGCACGATAGTCGGCAAATAACAATTGCCAGGATAAAAGTATCCCAAGTCATCTGGTGCAGCTCCAGCAGGCGGTTTTCATCATCCGCTCTTTTCGGAAAAGTTGAGCCAACAATTGCGCGAAGATATGAAAGAGAAAGGAACCAAAGGAGAAGTTTTCCTTTGGACCCGCCATCCCGCCTAACCATCCTTCAAATGCATTCAACCGCCTTTTCTGCACCAGAGGACGCGGCGTGTGGTCTGGAAAGTTTTCTAAACTTCAGTTCTGTGTCCTTCCAAGCCGACCCATTCGATCGATTCAAAAGTCAAGTACAACGGATCAAGTATAGATGAAAAAAGAAGAACTTCAGAAAGATTCTTCCGCCAAACTAGCGGCTACGAAGAAGTTGGATCATTAGAGAGTCTACCAAAGAGAAAGATGACACTGTTGTGTTTCGAGTGTGTCGCTAGGCTCGTTGCAATAAGATGTTGCACGAGCATGTTCATCAAACAGAAGAGTGGAATATGCGACATGGACACAGCTGGTGTATAATACCAGAAGGAGAAAAACATTTATGGAAACCCAGACAGAGCCTAGATTTGTTGGTTTGGAAAACACGAAAAACGAGGCTGCTCATGTTCATAGAACTGTAGTCTCAAGAGCCAAGACGCTCGTAACGATCACCACTCTGAGGTCTGGTCGACATTTTTCCAGATCTTATAACTCTCAGCCTCCACCGAGAACCCCACACTCCACTTTCAACGATCAGTTTTACACATACGTATATGCGGAGGAGACTGTCGGTGTGTCCGAGTTCTTGGCACAGTCAGGGAGCCTCTTTCAAGAGACTGATAAATATTGTCAACGTATGTTAACGTGTTTGCAGTCGGGGACAAAAGTCGTCACATGCTTAACAGGCCACGTTACTTTTCCCTCGTGTTTCCAGTCTGCTCAGCAGAGTAAAATGGAGAAGCTGATCACTTCTTTTTTTTGGTCTATGATGATAACGGTCCAGGCAGAATCATATTAATAATACCCATCCCACGGGCCTTGCACGCTTCTAATTCCTACAACATTTTCAATTCCCAAGCCCTATCGTGGATTCCCACATCTTTCGTGCAGCTTGAATTCTCAATTTTTAATGTCTTGCCGGATGCCTTCGTTGCGAGCTGAAAGCGCGTTATACATATCGCCGCAACCCTGTGAAATATGTATTATATAAGTGAGCATCGTAGGCGGAGTAGAGCCAAAGGTTCTCTGTTTATCGTAAACCGAAAGGATCCAAAAAATTGGCATACATCGCGCGGAGGTGATTCGTCCTTTTCCAATTTTAGCTCGAGATGGTATTTATAGAGGCCTGTATAACCTGGGCGTCCTTGAAGCACATTTTTCTTCGCAGCACGCATTAATCATGTTCCTTATTCTCACGCAGGTTCTTTACGGTCGGGTCTTCCAGATTTTTCACGCAACGACCTTTGCACGAATTTTCACGGTCTACTTATCGATGCCAAGAGTCTTTTGCGACACATGTGAATTTGAATTAGTAAATGTGATAGAATAGATTCCAATCACCACGATTTGGTCTGTTTGGTGATTTATTTTACCATTTGCGTGTATCATTCTCTTCAAGGTCATTGAAACCAGATGGTACTTGGCACTTCCGTCACCAGGGTGAAAAACACGACAAATGAAACACAACCAGAGTGGTAAATGAACGATTACTCGTCTCAATTAGGAATCGTTTGCAGAAATTTCCGTTTGGCATGTGCTGAATGATAAATCACGTGTATTCTTTCAGAAAACGGTTTTTTCGAGGCATTGTCATTCGATCGTTCGTGATGTATGAACCGAAACGCCCGCTCTTTAAAATCTCACCGCAGGTACGACGCAGGCAGACGAATCTCAAAGGTGAGAGTGCGGGATATGAAAAGAGACCATACGAGAACAGAGAAACGAGTGGATTCCGAGTAAAAGTGAAATAAGAGACAAGGACGTGAAATAAAAATAACAGCGAGTGAAGAATTGTGAGGCTGCAGGTTCATCGGTTGTTTTGCCATCTCGTTCCAACGTGGTCCATGGAGAACGTTTTTACAGGTAGTAAACTTTCCCGTCGATGTATAGAATTTTATACCGTGTAACGTACACAGGTACCACACAAAGTGGCTAACGTCTTGCCACCCCTACCCGGTGGACATAATGAGAGACGAGGGCAAGTGAGTCGGTGCGGAAGGTGAAGAGGAAAACGAAGAAGAAAGAAAAAGGAATACTCGCTTTTTCTCTTCTTTTCGCGATCACCGGGACATTGCGATTGGGATCAGTGCTAACCCTCGGGGCACGTATACAATATCATGAAGAACGTGAGCGGGTGGATCCAGATTCTGGGCGGGGTAAAACATTTTCGCCTCAACGACATTTTCATTTGACAGAAAGTTTTCTCAACGTACACTGAAAAATCCGCGCCATCCGTCCGATAGAAACTCGACCTAAGGGTTCTTCAGAGCTGTCGTCTCCTCCTCGAGACGATTTTTTAGTCAAGTATAATGTGTGCCGAACTCGATTCGTCATTAGTGACGGAAAAGCGTACAAATCCATGGCGTATCAAAACGGTTATTTCGTGGGAATAAAAAGGTGGTTCGCAACTTTGCCCACGTGGGTTTGCAACTATTTTTCCTTTCGCTAAGGCGTGTTCAGGTGCTGTCGAAAATCATATGGACAATGAAAGAGAAATGTCGATTATCATACACTTTGCAATCAGACCTTGTAATCTTCGAATTATCGATAATTCATTGTATGTGATGAGCGAGATTAACGTATACACGGGGCACGTATACAATATCATGAAGAACGTGAGCGGGTGGATCCAGATTCTGGGCGGGGTAAAACATTTTCGCCTCAACGACATTTTCATTTGACAGAAAGTTTTCTCAACGTGCACTGAAAAATCCGCGCCATCCGTCCGATAGAACCTCGACCTAAGGGTTCTTCAGGGCTGTCGTCTCCTCCTCGAGACGATTTTTTAGTCAAGTATAATGTGTGCCGAACTCGATTCGTCATTAGTGACGGAAAAACGTACAAATCCATGGCGTATCAAAACGGTTATTTCGTGGGAATAAAAAAGTGGTTCGCAACTTTGCCCACGTGGGTTTGCAACTATTTTTCCTTTCGCTAAGGCGAGTTGAGAGGCTGTTGAAATTCATATGAACAATGAAAAAATGACTTTTTCGACGGTTGAAGTACGTTGAAACTCGTATATTCTGTCCTAGCTATTACTGAAATTCGTTGTCTTATGAAAATTCGATGAAAAATGAGTCAACTTTCCACAGGAGACCCAACATTGATTTGGATGTTCAGATCGGTCATGGAATAGCTATAAACAAACATTTTTATCGTCAATAGTCGAGAGGGTGCTTAAAAGCGATCCAAGCACGGATGGCCAGTCTCCAGTCTCTCTACGATGGAACCACGAAGAGGCTAGAACGAAAAGACGCGAAAGCTGATATCGTAATATCAGTAATTTTCAAGTTCCAACATTTTAGGCCTCGTTTCGTTTGCGCGCTGCAGTCGATCGATCCCAACGGAAACAATCAGGGTAGAAATACCATCAATGAATCAACCCCTCGTCGTGAAGGGGAACGAGAGACAACGTCGACAAAAAAAAATGTGAATGAAAGTGGAATGGAGATATTCAGCCGCGGGTGTAAATATTTGAACGGTGGAGAGATCAGCTGATCAGCAAACATCGCCGTCTTACAAGAATCTCGAAGCTTCCTCCTCCTCCTCGAAGGTCTTTAAAAATCGACGAGAAGCGCCAACAGTTCGAGGCAGCCTCAACCACACACTGTCCCCGGAGAAAAATGATCAGCTGAGTGCCGAAGCGAAGGAACCGTCTGGGGATTCTGCTTGGTGATATAAAGTGGAGGGGGGACAAGAGGTCTTCACTCGCCACCATCCCCTTTCCGTCTTGTACTCGCGGACTTTACCGCGGGAGACGTTGGCGGGAAAGGAAAGACCGGTCTTCTCCTCTCCTCCCGCGTTTTAACGTTATTCTCTTTTTTTCTCGTGCAGGAATTCCAAAAGGAACGGGGGAGAACCTGTACCTGGTCGTTTGTGCGGAGCTTCCGACGTTCCTGGAACTCTTTCGCGTATCCTCCACCTCCACCTCGCTAACATCTCCCCTACCTAGCTTAATTTACATTCACGAGACGCAACTCGTGTCTCGATAGCGAAAACCGCCGGCACGGAGGACGAGGGAGAAGAAGATACGTTTTATCAGCGATCCTCCGCGAGCGAATTGAAAAACAAGCCTGAGAAACTTTTCAATGAAATCATCGTACATCTTCAAATTTCTCGACGGGTCCCTTCATTTTGAACTCGTTAGAACGTTCGCGAATAACATTTGTTCCTTTGTGGAGAAATGACGAGGTGTAATGTCAGGCTGTGAAGTAGCTCCGGAAAATTTATATTTTTGAACAAATTTCTAGTCGTATATTATCATTAATTGACGTTAACACAGAGTCTTTGAGGAATCAAAGTACATCGTATCGAACATAAAAAACGTTCAGCGAAAAAAACATCTGGGCAAAATGTTGTTAATTTTTCTAATAAAATTCGACCATGAAAACCTGAGGTCAGTGCGAAGATTCAATGGGAATTCGGGTTTGAAAACATGCGCGATAAGATTTTTCGTGGAAAAAACGCTTATCACCAAATGGAGATAACGTTAAAGGTCCGGATGAGAATCTTGTGACGAGAACGTTCGCGAATAACATTTATACCTTTGTGGAGAAATGACGAGGTGTAATGTCAAGCTGTGAAGTAGCTCCGGAAAATTCCTATTTTTGAACGAATTTCTAGTCGCATATTATCATTAATTGACGTTAACAAAGAGTCTTTGAGGAATCAAAGTATATCGTATCGAACATAAAAAACGTTCAGCGAAAAAAACATCTGGGCAAAATGTTGTTAATTTTTCTAATAAAATTCGACCATGAAAACCTGAGGTCAGTGCGAAGATTCAATGGGAATTCGGTTTTAAAAACATGCGCGATAAGATTTTTCGTGGAAAAAACGCTTATCACCAAATGGAGATAACGTTAAAGGTCCGGATGAGAATCTTGTGACGAGAACGTTCGCGAATAACATTTATACCTTTGTGGAGAAATGACGAGGTGTAATGTCAAGCTGTGAAGTAGCTCCGGAAAATTCCTATTTTTGAACGAATTTCTAGTCGTATATTATCATTAATTGACGTTAACACAGAGTCTTTGAGGAATCAAAGTACATCGTATCGAACATAAAAAACGTTCAGCGAAAAAAACATCTGGGCAAAATGTTGTTAATTTTTCTAATAAAATTCGACCATGAAAACCTGAGGTCAGTGCGAAGATTCAATGGGAATTCGGGTTTGAAAACATGCGCGATAAGATTTTTCGTGGAAAAAACGCTTATCACCAAATCGAGATAACGTTAAAGGTCCGGATGAGAATCTTGACGGGCTTTAAATATACGAATGTATCCCCCGACGATGTTTTCGTTTTTTCTTGGACTGTGAAATTTCGTGATCCCGATCGCGCTGCTCCTCTTGCGCGTACAGATCGTAAAATACATCGGCAACATTTTCCCGGGACAATAAAACTCTTCGAGAAAACATACTGCGAGCGTTTGCGGTGGAAACTTCAAACATACTTCGAGAAGAATTAGGAAGATTCAAGAAACGGATAAACGACGGGATAACGATCGGAGCCTCGCTGAACACCGGCATTTTGGTTCAAAAAAAAAAAAAAAGATCCGAAATCGAAGGCACGACGAAGTAACCTCGTGGCCGTGAAATAATGTTCTCAGTCTGATACGTCGTAACCGAGAAATCGCGCATCATTCGAAATTGCGAAAATACGTCTCACCGTGTTATCTCCGATACTTCCGGGTTTTACATGCATTATTGGTCGTATTATATTACGACCACGTGTTATCCACGCTTAGGAAGTATGCAAGTTTCGCTGCGTTTCCGCTGCCGCCAGGGTCATTGTTTCCCCGGAGGGTCCACAGCTAGTTTAGGATCTCCTCAAGATCCTCCAGCCTCCGTCCAACAGGGAGTTTCGCTCTCCCGCTGGTCGGAGAAAACCCAAAGAAACAGGACGAGTTCTCGGAGCAAACGTTTGTTTGCTCTTCTTTCAACCTCGAAAATAGCATAGTGCAAGGACAAAGAAAGCACGATATAGACATAGAAAAAGATCAGGGTGAAATACGAGAAAAAAAAACAATAATTAAAAACCGTTGTGCAACAAAATTTGATGTTGTAGAGCTAAAATCAAGCGAAAAGAATCGCAACCGACGATCGAGAACGCCAAAACGCATCGTCGAATCTATACAGCAAGGTTTAAAAATAGGCATCTATTCGGAATGTTTAAAAAAACTAGGGTTTTTGCTTCCCTTTCTTTCGTAAGCTGAAACGATTGAAAAATTGACAATATTATCTCACAATGATGCGCAGACATTTTTTCGAAATATCGATGGGCGAACAAAGGAGGCGAAGAAGATATAAAATTTTCAAAAACTTTGTCTAGTACACAAGCCTTTTGAGATCCTTATCATCTATTCGGCATCTATTCGGAATGTTTAAAAAAACTAGGGTTTTTGCTTCCCTTCATTTCGTAAGCTGAAACGATTGAAAAATTGACAATATTATCTCACCATGATGCGCAGACATTTTTTCGAAATATCGATGGGCGAATAAAGGAGGCGAAGAAGATATAAAATTTTCAAAAACTTTGTCTAGTATACAAGCCTTTTGAGATCCTTATCATCTATTCGGCATCTATTCGGAATGTTTAAAAAAACTAGGGTTTTTGCTTCCCTTCATTTCGTAAGCTGAAACGATTGAAAAATTGACAATATTATCTCACAATGATGCGCAGACATTTTTTCGAAATGTCGATGGGCGAACAAAGGAGGCGAAGAAAATACAAAATTTTCAAAAACTTTGTCTAGTACACAAGCCTTTTGAGATGCTTATAAATTCGTCATCGTGAGTTGGCGTTTAAAGTGAAAGAATTTCGTGATTACGATTGTCGATGAAATTCCAACGAAGGACGAGGCGATGGGAGAAAGGTCGGACGTTTTTCCATGGCGCCAAGACCGGCCCATGGTCTTTAACGCATTGTATAATAAACACACAACGCGTCGAGCGTCTCGTGGACCAACACATGCGGGAGACTCATCAGGGGCGGAAAGAAAAATAAGTCGTCATTCAACGACAAATTTCGAAACTTTTCTCACACATTTGCGAGTATTTCGCGCGCAAGGATTCGAAATCACGATATTGAAAAAATGGAGCAACTTTTAAACTCTGGTAAAAGCCAAATGGTATATTTCAAAAACGTTACATAAAAAAATTGTAATTTATAAAAATGCGTATAATTTTTTTTAAATTACAGATGCCTCCGAGATGCTGCTTCATCCCTGGGCAAAACCGCCCATTTTACTTTCGACATTAACATGGCCACTTTAATAACTTTGATGGTAAATAAAACTGCCGCGTAAATTTTTAATGCGTAAATCGGTGTGTACACGTGCACACGCATAATCCCGCATCACCCGACACATCCTGCTGTAAAAGATCGCGCCCCACGTCGAGTATGTGCGAGAAAATTAATACTTCGAGAAGTAATTTGAGCTGTAAATTCGCCAAGACAAGAGATAGTGTATCGTACAGATTCTTATGACCCCTTTATTAGGCGATAGATGTCGTAACGGAAAAAGGGGAAAGATTATGTATATAAGAAGGCACGAGTGTCCTTACGCGGTGTGTGACTGGGCGGAAGGGTTCGCGGTTCACCGCACACCGGCCAATTTAATCTTCAATTCAGTGAAGGGTGCTGAAACAAACGGATATTGAGGCTGGCAACACCGTATCGTTTTAGCGATTTTAGGGAATCGCGAAAATGCAAAAATTGGCATAAACTTGGGCATTGTTGTTGTCTTCGGAGATATTTTGATTTACTGGAGAGCCACGTTAAATGAAAAATAAAAAAAATCACGTTTAACAATGTGAGACGTCGAGAAACAAAGAGGAATGATTTTTGTGAATCTATCACAAAGTTATAAATCATTCAATATGTCACGAGTACAAACCGATCCCTTATAATGACCTCCCCAAGTTGCACCTATCTGGTCTTTGAGAAACTTGGATCTCTGATGCCGAGAACAAGGGCGAAGAAGACGAGGGCATTTGTTTAGATGGTGGAAGCCTGCGGAGCAGCTAGAAATACGTTGGTTTTTAGTGAGGAACTCATTTTTTCCGACGAACGCAAAGACCAAAGATCCTGGCAGAGGAGGACTCGTGAAGAAGGAACGTCGAGTCATTCCTCCAACTTTGGTATAACGTACGGGCAATTCTACACCAAATCACTTAATTTTAAAAATCACATTTTTTGTTCGACTCATTTCGTTAAATGTTTCTGCACGTATAAGAAGACCAGCAAGTTTTTAGTCCTCAACCTGTGAAAATCCGTAAGTCTTGAACTTTTGAACATTTTAAAATAATAATGATTCAAAATTTTCACAAATTATTTCTGAATTTCGAAAAAACCCAAGTTTAAGAGTATAATATGAAAAATTGGATTAAAAAATCGAAGATATCCGAACTCCCTCTTCGGCATAAGATCAGAAAATTGCTTTTCCAGTTCAAAACATCATTTTTTTTTCGAGAAAATCGAAAAATGACCAAAATGATTTTGTATGGAACTACCCATATATATATGTGTGTGTGTGTGTGTCTGTATACTGTAACGTTCTCTACATAGTTGTCTCATTTTTTCTTACGTAGTTCTTGGTCATTGGCAAATATGTAAGACGTCCCGTCGTGTTTTCCAAAAGATTCAAACGAATGAAACCCTTCAGGGATCGTAGGCTCGGAAAAATAGAAAAAATGCAAGTTCGGAGGTTTTTCCAATGTTCGTTACTTGATGACCCAACGGCAACGTGTCGGAGACCATTTTTCGGTGCTGCACACTCGCTTGTCTCCATAGCATAACAGGTCTCAAAATATAGCAAGGGGTGAGGAAAATTTCGTGGAAAACGTGAAAGATTTAAGGGAAGAAGTATCCACCCTCTCCCCTGTGCGTAGAAGAAATTGTATTTTTCATGATTATTATTATAAAAAGTTTTATTTATTTCACGATGAGAAATATATTTTATCGAGATCATATATAAACGTTTGTGAAAAAATGTGTGTAAATTCCAGTATGAATTTTTCACAATATGGCCGGAGCGTAAATAAGATTTATGTATATCAGTTTATGTTTGATAAAAAATATTTTATATCGATAAAATCTTGCAGAAAATACATTTCCGAGGTGTCAATAAAAAGGGAAGAACATCGAAATTGTTCTGGCTCGTAGCAGCTGTCTGTAATAAATAAATCATGGGTAAGGCTCATGACGGAATAATTTTAGCTCAGGGAATTTTCATTAGGCGTTTAATTCGTCAACGTTGCAGCTTCGAGCTAAGAAATAAAAAGATTGGTCTTCAAATGAGATTTGGTATTTTTGTTTTTATTATTTCTTTGCAGCCGCCTCTCAAGAATGTCTGCGATTATATGCCACGTGTACATATTCAAAACAGGCTCGTTGAGCACTAATTGGAGGAATTTTAATGATTTTGGAAGGGTCAGCATCGATCGAATCATCAATAAATTTATCCTACTGAGGAACGAGATTAATTGAATATCCATTTTTATCAATCGATCACTTTCGAGCTGATAAATAACGCACAGTGATGACCACAGTGACGAAAATCGTTACTGACATACCCGATTAACAGACTAAACTTATCAAAGTGTCCATTTAAACATTATCACGATTATTATCACGATTATCACGATGCAATAATCATCGCGTTATGATTTAAAATCGTTCAACAATATCGATGTACATTAAATGAATAATTTGCATTGGAAAAATATTCCTTATTCCAGAAATACAATTTGTCACCAGCATAGGCGATCGAATATGTTCGAAGTTTCAATTTCATTCAGTGAAATATATCCATTTTCACCGTACGAAATATTGAAAATTCATTATAAAATGATTTAAAGCGTCAGGCTATGATGAAAAAAAAGACATTTAGAGAAATGGCCTTTTCCATACAAAAAACTCGGTTCATTCCAGCGCGTAAATCGCTTTATCTTTAGCCTCAATTCGTGTGTCCCGATGCGAATTTATCCTCGAGTGAAGAAAACGACACTCTAATTAATTCGTTCTGTACACACACGAACACGCACATAAACATGTATGTACTCTTATATCACGAAGCACACATGCATGTACAAGGCACCACGTGTTCCGTCGAGAACGAACCGTGAAAGTGTGTGCAAGAGGGAATGAGCGAAGGAACAAGAGAACGAGGAGAGAAAAAATGTGCAAGGAAGGAAGAAGAGGAAGAAGAGAGATTCGCGGTTTAAAACGAGAAAGATAAAAGTTCAAAGACGTCCTTGAATTGCACTTGTCGTGGAGACGATGGAATAAAAATAAATGGAGAAAGAAAAGGTTCCGCGTGTATAAAGAGTATATACGCGTGATTTAAATGTTTGGCCATTTAAATCACATGTGTGCAACAAAGAATATGAAGGTTCGAGGATCTCGGGGCACTCACACGTGAGAGATTTCATCTCCGCCACCGAGACGCGCATACACTTTTGAAGGAGAGCTGAAGAACCGTGGGCGTTATTGGTTACTCGGGGTAAGTTCTCGGTCAGGCTACTCCGGTGTGGTCTCCCTCTCTCCAAGCGCGTATCGCCGTCTCTCCTTTCTCCATCTCCTTCGCATTGGTTTGCTTTATTTTTTAACGGTCGCCACGAGACGAGAGGAGAAAGAAAAAAAAGGAAAGAACGAACCGGAGAGGGAGAAAACTGCGCACTTATTTCAAACGGCGATGGTTTTTTTGTCCAAAGTTCTAACGAGACCGGGGCGCGATAACCGCGCGGTCTGATTACTTTTTTATTTTAATCAGTGACGGATTGTGAATAAAGAATTATTCCCAAGATCATTTTAAAACAA
The DNA here is from genome assembly GCA_959613375.1 of Heteropelma amictum. Lineage (NCBI taxonomy): Eukaryota > Metazoa > Arthropoda > Insecta > Hymenoptera > Ichneumonidae > Heteropelma > Heteropelma amictum. The sequence goes on from OY390723.1 coordinate 14,046,056, forward strand.
AAAGCATACGTAATACCCCGTAATAACGAGATAACGAGTACACAGAAAAAAAAACATCGAAATTGCGATTGTTCGGTATATTATTTTTTTTTCAAAAATTCATACGAATTTCCGGACCCAACAAACACACGAGAAAGAGTCAAATGATTGTGTGTCTCATGGAGTTTGTTTGAACATAAATAAGAATCACTGCGGGATTTTCGAAGCCTTGTTCGAGTGGTTTTTTGGGATATTTCAAAAATTGTTAAGAAACGTGATAAACGCAGAAGCACCGTCCGACTCTTGAGAAACATTGACCATCGAGGTTTTTCGAGAGAGATTTCATTGTGAGAATTCCAAGCACGTGAAAGCAAACAAAGAACCTTGCGAGAGAAACGAAAATGCAACGACCGAGAGAAACAAAAATCCGCGTGGAAGCTGGCAACCCTTTTTCCAACCGCTGGACAGACTGTAAGGTCTGTATACATAATATATGGAGGCATCACGAAAAAGCGGTTGCTGTATCGATGGCGCGCGGTTCCCAGGCGGTCAGAATCCACCGTGATGTGGTGGGAGAGGAAGATCCCGCGCGCGGGAACTTTTCTGGACCAACCGCAACGACACCAGCGCAAATTACAAAATCTCATACCAGCACCTGTGACCTACATGCTGAATTGCCTTCTCACGTACAACCAGCACCTTTTATCACCGTCAATCCGTCTGTATTTTGCATTAAAAATATAAACCTGCGATTTGTAGAGTAAGAAACGAAAATCCGAGTGGACATTTTTAAAATCGTATATTTTATGAAGTAAGTAATTTTGGGAACTTTACTCATTACATTATTCATCAACGACATTTTAATCGTTCGATTTAATTCTTCATTCATTTCGAAAATTACAGAAAGATATATGTCGTTGATCGAAAGTGAATCAAAGCGATATCGACGTTATATTTTTTTCGACGTCGTTAGTGAAAATGGCAGTGAGAATTTCGGCGGTTGTGAAAAAGATGCCTTTTTTTCTTCGTTCACTCCTGAATTCTCACGTTTCTGAATTTGATGATCACTGCTGCTGAGTCAACAATTTCACAGCGGACATGTACTGTATTTACTGCTCGGAATAAGGTATACATGAGAGTCGATAAATCGATAGTTCTCACCGACGGAAAATTCTCAGAGAAATTTGTTCGAGCAGAAAGGAAGATACTTCCCGGTGCCACACACACCTCGAAGAAACCACGGAAGCATCGAAGAATGGCGAGGGAGGAATGCATGTGACAATGGAACAAACACGCGGCTATATACGTACGTGTATGGAGGACGTCTGTATATTTATTCCCAGCAGAAAGGAAAGGCATTTTCCAAGCACAAAGTACGAGAAAACAACGATAAATGGCAATTTTATATTGGTTCGATGAATTTCTCAACGAGCAGCACGTACCACAAATCCCTCGCGACCTCCGGCACCCTTTGACGTCACCTGCTGGAGCTTCTCACCATCCCTTTGACTTTTCCATCAGCGCATTCTCAAGTCGCGAATAAACGCGATTCCACCCTCATTTTCCAAGAATTTGCACGAGAAGAATTTTGAACTTTGATCTTCGATATTACAACGATCGTTCACTAAATTTCAATTTAACGAGACGAAAACTCGATCGATAGGTGAATAATAATTATTTCGAATATAATCAATCTTCGTGCGAAATCGAGTAAGATGAGGAAATACGCGAGGAAAAATGAAAATTTGGTTCGAGGAAGCGACGAAAAAATTCCACTAGTAAATGAATTTGTAGTAAAAAAAGAAATTGTAACGACAATTCTTCTCAGGCTTAAGGTCCCTCGTGATCATTCGATCGAGACCATTTTCCGCCGCGAAGATCAACCCAATGGAAGTTGGTGTATAAAAAAAAGACTCCGCGTGGAATCTCGATAGTTCATTGAGACGCAACCAACGAGACGTAACCGTGCAGAGAAGGAAAAGAACCTTGAACCATTTAAACTTTGATGCTCGATATTACAACGACTGTTCACACAATTTCAATTTAACGAGACGAAAACTCGATCGATAGGTGAATAATAATTATTTCGAATATAATCAATCTTTGTGCAAAAAAATGCATCGAGTAAGATGAGGAAATACGCGAGGAAAAATGAAGCCCCGAAAGAACGAGCTTAAAAAAAATAACAGCTTCAAGTACAGAATAAACATCCTCGCAATCGTGAAAATTTCGTTCGAGGAAGCGACGAAAAAATTCCACGAGTAAATGAATTTGTAGTAAAAAAAGAAATTGTAACGACAATTCTTCTCAGGCTTACGGTCCCTCGTGATCATTCGATCGAGACCATTTTCCGCCGCGAAGATCAACCCAATGGAAGTTGGTGTATAAAAAAAAGACTCCGCGTGGAATCTCGATAGTTCATTGAGACGCAACCAACGAGACGTAACCGTGCAGAGAAGGAAAAGAACCTTGAACCATTTAAACTTTGATGCTCGATATTACAACGACTGTTCACACAATTTCAATTTAACGAGACGAAAACTCGATCGATAGGTGAATAATAATTATTTCGAATATAATCAATCTTTGTGCAAAAAAATGCATCGAGTAAGATGAGGAAATACGCGAGGAAAAATGAAGCCCCGAAAGAACGAGCTTAAAAAAAATAACAGCTTCAAGTACAGAATAAACATCCTCGCAATCGTGAAAATTTCGTTCGAGGAAGCGACGAAAAAATTCCACTAGTAAATGAATTTGTAGTAAAAAAAGAAATTGTAACGACAATTCTTCTCAGGCTTAAGGTCCCTCGTGATCATTCGATCGAGACCATTTTCCGCCGCGAAGATCAACCCAATGGAAGTTGGTGTATAAAAAAAAGACTCCGCGTGGAATCTCGATAGTTCATTGAGACGCAACCAACGAGACGTAACCGTGAAGAGAAGGAAAAGAACCATGAAGCACGACAGATCCGAAGGGGCACGAGAGTATAAATCGTACAAGGCTGGAGAGTGGAAAACTCGAGCATACTGCGAGAGAGATCCGAAGAACGAGAGAGTCGCCGCTGTGGAATTTGGATGAATGAACCGAAGTCTTGAATGAACGAACGAGGCCGGATGGACTTTAAACGAAATTCTCGTTCTCTTTCCCTCGTTCTTCGTACGATTTAAACCATGGCACGGACTAAACGTACATAAAGACCCGGCAAACATATATAGCTATATTACATACATTATAATACGTACACGCGGACAAGGCGATGCTTTTTTCCTCTTCTATCCCTCCTGGTTTTTCCATCTCGCGCTTTCACCCTTTACCTACACATTTCCTCCGTTTCCTTTCGCATTTCATACCTTTTCTCCGTTTACAGACGTTTGTCCCGCCGCTCTTGGTTTCTCCTCCTCTCTTCACCCTTTATCCCTCTCGTATTCTATTTTATCATTTCAACCATTCTTCTTTCTCTCTCCGTGTAGCGAACAAAAAAGCTCGTGTGATTTGACGCGCGAAGGAATTTTTTTCTTCGCCACGAGTTTTTGTACAGAGGCTAACTATCAAGGGGTATACGGCCATGTATTTTTGAGCGGATTTTCACAAAGCTACAGAGACAAATGAGCGGTGTGCTTTTGCCTGGACGGTTCTCGTTCAAAGTTATTTTGACGGAATAGTTTGAAATTTTGTTTAAAAAATATGCTTGTTACCGATACGGAAACGCGTTCCTGATGAAACCCTGGAATTACGCGTATAACAAAAATACGAGATTTTGAAAATACGATTTTTCACTACACTTAATGTTACGAAAATGGTTTTCCTTCTCATTTAAACGCGAAACACCAGCGTGAGAAAAAAAAGTTTACACAAATAACACTTGAAGTTTATACAAATTTCGCAATAATCATTTTTGTTGAAATCAAAAATTCGCAGGCAACTTTGGATGTTTCGCCACAACTGTAAAAAAAAAAACGTTGAGCTAAATTGAGCCGACTCGGCGTATAAATATTCTTTTACTCTTTCGGCCGTCCTACAGCGTTTTTTTTCACCAAAAAACTAGTCTTTTTTGTTTGTTTTGAAAATAAACTTTATTCATCTTTCGTAACATGTATATAGGTTTTGCTACATCTTGTTATTTTGTAATGAGACTATACCTGTTAATAGCAATAACTTACTAGTCTATTTTTAATTTGTATTAACTTAGTTTAACAAGTCTTTATATTTCGACGTATCGATATGTTTTGTGTTTGGTTCAGGCCAAAAAGTTGAAAAATATACCATTAATTGAAAAATATACCATTAATTGAAAAATATACCATTAATAAAAAACATGTCTTTTCCCTCTCCCGCAATTTATAATCTCCCATTACCCGCTTACGTTTTTCTGTCTCACGCTGTTTTTCGTTTTTCCTCCCTCCCTCTCTATCGATAAATTGCATCTCTCTTTTTTCATTCTCCTATCGTTCTCATCCCCTTTATATTCCCACCGCCCGCGCTGTTTACTGTTACCATCTGGGTATTTAAACTTTAAACCACCCGAACACAATACACGTTCTTAAAATATCCTTCGTGGTACTTTGGCGAGCCGAATTGAGATCTTTTCCTATCTCTTATGTGAAAAGACAGGCGTTAGCTTGTGCCGAATTTCACATGGCAATTTCTAATGCGTTTCATTGTGCAAGCAAGTATATGTACATATGTATCTTTATGTACGTATTTACGTATATGTGGACGTACAATAACGTGTTTGTAGTGCAACACACGATGAGAATGCGCGCACGAGCACAATAATGGATATAAAGCCGTTTACGCGCCACCTACCACGTGGGAACTTCAAAGGTCCTTTGAGCACACGCGCGCCTATTTTCCTGTATAATACATATATATATGTATCGAAAATTCCTTCGCTCGAATTCCCAGAAATTTCCACGTGATCCTTCGCTCCTTTTTATTCTTTCATCAAATTCGTCTTGCGAATTCGATTCCGGAATTTCGAGGATACATTATATCCAGTGTGAGAAACCAACGAGGGTTAAGGAAGTTCCCACTGAACGCCGGGAAAAAATGGGGTTGAAACGAGGAAAAAGAAAGGGTTTCGCGGCCGTTTCTTCGCTCGTCGTTCCTCCAAAATGCACGTTTAAGGTACTTTCTCTCTTGAGGGTGAAACTGATATTTCTAAAGGACAGGCGAATGATGATTGTAGCACGGTTGAAAGGTTTTGGTGGATCTTTGATGCTTTTTTTCGTATTTACGGACTCTTTTGAGCGGCACGTTCGTTAAGAGGATATTCTTTTCGAAAGATTATCTTGTTTGCTTTCGAATTTCCGCAGTTCGTCTTGACTCGTTCGTGATAAGTCGGCGCTTACGCAACTCGGTGGACAAAACTCGTGTGGTTTGGGAAATAGAAATTTCAATGGAAAGCGTTTTGATGGACTTGTGTTTTTTTTAGCACTTCCGGAAGTAATTCCGCTCAGACGCCGATAATGATCGTCTCTCTATACCGCATATTGATTTTCCCAGATTGTTGACGTCGCGACTATCGAAATTAACAGCAACGCTCAGAATCAACAATATTTTCATCCAATCGCAATAACGATAAGAATAAAAATGCAATTTTCACTGATAAATACAATAATGACAATTTAAAATAATACTTTTGATTTTTATGGCGAACGAACGATGTTATTATCGAAAAAGTGTTATAATCATCGTTATCGTCAGTATTCAAAATTGAATTTTGAGTTGGCAGTCGTAGTTTGTTCGTATGATTTGTTCTAATGATTTTTCGTCATTACCGTGACTTTGGCATTTAACATTTCACACACTTCGCACAAAGGCTTTGGAAGAATTTTCGTTTCAAAGACGACACAAAGTTTCTTTTGTGGCTGAGGTGAACGAGTCAACGTCAGTGACAAAACTAATGCCTCAATCGTTTGGCACGTATATACGTTTCTATATAAGATTTATGTATAAAATTCGTATACAGAAAAGGATATAGCATCTCGAGGGAAAAAGGGTTTGACCCGTAGACTCACCACTTCCGGTTGACGACCAACGACGAGGCCTCATAGACTTCCTCGCTGGAAGCACGAGGGTATTATCCGCCTCGATCCGTATAATTACATTAGTATACAAAAGGGAAACTAGCTTGGTATATACCTCTTTTCTTTTCATCGCTCAAACGGCCCAAAACCACGGATAAGGATTTACCGGAAAGATGACCGAGAAAATTTGCTCGTGACAGGGTGTGAAATTTTATTTTTTACGTCTTTTTTTTACAATTCTTCTTTTTTTCATTATGCGATTCGAAGAAACGTTCCCGGCTGAGATTTTCCGTTCAGCCCACGCGTTGGCTGGACAATCACGGTGTGAATTCAGCCTTTACGAGGTTTTGGTGGAAAAAATGGATTTTCTTTTACAGCTTTTTTCGTCCTAATGATCGAATCGACGTACGGAGAAAAAAAATGTCGAAACGGCAGCATGTCGTTCCGTTATTACCCTTTTTTTCTCCCGTATATCTCACTGATGACTAAATACTGCACTCAGCGAATAAGCCTAATAGTCGAAAAAGAAGTGAACCACCCCATTACTCAAGGATTCAGCGACGGCTCCGAAGACGTTGATGAAAATTCGTTTCTCTGAGAACGAAGAGAGCTGTAAAAAACCGAGGACCTAGCAAAAGTGGCGAAACCGAGGCGTGTCGGAATCCCCGATAGAATTCAAGATCACAAGACGGTCAAATCAAACGTGAAAATACGAGGAAATCGTGGAAAGTATTCGAGACGAATTATAATTGTTGGGACTTTCTTTATGCGTTTTCACATATAGATGTGTCTGCAACAGTGTGAGAAAGAAAGAAAGAAGAAAAAAAAAGAGTGCGGCGCGATTCTGCGTGCGCGCGACAAAAGACTTCCGCAAGAGCGCGAAAGAAATACGCCGGTACTTGGCTGAAGATTTTCCCATCTTCATTTTTTTTCATCCTGTGAGAGTGGGTGCTCGATCTCACTCTTCGGGACCAGAGAAATATAACCGTTTTTGGCCCTTTAAAGTCTCAACCACAACGTAAATTCGTTGGACCTGCACTCGCACACAGACGACTTCGTAAATCCTCAAAGAAGAATGAAGAGTCTGTGCAATGCAGGTAAACGTGTCTCGACATCGAAACGCCTACTACTACATAAATCTCCTGAATGAAGTTTTATCGAGGAAGAAAGAATGCGGAACAAGAAAAAAGCAGAATGCGACGAGAGAAAAAAGGAGGAAGGAAGATTCGTGTATCGTTGACGGATCGTGAGATTGCCGCACTCCGATGACAGACGTACGTCTCTCATGTAGACTCTATTTTCGAATTTGCGCGAAAAAATCTAGAAACGATCAAGGTAGTTCATAGCATTTTCATAATTCGTATTCATCCCATGGGCCATTCTATATCTACAGTCGACGATCGGTATACGTTGTTTGACGTCCAATAAAAGCTGTCGACGAACGATCCATGAATGAAATTATTATAAAAGTCTAAATCGAGTATTTGTAAAAAACCTTATACAATACCGAGCACTGCGATGTTTTCCTTCTGTCAAAAATATTGGGGAAAATAAATATTGTTTTCTGCAGCTAGTACGAATGCCTGCATCTCTCGTTCCTGAATTAATCTCTAGTCAAAAGTTCAACGTCGCAATCCTGGCACATTTTTCAAACGCCATGATTGCGAATGGAATTATCCATCAGGGACGTTTTGATAAAATTCCTCTTCCATCGAGAAGCGAATTTCCAGAAAAACTCTTCATTAAAGCGTATTCTCTTTGACAAAGAACTCGAACGCCTCTGGCTCAGAAACTTCCGCAACACCAGGTCTCAATTCCACAAAGACTCGTGCTTCCCGTAAGCCGAGATTACGAATTTTATTAGAGGAAAAAGGGACTTTTAACGTGCCCATAAAATGTAGCTACATTGTAGAATTTATTCCGTCTCTACGAGAAAGAAAAAAACGAGTTTCTCCGAGTTAATTGTTGTGCAAGGGTGAAAAAAATATCAAAAGCACGAAATATACGACACCAGGTACAATGGACCTCTGGAGGATGTCGTACCTGTGTGTTCCACCTTGCATCTTCGACCGGACCTTCGGTCGAAGAGTCCGCGACTCGCCGAACCTCCGAGACCTTGTCGGCGTTTGTTCCTCACAGGATATAGTCCACCTACTTGCCGGGAGGTCGTGACCAGTAAACTTTCAACCCCAAAGATGAAAAAAGAATGAAAACGAGGAGGGTGACCGAAATGGACCTTAGAAACGGCCAAAAGGAGGCAGGAGATGGCGGTACCGTCCGAAAGAAGCTTTTACGAGCCTTCAGCAAGTTCCACACACTCGAATGCCCGAAGGTGGTAGTAACCTGTCGCTCCTAAGGATGTTTTGTAAACTCTATGGCGTGTCACGATGTTAAAGGATCTTATGGGAACTCTTGGGGGTAAAGAATCCTAGTTGAAACTCCGTTTGCTTTAGCATTGTCTGTTTCTCTTGGCCGCTCTTTCATCCCGCTTCTTTCCAGCATCCCATGAACACTGGATATTTGAATTTTACACCCAAAGGCAGAAAAAGAAATAGACAGAGGAAAAGAGAGACAGAGAGGGATGAATGTCTTAGGATTTCGGTCCATTCCGATGAATTCCGCAGAGGATCTCCCAACGTGTCGGCGCGTATTTCTTTTAGCGTTTGCTGTGTCGACATGCCAGTAGCTTTTCAGTTCGTGGCTCACCCAACAAACCCCTACTCATATACGCATAAACACATCTCCCATACCGTTTGAGGTCCAAACGGAGAGAGGGAACGAGAAAAACCGAATATTGCAACAGATCGCGAAGGGCTCTTTGATATTTTTCTCTTATGCTTTCGTGCCCGCGCCCTCGTGCCGTACAGAGACTTCCAAGAAGCCTTATGCCGGGCAAAGACGAGCGGAGGAGGATCCATCCTCCTTGTCTTGCTTCGTGGAACTTCCCTAGACCGGCGAACGGCGCCAGTCAGCTGAGATCTTAAGAAACCAGAGGGATTCACGAGAAAATGTTTTCCTTTTTTTCTTCTATCTAACCAGATAGTTGCAGAGTTCGTTGGAGATTTTTCTATGGTCTGTGGGTCATCGAGCTAGCTGCACGGACAGGACACCGCGTTTCTCGACGAAATTTTTCAAGAATTTGCCGCGGTTGTAATATGGACCAAAACCGTTTTGTGGCGCGGTGGAGTGTCGCTAAAGATTTTCACGGACTCGCTGTATCTTGTATCTTTTACGAGGGTGCGGATACCCTCTTGTACAATGTACTCGACGATGCTCTATGTGTACACGTTGAATGAAAGATCAATGAATTGTTACGGGGTATAGATCGTGGGAGTTTGGTACCGCGTGAATACCGATTCAACGATCGGAGTCTTCCGAGAGGGATTTACGAAAAAAACATGTTGAAGAAGCCGAAAAACATTGTTAACGTGAGAAACGCTCCTGTTTCGGTTACTAACGTTTTCATAACGTACTTTTCGATTCTTAATTGTGAAAAGAAACGACCAAGTATCGTTGAAAATGTTTTGAAGATAACACTGAACATCCGCAATGGAACGATGCGGGCTCGTTTCAACCTTCTTTTCCCTTCCCTTAACTGTAATAAACGATTTTTTTTCAACGTGCCAGATCGAGTCGCGCGTAAACAAAATGTATCCGCTCACGATTGATATGTTGCTCGTATGTCGAAAGCTTGTAATCAACCTGGCCACGAAGCAGACACGAAAAAATCATGCAAGACACGAAAAATCATCGAAACACGATGTCGTCACTTACCCATCGTCGCCATCGTCGTTCGCGCTCGGTGAGTCCTCGAAATCTGCAAACGAAGGAACAAATTACGACAATGATACACGCATTTTACCCAACGAGTTTATTTTTCCTTCTGTTTATTCGTTTTTTTGGATTAATTCCATAAACCAAGTCCAATTTTCTGAATTGATTAATCCAAATTTCATTCTGATGAAATCAAACGAAAGAATTTTCACCCTGATAAAACTGAAACTAAACGAGTAAGAGAAATTGTGAAAAGATATTTTGGAAAATCAATAGCACGCTTTCAACACCAGTGAATCACATTTCTTCGCTCTCGTAGGCATCCTTTTCAACGACGCCCTCGTCGTCGGCGAACACATATGCCACCCATGCAGCGCCCGCATAACGGGCGTTATATCGCAAACACGTTGCCCAGTGGACGCAAAAGCGTTCTCCTTCAAAATAATAGCCACGGAATTCTAATACGTTTCGAGAGATTAATAAAAAGACTATCCTGAAAAATAATTAGCTGGCACGTGAGAAAAAATAATAGCTGTAGAATTCTAAATCGTGTCGAATGATCAATAGGCGGCGGTCCTTGAAATAATCAACTGGCAAATACAAGTGGAAAATACAAGAAAGTTGGAATTGAAAAAAGGGTTTGGAATATTTTTATCGGTACGTCATTCAACAGCGTGTATCAAAATAGTCTCAGCTCGAATACATCTTATTATCCCACTCTTATTATTCAATCTCGCAACTTGGTCCAAAACGAAATAACACTTTTGATGCGAACTTTTTCAAAGTGTCTAATAATCAGCGAGGGTTAACGATAAAACTATGCGTCACAAAGTGACGATAGTTCAACGACACTCGTGGGCATGTCCGCGTATGTGATAAAATTCAACCATCACACGTGCAACAATCACACGTGACGAGAGTATAAAGTTTCAAAAAGCTGCATCTGGTGATCGCCAAGGGCTATACGTGCTTCTCGTTTCACGAGACGAGAAGTGAGGATCGATATTAGTAATTCTACCGCGAACGACAGTTGTCAGAGCCCCGTCTCATTCCCTTCGCTACCCCCTTCCTTTGACCACCTATAGACAAGGCCCTCAGGAGCATTAAACCGGGTACTAATACTCATCCCCCAAATTGAGGGGGGTCTCTCGAAAAGCGAGGGCGAGAAACACGATCAGACTGGATCAGACGAGAGGATCCAAGAGAGAAAGAGGAGAAGCGTAGGAAGAAGAGCATGGTAAAGTGATCGAGGGTGACTGTGGGTACGGTGCAAGACCATGCAATGCGATGATACACGCAGTGTGCGGGTACACGAGCACGCGCTTATATACAGCTGTGTATGAATCACGTACAGAAACCAGCTGCGTACTCTTGCATCTCCTTTTCCTCACTCTTTCTCTTACCTCGTCACTCGTACGAAAATGTATATGTACCGCTATTCCCCTATCAGCCACCCTCAAACCCCCTTATTCTTCATAAGATCGTCAACGTGTTAAAGCCCGTGCCAAATGTACGAAGCAGCGAGCAACATCGGGGCTTCCCTGCTTATTTTATCATCTTGTGCCCACACACATGGTAAAATTTCGATGGATAACCGTCCAGCGAGTGCGTGGAACGAGGGATGAAATAAAATTTATCCGAGGGGTATCTAAAATCCCGCAATGCTGCACAGTCGATGTTTTTCCCCGTTTGTGCACATGCAACGTGCTTGCCAGTGTGGCATTGTGGATTATTGGTGAAATCGAAAATCATACGAGAGGGATGAAATGAGAGGATGGGGGTTTCTACCCCAACTCGCTATCGGACTCGAACCGATCGGAAGAATCGCGGTACTATATACAGCTTTCTGGTTTATGTATTTTAAGGGGCAACGACCTCACGCGATTGAATATCCGTCTACGTATACGTATACGTCACTCGTGTGTTCTATCAAAAATCGCGAGATGAAGCGGATCGTTGCAGTTTCATTCACACGTGTTTTCTTTTCTCGTTCTTTCTCATGTTTTTTTTTTTTATAAGCATTTCTTCAACAAAACTCCATCCAACGTTTCAATGAGCGCAAACATTTCGATTGCAAAAGGGAAAGATCAATCGATGAAATTGATCGTTTGCTTGTTGCGAACTTGAGCATACTAAACATCATATTCGACGACTTTTTTTGTTTCTAGTTCAACGGATCTGCATAAGATTTATCCTCGTAGAAGAAAAAACATATTTTTCCCAATGCAAAAATATCGGTGAGAATAAAAACTGGTGGAATATTTAAGGCAGTCGTCGTTGCTCTTTGTACAGCATCGTCAACGAATTTATTGCAAATCGAATGTATTATGCATTAATAATTGTTATCCCAAAAACTGATTAGCGATTATCGATAAGTCGAATCATTTGTCAAAGACCGAGCTGCTCACCATTGTCGTACATCGCACGGAACATTTTCCAAATCATGGTGGAAAATGAACCGTTTTTTTTCGAACGATGGAATCTACTACGGCAATTTGTAGCAAAGTGAATCCTCGTTATCCCGAAGAATGTTTTTTTTTCTTCTCCTCTTTCTCTTAGTGAGTCGCGTTACTAATCTCGATTCTAGTTGAACGGATCTGCATAAGATTTATTCTCGTAGAAGAAAAAACATATTTTTTCCAATGCAAAAATATCGGTGAGAATAAAAACTGGTGGAATATTTAAGGCAGTCGTCGTTGCTCTTTGTACAGCATCGTCAACGAATTTATTGCAAATCGAATGTATTATGCATTAATAATTGTTATCCCAAAAACTGATTGGCGATTATCGATAAGTCGAATCATTCGTCAAAGACCGAGCTGCTCACCATTGTCGTACATCGCACGGAACATTTTCCAAATCATGGTGGAAAATGAACCGTTTTTTTCGAACGATGGAATCTACTACGGCAATTTGTAGCAAAGTGAATCCTCCGTATCACGAAGAATGTTTTTTTTTCTTCTCCTCTTTCTCTTAGTGAGTCGCGTTACTAATCTCGATTCTAGTTCAACGGATCTGCATAAGATTTATTCTCGTAGAAGAAAAAACATATTTTTCCCAATGCAAAAATATCGGTGAGAATAAAAACTGGTGGAATATTTAAGGCAGTCCTCGTTGCTCTTTGTACAGCATCGTCAACGAATTTATTGCAAATCGAATGTATTATGCATTAATAATTGTTATCCCAAAAACTGATTGGCGATTATCGATAAGTCGAATCATTCGTCAAAGACCGAGCTGCTCACCATTGTCGTACATCGCACGGAACATTTTCCAAATCATGGTGGAAAATGAACCGTTTTTTTCGAACGATGGAATCTACTACGGCAATTTGTAGCAAAGTGAATCCTCCTTATCACGAAGAATGTTTTTTTTTCTTCTCCTCTTTCTCTTAGTGAGTCGCGTTACTAATCTCGATTCTAGTTGAACGGATCTGCATAAGATTTATTCTCGTAGAAGAAAAAACATATTTTTTCCAATGCAAAAATATCGGTGAGAATAAAAACTGGTGGAATATTTAAGGCAGTCGTCGTTGCTCTTTGTACAGCATCGTCAACGAATTTATTGCAAATCGAATGTATTATGCATTAATAATTGTTATCCCAAAAACTGATTGGCGATTATCGATAAGTCGAATCATTCGTCAAAGACCGAGCTGCTCACCATTGTCGTACATCGCACGGAACATTTTCCAAATCATGGTGGAAAATGAACCGTTTTTTTCGAACGATGGAATCTACTACGGCAATTTGTAGCAAAGTGAATCCTCCTTATCACGAAGAATGTTTTTTTTTCTTCTCCTCTTTCTCTTAGTGAGTCGCGTTACTAATCTCGATTCTAGTTGAACGGATCTGCATAAGATTTATTCTCGTAGAAGAAAAAACATATTTTTTCCAATGCAAAAATATCGGTGAGAATAAAAACTGGTGGAATATTTAAGGCAGTCGTCGTTGCTCTTTGTACAGCATCGTCAACGAATTTATTGCAAATCGAATGTATTATGCATTAATAATTGTTATCCCAAAAACTGATTGGCGATTATCGATAAGTCGAATCATTCGTCAAAGACCGAGCTGCTCACCATTGTCGTACATCGCACGGAACATTTTCCAAATCATGGTGGAAAATGAACCGTTTTTTTCGAACGATGGAATCTACTACGGCAATTTGTAGCAAAGTGAATCCTCCTTATCACGAAGAATGTTTTTTTTTCTTCTCCTCTTTCTCTTAGTGAGTCGCGTTACTAATCTCGATTCTAGTTGAACGGATCTGCATAAGATTTATTCTCGTAGAAGAAAAAACATATTTTTTCCAATGCAAAAATATCGGTGAGAATAAAAACTGGTGGAATATTTAAGGCAGTCGTCGTTGCTCTTTGTACAGCATCGTCAACGAATTTATTGCAAATCGAATGTATTATGCATTAATAATTGTTATCCCAAAAACTGATTGGCGATTATCGATAAGTCGAATCATTCGTCAAAGACCGAGCTGCTCACCATTGTCGTACATCGCACGGAACATTTTCCAAATCATGGTGGAAAATGAACCGTTTTTTTCGAACGATGGAATCTACTACGGCAATTTGTAGCAAAGTGAATCCTCCTTATCACGAAGAATGTTTTTTTTTCTTCTCCTCTTTCTCTTAGTGAGTCGCGTTACTAATCTCGATTCTAGTTGAACGGATCTGCATAAGATTTATTCTCGTAGAAGAAAAAACATATTTTTTCCAATGCAAAAATATCGGTGAGAATAAAAACTGGTGGAATATTTAAGGCAGTCGTCGTTGCTCTTTGTACAGCATCGTCAACGAATTTATTGCAAATCGAATGTATTATGCATTAATAATTGTTATCCCAAAAACTGATTGGCGATTATCGATAAGTCGAATCATTCGTCAAAGACCGAGCTGCTCACCATTGTCGTACATCGCACGGAACATTTTCCAAATCATGGTGGAAAATGAACCGTTTTTTTCGAACGATGGAATCTACTACGGCAATTTGTAGCAAAGTGAATCCTCCTTATCCCGAAGAATGTTTTTTTTTCTTCTCCTCTTTCTCTTAGTGAGTCGCGTTACTAATCTCGATTCCATGCCTCAAATGGGCCAAGAGATTTTTCACCATACGGTTGAAAAGAGAGCAGAGTCTCGATCTCACCTTTTCTGCGTCTCGATCTTAAAAATATATATTCATCATTTTTCCCCACGAGGCACGATGCGTAGAAATCAGGTAGATGGAAAAAGCAAGCCGAGGAAAAGTGAGGGGGCGAGAGTGAAAAATCGGTCAGGGAAAAAGGCGCTCGAGTTTGACTCTGCAAGTTGATTCGTTTTTCGATAAAAATATCAGACAAATGTTTTTTCTGTCATGCTTTTATAACTTTTCTTTTTCAATATTACGTGCGGTTTCGTAACGGCGTATTAAAAAAGGAGGTGCAGAGAAATTTCGTCGCGGGAGACTTTACCGTGATTTTTTTTGGTGTCCATGTGTTGGCCATGTGCACATGGCATATTTATATTCACGAGGAGAGAAGGACGTCAAAGAGGACGAAACGTTGACGATGCCGACCTCATGACACCCATGTAGCAAAACTTTATTTCGTGTATATACATATACCGTATCTCCTGCACCAGGGGGGCTTGCCATATTCATGCCCATGGGCCTTCTCTTCACTGTACTGTGAGAAAAAGGAGATACATACGAACCGTATGTCGTTTCGGTCATCATGACCGGTAATTGAAACTCTCGTTGTTATTACACGTTTAACTCGAAGTTACGCAGGTTTTCAGCTGCTCGCGAGGCTTTACGCTCATTATTGGTTTATCGAGAAAATAATAACGAGCCAAAATTCATTTTTGGAGCAAGGAATAATTGACGAGACAATGGCTCTATTTTTCCACTAATATATCTACGAGAAAAAACATGATCTGAGATAAAGATAAAAGTAATATTTCAAAGATTAGCGAAGTAGCATTTTAGCACTGACGTGAAAGCTCCGTTATATACTACATTCGTATAGAATTCCGAATCGACAAAAAACATATCAAGAATTTTCGATCGTTTCGCATAAAGCCCATGTAAAACTTCAGTTTAGGTTTGATAAAAGATATCTCTCTAATTTGCCACCTTGGCCTCTCGAGATTAAAGTTGGTGGCGATTGAGGTAATTGAGAAGAGCGATGTTGAAGAATGATAAAATAAAGAAGGATAATTTCGTACGATAGCGGGATAAATTTGATCAAATTTTCACAAAACTTATCGCGAAAGCAATGTTTCAAAGCGACAATGAAAGAAAAATAAAAAAGTACGAGAAAACGAAAAATTGAGGGCTCGATGGAAGAAAATTCTCAATTTGCAAGGCCATGCGTTGACCGGTACGTTACAAAGAGGGTCGGTGAAAAAAAAAAGTAAACGCCTCCGAAAAAGCCCAAGTACGAAGAATGGACCTAAAATAAAGAAGGATAATTTCGTACGATAGCGGGGGTAAATTTAATAAAATTTTCACAAAACTTATCGCGAAAGCAATGTTTCAAAGCGACAATGAAAGAAAAATAAAAAAGTACGAGAAAACGAAAAATTGAGGGCTCGATGGAAGAAAATTCTCAATTTGCAAGGCCATGCGTTGACCGGTACGTTACAAAGAGGGTCGGTGAAAAAAAAAAGTAAACGCCTCCGAAAAAGCCCAAGTACGAAGAATGGACCTTCATCGGAGTCTCGTGCTCTTTTTGTTCGTGAGCTTCATTCTACGATTCACGGACACCTGTACACGTATAATACACATGGGAAAGGAAGAAATCGATTTCGCGCTCTTTCCTCTTTAAAGCTTCGTTATAATACACTCTCACGAAAAATCTCTGCGAACCATTGCTTCTTCGCGTGTCTAGAAACTCTCGAAATGATCCTCGACAATTGTTGGCAACCTCGACCACACAATTGACTCTCACCAGAGGCGATAACTACCGTACAAAACCATTATTGTTCCAAGTGTAACGGAACTTGAAAAAAAAAGGCGTCGAACGTTTTGTAAAAGAAATTCTCGTCCGCTCGTTTCTCATTCACCGATCCTCGAACAAACGTTTTCGGGTTCGAGGAAAAAAATCATGGAATGCATGGAGTTTACAAAAAAAATCGGGAGTATATATTGAAAAAAAAAAAAAAAAAAACCCCAAATCTATGATAAAATTGTCATCAATCACACTCTAATTTTTCAAATACCATTTTTTCGTGTTTTCTTGTTAATATTCTATTGTACGAGTCATTTATCTTACTTATTTACATTTTTTAATTTTTATTGCATATATTTATGAATTTTAAATTTCTACCAGACTCTTTTCGGTAGTCAGTCATGTCAAAAAATTCCGTTCTGTGTACCTACGAGGCAAATAAAAACTTTTGTTAGGCTAAAGAACGATTAAGCGAGCGAAAAGAGATGAGGTCCATTATCATCAGCGAGAACTGTGATCAAACAAAATTTCGACCTTTACCCCGCGGTTTCATATTATATATATGCGACACATCCGATGCAGTTACTCCAAACGACGCATATGTTCCAGACCCATCACATGTGCTCATATCACATGTGCTCATTTTTCGTCCCCATCGAGAGTGTCTCATCGCTCATGGCATTGGAGGCACGACGGAAAGGGCAAGAGGAAAAGGGGAAAAAACTATCTCGTGGTCTGAAGGTACAGCATATACTATTCGTGGGAAGTGAACACAAATTCTGCTTCACGGACAACGCTGTGCATCAAATATTCAGCTGATAAACTTTACACGTAAAAATCCGAAAATTAAAACCCAATTTTTCGAATAGATTTATTTTATTTGTTAATTAGATCAGCCCGACAATTTTTGGATAACAATCATCGAAGGGCAATTGATGACTTGGATAATTTTATTTTAATTTCGTTTAAAGGAGTGCGTGCATTACAAATAATCATGATTTTTGAGAGTGTTTCCATTAATGCGTAAAATATTGATAATATTGATTAAAGGACTATTTTTCCAAGCTGATCAAGAGTGAAAGACGTTTTGATTCGCCGGAATATTTTCGTATAAAGTTTCTCATTAAAATTGTGCAAGTATTTTTTTAAACGGCGCACTTTTTGGCTCAAGAGTCGCTGGAATACGGGCGGAGAACGAACGAAGCTCGTCGGTGTTCATTTCCCGCGCTTCGGAGGCAGCCACATCGTGTTGGAAAGCTCAACAAACTGGTATTGCAGTTGGATGGTGAATGCTCAACCGATCGCAGATTTCTCAAGCAAAACACTTGACTCGCTCCGTCCGCTCCCGCGCAAATTATCCCCGCCAGCTGGTTTACCAACAGCGGAGAAATCTCGGTAAGATTTAGAAGAGATGGACGCGCAGTAAAGGTCCAAAGGGTCTGAGGAAAATCTCGGAAGGAACGAGAATCTTGAGCCGATAAAGTCACACGTTTACAAGATTTCTTCCTACCCCTCGGAACGAAATAAAGGACCCAAACTGTACCAGGGAAAAGCTATGTACGCGCAATTGGTTTCGTCCCGTTGCGGAATCAATACGAAAAATCGAATAAATAAATTCGACAAATGACGAGACAAAAACGGAATTTCCAACTTTGACAAATCAAGAATAAACAACGGCGAGACTCTTCGGGTATCCCAGAGAGAAATCAAAACGAACGAAGCGTAGACAAATACAAAAAAAAAGTTATCGACATTTTTGTACGGTCGTTAAGAATATTCGGACACTTGAAACGTCAAAAGATGGCAAGCTAATTTTTATACAAAAATAAAAATACAAAAATGACTATTAATATCATTGAATTCGTGTAGATTATAAAGAGCGTATTCTCACGTGGACTTTCGCGAATATTTTAATCCAAATATACCCGAAAATTTACGAAAATTTCAGCCAGCCACGAATTTTTCAATTCCACCACTGTGAGCCCAAGTTTTTTTTCGGTAATAATCTTCAGATACTTTTTAAATTAAATACCAAAGTTGATTATTTCAGCTACAAATTAACAAAGCAATATAAAAAAAAAATGATGAACAAGAATGAACCATTACACACATCAGTATATTTTATGTCACAATTTTTATGGTCGACATATTTTTGTTCATACTGTCAAATTTTATTTTCCGTTTTATATTTTTCTTCGCGAATCCTCAGTCATGTCGAAATTAAGATATTTGATTAATAATTTCGTGAATGTGTGAATAACCTCTGAGATGCGCTGATGTCGGGTCTATATCGTCAAAAATACGCGAGAGAAAATACATTTATTCATTACTGCCGGTAAGAAAATAATTAAATTAATTCGATCGGAAACGATCCGTATTTACTCTTTTAACTGTAATCGTTTCAATTTTTTATTTCAGTAAAAAATATCTAGGTTGTATCATGCGTCGCAGGGTACTACTATCTGTCTGATTTTAATGAGCGAGGATAACCATACCGATGGGAGAAATGCAATCTCCCAAAAAACAAAGGAACAGCATCCCCATCACCGACACGAGTCGCGTATTAATTTGACGTGAAGAAAACGTTGCGACAAACCTCCCACGCATGTGGCAACAAAAATATAGGAGGATGTTCGATGTATGTACAGTATTATAGACATGTATATGTTTCACCAGGAGTCTGGTCGTCCGTCGACTGTGTGACGATGAGGGGTAAAAGAACGAAGATGAAAAATACATCGATACCTATACACACATACGTGGACTAAAAATAGATGAAAAAATCTGAGAAGCTCTGAAAATCCTCCGTCGGATTTTCATTGATGTATGAAAAGAGGGGTGAAAAAAGTTTCTCGTGTGAGGAATTGAAAACGGAAGGAGAAGCGGCGCGTAAAACATGTCACAAATCGATGGCACATGGCTCGTGCCCGAAGTTTTGTCTCAAAGACCGTCGAGATTAGGGGAGATCCCCCCCGAGTGACACGAAAAGGTGCAAGGGGATGAATCGGAAACAGCCATGAGATCTAAAAGAAAAGTCAAAGGTCAAGGTGCGCCTTCTTCTTGGCCTTGAAATCCGTACATCACTGCTTGTTCGAGTCTGTTAAGATTAAGCAATAAACTTGAAATATATACTATACAAAATCTGAATTTAAGTACGCCAAATACAATAAAATGTGTTACCTGTACGTGGAGAATAAAAAAGGCAATTTACGTGTAATATCGATCGATCGCCAATTCGATTCGTGTGTACATGTGTTAAAAACCTTTAGTTTATAATAGGAATATAGTCTATACTATGGTCTACAGGATTAATTTATTGTTTATAGGAAAACAAGGATTGAAAAACAAATTTTTAACTCCATCAACACCTGCCTGAATGACCATGCTTTTCCCGCTTAATTAACATGGGATTTTCGCACTTTTGTATTCTTCAATTTTTTTTTTCTCGTTTATTACATTGAATACACTTTTTACCTGTTAACTCTACCTCAACTATCATCCTGTAAGATACACAAATTTTTATACTGCCGAAAAAAATTATTTCAACATTTTTTTTCAAGATTAAAAAACAAAAAGTATGAAAAAAATGAACGATTATGACAAATGGGAGAAAAATAAAAATTTCAAAAGTGCAGACATCCCGTGTTGATTAAGCGGGTAAAGTACCCTCAGTTTTTATAACTTTTTTTTTTCAGCAATGTTTTTAGGCTGTGAACTAAGGATTCGGAGCGTAACACCCGAATAAAGAAAGTCGACTCGGAAAATAACGGACAAACTAAGGTGTACGTGTATGGACGTATTTATATTTATTTTTGTGGAAAAATCGATGTGACTAAATGAAACAAAATTCGAGAAAAAACAATATGCAAACCGATTACCGATGAATCGATCGCAAATAAATGTCTCAGACTTGAAACAAAAGCAAGAGTCGAATAGACGAAAATCGATGTTGAAATGTTGGTTTTATTTCATATTCGCGACTAAACGGAGAATCCACCAAATTTGTATCGCGGATAATTTTTTTTTTTTTTTTTTTCACGTTCGCTATAACGTATATAAACACATGAAGCGCATTATGTACATATAATATATATATATGTGTGCGTAATTTTAAGCTTGGAATATGTATGTGGAGGAATTAAGACAGTGGCAGACTTCCGGAGGAAGTCAGTCGGAGGCAGTCTCCGTGACACTCGCCCTAAGGTCTTTGAGAGAGGCTCGTAAAGTCCAAGTTCTCGCTCCACTCTCTCGTCTTTATCGAACATATGCGCGTGTCTTTTCAGGGAACGATTGATAGAAAGGGGCGATGTTTTTCCAGCTCTCGCGACCTTTATCTTTCATTTCATAATCAGACTAATTCGGGTCAGCTGTTACTATGGCTAATAAAATCAGTGGATCGTTGCTGGGAAATTATTTACGTGCAATTTTACGTGCAAGAATATGTAACTTCTGCGATTAGATCCGTTCACTGAGAAACTTGTGAAATGTCCAAAAAATAGACGAGATTGTGTACATACGAAAAAAAAAAGGGTCACGTGATGCTTTCAACAGCATCCAACGTCTGAATCGAGAAATTTTCTCGTACATGGGCTTGTCCCGCTTGTTGTAATAAATAACCTGAAAAACTAAACCAGTAGCCTAAAATATCATGTATAGCTTTTGCTCGATAAAAAAAACATCGAACAAAAGTTGGCAGAATGCGTTTATGAATTTTCTTCGTGATATGACCGTTTGAAATACAAATACAAAACGTTAATATTCATTTCTCGAATTACATTGATTTTTTAACGTTTTTCATCCCTTATTTGTCGTTTTTCCGGATAAATAGCATTATTGCTGAATTCTGTCGAAAAATCTCAAGTTTTTTCATAAATTTTCTGGAACTTTTGGTCGCAAAACGTCACCTTACGAACTTTTTCTTTTCCGCGCGATAAACAACCAAAGTGTCCGAAAGAAACGTGTGCCGAGGGTAGGGAGCAAGCTTGAAGAATTTTCGAACATTCGGGCTCGCGGGATAATTGAAGGAGTCGTGGAGGAAGCGCTTTCAGCTGTGATTCCTTCCTTCGGTAACTACCGCACTCATACATACACCTAGATTCGTTGAAATATACAAATACAGATACATATAAACGTACATACACTTTGACCAGAATATCCGACGTTTTCCTCGTTTTAACGTTTCTCCTCATCCTGTTACTCGACAGAAGACCATCAGCTCGACTTCTCGTATAACTCGGCCTTCACCTCCTCTTCTTTTTTTAGTACACGAAAGAAACGCTCGCATATTATCGTGATATTATGAGTGCACGTGCGGCGAGGATTTAAATCGGACAAGAGGGGGAGGAAACGGAAGTCTTATCCATGTAAATACACCACTTCCGCAAGTTTCTCTCTCTCTCTCTCTCTCTCTCTCTCTCTCTCTCTCTCTCTCTCTCTTTGTGACTGGCGCATACTTTCGCAATCTTCTCTGCGCGATTAATCGCACATCAACGAACCATCTTACGTTTATAACTTTTAATGTACTCGAAAAAAAAAGTGTGCTTGCAACAGTGGCGATAAAGGCAACGTTTATTTCCACGATCGACGCACAGTCGCAGTTTTATTGCGCGAAGAATACTCCGGTGAGCAAAACAATGCTTGTATACGCGTTGATTGGTGAGAGTTCGTCTTAAACTTTGAATTTAATTGGGAAAGGTTTTGTTGAAGAAAACACCTCGCGATTGTCCGAGGAAAAAGACTAAATATAAATGGTCCCCTTTTGTTGGAAAAACGCTCGATATACGTCGAGGCCAAAGGATATCAACGGTCGGGAATACCGTGGATGCAGGATGCATATATAAATGTGGAGAAAGAGAAATAAAACGTCGAGGGTAAAACACATCGTCCTGTACTATTTTTAGAATGCAACCGTTTTCTTCACACTGCTCGGAGATTGTACGCACGAATCTTCGTTTAAAGGCTAAATCTCACTTCCGATCGTACAAACTCCTCAAAATGCATCAACCTACCGTGTATTGCGTAAAAAAAAAACCCTCTGCCTTTTTCGACGAGTTCAAATAATTTGCCCGACAATTATCGAATTATTTGCCATACGAAAAATAAAAACAAATTTTAACACGAAAAAGCCCACATTTTTCTAAAAATTCATACACAATTTCGTACGAGCGAAGAAGTATCGTCACGAATCGAATTCGTATTGCGGGAAAATACAATAAAATTATAAAAAATTTTGCCATCAGATATATACCCTGTTTGCATTTTGGATGCGCAATTACACGTGAATGTAATTGAATATTTTTGTATGTACAGTACATACACGATGAACTTTAGCGAAATACTCGTTTTTCCTAATTGAACCGGAAATATAACCCGAAAGATTTTTTTTTTCAAAACGACCAAAGTTGTATAAATGCGATTTATAATTAACCACGTTAATTAAAATATTCCAAGACTGGTAAATATTGTGTTATTTTTTTATCCGTTTGTATATATATCAGCTGTAATAAAAAAAATGAAACAAGCATATTTACCATTGAATTGTGCATTGGGGAAAAAAATTATTCGAACAAGAATTATGCGTCTCATTTTATACTGCAATAATAATCCCGAACGATTATTTTGAAATCGTACGAGTCGAGAAATACGGGCGCATAGTTGGTCACGCGTGAAGGAGTTCATCAGAGGGTACAATGAAGTATAATATTTTTGTATTACACACACACACACACACACACATGTATGCAGATATATACATGAGCGAAATGATCAAGATAAAGGGACAAATCCTTTTCTCGATGAATTCAATTTGAACCTCACAATAATTCAATGCACGTATGAGCTTTTATTTGTGCAAATCGATCAATCGTGCTCCTTCTCTCTCCCTTTTTCGTGCACGCCGTGCCACCAGAATGGAAAAACATCGAATTCATGAAGAGAGATGTGATGAACAAACAGAATAGGTCGTTTTCACGCCCACACGTGTGTCCATCGTTATTCTCGAGGCAGGGACACGCGTGTCGATTACGTTTTCGATAGAATGCACGTGTATGTGTGTGTATTCGAGATAAAAGTGCGCCAGCGAGGCGTATACGGAGTTTCTGCTGAATTATTTTCGCTATGAAGCGCATGACGCGATGTTTTCTACGTCCGGCAAGAATTTTATACTTTACGAGAAAAATACTGATATTTGCTCCAATCTGCGCATAAGAAAGCGTGAAATTTCGAATTTTCGTTTAAATTCAAAATCTTTTTGGCTAGACAATTCTCTGTTGATGAGGGAAGGTGTTTTTCGATTTCGGCGTTTCACTCGTTTTCCCCTTTTTCAATGCGATCGACTCGACAGACGGAGTAAGGAAAAGGTGAAACACGCAAGGGTGTGTGAAAAAAATATATATACACATGTTTGTGTAAGGAGAAGGATAGAATGAGAGCCGAAGGGTCTCGGTTCTACGTACAGTTACCCTTACCGGCTGCCCTTTTACGAAGTGCAGACGCGTATGTGTGTGTGTACACGTCTGTGAGCGCTACGACAATAGGCAGTGTGGCACGAGCCAAAATCCAAGAGGGTTGAAGTCCCTGCACTATGCGCTCATACATGCAGCATTTACTGACTGCTGGCAAACAAAAGACTGCAACTAACGCTATTCAATTCGTAAATTTGTAAAAGTTGCGCCCTTTTGTAGGTTTTATCGATCGATCGGTGCTACAGTGCATGATATTTTATGGTGTACTGGCGCTATAAAGATACGCACATACATGTATACTATCAAAAATACGTACGACATGAAATACCTACGCTTTCGTAAAATGGCGCCCTACGAATACACTTTGTACAACTGTAAATTCGGATGTACTCATTTATACAAGCTATTTCGTGCAAAAACGGAGCAGATTTGTACCGGAGGGTCTTTTTTTATCAATTTTTCAATTTCCTAACACCTTAAAATCTCCTTAAACATCATTTTTCAAGATTTCGAATAAACTTTCCGCTAAACAGTTTCATTTTTTTTTATTGGAATTTATTTTTTTATTAATTATTAATTTATTGGTTTTTATTGGAAAGCTCCGAAAGATTTTTAAATTCTTTCAACATAGATTTCGGTACACTAATCAGCGAACGTCATAAAATACATTTTTAGAACGCGTTTGACGCTTGACGCTGTGTGGCAAAAACGTCGATGATTTTATTCAAAATACGCCTTCGTAAAATGGCGCCCTACGAATACACTTTGTACAACTGTAAATTCGGATGTACTCATTTATACAAGCTATTCCGTGCAAAAACGGAGCAGATTTGTACCGGAGGGTCTTTTTTTATCAATTTTTCAATTTCCTAACACCTTAAAATCTCCTTAAACATCATTTTTTAAGATTTCGAATAAACTTTCCGCTAAACAGTTTCATTTTTTTTTATTGGAATTTATTTTTTTATTAATTATTAATTTATCGGTTTTTATTGGAAAGCTCCGAAAGATTTTTAAATTCTTTCAACATAGATTTCGGTACACTCATCAGCGAATGTCATAAAATACATTTTTTGAACGCGTTTGACGCTTGACGCCGTGTGGCAAAAACGTTGATGATTTTATTCAAAATACGCCTTCGTAAAATGGCGCCCTACGAATACACTTTGTACAACTGTAAATTCGGATGTACTCATTTATACAAGCTATTCCGTGCAAAAACGGAGCAGATTTGTACCGCAGGGTCTTTTTTATCAATTTTTCAATTTCCTAACACCTTAAAATCTCCTTAAACATCATTTTTCAAGATTTCGAATAAACTTTCCGCTAAACAGTTTCATTTTTTTTTATTGGCATTTATTTTTTTATTAATTATTAATTTATTGGTTTTTATTGGAAAGCTCCGAAAGATTTTTAAATTCTTTCAACATAGATTTCGGTACACTAATCAGCGAACGTCATAAAATACATTTTTTGAACGCGTTTGACGCTTGACACTGTGTGGCAAAAACGTTGATGATTTTATTCAAAAAAAATCGCAGCTTTGTAAATATCAGATATGTAAAAGTAAAAAAACCGTCCGAGATACTCGAATTATCGGGAATTGCAAAGATTAATTTAATTCAAGCCTTTTTCGACGAACTGAGGAACGAAAAATACTACCTTCGTCCTATAAATCCTGTAAAACAATAAATAAGTTATTGATTATTGAATGGAGGACGCGTACGGACGTAGACCGAATATAGGGATTTATTTCCGAGGGTGAGTTGGGACAGGGATGCCCGCGTGCTTATTTTATCGAAGGGGCGCCCCCGAGCCAGGTGGCGACTCCGTCGCCCCATGTGTGCTCATATGTCCGTCTACCGGGTAGCACGAGGTTGGAGCGACTGGCACGTTGCCCTCGGAACGTATGATAACATGTGAGATGAAGGGAGAAAAAAGACACCATCGTCATATATATATATATATATGTCGTCTGCGTACGTGCAGTAGCAGGAAACATTGCCCTTTGCACCCTTCTCGGTGGAAAAATTTGGAGGAACACAAATCGACTTATACACACACACACACACAAATCTTGTACATGTACAAGCATGTAATACCCCTGACGCACACAGACGTCTGAGGCACGTCATGCTGAGTTGTGATCTGGCTAACGGCATGGCATATATATGCGAAATGAGTTATATGAGGCGGTGCGCTCGTGTGAAGTCTAATTTTTAATCGACTGACTTTTCGAGTATTTCCATGCAGAAATCTTTCGTCCGTGCCGAAACTATCGGTTACAAAACGAAAAATGGAAATTGTGACATTGTTTTCTGCTAATTCGGTTACCCCGTCAATGTCCCTCGGGGTGGTTTGACGCCAACGTAAGGGAAGTTCGCTGCAAGTATGTTTTTCGAAAACATCGAAAGGTCCAACATTTTCAAACTTCAATTTCGTCTCGCTGGATAATAAAAACGAGATGAAACTCAAATTGCCCTCGCATGCTCACTCGAAATCTTTGATGGAATTGCTTTCGAAAATACGTAGAGCTTTTTTCGAAAAAAATTTGCACGTCGGTCGGATCTGGTATAATCAGAGGGCCTGCGGGTTTTTTTTCTCAAAATCATTCGGATAAGGAATTGCAAATGATCGCGAAACGTACGTTCGAGGTTCGCCTCGCGTTGAAAGCAAAAATCAATTACGGTTATATCCTTGTATATAACTGTTATTATTATTATCGCTCTTTGAGAGTCGGATGATCCTCCTCAATGACCTATTTTTGCCGGTAATTTTCTGACTTTCGTGTATTTCCCCGAGTTTAACGACGAAATAAAGAAACTAGGAAAAAGATCAAACGTCCCTATACGAGATGGTATTTAATTGAAATACGAAACTGAGGTGTGGAGGAAGTCGTGGGTCAATTCCGTGTCTCCGACGATCGTCAAACGTCCGTTGCACTCATGGGTCTTTATTTTTCGTTGAGGAGAAGGAGAAAACGAGAGGAAACCCACCGCACACGTGGGCGTAGGATATCGATTTTTGGGGTCCGGTATAACGGGCGCGTGCCGCCGTTACGAGCTGCAACGAGTACTTTTGCCCTGTCCCTTAATCTCGCGGCGTCCACCATACACGCTGATGCTTAAGTTCTCACCTATATGCACCAAAGTTCTATTTACTCACGGACGAGCGCGTGAACGCTTCCGACGCGCCTCGCATCAGTTTTAAACTCGTCTCTGTCTTGGTAAGTCCGTAGCAGAAATAATTACCCTGGACAAAAAAACACCCCAGGATTTTTTTTCCACATTTTTTGTGCGATGAAACGATCATATGCGTGACATCGGTAAATGCTCATCGCGCATCATTAATTCCGTGTACGCCCTGCCGTTGGAAGACGAGGGAAGAGCAAAATTCTGGGTCTAAAACGTTATTGGGAATATAAACCAAGTGCGGGGAGATCGAAACTATTATATTAAACGAGTAAAAAAAATCAATATAAATTTTGAGGATAGGAGATTCCTTGTAGAAGAAAATATATGCTTTAAGGACGCTTTTTTTAATTGTCGTTGCTTATTTTACCGAAAGTGAAGTAAAGTCAAAGTCTTTCAAGTTGTTTCTCAGAAATTGTTTTTCAAACTCATTTTTTTTTATCCCGTTTTCCGGCATTACGTCATTTTACGACTTTTGCCATTATAATCATTATAATTGTGAGTTTGATTCAGATTTTCCGTGATGAATATGCGAGATAAATAAATATAATTAAAATCGTCGAATCGCCGAATGGAAGTGTGCTGGGGCGCGTATGAATTATGCATATTTTCTATGCACGTAAAAATTGAACGTAGGGAAAAAAAAATCGTGCCATATGGGACATGTATGGTGGCACGGGTCACCGGAGGGCGGAACCCTTGTACGATAATCGAAATCACGAGGGAATCGGAAATCTTAAAACGACACGAACGATTCTCTGTATAAACCGTTATCGTTCCCCCTTCGGCTTGTATTCCATATTCGAGAGTGCAATTCAATTAATGGACTTGTCAGAATTTATTCCAGTAAAAATGGAAATTGGATTTAAAGGAATAATACCTTCGTTCTAATACTGGTTTCTCAATGAATTTTAATCCAACGACAGTTAATTCGGGAAGTCGCGGTAAGGGGACAGGATAAGACGGAAATCGTGAAAGCTGACGAAGTATAAGAAAAAAGAACATTCGTTTGAACTCAAATTTTTTTTTACTCGAAACAATTTCACTTTGTTGTAATTTCAACAAAAATATCGATAAACCGTGACCAAAAAACGATGAATTGCACAAAGTTCATCCGTTTCGAGGTCAATAACCTCTCGAAACACAAGGGTCGAATTTCATTAACGAGTCTCGTTGAGTATCAACGCCGAGTCCAAGCACCCTAGCTTTTCCATCTCTTAATAACGAGAAAGGCGCCGGCTGTATCCAACTTTTCGTACGAAATACGCGGCAGGTTAGGCCTTTTTCGTTGTAAAGCCTCGGCGATGTTGGTACCTGTAGAAAAGTGCGGAACACGCGGGGCCAGGTAGGAAGGTGTGCAATGAAGTATACTTACGGAGGGAAAAGACGGGTGCTAGCGTAGAAAGTCATAGAGGTGGAAAAAGCAGCGGCTTGCCATGTGTTACACATTCGTAAAACGAACCTTCGTATACGAATCGTATGTATAATATGGCGTCGACGAGTTACAGGTGCAAACTACCCCACCGTGACCAAAAGAAAACTAGATATGTAGAACTTTGTAAGAATGTTGGCTGCATTTCCTTCATTTGCTTCACGTATTTTACGTACGTGTTGTGGCATTTTTATTGCTCCGTCGCTGTAGCTGGTATACCCACGAAAATTCTAAAATATACACTTGTGCTCGTTCCTCGTCTCTTTCGTCATATATTCGCCTACACATTTGAGCAAATAAAACTATATTGATAAAACGATTTCTATGAGACACGTGCAGATAACCGGTGTGTGCTCCATTTACTGTGCATGGTTATCATCGTTGCATTATTTTTAATTCTTGAATTTTTCAATAAAAACAACAATTTTCTAACGATATTTACTCTTGAGGAAGATTCCATGTAAAAATTTTGCAAGATTTTGCGCATGGAGTTTTTTAGTCTCTTGCGGAAAAAAACAAATGACTGAAAATCCTTACGCCGAATATCAAACGCTACAAAATATAGATGGCGATTTTTATTACAGAAATTCCCGAAAAATTCCTCGTCATTCGTTTGACGTCTTAAAGTCATAAATCTAAGAAGAACGAAAAGTATTGCAGCATTTTTATTGCTCCGTCGCTGTAGCTGGTATACCCACGAAAATTCTAAAATATACACTTGTGCTCGTTCCTCGTCTCTTTCGTCATATATTCGCCTACACATTTGAGCAAATAAAACTATATTGATAAAACGATTTCTATGAGAAACGTGCAGATAACCGGCGTGTGCTCCATTTACTGTGCATGGTTATAATCGTTGCATTATTTTTAATTCTTGAATTTTTCAATAAAAACAACAATTTTCTAACGATATTTACTCTTGAGGAAGATTCCATGTAAAAATTTTGCAAGATTTTGCGCATGGAGTATTCTAGTCTCTTGCGGAAAAAAACAAATGACTGAAAATCCTTACGCCGAATATCAAACGCTACAAAATATAGATGGTGATTTTTATTACAGAAATTCCTGAAAAATTCCTCGTCATTCGTTTGACGTCTTAAAGTCATAAATCTAAGAAGAACGAAAAGTGTTGCAGCATTTTTATTGCTCCGTCGCTGTAGCTGGTATACCTACGAAAATTCTAAAATATACACTTGTGCTCGTTCCTCGTCCCTTTCGTCATATATTCGCCTACACATTTGAGCAAATAAAACTATATTGATAAAACGATTTCTATGAGAAACGTGCAGATAACCGGTGTGTGCTCCATTTACTGGGCATGGTTATAATCGTTGCATTATTTTTAATTCTTGAATTTTTCAATAAAAACAACAATTTTCTAACGATATTTACTCTTGAGGAAGATTCCATGTAAAAATTTTGCAAGATTTTGCGCATGGAGTTTTTTAGTCTCTTGCGGAAAAAAAGAAATGATTGAAAATCCTTACGCCGAATATCAAACGCTATAAAATATAGATGGCGATTTTTATTACAGAAATTCCTGAAAAATTCCTCGTCATTCGTTTGACGTCTTAAAGTCATAAATCTAAGAAGAACGAAAAGTGTTGCAGCATTTTTATTGCTCCGTCGCTGTAGCTGGTATACCCACGAAAATTCTAAAATATACACTTGCGCTCGTTCCTTTTCCCTTTCGTCATATATTCGCCTACACATTTGAGCAAATAAAACTATATTGATAAAACGATTTCTATGAGAAACGTGCAGATAACCGGCGTGTGCTCCATTTACTGTGCATGGTTATAATCGTTGCATTATTTTTAATTCTTGAATTTTTCAATAAAAACAACAATTTTCTAACGATATTTACTCTTGAGGAAGATTCCATGTAAAAATTTTGCAAGATTTTGCGCATGGAGTATTCTAGTCTCTTGCGGAAAAAAACAAATGACTGAAAATCCTTACGCCGAATATCAAACGCTACAAAATATAGATGGCGATTTTTATTACAGAAATTCCCGAAAAATTCCTCGTCACTCGTTTGACGTCTTAAAGTCATAAATCTAAGAAGAACGAAAAGTGTTGCAGCATTTTTATTGCTCCGTCGCTGTAGCTGGTATACCCACGAAAATTCTAAAATATATACCTGTGCTCGTTCCTTTTCCCTTTCGTCATATTTGAGCAAATAAAACTATATTGATAAAACGATTTCTATGAGAAACGTGCAGATAACCGGTGTGTGCTCCATTTACTGGGCATGGTTATAATGGTTGCATTATTTTTAATTCTTGAATTTTTCAATAAAAACAACAATTTTCTAACGATATTTACTCTTGAGGAAGATTCCATGTAAAAATTTTGCAAGATTTTGCGCATGGAGTTTTTTAGTCTCTTGCGGAAAAAAACAAATGACTGAAAATCCTTACGCCGAACATACAACCGCTACAAAATATAGATGGCGATTTTCACTACAGAAATTTGTTCCCATACTGAATAAAAAAACGAGAAACTGACGTTTCCGAAAAATTCCTCGTCATTCGTTCGACGTCTCAAAGTCATAAATCTAAGAAGACCGAAAAGTGATATTTTCATCAATTCGGAATTAATGACAGGAAAATTGTCGATCGATCGTCGAATCTGGCAGATTCAACAAAAACACGCTGCTATTCTTCGAGATTAAATGAACTCGGAGTGGGATGAGGGGTCGGTATAATGCAGCAATTCCCCTCGTCTTCTTCAACATCGGTTGAATCTCAATAAAAGGAAAATCTTGCAAGAAAAAAATATCGGAAAGTTCTGTGTCATTAGCGATGAAGTAAAACGAAGAAAATCGACTAGGTCCTATACGGAATCGTAGGAAAATTCCGTATAGGACAAAACGTCGATTGAAAGGGGGGTGTGGGCACGGGGTCCATTTTGGCAAAGAGGGAATACGAAAAAAAACATTCTCTCTGTCTCTCCTTGCATGCAACGAGAACTGCCCATCTGGTCGAGGCTTTTCTCCATCGATAATATGACGTTGGGGTGAGAGAGCCATTAGGCCGAATGCTGTGGCTGATTCGTCCACCTTTTTGCTCTTTCAATGCTTCACTCGTTGGACGATATCAGCCATGTGCAGACTCCCACGTACCTAACGGTCGTTCGATCTTGCGTGTGTACTCGTACGTATTTAATACGCGCATGTATACGTCATGTGTACCGAAGGTATGCTCGTTGCACGCAACTCTAAAAGCATGACGATCAAACGTTGTATACGGGACGATCGTTCTCGCCCGCTATCGGGGGCTTTGAACTATACCCAGCAGCAACCTGGGGGAACATTGTCGAAGGGTCGCTCCGCGACTCTACATATGTGTCTATATACACATTTATCGACATGTATATGTATATATATATATATGCTTGTACATAGGGGTGTGCCCTCGAGATAGGGCCAACGACGAATGATTCACGGACGCGTGCCAGACCACATTAGGTCCGCGATCATCATCCCTTTTCCCTTTCGCTACATGCACGTATAACTATGATGTACACGGATTCGTGTAACGTATTTGACGTTCAATCTTTTCGGCGGACAGCCCAGTCTTTCGGGATGAGCTAACGAGTCATTGTTGCTTTGCTCGGACATTTTTTTTTTTTTTTCACATTGCTGTTACTATTTTTATAACCGATATGTTCGCCCTTTATCGTCCTTATGCGAACCCTCGTAATTGACGATAGGTTGCGATCTTTTCTTTTTTTTTGCGGAACGGCAGATCGGAGGACCAGGGGGTTACGAAAAAGTGTGCCGAGGGATTCGGTGAAAAAAGTTGCATTTGGATTTGAAAGATTGAAGAAGTTTGCGTTACCGTTTTATCGTACGATATTTTTTTCATTCATCAAATGGACGATTTTCAACCAAATTTCCTGATGGATTTAAAAAATCTAGCAAAAATCGAGTAAAAAAATCTAAAAAAACATCAGACTAAAAGTTTCGACAGAATATAATGAATCTTCTTTCTTCTCGGATGAAATGAAATCATTATTTTGGCAGAATAAAACACGTATTTTGTCGGAATCGTTTCATAGTTTAAAATTTTGAAAGAAATGTTGAATTTTGAAAATGACGAGTTTTGTACACGAGAATCATGAACAGTTTCCCATTTTTTGTAAACTTTTCCAAAATTCATGAAAGAAAATCTCAAAACAATGAAAAAAATGTCAGAAAATTCACGTGTATTCGGAACAATCAATGAATTCCGTTGATATGGAAAGAAAATGAGTCCTCCAAATTTTGTCGCAATGTTTTTTTGACAATTCGTCGATACCTTCGCGACATCGTTGTTATCTGAAATCAATGCACGTTAGAACCTTGATTTTCCAAAGTCCCACGTCATCCAAACGGAAATTGCGGTTTCAAGCGAATATTCCACTATCCGAATGAAATACACATAGTATCCATACGCAACCCACGACTACAGTTTCCCATTTTTCAAAATTTCAAAAGATAATAAACGTCGATAATCAAGACGTAACAGCACCTTCTCGCATGTAAATAACGCGGTTGTACAACGCACAATATGCATTTTGCATTACACAAGAATTAGTTGTGCGCCACCATATGGCATCGCCTAAAAAGCTATAAGAGTTTACATCCACTCGAGTCTTTGTATCCTACGGAAGAAAACCTAACATGCAAGAACACCGACGGTTCTTACGAAAGCGCGCAATCCCTCGGTTTAACCGTAATAAGTGTACTCCAATAAAAATGGCAAATAAATTAATCAATTTGAAGCGACTGTCTTTGATCGGCACTTGGCCCGACTACGATCGTCTTGGGAGTAGAATTCACCCCTCGACTTATCATTCTCGCGTATATTTTTATTACTCCCATTTAAAATTTAGTTTTTTCGAAAAATCAATTTCAGTAAAATTACCTGTTTTCAAGCAATTTTTCGAAATTACGACTATCATAAAAAAAGATGAAAGATATCATGAAAGTTTCGAAAAATCGACGAAATTCGAATTTTCAAAATCAATTCATCAATTCAATTCAGTTCTGATCAATCAGTTCGGTTCAATCAGTTGAGCCCCATCATATGGCATCGCCTAAAAAGCTATAAGAGTTTACATCCACTCGAGTCTTTGTATCCTGCGGAGGAAAACCCAACATGCAAGAACACCGACGGTTCTTACGAAAGCGCGCAATCCCTCGGTTTAACCGTAATAAGTGTACTCCAATAAAAATGGCAAATAAATTAATTAATTTGAAGCGACTGTCTTTGATCGGCACTTGGCCCGACTACGATCGTCTTGGGAGTAGAATTCACCCCTCGACTTATCATTCTCGCGTATATTTTTATTACTCCCATTTAAAATTTAGTTTTTTCGAAAAATCAATTTCAGTAAAATTACCTGTTTTCAAGCAATTTTTCGAAATTACGACTATCATAAAAAAAGATGAAAGATATCATGAAAGTTTCGAAAAATCGACGAAATTCGAATTTTCAAAATCAATTCATCGATTCAGCTCAGTTCTGATTTGCCACTGTTTCAGACAACAGATTCACGATCTATTGTGATTGCAAAGTTCCGATTGAGAATGTGGAAGAGTCAAAAAATCGTCGTACGTCGTCTCGGTCGCAGGTTCAATCAGTTGAGCCCCATCATATGGCATCGCCTAAAAAGCTATAAAAGTTTACATCCACTCGAGTCTTTGTATCCTGCGGAGGAAAACCCAACATGCAAGAACACCGACGGTTCTTACGAAAGCGCGCAATCCCTCGGTTTAACCGTAATAAGTGTACTCCAATAAAAATGGCAAATAAATTAATTAATTTGAAGCGACTGTCTTTGATCGGCACTTGACTCGACTACGATCGTGTTGGGAGCAGAATTCACCCGTCGACTTATCATTCTCGCGTATATTTTTATTACTCCCATTTAAAATCTAGTTTTTTCGAAAAATCAATTTCAGTAAAATTACCTGTTTTCAAGCAATTTTTCGAAATTACGACTATCATAAAAAAAGATGAAAGATATCATGAAAGTTCCGAAAAATCGACGAAATTCGAATTTTCAAAATCAATTCATCAATTCAATTCAGTTCTGATTTGCCACTGTTTCAGACAACAGATTCACGATCTATTGTGATTGCAAAGTTCAAAAAATCGTCGGACGTCGTCTCGGTCGCAGGTACAATACCGTCCGGAGGCGAAAATCAACGAATTTCGATACTTTTTTCATAATGCTCGTTTGCATTATATTGTACTCGGTATTTCATATTCTTTCTCGTTCTCTCAAAGCCAAATACAATATGTGCGCCAGATTGACAGAGAAAAGGTGTTGCGCGATATATATGCCCGTTGAGAAAGCACAATTGCAGCCTTCGCTCCTCCGTCAGTCTCCCAGTTGAGTATAATAATGCCAAGTCGCATAAACCCTTTTCGAATCAAGATGTATTCGCGCAACCCTCGAGCGTATGAAAACTACTCACGCTGAGTGTTCGAGAGAAGCTGGAGACTCCGCAGAGTCGTTGAATGTATTATGAACAGGCAAGGACAAAAAAAAAATTAACAAAGTGATACGAATATCCATACACGCGACTTTATTTACAAAGAAAATAAATCGAAACACACAGACGGGACACACTTTTTCCCATCGGATTTTCGGTAATTCGTTGACGAAAAAAAATTGCATCATCGAGGATATTCGTTTGAATTACATCGCGAAAAATGTGTCATTCATTTTCCATGCGAGAGGATGCTGTTAAAGATTCTTTTTGCAGTGGCTCGCGTCACGCGAGCTTGTGAAATGCGCGGTATACACGTCGTGAGAGTTGAGGACAAAAAAAAGCGTCAACTTTGCAATTTTATGGTCCAATTTGTTCATCAGCTGGGGAGAAAAAAGCGAGAGAGGACATTCGAGCGCGAGGAGCCGGACGACTCTGTGGACACGCCCGTCACTAAAGGGTTGGTTTTCTACATGCTCACGAAACACCCGTTAATTTTTTTATTCGTCGACGATGATGGACGATGAACATTTATGTGCTGCAGAAATGAAAATAACACTCGACGC
Organism: Heteropelma amictum; assembly: GCA_959613375.1. NCBI lineage: Eukaryota > Metazoa > Arthropoda > Insecta > Hymenoptera > Ichneumonidae > Heteropelma > Heteropelma amictum. Next base: position 14,081,919 of record OY390723.1, read on the forward strand.
GCGCCCACGATGAAAATATGCAAGCGAGAGTGGGAAGAAGTCGCGGCGACGACAAAATTGCCAGGGAAAAGGGAAATAAAAAAGATTTGTGGCACAATCTAGAAGCTTGCTTTTGGAATCTGCGATCAACGCTGAATATGCTGAAATTATCAACAGATTATTCTAGGCAGATATTAGAATATCATTTCTTCGTACATCATCCTGCTTATTTCAGTTGAACTCGGGGTTTTATGTGGTTTCCTTCAAATGGAAAAAGTCGTCCATTGAATGGCTCGGAGATTTCTCAAACGTAATATTATGGGGAATAAACGATTTTTAACGCAATTTTCACGATTTGCGAAAAAAAATGGTCTCCAAGGACTTTTTATGCAGATGTTTTATGGGTATAGTTGTTAATAACTTTTCGACTCGGTTATTATTAAAAATCAACGTTCCGAACGTCATCTTTAGCTCTTGTGGATTTGAGGCTTAGGAATATACGCACATCTGACTGCTCATACACTTATATAATATTACAGCCTCGATTGTCGATGAAGTCAATGACGAGGGGGGCCGCCGGTATACGCACCCGTGCCAATTCTCCGTTACGAAATTTCGTCGGTGTGCTTTGCGCTCGACAATACCGCGAGCACCTTGTGCCATTGTCGAGGGAGCTCTCGCTCTCTAACTTTGATTGTAATGCCTCCGTGCATAATGCTCGTTCGGTTAACGTTTGCGAAAAAATATAATGGAATCTCCCCCCAATTTTTCTGCCCCCTTCCCTTCCGCCCTTCGTCGTACGATGGAGTTTGCAAAATATTCGGTAAAGCAAATTTCCGCCTTTTGATAAACGTAGGGATCAAAGGACGTGACGAGAAGAGAAGCTCGGTTAATTTCGTACAATAACTGCCACGTGTAAATAAGACGATACTGTACATAGAATAGTAGCGAACAAAACGGTATCTGACGAAAAACGAAAGATTGCCTGGAAGGGATGACGAGAATTATTGAGAAAAAAAAAGAGGTCTTTCGAGAGATGATTACAGCGATAGATCGTTAATACATCGATCGCCCAAGCCCAAGATGTACGAGTTTGCAAAATATTCGGTAAAGCAAATTTCCGCGTTTTGATAAACGTAGGGATCAAAGGACGTGACGAGAAGAGAAGCTCGGTTAATTTCGTACAATAACTGCCACGTGTAAATAAGACGATACTGTACATAGAATAGTAGCGAACGAAAACGGTATCTGACGAAAAACGAAAGATTGCCTGGAAGGGATGGAGAAAATTATTGAGAAAAAAAAAGAGGTCTTTCGAGAGATGATTACAGCGATAGATCGTTAATACATCGATCGCCCGAGCCCAAGATGTACGAGTTTGCAAAATATTTGGTAAAGCAAATTTCCGCGTTTTGATAAACGTAGGGATCAAAGGACGTGACGAGAAGAGAAGCTCGGTTAATTTCGTACAATAACTGCCACGTGTAAATAAGACGATACTGTACATAGAATAGTAGCGAACGAAAACGGTATCTGACGAAAAACGAAAGATTGCCTGGAAGGGATGGAGAAAATTATTGAGAAAAAAAAAGAGGTCTTTCGAGAGATGATTACAGCGATAGATCGTTAATACATCGATCGCCCGAGCCCAAGATGTACGAGTTTGCAAAATATTTGGTAAAGCAAATTTCCGCCTTTTGATAAACGTAGGGATCAAAGGACGTGACGAGAAGAGAAGCTCGGTTAATTTCGTACAATAACTGCCACGTGTTAATAAGACGATACTGTACATAGAATAGTAGCGAACGAAAACGGTATTTGACGAAAGACAAAAGATTGCCAGGAAGCGATGGAGAAAATTATTGAGAAAAAAAAAGAGGTCTTTCGAGAGATGATTACAGCGATAGATCGTTAATACATCGATCGCCCAAGCAGCACTACAGCATGTACGAGTTTGCAAAATATTTGGTAAAGCAAATTTCCGCCTTTTGATAAACGTAGGGATCAAAGGACGTGAAGAGAAGAAAAGCTCGGTTAATTTCGTACAATAACTGCCACGTGTAAATAAAACGATACTGTACATAGAATAGTAGCGAACGAAAACGGTATCTGACGAAAAACGAAAGATTGCCTGGAAGGGATGGAGAAAATTATTGAGAAAAAAAAAGAGGTCTTTCGAGAGATGATTACAGCGATAGATCGTTAATAAATCGATCGCTCAAACCCAAGATAAACGATTGATGGTAAATACACGTGTGATACCAATAAAATTATGTTTAAATTCCGATCCATTTACCCCAAGTGAAAATTTCATGACAATCCCAGGGCTGTTGTTCACGAAATCCAAATTTATCCATTATCCATTAATGTCAAAGTGTATATGTCAACATTGTCCATAATATGTATACTCAAAAGTGTCTTTAAATTTCTTGGCGTCGAGTCGCTACCGGGTCTCTGCAGATAAGCATAATAGTGCGAAGCAGACGGCAATTTAAATAAGAGCGTGACACAAGCGAAGACCTACCCTAAGAAAAGGGAGCGAGTGCTCATGCAGAGAGAGAAAGAGAGAGAGAGAGCACGAACACACGGTGCAGTCGACCTGCACCACTACCTTACGCGGTTTTTGCATTCGTAAGGACGTACATATATGCATATATACGTACACATGCACGAATTACACATGCATTATGTACGAGATGTGAAGGAAAAGAATATGTATATTCTTAACGTTATATATATACGGGTACCTGTGTGTGCGGTGTATATACACATATATATATGTGTAGATATACATCGAAACGAGAGGGGGTTGGTTCGTAGTTGGCAGGCTGGTCGTTGGGTGGTGATTTCTTTCTGGGCTGTGCACACGCGGTATTAGCCAAGCGAGAGGAGAGAGGACGAAAGAGTGTATATATATACATATAAGCACGTGTATATACGAGGGGTGAGTCGCAGCCGGCACGCGCCCAACGAATTTTTCACCCAACGGATAATATACGTGTAGAGAAACTTTACAATCTCTTTCGTGTACAGCAAACATATATAGATGTATATGTGTATGAAAGTACGAACGTAAAGTGAGGAAAGAAGAAATGAGCTGACGAGTTCGTCAAGACGACAGAGGAGTTATGGGAGAAAGAAACGAAGAAGCAACGAAGGAAATAGTTGGAGGGTTTTGTCAGTGTGTGTGTGTGTATGTGTGTGTGTGTGTTTTGCAAAAACGTGTGCAGGACAAACTCGCCCCTGACACGCGTAACGCCACTCTCTCGATTTTACGTTCTCTTCGATCTCTTCGTCTCGGGTCTCCCTTTAAAGTGAGAAAAAAGACAATGGGACAAATCGATCGATAGAAAACGTTGCTACATTGCCTCACCAGCCGTTTCAGTCTTGCGAACGTTGGCGAAATAAAAGTCCGGCCAAAGTGCGAATTTTCATCGTTGAAAGACACATCGCCCGAGAGGACGAGAGATTGTTGAATCGTTGAAGGAATTAACCGTCAAACTTGCTACTCGAATTAAACAATCGAGCGATACGTCGATTCCAACGTTAAAATGCGATATTTCGCTCGGCGTGTTGAAACTTCAAACCTTAATTAGAGTCTATTGCTTCAATTCAAAGTCATTGGGATTAATTACTTCCTATCGGAATGGAAGAATCAATGAGGAGAAGAGTGGCACGAAAAGGAGAGTCGATTGGTAATTCGGCGGGTGACCGTTGAAGGTTGCGAAAGTGCATCTTCGTCGTCCCGACGATGTGTCGCGAGACCAGCGTTACGAGTCCTACAGGATATGTTAATACGCGATATCCTCTTTTTGTACGTAGACCGAAGGAACTCTCTTCCTTAACCCTGCTCTCAGTGCGGATAACCTTTGTGCATGTATATGCATGCGTACCCAGGACCATGTCGTCACATACGCTCGATGTTTTAGGGTGGTTTGAAAAAAATCAAAAAATTTCTCACCCCCCAAAATGTTTGATTTTTCCTCCAAAAACAATTTTGCTGAATCTCGATACTAGAGAGTAAACTACCCTCGTAAAATATGCGTTTGTGTCTACATTTTTTGTTTCAATAAGTCTGATTTGCAGTGAACTCACTGAGGGAAATTCTTTTCAAAGCCAAGTCTGCAGGCTCGGCTGCTCTCGAGTTGTGAATGACGAATATTTGTTTTAAATATGTAATTCAATTTTTTTATTAGAATAATATTTTTCGACAAGTTTTAAAATGCGAAAAAGTGTTATTAGGGTAATTCCGCAGATTCTATCGCAATAAGATTTTTCTAGTGGATTGGATGCTGTGGAAGAATGATTAATCTGAGAAAAAAAAAATAATACGACATAGAAAACCACGAAAATTATCTATGATGGACCATTTTTCCCCAGCAAGAATGACGATGCAGCAAGACTGTTTTGCGAAAATTTTTACATGTCAAAATTGACACTTTTGTGGCTGAGATGGGGTAGATAAAATACTTGACCTTTTTTAAACCACCGCAGTCGCTAAAATATTCTTCGCGAGATGGCATTTCTCTCTCTCAGTTTGCTACTCTTTTCTCTCCCTCGCCCTCTCCAATTCTCGCGTTTTTTTCGCGACATTTGGAATTTTAATTTCTTGTTGGAAAACAGCACGAATGTGAAAGGGTGAAAAGGCGAATTCGAGCCATGCGAGTGCATCAATGTTACTCGAAATTTCGTGCATAGCTAAGCATAAAAACGTCGAATTTGAAAACTGGTTTTATTTGAGTCGAAAAAATTGATTCGCCTTGTATATTCCGACTTGTCATTCTCGGAGGACGAGCGCGGTATAAAAGTATAGTCGATTCTTTTGACGGGAATTAGACAAGGTTCGTTATTGATCTCTTGGATATTTTCGTCATGCTACGGAATATTTTTTTTCTTCCCGCCCATGTAACCCCCATAACACGAATGAAAAACGAAGAATCTCGAGTTTTTCGAAGCAAAAAAAAACAAAGTTTTTTGGAGAAAGAAACTTTGTTTTTTTTGGAGGGGGAGGGAATAACCTTTTTGTATGAGAAGCTTTTACGCGATACGAAAAGTCATACACGTGCGTTTGCTCGTGAGTAGTGGAAGAAACGCGAATTAATGCACGAGCTCGGCTGCGTTTAAAGACACATTTGCTCTCTCTCTTTCTCTCCCGCTCTCCTTCTGTTAAACAACGCGACGCATCTTGGTCTCGAGACCAAGTTGCTTGTAAATAATTATACGGACTCGTGCCAGATGCGAGTCGCAGGGGGTGAAACGATCGGTTCCCGTCTCAGGCAGAGAATATAAACGAAGAAAAAAAGGGACGAGAATAAGAAGCCAAGAGTGAGACGAATATGTGTATAAGAATGTCGCAGGGGAGAGGAACGAGAGGCAACCCCTGAAAGGAACGAAATTGGGGAGGTTTTTACCGGACAGTTTTTCGCGATGAATCGCTTCGAGCAGCGTCTTTTCGCCCTCGGTTCCCTTCTTCGTTCGTCTCGATACACGATACACTCATATTCTTCCTTCGCACTTTATACACGGTGATTCAGGATAAATGCGATCGACGATGATCCATTTTTTCAAGAAAAATATAAACTCTCGACATATATCTCTGTACGAAAAAACGTAATAATTTCCATACGGCGGAAAATCAAGAAAATAAGCCTGAATAACTGGACGTGCGATAAATATTCGAGTCGGGCCAATAACATGGAAAAGGAAAGATAAATTCATCGATAGAAGGCGAAACATGATGTTTTTTTAAGGCCATGGAGGATACCCCCTCCCCCATCGAAATTTAAAAAAATTCTCAGGCAAAATCTATAAATCGGATCGATTTGAAATCTTTTGTGAGTATTTAGTGACACAACACCGAGGGAATGACGATTTCGCAATTTCGAAATTTTGCAAACAAATTTTTTTGCAGAGTGAACAAATTTTCAACATTTCGGAATTCTAAAATCGTCACTCCCTCCGGGCTATATCACTGAATACTCACAACAAATTTTAAACCGATCCGTTTTATAGATTTTGCCGGAGAATTTTTCTAAGCTTTGATTTACGGATGTAACACATCGCCTTAAGGGCGGAATAGTGCCTCAATCGAGGCAAAATTAAACTCGGAATATCGTCGCGATATTGTGGCAAAAAGCAGCTGATGATGGAAAATGGAATTTAGGATATCAGAGTGACGTTTTGGCATCAGGAGTGGGCGGGGGTTGTGGCGTTTGAAAGTCCAAAAAAGTGTGATCCTGTGGCGAAATACGAGACCACCCGCGATATGATCTACCAGAAGTTCTGTATCACCCTGTACGTGGATGCACATACGGGGATGGGAGATATTTCAACCCTTGGAAGTACATTCCAGTCTCGGCGCGAGAGTACCTACTCCGGTTTCTTTTTAATAAACCAAGAGAGCTGCTCGACTGCTCGATTTTCGTTCACTCGTTTCGTGATTCTCCTCGGAGATCCAGGTATCGCTGGATGTACCCGCACGAGCGAATCTGCACGTTACGTATACGTACGACATACAAACAGGACGGTAAAGGCGCGCGGGGAAACGTTGGCACAAGAGATGCGCAAACGTGTATCAGTCCGGCTCTGGCTGTCAAGAATGTTGATTCTCTTTTCAGTAAGAACATTGTATGTGTACGCTACATCGAAAGCTTGACGACCGTACGGGACGAAATACTCTTCGCAAGGAGGATTTTTGCGACGAAAAAAAACGAGGCACAAAAGCATTTTTCGACCGTTGCGCTCGAAGACCGCGAGGCTGAGAAACGGCGGGGTGGTGAGGAAAGAAAGATGGGTATGAGAAATCGACCGGCAAGAGCCGAGAGACCTCATCTGGAAAGTCTCGCAACGACGATAAGAAACTTTTTCTTTTCGTCGATCGTAATCCCTCGATCGTGAAATCGCGATCGATAACAGAAAGGTCACGACCGATCGCACTCGTTTATTGTGATCCGTAATATCACGCATGCGTACAGAGTTTTGGGGGAATTTGAACGAATAAAACCGACCAGTGTCTTTTTCCAGGTTTTCATCTGGAAAGTCTCGCAACGACGATAAGAAACTTTTTCTTTTCGTCGATCGTAATCCCTCGATCGTGAAGTCACGATCGATCGCACTTGTTTATTGTGATCTGTAATATCACGCATGCGTACAGAGTTTTGGGGGAATTTGAACGAATAAAACCGACCAGTGTCTTTTTCCAGGTTTTCATCTGGAAAGTCTCGCAACGACGATAAGAAACTTTTTCTTTTCGTCGATCGTAATCCCTCGATCGTGAAATCGTGATCGATAACAGACCGGTCACGATCGATCGCACTCGTTTATTGTGATCCGTAATATCACGCATGCGTACAGAATTTTGGGGAAATTTGAACGAATAAAACCGACCAGTGTCTTTTTCCAGGTTTTCATCTGGAAAGTCTCGCAACGACGATAAGAAACTTTTTCTTTTCGTCGATCGTAATCCCTCGATCGTGAAGTCACGATCGATCGCACTTGTTTATTGTGATCTGTAATATCACGCATGCGTACAGAGTTTTGGGGGAATTTGAACGAATAAAACCGACCAGTGTCTTTTTCCAGGTTTTCATCTGGAAAGTCTCGCAACGACGATAAGAAACTTTTTCTTTTCGTCGATCGTAATCCCTCGATCGTGAAGTCACGATCGATCGCACTTGTTTATTGTGATCTGTAATATCACACATGCGTACAGAGTTTTGGGGGAATTTGAACGAATAAAACCGACCAGTGTCTTTTTCCAGGTTTTCATCTGGAAAGTCTCGCAACGACGATAAGAAACTTTTTCTTTTCGTCGATCGTAATCCCTCGATCGTGAAATCGTGATCGATAACAGACCGGTCACGATCGATCGCACTCGTTTATTGTGATCCGTAATATCACGCATGCGTACAGAATTTTGGGGAAATTTGAACAAATAAAACCGACCAGTGTCTTTTTCCAGGTTTTCATCTGGAAAGTCTCGCAACGACGATAAGAAACTTTTTCTTTTCGTCGATCGTAATCCCTCGATCGTGAAGTCACGATCGATTGCACTTGTTTATTGTGATCTGTAATATCACGCATGCGTACAGAGTTTTGGGGGAATTTGAACGAATAAAACCGACCAGTGTCTTTTTCCAGGTTTTCATCTGGAAAGTCTCGCAACGACGATAAGAAACTTTTTCTTTTCGTCGATCGTAATCCCTCGATCGTGAAATCGTGATCGATAACAGACCGGTCACGATCGATCGCACTCGTTTATTGTGATCCGTAATATCACGCATGCGTACAGAATTTTGGGGAAATTTGAACGAATAAAACCGACCAGTGTCTTTTTCCAGGTTTTCATCTGGAAAGTCTCGCAACGACGATAAGAAACTTTTTCTTTTCGTCGATCGTAATCCCTCGATCGTGAAATCGTGATCGATAACAGACCGGTCACGATCGATCGCACTCGTTTATTGTGATCCGTAATATCACGCATGCGTACAGAATTTTGGGGAAATTTGAACAAATAAAACCGACCAGTGTCTTTTTCCAGGTTTTCATCTGGAAAGTCTCGCAACGACGATAAGAAACTTTTTCTTTTCGTCGATCGTAATCCCTCGATCGTGAAGTCACGATCGATCGCACTTGTTTATTGTGATCTGTAATATCACGCATGCGTACAGAGTTTTGGGGGAATTTGAACGAATAAAACCGACCAGTGTCTTTTTCCAGGTTTTCATCTGGAAAGTCTCGCAACGACGATAAGAAACTTTTTCTTTTCGTCGATCGTAATCCCTCGATCGTGAAGTCACGATCGATCGCACTTGTTTATTGTGATCTGTAATATCACACATGCGTACAGAGTTTTGGGGGAATTTGAACGAATAAAACCGACCAGTGTCTTTTTCCAGGTTTTCATCTGGAAAGTCTCGCAACGACGATAAGAAACTTTTTCTTTTCGTCGATCGTAATCCCTCGATCGTGAAATCGTGATCGATAACAGACCGGTCACGATCGATCGCACTCGTTTATTGTGATCCGTAATATCACGCATGCGTACAGAATTTTGGGGAAATTTGAACAAATAAAACCGACCAGTGTCTTTTTCCAGGTTTTCATCTGGAAAGTCTCGCAACGACGATAAGAAACTTTTTCTTTTCGTCGATCGTAATCCCTCGATCGTGAAGTCACGATCGATCGCACTTGTTTATTGTGATCTGTAATATCACGCATGCGTACAGAATTTTGGGGAAATTTGAACAAATAAAACCGACCAGTGTCTTTTTCCAGGTTTTCATCTGGAAAGTCTCGCAACGACGATAAGAAACTTTTTCTTTTCGTCGATCGTAATCCCTCGATCGTGAAGTCACGATCGATTGCACTTGTTTATTGTGATCTGTAATATCACGCATGCGTACAGAGTTTTGGGGGAATTTGAACGAATAAAACCGACCAGTGTCTTTTTCCAGGTTTTCATCTGGAAAGTCTCGCAACGACGATAAGAAACTTTTTCTTTTCGTCGATCGTAATCCCTCGATCGTGAAATCGTGATCGATAACAGACCGGTCACGATCGATCGCACTCGTTTATTGTGATCCGTAATATCACGCATGCGTACAGAATTTTGGGGAAATTTGAACGAATAAAACCGACCAGTGTCTTTTTCCAGGTTTTCATCTGGAAAGTCTCGCAACGACGATAAGAAACTTTTTCTTTTCGTCGATCGTAATCCCTCGATCGTGAAGTCACGATCGATCGCACTTGTTTATTGTGATCTGTAATATCACGCATGCGTACAGAGTTTTGGGGGAATTTGAACGAATAAAACCGACCAGTGTCTTTTTCCAGGTTTTCATCTGGAAAGTCTCGCAACGACGATAAGAAACTTTTTCTTTTCGTCGATCGTAATCCCTCGATCGTGAAATCGTGATCGATAACAGACCGGTCACGATCGATCGCACTCGTTTATTGTGATCCGTAATATCACGCATGCGTACAGAGTTTTGGGGGAATTTGAACAAATAAAAGCGACCAGTGTCTTTTTCCAGGTTTTCTTCCCTATCCGTATTAGCTACGTGTACAACCGGCACGTGCCTTATGTCAAAAGTTTCTTGGCGCGGCGCTCTTAAAGGCGTTAATTGTCCTTCCAGATGCGCCGGAGGTCCGTAGCGTGCCGGGGGATTGTATAATTTCGTATTATACATCGGGGAAAGAAAATGCAGTTGGAAAGGCGCTGCGAGACTCTCGTTATAACGACCCACCCTTATCTCGTAGCGAGGGTTTTTTCTTTTTTTTTTTCTTCTCGGGGGAACAGACTCGCGGTATCAACGCGAAGTTTTAGGTGGGCAAACGGTGACGTTGCCGTAACGCGCGGGTTGTGGGTAAGTATTATAGTTATCGAAGGGGACAACAAGAGGGTAGTACAGCGGAGGAAGTTCCGGCCTGTCGCGCCCCCGCGCGCTCTCGCGCGTGCCATTGCATATGACCCTCGAGAAACAGGTGAATCGAGCTAAGCACACGGGAATAACATAAGGCATTTCCACCTTGCGAGTACGAGTCTCGTGCTCTCGCGTTTTCCGTTGGGCAGCATGCTCTCACAGTGACTTACACGCTTCAACGAGGCGGAACGACTCTCTACGATCTCTCTAGCGCTGCATTTACAATTTTTACCAAAGCTCACGATTTTATATATTCTTCGACGTTCGGCGTAATTTTCTTTTTCTTTTTTCATAAACAAGATGCGGATCGGTAGCGATAATCAATGTTATACAAAAATGAAAAAAAAAAGACGATTTCGCGATACGCGGGATGAGAGAATTCTCCGCGAGTTTTTTTCGTTGATACAGCATTGGAGGAAAAATATATTTTCGGCGGAAAAATATGTTTCCGAGGCAAAGAGCGGTTGTTGAATGTGCCAAAAGTGAGGTGATCGACGGTTCGTCGCGGATTGCTTCGGTTTTTTGTCGTTTTTTGTGTGTTGAGAAAAAACGGGAGATACGGAATGAAATTGTAGACCGAGTGTGTATGTAAAAGGTGCGCGAGAAAGGAGAACAGAAATAATGGGGGTTATGGACGAGGAATATATGTATATGGAGGAGAATACGTTGGCCCGTTTAACCCCCGAGTCGTGAACGCACGTCGTGGCAACGTACTTCCGGGGCAACGGACTTGAACGACCGCGACATGTGGCCCATGACTGGTCGTCTATTTTACTGTTTTTTCCACCTTTTTTTTTTTACTTCCTCCTGATTCTCGTTGTCTCTATCTCTCGATACCTTTTGATTAACGTCTGAGGAAATTAAGAAATGCCGCACGTCGCGGCGTCAAGAAGCAACAAACCGATGGACAAAGATATACTCGCACATGCAGGATCGATCGTCAGGGTTATTTAAAAAGCGTAAACACGAGAGTATACTCGACTGCGAAAGAAATGATCGCGGATCGAATTATTGACGTTTCCCCCCATTTTCTTGTTTTTTTATGTTTTTTATTCATCGCGGATAATCGTAAGAAATATTGACGGAGCAATTTCTTTTCGGGGAAGACTAACGAACTGGATCCGACGCGAGTGCGAGAGAAAAAGGTCAATTTTTTTTTGCAAATCTTCGATGTTTACGAAAACATGGAATATTCAGTCACTTTTTGCAAAAATTTCCGGTGCGAATTACATCGCGATTTTGGACTAATCCCGTTTTCAAAGTTGTCAAAGTTTGAGCGAAAGATACGACAGAAGTATTCTCATTAATTCAGAGCTCCTTTTTTAACCGGATTTTTCCATTAGGTTAAATTAGAAATTGACGTACGATCGATGAATTTGATTAAAATTGACGAACAAATAAATGTTCTTACGAGTATCATCTTGGAAATTTTGAGAAGCAAAACTCTCACCTCTTGCACCTTTTGATAGCAACCTCCACCATCCAAAGTCAAAATGAACTCAAATTTGATGACAATTTATATCGAAAATCATTGTAAAACGTTACCTGGCGTTTCAGACATTTTCAGGCGTTTCAGAATATTCAGTCACTTTTTGCAAAAATTTCCGGTGCGAATTACATCGCGATTTTGGACTAATCCTGTTTTCAAAGTTGTCAAAGTTTGAGCGAAAGATACGACAGAAATATTGTCATTAATTCAGAGCTCCTTTTTTAACCGGATTTTTCCATTCGGTTAAATTAGAAATTGACGTACGATCGCTGAATTTGATTTAAATTGACGAACAAATAAATGTTCTTACGAGTATCATCTTGGAAATGTTGAGAAGCAAAACTCTCACCTCTTGCACCTTTTGATAGCAACCTCCACCATCCAAAGTCAAAATTAACTCAAATTTGATGACAATTTATATCGAAAATCATTGTAAAACGTTACCTGGCGTTTCAGACATTTTGGTTTCGACGATCGAACAATTTACGATGAATGTGCCTAATTTTACACGTTTCACGAAGAATATTCCAACCGTGAGTGGTTTGACGATAGAGGGCACGAAGAATCCCGACTGTTTCGAGGTGGTGTGAAAAAAAAATCGTCAGAGTGTGGAATTTATCATATTATATGAACTCGATGGTGCCTGCATGCTGCACCGGTCTATCACCTGGTATCCCCCCTATGGTGGGACCCCAAAAACTGTCTCGCAAATTCGTACCCGCCAGGATTCTCGATAAACCAACGGAAGAGAAAAAGAGATCGAGAGGGTGAGAGAAAGAGAGAGAGAGAGAGCGATAAAAAGGCAAAGATTGGAGGAATACACGGGATAGGCCGAAGAAGTAACGTTGAAAAAAAAGGGGCGAAAAACAAGAATCCTTCGGGAGGCTGCTTGACGCTGCTCTTTAAACTTTAAATACCCGTCCCTTTAAATTCGTCATCGGGATAGACGCTGGGACAGTTGCGGGTTTCTCTCCCTCTCTGCGATCTTTGAAGAAATGAAAAAAAAAAAAAAAAACAGAATTGGGGACGTGTATTCACGCAGAGGGATGTGTTGTTCGCAACGAAAAGGGAGCGAGGGTTGTATGATACGAGAGAAGGGATGTAACTGATCGAACACAAGCTCAAATCTCTATATATATATCCTTGAACAATATGAGATATCTCGTTAGTAAGGGTAACTAAACAAACAAATTCGCTATACTGAAATCACATACTCGGTCAAAAGGCGAAAAATTTCGATAGATTTTCTACGAAATATTACATCCACGGTTACGCATTATTCTTGAGTATTGTCTTGAAATGTGTATCCGAAAATGATGTACAAAAGTTTTCTCATACATTTGAGACTGGGAAAGCGACCGAAACTCGATACCAATGGACATTGATTGAAAAACACGAAAATAATGAAGCAGACACTAAAGAATTAAACGGAATTTCCAAAAATTCGAAAAAATAAGCGTATTCGGAAAAATCGACGAAAATATGTGATATGAAGTGTAAACAAGTTTTCTACACTTTTGCCAATTTTTTTTAACACTTTTCCTCATTGTCTTTACCTGCTGCTCATTATCAACGCGATTGGTACTTTTTACAAGATCGATTTTATCTTAGATTTCAATGGGCGTTTGCTCCGGGTAGAAAGGATTGGAAAGTTTTTGAACCAATCACTTAAATAATTCGTTAAAAGGCTAAAAGGTCAAAAAATATTGAAAATGGCTGGGGAAATGGTAGATTCCGGCAGGACATTGATTGAAAAATACGAAAATTCACGAAAATAATGAAGCAGACACTAAAGAATTAAAGGGAATTTCCAAAAATTCGAAAAAAATAAGCGTATTCGGAAAAATCGACGAAAATATGTCATATGAGGTGTAAGCAAGTTTTCTATACTTTTGCCAATTTTTTTTAACACTTTTCCTCATTGTCATTACCTGCTGCTCATTATCAACGCGATTGGTACTTTTTACAAGATCGATTTTATCTTAGATTTCAATGGGCGTTTGCTCCGGGTAGAAAGGATTGGAAAGTTTTTGAACCAATCATTTAAATAATTCGTTAAAAGGCTAAAAGGTTAAAAAATATTGAAAATGGCTGGGGAAATGGTAGATTCTGGCAGGACATTGATTGAAAAACACGAAAATTCACGAAAATAATGAAGCAGACACTAAAGAACTGAACGGAATTTCCAAAAATTCGAAAAAAATAAGCGTATTCGGAAAAATCGACGAAAATATGTCATATGAGGTGTAAGCAAGTTTTCTACACTTTTGCCAATTGTTTTCAACACTTTTCCTCATTGTCTTTACCTGCTGCTCATAATCAACGCGATTAGTACTTTTTACAAGATTGATTTTATCTTAGATTTCAATGAGCGTTTGCTCCGGGTAGAAAGGATTGGAAAGTTTTTGAACCAATCACTTAAATAATTCGTTAAAAGGCTAAAAGGTCAAAAAATATTGAAAATGGCTGGGGAAATGGTAGATTCCGGCAGGACATTGATTGAAAAACACGAAAATTCACGAAAATAATGAAGCAGACACTAAAGAATTAAACGGAATTTCCAAAAATTCGAAAAAATAAGCGTATTCGGAAAAATCGACGAAAATATGTGATATGAAGTGTAAGCAAGTTTTCTACACTTTTGCCAATTTTTTTTAACACTTTTCCTCATTGTCTTTACCTGCTGCTCATAATCAACGCGATTGGTACTTTTTACAAGATCGATTTTATCTTAGATTTCAATGAGCGTTTGCTCCAGAAAAAATTGGAAAGTTTTTGAACCAATCATTTAAATAATTCGTTAAAAGGCTAAAAGGTAAAAAAATATTGAAAATGGATGGGGAAATGGTAGATTCCGGCAGGACATTGATTGAAAAATACGAAAATTCACGAAAATAATGAAGCAGACACTAAAGAATTAAAGGGAATTTCCAAAAATTCGAAAAAAATAAGCGTATTCGGAAAAATCGACGAAAATATGTCATATGAGGTGTAAGCAAGTTTTCTATACTTTTGCCAATTTTTTTTAACACTTTTCCTCATTGTCATTACCTGCTGCTCATAATCAACGCGATTGGTACTTTTTACAAGATCGATTTTATCTTAGATTTCAATGAGCGTTTGCTCCGGGTAGAAAGGATTGGAAAGTTTTTGAACCAATCACTTAAATACTTCGTTAAAAGGCTAAAAGGTTAAAAAATATTGAAAATGACTGGGGAATTGGTAGATTCTGGCAGGACATTGATTGAAAAACACGAAGATTCACGAAAATAATGAAGCAGACACTAAAGAATTAAACGGAATTTCCAAAAATCCGAAAAAAATAAGCGTATTCGGAAAAATCGACGAAAATATGTCATATGAGGTGTAAGCAAGTTTTCTACACTTTTGCCAATTGTTTTCAACACTTTTCCTCATTGTCATTACCTGCTGCTCATAATCAACGCGATTGGTACTTTTTACAAGATCGATTTTATCTTAGATTTCAATGAGCGTTTGCTCCGGGTAGAAAGGATTGGAAAGTTTTTGAACCAATCACTTAAATAATTCGTTAAAAGGCTAAAAGGTCAAAAAATATTGAAAATGGCTGGGGAAATGGTAGATTCCGGCAGGACATTGATTGAAAAACACGAAAATTCACGAAAATAATGAAGCAGACACTAAAGAATTAAACGGAATTTCCAAAAATTCGAAAAAATAAGCGTATTCGGAAAAATCGACGAAAATATGTGATATGAAGTGTAAGCAAGTTTTCTACACTTTTGCCAATTTTTTTTAACACTTTTCCTCATTGTCTTTACCTGCTGCTCATAATCAACGCGATTGGTACTTTTTACAAGATCGATTTTATCTTAGATTTCAATGAGCGTTTGCTCCAGAAAAAATTGGAAAGTTTTTGAACCAATCATTTAAATAATTCGTTAAAAGGCTAAAAGGTAAAAAAATATTGAAAATGGATGGGGAAATGGTAGATTCCGGCAGGACATTGATTGAAAAATACGAAAATTCACGAAAATAATGAAGCAGACACTAAAGAATTAAAGGGAATTTCCAAAAATTCGAAAAAAATAAGCGTATTCGGAAAAATCGACGAAAATATGTCATATGAGGTGTAAGCAAGTTTTCTATACTTTTGCCAATTTTTTTTAACACTTTTCCTCATTGTCATTACCTGCTGCTCATAATCAACGCGATTGGTACTTTTTACAAGATCGATTTTATCTTAGATTTCAATGAGCGTTTGCTCCGGGTAGAAAGGATTGGAAAGTTTTTGAACCAATCACTTAAATACTTCGTTAAAAGGCTAAAAGGTTAAAAAATATTGAAAATGACTGGGGAATTGGTAGATTCTGGCAGGACATTGATTGAAAAACACGAAGATTCACGAAAATAATGAAGCAGACACTAAAGAATTAAACGGAATTTCCAAAAATCCGAAAAAAATAAGCGTATTCGGAAAAATCGACGAAAATATGTCATATGAGGTGTAAGCAAGTTTTCTACACTTTTGCCAATTGTTTTCAACACTTTTCCTCATTGTCATTACCTGCTGCTCATAATCAACGCGATTGGTACTTTTTACAAGATCGATTTTATCTTAGATTTCAATGAGCGTTTGCTCCGGGTAGAAAGGATTGGAAAGTTTTTGAACCAATCACTTAAATAATTCGTTAAAAGGCTAAAAGGTCAAAAAATATTGAAAATGGCTGGGGAAATGGTAGATTCCGGCAGGACATTGATTGAAAAACACGAAAATTCACGAAAATAATGAAGCAGACACTAAAGAATTAAACGGAATTTCCAAAAATTCGAAAAAATAAGCGTATTCGGAAAAATCGACGAAAATATGTGATATGAAGTGTAAGCAAGTTTTCTACACTTTTGCCAATTTTTTTTAACACTTTTCCTCATTGTCTTTACCTGCTGCTCATAATCAACGCGATTGGTACTTTTTACAAGATCGATTTTATCTTAGATTTCAATGAGCGTTTGCTCCAGAAAAAATTGGAAAGTTTTTGAACCAATCATTTAAATAATTCGTTAAAAGGCTAAAAGGTAAAAAAATATTGAAAATGGATGGGGAAATGGTAGATTCCGGCAGGACATTGATTGAAAAATACGAAAATTCACGAAAATAATGAAGCAGACACTAAAGAATTAAAGGGAATTTCCAAAAATTCGAAAAAAATAAGCGTATTCGGAAAAATCGACGAAAATATGTCATATGAGGTGTAAGCAAGTTTTCTATACTTTTGCCAATTTTTTTTAACACTTTTCCTCATTGTCATTACCTGCTGCTCATAATCAACGCGATTGGTACTTTTTACAAGATCGATTTTATCTTAGATTTCAATGAGCGTTTGCTCCGGGTAGAAAGGATTGGAAAGTTTTTGAACCAATCACTTAAATACTTCGTTAAAAGGCTAAAAGGTTAAAAAATATTGAAAATGACTGGGGAATTGGTAGATTCTGGCAGGACATTGATTGAAAAACACGAAGATTCACGAAAATAATGAAGCAGACACTAAAGAATTAAACGGAATTTCCAAAAATCCGAAAAAAATAAGCGTATTCGGAAAAATCGACGAAAATATGTCATATGAGGTGTAAGCAAGTTTTCTACACTTTTGCCAATTGTTTTCAACACTTTTCCTCATTGTCATTACCTGCTGCTCATAATCAACGCGATTGGTACTTTTTACAAGATCGATTTTATCTTAGATTTCAATGAGCGTTTGCTCCGGGTAGAAAGGATTGGAAAGTTTTTGAACCAATCACTTAAATAATTCGTTAAAAGGCTAAAAGGTCAAAAAATATTGAAAATGGCTGGGGAAATGGTAGATTCCGGCAGGACATTGATTGAAAAACACGAAAATTCACGAAAATAATGAAGCAGACACTAAAGAATTAAACGGAATTTCCAAAAATTCGAAAAAATAAGCGTATTCGGAAAAATCGACGAAAATATGTGATATGAAGTGTAAGCAAGTTTTCTACACTTTTGCCAATTTTTTTTAACACTTTTCCTCATTGTCTTTACCTGCTGCTCATAATCAACGCGATTGGTACTTTTTACAAGATCGATTTTATCTTAGATTTCAATGAGCGTTTGCTCCAGAAAAAATTGGAAAGTTTTTGAACCAATCATTTAAATAATTCGTTAAAAGGCTAAAAGGTAAAAAAATATTGAAAATGGATGGGGAAATGGTAGATTCCGGCAGGACATTGATTGAAAAATACGAAAATTCACGAAAATAATGAAGCAGACACTAAAGAATTAAACGGAATTTCCAAAAATTCGAAAAAAATAAGCGTATTCGGAAAAATCAACGAAAATATGTGATATGAGGTGTAAGCAAGTTTTCTACACTTTTGCCAATTTTTTTTAACACTTTTCCTCATTGTCTTTAACTGCTGCTCATAATCAACGCGATTGGTACTTTTTACAAGATCGATTTTATCTTAGATTTCAATGAGCGTTTGCTCCGGGTAGAAAAAATTGGAAAGTTTTTGAACCAATCGTTTAAATAATTCGTTAAAAGGCTAAAAGGTCAAAAAATATTGAAAATGACTGGGGAAATGGTAGATTCTGGCAGGACGGATAATTGCCCAAGCGACTGTCGATTGATACGTGTCTCGTTAAAAAGAAACAGTGGGCATAATCTTTTGACCGAAAAATTGCAAGAACAGCTGATTCGCCTTATAACGGTCTCTCGTATATAGTTACAGGGGTAGGTCAGTGCCCCAGGAGGGCTCTTTTCGGTGTATGCCATATACGCGAATGTACATAAACGCGCTAAACACAAGCACTCATCAGGCCATCTCGCGCACGTTATTTAATTTTTTTTTTTCATACGTGCACATAAAGGACAGTCGAAAAAGCCACGAAATCGTTCCAAAGGCCAAACGACACCCATGCTCGAGTTTTGTACGTATATACACACATGCAGAGTGCGAAATATATAGTGGCGTAACCCATGAGCGAAAGAGGCCTCGGATTCGAAAAGGGGGCGCCATGGGTCTTCAGCCACCCAGCGAGAAAAGGGGCAGGTGAGCACCTGGTTCTAACCTGGGGCACGAGCTACTACTACTACTTGCCTCGCGAGTCTTCGAGGGGTTCTCAATTCTCCCTCTCCCTCCTCGGCAGCACCACTTCTACCGCGAAGGTATGGGTAAATCAAATTCAATACATAAATATATCTCCAGTATATGGATGGGTGTACGAGAGTTGCACGAAGAAGGCTTTGGAGTAAAAACACCGAGGGTATACGAAGATAAAACACCCCTCCTAAGCTCGGCCGAAAACGTTCGCGGAACCTTCAATTCTACCGGCTGATTAATTTGTACGATTTGTCGCACAACGGTGTTAAACAACGCGACGCGATTAAACACACGTCCCTCCTTTTTACGCGTCTGCTGATGAATGGACACAGCCCGCTGAGTCGCGCGAATTATCACGAATCAATTTACGGCCGAGAAAATATAAAATTGCCAAGATATTGTGTTGGTTCGTTGCCTCCATCTTTCATCTCGTATTCGCAATAAAATTGACGTTTACAATTGCTTTGAAACACGAAAAACTGAACGATTGCTGAGTATTCGTGCAACTAACGCGTTTTTGGGGGTTTTAAGAACGATTTATCTCATATCGATCTTGATTTGCAATCTTTAACACTAGATTGCTCAAAAAAGTCATTTTTTTTGTTGTCAATCTTTACTAATACCTTGTTATATAACTGTGAATAACATTAAAAATTAATTTTAAACAAATTTCTTCACACATTAGTCATTCTTTCACGATGCAGTCATTTTGACTGCTTTTGTGAAATATAGGTATGTACCAAGTTTCGGTCTTTCTAGTATTGAGAAAAATCACGGGAGAAAATTCATTTGACATTTGGCCAAACGATGCTCGCGAATAATTGAAATGTAATTAACAATGTTGATGGGAACAGCGTCGATGGACAGAACTAGCCATCGATCGGAGGCTTCGGATGATTCGTGAATATTCGCATTTTTGTCGCAGACGGTTGGTCTCATTGTCTCGTTATCTCATCGAACGATAACCAGCTGGTATCGGAATGGGAAAGACTAGAGATGAAGCGTGAGGGGAATCCGTGAAACATCGAAGAACGTTTACCGATTTCGTTGCGAATTTCATGGTTTTTCAAATTCATCTTTCATCTCGTATTCGCAATAAAATTGACGTTTACAATTGCTTTGAAACACGAAAAACTGAACGATTGCTGAGTATTCGTGCAACTAACGCGTTTTTTGGGGTTTGAAGAACGATTTATCTCATATCGATCTTGATTTGCAATCTTTAACACTAGATTGCTCAAAAAAGTCATTTTTTTATCGTCAATATTTACTAATACCTTGTTATATAACTGTGAATAACATTCAAAATTAATTTTAAACAAATTTCTTCACACATTAGTCATTCTTTCACGATGCAGTCATTTTGACTGCTTTTGGGAAATATAGGTATGTACCAAGTTTCGGTCTTTCTAGTATTGAGAAAAATCACGGGAGAAAATTCATTTGACATTTGGCCAAACGATGCTCGCGAATAATTTCGATCGATTCGAACGGTCATTCAAAGCGATGTAAAAATGTAATTAACAATGTTGGGAAGAGCGTCGATGGACAGAACTAGCCATCGATCGGAGGCTTCGGATGATTCGTGAATATTCGCATTTTTGTCGCAGACGGTTGGTCTCATTGTCTCGTTATCCCATCCAACGATAATCAGCTGGTATCGGAATGGGAAAGACTAGAGATAAAGCGTGAGGGGAATCCGTGAAACATCGAAGAACGTTTACCGATTTCGTTGCGAATTTCATGGTTTTTCAAATTCATCTTTCATCTCGTATTCGCAATAAAATTGACGTTTACAATTGCTTTGAAACACGAAAAACTGAACGATTGCTGAGTATTCGTGCAACTAACGCGTTTTTTGGGGTTTGAAGAACGATTTACCTCATATCGATCTTGATTTGCAATCTTTAACACTAGATTGCTCAAAAAAGTCATTTTTTTATCGTCAATATTTACTAATACCTTGTTATATAACTGTGAATAACATTCAAAATTAATTTTAAACAAATTTCTTCACACATTAGTCATTCTTTCACGATGCAGTCATTTTGACTGCTTTTGGGAAATATAGGTATGTACCAAGTTTCGGTCTTTCTAGTATTGAGAAAAATCACGGGAGAAAATTCATTTGACATTTGGCCAAACGATGCTCGCGAATAATTTCGATCGATTCGAACGGTCATTCAAAGCGATGTAAAAATGTAATTAACAATGTTGGGAAGAGCGTCGATGGACAGAACTAGCCATCGATCGGAGGCTTCGGATGATTCGTGAATACTCGCATTTTTGTCGCAGACGGTTAGTCTAATTGTCTCGTTATCTCATCGAACGATAATCAGCTGGTATCGGAATGGGAAAGACTAGAGATAAAGCGTGAGGGGAATCCGTGAAACATCGAAGAACGTTTACCGATTTCGTTGCGAATTTCATGGTTTTTCAAATTCATCTTTCATCTCGTATTCGCAATAAAATTGACGTTTACAATTGCTTTGAAACACGAAAAACTGAACGATTGCTGAGTATTCGTGCAACTAACGCGTTTTTTGGGGTTTGAAGAACGATTTACCTCATATCGATCTTGATTTGCAATCTTTAACACTAGATTGCTCAAAAAAGTCATTTTTTTATCGTCAATATTTACTAATACCTTGTTATATAACTGTGAATAACATTCAAAATTAATTTTAAACAAATTTCTTCACACATTAGTCATTCTTTCACGATGCAGTCATTTTGACTGCTTTTGGGAAATATAGGTATGTACCAAGTTTCGGTCTTTCTAGTATTGAGAAAAATCACGGGAGAAAATTCATTTGACATTTGGCCAAACGATGCTCGCGAATAATTTCGATCGATTCGAACGGTCATTCAAAGCGATGTAAAAATGTAATTAACAATGTTGGGAAGAGCGTCGATGGACAGAACTAGCCATCGATCGGAGGCTTCGGATGATTCGTGAATATTCGCATTTTTGTCGCAGACGGTTGGTCTCATTGTCTCGTTATCTCATCGAACGATAATCAGCTGGTATCGGAATGGGAAAGACTAGAGACGAAGCGTGAGGGGAATCCGTGAAACATCGAAGAACGTTTACCGATTTCGTTGCGGATTTCATGGTTTTTCAAGTCAATTTTCGCTACTGAATGAGAACCTACGTACGAATTCGAAGACAGTTTGAGGCAAAAGCGCCGGGGGCACGAGCAGACATCGGAGGTCCCCTTCAAGGACGGGGGAATCCCTCGCAAGAAACACACCCTACACCCTGCGCCTATACATATACATACGACTGTATCGCATGTCGTCCCTGTCGTCCCGGCTACCCATCTCAATGCCCCGAAGCTCGTGTCCCGCCGGCCGGTTTCTCTCTCTCTCTCTCTCTCTCTCTGAGCCGGCAAACAGTTTGTACCGTTCCCGGCAAAAGATCCCCACGTGTCGAGAGACGAGTTTTGGCGCGAAATCACCGAACCCCTCTCTCGATCGATCCGAATCTTCGGATCCTATCGACTGACAAAATTGCGAAAGGAGAGAGAAGAAACATCACTGCGCCACTCGAAAATTCTCCATCATCGAACGAATTTAATTGCAAATTATCGATTATTGATATTAAAATGGCAATTTCGGATGATTATGACGATAATCTCTCACCTGCTTTGTTTATGTTTTTGTCGCAACTAGTGATTATACTTTATGTGTATCGATGTAATTAGAGGTGCGCGCGCTTCGCGGGGTTCAGCGAGAAAAACACACTTTGACGGAAATGCTGGACCGAACTTGAAAATTAATGTTTTTTTTTTTGGGAAAAGCAATATCGCGCAAGAATTTCTTACCAGCCAGTGTTGTTTGTAAAATTCATTACCGTTGCTATTTTTCAGCAGTACGCTAGTGAATTACGTTAAAAAAAAATAAAATAAAAACATCGAAAACCTTGATACACTTTTTTTTGCGACTTACCCAACTTCCTGTTGGCAGAGTCAGCGATTTGCTGGGCAGATTCCTTGTGAGATTTCTTAGCGGACGACAGGGTCGATCTGCCGAGGTCTCGCACGATGCCAGCGATCGGTGAAATCATCGGTGGCGTTCGTCTCATTATTTTCCTTCCTTCCTTGTTCCTCGGAGATTCCACGATCATCGAGAGGCTTCTTCGCCAATTTTGCATATTACCGATCAGGAGCTCTTTATTTTATCGCGAATAAAACGACTCTCCCGACTCTGGATTTATCGTATTTTTTTTAACGAAATTTAATGATTCTTTTTCTATTCACTCAATTTGCCAGAATGTAATTTCGGATCGTCGGTAAAACAGGCGGGTTCGACACAATCGGATCTGTTTGTTGATCCTTTAGTCGCAAATTACGTTTATGTATTTTTTTTTCATGTGCAATGTTTATTCTTGTCACTGGGTCTGATTTTAATGTTTCTTTAATCTTAATCGATTTTTGCGCAATCAAAACTTTCTACCTTCGGAAAGAATGTCGTTTATCGTTATATCTTTGTCTCGAATTTTGACTGACGTTTTTTTTTCGCACGGTCGTTTATTCGCTGTTCGTTATTCGGTGATTATCTCGAGAAGTCGTAGAGAAATGGGTCGACTCTATTTGGGACAGGGAGAGCTAGAAAAAAAAAGAGGAGAAAAAGCTATGAGTTACGCAATCATTAATAATATATAATGTGCAGTTTTTTTAATGCTGCGTCGATTAATGGAAAGTAAAATTTTATGTGAAACATAAAAACAAGCAAAACAGATCGAACTTTGTCATTCTCGTTTTCATTCTTTGTTAAAGTCCAAAAGTCCAAAATCCAAGAATTATTCACAAGCGAATTACAACGGTATCTTCAAATTCAGAAAATTCCGTAACGGAGGGTCTTACAATCATAAAAAATCTATCGCAAGCAATTTTGTCAAATTTCTTTCACGCTAAACTTTTACGAAAAACTCTCAATTTCCGCAAATCGATAAGAATAATAATATAATAATGCAATTATTGTGAAAAATATTTCAAATTTTCCGCAAATTCCGCAAATCGATAAGAATAATAATATAATAATGCAATTATTGTGAAAAATATTTCAAATTTTTACAAATTTCGAACCTCGGGACCAAACTTCACAAAATAAAAATGTTTCCCGCGAGAACATTGGAGAATCACGACGGAATTTTGAAAAAACTTAAAATAAAAACTACTTTGAAATTCTTAGTCAAACCCATTGAGCATAAAGGAGGTAATCATGGACATGAAACACAAAAATAAGCAAAACAGATCGAACTTTGTCATTCTCATTGTCATTCTTTGTTAAAGTCCAAAAGTCCAAAATCCAAGAATTATTCACAAGCGAATTACAACGGTATCTTCAAATTCAGACAATTCCGTAACGGAGGGTCTTACAATCATAAAAAATCTATCGCAAGCACGATGCAGGCAGATTTTATCGCAACGCATTTCGAAGTCGATCGATATATAATTTTGTCAAATTTCTTCCACGCTAAACTCTTACGAAAAACTCTCAATTTCCGCAAATCGATAAGAATAATAATATAATAATGCAATTATTGTGAAAAATATTTCAAATTTTTACAAATTTCGAACCTCGGGACCAAACTTCACAAAATAAAAATGTTTCCCGCGAGAACATTGGAGAATCACGACGGAATTTTGAAAAAACTTAAAATAAAAACTACTTTGAAATTCTTAGTCAAACCCATTGAGCATAAAGGAGGTAATCATGGACATGAAACACAAAAATAAGCAAAACAGATCGAACTTTGTCATTCTCATTGTCATTCTTTGTTAAAGTCCAAAAGTCCAAAATCCAAGAATTATTCACAAGCGAATTACAACGGTATCTTCAAATTCAGACAATTCCGTAACGGAGGGTCTTACAATCATAAAAAATCTATCGCAAGCACGATGCAGGCAGATTTTATCGCAACGCATTTCGAAGTCGATCGATATATAATTTTGTCAAATTTCTTTCACGCTAAACTTTTACGAAAAACTCTCAATTTCCGCAAATCGATAAGAATAATAATATAATAATGCAATTATTGTGAGAAATATTTCAAATTTTTACAAATTTCGAACCTCGGGACCAAACTTCACAAAATAAAAATGTTTCCCGCGGGAACATTGGAGAATCACGACGGAATTTCTATCCAACAAAATCTTTCTGGAAAAAGAGTGGAATTTTGAAAAAACTTTAAGTAAAAACTACTTTGAAATTCTTAGTCAAACCCATTGAGAATAAAGGAGGTAATCATGGACATGAAACACAAAAACAAGCAAAACAGATCGAACTTTGTCATTCTTTGTTAAAGTCCAAAACTCCAAAATCCAAGAATTATTCACAAGCGAATTACAACGGTATCTTCAAATTCAGAAAATTCCGTAACGGAGGATCTTCCAATCATAAAAAATCTATCGCAAGCACGATGCAGGCAGATTTTATCGCAACGCATTTCGAAGTCGATCGATATATAATTTTGTCAAATTTCTTCCACGCTAAACTCTTACGAAAAACTCTCAATTTCCGCAAATCGATAAGAATAATAATATAATAATGCAATTATTGTGAGAAATATTTCAAATTTTTACAAATTTCGAACCTCGGGACCGAATTTCACAAAATAAAAGTCTTTCCCGAGGTAACATTGGAGAATCACGACGGAATTTCTATCCAACGAAATCTTTCTGGAAAAAGAGTGGAATTTTGAAAAAACTTAAAGTAAAAACTACTTTGAAATTCTTAGTCAAACCCATTGAGCATAAAGGAGGTAATCATGGACGACATTTTATCTCACCCTCCCTCTCTCTCTCTCTCTCTCTCTCTCTCTCGAAAGAGCAGAGCGAGCGCCGGCTTGTCCGTTGAGTTTAATGAAACGACTAAATGACGTCTCTGTTCACGGGCATAACGTCAGAGACACCAACACGAACTTTTTACAACGCCCATGTTGTACGTACGCTCAATTTCGTCGTATGCATGTCGACATATTGTATAACCTGATATATATTAATATATATATACATATTGGTGTTGCATTTGTCTGGGTTCTCGAAACGGATCCCCGGGGACCATTCATCGGCGAGGTTAATCGACACCAACTGCCGCAGGATCGCGGCGAAACAACGCGGGCGTTAAATATTGCAGGAGAGAATAGCAAGCTCGAAATTAGAGAGAGATT
Organism: Heteropelma amictum; assembly: GCA_959613375.1. Taxonomy (NCBI): domain Eukaryota; kingdom Metazoa; phylum Arthropoda; class Insecta; order Hymenoptera; family Ichneumonidae; genus Heteropelma; species Heteropelma amictum. The sequence continues at coordinate 14,108,089 of OY390723.1, forward strand.
TCTTTGGCGAATCTCTCAAGATTCCGCCACTGCTCCAAATTTCAACGATATCTATTACATTTAATTACGTATTATTTCTACTGTCAATGCATTTTTTTAACCTATTCGACGCACGTTATCGTTTTCATCTTTAATTTCCATTTGGTTGTTCGAATAACCAAAAATAACCAACGAAAGGAGCACACTTTGGCAATCACAAATGAAAAACTGTTCTCAAACTTTTTCTATGTTTCTTCAAACGTTCACGATTATTTTGGACCAAATTAACGAATCGTTACTGTCCACGAGCGAATTACAAAATGCTCAAATTAATCTTCGCAAGTAGCATGAAATATTTAAAGTCTAACTCGAATTTTGATAAACATTTCGCGTCCGATGAACACATTTCGAAATTTTTTTTCAGCGAAAATATTTGCCTGTCTTTGCAGGAAATCTCTGTAAATAGAAGGAAACGAATATTCGAACAATTTATCAAATTTCGGGGCACGAAAATGTCGCGATAACTTTTAGCGATATATGAGGAATTTAAACTCGATTTTTTCATTGCACGTACCCGTATGTCGGCCGATAATAAATTTGAACGAGGTTTAATGGAGAATTCTCAGAGATGAAGAATGTTGCGATGGTCAGAGCGAACTTATCGAGATGACTTCACGTCGGAGAATGAAGCTTTGAATTTCGCCTCAAATCGTCCGACGTGTTTGTGCGAAGCTGCCCATGTGCGGGTGTATATTTACATACGTGTGTGTACATAAACATACACACGCACTGGTGCGTGAGAGGGAACCACGCGACGCTAGCTGAATTTGCGATAAACAAAATAAACTCGAGCAACGGCCGAGCCTAGGATCGGAAACGAAATCGAGAGGGGTAAAAAAAATAATGAGAAAAATTTGAGCGGAGACGAAACGAATGAAATTAAAGTGTCGTAGAAACGACGGAGCAAAACGGATGCTGGAGAGCGATTCCATACGAGAGACGGAGGAATACAGAGAGAAAGGGAAAGAGGCATGTATGCCGAGAAGAAGAGGACCGATACAACGCGAGGAACGCGTGTGGAGAACGAGTCCGACACTTTGATAAAAGTATGGACGTGTGCGTGTGCGTATGATAGTGTGAGCTCGGCAACTCTGTTTTATTTCATTTCATTTTCTTCTCATTCATTTCAACGAGACGCGCGACTGCCACCAATGAATAAACTTCGTCCGCTGACGTTACTAACGGTCATCTGGACATTTAAATTGTGCAGCATCAAACGCTTGTGACGCTTTAACGACAAAGATTCCACGTACGTACATGTGGAAAGATTCATTGAGAGAGATATGGCGTATTATTCGAGGAAGGAATTGTTGGAACGAGCGAAAACGAATGTTGTCCCTAAAGAAGCAATTAAATAATAAATGCAATGGATTCTCGTATCATTTAGCATTGTGAATAATCTGGCATAACATTTCAGCGATTTATCGCAAATTACTGAATTTCATATCGCGTGAAATTTAATATGCAGGAAATAAGGATTTTCATTCGTTTGAATGAATGTTCAATGGTATTTGATCTTTTTGGCGTTGTACTCTACGTCGAGTTCTGTAAAAGAGAAGCAACAGCGCAGTCCGACACGGACACTGGCGCCGCGCCGACTGACGGTGCAAGCGAGGCTTACCGAAGCTCAACTGCCGCGATGTTTGAAAATGTTGCCCCACCACTCTTAGTCTATGTCAGTCGCCGCACGGCGGCGCTTCGAGCGCTGTTAAATCACATTTACTTTTCGCTCTCTCTCGCGCTTCTGGCTGCCCGCTGCTATCCACACGGATAACCACGTGGTACGACCGAACAGCTGTTGGGTAAAAAGCCCGCCTCGGTCCATTCAATCGTGATAATGTGACCGACTCACCAACTACTAAATAGGTTAAAGCTAACACACTGATACCGTGAATTAATCAATTAAAAGTTGTAAATATTGAGACAACAATCTTCGAGAAATGAAAATCCGCAACTTCATTCATACATAACCTAACATTCGACATTTTTTTCTTCGTTTCAATGAGCGTTGGTTTATACACTTGCAGCGGCTAACGACATCGTTAGGTTAGAATCGTAGAATTGTATTTTCTTATCGAATCATACATCACTTACAAATTCATTCGTCGACGCTTCGCGAGGGGAACCTTCATTCTCCTTATTTGCCAGAATCAAAGACAGAGAACTCGGATCCACGACAGCGCAAAGTGGGCAAAACGCAGAGACAAACGTTTTTTCACAGACAAAAGTACACGCTTTGCCATTTTTTTACAAAACGGCTTTTCCACCGATTTTTCGAGCGAGTCTAACCTCACAATTCGAGGTTAAAAACAAACGATCGGTGGATAAATGTTGATCATCAAAGTTTCCGCTAGGGCGCTATTGAAAAATTTGCGGTCGGAGCGCACAGTACTTACTCAACGTGATCGCAGCAGTGCGATAATTGCAGCCAGCCCGAAAACAACAAGTAGAATGAGAAGAAATCGCTCTCTCACATCCCTCTCGCCTCTCTCGCGCCTATCTCTCTCATCTCTTTCATCTCTCTCGCGTCTCTCTCTCATCTCTCTCTCGTCCCTCTCGCGTCTTTCGCGCAACTCTCTCTCATCTCTGTCTCGCCATTCTCTCTCGCTCTCGCGTCTTGCTGTCGATTCTCTCCCGTCTCTCTCCGGCCTTTCTCTCCTTTCTCTCTCAACTCGCCGGTATCGTTCGGACCTTTCCCCGCGTCTCTCTCGGCGCCCCTGTCTTTCCCTTTGTCTCTCCCTTTCTCGTACCCTCGGACACTCCGTTTCACTGTCACTCTCATCCACTCTCACGCTTACTCTTCGTTTTCCTCTCCCTTTCAGCCTTACCAGCACGGTCACCCTATCACTATCACTGTCACTCTCACTCTCACCATGTCGATCTCTTTGCATCTTACTCGCTCCTGTGTTTGACCCCCATTATACACGGTTTCATTAACACAATAACGGACTACGAACGATGAGACACTCGGGTGCCCTACGAAAATATTTAACGCCGAGTCTCGTATTACGACAAACTAAACGATCCCGAAAATACGAGAGAATGACATGCTATATGAGCCAAATTTTGGATAACGGTCAATTACATCGATACCCGACAGTTGTTAAACGCAGAAACTTTCATGGAATTTGAGATGCTTAAACCCTCGTTCGAGACCACCCGAATTTTATTTCGCACTTTTTTTTCCGCCATCATGGCTCGCTGATAGATCGGGGAGATTTTTTAACATTCATGTCACGTTCATGCCAAAATTACTACTTTTCAGAGTTCCGTTTCCAAAGAGACTTACCTGAGGATATCGCTTTCTCGATTCGGATATTTTTCCACGTACGAATTAATTGCTTGTTCGAACGTTATCGATATACGCTCTTTTCATTCGGACATGATCGTTCGTCGAGCGAATCATAAGAAACGATTGCAAAAATGTTTATTCGACACAATCGCAAACTACCGCGACACTGATACGTCCGAGAGTCGACAAACAGGACTCGGGTGTGTAAAAGCGAATGAAAAATGATGAAACAAACATGGAACAGTTTTATAAGAACAAAATAAAATACGATCCGTTATTTATCAATCGAGTTCAACACGTTTGTTTTTCGTAATTCACGACTACTCGTTATCCGCATAACCTCATTTTCCGGTATGAAAAAAGACGGGTATCGCCAAAAAAGTGGGCAACTAAAGGAGGAACAAAACAATTTGGCGGGATTATCGCGGTTGCTGCCGCTATGTACATGCCGCAACGGCGTCGAGGTTATATTGCAAACAAATAAAGAATGGGCGATTAAGAAAAAGTAACGATAAGCGAGACAAATAAAAATCCACGAAACACTCCAATGAAAAGACGGTTTCACATACTCACGTGTTATTTAACGATGTTTGAGCCGAACTTCACGAATTGGACCGTACCTCTCACTCGATAACGATAGATGATGTATTTTCGGGAAATTCTAAAGGTCACAGTTTATAGACATAATGGAAAACAATGATATTATTCGAAAAAAGGACAATCACGCGACAAGCACAACTGGCTAGCGAATTATCTTGAAAACTATCGGACATTCGATGCTGCTGTACGCTTCTCCTGTTGTATTGTTGCTAGCTCCCTCCCGCCTCCAGTGGCCGTAATAAGAACTATGCTCCGTGTCGATTTGACAAAACAAAATCGTAAGTGTGTGAAAAACAGAACGGAATTTTTCGGAACAAAATTTTCATAATTTATTCCTATTCAAAGAGACAAAAACATCTGTATATGCGTGAGTATATATATGTATATATATATATATATTTATTTATTGAAAAAACGTTATGCGTAAACGTCCGGGTATCGACGCGAGGCCAATAATTTATAAATACAATAAAATATTCTTAATAGCATCCTGTATAACCAGGAGCAACAATTTTCATATATGTATATATATATATATGTATATATATAACGATCGATACATAACGAGCGATATATATATAGCGATCAACACGATCATTCCAATTTTCGTAAATTCGTTTTACGCCCTCTTGTGTTTACCATTTTGTCAATTGGTCTTCGCCTTAGGACTCTGATTGGGATCGAGCGTGAGCCACGATAATTCAACAAAATGTCGCAAAGATGAAGCTGCTGTGAATTTACAATGAACGAATTTAGGCAATGATAAAATGTTCAACCGCGTTCAGAGAACATCTTATTACCTACTTGTCGAAATGTTTTTTTTTCAATCATAATGTGAGGAAACTGAATTAAAAAATTTGATGAGCTTCGTAATAAGCTCATAAAGATTGCGTTGCCTTGTACTTGCGTTGGGGCATCAGAAACTTGACGTTTCAGAAACAATGTTCATTAAAATTCCAACGATTCAGACGGAGGACAGACCTACAATCTCTGCTCATAACAATTTTGATACACTGAATTAATGGATTCGAACAATCCTCAATACTATGGCGTCTTTTGTGTAAAATAATGTGAGAATTAATTGGTAAAATAGTTTTCTGATGTTAAAACGATACTGACGGATATTATAACGTATTTACTGTTGTTTCAACCTTCAGTCTAATCGCAACCGTTTTGCGAGTTGTGTCACAATCATTTCTCTTCAGTTGTACCCGGGGGAATGAAAAATATGGGAAACGAGCAATTTCGGAATCCAAAATATCTCTCGAATGAAGAATCAATGCGATAAGTATTGCAAGCAGAATCAGCACCGATAAAGAATGACTCGCGAGTAGAGTTTAATTAACAAACAATTTGCAAATGACGAACATTAGCTAATTATTAATACTGAATTGAACCCACCGAGAACACACACTTTTTTTTAAATCTCTTGGTCAATCTGGCCTTAGACCTTTTCCGATCGTCTGCTATATTAAATCGTCGAGTGCGATCGGTGTGATAATATTCTCAGATATGCTTAAAACATAAAATAATCGATATAACCGAAAAGTGCCGGTGGAATTATCAACGAAATCGAAAAAAATGGAGACATTTTTTTTCCCAAAAGCGTAATTTGCAATAAAATCGCATGTTTTTAACGATTAATATTTCCGACCAAAGATTCACCCGTGTATTCCCGAATATTTCCCAACCCGTATGTTCTCGGAGGATTCAGAAAAAAGACAAATGCAAATCTGAGAATGACCGTTGCGAATCTTTGAATTACCCGGAATGTACTCTACGATTAATAAATTCATTAATCATGAGCGATTTTAATAATCAGCTCTTCTCGTTTTTCTCGTGAGTTATTCAAAAAACTTTTTTATTTTCACGCAGTTCCGTAGATGGAGACGAATTATTTTGAACGAGCCTCGGATAAGATTTTACGGTAATGACGTGATTTCCTTTCGAGGCATTGGTCAAAAGACTTTTCGGTTTTGGCGGTAATGGCGGAGGTTTCAATAACTTTGTCGGTGAAATCGTTATGTACTGCGATTCCGATGTTTGAACCTCAGCTACTTTACTCTGAGTTCGCGAACAGTTTTCGATTATCGTTTGATCACCGTCAACGAGCGTTCCATCCAAATTGCACGATGTATCAAAGATTTTATTGGGTAATTCGACGCTGCCGTAATTCCCGTCATCCTCGGATTGGGAAAGTCCATTGGACAAGTGTTGCGGTGTAACGGTGTTGGTTTTCTCGATAACTGTGTCGTAAAATTTGGAGGAACCTTCGCTACATGGGACCGCCGATCGTCCACGTCGAAGTTTTTTACCCTCGGGATGCTTTCCATTTTCTTTATTCTGCAAAATAATAACGTATAGCTCAGTTCGCGGAGTAAATTCAATTATAGATGAATTTGCTATAGACGACTGAAAACAACTTTTCGAGGTTATGAAACTACTGATTTTTCGGAGAAAAAGGACATTATGATGACTGTGCGAGGACGAACGACGTCACTCTCATCATTCGATCGAAATTTCAATCGCTCGCACGAAAAGTCTTCAACGAAATTTTTGCCATGCTGTTGAAACTTATTTCAAATCGATGAATATTCTTTTAGTGCAACCTGTTATCTATGCGTATAAACAATCCAATTTTGTGATTCTTACCTTCAAAAAATCTGGAAGTTCAAAATTGATCTCGGTTCCTCTTTGGTCTTCCAGTCTCGATCTCTGAGCTCTCTTTATACCCTCGTACAATTCTGAAAAATACCACAATCGTAGATTGATTATTAAACGAAGAATTTGCATAAACGTCGAGCTTATATTTTTCATTTTTGCAACCACCCATTTTACCCACTATGAATTGCCAATCGATAACGTTTACAACTGTTTAATTAGAACTATTATTTTTGTAGTTGTAATTTCTTATTGAATAAATAATAATTAAAAAATATTATTCTTCGATACTCCATCGACTTGCGTTTCAAAATGTATGTTTGTCGTATGTTAAGAATTACCATCTCCCTCGAAACGACCAGGTAATTGAAGCTTTACTCCATTACGCCATTTTGCGATCAACGGCGGATGAGGTCGCGAGCTCTCTTCCCCCGTGCAATCGGTGGAGTTACTTTTCTCACTCGCGTTGCTGCATTTCGATTTACTCTGAAAAAGAAAAAACAAGAATCAACAAAATCGTAATTATTCTCGGGAAAGGCAAGATATAATTGTCTCAATGAAATTGTTGGGTTCGTACTTTTTTCTTTCCGTGAACCGTCGAGTCACGGAGAAAGAATTTACTAGGCAAAATGGAAGAACCCTCCGAGCGTTGATCGTCCGACTGTTGACAGAAGGAAAAGTTCAACTTTGTGAGAAATGGACCAATATGATCGATACGATTAATCAATCTCGGTAACAACGAAATTCACTAACCTTGCACGATCCCTCGCTGTAATGATATTTGTTCGTGCTCTTTCCCACTAAGAGCTCTTCAAAAACTTTATTGGTTATTTCATCGAGAGTCGGTTGACCCTGATGTACTTCGTCAGGGTATTTGAAACCTTCCCGATTACAATCTGTCAATGAAAAAAAAGATACATAAACATATATTAGAGTGATCCTTATTTTAGATACTTTCAGAATTACCAGAAATTTCACCAATTTTTTAATTTTCTTTTACACATTGAAAAAAGAATCGATAATAAAATATTCGGACGATGTTGCATCCCAACGAAACTTGTCGGTTTTACTTTTGATAAGAATGATTTTTCATTTTGCCGGATTTTTTGTGAGTAACATCGACGACCATGGTATTTTAATTACAGAAAGAATACTCCAAACGCTACAAAATGAACGATGGTGGATATTTCATAAGCAAAATTAGTTATTAATCTGTATAATAGAAGAAACAAATTTCTTTTCTCACTTTATCGCATATATTTTTAATTGCAGACGTTTCACTTTAGCAATTCAAACATCGTATAAGAGCCCCCAATTTCAGAAAAAACATTTAAAAAACAGAAATATTATCTTTCAGCTATCAAAATTCCGAGTGTTAGCTACTGTTTTAAGAATTCCTCTGTAAAAAGTTGATGAGGAGATATAGATCGAAATTATCGAAATATCGAAATATCGATATTTCGACGCTGGCCCGGAGAGGCTTCTTTCCGCTCTACAGCAATGTCAGGCGGGTAAACAGTCTCGCAGGCGCAGTACTGCCGCTCGACGCTGGCCCGGAGAGGCTATCTTTCCGCTCTACAGCAATGTCGGGCGGGTAGCAGTCTCGCAGGCGCAGTGTTACTACTCGACGCTGGCCCGGAGAGGCTATCTTTCCGCTCTACAGCAATGTCGGGCGGGTAAGCAGTCTCGCAGGCGCAGTACTACCGCTCGACGCTGTAGTACTCGACAGTAGTGGCAGATGAAAAGAACTATCGACAACTCTATCAAAATTTAACCACGCATAGAGGAAACAACTCTAAACAAGTTGCTCCATGTCCAGTTTTCGGAGATTTAACTTCAGTTTTTCCCCTTAAGGGTAGCGGCAGACGGAAAGAACGATCGACAACTCGATCAAAATTTAACCACGCATAGAGGAAACGACTCTGAACAAGATGCTTCATTTCCGGTTGTCGGAAATTTAGTTTCAGTTTTTCCCCTTAAGGGTAGCGGCAGATGGAAAGAACGATCGACAACTCGATAAAACTTTAACCACGCATAGAGGACACGACTCAGAACAAGATGCTTCATTTCCGGTTGTCGGAAATTTAGTTTCAGTTTTTCCCCTTAAGGGTAGCGGCAGATGGAAAGAACGATCGACAACTCGATCAAAATTTAACCACGCATAGAGGAAACGACTCTGAACAAGATGCTTCATTTCCGGTTGTCGGAAATTTAGTTTCAGTTTTTCCCCTTAAGGGTAGCGGCAGATGGAAAGAACGATCGACAACTCGATAAAACTTTAACCACGCATAGAGGACACGACTCTGAACAAGATCCTTCATTTCCGGTTGTCGGAAATTTAGTTTCAGTTTTTCCCCTTAAGGGTAGCGGCAGATGGAAAGAACGATCGACAACTCGATAAAACTTTAACCACGCATAGAGGACACGACTCTGAACAAGATGCTTCATTTCCGGTTGTCGGAAATTTAGTTTCAGTTTTTCCCCTTAAGGGTAGCGGCAGATGGAAAGAACGATCGACAACTCGATCAAAATTTAACCACGCATAGAGGAAACGACTCTGAACAAGATGCTTCATTTCCGGTTGTCGGAAATTTAGTTTCAGTTTTTCCCCTTAAGGGTAGCGGCAGATGGAAAGAACGATCGACAACTCGATAAAACTTTAACCACGCATAGAGGACACGACTCAGAACAAGATGCTTCATTTCCGGTTGTCGGAAATTTAGTTTCAGTTTTTCCCCTTAAGGGTAGCGGCAGATGGAAAGAACGATCGACAACTCGATAAAACTTTAACCACGCATAGAGGACACGACTCTGAACAAGATGCTTCATTTCCGGTTGTCGGAAATTTAGTTTCAGTTTTTCCCCTTAAGGGTAGCGGCAGATGGAAAGAACGATCGACAACTCGATAAAACTTTAACCACGCATAGAGGACACGACTCTGAACAAGATGCTTCATTTCCGGTTGTCGGAAATTTTGTTTCAGTTTTTCTCCTTAAGGGTAGCGGCAGACGGAAAGAACGATCGACAACTCGATCAAAATTTAACCACGCATAGAGGAAGCGACTCTGAGCAAGCTGCTTCATTTCCGGTTTTCGGAAATTTGTTTCAAATTTGTCCCTAATCCCTAGTAAAGTCTAGAAAGGCGATGTATCATATATATAATACCAAAGGTGATAAAGTTCAAATTTGTCACAAATCAAACCACGTCGAATAGAAGCCAGTCCAACTCGCGACTGCGTAAAAATCGTCCTTCGTACATTTATAACGCGCCTCGAATTCATTTGGACTGATCGGTATTTGAATCTTATGACTCGGAATTGCCTTAAATGTGCAAACCAAATACGTTTCATTCATTTAAAAACTTCAAGCACATCCAATAGAATATTGAAAAAAAATGTCGATAAAATTCGTACGTACCTTCGCTATTGGAAGTAAGAACGAGACGAGTAGGAGCATTCGTCGCTGGCATGTCGAGCGAGACTGGATGTCCTTCGCCCCAAATGGTAATCAAATCGAGTTTAAAACCATATTTGTTTAAACGAGGTCTCAGCACCTCTCTCAAAGTTCGACCTTTGTGCCCTATCACAGTAATAACACGTCTCGAAGGTAAATCTACCTTCAACACTTTAGTGGGTACAACTTCGACCTCTTGCCCAGCCAATACTGCAGATGGATATTTCAGATTTACCAGCTGTGGAATACGAAATTTGATTTTAGACATTCATCGATACTAAAACAATAAAAACTACATTTTTCATGAGTTATTTACAAATTCTAATTTCCCGTTGTTAATTTACAATTACTAGATCAGAGATAAACGGTTGTTTTTTCTCTCCTGGAATTTTTTCCAGTTTTCAGCGTGCAAAGATATATTGCAACGGGAAATCTGCATGCATACTTTGAATACAAGCGACGTGGAACGATATGTGTATTTGTACGGGAAACGTGCAAAGCGTGGAATTTTTGGAGTAAACACAACACCAGAAGTTCACGCGCAAAATTCTTCAAGACCTTTTTTAGCAAACAATGGGACAAAATTAGTATCGAGCATCTCCTTTCGTGGGTGAGACTTTGATACAAAAATAGTTTTGATGCATCGCAAGCCTATGTTTCCATCAGGACGATGCCAAAGAGGGTGATTTTTTAATTTTTGGAGCATCCACCTCAAAGATTATAATTTTTTGCTCGGAAAAACTTCTAACACATGTCTTGTCGGATATTTTCGTATTTTTTTGTATCTCGTCACGCTTAATCGCTCGCCGCGGCTAAACTTGTTGGGTTTCATAAAAAATGCAAGTGGCAACTTTATTCAGGATTCTCCATAACCGAATCTTCGGACACAATTTATTGCTCTACTCGACAAATTGTGACAATTTTTAGATACAAAAAAACACGATAATATCCCGTACGAAATCTTTCCTCCGTTAACGTAAGGGAAAAGTCGATATTCGTGCCATTTTCAGGATAAAGGTGAAGCAAAATTCTTTCGGGAGGATCATTTTCAATTGTCTGACACTTTCGAGGGTACAAAGAATTTTGTTTTTTTCTCAGCTTGCCCAGTGCGCATATAACAAGGGTTCATGCGATGAGAAATTTATTTGCATGCAAAATCCCCTATCCCGTTAATTTTGCGAAACAAGATACTCGGGTTCTTCTTATTTTGTGCGACTGCGAAGGAAACTGTTGGGTATCGTGATTGATTGCAGCTACAGGATGTATTGTTAGTCCATCTTATATTGTTAATGTCTTCAAACTGATAATTTAATGCTTTTGTTTTCAATGGAATTAGTGTTTTGGCACTAACCTCGTCTGTGGCTAGTACTAGAACGTCATAGTTAGAGTAACGCAGGGCTCGTTTATCGAGAAGCCGAGTAACGACGTCTTTAATGCCCTCCGTTTGGCTAGTAGGAACGACCGTGGTTGAACCGTCCGGCAATATAACTCGACACAAACCGGTGCACTTGCCGTGTATCTCTTTCTTTTCATTCGCTTGTCCATCGTAAGACGACACTGACTACAATTTATAGATACTTTTGCTCACACACACACAAATCCCGTTATAAAATTTGAACAATTTATAAGGGTAACAGAGGCGGCAGATTTACTGACAGAGAGAGAGGGAGAGAGAGAGAGAGAGAGAGAAAGAGAGAGAACAAAAAAACAAAAACAAAGCTTGGCCATCGATCCTGCAAGCTTTCGAGCAAGTAAAAACAACAAATCTGATGCAACGCTTGTCTCGATACGAGAGTACTTTTTTTTTGCTTTTTTCCCTTTTTCCCTCTATCGATGAACCAGGATATACGTGCCATTCTCGCCGTGCTACGGTGGACTTACGTGTTTGTTGAATGATTGTCTCAGCGCGAGATCCCACGATGCCAAAGAGGATCTGCTGCTCGATATCGATATACTGTCCTCGTTGTTATTACCCTCGGCATCTCTTTTCATCGTCGTGAAACTCTTGTATATCGTTTCGCTCCGTTTTGGTGTTTTGTTGTACTCCGTTTCACCGCGATCCTTCGATTTTGATCTGAAAATCATTGGAGTTCAATAATCATTGAGAGACCGAGGATTTCTTTCTAACGTTCGTCTACGAATTTCAAAGGAAATATTAAGACTTTGGCAAACTATTCAGATATAAACATTATTGTATATCATGTTGTGATATGTTGTACACGAAAAATGATGAATTTTGAAGTCACGGTGCAATTCGATCCTGATTGAAATTGCCGATTAAATGCTTTTATTTTCTGTAATTAATTCCGCTGATTTTCTTGTACAGAAACTTACCGATTTTTTCGATGCCAGGGAAGTATCGATTTTCTGCATCGATCTTCGGCGTCCGAATGACTTTTCTTGAGTTTAATACTGGGCGAACTTGTGAGAGTCAGATCACAGTCTTCCGTACTTATAACGCTCCCGCCGGTCTCCAGGCAATGCCTGTAAAGTTCGGATCTCAAAAACCTCGGATAACTGTCGAATTTCATCAGATTGAAGACTTGCTTCTGAGCCTGAAAACAGAACGCGAGGAAACGACTTTTGAACGATCACGCTACAATTATGCCAATCACTGGGCAAATAGAAAGAATAAATCATATTTTTGATAAAAATTCCATCAGATATTACTTTCGTTAAGCAATAATCACGGAAAATTTCGTTAGAGAATTCTCAAAATTATAACCAGCAGCAACTCGACGTTTGTTTGACTTGAAATTTTGCAAATGTGCTCTAATGATATTGAAAAATTTGCCGAAACGCTTTTAACGAAACTCAATGATTATTCCGATACTCATAAAATTGATTTTGTACTCTAGAGTTTCTTCCGAAATTCGACGTGTGGTCAAGAAAAGCTCAAGAAAAATTACTTGCTAGAATGGTTTATTAATTTTTGCGATTATTGTGCGAGATTCGTCTGGACTTTTACGTACAAACGAATCTCTTCGAGCCATCCACTCGATTGATACGAAAATATGGAGTATCAAGCTCCGGTTATGCAATACTCAGTACAATTAATATATCCATATTATAAATTTTTGAAAGCCAAGAAGGGATTTAGCCAGTAATCCATCAACATAAGTCGCCTATATTTATTCTCTCCGATTTTCATTTCAATCGCGGGAATCAAAGCCATCTAGCGACACAATCGAGTATCCTCCATCCAGAGATAGTAATGTGAATAAATTTCAATATCTTCAAAACCAAACATGTCACGTACAATTTTTCATTGAATATCCATGCCGATTAATTAAATCCCAAAAAGTTGCGATTTTTGTGACGTGGTTATTGTAAATTTGGTAACAAATAAACGAAGTTTAAGGATGTATGAGAGGCTGATAGCAATAGAATAGAGTGAAAATTTCACAGACCAGTCTATACAAGTCTATAAAAGTCTTGAAGAAGCCACTCGTGCGAAAGACACACATTCGTGCACAGTCATTTTAAATTGTTACAATATGAGGAAGGGATTGACAGTTTTTTGTGATTAACAGAGTTTTCGTAATTTTGTTTACCTGCAAAAAAAGATCGGCCGGTGCTTGATTGAGTAACTCCTGAGTTATCTGACCAGAGGCATGACTGTCGACATTCACGGGTTCACCAGCCGTTGTCGACAAATGACGTTGATAAATTTGACACGCCAATCTTCGACGCGCGATCACATCAGCGGTATCTTTATACCTCTCACAAGCAGCCCAGAAATAAATGTTTTCGTGGCTGAATTCTTTCTTCAAAAATTCCTAAAAATATATCAATTTCGTAACATTTCCATATGAGTGATTGATTTTTTTATAGAACTGATTTACCGCGGCGAATAATAAATAAACGAAAATATTTACATTTTACAAATTCGCTGAAGTAACCGCGTTAAAATTGAAAAATCATTCAGAATACTTTTATGGACAAAAAAAAAGAATTTGAAAGATCGCGATTGATGTTTTTTAAATTTGTTCATTCGAATGGCGACGAATAAAATATCCGTACCGCGAAAGTTTGCAGTCCTTTCGGATCTTCCAGCAGTTTCTCAAATCCAGACGCCCATGAGTGAACTCCATTCCCGTTGTTCGTTTTGTCGAACGATTCTGAACTCCCATGCTGAAATTATAACGACGTTAAATGCAAAATTGTTCAACGTTACGAAAAACGAGTTACGAAAAACGAAAACAAACACAATCACAATATTCGTATTATATTATAATCTCAATCTGCAATTTGGTGGTACGTTTTGACACAAATTTATACGATATTCATGAAACAGAAATTTGCCCCAGATTTCGCTCTGAATTGTGGGAAAAAGCGTACAGGAAATTAAGCGCCAAAACGTGCGTATCTGATTCTGCGGTCAACACATCATTTCAATACAATTCAACAGAATTTCCATTAATAATGATATTACTATGCATTATTATTATTATGAAAATCGTTTAGCGAATCCTCAACACTGCCTTTGATGAAAAAAAACGATTATTTTTCATTTTTTTCGTACATTTTGTTCATACCTGCATTGGACAACTTTGAAACGAGTTATCGACGCATCTTATTGTTTTTAAATGATTATTCGCGTGTTTATTATCATCGAAAAATTGATTTAATCGTATTTCAGTCTTAGAATTCCAATCTCCGCATTCATTCGACCTGAAATATATTCAAGCACAAAAGCGTCCCCGAGTGTGCACGACGAATATAATGAACATTATCCGATGCATCTACCTCATTTGTATTCTTCGAGTAAGCGTTCATTCTCTCGAGTTCATTAAAATTAGAGAGGTTCCCGATGAGTCAGTTTCACCGGAAGCGAGCATTAAGAAGTTTCGATCGTTTTGAGCGAAGAAAATCTTCGTGCAAATACTCTGTCGTAATACCCGAGTCATATCGAGGTAAATAATTCTACGTGTGTGTACATGGAATCTTATCTCAACATTCTTTCGGCGTGTTGGCCGCTCTGGCTGTGAAACGAACGTGTCCGGAATCACATTAGTTTTTGTAAAAATAGAAGGGTTAATAAAGGCTATTCAACCATAGAGCTACAGTACGTCCAAACAACGAATGAGATACGTAATGTGGATTCAAAGAAAAAAATACAAAAAAAATTAAACAAAGTGACGTTTGCCGCTGACGCGAATGCTAGCATCAAAATTCGTCGTCTTTCGACAATGTTGTTATTCAAATGTGTACAACATGTTCACGTTATTCAGATCTTCATTGTACTCGGAAATACTCGAAATTCTCATTCGATCGCATTTTTGCAACGATTGACCAGTCTGAATATTTTTCAACTTGAATGCACTTCCTTTTCAGCGATTATTTATTCCTACTATTTAACGTGTCGTACAATTTCCTCCTAGAGGCTATTGCCAATCGTACTGGCAGCTTGCAGAATGCTACTGCGCGTACATCCGCGTAGGATTCTTTCGAGTGCAACACCTGTTATTCAACCTCGGGTGAATAGCGTGGGAACGAAAAGTCGAGGCTCACACGCGAATCCGTGCACGAAGCATCCTCTATAGGCGATTTTTCAGCGGAACAACAAAGAGTCGTGGTGGAAAAAGAAAAAAACCACCAAACAATGAGAACATTGAGGAGATGTGAAAAAAGAAACGGTTCAACGATTTTACCGAGAGATAATTCGAAAGGCTCGCACCACAGCCGCGCGTAAAAACAAAAAATTACCGGAAGTCGTTTCTTGGACCAATTAATAATTAGATTCCGCGAAATGCCATTGCGAAAAGAAGATCTTTCTCGCAAGAGAGGCAAGCCACGACCCACATCGTGTATCTCGTAATCTTCGCTGATTAATTGATTCGAAAGTATGTCACTGAAAATTGCCCCCTAAGCTGGTATAAGTGCAATCGAACATGTGTACGTGACTAGCATTTTTAACATTCGCATTACGGCTGTCGCGCGTAACATGAAAAAAAAACCAGAAAACACGAGAAAAAATCTTCAGAAACAGAATCTAATCGATATTTCTCAATGGAAAGACTTTTTTTTCGCGACATTCACGGTACAATTCGTAACGAAGGCTGCGTCGCGTATAAGGTTGATTGCGGTTTATGTAACGTCCTATAAACGATTTGTTTGAAGGACTCGCAAGTGACATTGCCAGTTTTTCAGGTCGTCATCAATTTTGTATGAAAAGACACAAAAAATTGTCGTTGCTGTTCCAAAATACGCAATTAATTGTTTTCATTCGAAAAAAGACCGAACATTGCCCGAGTCATCGAAATTTCATGGGAAAACAAAATATCGATAAAATCGATCGCTCCTTGGGTGCCTGGTTTTTAACGAATAAAGCTGAAACGTCATTCGCCAGTAGCGAAACTTATTCATCGAAGCAAGCGATCAAGCCGCATCTCACGCTTTACAACAGTAATCTGCACGTTAATTAATACTCCAAAATGACAAAATTGCCAATAAAAACCTAAAACCACGACTAAAAGAGTGCGAAGAATGTCCAATTGCAAGAAAAAAAACAACAAAACAGAGGAACTCGCTCCTGTGCCCGGAATTTACATTTCCCCGTACGAAAAACTTCCCACGGTTCTAAAACGCGTTTTACTACAGCTACGTACTGACTTCGCGAGTTGTTCCATTTCTTGGGGATCGGTAAAGGCGTTTCTCCGGCAATGGACGTAATCGCATTTGTATTGTATCCTTTCTGCTTCTTTTACGGATAGATATGTTGTATGTGAACATACAATGCGCATATATACATACGTATATATTATCACATGCACGTATTTACAGCACGAAAATCTCGCACGTGCACGTATGATTCACGTAAAAACATTCGCGCACGAATTCCTCCTTCATCGCTTGTTCTTTACGTTGAAATTTCACGACGATTCAGTTGCATATCGTCAAACGTTTTCTCCGTTCAAGAGAGAAAGAAGACGAACCGCGAGGCATAATTTAGAAAACACATAAAATTAAGTTGTTGCGTCTCGTTAAGAGGGCGCCCCGCCCAGTCGCAGCACATTAATCGTTTGTTCGTTCGTTCGGTTCGACGTTTTGCCCGGTTGACAGCGTGAAACGCCGACGAACGGCGGCATCGGCGAAAACGACGTTCAACAATCATACGTAGCCCGAGATGCGTTTGGATACTTTTTTTTTTTTTTGCAAACGTTTCACGCACACGCGATATGTACCGCGCGATAGCCAGTAAAGTACTAATACCAATGCCGCCGCAATATCGAGTCAAACGAGTGGAGGTTTCTCCTCCTCGTTCGGCCTGCCCTTCCTCTTCATTTCTGTCCCGCCTTGTGGCTCTCTAAACCATGACGATCGCGATCTCTCCCACTTGAAGACCGCTGTACAGTAGAATCATCGTATTTCTTTTGATTGTACGCTTTGAACAAAAAAAATCCTCAAAGTAAATATGAGCACGGAATGGAGTTATTCGTAACGTTCGAACGAAGAACTTTCAACGTTTACAGGGGATCAATTTTTTCGTTCGACGGAGATAATTATCGAAAAATCGGGACGATGTTGAAATCCGAGTGTAGAGAAAGTTCTTGTTTCGATATTTCTAAAAATTCTTATTCCAGCCGCGCAAGAAAGTGTCACGATATTTTCATCCGCGAGTACCAAAAGCCCTAAATTCATTTTATTTGTGCTTGGTGATTGAAGGGGAGCACGGCAATAATTCGTCCGACCGACTTTTTCGCGGTCGACGATTGTTTGAGCATCTTTTTATAAGAATTATTTTTCTTTCTCTGATAAGACCGCTGCTGACCATTTGAGTCGCTGATTTAGGTGCCGATAATTTCATTTACTTTCGGCTGTTATCGCATCAACTTGAATATTATATCAATCACCGTATGCGAAATTGATTTATACGAATGATGAAATGATAGGATGATGTTAATATTATTACCATCATGATATCATAATCATCATATAAATTAATAACGTTCAAACTGCCATCGTTCCGTCAGGATTGAACGTACGTTTTATCAATAGAATTATTTTGCTATAGCACCAACTTTTTGCTGTTTGACAGCTCTTAGGATCTCCGTATTGTGGCTATATGTAGTACACATGCAAATGTTATTCAAGAAAGTTATACTGTAGGCAATGTCGAGAGCACTATTCTCTCGGCTGCTGATGCTCCTCGACGCCACACGCTACCGCATATTCTACCAGCGTTTTATTATGCCCGTGTGCCATCAAACGAGTCACGCACTTTTCATCCATTTTGCGTTTGTGTAAGTGTGTGTATTTGTATGGGCTATTCCGTGTTAAAAGCAAGCTTTTATCATTCAAATCGGCTTGTCCTTTTATACATTGTATAGTACCTATTAAAACGAGCAATCCCGATTTTTTCGCATCTTTTTTCCATAAACACACGCTAAATGTCATATTGTTTTTTATATTCGATAACTGTTTGTTTTAAATTTTTCGCAAGTTTAGTAAGTTTTTATTCGTAAAACAATCTGGAGTAATGATTTTATTGTTTTGGAAAAGGTTGAAACTTGATTTGATTGGACTCGATAAGTTTTTTTGCTCATTCAATAATTTACTTTGCAAGAATGAAGCGTTGTATAATAATTAACATACTACATGTCTGTTTTCCCACTTCTGAACGAATGTCGCAAATCAGTGTTTTAAAAAAAGAAGAATATTGCATTCGGCCGATTTTTTTTTAAACTCATTCTCATTTTAGTGCTCATTCAAAACAAGAAACATAGAATGGAGAAAAAAGAAGCACGACTGATGACCGATTGGGCAAAAAACCTTGAAAAAGATCGTTAAAGCTCCCTTTGTTGCGTGCTAGAGTGTATACGAATTTGAGTTAATTGAAAAAGAAATTATCATAAATAAAACAATTGACATGGAATGCCCTAAATACGTGTGTGTCTGTAATTGCGTATGTATATATATATATATATATATAATATTCGTATTTCTCGTGGTACAAGCGCCTCGTAAACTCTTTCAGTCACCAGCTCGTAATGTACATACGTGAGTTAATTCATGTACATAGACTGTATACACTCGTTCATTCTCATCTCTCTCTCTCTCTCTCTCTCTCTCTTTTCCTTCCTTTCTTTAACACTGGCTCTAAACGGAGGCAGGAAATGATGACGCGGCCTCAATAGCGGACCAGCGAGAAACCGGAAATCATGCATCGCCTTGTTCCACCTGAACTTCACGAATCTCGTTATTCTGTTTATACAAAATGAGATATTTCGCACGGGTCTACGACGGAACATTATTAATTTTCAAATAAAATCGGTATTACGATAATAATTCGTTTCCAGTACAGAGAACAAGTATCGAGAAGAATGATAACGGAAAGATTGAGTGAAGATAACGACTGTTGCTCCATTTCGTTTTGAAAAGAAAAAAAATCAAATTCGTTCGATGGAATATCGGTCGAATCGCGCTTTCTCGTTTCAATTTTCATTTCAATTTTTCCACAAACTTCCGAAAAGCACCTGCTTCCGATTTGGCTGACATTTTGCGTGTATGTTTTGTTACTTTAACAAAACGTAAATAACACGTAAAAAGGTTTCACCCCGCTAGTTTTTGTTACACGAAACAACGCAAGAAAAAACACCACATTGCCGAAAAAAATCAAGCAAAAAAAGAAACAACGAGCGCGAAGAACGAGCCAACCGTAGCCAAACTCACTGTCGCATGAAGAAAGCGTTTTGCTACTTTTCGACGTCTCAGCGAAAGGATTGCATTTATTTCAGGAAAAAACAATCCGATATTAAAATTTTACGAGATTATTCCGCGGGCGTTGGCCTTTTTTTCTCTATAACGGTAAAATTATTGACTTTACGACAATTATCCGTACAACCTTTTTTGTAGATCACATCAAAACCTTTCTTTTTGTTCTCCAAGAATTTTCTCTCAAAGCAATATTTTAAGAGATACACGTTTTGCTATATATTATTACATGGAAGCTGTGTACAAAATGTCATCAATGCTTTTCGGAAGTGCAGTCGAATATTCTTTGATGGAAAAACAAATTCATTTGATAATTGGAAAAAGAAATTCGCGCAAATAATATTGAAGCATGAAATAAGGATTTCTATTTTCAATTACGTCGGAAGAAATATCTTTGACATATAGTCTCATCGTAAAATATTGTTTTACAACGTGTGTGAACGACGTTGTGAAACATTGTGCGCACGAAAGAGCCGAGAGAGCGAAGAGGATAAAAATGTGCTTTGGGTCTCGGTAATTGGACGGTCGTGATCTCATAACCGGATTGCTCCGGGAATCCTTTTTAACAATTGTACGAGACGAGGGTACCTCGTCGTCGTCGTCGTCGTCGTCGTCGACGCCGTTTCGTTCCTAGAAAAATTCTTGCAAGACGCTATCATAATTCGTACGCTTCGACGTGAATGTTGATTCTTTATTTTTAATATTTTTTTTTGCCTGTAAGGAACCGAGAGAATTTAATTTCTCGAGTGATTCCTTGTGCTTTTGTAATCCGAAAAAAACGCGTACCATATGGCGCGAATGCGGCTTCTTCTACTCGAATCTGAGACGTATCAACATGTGTGTGTGTGTACACGATTGGTCATATCAAAATAACTCGGGATATCTGTGTAGTTGGATGCAACCGCGGAAGTACTTCCGAAACGATTAGTGCTCTCGTATCCGAAAATATTTCTTACGCATACACAAGTGAATGGCGTGTATAAATTTTATTCCCGAATAAGCCGTATCAAGCGAAAAAATTACAAGTTTCTTACCGGCGTTATTTCCTGACGAGCCTACTTTTTTCCGCTGCATGACGAAGAGATAATAGTTATTCTTAGAATATTATTTCGCTCCTATAAACACGGTCGTAATATGTAAAAGTAATTGGGATAATTTTTTTAAATTACAGCATGAAATAATATAGGCGAATTGTATACTGGGGTAAAATCGTTAATCACCTTTTGTAATTGAGAAATAAAGAATCGCCGAAAAAAATGAGGATTCTCTCGAATGTGGATGAAATTGAGGTAATATTTGTATTGCGAAGAAGGGCGAAATGCTGAAGGGAAGAGGATGGTACGCGATAGACTGAGCGGTGTGGGGTACACTTGAAAAAACACTTGTGAAGACAGAAACTATTAATTTTAGGAAAGAAAAAGAAAGAGTTGAGGAAGTTGTGTGAGTTGAAAAGAGGAAAGGATATCAAGAGGAGAAATGGGAGAGAGTTTCACGTCGTACGAACACCAGCGAGTTCTCAGCAGAGATTGGGCCCGTTAGCCCGCGGATGGTCGTGCAGGAGAAGAATTTCAGAGGAAACGTGGTTGTATCGCTCGAAAATACTGTTAGGATGATCGAAGACATTGGGAAGAAGAAGGAAAAGCGGAGAGTTGACAGAAGGATTTCTCGTACATTGAAAGAGAAGAGGATTCGAAAAAAGTGTCGACTGCAAAACGTGAGATACTAAATACTTCGAGCGATAATTCGAATAATATAATTTTCGATCATTTTGAGCGGATAAATGATAAAATGAAAATGGCGAAAGCGAAATTGTACGTGGGATTCATTGACTTTAAGATGGGCCTCGATTTTCGTGGACAGAAAGCTAGCGAAATATCCAAATTCAGAAAACAAAACGGAATTTGATTCTCTCTTCGCGTCAATTTGATTCATGCATTTTTCCGTGCACACGTGAATTTCCTTCAGAATTTTTTCATCGTTTGGTACTATGTTTGAGGATTTTGGACCATTTTCGAAAAACTACAAATTACTAATAATTTTCGTGCGCAAAATGTTCACATTACCGAAAAGTCTTTTCTGACCCATTCGGCAAATGTCTCAAAGATTGTTTACGCAATCTTTGAAAAAGTTACATGAAGGGAATTAAAATCCGTGCGTGTACGCGTACGGAAAAAATGCAAAGATTCCAATGGAAACCGGACGAGAATCGATGAATTGAAATGCCGCTTGGGGTAAAAAAATATAAAAGTATCGATGGAAGGAGAGGATTACAGGGAGCAGAAATGGGTGAAGGCGAGAAACAAGGAACAGTGGGTGGTGAACAGATGTGATAGTATGGGCAGGGGGGAAGAGGGAATACAAGATGTGTGGAAAAAACCTGCGGATCGTGCAGGACGGGAAAAATAATAATTGCAGCATGTGTGGAAATAAGGAAATTCGAGAGCTCAATGAAGAAGCGTGAAATCAGACTTTTAAAGGGCACGCGACATCGAAACTATGCGAATTTTTTGGGGCATTTAAAAGGGCATGAGAAACAACGGATGTGAGTAATATCATATTTTAAGGCAAATATTTAAACGTGGCTCGAATCTCGTTATGAGACACTGTGTACAAAAACGTGTTAAATGATACAAAGAATGTCTCAAACAATCCCGTATTCTCAATCCAAGGAGCGAGAATAGCTAATGAAAATCTCTAAAGTGAACTGTTCAATATTCTGTACAACATCCGACAGTTCAAATTATAAGATCGAAAAGATATATATTTTGATACTTTTATTTTTGTATTTTGACATCGCCTCAATACTTTCCAGCACTCTCTAGTACATAAGCGTAAATAATCAATCAATATTTCTCGTATCTTTAATCGGAAGCTGTTTAAAAAAAAACGTTAAAAAATCTCCGGACGTAAATTAACAATTATCGCTCACGAGGAAAACTAAAATACTCGCAAACTGAAAAAAGTAGTTTTTTAAATATAAGTAAAGAAATTTCGGCTCACCAGACAGCTGTCGGATCCTCCACCGACGTTCCTCATCTCCTGAAGACTGCCCCATGGTCTGGGCTCACTTTTATTCGTGTAAGAATTCACGAAGGAAGATGAGAATTCCTCGTTGCTCGGCTTCAAATCTTCCATACTGTGAACCAACGATTTCGAGAAATTGCTGTAAACTTTCGGACTCAATTTGTTCTCACTGATGGTTGATTTATCGAATGTCGTTGATATCTCCTCGTGATTGTGCTCCATCGTGATATCTCGCTGATGATTTTGCTGCGAAACGTTCGTTCGCGGCTCGACGATCAACGCGTCGGGGTTAAAAGTTTCAACGTTCATGCATATGGCCGCGAACTCGTCGACTGGCGAACCAGCCGTTTGCGCGGTAACTATGCGAGCAGATGGTCCTGGACAGGTGACGATATCCCCACCACCATCGCCAGTAGCTCGCATAGAGCTTCGTCCCCTCAGGGAACGTCGAGTGACGTTATTGAATGGCTCAACCCCTGCGCAAGCGACATCCTCGTTACTCCAACTCTTCGGCGTTATTTCATTTCTCGTTTCATCGTTGGCCGATAAATTCGAGTATTCGGGGTCTTTCGACAATCGCGAAAGCGGCGAATCGCTCCAGCGTGAGTCTGAGAGCGCGCGGACCGTCAGTTTCGAACCTGACGCTGATTGAGCGACTTCATGGCAAAGTGGCATCTGAATATTCTGAAACGAATAGTACGATGCCTGGTAATTGACCAAATTATTCATTTTTACTCGAACGGTAATGTATTTTCATTTATGGAGAAATAATAAATGTGATTTGGCGGGAATCGACATCCGGTAAACTTTTATTCGTGAAAATAACGATTTCAGAAATCCTTACGATATTCGTGAATCCCATCGGAAATAACATTTCTAATCGCCATGGATTTCGATGGATAAAAAGTACCGCTCTTTTGGCTTTTTACAAATACGTATTTTGTGAAAAAAAAAATCTAAAGAGAGCGTCTCTGTCTGTCAACAACGTCTCTGTTATTGTTTATTCGCATCACAGCAGAAATTTGCAACGATATTCATTGCGTGGTGAAAAATTTACGATGTTAATGTAGACGGTATGGAAACCGAAAATTGTAGCCACATTGCAGTATGTTTTAAAGAAAAAACGATAAAAACAAGAGAACAAACTATAATATATTTCATCATTGTTCAAACTCATAATTACCCCCAATATTCCTTGAGGAAATGTTTACAAATGTCGAATACTCGGATGTTCTTGCATACGAAGGTATGTCTCCCCAATTTAGAATACTCGAAAACTGGTTAAATTTGAGTCCAAAATGAAAATACAATAATGGAACGTTTGCCTTTCTTTAAAGGAGAAATATGATAAATATCGATTTGGTTGAAAGTTTTCTTTCTCGAACATACAAATTGTCGTTAGGTGGAAAGGCGAAGAAAGAAGAGAAATTGATTTACTCACTCTGGGCAGTAAGTTGGACGGGCAGCGTCGACGTTGCGAAAAATCCGGTGCGACTTTCCGTTCGGAGTGACTGACGTAGTCGTCTTTAAAGCCAATACCGGAATCGCTGTTACTCGAATGGGCCGTTGATGTGCTTATATTGCTCGGCTGCGGAGATGCCGTTTCTTGATGTCTGTGCGCCTCGTTATAAGGATTCGCATCATTATCGACTGAATCAGTGATGTAAAGGGTCTGTATGGCACCGATAAGACTGTTACAACTGTCCGGAAATTCTTGACAAACATTCAATTCCGATGTTTTCGTGCAGGTAAAGCCAAAAATGTTACAAGTACGCGCGTGCACGGCATGATCGATAAGCTTATAATATATGGTAAAAACATGGCACGAATTCGACACAATATCATCGTTGTCCTTAACGGATTTAGTCAATATACCAAAATATTGTTTATCTTGTTCGGAAAACGAATTACAGAATATTATTCTGTATGATGGGTATTCGGCTATTATTCGATTCTCCGAATTTGTCAGTTTTATATTTGCTACGTGAATTGTGAGTAATACAGTCGTTGGATTGCGTTTTTCAGCTTTGAGCCTTTTGATGCATTTCCTCAATACCTGAAAGCAAAGAAACATTGTAAATGAACAACAATACAATTATGATGCAAAGTGTGGAGGATACAGCGTGAGATTTGTGTAAATGTTCTTTCATTTTACTAATGATACTATCTATGATTATTAAATGACAATTTCGGTTTCAATTCAGTAAAAAAATGTTCTACATTAAAAATGAAGTCATTCGGTGGAAAACATCATCTTTCTCAGTTAGCAAATATATTTCTATTACGGGACAAGTTTTCTGGATGCCCTGAATTATTTTTTATATTTTAATGGTCAAGTTTAGGAATAGAGTAAATTTTTCGATTATACAAAATTGATGTTAGTCACAATGAATATAATTCTCAAAATAATTCATTTAGCGAAATGTTAATTATCCTCAACGGGTTTTAGATGAACAACCGGTAGAGGATGATTAATTCAAATCAATGTTCATCAGTTCCGTCCAACATTATTGACCATTTTCACTGTATAATTATAATCTTTGGGACTGAAAAAATCTTTGAACCTCGTTCCTTGATCAATCGTACCTGCATCATAGTAGAAGGATGCAACTGATTTGGAATGTCAATGGTGCCCAAATAACCGACGACCGTTCTATGGACAATTTTTTCTGAATCTCTCTTATGAGAGAGTGGAGGAGGCGGCGGTAAAGCACTGGCCACGTTCCATCTGTGATTGAGGCCAGCGTGACTGCATTGAATCTTACTCTGAGGAATCGCTCTGCCGGCGAGTTCGTACGACGCGTCAAACATAGCTCCGCTCTGCAGATCTCTAACGACTTTTGCGACTCTACATTGCAGATGCGGAGCAACACCCGCGTTTCGAGGCTTGTGAGAATATTTTGGCTTTGATCTAACGGTCGCTAAACCTTCCTCGTCCGATGAATCGGAATAATAATTCTCTGCTATTTGAAGCCTTAAAATGCCCTTCGAATGACCTATAAGTCTCACGACATCGTCGTGCGGCGCTTTTCCTACGTTGTGGCCGTTTACCGCCACGAGATAATCACCGGCTCTGAGTCCCGCGTTTTCCGCAGGACTACCTTGAACAATGCAGCTTAAGATGCACGGCTGCTGTCCCGAAATCGTAAAACCAAAACCTTTTGCACCGCGCACGAGCTCGACCGCTCGTACTCCATAATTGACTCTTTTCTTTTTTCGCCTGTTGTGGTACATGATTGTGCTTCTGTAAAACTCGCGAGAACAATTGTGTCGCGGTGGGATTAAAATATTTCTATCGAATAACGATGTCAATAAAATGCTCCATCTGTAATTCGTCACCAACTGGAACACCGTATTTTTCGAATGTTATTTTACCAAGGATTATCGCGTTTTAAATCGGTATGGGATAACTTTTTGTTCATTTGTTGTTATTTGGACAAACTTTTGGATACGTATAAACGCGGTTCACGTTTTTGCGAAACGCGGCACTCGATGAAACGCGTCCTTATCGAAGAACGGAAGGATTCAATACCGAGGGAAAGGACGACGAGATTCTGTGGAATTTCGTCATTTTTGCACAATGCTTTAGTTGAGAAAACAAAATATTTCAGATTTTTTATGTTAAAACGATTAAGTCGACGTCCCGACGAGTTGTTTATGGATTAACTGCATCCCTTTTCTACAGTCTGCACACAGAAAACCTGTGCAGGAAAATGTCCACACAACCTGCACAACCAATGAAACATGGAAACATCGATGCACGCTATGCACTCGCATGATTGTCAGACATGTTTTTGAAACACCCGCGCCACCTGACGATGAACGTCAGAAGCGCTTCAACAATTTCTCAATGCTATATATATGTATATATGCATTTACTCCAAATTGAAAGACCCTTGGAAAAATAATGGTTTGAACTTGGTGGAGAGAAATTCACTTTTATACCTGTTGTGCGCAAGAGAAATGAGACCTGAGGATTTCGATGCATTCTTGACAATGATACACTTTATAACGTTTGCAAAGATACATTTTTCTACGACGATCTTCTTCGAGTAATATTACATTGCTGTATGTTCCGAAAATAACAACGCATACAGATAATATATACCATATCGATTTTGTAATAATGAGGGATGCGTGTAAAAATCAAAAGTCCTTGTAGGAACGACCAAGTTGTATCAACAATCTTCAAAAATAAATTTTCGTACGCAAAAAGAAAACATTTTTCGGGTAGGTATATTCCGTTGCTCCAAAATGTCTGTGTATTTTCGGGAATCCACAAAATTTTCAGCATATTATATAAACATATAATAATAATGATGCAATCACGATATTTATTCGTTAGCGCAGAATATAAGAACAATTTCAACTGCGATGAACCTACAAAAACATATTTCATTAAAAACCGAAATAATCGGTGACTTACCAATCACCGATTACACGATTGATAACAAAATATGACAGACAGGAAATGTAGGAAATTTTCGAAAGATTATCCTACCGGAAAAGATTATTTTTCAGTTTTATAGCTGTGTAGGATTAAGGAAACAAGAAACACCCGGATTCTCGTCGCGGAATAAAATGTCGGTACAAAAATGAAAATGGTTCGCTCAAACGTTACTTCCGTATTGAATAATTTTCACTGTAAAATAAAAGCACTGAGAATGCACTGCAGATAAATCGTACGTCATCGGTTGAATTAACAATTTTATTGCGATTTAAGAGTTCCAAACATCGTGAACATTTTGCGGTCCTTAAAAGGACCATTTTGTTGTTTCGTTCAGGCAAATCCAAAGGTCGTTTATCTGTTCTTTACTTGGAGCTCGTGTACTTCGTCACGGCTTTGGTTCCTTCACTGACAGCGTGTTTGGCAAGTTCACCGGGCAACAAGAGCCTTACAGCCGTTTGTATTTCCCTCGAAGTAATCGTCGAACGTTTGTTGTAATGAGCGAGCCTCGATGCTTCAGCGGCAATTCTCTCGAAAATGTCATTGACAAAACTGTTCATGATACTCATGGCTTTGCTGGACACGCCAGTATCCGGATGTACTTGTTTTAATACTTTATAAATGTAAATAGCGTAACTTTCTTTCCTCCTGCGTTTTTTCTTCTTGTCGTTTTTCGTGATATTTTTCTGAGCTTTACCAGCTTTTTTCATTGCTTTTCCACTAGCTTTTGGTGGCATTATCGTTGTGTATGTTCAATAATTGAACGGAATATTCGATTTATATAGAAAAGACGGTGGACCGTTCAATAAGAACTCCCGAGCGAGAGTGTGAAGTGTGAAGAACAGAAGTGGCGGCGCGCTCGTGAGACATCGGAGAATCTCGACCGACCCACCAATGAAAATATCCCATCTGGGTTGGGCATGAACGGAATGATGCGATTGGGGCTCCGTATGGTGGAAATGGTATGCGCCACACGGCCAAAACAGATGCTAGTGTGCATGGAAACTCATGTTTTTTATGTCGTTACTTACAGTACAAAACATTTTTTCATGAGGGTGAACATACAATTTATGAAATTTCGAATGTTTGAACAATATAACGACAAATTATTCGTTGTCTATATATATATAAATCAATACTTTGCAGCTTGAGAAAAGTCTCTCCACAGTTGGTGCTAAAATCTATGGTCGTATAATTATTTGTTGAAACAATAATTGTCTAAAGATACTGTAATAAATGTTTACATTGAAAAGTAATAGAAGAGATTATATTATTCTTCGTCTAAAAATTGAAATATTATTGAATCGGTTTTGTACAATAATTGGAATATGCCGGAAACTCAATAATTTCGTGCAGAACGAAATGAATTATTATTCGATTAAATGCTTGATTTTTAAAATTCGTTTTAGTACGCAAGGTTCATCAATATTAACAAAAGTGGGTTGAAAATGTTTTTATTTGAAAAATTGATACAATACCAAAAAGTATACCTTCAATGAGTACGCACACCATATACACGACACTCTCAAACACTTTTTATTTGTAATTACTTCCTATCATGATTTATGTATTCCAGTTTTACCGGCGTTTTTTGTCTTATTTGTAATACAACAACTGATGAGGAATCGTTTGCTTCATCGTAAGCCTGAAGAGAGGAATGATGCCTTCATTTAAATAAAAATCACAATCGATTCAACAAACTTTGAATCGATCTGAGTCTATTTATTAATTCGCCGCTGTTGGGTTTACTGAATAACGTCGTCAGGCATTTGGATATCACGTCCTGGCATTTCGTTATGATTTTTCTTCTGTAGTCGTGAAAGCGAAATGAAAATAACAAATTTAGCGATACTCGATCGTTGTTTCACAAATTGACGTTGAAAAAACCCCAAGTATGTCTTACCTCGTGAAGTTGTTGGTTATTTTCGAATTTGAAGTGAAGTAATTCACCAGATTGGCGGTAGATTCGATCAGATGAAACTCGTTGCCTTCATTGAGCCAGATACGGTTGTTGCCACCGATCATTCTATACAAAATTCACATTCAATTTCCTACAATTCTTTATACTTTGTTGCAATCGAAGGAAGCACGATGAAAAATTTTCCAAGCAATTCTAACAAAGCTGACTGATATAAAGTGTCACAAACTGTTGACTGCCTCGAAAAAAAAAAGAAAAGTTTTTAGAGATCTCACGCACTTATCGTAGTAATCTAAAAGATCTTCCATAGGCACGCCCAGCTGCAGAAAGCCGGTGATTATATCCGTGTTGGTGACTTGTAGTCTGCAAGCTCGAATTTCCAATTGTTTCAAAAGAAAATCTACGACGGAAAAATAATATTCAGAGCACACATTCTGGTTCCTAGCGATAAATAATTGAAAAAATATATTTTTTCCACTTCTTACCGATCGGAAAGCAATGTGGCGTTCCCGAATATTCTTGACCCAAAAGTTTGATTTTACTCATAATAATCGACATTTTGTCCTCCGAGGATGACTGAACAGCAGCATTCTTCAACTCTAAAAAATAAACACGCGAAACTTTAGTTAGCGAGAAGATCATTGTGATTATTTTCTATAATCACCATTTTCAATAATATTCGTCCAAATCCCTTGAACGAGCATCGCGTCCTGATGTCCGGAGCAGTGAATTATGGCCAATTTACATTCCCACAACTGAAGAGGATCAGCGTATTCCTCGTACAACTGAGTGATATCCAGCAGCGAACAATTCAGTCGCAATTTTGCGTCTCTCACCGTTATTGTGTCGAACAAATGTTGTTGATTACAGATAGTATCGAGAATCTGCCGGAAAATTGTATAATTGAGTTACAAATTTTCTCGAAAGATTTTAAGGGTCGAGGCATATGAAAATATTTTTAAATCAATTCGCAATTGAGAGAATGAAAAGACTTTTTTTCAAATTTGTTCAGCTTTCGTGTTTTCGAAATGATCTATCATCATGTATCATTTTTAGAAACGATGAATAAAAAGTTATTTTGATCATGAGGCATTTGATGAAACTTTCAGCGTTTTTCGAGCTTCACAAACCTGTTGCTGTATTCTCGCGACCTCGACCTTGTCCTCTAATTCGCGAAGAAAAACTCCAAGGTATGGCGCGTAACCAGCCTGATCGCTCCGCATGCAGACAACAGCGCATGCTAAATATTGAACGCGTTCGGACAAAGATACTTCCGATCTGCAACATAGGAAAGCTGTTACTTGAAACTTTATGATTATCGTCGTTTTTTTTGCTAATTTATCAAAATACCCTATTTTCGTTGCAAGGGCGTCCAAAATTTTCGCTGCTGCCGCATGATTCTTGTTCCTCTCGTAATATTGCCAGAGAAGTTCGGGCGCGTTGACGCGAATGAGGTAAGCCTCGAGAGAGGACGCAGCGAGAGCCACGAGCTCACCGTGGAGACCTCGCTCGATCATCCAACTGTAGACAGAAGCGTGGAGTATCTCGCACGGCGAGTGCAGAGCGTCCTCGATTATTTCGTGCAGCTGGAAGAAAAACGATTCGAATTGTATGGACCCGATGATAAATATGTTGGTCAATGTGTATTTTCAGCACGTTCATGATTAATCGAATTGTTCGATGATTGTTATCAAGATATATGCAGTGTATGATATTTCAACTTTGTCTTTTCTGCATTTATTGAAAGTCTCCATTTTTTTTAAACATTAATTTTTTTTTTCAGTTTTCTGGCAAAATTAGTCGGCAAAACTGGGGTACAAAAATTGTATCGTCCGCTGTGATGATATACTTGCCACTTGTTTAGCCGGTGCGACAGCAGTTGACGCAGTATTCATAATCGGTGCTCCCGGTTTACTGGGTAGAGTCGGCGTAAGAGGATTCGATATACTCTGATTGTAAAGATGATCCAGCATGGCGGTAAACTCTCGATAAATTTCCAATCTCTTGACATAAGCCAAGTTGCCCTCCTGATCCTCGCTAGGTTCGTTATTTTTATAATAGTGTAACGCCGCGTTGTTTGGATCAACCTTTTCAGCGCAGCACAAACAAAGTTCAAGAACACCGGTGTAAAAATGACACGTAACGAACTGTTGGCAAACGGCGGCGAGATTCAATCTCGGCGCGACTTCTTTGCACAATTTCAATGCCGATTGCAAGTGCGATTCTTTGTCCTCGGGATTAACGCAACTTTTGGCTTTGAGAATAATTTCATTGGCTTTTGAGCACATCGCATCCTCGCTTCTGTACAAATTTGGACACACGTCCCGTAATTTCGAGCTCACCGAGTCTATCGAAGCATTGTCGCCCAAATAACTATCGATCAGATGAATAATTAAAAGCGATAATATCTCGTGACCGATCAATATGAGATCGCGAAATTTGGCGTTTGAAAATTGGCATATCTGATCCTTCGACAAACAATTAATTATATTGTGCAATTGATTCTCACAGAGTATCTTCCACAAGCCGAGGACCTCACAGGCGTGCGCTATGAAAACTTTCAGAGCGTCCAGTGAATTTCTCTCTTCGACGAGAGGCTCGTGATAATCTTGCGTGCGATAGTGCGAGTTCATCGAAGAATCAAAGCCATGATTCGCGTTTCTCGCGCTGCTCTGCTGTTTCGATATATGAGTATTTTTATTCAAGAAACATCTCAACGCCTGAAGATGCCCGAGTATCCAACCGATTTGCAAAGAAGTTACTGTACTCGTGATTTGCGTTTTGTTGTTCACATTCTCTTGCTTTATGCAACGCATCGTCCATATCGGTCTCAGTATTCTACCGACGTACAGATAGAGCCCTCTGTGTTTGCTCGAAAATACTTGTAGCCCGGGCTCGGATTGTCCGGTGTCCATTCGCGATCGAAACATCGGTGAACGATTATCGAAAGTTCCTTGTACTCGTGGTGTCGATGTTCTCAGATCGCTCGAAGCGTTTGGGAAATTGCCGTGAATATCGACGGATTGCGAATTCGAGAAATTCAACGCGCCACCGTAGAGGAAAAAAGCTCTCGTCGCCCAGTCGGATAGCTGTGCGTTTTGCGAACTCTCGAGGGTCGCGAGTATCAAACAAGTCGCGCAAGCTTGCTCGGGTGACTGCGACTCGAAATACGCTCGGACAGGCTCGGTATCGGGTCCGCGTTGTTCGAGCAACAGCTGTCGCAAAATGTCAACGGGACGTACTTGTACGAGTATTATAGCACCTTGGGCCGTTAAAAATATGAATTTTCTCGGTGGTTCCATGTGCTGTCGTACCAAAAGAGGCGGTTCACCCTGTGTACCGGTTTGTTTGTCAATTTGTATCGCCGATTCACCCAATATTTCGGCCATTGCCCAAGCTGGACTGTCCAATGGCAGTATACTCTGGGTTTCAGCGAGATAATTC
The DNA here is from genome assembly GCA_959613375.1 of Heteropelma amictum. Classification (NCBI taxonomy): domain Eukaryota; kingdom Metazoa; phylum Arthropoda; class Insecta; order Hymenoptera; family Ichneumonidae; genus Heteropelma; species Heteropelma amictum. Next base: position 14,140,684 of record OY390723.1, read on the forward strand.
GTGAATGGATATGCATCGTTGCTCAGACACCACGCTGTCTCGGTGTCACCACCGCATACGAGGATAAGAGTCCCTGTTGATTGAAAAAAATCAGCTTAGTGGAAAAACATCGATCATTCAATGATTATCGTTGGGAAAATTCGATAAACATTTAATCGATAAAACACTTCATCTTTTTCATTAATAACGAAAGCATGTACGAATAAATTACATTTAAACGTATTACGCGTATATTTTTCGTAAGTAATGAAATTGCGTGTAAAAAACTTCCGAATTATCGCGTCTTTTCAGTCTGCCAGTAACCATTAAAAAAAAACTTTCATTTCTACTCGTACCAAAAGATCATTTCGTCTTAAACTCACCTTTTCTGTAATGAGCCATTTGGACCTTTCGTGGTCTCATGACCGGTGCGTTAGCCGCGTAACCCGGGGGTAACCTAACATGTACGAGCTGTAGAGACTGAGGACGAGTTGATGGATTCGTAACGGAAGTGCACGTGAAATAAAAGCGTGTTCCCGTTGCCGCAACCGCAACGAGATTCAAGTGTACCGATTCCGACTCGCATATCGCCGATATGCTGACCAGAGGCCGGAAATTGTTGCTGTCTAAAGTTCTACAAATTCACGAGTAAAAAAAAAGCCAAATAATCGTTGATCACTTCAACATGTAAATGTTTTTTTTTAAATTTAAATTTCTGCGATTGCCTCAACCAATTTTAGTGCATTTTTGACCAACAATTCTCCTTCTCTATCTTCAAACAAAAATGAAGTAAACAAACTTTCGATCTATATTTGAGAATATTTCGACTACTTTCAGTTTTTTCTACAATAATCGCCAAGGTTTGAATGTGAAATGAAAAATGTCTTACTTTACTACGTAAACGGTATTTTGCACGAGAGAAGATTGTGACAACGACGTGACTTTTGAGGCACCGCCATTTTCGATGTCCCAGACCATAATTGTTCCTTTGTCACCAAGAGTATACAGAATATTACGAGAATCATCCACGGATATCTGAACAATGGCTTCTTCCTCCGAGAGAGCGACGGTGACGAACGATGGAACGAGAAACGACAACGGGCCTTCCGAGTGATTTACTTTTTTACAGCGTTTGCCAAACCACGTGCTTTCAGCCTGATAATGAATCTCGTAGAGCGAGCCGTTTCTCCCGCCAAGGAAAATTCTTCCACTGCTCGTATTCGCAATCGTTGTGATTGCTATACCATCTGTTGTTACTGTAAAAATCGGCTCCGGCACTAACTGAATCTCCCCGATGTTTCCTGCTGTCGGAAAACCAAAAATAAATAATATCTCGATTTTCCCGTTCTCTTCCGATACACGTGAGAATATGTTGCCGCGTTTATTGTTCATGGTATATTGCGTAGCGTGGTATGAGACGAGAGTATCTCAGCCCCTCGCCTTCGTCTCGGGCGGTCATCGCTCGATGCCTGAAATCGTGTTTTTCCCCTGCCATCGCATTACAATTTTCGTGTCATCTGTATTGAAACTGAAAGTTTCGATGTTTAGAGCCGGACAAATGAGACCATTTTTAACTGACAGTGCACGAGGAGATCACATTAATTGACGGTAAGAATAACTTGAACATATAACGTAAGAAAACGAAATGTTTTCCCTAGGGCAAAAACCGTTTGTTTTCAGGCTTGATTTCATTGCGGAAACTGACTGTTTCTGCCCGAGGGCAAAGGAGCTTGCTTCTGTAAGCTGAAATTTGCTCATTTTGGCTGGCTAAATAAACATCGAAACTCGTAGTTTCAATGCAGGTGATATGAAAATCGCTTTGTTGGGTTTCTTCATAATTCCTCGAAAAAATCATTGTATTTCTATAATTGCTTCTGCAACATTGAGAATCTTACCATCCGTACTTTCGGTCAATGTAACACCCAGAATTGTGATCTCAACAGTAGTCGTTAGTATCAACAGATATTTTACATAGCTTTGAAATATTCCTGGTTTTGGTTTCACCAAACCGACGCTTATGATGGTTTCGTTGAGGCCATCAAAGTACGCAACGTCCGATCTAGAAAACATTAATAAACAGTGTTTTATCGTAAGTTGCATGTTCTCTCACGAGATGAAACAATGTTTGATCCCGAGACAGCGTTTCATTGAAATAATTTAATTATTAATTACTCGTTTTCATAAGACCAGACGTATATATCGCTGTCGATGGTGAGCCAGGCTTTTGATATATCGGTAAACAGTCCCATCATACAGTGGCATTGCATGTCTGTGAAAAACTTGGTTAAGGACATTTTTTCAACAAAGATGACGTACTTTCTGTTTCGTTTTCCTGAAGGATCATTTTTGTACTACGGCTAGAAAAAAAAAAGTTTTATTCTCCTAAATAGACATGTGGACCATTTGTTACTGAAAACAGTAGTTTTTTCTGAAAAACTTTGTAAACTATGAAAGGATACGACTAAAATGTTCCATGACTTCCGAAGGCAGTGGAATCTTGCTGTGCATTCTCATTTGATTAATGCTAGTCAAACTCAATGAATTTCCGTTTAAGTTGGGATAATCGTGATCATCCAGCCCACTGACGGTGGGGCCTCCTATGAAATGAGATTAGGTAAGAAAAAGATTTTTGAGTTTTGAAATAAATATTGTACAAAACCATGAGAGACATCATGTGTACCTTGAACATTGTACCGCATGAGATTGATCAGGGAAGGAAAATTGCTATCGGTTGTTATATGTTTGTCAACCATTTTCCCCGCCATCTCAAGGGCGTCTAAATGTATCTTAAGTGGTTCCATTTCTGTAAATTAATTAATAAGAAATAATTCGTCATGAACAATCACGTATATTATCACTATTGTTACGATTGATAACGCACGATGTTATTGTTGAGTCAAGTGAATTCGTTGATTATGCGTCATTTGTAAATACAGGTTTTAAAAATTATTTGATAGTTCGAGAACAGAGACACCGGAAAAATATTTATAGGTTAGGAATGATTTTGTTGCTGATCTACGTCATGTACACTCAATCCGATGTTAATGTTAGGCGAAAATGAAAACGACACACTGATATATCCTTGAGCACAAAAAAGCAATAAGTAGTATACTTACTTTTATGAATTAATCACTCTTATAACATTGAAATTGACGGCTTTTCGTATCACACGAGGGTAGAGCTTTCGCGCGCGCTGCTCATTCCAAAATACACCGCCCTCAAGGAGTTTTGAATAACCGGCTGCAAAATTCCCTATGTTTCCCTATAGTCCTATAGCAAAATATATGTATATCGATAGAGACGCGGCAGCATCCCGACGCCGATTCAAAACAAGAATCGTTTGAATTCTAAATCGGCCGCCGACAAATATACCGCCGTCCATTTCTTATTTATGCCGTCCAACGCATCTCTGAAAGTTCAGATGTGCACGCTATCCTCGACCGCTTCCTCGCACCCTCTGCAGCTCCATTCCTTGTAACGCTTTTTACCCTATCTGTGTACATTGACTTGTCTGCTTCACCCCGATCTTTTTGTATACTCGTACACTGTTCTTGCTTTCGGTCCACCACTTGTTTCAGCCCCTTCTCTGCTCTCGTCGTGCTCCCTCGTTCCTAAATCCACTTATCCACCCTTCCTCCTCCTGCTTCTTTCAATGCCTCCTTTACTTGATGAAGCGTTTATAATCATTATTACTCATAAATTTCAGGAAAAAGGGTATGATTCATACTCTCAGGAGTTACGAAAGTAAATCCTATGTTTATGAATCATGATAAAAAAATGATGATTATTTGAAAACAGTGACCAAATAATGCAATTACCGTTTTAGTTTACACCGAGGTGAAACTTGCAGAAATGAAAATTCGGGGAATATAAAACACCAACGATCTTTTTTTCCTTGTTTATTGCTCAACTATATGTACAGAATTGATTGACAAAATTCGTGTTTAGCGACAAATATTGTACACAAAATGTATAGTGTTGTGATGCTTGATCGCAATTTTGAACAAATCTACAATTGTTTATCTTGCCAAGGGTAAGGCAAAAATGATTCCTCGAAATGATTCCTATTTTGGGCTTCGTATTTTCTTTCGAATCCTGGTATATCTTCATGTCAAGCGGGTCATGAATAAAATCATTGTCGAGCTCACGAGTTACAATTTTTTCAACGGTTCTTCATTTTACTATTTTTTTTTTCGACTTTTTCAATGATTCGAAGGGATCATTACAATTTTGATCGTTGCCCCTTTCTGGGTATACCATTAAATGGTTTCAATAATGGATACAACGATTGATTCGCCTTAAAGGAAACAATGTCCCTGATCTCCACCGGAAGTTCAGCTGACTTTTCGTCATTACTCATTTCAGTGGATTCTACCAATCCAGCGCCACCTTCCGCCATCGACACGACATAAACTGCCAACTTTCGTCTCATAGGAGATTTGTGGTGAACTACCTCCTGACGAAGAAGAAACATACATGTTGAAAGTTCGGAAATAATTTATGCATCATACGATAATTAATATTCCATCAAGGGAATCATTATTTCATCATTTTTCAATATCCGAGTATGAAATTTTTTTTTCTAAACTACCGAGGGCGAATAGTTTGTTATCAATTAGGAAACATCTTTTGAAAGTACAAATCTTTATTTGCGTCTAGTCATATAAACGTCACCTTCTTGAAAGCTGCTTTTTTTTAAGAAACGAAAATAACGGGAATAATGATCAGAGAAGGTATAAACTTACCTTGAAGAAATCCAGTATTTGTTCTTTCGTCAAAGTCATTAAATAAGCAACCTCGATATTAGTACGATCAAAATTGTACTGTTGAGTCGATATCTCGCTCCAGAATACTGCTGACAGTGCGACCATCATTTTTGGTTTCTCAAGACGTTGAGTCGCCAATGATGCTTTATGTCTATTGAATTCTTCTTCACTCATATTTGTTATTTGTTCCTTGAAAGATTTTTTTACATGTCATATACACAACGACAATCAAACGTGAGCGTTCAATCCGCCAAATACTCACGAACATAGACTCCATAAATAATTCTATACGATCGTCGACGTATTTCGGATGTCTGTCACTTTGCACGATGATTCGTAAACCTTGTACGCCATTGGCGCGTCGTATTCCACTAAACACGATATAACCGAGCTGTTCCTGCGATCTGAGCGTATCAAAACACGGATGTGATATTATTTGTGCTAACAATTCGAGATGCATGTTCGATTCCGTTGATTGTAATCCTGCTTGATAATATACTTCGGTACACGAGGATTTGTGAAGATTGTTTTCGACTCTATACAAATAATGGCAACCTGGAAGCAAACAAACGGCAAGTTTTGCGACTTTAGTCCCATCATGAGAAATGAAATACACACAGAGAAATTGTCGATTGTTGGATCTCACCATTTTCTGATTTCTGATAGTAGTCGATTATTAATACATATTAATCAAACTAACATATAAGTGTACACAATAATGGCTATCGAAATTCCATCCAACATTGTACTGACACTATCGACGAATGAATTCTCGACACAGATAAAAAATTATTACTTCATAGTTATAAAAAAAAAAAGAGTTATTATTTAATATAATTATTAAAACGTATGAAATCGGAATATTGTTATTATTGATAATTTAACTGAATTTTAGTATTCCAATTGAGTTAAATTTTCATGACTATCGAATATAGTATTTGCGCTCACCGTTTTCCAAGCTAATTTCACGATAGGGCAACAGTTGTCTGGGTAACAAAGGAATGATTCTCCGATCGTCACTCTCGGACGAAGGTTCTCTCAGTTTTGATTCCACAAGATGAACAGTTTCTAATGCTTCTGACTTTGACAGATTTCCATGTACTAAACACTCGACGTGCATTTTTGTGAGTATCTGAGGAACGAATTCTTGAAGCTTGTTCACAGTTATGTCTGTCGAAAGGTGTAAGATGCTCGTTACTTGATAAATCTTAAAAGACTTTGCGTTGATAAATTATTGATGTGAATAATCTACTAGTAGTAAAAATATATTCAAAGACGTAGGAAAACTAATGAAATATAGATAAACTCGCTTTCATGACTCGTCATTACCCGACCCTTTTGATACTTTGCATTACTCACGTGCAGTCGCTTCTAATAAATCATCTCTTTTCCATACTTGTTCTGCCAACAGTACAGCGAGATAATATACAGCGTGTTTGAAAGGTTGCTCAGCTTCCAAGTTTTTCAAGCTTCTGATATGCTTTGAAATAACGAATAAAATGAATGCTGAACACTCGAAGAATTTCATTTCAACACAGCAACGAAACTATTCAACGAACGTTGGTCTCGTTATACTTACATTTTCCTTCAAGATTTCGAATCTTTTCGTGTCTATTGTGAAATGTACCATTTTGTCCATTATTTTATCGAGTAAAGTTCGATGCTTATCGTGATAGCCACCAATAGACAACTGAAATGGAAATGTTCATTTACACTCACATTCGTACGTCTTCGAGGCAAGATCTAATTTTCAAATTATTTTTTACATTTCGTAAATAAACATGTAAAATTCCAGAATTCCAGAATTCCAGAATGTAAAATTCATGTTTATCAAGCTTTATTTGAGTGCATACAAGGAAATCAAAGCGCTGCAAAGATCTCGCGGACTTTTATCGGAGAATTGACACTAACGACATTGAAACTCTCGATTCCGTTACGTCGCCATCTGCATTATTTTATTACTCACATTCACGCCGTATTTGCTGCCACTGAATTCCCAAGCTAGACCGGCGAGTCCTGCATTGTAAGCGTATTCGTTTAAAGAATCTTTGACCAATTGTATATACATGTATGTAAGATTACAGCTGATCGGATCCATATAAGCGAGGGGACTTGGAAAGAGAAAAATAAATTTCATCGTTTTACGTACGTTTTCTATGAAAGAGCGAAGCGTCGAATTGTCAGGTAATAATGTGAAATCTCCTGATTAATTTTGTCAAAAAAAAATGCAAGTAACCAAATTCTAGTTGAAGGAAATTTGAAAAACGCAAGGCAGAGTGATGGACGAAACGATATAAAATTGTACCAGACTACATTAAAGCATAAAGAGAAAAGTGTGAAGAGACATCAATTTCAAGTAAATTAATTCTCAATCGTGACGACGAGCTTCAAAATGCGACGAAACAATTACAACTTCTCGCATGTTCAACTCCCGTCATCGACATAAAGTTCCCGCTATACCTGACCGCCATTATCCGCCGAAAAGTCAGATCCAGGTATTTTTGGAAGTACGCTGAATTTTGACGATAAAAACAAAGTTGTTTGCTCTCCGTTAAATCCATGTTTGAAGAGCATGCAACTGTTTTTAGGGAAAAGCTCGACGTACTTTCGATACTCATTGGATGAAAGATTTCGGATGGCGGGATAAAAGCTATTTGAGTATCACCTGACCTACGGCTGAAATTGTCATTACCTTGCAAAATCAAACGTCAGATTGACCTTGGGCAAGAGGAATTCATCATCCTGTTTGAACCAAACTCGCATTAAAGGCGAATCTTCGATGATTGTCGGAAACTTCTCGGCAACGGAGAACGACTTATCTTGCGATCTTATCGTAAAATCTTCCGGTATAAATTCATTTTTCTCCGGCAAAACAAGTTCCGTGTTCAATCCAGAATTCAACCATTTTTCGATGACCTCCGTTTCTATGGGAACTTTTTTGAACTTGGTGCCGTACCAAGGCTCCGTATCCGTAGCAATATCTTCGAAAACTTTGCCAAATACGTAAACTCTGATGTTTTCGGGTGTGAGATGATCGATAACGAGCTTAATCAAATCTGGCCTCCATTCGGTAAATGAGCACGATGCCGTTAAAACGTCTTCCATTGGATATTTCTGCAGAGCTCGTACCGTCGAATTCGCGTAAGTACGAGGCGATAACTTTTCTTTAAAATCAAAGTCCATTTTCGATATTTGCTTGCATTCCTGTCGATCGTGAATTTCGATGATTCAACATGAACTCTATTTACGAAAAATCGTGGGGCTGAAGTTGAAAAATATCGTCGTTTTTATGTTAACTTACGTTGAATATCCATTCCAGGGGTCCAACCTTCTTCAACATGTTGATATATTGGAACAACAGGCATATTATGTCATCCACGTGTTTGATACCCTCTTCCGTGAGATCTACGACGATATTGAAAAAATTACAATTTCCTCGGGCAGCTATATGCTCCCCAGCCATCAGAGAATCACTCCATCCTGCCTTCCTCAATGCTGCCAAAAGCGAACCATCGCCTTCGTGTCCAAGAAGATGCGCGACGTAGTTTGAAGGCTGAAATTTCAGATTTTTTTATTTCAAAGCACAGCTCTGGAGAAATTTATCGATTCAATGTAAATTGTCATGAAATCCTGACCGAATTGTCTTATACAATAAATGACTCGACACTTAGATGATTATGATATTAATAACAGATTATTTGTATTATTGATAATTATTCTTTATGATATACACGCATAAGCAAGTTTCTCAGAGTTTGCAAATTTTTTACATCAAGTGTTTAAAAAAAAGATTTACAAAAATAAATATTTGCAATTACGAGAGTCAGCTGTTTGAAACGTAACATTAACAAATTATTTTTTGACACTATCTTCTCGGTATTATTCCTGCTGAATGTCGATATTTTCGGTCTTATCACACAAATTGATTCGTCGCATTTGAAATTTTTTAACTTACAAAGGATCTGAAATGCTGATGCAAATCCGGCAGAGGAAAAAATACGTTCAAATATCGTATATCCTTGATCGTTACAACGTACCACTTATTCTTAAAGTGTTCCTTTGTGTATGGATGGTCCAGCCAGGTTGGAGCTTCGATTTTTTTATTTTCTATGTGGGCGAAACGATTGACGACCATTTTTTCGAGGTCATCAAGGCTGTCTACATAGAAGAAGAAGGAGGAATTAATCACTCATCTGATACGTTTTTGTTCTATCCAAGAAAAATGAAGCTGAGATTGACAAAATCTACAATGTTGAGTTTTGCATCAATGAAACACAATGAAAATCCAAACACAATTCAATCACTGTGGGTATCATTTAATATCGTTCTACAAATATGGAGCAAATACGAATTTTGAAAAATCACAGTTATTAAGTAAAAAGATTAATTTAATGAAATTCAAACGCACCTTTACCAAGAACGCTCAATGCCATAATATTTGAGGAATACCATTTCTTGTGAAAATTCAACAAAGCTTCGCGAACATTGATTCCTTCGGCTTTTGGCTTCGCATCGAGGGTTTCCTTGTTTCCCGAGCCAAATTTGGAGTACGGATGACTCGGATCGGACGAGAATTTTTCCAATTGAATAGCGCGCCATGCGTCATTCGCGACATTTTTCTCGTGCTCGGAATTCACGGCGTTGACCTCGAGATCGGTAGCGGACTCGGTGAATAGAGGTTTGAGAAAAAATTGTGAAAATCTATCCAAAACACTGTCTAGTTTTTCCGGCACAACGTCAACATGATAATTCGTAAAATCCGTGTAAGTCGCGGCGTTCGATTGGCCGCCGTGTTGCGACAAAAACGCATTGTACTCGTTCTTGTCTGGATACTTTTCGGTACCAAGGAACAGCATGTGTTCGCAGAAATGTGCGAGACCCGGTAATTCTGGCGGATCGCTCATAAAACCTGTACGATGATACGCTTTTTAGTCATTGTTATTTTAACATAAAAAAATGTTCAAGTTATCGATCAAAACACCCAAACTGTATTCAATTAACAAGTTGAGAAGACATAAACCGAGATTATTGTGATTTCTAGTAAATATATGTGAATTTTTTTGACCTGATTATTTAAACCCACGCATCTTACGAATCTTACCTACGTTAACATCCAAAGATGCTGCGCTCTTATCCGTAGTAGGATCGCTTATAAGCAATACTTTCATTTCATTGCTGAGCAACAATCCTCTGTAATCTCTCTTGTCAGTTCGTGATTTCTTAATGTCTTCGTATCTTTCTTTTACACCTTTGAAAGGCTCGGAAGAAACGGATGTGGGTTTCATATCTGAGCCTTGATGCCTGAAAAGATGACAAATTTTAGATTCTGATCAGGGAAATTAGATATTCGAAAGCTCGACAAAATTATGTTTGCTATAATTTCTCGATATATCGTACTCTGCATCAGAAGTCTGAGACTCCGAAGCTTCAGCATTTCGATGTAATGACGTCATATTACAATCTTCGAGCAAATTGTATCGACGCAATGAATTTTTTCGACGACCGATCGAATCTCGTTTGAACGTACGCTGTTATTATTATGAATTTTTTTTTCAAATGGCAAAGATTCTTTATCGCATCACAACGTAATTTTAAAGGGTTACGGTTCATTAACCAAAGTAATACTAAAGGCGTTTGAAAGATATCAAGATGAACAAGACACGCGTGTTTCAGGTTAATAATGACTTTCTTTGGAAAGTTGTGGTGAAATTTTTTAAGACGAAAATTTGTTTTCTGTTGTCCAATAAAATGTGGAAATCAGCCGTCGCTTGACAGACTAACGAGAGATAGTTGCAAACGTCTGCTGGTCACAAACCCGTGAATGGCTCCTCTACAATGACCGATTTAATCTTTCGAGGTGAAACGTTTAGTCGCGCATGTAGAAATGTTATTCAGTTCACGAGAATAATAATTTTAGTTGATGAGATTTGAATTGTCAATTAAATGAGAATCTGTGTCTTCTAACATACGAGGATGAATAATGACAAACGAAAACACGGATTGCACACTCGCATCGTGTTTATCGTGTGTAAAGGTTTTTCTATGTTTGCACTTTTATCACGTTGAAGTAAACCGACTATGTTCAGATTGGATGACTCACGTACAATTTTTTAACATTGTCGCGATATAATTTATTATTATTCTGTATGATTAATCACTTGTCAAGTACCTGACGAATATATAGGGTTTTACGGGAACGTAGAGAACTCGACATTGAAACAATCGCACCGCCAACATTGAACAAAAGTAAATTAATGTTATTTTTTTACTGTTTACAGGCTAGAAATGTTGTTTTTAAATCGAGTATCCTGTAATAATGGTATTTAACAGTTTTTATATATGTAGAATATGTTTTGTCTTTTGCTACGCCATTATTATTATATTCAAAAAAAAAATTATTCTCTCGAGTCGATCAAAGTAATCGATTATTGAAAAGTCGAGTAGTATCGTACGTCGTCGCCGGATGATGATGCGTCGGATATGCGTTTCCAAAATACACGAAGGTACCCCGGGTACTTCCGGCATGCGCCGGGTGCCGGAAACCACCCAATGGGCGTGTTTCCAAATACACTAGGAGCTTGCTGAGGTGTGTAGATTTGTGTGCTCTGCAGGCTGCGTTACATTTTTATCATCCTGTTGTATGCACGCTGTAACGATAGCCCAGTAGCCCCATGGAATGCAATCACAGCATTACACCTGCTCTTGAAGAGTGCAAACAGTCATTTATGATTTTAGAATACAGTTCGCATCGGGCGTAGCGCTGGCAGTTTTGGAACACACACTACTGTGTCGGCCAATCTGCTGAACGCGCCCAAGATCTTTAGATTACGGTACTTTTTTGTCCAATTTTCTGACTATCATCATAGTCCCAGGTAGCTATAATGTCCATTAGATATCCAAAAGTTATACGCTAGAGATATCTTTTATTAGCCTGGGATACACTGGAAACCTTTATACTGTCTTTAAGGAAGTACAGGACGTACTGTCATGTCCAAAAATCCCTAGCACGCGGGATGATACTAACGCTTACGCCATGAAGAAAAAGTTAACTTTTTCCGAGACTGTACATTCAAAAACCAAGTTTTCATATATCAGATTGCACCACTATTATCGATTATTTTATGTGATTTTTTTCTGAAAACGGTGTTTGTAGTGAATAATCAACCGTTTACTGATGAAAAATGTTTTCAATATCTCTATTTTATAACATTGCAATAATTAATTATGTCTTTGAAAAATTTGGCAACGCTGTAAGTGCGAGCGTGTTGGTGTGCGTACATGAGGCTATGAACAGTATTGTTTACTTCAGTTCACCTAACCTCTGCGTGCGTGTACTGTCGTTTTTAATCGATAAATTGTGACATAAAAACTAATTAAAATGGGTGACGAAAAAGGACGATTCTTCTGGAAAGGTAAAAGAGTTACCGAAAAATTGTATCAACAACGCGTGGCTCAACAGAAGTCCGGCATGAGGAGAAAAAAAGTGAAATCGCCTGTCAATAACCCAACCTCAACATCTACTTCCAATGTCCACGGACGAAGGATTGTTGAGATCAGTAATTTGGCAAAGAATATGAAATGCACGGAATGTAAAGGATTGTTGGATCTACAACTCATTCAAAGAGAAGAGCGATACGCTTTGGGATCGATCTTTCACATTCCGTGCAACGATTGTCAAATTATTAATCTTGTGCCCACTGACAAAATGCATATGGGACCAAATAATCCGACAAGAAGTCGACGCTTCGATGTCAATTCTAAAACCGCGCTCGGTAAGTAAATAAATTCATCGCTGCAATGGAAAAACGTAATAAATAAATTGTTATTGTCATCAATATAATTTTTTTTTGTAACAGGAGCACTTCACTCAGGGCTAGGAGCAACTCACATCAACAAATTATTAGCTGCGCTAAATATACCAACTGTGGATTCCAAAACCTTCAAAAAGTACGAAAATGAGATGGGAACAGCGGTTGAAGAGGTGGCAAAAGAAAGTTGTCACGAATGGGCTAAAATAGAACGACAAGAGACAATTGAAAATTCAGAGAAGCTGATGAATGTGTTGTAAGCATTCATCTGCGGATAATTATGATTATTTTTTGTATATTTCAAACGCTTTTGGACACGATTTTTAGTAATATAAATTATTCAATTGTATATGAATAATTTTGAATTGTACATTTTTCCAACACCGATAATAAAAAAATATTGTTTTGCCAGATTTTTCAAATATTTAATTGCCTTGGAATGCAAATAATTTGTACAGGCCGCCAAGTGTACCCTCCAACTTTGTATTGCCGGAGTTAGGATCAAGGGTTAAGGTTGCTGAAAAATCAAGCGAAGCACATGTCTCCGCTGACGTCGAGGCTCCAAAAGAAAAACCAAGTGAAGCAAGTGTGTCCGCTGACATTGAGGCTCCGAAACCAAAGCCAAGCGAAGCACATGTCTCCGCTGACATTGAGGCTCCGAAAGAAAAACCAAGCGAAGCACGTGTCTCCGCTGACGTCGAGGCTACCAAAGAAAATTACAATGGCTTAGTTCGTATCGCTGCCTCGTACGATATGGGTTACAGCACCAAAGGTTCGGGACGCTCATACGATAGCTTGAACGGCTACGGAGCTTTGTTAGGTAGAGAAACTGGCAAAGTAATAGATTACTTTACCACAAATCGAAGCTGCAAAAAATGCTCCATCGGGCATTCTTCATCGGATCACGATTGCAGGATGAATTTTGCTGGTAGCGCAAAAGCAATGGAGCCATTTGCTGCTACTCAACTCACTTCTAACAGCGCAGTTTTGAAAGATCTAAATTTAAGTGTCGGAGTATTGATTGGGGACGATGATAGCGCGACAATATCTGCCGTTCGTGCAGTGAGTCAATCACAAGTCGTAAAGTTATCAGATAAGAACCATACTAGTCGCGGCGTTTCCAATGCAATCTACAAAATCGCTAAAGAGCATAAAGAATTATGTGCAAAATCAATCCGCTATCTTCACGATTGTTTTACATATGCTCTGTCGCAAAACGTTGGCCACAGTAAGGAAATGGCTGATGCAATCAAGAATATTCCCAAACACGCTTTTAATGACCATACCTATTGCGGCGACTGGTGTGGATACAAAAAAGACCCAAAAAATTATCGACATCAACGTATAGGTGCAGGCTTCCAAAGTCAAAGTTTGTTTAATGCTTTAAACAACGTTTTTTGCAAACTTGCTGACAACGTCGATCGATTTGCTGCGGGAGCATCAAGCCAAGGAAATGAAAGCCTGAATGCAGCCATGACAAGCCATTACCCAAAATCTCGATGTTATTCACAATCGGCATCTGGCGATTTTCGATTTGCGTGTACCATTGGCGGCAAAAACCTCGGCGAAGAATATATGCAGAAAGCTGCAAAGAAGAGACTTCTATCTCCCGGGATAAATACTACCAATTATATTGAGAAAAGAACAGCAGTTGCGAAACGAAGATATTCAAATTCGAACAGGCCTCAAGTTAAACGACGACGTTTATTTTTGCGAGAAGAGCGTAACAATCTGCGCAATAAGAAAGAGAACAGAGAAGGGACCTTGTATGAGTCTCATATGGGCTTACTTACAACGAATGCAGTACAGAATAACACGCTCGATGTCGACAGTCACTACGAAGTCGTAGCTGCTCCATCAGATAATGAAACACCGTCCTCAGAAGCCATCGTGGTATTTTTTGATTTAGAGACCGCGGGATTTTCCAAGCATTCGGATATATTGCAAATAGCAGCCCAGCATAAAAAATCGTCATTTTCAGTTTATATAAATCCGGTCCAAAAAATAGCACAGCAAGCTTCTCAGGCAACTGGGCTAACAAACGTTAACGGAGAGTTAATGCTGAATGGAAATCGCGTTCCATCAATTCCATTGAGGCTAGCATTCGATGCGTTCCTTCAATTCTTGATTAAACTAAATCATCCAGTTGTGTTGACGGCTCACAATTGCAACTTTGACTCGGCTATTTTAATTACATCGATAAAAGAAATGTCAATGATTGATGATTTCGAATCAGTCGTTGTTGGATTTGCTGATACGTTGGCCCTCATAAAATCGATCACAGGTAGGAAAGGAAGAGGTGAATGTACACTGGGCGGGTTAGCTTCATGGCTTCAAATCTCTACAGAAGGAGCCCACAACGCGATACATGACGTTGATATGATGATTCAAATCACTCAAAGATTAAATATAACTACTGACCAAATAATTGATCGCCAAAAAACCTGGAAAGAAACCAAAGACAACGTGATATATGCTGACAGAGCAAACGAAGTCATGAAAACATTACTTCCATTAAAGGATTCTCTGTCGGTAGCTATGAGAAAAAAGTTAGCAGCTGCTAACATTAATTTCAATGATTTAATTGAAACTTTTCGAACGGATGGAGATGATGGCATCAAAAAATTATTGGGAAATGACGAGAACGGCAAAGTTCGTGTGTCAACGTCGAAAAGAGTCATCGAAAAGTTTTTGGATTGTTTGAAAGTTATTTAAATATTTAAGGATAAAACGTATCTAAGAAATGTTGTCGTTTATACCGGAGATGTCATAACGTTGTTAAAAATGTAATAAACTTTATTATGAAAAAAACCACTTATAGTATTATTTGGATTAATAATTATTAATATTGTTAATAACCTCATAAGGGTTTTACATTTGTTATGTCATTGTCGAGCTGATTCATATTTTACACGTTGTTACTTGATTTGAAATTCCCTCTTCTCTTGCCGCCATATTGGAATGCTGCATTGCCGTCTATTGCCGTCTATTCTAACCTGAACTGAATGGTTCATGAATTTCTGAAAATATTGCATTTCAAATGTTTATTTTCGCAGTTATTAAGGTACCCTTTAAGCAATGTTAATGTTTTAATTAATAAAGATGATTCTTATCAAGCGTAAATGTAATTTTTGAAACGGCTGGCACCATTTTATACATTTATTTTTCAATATAATTGGCAGTTGATCACAGTTACTATAGGGTAACAATGTTAAATTGCCGATTTTCAATAATTTTTTTCGGAATAAATATGAACCCTACTTGCATAAAAATTTAAGGGAAGGTATATTTTATATTTTTCTGTCGAATCTGAAAATTTCGTATTTTTTGCATCATTTTGGCGAAGGTCCTGTACTTCCTTAACACTATAAATTCACGTGACTATATCATAAAAAGTTTTCGTTTACCACTGCAAATGCTTTCAATGCTTCATTTCCCCATGCTTTAACATACAAAATGCGCGATCCCGTTGAAGCATTTGCAGCGCTAGCTCCATCTTGCCGACAACAAATCAGATCGGTCTCTAGAATCAACTATACGCATGCAATTGCTCACTCTTGAAACTTTTGATGCGTGTTTATATAGTTTCTTGCGCGCGCCGTTGACATAGAGCGCCACTCCGCGTCCTTTTGTGTCATTTGATTGCCGAGTGGAAGGGGCTCATGTATTGTTTTTCGCGCCTAAAAATCACGAAATACGCGGGATTTCTTGACACTCGGCTGGTAGTTTGCATGGTTTGCACATTGCTGACACAGTGACATACTTTTAAGCTCGTGATCGTATTGCATGGACCAGCATAAACGAACCATTTTCGTGACATAAAATGTACAATTTTTTTGCCATCTTTCATGTAACGGATTTCGAGTGAAGTTTTCCAAACGCGACTACGACCTGGTGCAATCGTTTTTTTTTTCCGACCATCGCGAACGTTGAGCAACGCGTGTCCAAGTATTTGCGAAATCGACTTTAAAGAGATAAGAGAGAAAGAAACGGAATATTTACATTTTATATATTCGTATATAAAACACTATGTCGCAACCGTCAGTTACGGCATTTTTCAATTCGCGCAAGCGACAGGCAACCGACGAGATTCGGAACAAGGGTAAGGTTTTGGTTCTGGATAATCCAATGAGAAGTGTGCCGAAACCGTCCATAGAAAAAATCAACGATACGAAAAACTTGGATCGCGCGGAATTAAAGTCCTCAACACCCGTATTCGCAGATATGTCTCAAGATTCATCGAGTCCGAAGCTTGTCTATCCTACCGGCTTGGAAAGTAAAATTTCATCCGCCGTGTCGAATATTCATACTATCGCCGCCAAGTCAAACCGTCGAGGAAGTACTCTGAAATCGTCGAGCAAATCTCGAACGACACGTAACAAAAAGTTCATATCGGAGGAAAGACAAACGGATATTAGAGAGACATTTTTGAAAATGACTGCCGAAGAACAGAACGCCCCGGCGACAAAAGTCGTGTCCTTTGCAAAAATGGGAATGCTCAGTCCGAAAAAGAAAATTATCGATACCGTTAAGACGACCGACGACAGTTCCAAGGAAACAGTAGCAGAAGAAAAAGTAGTACCACAGTCTGTCACACCGACAAAAGCATCGTTTTCCAATAGGATGGCTCGAAACGAATTGGGACTCCGTGAAATAAAAAAGAGAATAAACCAATCATCCAGATTAGAAGAATTAAAAGCATCCATCGCTCGATTCAAGAAGTGTGAACAAAAAATAGCAGATATGGAGAAGCAAAACGAGACACCCAAACCGCACATTAAGAAATTCCAGAGCATCCAATTGGAGGTTCCGGTCAGGTAAGATTCAATCAAGAACCAATGGAAACTGTTGAGTGAAAGTTTATAGTGTATGTATGCATATATTGCCCATGAACTTTTATAAATTTTTGCCGAATCCATTTTACTCCAAAGATACATAAGTACCCTCTGTTGGGAGGCAATATAAAAGTACTGTTGCCTATCGTCAATATTGCACCATACGTTTGCAAGCAAAGAATCAATACAGCTCAAAATAGAGAAAATTAATATTCAATGATGTTGAAAAAAAAATCAATAAACACATTTGAAATAAATTTCATTTTTGTTGCGCTTGAATAATGCAAACTTTAACGCCATCTACATAACACGTGTGTGTTTACAGTTTCATTTATAAAAATTAAAAAACCAACAAGCACATCCACATGTGCGCTAAGGGTTCTTGGTAATATATGCTAGGGACAACTTTTATAACCATGTCAAATTTTCAGCTCTACATCTTCATCTATTCTGTTTGTCCTCTGTGAGATTAAAAACCTTAATATTAATAACAAAAAAATAATCATCAACTTTGGAGCCAGAAATTTATAATTGCCAATAAAATATTACAGTGTACATTTACAGATTGGGAATACCTCGAATTCTCGTAATTTTTAATGCCACAACTTAGGATGCATCTCGTGTAAACATTAGTGTAATAATTTGCAAAGTAAAAGTTGAAGGTTTTAACGAAAAATGTAAAAATGGTTTATTTTACAGTATTAGAAAAGTTTTTGCCAGCAGCCTAATGGCTTATTAAACACAATAATAGTTTCAACAACTGCAATATTTTATTCATATTATATCCATATATTTGCTTTCAATCGCTCAAGGAGAAACAATTCTGAAACAAGTTTGCTCCGACTAGCTGGTACTCTCATCAGAGACATTTGCATTTGCGAAATTTGCAGAGGATTAAGTCAAATGATGTTGAAATTTGCATGGTTGAAGCTCGATGAAAAACCGAATTTTCCCAATTTTTTAATTGTACTATTGCCCAATTTCATTCCAAGGATTTTTTGTAAACACTTATAGCATCCACAATTTGCAAAAATGAGTATATATTCGTCACATCTCACGATGCTGACAGTAATAGAATTTATCTTTTGTACGTTAATTGCATTCGAACAATGCAAATTTCAACATCATTAAGCAATCGTCTCGATTTTTATTACAATAAAACGCAACCCATGACTTTGTATACGATCGTATTGCATTGGTTGCTCATTTATCACGTTTTATTGTTTGTTTATAAAAACGATAGCCCGACAAAAACGGCCTGTTCACCGCGCAGTTCAATGCAGAGTCCCGTGAAAAGCATAAAGCTATCGGAGAATGCCAGTCCGCAACGACGTCTTTTATTTACGCCAAAGGAATCGCCTGCCAGCCCTGGAAAAGGAAGCCCCACGAAAATTCCAGCTTATCAGAGATATCAGACACTCGTTGACAGCGGAACTCCTGCGCTGCCATTACCCTACAGCTATAGATTCCTTGCAGAGGCATTCAGATGTGTCGATACGGTAATTATGAAATGCGGCACAAAGAAAGTTGACGAACATTTCGGCGTATTATGAATTTTTGTTTCGAGCAAGAGTTGGAAAATTAACGCGCATCCATAACTCAATGGCAAAATAAAGAAGAAAGTTTATGAAAAATTCGAATGCTAAAGGTTGCAATACGTAATAACTATAAAAATAAGTAAAAGAGTTATGAAAAAAATTTGAAAAATCAAGGAATACACACTAATGTATTGCAATGAAAATTTAACCGGAATATCCAAATTAAAAAAAGACGATATTTAATACGAAGCGTCAAACAATGATAAGAAGTGTATTAACGAGATAAAGGAAATACGGATTTTTAAATATTATTCTTAGTGTCTTGAATGATTCGGGAAAAATCGCCGAAGCGTGGCTTCTCAAACATTTGTTGTTGATTTTACAGGTCGCGGCGATGTTGTTCAATCGCAATGAAGTCATAACATTTAAAAAACTCAAACCAGCTGTTCAGGAACTTTTACGTCGTAATTTCACGTTGGAACATGTGGCACAGATAAAAACGATATACCCCGAAGCGTATGTGTACAAACAAGAGAAATTAAGGAATTTCGGTTCAACTTCGAAACAAGATAAATTCCAGCTTGTTTTGACGCCCGTTTTCGATGAAAGTACACGCAACGCGTCGAATCCCGAAAATCATGTTGAACCAGCTTCGAAAACGAGCATGGGTCCAGGGGTTATGCTAACCAGACGACGGAAATTTTACAAATCCCTCTTAGGTGCGTTGTTTTCTAGTTTACTGTGCAGAAAAATGCTCAGCCATTTTAACCATATATATACATATATATATATATAGTAAAAAAACCTTAAGGCCATAAAAGTGAGGTCGAAATTAAGACTGACGTTATTATTTGTCGTTATTCGCGAATATTCATCCAAGAGCTGTTTGCATTTTTATTTTCTTCATTTTCAACCAAAATCGGTCATTCGTATTCGCTAAATTTTCCAAGTTTTGGAAATATCCATTTCTACAATCCGTCTCGGATTGATCGTTGATACTCATAATTCTGTGTCCACCATTTTGTACAGAATTTAACATTTTGTTAAACATTTTGTATTCAATCCTCCAACATCGCGTATAGAAATTTCACGTATTTATCTAGAGGCGTATTAGTGTCTTGTCGCCGAGCAATTAAAAAGGTATTTGAGATAGCTGTTCAGACTCTATTATTCGGCCAAATCGATTTTTTCCTTCAATCACTTAAACGCAGCTTAATGGAAACTTTTCGCAATCGTGGTAATGACGAGCGATGGAGTAATTTCATTTTATTGTTACAGCACCGAATTGAAAATTCTATAATTATATTTTACAGTCGTAAAACGAATGCCATTGACTCGGTATATGCCTCGAAATTGAAAAAGTGGTCGTGTGACTTTTACAAACAAATTTTCAAAGTTCCATCAAATATTAGTCATTCGATTAAATTGTGTCACAAAAATGTCGTCTGCGATTATGGAAATTCCACATTGACAAAATGTAATTGAAAACAACAGATAAGAATCGTCGAATTATGTAGTACGATGAACAAAATTTCAGACAGAGTAAAAGCGGAGCACGAAAAGTTCCTGCTCAACTTGGAAAATCCAATGCACATTCCGAAGGAAAACATAACTCGCTGGCATCCGGAATTCGACGTTGAGAGTTGTCAATCTATCGAGCGTTCCAGTTTACCAGAGCCACCGAACGTCGAGAAGGCTCATTCGGCTAAAGAAGTGCTTGGTGAGTGCCGAACCGTAACTGAAACTTATATTTTTTTATTTAACCACACGATATTTGTACGTGCCGTCAATGTTGCATCATTCAATGGTCGTCGTTGCAACTTCAATGACCCAGATTGAGGCACCACCGTGTTACCGCATAAAATTGCGGAGTGACTACGCGAGGCAGTCGTCTTTTGTCGATTTGTACTTTTGTTTAAAATAAGAAATCGCGTATTCAAACACTGCCAAAATTAGGCGTTGGCCGCTCCGGAAAATGTACAAATAACGTTTTCGAAGCGATGCCATCGTCTCTTACAACGCTTTAAAAAAAAAAACTCTTTTTTCGTGTTTATAAATCAAATCGAGTAATTTAACGATCAGTAATACGATTCGTCGTTGCCTTTATCGCGTATCAGCAAATGGAAAATTCGCATATTTAATGAAAATCTCATTTTCAATCCAATTGTTGTTTAAATAAAAATCAAATATTTAATAGACCGAATGTGGCATTTGACGAGAAATTGCCATGATGTATTAAACAGGAAATCTACTATTGATTTGCTCGAAAAAACGATTTACAAATAATAACGCAAAAAAATGATTTGACATGTATGTACGTAATGAAATTCATCAAATTTAAAATTGCCTTACTATCCGAGTTTCGCAATTTATCCTACTGTGATTTGAAAGACGACCTAATTTTTCATCATGAAATTTTCTCGACACTGAATTCGTCAATTGGGCAATGGAGTTCTTATTTTTGAATGTCGGAAACTGTGCTTACGTTTGCCCAATACACCGGCACGACTCCGATTGAACATAACGTGATAAACCGATCAGCAAATACTTGTTTTAAACAATATATATTCGAATTCGCGAAGAGAAAATGTCAACGTATATAAACGCGCGACAGCTGCAACGGTTCTTAAATCATTGAAAAGTGTCGAAGCTAAAACTGTAACATGCTCTCTATCGACAACGGTTTTAGAGTATCCTTAAGCAGACGTGAAGCTATTGCGAGGATCAGTGAGTAATTAACTTATCATTGTCCACTGAGAGATAAAAAGGAAAAACCATCAATATCTTATAAAAAATTCCGTTTGAAAATACACGCTTTAAAAAAACATTGAAATTGATACATTTTTTAGTAACTTGTCGACTCCATAGAGATAAATCCACAGAGTACACAAAAAAGGCAAGTTTCAGACAATTAAATTTTCACCTCAGGTTGAATCGACATGGAATGCCCCATGTATATAGAAAAAAAACTATCAAGTTTTAGCACAAATCGTTTCGGTAATCGAGGATAAAAAAAATATTGCAAGACCAAACTTGATGTACTCAAATCATTGCAACTCAAAATTTCCGAATGAAATTACAGCGAACGACAGTGACGAGTGATGAGGAAGTAAATATAACGATATTCACGTGTGACTTCAAAATGTTGCTTTGCATTTGTCATTTGTTCGCAAACACAGACGGGCTGTTATCGCGATTGACGATAAAGCTCAGTGAGAGTATAAAGTTTTGGCGCAATTAATGTCAAAATATTGTCTCTCCGTTAAATAAAGCGCAATTCATCTCGTTTGATTGCAGAAAAAGCCAAAACGTTGTTTAATTGCAATACACGGATGGAGAAGGCTCTGCAAAGATTGGCGGATGCACAGATGACGTCGAAAAATGCAAGTGACCTTTCCACGATCACAGCAACGTCCTCTTCGAACGTCAAAGTTCTGCCGGACGAAACGAGGAACATAGAAATTTCGGTCGTTGATACTCCACCAGCTACACCGACAACACATTCTCATTTAAGTTCTGCTTTCAAAGGAATACCAAAAGCTCTCCTTGAACGGGTGAGTTGTTGTGATTATTTTGTCGGTCTTATTTTACGTCAGTACTTGTAGAAAAGGTGTTTTTTTGGTGAAACGTGAAAGGTGAACATTCGCCCGTTGCTCCAAAAGTGAATGCAGTGATATGAAAGTTTTGGGCGATGGACGAGATAGCTATATCGATATGATTATTTACACTATAGGTTTTTTCAGTAAAGATTCGTTTTGATTATTGATTAAGACACGATTGAATTACGCGTTCGGAATATTTCTAAAAGTACTCGAACAAAAAGGTACTTGATGTAATTTACAACGTGGTGGGAAAATGATCTCCGAGTCTCAAGGTCGCAATACGATATTTGTTGAGACGACATGGGTCATTTTCTCAGCTGGTTTTATTGGCTCATTACGTACTCTTTTGAACTTGAATGAATCGATTAATAAGGTACAAATACATTTGTGTATATATATGTATGTCGTGTTTTGTTAATTCAGGTACGGGCGAAACAGGCGGCAAAAGCGTTGGAGGCGATGACACGGTCACCAACGGCCAACAAAGAAGCGGCACTATACTCGAGGCTTCCCGAAATGGCGAAAATACTTCGTAACATTTTCGTTGCCGAAAAGAAAGGGGTTTTACCACTGGAAACCGTCATCCTTAAACTTGACAATTCTTATAAAACAAAATTGACGCCAAATGAGTTAGAGGAACACATTAGATTGCTTTGCAAGTTATTGCCAACATTCGTTTGTTTGCAAAACGTACGTCAAATACCATATCTGAAACTCGCGAAAACAGCTGACATCGTTAAAATCGTCAAGAGACTAGAGGTCATAGCCAATGATAAGGTCGAAGCATGAGCAGCAAATTTGCATTTCGTATTGATAATAGGAAAAAAAGTCCACGTTTTGAGGCTACCTAGAATACAGTGCAAATGAAGATTTTTTTCGAAAACGATCATTGTGAAACCATTCGAAAGTCATGTAATGTTGCAAAGGAATGATTTCAAATGTGTAATTTCCGACACTACTAACCAATAGAGTAAAAATATAATATTTACCTATATCGACTCTGTACGATTGAATGAATTCATTTTTCTCTTGATATTTACAATTTAAGCATAATAAACGAAAAATTGTTCTCAGTGACAATGTGAGGATAAGGCCTTCATCTTCATCTCGTTCTCATAATCCGTATTATAATTCCAAGTAAAATTGAATTAGAGAAAACAAACTACCGTCGTCGTCGTAATATCTAAAACAAAAATACCTCGGCTATTGTTGCCCTTTTTAATCTTTTTGGTACTTTAATTCGTAAAATTATCTTAACGTTAGCAATTCGCGTTACGCTAATTTCGGTACACATATCGGGATCCAGTTTTCTCTCAGATGGTTGAATCGCTAGTAAAAAAAACATCCACTTGGTTAACCTTGCGATAGAAAGCAAGTAGGTTATTTGTTTGTTTTTCTTTCGGAAAAAACTCCATCGCCTGTTTTTGTACTGTCTTGGAAAGTTACATTTATCCTTTTCATCAGACTTTAGCAGTATTGTTACATCGATTTCTTCGGTATAATTAAAAATGTAATCATAAAATTGAGGAAATTTTGAAGGAATCTCTTGGTTGGCATTGAAGCAATAGTACGAAAATTGTTTTGCTTTCTTCACCATGCACTCGTGCGGTTTGGAAATTTTATCAATTTTTTTTTTACACCGACAATCCGATACTTATAAACTCGCTTGTCAATTCTTTTACGTTCACATTGTCTATTGCGGCGATGTGTGATACCCGAACTTCGAAATTGAGAAAAATTCTCAGACGAAATCTGTAAATCTGATCCGACATACAAATGTTGCCTGAGAATTTTTCTAAATTTCGATGGCCGAGCGGGTATAACCTATCGCCACAAGGGTTATAACAAAAATATTTTATCAGTATCGAATTGATTTTTTTTCGTGCCAGCGAAGAGACTAGCGTTGTGTGCTTTTGAATTCGTTGTAGTAAAATGCACAATTCGATTGTGATGCACGATTACGATTTAACAGATAAGCTGGTATTCAAGGTTGCAATGAACACGAAAAGGTGAAATAATTGCAACGATTTTTGGATTTCCATATCTTGTCCAGTTAGCTGTTTTTGAGTCGTACATTCATCAGAAGGTAATGGAGATCGCACTTCACGCATCGCATTTTTTTTGTCATGGATTTAAGTTTTCTAATTATTATACTACACATTATGCTATATAAGTACGACGAGGCACTCGCGCACATTACTATACTGTTTTCACTACCTAGTTAAACGATATAACATTGGGTAAAAATTTACCTATATTCATATTCTTCTATCGCCAGAAAATTGCATTTTTCGAACGACAAAAGCAATTTTCCATAACTTGGAGACTGATTTTCAACCGCCAATGGCAAATTCAACGAAAACTCATATTCACCTACGCTAATTTTCAATCATTCGCGTTGACTATCGGAATCTAGCGGTACAGGATTCATGTGTGTATGTAATCCTGTGTTACGTTTGCATTCAAACTGATGTTTTTTTGATAAAAAAAATCTTGTAGACAAATAAATCTTCTAGTACACTAATCGCCAGATTGAAGCTTATTTGGTTGTCTTTCGTGACATGTCAACAAACAGGATGATATAACATTTTGTTAATCCGTCTGGAATCAAGGGAGATATGATGGTCTGAACGAAAACAAAATTTGCTGAATAGGTACATGTTTTTCGCGTTTCTGCATCGCTTTCAATTGTTTGCCTTCACTTTTGCAACTCATACCGAAGGTTCACATGAAATTGCGGAGAAATATTGAGTGACATTATTGACCCAATTCTTGTGCTTCGATATAATGCAGTAGGAATTACAGAAATAACATGTACATTGCACGCCGAAAATTTTCGTACTCCGAAAGCGAATACAGAAAAATTTGATGTATATTTATATTTATATAGTGTGTGTAATATACATATGCTGGTAAATCGAGCGCTACCTGACGTCGCTTCCTCCGAAACCGCTCCGAAACGAACGGAATACATAAATACACACACTTATGTACTCCCTCCTTCCTACAGTGCTATGCTGTAGGAAGGAAGTAACGAGCCAACGAACACATGTATTAGTAAATGTGCCGTCCAAGTATTCTCTATTCGATAGTAGGAGTTTTCTAAAGTGTTCCAATTTTGTGCCATTTAAATAAACGATGAGTGTTAAAATTAATCGCCCAACTTATCGGTGTCTTCGGAGGTGACTAAACGTTCTCTCGCCGAATCGAGCGATTGAACAAAAATTCTATAATTATTATGTTCCATTGAGGAGGAATTTTCACATGATTTTCCTGGACAACTAAAAATACTACCAGTACAAGCATATGTTGAAACAGACATTGTCAAAGTAGAAAATTTCATTTGCAACTTCGACACAGGGACACAGGTGAATAAAAGAATGCACTGTTAAAAATAGGTTATGTACATTTGTAGGCACGGGCATCGATTCATTTAAACCCTCGCATTGTTATACTTGAGTAATATTGGTTGTACATCTTATGCCTATACATATTTATTAACAATATTAAGGTGACGTTAAACTTTGAATTGAAATCCTATCCCCACTTCAAATTTTCCAACCGACTATTAACGCAACAGTGCATTGATCTTTATTGATAAAAAAATTGTTTCATGCTCCGGAGAATTGATAACCGTAATAAGGTATATATATTAAAACTATTTTTTTTTCGAAACTTTTGAAAATTCTGTCGAAAATAATAGACGAGTTGATTACAGTTTTTGTTACCGACTATTCGTGCACATGCTCGTAGGGTAATACGAAAGATTCACATAACCTCATAGATTTCAGGTCAAACAGTTGATTTATATTTAGGACGAAAGCAAACCAAGGAATTATCAGAGACTGTGAAATATAGAGCCTAACATTTTCCTAAATATTAATGGGTTAACAGAGGAATCTTTTACATCTCCGTGATCCCGCTTCGACTCGAGGATCGAACGGCACATCCTCCACTTGTCAAAATAATTTGCAAAATCCTCCTCACCGCTTCCAATCCCATCGAATGACCTACGTTTTTTGTTCTTTGAATAGTAAAAAATGTATAGCAGAGCTTTGCACGTTAAAAATACATGTTATCGAAATTTTTGTTTTTTTCTGGAGAAGGTACTCATAGTTTTGCTTTTTTTCTGTATCATTTAATGACAAAGTAAGTATATCGTATTAAGAGGATTCGCTTATTTGTATGAGCGATTTCAAGTTGACAGATGATAGTCCATTTTCTTGTACAGTGAGCTGCGACGTTAAACGTCTGGCGCCTTTGAAATTAATTTTTTTGTTCAATTCCTCGACGTCGAGAAGCTGGCACATCGTGCAGCTATCGTATCGTATGAAAATACTCAGACATATGCCGTTGGTTCTGTTATTTCGCGTTGAAACTTTTTTTTGTTAAATTTCTTGGCTCTATTTGTTAACATTTTTTAACTGCGAGAGGATGCATTGTGTCGCTATTGTGTCGTAATAAAATATTTACAAATACCCTCGGCGTTTTCCTCATTTCTTTCTTAAACTTCTTTTCCACTTCACGCAAAAGATGAAAGAAAATTAACCACAAAATCTCCAACTAACTGCAAATCTTGCTTGTCTTTGTAATAATTGATTTAATTAATCGTAGGTGGCAGCGGTTGAAGAACAATTAAAAACACTTAGCATTAACATTACTCTGGCTGTTGTGAACCAAACGCACTTTGCCGATAACCGATTATGAAATTAAAGCATCGAACTGAAGTGCTGCGTTTTTTTTTCTCCTCCAGTACGCGATTTCAAAGAAATGGACAGTTCCGAGTATGAATTAGTCCGAAATATGACGCTTCTATTTTTCTTCGAACGACTTATGGACAAGGGCGGTCCGCGCACGTTGCACGATCTTAGCTGCCAGTTTGGAGCAAAAGGATTTACGAAAGAAATGCGACAAATAGCGGGGGGTTCGCAAAGCGGACTTAGGAAATTTTTGTCGCAATATCCCATGCTGTTTCTTATTAACGGGGATTATGTCTCGGTTAATACATTCCAACCTGTCGTGGAAGACGCTGGTGCGGTAAAAGCGAACAAGCGCGATTATGCGCGTGAAGCTGTTGAGTATTTCACGAACAAGTTAATGCAGTATGGAGCCGGCACCGAAGTCCCGATCAAAAGTTTATTGGGTCATCGATCTCAGGCGTCACCGGAAGTACGACACATTTCCGGCCAGCATTACAAAGAGTTCAGAGATTTCCTCGCAAAACATCCGGAAGATTTTGTAGTCTCGGAGGAAAATGTTATATTAAAACGTTTCGAGGGGATGGCAGCTGAACCGTTTCGTGAACTGGAAGTGGATACTTCCATCGACCAAAAAATGACGGCGAAGTTAATTGATTTTTTTACCGAAAGAATCGAAAAGAACGGTTCGCTCATGGTAGAACAGCTACTGGTACTGGCTGCCGATACGTTTCCCGAAAAATCATGGATAACCATGTTCACAACTACTCAAGACCTGTTGACGTTTCTCAAGATGTATCCAGACGCGTTTCACGTGCAGAAAAATGTTGTAACGATCAATCATCGTAATAATATATCAACCGGGGAGAAAGAGGAACATGTTATAAATTCCGTACAACTGCCCGAGACGCTTGACGCCGCGTCATCTTCAACGACACCTCAACTTGTATCTGCGGAAAAATCGCCAGTTTCGTTAGACGCTACGACTTGTCAGATAACCGGGAACGAATTTGTTAAACTCGAGCAACCTTTGCCATCGATAGAACGTGATAATAGTTCGCCTCCGTTGAGTTTGCAGCAACAGTCTTTGAAGCAGCGAATTAATACTCTCGTGATGAAAACCCTTGCCGATAACACGGAAAAGGATCGGTGCCTTCAGACCTCTCATTTCGGTCATGCTTGGAAAATGAAAATACTTCAGCAAACTAAAATTATTGTTAGTCCAAAGGAATCTTTGCAAATCATTGACGATATTATGAATTCGACGAATTTATCGTCTGGTCGTGATAACGTTGTCGTTTCATTTGATTGCGAAGGTATAAATCTAGGAACTAAAGGTCAATTGACACTTTTGCAAATTGGCACGATGCTCGGGCAGATATATCTATTCGATTTGTTTACCTCTCCAAATCTTATGCAAGCCGGTGGACTCTCCAAGCTATTGAAGAGTCCTAACGTTATAAAGGTACGTTTGACTGTGCCTGTAAATAGCATTCATGAACTTGAACGATTATTCTGAAAGAGATGTCCAAATTTTTTCGTTTGAGATACGTTTTGCACGTTGTGTTTAAGATCGATCAGCAATTACTGTGCATTCGTTTACAGGTAGTACACGATTGTCGAAGTGACAGTGTCAATCTTTTCAATCAATTCGGTATTACATTGTGTAATGTCTTTGATACTCAGGTACGTACTCAATAACACATAAGACTACGAAAAACGAAAAACGAAAAAAAAACACAGCAACAAAGTCGTGCCGCCCTCCCTCGCAGAAGATACATTTTGCAGAATAAAAACGTAAAAAGTTAAAGAGCGTGTTGAATCGGTTGCCTAACCATACCTCACTTCGAACGAAAATTATATGCAAATACCGTAATAATCTTTGCGTAGTTCATATCCATACTTGCTAATATTAAAAATGCGAAAGTAACGCTGTCCGTTTGTTGCCTTTTCACGGTTAAATCGATGATGAAATTTGGCAGGGAGAGGGCTCTTTTCTTTATCGACGTGTTTGGCGACCGATTTTTCTAACTAGAATACGATCTTTCATAACACAGCGCTATTATTTTGTCCGTCATTCGATTAGACATATTTTTTTAGAACAAGCCTTTCATTGACATTGTCTGATTAAGCTTGACGTTTATTTTGGAGTAAGTTTTTTTTGCGATAATTTTCTTTCGCATCAATATATTACGTCTTCTTTTGATATTTCGCGCAAACGCGCGTCTAACGAAATAAAAAAAATGCTAATTCTCTATGTGGACGAAGTAGCGGGTAACTGCTATTGTTACATAACATCAATTCTCGCGTTCTGAATGCTTTCGTTCATGTTTTTTTATTCAGGCCGCCCATGCTGTTTTTCAATTCCAAGATACGGGGAAGCCAGTTTATAAAGTAAAAAATGTAAACGTCAATACACTTTGTGATATGTATGGGGCACCTTGCATTCCTGTAAAAGAACAATTGAAAAATATTTATCGACGAGATCAACGATATTGGGCTCGGAGGCCCATAACGCATGAGATGTTAATTTACGCCAGTAGCGACATTCTTGGCCTCGTACCGCAGGTTTACACAGCAATGTCGAGGTGAATCTAGTTCCGTACCCTCTTATATTATTGCAGAATTTCACGTTTTTCAAACGATAAAGTTTCAGATAATGATCTGTTATTGAAATAATTGTTTCATGAAACATGAAATTGAATGAAAGAACGTTTCAAAATTCAGCATCGTGTTGTTTATAGCGATAAAATTCGTCTCTGTGATAAAATATCAATGATGATCAACATTATTTTTTCCAGGCTCATCAAACCGGAGTCGGAAAAGCTATTTTCAGAACTATGCGAGGAGCAAGTGTTGATGCATATTAATCCCATAAATGTGAAGGCTCGAAAAAAACAACGAAAAATTGACACGGAAGTACTGGACCTTCGTAAAAGAATGGAAGAAACTACCGCGAAGAATATTGTCTTGAGCAATCGTGAGATACGGCTTCTACGTTATTTAGTTCTTACCGACAGCGAGAAAGAAAAATTAAAAATAAATTATAAAGTGGCAAAGAAGCTCGAGAAGCTCGAAAGTATGGGACAGGATAAAGATGACAGTACCGACGATGATGATGGAGATGATAGAAATGAAGATGCGGAATATCCAAGTTTGGAAAGTTGCACGTCTGATAATTCGCAATCCGGTGGGTTTTCGTCTATACGAAATCATCTTCATTTGAAAAAAAAAACGAAATTTAACATTTTTTCAATATTTCCATTTTGCATGCATGAGGCTTGTGGTTACTATAGGGGTTTTAAGGATCGTTGACGCTGTCTTATATTTTGACGTTGTCTTATATTACCGAGGCGTCTCAATGCTATCTATAAATATCATGACACATTATAATACCAGATAATCATGTGAAAATCGAAGATTAACACTTTCGATGTGTATTTCCACAGGAGACGCTATTTTTGGGAAATCAGACGCAGGGCCAACCATGACAGAGTCTATGCAGATGGTCAATGAAATATTATCCAATGGGCGTATGGAAGGAATAGAAAAAATTGAAAAATTAGAAGCCATTTTGTCCACCGTAACGTATCCCATCGTGGACGCGTTTTCCCTTGAAAATACTGAAAACTCTTCGATATGTTGTCGGTGCTCTTGTGAAAAAACACTGGATAATGGTGGCGATAATTTTAATGGAAATGTCGCGGATGCAGCATGTCAGACGCTCAGCACTGGTGACATAGTAATTACCAGAATATACCTAACGGAAGAAGAAAAAGAGCGCGAACGGTTACTCAGTTCACCAAGATCATGAGCTACTACTGCATTTCAACTGTTTGAATAGAATCGTTGCGTTGCGCAATCAAATGTATAATAGAATCTGAAGGGCCCCATGAATATATTTTTAAGCCAATATGTGCCTCACAATATTTCATTGTTACGTAGACGAATCATTTTCGTGTTATTATGAATTTGATATAATTTCATGGTCTATTTTAATTATACATATTCTTCAGTAGCTTTTCATTCGATCCATTGAAAAACCAAAAGATGATGCAGTAAGAAATTAGCGGTAATTCATGAATGTTTGTCAAGTTGCGACAGTCTCGAGTTCTCGGTCTGCCGAGGACTATAGAAAAATTAACCCGCCATTAAAAATCAATTACACCAACCGGAAATGTTATATAAACAAAAGTCGACACGATTCGTAGGGTTTGGCACGAGGCTTGATCCGAGCTAGAGTTGCGGATAAAATACTTGGGATTTTACCTTGAGTAACAAAAGTAAGATAGAATGAGAATTTCAGGCACTTGGCGAGTGTGCAAAATTTGTCGAAGAAATTAATTAAACGGAAAAAAACGAAGAACATTAATTGTAAATAACGAGAATGTCGAAATGTTATCAATAAATTGTTCGAATGCAAAAATTGTTCATGAAATATTTGAAAGAAAAAAAGAGTTCTTCTAACAACTTGTACTTCACATTTTGGTCGTGCGCGGAATTACTTGGAATTTTCATTTTATCGTACTTTCAATATGATACGACGAAAACATTGTCTAATCGATGAATCGCAAAATCGCAGATGTATCGAGAATTTCAAACTGAATGAAACTTCATCAGATTTCAATTCAATTTCAATCGGTCGAGAAAATTATATACGCTTGATTAAGAATATCGTTAGATTTTTGACTGTTCAACCA
This sequence comes from Heteropelma amictum, assembly GCA_959613375.1. Classification (NCBI taxonomy): domain Eukaryota; kingdom Metazoa; phylum Arthropoda; class Insecta; order Hymenoptera; family Ichneumonidae; genus Heteropelma; species Heteropelma amictum. The sequence continues at coordinate 14,172,609 of OY390723.1, forward strand.
AAAGTGGTGCCTTGGACAGAATCGGATGCTTTCAACTCTGTCAGCCGATCTTTGAAGCGCTTCCAATAAGGTGAATGAGAATCATGTAAAAAGATGACCGAATTTTAATATCTTCGAATATCATTCGACTCAAGGCCAAGATTTCAGCTTATTTCAATGGAGATCCGAATATAAATGAAATTTTCAAAAATTTGTTGTCAAGTTCTTCGATCTATATTCTAGATCGCGTTTTCAACTTTGGAGACATAATTTACATAGCCACAAATGTGGAACAGTTTGTCGCAGAATTCACGTATCGAAAAGAAAATATATTTTATGCGTATGTAAACGTTAATTCGACATTACGAAACAGTGCAGCGATATCCGAGTCTTTATTTCGTTTTGTATCATACCGATATTTCACAATAATAACATCGAATCGATGATAATAATTATTCGCCGATAAAAAAACTTTGTCATACATCCAGGAATTTCTGTGCCTCGGATGGTTAGGACTTTCGCACTCGTAAGTTAACAAACTGAACTAAACTAACTGCAAGCAAATTAACAAAAACAGTTATTTTTTTATTAACGTAGGAACGAAACTTGACAATTGAAAAGGGGTTCGATTTTTTTCGGAACTGAGTGGCAAATAGTTGGGACCGGAGTGATTGACCTTGATTAACAAATGAGCCTCCAATATTATAAAATATGAGCAAATAACTGCTTCGATAATACCATTAGATAGTTTATAACAAATTAATAATTATTTCATTGTCGGAAAGACGAATGTACTATCAATTTTGTAAATAAAAAATGGCAATTAAAATAAAGTTGAACGTTTAACGAAGTGATTCAAAGATATTAGGAAAATCCTCTTGTGCATTTTGTTTTGGGGAGAAAGAACATAGATAAGCATGCGAAATCTGCGTCCAACGCATTTTCTATCGACATCTTAGGGATCATTTTGGTACCAAATAAAAATAATTCCACCAAAATGTTAGCTCCCAACCTTAAGTTGTTTTCGATTTATTAGGACAAACCGGTTGTCTCGTTTTTGTCTATTTTCTCGACAGTAGCAATGGAAATTAACAAATAGGTATATTTGCCCAAATACTTGGAAATAAAATATACGAGAAAGCAGTTTCTTTATGATTCTCAAATACAAAGCCAATTTATTTTTTAAATAAACGAAACCAACATCATATAAAGGATTATTCACTAAGGTATCGATGAAGTACGCCACGAGGGCAGATTTGGCATGTGTATCCGGCTGAGCCCTTTGCGGAAAAAGGGTTTTGATTCGTTCTTCACAGAATTGCGACAAATGTTGAAAATTTTCAGTTAAAATGCGTTATGAATCACATGAAAAAAACCATACATTATATTCGTTGTACACGTCACGACGTCAAGAAAATAAATCAACCCAAAAAATATTTTTTCATCATTTATTCTTACCATTATTCGCACAGACCGTCTTTTTATCGCGGTTTTTGCCAAAAAAAATATAAGCGTGTCCTTCTAATAAAAAGTTGATGAGGAGATATAGATCGAAATTATCGAAATATCGCATGCTTTGTTGTCGTTTTATTCGTTTCGTGATTGGTCGGTGATGAGCGTAGCCGCGAAATTCATGCGAGACTGTAATCGCGCGGTTTTTTATGCTGTTTTTGACAGTTGTCGACTTGTGACATTAATCGCAGTTAGCAAAGGTTATAGTTCTACGATAATTCATTCCGTGAAAAAGAAATCATCCATATCAAGTAAGTAAGAGTGCTATTTCACAGTTGAATTTATATTGTACTGACAGAAAATGAGAGATAGTCCGGGAGAATGAGAGTGAATAAACTAAACTAGCATTTCTTGCACATTTTTACAAGGGAAAATTTTTCTCCCTTTCTCCCTTTCTCCCTTGCACATTAATGTTTTATCAGATTTACAAGAAATGACTCTTCGATCAGACGATCTCCCGAGAAGCGTTTTCCTTCAAAGTAGTGGCAGATGAAAAGAACCACGCATAGAGGAAACAACTGTAGACAAGATGCTTCATGTCCGGTTTCCGGAAATTTTTGTTCTACAGCAATGTCGGGCGGGTAAACAGTCTCGCAGACGCAGTACTACCGCTCGACGCTGGCCCGGAGAGGCTATCTTTCCGCTCTACAGCAATGTCGAGCGGGTAAACAGTCTCGCAGGCGCAGTACCACCGCTCGACGCTGTAGTACTCGAAAGTAGTGGCAGATGAAAAGAACGATCAACAACTCCATCAAAATTTAACCACGCGCAGACGAAGCGACTCTGAGCAAGTTGCTTCACTTCCGGTTTTCGGAAAACTTGTTTCAGATCTTTTAGCACAACTTCCGGTCCAGCGTTCGAACGGCGGATGAGCGAAACGATCGACAACTCGATGAAAATTTAACCACGCGCAGAGGAAGCGACACCGGGCAAGTTGCTTCACTTCCGGTTTTCGGAAATTTTGTTTCAGATCTTTTCGCACAGCTTCCGGTCCAGCGTTCGAACGGCGGATGAGAGAAACGATCGACAACTCGATGAAAATTTAACCACGCGCAGAGGAAGCGACTCTGAGCAAGTTGCTTCACTTCCGGTTTTCGGAAATTTAGTTTCAGATCTTTGAGAGGCAACTTCCGGTACAGCGTTCGTTCGTCGCACGAGAGAAAGTACGATCGACAACTCGATGAAAATTTAACCACGCGCGGAGCAAGCGACTCTGAGCAAGTTGCTTCACTTCCGGTTTTCGGAAATTTAGTTTCAGATCTTTGAGCGGCAACTTCCGGTACAGCGTTCGTTCGTCGCACGAGAGAAAGTACGATCGACAACTCGATGAAAATTTAACCACGCGCGGAGAAGGCGACTCTGAGCAAGTTGCTTCACTTCCGGTTTTCGGAAATTTAGTTTCAGATCTTTGAGAGGCAACTTCCGGTACAGCGTTCGTTCGTCGCACGAGAGAAAGTACGATCGACAACTCGATGAAAATTTAACCACGCGCGGAGAAGGCGACTCTGAGCAAGTTGCTTCACTTCCGGTTTTCGGAAATTTAGTTTCAGATCTTTGAGAGGCAACTTCCGGTACAGCGTTCGTTCGTCGCACGAGAGAAAGTACGATCGACAACTCGATGAAAATTTAACCACGCGCGGAGAAAGCGACTCTGAGCAAGTTGCTTCACTTCCGGTTTTCGGAAATTTAGTTTCAGATCTTTGAGCGGCAACTTCCGGTACAGCGTTCGTTCGTCGCACGAGAGAAAGTACGATCGACAACTCGATGAAAATTTAACCACGCGCGGAGAAGGCGACTCTGAGCAAGTTGCTTCACTTCCGGTTTTCGGAAATTTATTTTCAGATCTTTGAGAGGCAACTTCCGGTACAGCGTTCGTTCGTCGCACGAGAGAAAGTACGATCGACAACTCGATGAAAATTTAACCACGCGCGGAGCAAGCGACTCTGAGCAAGTTGCTTCACTTCCGGTTTTCGGAAATTTAGTTTCAGATCTTTGAGAGGCAACTTCCGGTACAGCGTTCGTTCGTCGCACGAGAGAAAGTACGATCGACAACTCGATGAAAATTTAACCAGGCGCGGAGAAAGCGACTCTGAGCAAGTTGCTTCACTTCCGGTTTTCGGAAATTTAGTTTCAGATCTTTGAGCAGCCACTTCCGGTACAGCGTTCGTTCGTCGCACGAGAGAAAGTACGATCGACAACTCGATGAAAATTTAACCACGCGCGGAGAAGGCGACTCTGAGCAAGTTGCTTCACTTCCGGTTTTCGGAAATTTATTTTCAGATCTTTGAGAGGCAATTTCTGGTACAGCGTTCGTTCGTCGCACGAGAGAAAGTACGATCGACAACTCGATGAAAATTTAGCCACGCGCGGAGAAGACGACTCTGAGCAAGTTGCTTCACTTCCGGTTTTCGGAAATTTAGTTTCAGATCTTTGAGAGGCAACTTCCGGTACAGCGTTCGTTCGTCGCACGAGAGAAAGTACGATCGACAACTCGATGAAAATTTAACCACGCGCGGAGAAGGCGACTCTGAGCAAGTTGCTTCACTTCCGGTTTTCGGAAATTTAGTTTCAGATCTTTGAGAGGCAACTTCCGGTACAGCGTTCGTTCGTCGCACGAGAGAAAGTACGATCGACAACTCGATGAAAATTTAACCACGCGCGGAGAAGGCGACTCTGAGCAAGTTGCTTCACTTCCGGTTTTCGGAAATTTAGTTTCAGATCTTTGAGAGGCAACTTCCGGTACAGCGTTCGTTCGTCGCACGAGAGAAAGTACGATCGACAACTCGATGAAAATTTAACCACGCGCGGAGAAAGCGACTCTCAGCAAGTTGCTTCACTTCCGGTTTTCGGAAATTTAGTTTCAGATCTTTGAGAGGCAACTTCCGGTACAGCGTTCGTTCGTCGCACGAGAGAAAGTACGATCGACAACTCGATGAAAATTTAACCACGCGCGGAGAAAGCGACTCTGAGCAAGTTGCTTCACTTCCGGTTTTCGGAAATTTAGTTTCAGATCTTTGAGAGGCAACTTCCGGTACAGCGTTCGTTCGTCGCACGAGAGAAAGTACGATCGACAACTCGATGAAAATTTAACCACGCGCGGAGCAAGCGACTCTGAGCAAGTTGCTTCACTTCCGGTTTTCGGAAATTTAGTTTCAGATCTTTGAGCGGCAACTTCCGGTACAGCGTTCGTTCGTCGCACGAGAGAAAGTACGATCGACAACTCGATGAAAATTTAACCACGCGCGGAGAAGGCGACTCTGAGCAAGTTGCTTCACTTCCGGTTTTCGGAAATTTAGTTTCAGATCTTTGAGAGGCAACTTCCGGTACAGCGTTCGTTCGTCGCACGAGAGAAAGTACGATCGACAACTCGATGAAAATTTAACCACGCGCGGAGAAGGCGACTCTGAGCAAGTTGCTTCACTTCCGGTTTTCGGAAATTTATTTTCAGATCTTTGAGAGGCAACTTCCGGTACAGCGTTCGTTCGTCGCACGAGAGAAAGTACGATCGACAACTCGATGAAAATTTAACCACGCGCGGAGAAGGCGACTCTGAGCAAGTTGCTTCACTTCCGGTTTTCGGAAATTTAGTTTCAGATCTTTGAGCGGCAACTTCCGGTACAGCGTTCGTTCGTCGCACGAGAGAAAGTACGATCGACAACTCGATGAAAATTTAACCACGCGCGGAGAAGGCGACTCTGAGCAAGTTGCTTCACTTCCGGTTTTCGGAAATTTATTTTCAGATCTTTGAGAGGCAACTTCCGGTACAGCGTTCGTTCGTCGCACGAGAGAAAGTACGATCGACAACTCGATGAAAATTTAACCACGCGCGGAGAAGGCGACTCTGAGCAAGTTGCTTCACTTCCGGTTTTCGGAAATTTAGTTTCAGATCTTTGAGAGGCAACTTCCGGTACAGCGTTCGTTCGTCGCACGAGAGAAAGTACGATCGACAACTCGATGAAAATTTAACCAGGCGCGGAGAAAGCGACTCTGAGCAAGTTGCTTCACTTCCGGTTTTCGGAAATTTAGTTTCAGATCTTTGAGCAGCAACTTCCGGTACAGCGTTCGTTCGTCGCACGAGAGAAAGTACGATCGACAACTCGATGAAAATTTAACCACGCGCGGAGAAGGCGACTCTGAGCAAGTTGCTTCACTTCCGGTTTTCGGAAATTTATTTTCAGATCTTTGAGAGGCAACTTCTGGTACAGCGTTCGTTCGTCGCACGAGAGAAAGTACGATCGACAACTCGATGAAAATTTAACCACGCGCGGAGAAGACGACTCTGAGCAAGTTGCTTCACTTCCGGTTTTCGGAAATTTAGTTTCAGATCTTTGAGAGGCAACTTCCGGTACAGCGTTCGTTCGTCGCACGAGAGAAAGTACGATCGACAACTCGATGAAAATTTAACCACGCGCGGAGAAGGCGACTCTGAGCAAGTTGCTTCACTTCCGGTTTTCGGAAATTTAGTTTCAGATCTTTGAGAGGCAACTTCCGGTACAGCGTTCGTTCGTCGCACGAGAGAAAGTACGATCGACAACTCGATGAAAATTTAACCACGCGCGGAGAAAGCGACTCTGAGCAAGTTGCTTCACTTCCGGTTTTCGGAAATTTAGTTTCAGATCTTTGAGAGGCAACTTCCGGTACAGCGTTCGTTCGTCGCACGAGAGAAAGTACGATCGACAACTCGATGAAAATTTAACCACGCGCGGAGCAAGCGACTCTGAGCAAGTTGCTTCACTTCCGGTTTTCGGAAATTTAGTTTCAGATCTTTGAGCGGCAACTTCCGGTACAGCGTTCGTTCGTCGCACGAGAGAAAGTACGATCGACAACTCGATGAAAATTTAACCACGCGCGGAGAAGGCGACTCTGAGCAAGTTGCTTCACTTCCGGTTTTCGGAAATTTAGTTTCAGATCTTTGAGAGGCAACTTCCGGTACAGCGTTCGTTCGTCGCACGAGAGAAAGTACGATCGACAACTCGATGAAAATTTAACCACGCGCGGAGAAGGCGACTCTGAGCAAGTTGCTTCACTTCCGGTTTTCGGAAATTTAGTTTCAGATCTTTGAGAGGCAACTTCCGGTACAGCGTTCGTTCGTCGCACGAGAGAAAGTACGATCGACAACTCGATGAAAATTTAACCACGCGCGGAGAAGGCGACTCTGAGCAAGTTGCTTCACTTCCGGTTTTCGGAAATTTAGTTTCAGATCTTTGAGAGGCAACTTCCGGTACAGCGTTCGTTCGTCGCACGAGAGAAAGTACGATCGACAACTCGATGAAAATTTAACCACGCGCGGAGAAGGCGACTCTGAGCAAGTTGCTTCACTTCCGGTTTTCGGAAATTTATTTTCAGATCTTTGAGAGGCAACTTCCGGTACAGCGTTCGTTCGTCGCACGAGAGAAAGTACGATCGACAACTCGATGAAAATTTAACCACGCGCGGAGAAGACGACTCTGAGCAAGTTGCTTCACTTCCGGTTTTCGGAAATTTAGTTTCAGATCTTTGAGAGGCAACTTCCGGTACAGCGTTCGTTCGTCGCACGAGAGAAAGTACGATCGACAACTCGATGAAAATTTAACCACGCGCGGAGAAGGCGACTCTGAGCAAGTTGCTTCACTTCCGGTTTTCGGAAATTTAGTTTCAGATCTTTGAGGGGCAACTTCCGGTACAGCGTTCGTTCGTCGCACGAGAGAAAGTACGATCGACAACTCGATGAAAATTTAACCACGCGCGGAGAAGGTGACTCTGAGCAAGTTGCTTCACTTCCGGTTTTCGGAAATTTTGTTTCAGATCTTTGAGGGGCAACTTCCGGTACAGCGTTCGTTCGTCGCACGAGAGAAAGTACGATCGACAACTCGATGAAAATTTAACCACGCGCAGAGGAAGCGACTCTGAGCAAGTTGCTTCATTTCCGGTTTTCGGAAATTTTGTTTCAGATCTTTGAGCACAGCTCCCGGTCCAGCGTTCGATCGGCGGATGAGAGGAACGTTCGACAACTCCAAGAATAAGACAACAAGAAAATAAATCAACGCAAAAAAAGTTTTTTCATAATTTATTCTTACCATTATTCGCACTGAACCTCTTTTTATCGCGGTTTTTGCAATAAAAATATGAGCGGGTATATGTATATGAAGTTTATTGATATTACAAAGTGAAAAGTAATCTTCTATTCTCTCCAACAACAGCTATATTCTCTTGCGAAAACTCTTTTTTCTCATATTCATATTATAGTTGATCAAGAGAAATTAAAAAGCCGCAAAGTAACAAAAGTATAAGTAAAAAAGAGATATCTACAATATACAGCACATGCTTTAGCAATAGTCGTGTATAATTCGTACGCACGTTAGTTCATTATTAAAATCGATTAGGTATGACTGGGCGAAAGCGAAATTTTGGAACAGACTGGCGTTTTTAATTAACTTGGGACTTTTTATTTGTTTGCTCTTATGTTTTTAGCATATATGTAGAAAACGACGGTGATTGTCCTTTCAGTATAATTGATCCAATTGAATAACAAGTTACCTTACCGGACATAAAAAATAAACGAGTATTTTATACACTAGATGACGTATAAACGAAATAACTTTGTAAAAGACAAGTCAACATGATTCTAATAAATCGTATTAGAAGACATCGATGTGAATATTTAATTGCAGGTAATTTCAGAACTGAGCTTATAATCTTGTTTAATGTACATTAATAGTTTAGGCTCGACGATCTTTACTTTCGTGCCGCTTTCGTTCGAATATTCTTTTCTTTTTCATAATCCGATCCGAAAAATGGATGTCGAGTTTTCAAATTCGACGGAAATGGCACAGTGGTATCATCCGATAAATCCGTTGTTCGCTTCGAAATTCCAGGTAGTTTACGTCGAACTGTAACCGATCCCGCAGGTGTGATATTGACTGAAAATACATGCCGTTTAGAAAAAAACACTTTCTTCCTTTACGTTTTAAAGAGAAGTCATTTCGACAAATTATTATTCTACAAAGAAGCACTAACGTAAAAATCAAAAGCCGGAGCAGATTGGATCTCAAAGTTCATGGAAATATCATTGAGTCACGAGTCAAAATGTTTCATTCTCGATCTCAAGTTCTTTTTTATATAGCTAATTGTTTTTTATCCCCCCACGTTTTTTATTCCCCCCTCCATTCTTCGAGTGCTTACCTGTTTTGTATGGCTTTTTATCTTGGCCAGTATTGAGAACCAAAGTAAGGCAACAGGCGCTGTTTCTGCTTACAGCACAATATCGTTCATCGTCTATCTTAATTTTCGATCGCTCACCCAATGATATACTGTGTCCGCACAATTTTCGCGGATTTATCTAAAATTCGACCAATGAATCGTTAAAAAAACAAAATCTATTTGTAAAACAATGGAATTGCTCATAGCACACACATAGTTTTTTATAACACACGTATTTTTTTTATGGTAACAAACAAGGATTAATTAATCCAATATATTTTTAATTTGCATGCTTAGGAAGGCTTGAGACTCACACTCTTTGGAATGTCCATAAGCCACATTTCTTCGCTATCAGATAAGTCCGCCAAGTTGAAAGTTGACAATGTCGGGTTGATCATGACTGGTTCTTCTCTCAGAAAATCGCCAAGCTGTGCATGAAAAATCCCACGACTAATTTCGCGATCGGAATATTATTTCGCAAATGTCACTACTTACATTTTGTGGTCTGAAACTTTGATACTTTTTCGATTCCCTTCTTTCCGTAGTGGAATTGTCGTGTGAGCTGTCCATTGTTAAAGATTCTATATCTTTCACAATTTCCGAGGTTTTTGATTTCTTTGAATTATTCTCTACTTGAAAAGTTTCATCGGACGCTTCATCAGATATTTGATCATCAAAATTTTCACGCTCCGTTTCTGGATAAGTTTTTAACGACTCACCGCCTTTCATCTCAAATCTGGAATCAATAGAATTTTCTAGTACTAGCATTGTATCTGAAAATGCCAACGAGTTTTGGGTGATTATAACGGAGAATCAACCTTTTGTTTTTGCTACGATTGAAACGTTATTCGATGTATAATTACAGTGGATGTAAACTCGAATTTCGATCGAAGGCACTGCCGTAGGGACTTTTGGTGCATAAAGGCATGGGACAGAAAGAAGAGGAACAGGGTTATTGTTTTTTTTTCAAAACAAACAAGATTTCAAAAATACAACAAATACATCAGCTTGTGTCACAATTGAGCGTTCGTTGAATAAACTTTATTTTGTCCAATTACGTGGTTTCGCGAAACATAATTTTCGAACTTTGCAGCGATTGAGACGATGTCGAACATAACCTGTACCGAACGGAGCTTTCTTTTTTTGAGAATAATACAGTATTCGAAACTAATGATAATATTCGTCAGCAATAAAAACATGATATAGATTAAGGTTTGTTTAAAGGTTTAAGAACATTTGCCAAAATAGTGTACTTATCCTTCGATGAAAAAATGTATAACATAAATTAGAGATTACAAAAACTTCACTCACATGTGATACAAACGAACTTTATTACGGTTTTCGCAATTATATCACTTTAATCATATAGCTAAAACTAACTCCATCGAGAATTGATGAGTTTATTAGCTTTATTGCGATGCAATGTTCGAAGAATCTGGCCAATATGTTTTGATGGTTTTGTGGTTTTGATACTGGAGCCAGATATACCTCAATCGAGCATAGAAACAATATAGAAGGAACTTCCGGTTTTCAATCAGCTCTCCATCAAAATCATTCCGATTCCACCCTTCCGTCAGGCTGCTCCGTGAAGGCAGCCGATTAGTTGACTGTTTTCCGAATTTTTTTACAAACCCGCCACCACAGCCGCGAACGACGACGCTCGGTACTGCGATCGCGTTGTAATAGTTTTTTGTAATTGAAAAATTGCCTTCAATGGCATATATGTATGCCATTGAAAAGACGATATTTACAGGAAATCTTTTACCGATGTTTACCAGCACACTGAGACTGCCCTGCGTACAATGCATTGCTGATTACCGATATTCACGAAGCAACGCACTTGATGCAGGATTGCTTCAGTATGTGAGATTATGATAAATACTTCCCAATATATAATTCCTTGTACTACCAATTATAAATTCAAACAAAAGTCCAGTCCTTCGATATCAGCATACGTTTTATTGAATGAAGAATAATTAATTAGAAATTTACACGACCATTTTGTAATGCGCGTATCAGCCATCCATCTTAGGCTTTATTTTATTTAGCTTTCTTTCCGAGTATGTCCAAGTGTCGAAATAACACATGACACTTTAAGTTTTAGTGATGGTTGTGATGGTTCTTTCGTCCTTGAATTTCGCTCTGAAGATATTTTATCCACTGAAGCCATTTGCTGGATTCTTCATTTGTTTTTTGTTGATGCTGTAATGGAAGATTATAGAAAATGACCATTTGACCATTTTATACGAAATGTATAATCTACAAGATATACGGACTGCAAATAATAATTTAAATGGCACTGATTAATTTTTCCGTTAAACTATGAAAAAAACCATACTTTTTAACCGAAAAAAAAATCACGTGTAGAAATTAGTGCATATTTACGAGCACCTTCATTCCACTTCCTTGATGCACCATTGGAAGAAATCCATCACCAGCTTGAAACGATTCTAATAATGTAGCGGGTGGCACATTCTGATAACCCTGACGCATATTCATCGGCACCATCCTTTTGTACTGATTAGGGTCGCGCTCGCCATAATTTGTATAATCGATTATTTTGTCGTTTCTTCTTTCGACGTCCCTTCCGGAAGTATATGGATCGGATCGCGAAAACGCTCCCCAAAAAGATGAAGCATGCTTCGGTAAAGACCGGGCCAACTTTTCTGTCTTTTGAAAGTCGTTCGAAACCATCGGTTCGATTGATTCAGTCCCGGAGGTTTTGCCGATACTCGCAAGACGACTTTTGATCACGTCCATTAGAGTGGCATTAAAGGAAGATACCGTCGAATCTGATCTCATGGAAGGATCATTGAGTGTTTTCGAATTTGCCATTGAGAAATTGGTCGTTATTGGATCCGTCTGGACGCGCGTAGGATCCTGCAGAAACGGTACATCGGTGGAAGAGCCGATGGCATTCTGAACGGTAGCGGTGATATTATGTTCAAGTTCAGTAAGCATTTCAAACACATGACTCAGTACACTAATTCGCTGCTTGAACGGAAGAAAAGGATCCATGGTTGATGGCGCGAAGAACGCAGCAAAGGGTGAAACTGGCTTGAATGGTTTTCCCGTACTCGATGCGGGAGATACTGATTTCCGATAAGCGATTACGTCATTTAGCGTATCAACCATATCACCTTTGAGATCTCCTAACTCTGACAAAATTGATTCAACTATGGAATCTTTGGCAGCGGCTATAGTTTTTACGTCAACAGCTGATCGCGATGCGACATTTTTTTCTTGCATCGGCTCGTCTTCATTTACAGATCTGGATACAGTTTGACCTGCCATTGGGGCTGTTTTGTTCAAGGCCAAGCTATCGAAGAGTTTGTCCAGAAAAACAGATACTTTGTTGTTATATTCCATAGGCCCTGGCACAATCGAGCTTGGTAACCAAAAATCCGCTGGTACGATTGTGCTTTTTGGTATCGGGATTTCAGTTGCACCTGCAGAAGGATAGAAAGCGCCGACCGTTTCGGATGGCATCTTTTCGTTTGGTGGCAAAGCTTTACCGTATTCCTTCGAGGACTTTGACTCGGAGCTGTCAGGCTCTTCGGCTATGGGTGCTAGTCCTGGGTAAGGAGGTGGAGATCCCAACGTTTTCGTACCCGTATCTTCATTTTCAATTATACCCCGAGGACTTATCCCGGAATTCGCATTTGCGTCAAAAAACCGAGGGTCTAATGAAGATGAAAAGCCATTGAATGATTTCGGACTTTCGACGGATGTGGCTGTAAGTGAAAATGAAGAAATTTTCGAACAAAATGTGGAAATGTTCGAAACTGCGGCGTTCAATGCAACGAACCTGCTGGATAGTGGAGAAAATCGTTAAGCGGATCGACAGGTTCCAAAGCACCGAAAAAATTGGCCAGCATGTCAGTTTTCTTAGAGATCATTGTTTTAGGATCCACGAATTTCGGAAAAAACGCCGATGACTTCGGCATGTACGGTACCGTGATCGAATTTATTTTCGAAGCGGTCGGTGGAAATCCTGAAATTTAACAAAACACTTGGAATTTCCAGACGAGAATCAATTTTTTCGTCAATTGACCGAGTGTTCTTATTGTTCATCTTGCTATATCCGATGGATGCCTTCCGACAACATAACGACGAAAAGAAATCTGATGCTTTTGCCAAAAGAAACAGGCGTTGTGGGAATCAAAATGTTTACTTTGTTCAAATCATATTTCAAATTTGAATGCGTCTCACAAAAGATACCGGAGGTAGGTACGATATACCACTTCCATTATGGGATATAACGACTATTTTTCGATTTGAGATGTTGGTAACGAGGCGGGAAATTACCGGTTTTTTCAAAAACCGACCGGATGCAAAATTCAAAAACTTACCCGTATTGATAAAACTCGGTGCCCAAAGGTCGGTTGAAGGTGGTGGCTTTGCTGTGGCCAGAACCACCACCGCCATAATCCACATCATACAATTCATCTGCAGAAGCATTCTCGTACTGTGAGGAGTTACTCGCCCGACACAGAATTTATACCAAATTAATCAAATTCGTCTCCCGCCACATGATCTTTTTCGTTCTTCCCGCCGATCGTAATAACGCTGACATACACGTGTTACACATTTACCGCTATGGATTATCATTCCTCAGCCATTATAATAATCCTTTCTTCATCAGCGGGTCTTTAAAATACTTCTACACTTGGAGATTACCGGTGTATGTATGGCTCTTTGCGATGGAGATCTGAGATAAATTCTACAAACTCCACAGGAACCATCGTAATCTACGAATGGTACTTTTTTAATGAATCAATTCTTTGCGTTATTTATTACTCCAAGTCTGCATAATTATTATAAGTTTCTTTAGCATAATCTCCGCAGAGTATAGAATTAAACACCTGTGTTTCTGCATATCGATTTTTCAGTTTGTAATTTTACTCTCCTTTCTTCAAGTCCATTCTGAGTTATTTTCCAATACACAACGCTGATCGGGCTGAATAATTTATGAGATGGAAATTTTATAATCTCAAACATACGAGGGCTTGAAGAATATCGTTACATATTTATGTCACAATAAGCCTTAATGAAATATTACATTTTACAAAAACTGCAAAGGATGTCATAAAAAGTAATAGAAAACCGTACAAGTAACGGAATTCGCCTACAACCGTTTTTCTCTTGTATTGCTTATAATTAGATTGTTGTGATATTGAAAGTAAACATTAAAAATATTCATAGTCTTTATATTCTTCGTGTAAACTAACGTGCCGTCTTTCATAACTGAAAAACTCACGAATGTTTTTTTCGAGTCTATTGAACATACTACACATACTAAAATAGATCGGAGCAAATTTATGTTAATTTTTTTTGCATCATTTGCGGTATATTTCACTTTGAAAGTTTCTTCAAGCAAAAAGCGATAAAATAAAGCACGATCTTCAGGTCGATCTCCGGTCTCCGCATCACCGACAGAGGGAGACATGCGCGCTGGCTACGCGAAAAATGTAATTCGAGAAAGTAAAGAGGAGGGCGCTACTAGTGTATCCAAACGCAAGTATGTGCGTCCTTCTATGAACGCGAAACAGCTCATCGTTGAACTCGTACGCGCAGTCCTCCCAGTCCACCGTGCAACGGAATATTTGATTTTGCAATTGTGTTCCCCAAACCCTCCAACATTTTTTTCGTAAGATCGATAAAGCCATTTGTTTTTCGACTCAAATCTCCATCGAAGATACAGCATTGAAACAAAGCAAATTATTTCAAACGTATCACAAAACAAGACATATGTCAAAGCTTAAAAATTTGAAGAACGTGACTGAGATATAGAAATTTCTTTACAGTGACCAAACGGCTGTTCCTATTTTCATCCCGTTATTACTTTTTCGAAAAACATTCAAGTAAACGATGCCATATATTGCCGACCCATTGCGGATGTAGCTTTGCAACGAAATGCTTTTCACATACACGGGATTAACTTTTGTAAGAAATATTTCCCTTATTTTTTTCGGTAATTTTCAGAGGCTTAACGGCCTTAGCTTGGGGAACGTCGTTTTAATGCATTCCGATAGAAAAACCTAAAGCAGCCTTTGTATAACTGTCGAGAAATTTCAATAGCTCGCCATTTGTGAGACCTTGCATTTTTTTTTATCGATTTCACTAGTAGATACGTATTTTTCAATTTCACAATTGCTTTCGATCTTTTAATTTCGAATCCACTAAAAAAAATTATTCAATCTTTGTCCGCAGTACAATCAACATGACAAAAGCCTAATATGTATGCACGCACGTTTACATTGCGCGCAAGAACGCATACATACATGCAAATATTTTAATTTCGAGTCGTTCATCATTACGCGAAAAATAGGTGGAAAAAAGATTACGAGTCTCTCCATCTGACACGAAGAAGATACATATTGTGTATTGAGAAATTACAATCTAGATTTTCAACACCAGAGTTAGATAAGATTTTGAGAAAGTGTTGTCGAAAGGAGTGATTTTGTCATGATTGGTAGAGTGAGACGCATATACATGCACGCATATACATAAAGGCGCACGCGCAACTTTGTGCAAGAGGAAGATGGAAGATGCGCGCGCACTCGTACGCCTCGTATATATTTCGCCTCTAAACCAATGAAACCAATGCTCGGCGTCGGAGGCAAGCGTCAATGTTAAATGTGTATAGAGAAGTTCAACGAGGAGAGGACTCTCGAAACCGAGAATAGCCGAAGTAACCGAAGTCAAAGTCCGCCATCTATATCCGATGCTCGCTCCACGCTCCACGTTGTGGCAATGACGATGGCAACGTCGCAAACGACCTAGCGTGGAGCAACGACTCGAGCGAAGCGGGGCCGACGCGCTACCGTCTACCGTTCTATCCCTTGTTGAACAAAAGGGTGAGGCGAGACATCGAATCTTGTCAAGGAATAAAGGATATACAGACGACGTCAACGTTTTAACGAAGATTTGTCGATAGATCTCGCAAGCTGTAAGCAGCTGTCAGCAAGAAAGTGTAAACTCCATATATGTATATGCATATACATGTATATTGAAAAAAATCATTTACGGACATAACACGATAAAACTGCGGAAAACAGAAAAAATGAGTATTGAATAACTTTGGAAATGATATTTGATAAAACAGGGGCAACCGCAGCTGTATCAAGAAAAGACAGAGTGAACTATATATCGCGGATTTGAAAGGCGAATTCGATACTCGATATAAACTATAAGTTTTCTTTTCGTTTTTGTACCGCGTCGCGATTTATTTCGGGTATATCGATTTTGAAAAAATCGATTTTCGTTTTTCGTTGTACAGCCGGGTGACGCGCATATACCATACGTGGTAAGGCCACGGAAATTACCGTTGGCGTCATTATTGCGCGTGGAAGAGGGGCGCAAGGGGGCTTGGGGAAAGGGGAAAACCTTGGGCTCATGGATCGTCGTTGCTCGGACCAAGAGCTCGGGATTACTCGGGATTGCTCGAAAAGCGTCACATCACACGCCGAGTGAGTGAACGAGAGAGACATAGAGCGAAAAAACAAGGATACAGAGAGAAAGAGGACGAGAGTGTGTGTGGCGTTGGACGAAAAAGGCACGTTGATTATGCATAAATCCAAACGTCATATGTCGCGTACGAATCGGCTCTCATGCACACATCTGTATACGAAGAGGAGCGTCGATGTTACAGAACTATACAAGGGATGCCGTGGTTTCCGAACAGGCGAGAAATAAACGAAGGAATATCATCGAAGCAGAAAGAACATCGAGGAGAACGCCACCGGGCGAAGCAAGAACAAGGGAACGCCCGAGTGTCTGGTCGTTCTATTAATAACTTTTAAATCTTCGTAATATTCTGCATCGTCTTCCATTCCGTCATCTGATTATTCGTGAAAAGAATATTAGAAAAAAAATCAATTGAAAAAAACACGGAATCTCAACCGACGAAGATTTACAGATGAGTTGAGGGGAAAAGAGACGCAAAAACTATAAACGGGAGACAGAAAGAGAGAGAGAGAGAGGGAGAAAGAAAGAAACAAAGAGAAAGAGAGAGACAAAAAACAGAGTTATGGCACTCGAGAGTGTTAATGCGGCCGAGACTCTGATACAAAGGTTTGCCCACTTATTATTTCTTTTATTATGAAAAAAAAAAAAAAAAAACAGACAGGTACAGGACAATGACCGTACAGGACCTTTCTATTTTTTTTTACCAAATGACTGACCGACGTTTACAGAAAAAAGACGAATAATATTTAAAGAATATCGTTGTCTTCAAAACGAAACTTCGTCGTTCAAAGTAAATCTTATCTCCGACAAACAAGCTGTGCCCTCGTCTCAAAGCGGCGACGCAGCTAACAAAAATACCCAATCAAAACGACAATGGCCGAATCATTAAAAATTTCGATCAAATAATAAGAGAAGCGATTTGTACTGATTTTTCTTTGGTTATTCCGGATAATATTCGTAGATTTTCATTTTAAAAGAAATGCCAGCAGGGAACGAATCAAATCACTCTTAATTTTGTTGAAGTGGCACGCGGGTTTTAAACAATCATAATAATTGAAAATAGTGGAACGAATGAGGAAGACAATAACTCCGGTACGAGTTTATCGTTGTATACAGATACAGCTCGAACCGACCTTTTGTTTACGAGAAAAGTGGAAATTGTTACGCCGTTCACGGCAGCAGCCATGTTCATATCATGCTTCGTAATCTTTTTTTTTCCCCTGTGACTTGTACACAATGTACTTAACGCCGTGGCACACATACAGCTGCGTTCGTCAATATCGTCGTTTGGGGCGGTCACGTATTTAGCTTCATTCATCGTTGTATCCTTCTCTTGTATGCGTGTATTGTGTATTAGCAACGATATTTTATCGTTTGTTCCTCGTTGGGATATGTGTTGATACGTGCACGCGCGCATGTCGGATGTTTCAGGGAGGGGGTCAATAATTTGCGACAGACAGAAAACTTGTCGAGTCATGATTCACGATAGCATTTTGAGATCCAGGTAATGAACATACATAAATACATGAAAATTTAACTGTCAAAGAATCGTATCACCGTGCTATCTTTACCACGATTCGGGAAGATATCGATCTCTCGCTCGGCCTTGAAACACTTTTAAACCGGCACGTTGCTTATTCGGGTGCGAAATAAAATTGATGGAAAAGTGACATTCTTGGATCGGACATTTTCGCGACTTTTTGACAGAATTGTCAAGGTGAGAGGCGAAACTCGAAATACACTCGCGCGGATACTTTCATCCAATTGCCATTGAAAGTACATTGATTTTTTCCGGAAACGGAGTTGCATGTTATTGGTTCCGTAAAGGGGAGAGCGGGAAACTTTTTTTTCTTTGAAAAATTACTGTTTTTTTTCGAAAATAACTGAATGCAGAATTTCAAGTCGGGTGGAGCTGGATATCAGAGGGAACTTCGCGTTACTGACGGAAGTTTGACAATTTACAATTTGAGTTTCGCGTTCAGATGAGGTGAAGAAACTAAAATTACGCTCGCGTACTCCCTCGCAATCATTGGTCTCATTACTTGCGAAAGTACGTTGATTTTTTTGTGGAAAATCGATGTATTTTTGAAATTAATGCGAACAACAATTTCAAACCAGAAATTAAGCACGAGAGTGGAAAAAAGTTTCGCCTCACCCTAAGTTCCACTGTGATAAAAATGTCGCTCGCTTCGAAAAACACTTGGAAAAACGATTTGTACTTTGTACAAAACGACGCTACTCATCGGGGTGAGAATATTACGTTAACTGATGCAGAATTTGGCGAAAGGTGGATTGAATAAATACCATTTTCCAAAAATATTGTTCACTTTGAAGGAATTAAAAATGGTACTTTCGTAGCTAATCTCGCTTGTCGAAGTTAACGCTAGGCTCTAGCGCCCGCCGTTACACAGTCTCTCAGGTTGGCACGAGCGCGAGAGAGATAGCTAGGAAAGCACGATTCGTATTTTCAAAAAAACGATCAATATTCTTGAAATTTTGTAACACATAGCCACTTCATTTGCTAACTTCGTTTCTTCCCGATTAGTCGAGTCAATTCGGGGTACAATGATTTTGAAATTTCGAAGGTGTCGACATTTCGATCGCCAAACCTGTATAAAATGCCCCGAGTATGAAACGTTTTTGCCGAACAATTGACAAAGTTATGAAATTTCGAAGGTGTCGACATTTCGATCGCCAAACCTGTATAAAATGCCCCGAGTATGAAACGTTTTTGCCGAACAATTGACAAAGTTATCCCCATAGTTTAACAGTTCTGCAGTTTTAATGCCTCTACTTCGAAATTTGCGATTCTAATAAGAATCTTTTTTTTTCGATAACAAAACGTCTCAACATCATGGGCGATTTCTTATTCATTACTTTTTTTACAACTTTGACGTTTTTTCGAGTCATCATTCGCGATGGACCGTTAGCAATAGAAACAGGAAATTAATCGAAGTGGAAAAATAATCGATTGTACAATTTTTACAACAGACCACCAGTCAATGGTTAATCAAAAGTTGGAATGACTAACGCTATTCTACCGTCCACTCAAAATTAGTCCACTACAGCTTGTTGATCGCGATGTGCAAAATAATTTTTTTTCCGACACCTTTGCAATACTTGCGATAAGGTACATTTGACCCACTGATGACCAAACAATTTACTTGAATGACGAATGACCATTTTACTAGCACCAAGGATGCTACGAGTACAAAACGTGAATTTTCAAACTTCATGGTTTGTGTTGATGGTGACAACGGCAATGACAACGAAAATGATGATCGTAATGATGATGCTGAACATGATGATAGTGATGTTGATGATTATGATGATTATGATTATGATGATGCTGCTGATGATGCTGCTGTTGATGATGATGATTATGATGATGATTCGGTAAGGTAACTTCGACCCATACTTTTTTAGAGGACTCCCGAAGCGAATTAAAGAATTTAAGGATACATGGAAAAAGGAAATGGTCCATTACACCATTCTTGAAACTGGTGACTTTTATTGTGCATAATTTTTTCAAGTAAGCGTGTTCTTGATCTCTTATTCTACTTTATTATTATTATCGGGTATTTGGTGTACAGTAAATACTACAGCATGCGATTGCGGTGTGGTGGAGTACGAAAAAAAATATGATCAGCTTGAAAGTTCGAATTTGGTGATTTTTTTTTGTAAACTAGCGGTGCATTGTTTTAACTAAATTTAATCGAGTGATACGTTATGGAGGAAAAAGAAGATTTTTTAACACTGCTGGGGAATATTCCTAAATGTAGGTTCAATGTAATTGTATGTTAATATTCTTTTACGAAAAGCAGAAAACAGTCATTTCGTTCAAAAAAATTGTTGCATCATTTTAACACATACACAATCTTCGATAACTTTAATGGCAATGATTATTCGTTTAGATTCAATTATTATAGACTTTACATCGTCCTTTTTGGGTGCGTTACACTTGGAGCCCACAGCGACCCCGAAATGCATACGATTCCCGTGCCGAGATCGCAACCGCGGGCGCTGTGGGCTTCCGGAACGCACCCTTTGTTGTTTGGAAAAATGTATCGTTTTCAAAAAAATTACAAATTGTGCAGCTGCTATATTCATCCCGCGCTATATTGTCGGCTTGATCCGGGCTTTGTCTTGAGAAAAAAAAAATCGTTTTCAAAGATCTCTCCGGGACGAGCGATTTTTCCCAAAAAATAAGAGACTGAAGTTGCGCTCGTTAAAAAAACAAACGCAAGATGGTCGGGCTCTCTTCTTTTTTTTCCCCCGAAATTTCAATCGTCTGACAGAAAACTCTCACGTTAGGATTTTTACCGATTGGACGCGCATAATTTCTTAAAATCGCAATGATGTTTCCAAACTTTCTGACTCTAGTGTATGTACACGATATAAGAAAGTTGTGTTTGTTTCTTTTTCATCCATGCATTACAAAAAAACCTTTCAATCGCATTCTCCATACAGCTGATCATCAATGATTGCTTTATGATAAATAACATGCTAAATTTCAGTGCTCCTAAATTGCATGAAAATTGTTTATATAACAATTCGCGGATCGTTTAGTATCTTAACCTCGTTGTAATTTGGCAAACGCCGTGAAACGTAAGCTCGAACGTACGCGCGTGCGTGAGTACCTGCGTGCGCCGTTTCTCCGTGTATGCGTGTATGCATGTGTACTTGCAGGTGTGTTCTCGCGCTCACACATATTTATTCCACTCGAAGAAAAATGGTAGATGGATTATGTCGTTTGCAGAAATTTCCGTCAAAATCATCAATTAAAAGATACAAATGATGCATTACATGATGACAAGGTGATATTTCCGTAGCAAGACGATGGAAAATACCATTGTTTTATCTACGAGGTTATACAGTTTTTTTTTTTTTCGTAAATACACATGCTCCTCTTATTTCCGATGATCGAGTGGAAAGTATAATGGCGAGCTTATTCTGTGTTAAAAATGTACTGTTTTGGACGCGTCCAAAATGCGGAATTTGTTTTGTCGCTGAAACAATTATGTGAACGCTTGAATATTACGGAAAGTGTTTTGCTCGAAATCACTCAACAGCTTAATCTTGAATAATTGCAAGGAAATTATTTGATGTATTTCGCTTGGCTTGCCTGCTGATGCATGAATAATTTCCTTCAATCATTCAACCGTTTATGCGTTGAAACGGTAATTTTTCTTTAAAAAGCTGAGTTATCGAATGTATGCATTTATTTTTTGAATAATGAAAAATACTCGGGAAGTTAAACAATGGTCCCGATGAAGCCAAGCCGAAGAATCATCATCATCTCAGCAGATTATCTTGCGACAAAGTGTGCAAATGCAGACGGATGTTTTTATATCTGAAGAAATAGAATTACTCATTCTGCTGCGTCTTTCGACGAAAAGCGCAGCGATGATTCGTTGTGTAGAGAAAAACAATTGTTAAGTACCATGTCTGATGAGAATTTCATCAATTTCGTCACATCATCGAAAAAGAATTCATGATCGTACAGAGGTCTGAAAATATCGCAACAGCTCGATAAATGATATTTTTCTTATACCAATGACGGCGACTCTAGACAGAAACTGTTGTTTCATGAAACAAAAAGAAAAAAAAACGTTCTTTCTATCAACAGCGGTACAGACAACGATGACTTGGAAGATGGCGAGATACCTTCCGACGAGGACGACGATCCGGTGGAGCCACCGCCTGTGCCAAAACCAGCCGCCGAGCCTCCCAAGTCAACGACAAACACCGAATCGCCAAAGCAAAAGAACTTTGAAGCGAAATTCAACAAAAGCAAGAAGCCGAGCAGCAATAGTCGTGCTGGAAGTACCAGTCAGCAAGACAGATTTGGAAAGTACAAAAATCCTTCCGAGGATTGGGCAGGAGACGTAGAAAAGGCCATCAGAGCTGTATTGGACGAGCAGGATCGATACAAGGGTCATGAGACTAGTAAATCGAAGAGCAGAGCCAATCGGAACAAAAATAGAAAAAGAGCACGAGATGAAAAGGAGGAGGAACGTGCAAAGGATCAAAAGGTATGGAAAAAACTAACATAATAAAAATGCTCATGAATTTTTATAACGATTATCATGGATAATCTTTGGAAATTTTTTCACTTGTTCGACATATGTATCAACGTACAATGACAGTAAATTAACATATATAGTATATACATATATAATTGCAAGATGTAGTTGAAGCATACAGAATTATAAAAATGACTTGAAACAATCAAAAACGAGAATATCCTGAAACATTCGTCAACAGAGCACAGAATAATATTTATATCTGACTCGCTATATATCAGAGTTCATATAATCGCAACAGCGACCATTGTCGTTTCCGGTAATTTTTATAATTTCGTTCGTCTCCAACGGTCAATTTAAATTTTCTACTGCAACGATTTTGATTTTATGGTATGAAAATAATTTCATCATTTCATACAGAGTATATGCAGGGTGACAATTATAAAGCAGTACCACCCCTTTTTATCCCAGATAATCGTATAGATCAGGGGTGTTTTTTGAGGAAAATGTTATGAACTTTTTGAAAAAAAAATGCAGCTTTTACCTGAAAATAATATGTGTATAATAGTCTCTTTTGTCTTCTGCACTCAAGTTCACTCTGCCAATGTCAATTTTGTATCTGTTAGTGTGAAATGCCATAAAAGGGTTATTTGAGAAATGTCAGATTATCGAAAAACACCGTCGTCAACAAGCGGACGACGCAACGTGTCACTCTCGTAACGCTCCCTAAATTCCGCCGTGCCAGTGGGTCAAGTTCAAATTTGTTCAAAAATTCGCATTTTTTATATCGCGTCCATATCGCGATGCTAAAAAAAAAATGCATTATTCAGTTTGTACGGCAAGACCGAGCATACATGCAAATAAAAATGTACGACTTTTAAAACTAGGTGATTTGGTACGGAATGATCCATCTAACTATAAATGCAATGCCCGAATCATGCGCCTCTCCATATTCTGCCAAGTTTCTATTTAGTCCGACTGAAAAATCATTTTCACGCGATTTTCTAACTTTACGCTTCAGAAGAGAAAATTAAGCGACGAGGAAAATGGAAACGAAGATGACGACGAGATGCTGTTCGTGAGGGGCGCGTCCCCGGTTTTGCGAAGGGATGATCATGATACGATCCGTTCACCGTCAAGACGTTCATCCGATCGCGACAATTATGACAACGTATCGGACAACGATGACCGACCGAGTGACAGAAGACAGAGAGACATTGATAATAATAAACGAGGAAGTGGCGGCGGTAGCGGTGGTGCTCGTGGTTCAGGTTTGGGCATTTCGATATTTCTAGACATTTACATGCACACGCAGAGCATTTTTTCTACCACAAGAAAAAGTTTTCGTTACTCTTTAAATAAACTATTGAATCATCGTCACTTTTGGTGAAATCGCAAATTTAAAGAAAAACATCGTATACAATTTGAATGCAAAAATAACTGGTCATTTTTTTTTACACGGTCACAATGATGATCTTGATATTCTAAATTGCTACAATGTTTCTCGTGTGCTTTTCTTTTCAGCTGGTAGAAGAGGAGGAAAACAAGAGCGCGGTGGTAAAAACAAAGGTCGCGCACAGTTGCGTAATGAAAGAAACGGTAGAAGAACTCAGAATCCCGATCATGGTCAAGATCCCGATGCGATTTGTCTGTATTATATGCAGGGCAAATGTCATCGAGGTGACGATTGTCCATTTTCTCACAACGCTTTGCCTCCACGAAAAATGGAACTATGTAAATTTTATCTCATGGATTGTTGCGCAAAACGCGACAAATGTTTATACATGCATCACGATTTTCCCTGCAAATTCTTCCACACCGGTCTCAAATGCGTCAATGCAGAAAACTGCAAATTTTCGCACGAGCCACTCAACGAACAGGTAAGCCCCTTAGCGTTATTTCAATTTATTTCTTTTACAATTTTTTTTTTCATCTCGTGTCACTGCATCTGCAACGATCGGAAAAACTTTGTTTCATTCTCTATAATTTGCTTAATAGTATTCAAGTTTTATGCCGCATACACGAAATTGTCCGAATTTCTGAAAGGAGCAGAGACATGGCCTGCCTTTTGTTCGTTCTTTGAGCGTCCTGCAATTTACGATAATTCGTTTTTAAGGTGAAGAATATCCTGTTGAAACATTTGGAGACGGCACCGAAAGAAATTCTCGGTGATTTTCCGCGGCTGAGTCGCGAAGGTGCCCTTCTCATGATAAACAACACTGCGAGAAATTCGGCTCAAGGTCAAGAAACCGGAAATCCAAAGATTCCGAGTCTGTTTGACGTTGCTCTTCCAACTCCCGTGAATCCGGCCGAACAAGAAGACGAGGGTAATATATCAGTGGCTGTTTTTCGAGATTTCCGTTTGATACTCCGGTATCGTGACATTGAATATTCAATTCCAAAAATTGTTACAGAGCCACGGGGTAACAATGTACCAACGACGATGACTAAAGAGCCAAATATGGCGATAGCGTTGCAGCAGAAAAGGTCAAGTTCATCGAGTGCGAAAGAACGAAAGCCAACGGGAAAGAAGACACGTTGGGGTTCGGATGAGGATCGGGTGCCTTACGAGCAAATAATGTTGCTACAATCGGTGAGTCAGCTGGGTCTTCATTTGCCGAACGTTGCGCTTGGTCTTGCCGTACAGCAGCAGCTTCAACAGCATATACTGATACAGCAGTGCATTGCGAATATGGAATTTTACAACGAGATACACGGCAGTCCGCCCGAAGTTGCTGGGATCAAGGATAAAGAAAAAGTTAAACCCAACGAGGACTTTACGAAAGATGTAGGCGAGGATGAGATTCTTGCGCAGGTAATTTTCGTCGCTTCGAGGTCGTCGCTTCGGGTAGTTGTGACAAATTTTCGATTTTCGTAACTGGATTTGAAAATAAATTTCACAAAATTAGCGTTTGTCACTTCGGTTCGAGAGATCACACATACGTGGATATTAAAAACGCCGGCTTGTGTATTTTTGTTTCAGCAGTCTAAAGCTAGAACGGAACTTCTCAATACGGCAGCGTCAAAGGACATTGATTTACGGGAAATATTGAACGCTAATAGAACATCGTCCGTTGTGAGTATAGCCGACGAAGCTGCTAATTTGACAACATCGAAATTCGACGACGAGAGCGATCGAGATGAGGAAGTCAATCTCGTTATCGAAATGCCAACGGATGACGATGACAGAAATAAGGACGAGGAAAAGGACAAAGACGAGACAATGAAAAAAGAATCAATAGCGGATAATATTGCGGAGCATGAAAAAATTGTAACTTCCGGAGGTAAGAACTTTTTCATCGAGTTCGTTTGAGTTTATCAGCCGAAGTCCGATACGTGTACGTGTTTTTGTTCCCCCCACGAGCCACCAACGAGTCGAGTAAAATTTTTCGAATAATTTCAGTACCTGATGCTGGAACATCACAACCTCGCAAATCTCCCACAAGCGCATTGTCATCACCGCATCCTCAAAGTACGATAGAGGATCAAGAAATGCTTCCCAATTTACCGAAAAAGGCTCAAGAACTGTTCATGAGAATTCAGCAACAGCAAAGAGCCGCGAAGGACAGTTTAGCGATAGTTGATGAGAAGGCACAAGTGGAGGATGTGAAAAAAGATCGGGACAACTGGTATTACAAAGACGATGACAGCAGAGAACGCACCAACGATGACGATGATGACGGCCACGCCGGAAGAATCGACGAAGTTAAAGACGACGATGACGACGATGACGACGACGACGAGGACGACGACGATGACATAGGAAACCTCACGATCGTCATAAAAGATTCGCAAAAGGAGGAAAGCGAACGTGGTGGCGAAGACGGAAGCGCCGAAACTTTGGAAGAGGATAAACAGGAAGATACGGCGGAAGCTTCGCGTATTCCCCAGCCAGCGGTTTTCGCCGACACCCTGGGTAACCTCAGTAAAATCGACATCAGTGCCGAAGTAACGAAACTCTTGTCAGCCATCAAACCGCAAGGCTCAAAATCACACAATACGCGTCAAGAATCTTCACAGTCGAACATCGATTCCCGTATGGAGATTCAATCGAAACTCAATAACGATATATCGTGTGAATTATCGAAAAATTCGCAGTCGAGTCTGGATCATCCGAAAAACCCGAGCGATCTGGAAAAGGGTATTTCACGAGGGGCCGACAATCTCAATTCGAAAATTGAAAATGACGACTGGAGTTGCGCATCATCGCGTTCAACGAGCTCTGCACCGATATCCAGAGATCCTAGAATGTCGAGGGATCCGCGGCAGCGTCGAGATGAACAAAAATCCGCGAGCCCGAGTCACAGCGAGTCGAAGAAAGAAACGCGTTCTTTGCGTCCCGAGACATCGATTTATTCCTCGGGAATAACAACGATGGATTCCGCGATGGATACGGATCTTCGTGCTCGCCTCGATCAGGATCATCGACGAAAAGACATGGATCTACGACAGCGTTATCAACAGGATTTCGGTGACACTGATCTCAGAGTAGTCGGAACGAATTTCCCGGATGCTTCGAATTGGCGCTCCGACGTTGATCTACGACAAATGTTGAGTTTGCCGTTCAAACCGGCACCCTCCCACGTACCATGTACCGAAATCGGCGCGAGTGTAACGTCTCATCCGCCACTAACGTACAAAGTTTACGTTGTCGACATACCACGTCCCGATTACACGGGACTCAAATTAACCAAGAACGATGCTCAAGTTAAATACGATCCAAGGCTCAGAAAGATATTTCGATTGCCAAAAGTGGAAGTTGCCGATTCCCCGATGTCACCGCCGCCTGCTAATACGGGAGTCAAACCGGAAGCGGCTAAATCACCGCCTCATACGACGGTACGAACGGATCCACGAAGAAAGCCTGTCGAATCTACCAATCAAGTTTCACAAAACACCGCCGTTCCCGTTGTTTCCACGAGTCCTGCTGGTGGAATGCTACAAGGTCAAGGACAAAGTGGAATTGGACCACATCAAATTCAACAGCAGCCGGATTCGATGACGGCAATGGGAATAAACGTGCAAGGTATACCGCCTGTTATAGCTGGAATGCCGCCGCTGGGGCAAAATCCAATGATAGGACCCATGGGAGGGGGACCTATGATGGGTGGGCCGATTCCACCACCAAATATGCCACCGATGGGCATGGGTCCGGGAATGGGACCAGCTACTGGCATGGGACCCGGAAACGGACCCCCCATCGCGCCCAATCAAATGGGCTACGATCCAAGATACGTTGCACAACGGAATGGCGGACCTGGACTTTTGGGACCTGCTCCTGTAATGGGCTATGGACCGGATGTTGGACCACCTGGTTACGACGGACCGCCCGGTTATCCAGGGACTGGAAATTATGGAAATTTTGGCCTTGGACCTGGGCCGATTGATTCGGGTATGATGGGATTCGGGCCTGGTGGCTCAAACTCTGGAAACTTCGTAGGTAATGCACAATCAGCGGAATGGAACAACGGCAATCAGAATCAAGGACGAAGAGGTGGTGGCGGTGGCGGTGGTGGCGGCGGCGGTGGCGGCGGTAACAGGATCAGAAGAAGAAACAGAAACAGAACGAATCCTGGAGTCAATAACAGAGGGAACAGATCACCACCTTAATTCCTTTTTTTACGTTTATTTCCTCGAATGGTTTTGTGCAATCGACATATGTAATGGATATACATGTGAAAGAGATTGCAATGAATTCTACGAGCCAAGTTTGAATCAAGAGTTATAAATACGATTTATACAGTAGGAAAATAATGATCGATTTTAGCAAAGTATCACGTATATATATCGAGAATGAGGGAGAAGAATTCTTTCAATGTATTTGGCGACCGTGATGTAGGTTTATGAATGGCAATCTTATCGAAAGTCTGTGGTAGATGAATTCACGAATATATGTATGTATGTACGCATACGTACGATCGTGTCGGAATAGAATACGTTGCAGGTGTTGGAATCGCATATGCGGAAAAGGCGACGCATGATCGAATGACAACGGAGGGTATGCGAGAAGAGGGGCTTACGATTCCACGTTGAATTTAAACTTATCTGTAAATAACAATGTTATTATTCATTAACTGACAGGATTATATAAAATGGAAATGTTTCCATTATGAGGTCGAAATTCTGTAAATAACCCAAAGGCCTTTAAGACTTGACATTTAAACGACATTACTCGGTTCATATACAACTTGAAGGAGAAGTATAAGGCAAAAATAGCGATATGTTAAAGTTAATCCAATAAATGGTTTGTTTTTATGCCCTGAGAATTATTTTTTTACATCTACTTGTACTTCATGTATAATATGATCGTTTATGTACTTGTAAGAATCTATAACTATTATTTCTTTAACATCTTCTCAATTAGGGTAATTAGACGATGAAATTCTCAATGCACATTGGAATTAACATTTAGTCGGTCGGATGGTTTTCGATAATGACGATTCTCCAATAGACGTAATTATACTTATGCGCTGTCCTAATGATGCGAAATACACTTGGCGATTTCTTAATGGCTTAATTGGAACGGTGAAGGAAAATGTACAAAGAAATATATATAATCTACTCTCGAAAAGCATAATATAATTTAATACCGCGATTCTCTCTAATTAGTTGTCTCTTAACAATGATCAATTTAGTATTTATAATTAAGCGTGCGCTTTATTTCTCTACCCTTCCAGTGGTTTTCTTTTTCATTTGACCATGTATATAATTACTCCGAGTCGTAATTATACTAAATGCGTGTTCTCATACATTGCAGACTTATTGAAAATTTAAAACATCGTTGTAAATATGTAACCAACATTGTCGATCTTAAGGGGGAAAGGGGAGAAATTAATTTCGCTCTAAGGCATACAGTTTGTAAATAACGTGCTATAGCCTGTTACAACTCTTTGATCTACATAATGAGGAACGAAAATAATAATATAAATAAAAAGCCGTTGAACAAAAAACACTCGTTATCTTTTATTACACCGTATCGTTGTAATTTTCGCCACTATTTTACAGAATCTGATGAATTGTACTCTGTTCCAAGTTTTCACCCGAATCGACTTTTTTTTCCAAATTTTTTCCCACGAAGCGTCAATGCGGACTATTCGACCCATGTTTTTGTCTCCGCTTCATCAATAATGAATTGAAATTATCGAGGAATAAATCGATATTCACCGGGATAAACGATAGTTAAAAAATGATCATTGACACAAGAATTTAAACATTATCATGTTAAACTGCAATTTAATTTTACTGATTGGTTGTCTGTTTGAAACGGATAATTCGTTTGATTTCATGAGAATTCAGGTTTTACTG
Source organism: Heteropelma amictum (assembly GCA_959613375.1). Classification (NCBI taxonomy): domain Eukaryota; kingdom Metazoa; phylum Arthropoda; class Insecta; order Hymenoptera; family Ichneumonidae; genus Heteropelma; species Heteropelma amictum. Next base: position 14,202,080 of record OY390723.1, read on the forward strand.
ATTATAATGACAATTGTACGTTTGTAACTTTGGTTTCGTGACAAAAGTAGCAACAATTTTTTTCATTTTGTGTTTATTTAGTATTACATTCAATGAGCTACCGAAGTTAGAGGATCAGCCCGAACCGAGGAAAGATCCAATCTCGAGTCCATCTCGTCGTCGAGTTCACCGACGATGGCTCTAAAATGAGATACATTGTGCATCAATATAATTTTTTACATAGACGTTATATGCCATACATGATATTCAAAAAACATCTAAAACACTTTTGGTCAGTGAAAAAAGCACAATAAAAGTCTCCACCGACTTTTCAACAGAACATTTGGGTGTTTATACTGTTTTTTGAAAAATTTGTGACCACAGAGGAAATTTGGAAAATCTCATTTTTGAGTTCCGTCGCGTCGACAGCAGGTTGATTTATATGTCATCTATATTATGTTACGCTGCAAGCAAAATAAGTTACAGCAATACTTACACATTGTCACCGCGGATAATGTGCAAGCCGAGTACGACTTGTTCCACACCTTGCGTCGTACTGTAAACCCTTTCATGGGATTCATCGAGTATCAAATTTATAGTTTGATCAAAGCCTTTCAAAGTACCCTATATCGAGGAAGATCAAACAAATGGACGGTTTTACAGAAAGAAACTCCAAAGACGTGGTGTCACTCGTGTCGATGTCTCAAAAAACAGAATTTAGTCTTTCTTTGAAACGGAATAACCAATTGGGAACAATTTACGATTAGTTTATACAGAATTTTGGCAAAGTGACCGAGTATCTGATTTTCTGGAAAATATCTATAACATTGAAGACTACACAAATAGCATTTTCCAGTTATCTCTTAGGTCTCTGTCACATTTTCGTGTACGAGGAAACGTCTGAAAGTGAATAAGCGAATTGTACTCACGATAAAATTTCTACCATCGGATGTGATGATGGAAACCGTATCTTAAAATTGTAGGAATTAAGTTTCAATATCCATGGACTATATTTTTGATCGAAAGCCATGCAGTTTGATTAGTTTTTTGTTGCCAAAAGGATACGATTCATATAACTTTCCAGTCCTGAAGCCATTCTTATATTGCATTTACGATGTTAGATCGCTCATGTATTTTTCAACCTAATTGAATTGCGGATATTATCGATTTTTCTAGTAAACGATGAATTATTGAATTTTTTCCAAAAACTGACCGGATGAAGATTTCATTGAATCGGAGCAATGAATAATGTCATAAAATCGTAGTTACTCAGATAGTGTATACACACATGTATATATGTCCGCATTAGAGATTTTAAATATCACACTATGGGCATGCATATATGATTTCAATATTTTGTTTTTCATGTATGCAAACACGCCTGTGATGTTTACAGCTAAAAGATGTGCGACGACAAAAAAACAAAAAATACAGACTATTCTCAGCAAAATGGCGTCGTTATCAGCGCGCAGCAGTGGTGGTAGGATCATGGCGGGAAAAGCAAACCCACTTCAGCGTTCACGCAAAGGAACGTTAAGAAGCGCTACCCACCTTTCTTTTAAAGTCTTAATTAAGATAGATTCGGTGGTATATTGCAAAAAAAAGTATCAATGCGGTATGTATTTCCTTCAATGCCTTGTTTATTCTTGAATAATTATTTTTTTTAGACAATAAGTGTATTATTTCAAACGTCCTTTTTTCTCTTCCAGCCGTGAATGTTTTCCGAAATATGTATGCGAGCACGTTCTAGATTAAAAATAGTTAAATATAGTTACTGGTTTTTGATATTAGTTTGATATTAGAATTTTTTTCCATATTTACAATCTTAAGATATTTGCAATCGAATTGGTCAAGGAATGTACAATTTTCGAATCACACGGCTCAAGGGAAACTTCAAAATTCAAATTGATGCGAGAGAAATCCATTTTATTCCAACATCCTCCACGAAACATGTACAAGAGATCTCAACGAAAGTACAAAAGCATATGACATTTCTGTTTGAAATTATTTCTGTTAAAAGAAACGTAATTATCGTCGTTCAGTGTCGTCTATGTTTGTTGCGATGCTTGCTAGATTTTTCAGTTTCTCTGTCACGAGTCCGGCTTCTGGATCTGTATCGAGTCCGAGATGATTTGTGACTTCCGGATCGTCGTCGTTGTGTTTTTTTCGGTTTATGAGAATGTCCATGGCTGTGGCTTCTCGATCTGCTTCTGCTTCCGTGTTTCTTTCTCTTAGGATGTTTAACTCCGTCCCCTCTTGCCGGCGAAGTACTCGTAGACTTGGAACGCCTCGGTGATTTTGTTCTTTCCAACACCGCGTGCGTGCCGCTTCTGCTGATGAATCCTCCCCAAGCGTTGTGATGTTTCGGAAGCGGTGGGCTCGGCGTGTGACCGTCTATGTCGGCTCCGCGAGCCTTAGATCTCGCCTCTTCGTACTGGCGACGTAATTCTTCAACTTTTTTCTCCAGTGTCTCTGGCTTTACTCTTGTACGGCAATAAAGTCGTAATATACGACGGCAAACGTCTCTTATCGAAGCTTCCGTTACTTTGAACAATGAAAACCAGACTGGTAACGTCGGAAGAGGAAGCTGGAGTTGACGAGCGCCCAAGTAAATACAAGCGCAGGCCACGGTTTCCGGATGATATCGCAAGAATACATCGGAACGTAACGAATCGTTCATGTAATTCCAGCACTGTTGCATGAGCGTTCGATTCTTCTCGTATCCCAATACTTGAAGATACATGACGATTATTTTGTGCGGATGTTTCACGTGAACGCAGAAACCCAATTCCTTGAGAACTCTACGCTCCGATTTGATCACTTGGTTCTTCAAACTAACGTAATTTTGATCGAGTATAACGGGCTGTATAGACTTTTGACCGCATACCTGTTTTATGTGATTAAATACGTTTATAACGTCACGTATACGTCGCGGTGCCTCCTCGATTTTACTCGCCAAACAAATGCAGCCCATTGCCGTTGTTTCCATATTATGCCTAACCAATGACTTACTATAATAAAAACGTTGAAATATCACTTGACCGGTAGCCATTGCGACCTGCGGTAATTTCAGCAAAATACCCGCTGTTTGGATCAGTTCACAGCCCAAAATTCGTAAGTCCGTCTCAGTTTCGGCATCCAATCCATCCAAATATGATGGCGTTGAATTGAGTTTTTCATCGGGCAACAGGCAATTTTGCAACGTCAATACGATTTTTCCGTAACATTTCGCATGATTCACATTGTTGGATTTTTGAGAAGACGTTACCGCTGTATTTTCATTGGTACCCATGACAATTCGCTCGTCAATTATGCTCGATCTGAGCTTGGGTTATTGTCGACAAAACGAATATAACTGATATGTGCTTCAAACGTTCATATCGGTGCATGGGAAATATGGAGATCGTGCGGTGGCTGGCATAGAGTGCAGAAAACATGGAGGATGGCGTCAAACGGAACCCAACCGCGAACCATTGATCAGGTGTAAGCGCTGTGAAAATAGCTTTCGATTGAGAAGTTTATTTTTTATTTTTTGTTTGGTTGTTTTTAATAATCGATCCTTTGATATCAGCAGCGTTTGTTATATTTTTCATCTGTACTTTAATTAAATGAAAAATAAAAATGGGTCCGGAAAGGAGTGAGGGGAAAATGTCACAATAACTGTCCCAAACGGTCATATTACCGTCGCGAATCGAAAGAAAAATTTAAACAAGTTTACTAATATTAATCCGTTTGACAATCATCCTATTTACAATCGTTTGAAAAATGTGACAATCACAGTTGATATCACATTCATCTTATTCCTTCAGAGACTACAATAAATTATTCAGTAATGACCGATGATCCTCCCTTACATACACTTTGCAGCCATCATCACGTGACTACAAGGAAATCTTACCCTGGAAGGAATTTAATTACCCGTTTGAATTGTAAACTTGGATTCAAACAATTTGTTGATGTTTGCGAAATTACTGTTTAAAGTAGTTATGCTTGAAATATTCTACATCTTCGACAAGTACTTGAAATTGTCATTTATCGTTACGATTGTACGTAAAACATTTAGTGCGCCGACGTAAGCGCGAGTGAAAACGTGTACACGGGTTCCAAGTTTGTTTTACAAAGCAAGACATTATTCCAAAAAGACAGGAGAAATAAATAGTTTTCTATTGAAAACAGATAAGATTAAAACCATAACATTAATTTTCTTCATTGCATCATGGTTACTCTTATAATTTATGTGATCATAACTTATTGGTTAAACGACAACTTATTTGATAACTTCAGCAGAACGATGATGAAACACAAATGAAATACCGCTCGACCAGCATTGCCGCAGGGGAATGTCTGGTAATGTTCTCGGATTGTGAGCATGCCGCCAGTCGGACAAATCCGAATTGCAGTCAGATTGTTCCGGAGGTCCTTTTACTTCGACACCGTTCACGCATCTTTTGCATTTGAACCTGAAGACAAAAAGACCAAACGTCATTAATAACAAAAATGTTTTATTAATTCTAATTTAACACTAGACTAAGTACTAGGTGCCTAGTCTAACACTAGGTACTATACTAATTTCTTGTTTTGCTTATTTTGCTTACTCATAAATTCATTGAAAATAAACTGACACTTATTTTGTCAACTGAAGCAATATTTCGCCTTTGAAAGAAATATACGTACTTTGCATGGGTGTCCGATATTGTATTTTCTTCCAATTTAAAAAGATCACGAAGATCCGTTAGAGTAAAATGACGGCAAACATCGTCCTCTTGATCCACGACGGTCGAACTTAATGCTTTCTTGTGAGCTTGCCGTTGGAAAATTTTCTCTTCTATCGTGCCCGTCTAAAAATCAGCAAAGAAGAAAAATTATAACAGGGCGAAAATAACAAAATACATTAATTTATCAATAAACTTAAAAATAAAAGTAGGAACAGTAGAGTCAGTAGCAACTTGACGAATATCGAAATGATACTCAAACCCAATGTATGAAGTGGTTGTTTACTTTGAGTAAACGATCATTTGCGAAAAAATCATCAACGATTGTAACTTTTGTCAAGTAGACATTCCGGAAGTAGTATCGAAAAATGGCACGATTTATACTTACGCAGAGGAAGCGATAAACGAAACACGGTTTTTTTTGTCCGTCGCGCCAAACTCTAGCCATAGCTTGCTCGTCATTAGCAGGATTCCAGTCGGGGTCGAACATGACTAATCGATTAGCACCAATTAAATTCAATCCGCAACCACCGGCTTTCGAACTAAGCATGAAGATGAAATCTCCGCTGTTCGGGTCGTTGAAATTGTCAACGACTTTCGCGCGTTTCTTAATCGTCATTGAACCGTCCAATCTGACATAGCGATAACCACGCTTTCGTGATAGTTTCTCAAAGAGATCGAGGGTTTGCGTGTAATTCGAGACCAAGACGATTTTATCGGTCGACGTCGATTTTATCGATGCTAATAAGCAATCTAGTACCATGAGTTTGCCTGATAATTCCGGTAGAACATCCCTAAAGAATATTTTAAAAAAATACCATGAGCTTGGCACAAATTTCTCTAGAAATTGATGTTGGAATATTTTGGCAAGTATGGAAAAAAGTTGAAACAAATTTAATTCCAAGATAATTGTCTTTAGCAACGTTAGTGTACATACCTTGTATTATAATTCGGAGGTAGCATATTCATAGTACCCTCAAAGCCATCACTACCGCTCTCGATTTTTTCGTAAACTAAATCCGGGTGATTGCATAATTTTTTCAGCAAAGTTATAGCAGAGAGCGCAGAGAGGCTTCCCTTTCTACCTCCTTCGACTGCATCACCTGAATGTAAAAAAAAAAACATAAAAAATAATACGATGGGAACAAAATATAATAAGATATTAAAATTAAAAATCCACTAAAATATTCGGGAGTCCAGGTAATCATAAAATCACGTTATTTACGGAGATAATAATTCTAAGATAAGTTGCAATGCGTTGTTGTAATTGTAATGTTACCTTGCATGGATCTTCTGATACTATCGCTTTGAATGAAATGCTTGTAAAGATCTGTTTGAAGTTTTCCCATCTTAATGCACACGACGAGTTCATATTTGATTGGTAAATATTTCGACAGAAGAGCACTCGTGCGTCTGATTAAACATTTGTTGACAATCGCCACGAGTTCAGCGAGTCGTTCTTGGGCAAGCGTTCTTTCGGAATCCGTAGCGGCTGCATCTTGGCCTCGTAAAATCGGATTTTCGAATTTCCTTCGAAACTCCTGCGGTGAAAAACAAAAAATAATCATATAAATCATATAAAAACACGGTAAAAAGATTGATAACAAGATCGCTCAATTTTTGATACATCTTGTATAAAATTTTCAAAACCCCATCCATTGGTACAACAAACAGATAACAATTACCGTTTTTTATCAAGGCTATCAGAGATCTTTATTTATTATAGCATCTTTGCCCGGTTTTGTTTAAATATAAAAAAAGATTATTGTTCAATCAAAAATTTGAGTGACCGATATTTATTTTTGATAACTTTACCTGAGCAGTACCAAGAAGTCCTTGGTTTACAAAGTGAACGAGTGAAAAGTATTCCAGCAAATCATTTTGAATAGGTGTACCACTGAGAAGTACTCTTCTCTTGGCTTTGAGTCCCATCAATGATTGATAAGTTTGATTTTCCGAATTTTTCAACCGGTGACCTTCGTCGCAAAGAACGAGACCAACTTCGTCATTATGCAGAACGTGAGCGTGTAAACGAAACGTTTCGTAACTTATAATGAGGATCGGATTAGCACATCGTCGGCCATATGTCTTCATAAAACCAGTGAGCTTTTCATCAATGAGTTGTTTACTTCCTCCATCAATAACGAGAGGGTTAACGCGTTTTCCGAGCCATTTACCAATCTCATTGTACCAATTTTTCACGAGCGAACTCGGTGCGACGATGAGCGCCTTTTCGATAATTGGTTTTACTTCTGGACCTTGTGGATTACGAAAAAAAAGGAAACAAAAAACATTAACTATGGTATTGAATGTCTACTATCCAGTTTTGTAGCGATATTTCAAAGGCGACTGAGATGGGTTTATAGCCACAGTCATAAGTTCAAGGTTCAATCGTATTGTTATTGTAAATAATCGAGTAGTAGCGTTAATTGTGAATACCTTGTTTCAAAAGAGTCCATAAAAGACTTATACACTGTAGTGTCTTGCCGAGGCCCATTTCATCGGCCATAATACATCCATAAGCTCCCTCTATCCTTTTTCCGGTAACACATTCGTACATGAATTTTACTCCTTCACGCTGGTGGGGTCTTAGGATATTGCAGAGCATCGGATCCACAACTACGTGTACCAATATTTTGGACCTGAGAAGACAAAATTATTCACAGTCGGTATTATTTTCAATTTGCGCGTCGAATATGATGAATATATTTATCAAAGAACTGACTATGCTTTTTCATCATTCTTTGAATTACCACGTTATGGAAATTATGAAAAATCTCTACAAGCCACGGAAAAACCAATCCTAATTCTTAGCATTATTTTTCACCGATATGCGTGTAACAAAAATACAGATTTTTACATGAAACAGACGCGATTTTTCCAATTCACAAAAGTGTGCAATTGTTTTTCAGTGACTACTTGAATATATTGGATAAAAACTGACTGGTCCATTTTGAGTTTTTCGTGTTCCGACATTTCCGGTGGCGCAAAGAGAACCAACGCATTTGCTTCATCGGGATCAAAGAGAGGTTTTCGCGGACCGGACAATCGGGACCCCAAACTTCGGCCGGATAGCTGATATCCCGGAATTGGGATCTTAAAGGGCTTGCAAAGAAGCTTTCGTACTCTTTCTTCCTGTAAGATATATAGTCTATATAGTTTGTATATTTATATTTCTTATATATTTTTATTTAATTATATATTTATATTTCTATAGTTTATATATTTAGTCTTTAGATATATAGTCTTTTCAATCTTATAGTCTTTAAGATATATATTTTTGCACATTGCACATGCACATTTTTTAGAACAATATTTACACTTTTAATCTTGTCATGTTCCAAAATGTTATTTCATTCAAGAACAGAAGCACATAATGGAAAAGCCTGATACACGTTGAAAGCTTTAAACCTAACACTATGAGTATGAGATTTGTTCATTAAACTGGACAATGATACTCACATGTTCGGAGATCACATCTTGCGTCACACCTACGGCATTTTCGCTCAGGACGACTGCTTTTTTTTTTGGTATGCTGACACTTTGCTCCTTACTCAATTTTGGTCGTTTTACGCTTCTAGTAGTTGGAGGTGCTGAAGCTGTGGAAAGAGGTGGCTCTCTCAAAGACAAATTGTTGCAAACATCAACGAGTAACGGACGTTTGCCTCTCTGACTCGGTGCTGATGCTCTGTTCTATAGGAAAAATAAAAAGAATAGCATATTTTAGGAACAAACAACATTTTTAGCAATTCTTGACAATCGCTCGTAATCATTCCAAATGTGTTTTCTGTCATTTTTCCAACATTCATCAATTATCATTGGGGATAAAGTTTGGAAATTCTACTTGTGATTGAACTGAAATAATTATTCTATGTAAACCCAACGAAATTTTATACTGTTGCATAATATATATGTAATTACTACGCTTTAGATAAAAAAAAAGACTTTTGTAAACAGTTTCGAAAAGATACTTTATATTGATATTGTTTATGAAATCGATGCTTTCGGTATGCATGGTATGACTTTTAGATTTTTTTAGCTATTTCAAAAATGCCATTGTACTGCCAGAACATCTTTGACATTCTTAAAGATAAATTTTGATATTTCCAGGCTAAACCCGTTTGTTGAAATTAAGATATATTATCAATTAATGAAACTATAATTTAACTGAATATAATAGTGCTGAAAAAATGCGCGCAGGCACAAACTTTGGGAAAATAACAATTACGGTAAACAACTTTCAAGCTTACCATTATGTTAATGGAAAACGACACAGATTGTCTAATCAACTATCGTCGCAGAGCATCGTCTCCATTGTTCACGTCGTTATAAAAAGTAATGTGGATTTTTGTATCCTACATGAACAAAAAGTAAATATTATTTGAATAATGAGCGTCAAACATTGCAACGGTCGAGCGAGCATCATGGGTTATGGTAGGATGTATTGGTAGGATCAAGGGTACGATCCAGTCAGCGCTTCAAATGCTTCGGCGCCGTTGTATTTGAATGGTAAAGCGTAGGAAAATGAAGCATTAGAAGCATTTGCAGCTGTAAGCGGATGGTACTCTAAATAAAAGACGACCGCGTGTTATCGACTAATAATATTATGATAATTCAAACATTACTTTGCTAACTTCACAGCATCAAAAAGAACAATAATGCACACAATAATATATTCATCGCCGTCATTCAAATGGTAGCGATGCATTTGCGTTGATTGTGCGTCCACTACACGTAGAGGTTAAACTTGTATGATATACTACAGTTTTGTAGTAAACAATTTTTCAATTTAATGGATAAACACTGGAAATTTGTAACCGTTTATAACTACCTAACCATCTCCGTAGCATAACTCCTCATTTCACTATCAACACTTGATAATTAGCGTTGCTCTACAATATTTTCATGAAGATCAAAGATCAATTGGACCCATAGATCATCCTTAATTGGACAAAGAACATTCGCATTACGCAACAACCCGGCGTGTGAGTGCGTAGTGCGTGTGTGTTGGGGGAACTTTGTAAAACTATCCGAATGGTGGCACGTTCCTCGATAGTTACTTTTTTACAATTTGCACTCCGCAATTATTAGTTTTTTTTTATTGTAGCTTTCGTTATCGTTATTAATAGATCTTAATTCAAATCATGTCTGATAACGTTAGTCCAATTAAATATTTCCTGAGCGGCGGATTTGGTGGGTTTTGTACAGTTGTAGCTGGTCATCCTTTGGACACTATAAAGGTAACATTCCATTCTTAATCTTGCACGAATGAATAACTTTTAAAATCCATATTTGTTTCGCTCCAATTGTCTCCGATATGTTTCCATTAATGAAAATGATATAATTACTCGTCAAAAAATTCTTTTGGGGAAACACGAGGTCACATTTTCCATACATACTTTATTGACATACGAACATTCTTCAAATACCGTTCACACAACCACGTTTGTGTATTTCGGTTTTGTCCGTGTACATACATTTTCGTTATTCGTTAAATAAAATTGCCGCTATTTCCATTGTTTTTCAGATGTTCCACGGTAAATTTTACCGATACGATTTTTTTCAAAAAACTAACAAATTTACAGGTTATGGGAGTTAGTCGTGATTATTGCGCTAAATATAGTGATCTAGGACGTTGTATTCATTTTTAAGGAAATACAATAATATAGTCCCTTTGCGGAATATTACACTGAAACTTGTCCCCTTTTTTCTAGTCCTGCAAAATCTTCCGATTAGTTTCAGTTATCAGAGCTCTTAGCCACGACAGATATTGATTTTCACTTCACGATGTTCCAAATAATCTTCGAGTCGAATCTCCGTGCCATCTCGCTGCAAAGGGCATTGAACTGTGCAGGTACCATTTCGCGGGTTTCTATGTAAAATAGAATTGCACTTTTTGTAATTATAGGCATAACAGTAGACATCCTTGTTTCTAATCTCAGCGAATCTCCTGGAGTATGGTTCGGTGATCCGAGCAAGATTTTGTAGAAACGTCATTGGATTATGTCCAGTTCATCGCCATACTTCAGACCTCAGATATTCAATGAATATAAGAGGGATGAAAAAACTTCTACACATGGGAGTTTCTCGCGCGCTTTGCATTCTTATCCTTGGCTATAACCGGTGCTCCCCAGATGCTATTCACTACTCCTTTAGCTTCAGTTAGAAAATCTTTGTACACATCGTTTTGGATTCTTGGGAATTGAGGTATGTATATTTGTGAACAACAACTGGCAGTGTGATTTTACATCTGGTACGTCCACGTTTTTTTGGAAAATCATTGCTTTAGTTTTTTGCATTATTCACCACAGATCGCAAATCTCGAGATAGGCTTCGAAGATATCAAGCTCCCACCGGTAATCTACTTCTTGATCAAATTAAATCATCAGGGAACAACAGATTTTTTCGTTCTCATATTCGTGCCTTTCTAATCATATTTTCATCAAAAACTTTTCATAATTCGTCAAGAGAAATTAGAGCAAATAGGCTTTCCCGTTCGCACAGCAAGTATGTTGCGTTTGGTCTCTGCTTCAATCCATTTTTCCTCTTTCAGGTTGTCATCTGACTAGCTTGTGTCTAGTGTCGAAAATGAAAATGTTTGTACAAAGGGCATTCGCTACACAAACTCGCTTGAAATTCTGTCAATATAATCAATCGTTTGGAGAAAACACCGAGTCTCATTGTGATTAATAAAAAAAAACTCGTAATGATTGTTGCAAACAATTTGCTATAATGCAGCAAGAAGTAGCCTGGATAATTTTGAGAGGCAGTTTATTGTATTTCCGATTGCTATAGAACGATATTGGTCCTGAGTTTTCCCAGCTGGATGAAACGCGAGAGAATAACGTAACTTTGTCGAACGGATCTGTGTTACTCGAGACGTTTGTCACAAATTCATGAAATTCGCATGGATTTTGATCGCAGCATCTTCCAAAGAAATCCCACAAACACGGTCTTTTATTCACCATACTTACCACTAAAAAGCTTACCACATAAAATCATAAGATTATTTATCCGAAAGCAAATAAACTGTGGCTCATTCACACCGAGTCTATTATGAGAGTTGTACGGTCTCCAATTATTCAACAGCCATTCTATTGATAATTTAAAAATTGCGGAAACTGCAAACTTTGCCTTTTGAAATCTTTTCCACGTATTGGCGTTTAATTAAGTAATTTTCCATTCATTAATTAATTAATTCATAAAATGGAGTGCAATACACAGTTGAATTGAACCGCATCGAGTATCAAATGAACTACAAACATTGTTTTTTCTGAAACATTTTTCTACAGGTTCGCTTACAGACCGCTGCGAATCCTGGAAAGAATGAAGCTCCTCTCTATAAGGGCACTTGGGATTGTGCGAAAAAAACCGTAGCTAAAGAAGGAATCCGTGGCCTATACAAAGGTCAGTAGTCGTTTTGATCGGTTTTGAATTTTCAATCAGAATTCATTATTCCCAAAAAAAGTCTTCTCCATATGTAATAAATAAGATAGTCCATTAATATCTGACTAACACGGATTTGGAATTTCAAAATGCTGCATTCTCAGGCCCATTCAGTGCAGTAAGTTTATTTCTATCGAAACTCAACGGACGTTGATTAAATTTATATGTTATTGGGAAAGGCATTTTTCAACCTCGGTGACGAAGGAACAAAGCGACCGAGGATCAAATCGTGAGATGAGAATAACGTTAAAAATAATCAGCAATACTGTTTTTATAATTACAGGTATGGCAGCTCCGCTTTGTGGCGTTGCGCCGATTTTTGCGATGAGCTTTTTTGGCTTCGGGCTTGGAAAGAAGATGCAACAAAAAACACCAAACGAACAGCTAACATCTTTGCAATTGTTCTACGCAGGAGCATTCAGTGGAATTTTTACGACCGTCATAATGGCCCCCGGTGAAAGAATCAAGTGCCTTTTACAAATACAGCACGCTGATGCCTGTGTCAAGTACAAAGGCCCCGTTGATTGTATTAAACAGTTGTACAGAGATGGAGGTATCCGAAGTATTTATAAAGGAACTTTTGCAACGTTGCTCAGAGGTAAGATACATTTTTAGCGAAAATGCCCTCGGAAATATGTATTTTTTTGCCTGTCAGCCTCCTCATTGAATATTAATGAATTACTGTTGATTAGATACACCGAATAGAGAAAAGATTTCATTGAGATTAAAAGTTTTATTCAATTTCGGTAGAATGTAGTTCGCGGAAAGTGAATAAGCGGAGCATGTATTTATCCTCTATATTCACAGCGAAAAAAAACGATTTAAAAATTCTAGAGGTAATTAGAAAATGAAATGCCGCGTGCTCCACGTTATGATATATTCGGTAATTGTTTAAATTAGCGAGTAATTGCCTAAATTTACAATGAACGAGAACGCGAGAACGGCAATGAGATTCATCGTTTTTTTACGACTACGTTTTACAGATGTGCCTGCCAGTGGAATGTATTTTATGACTTACGAATGCCTTCAACGGTTTATAGTCAAGGACGGCGAAAAATTAGGTTTAGGATCGACGATATTAGCTGGCGGCTGTGCGGGAATAGCCAATTGGATTGTAGGAATGCCGCCTGACGTATTGAAAAGTCGTCTGCAGACAGGTACAGTTTCACAAATGCTCTTCCATCCGCTTAAAAAACAGTATTCTCAATAATACGCGTAAATTGAAAAACTATTTCAGGCAAATAATTTCAGAGTACAATGCGTCTTTCCCGAATTAATTAACGAAAATGTTACTCAAATAATTCCGAAAGGTGAATTTGCGACAGCACTAATCTCTGCAATATTATCCTTCTGTTGTAGCACCTGAAGGCACTTACAATGGTACAAGAGATGTATTCACTCGCTTAATGAAAGAAGAAGGCCCACGTGGACTATACAAAGGTTGTGTGCCCGTTATGTTGCGTGCTTTTCCGGCAAATGCAGCGTGTTTCCTTGGATTCGAAGTAGCTATGAAATCATTGAATTGGGCAGCTCCGAATCTTTGATATCTAGATCTTTATAGTCTTCAATAAACGAATTTACGTATGATACTTTGCAGAGTGCATGAAATACATGCGATGCGGTTGTATTTCGTTTATACATGTATCCATTTTATTGTTCATCCTCGCACACTGCTCTCAGTGTATACCGAGATACCTAATTAGCCGAATTTTGACGTCGGAAGCCATAGAGTTGAACTTTTTCGAGTGACGTCGGAAGGTTTTTATTTCGATTTTTATTGTGTAAAATGTCGTCGTCTTATACAGTTCTGCTTATTTTCCCATTTCGGTAATACGGATTTACCGTGAACGGAGTTTTCATTGAATCTAAAAATAGATTTCGCGACCTATTTGGCTATTATGACGCAACGCTGCGAAAACAAGTCACGGAATATCTCGTTTGATTACGCGTTTTTTCGCGCATATTGCACAAAACGGAGAAATTCGGAGTAATTCATACAACATTGAATTTACGTTAACGAGCAAAGCGTTAAATTAATTACGTAAAATGCACTCTTCGATACAACCGATTCAGAACGAAATTATGTTAACGGAAATTTCACTATACTCGCGTATAAAAAAAGTTTTGCGTAAACGAATCGACGATACTTCAATGCAGCGGATGTCAAAATCGTTGAACATCAACTGTACGAGAATCTGGAAGACGAATTAATGTTTGTTTCCGTTCATCAAGATGGAAATACATCCAATTTTAGTCCCGTTGTGGGCATACAGAAACCACAATATCCACCACACCTTCCGTTGATTTGTTGATGGCTCTGGAAATAAAATTTTACAATAAATCAACAAGCATAAAAGGACTTGAGAATGTGATACTTGAAAATTTTACCGTACCGCGTGACAACTCACGTTCTTTCTACTTATTGAAATAATTTTGTCTTGAATTCCATCCCCAATGGTATTTTGGCTTGAATAATTGCGCGATTATTTTTCCCAGTAATATTGCCTTGATACTCACTAATCTATTGATCGACATGACAGCTTTGGATTTCTTCGAGCTCCATGTAACATCGGAGGAAATTCGCAATTGCGTTCCCGTTAAATCCAGACTGAAACGACCTTGCGGGCAATTTTCGCGGCTGTAACAGTCCCCAGCTTTGCCGAACTCTACACGTCTCGCACCATTTGTCCGGGAGAAGGTGTAATCATCAGCTGTAATAACGACATTTTGAATCGTTGGAATACTCGTTCAGTGTACGGTGTATGGAATATTTCGGGATGGAAGAATGGTCCCAGTTTCCTGTGAATATAAGCTGTGCTCACCTATGATCATCAGTTTTGTAGGATTAATGCGAACGCGTTTGAAGTGCGTTATTCCCGACATGGTATCTTCGCTAACGCAATCACAGCTCTCGTTTCTTTGACCATTGTACGGACATTGGTTGGGATTCGACAATCTGTGAAATAAATAGACAGTGTTAGCAAATACTTTACACGTTGGCACATATAAATAGTGCTCTAAGGTACTAGAATTTCTATGTATATAACCATTGGATGTAGAACATGACATTTTTGAAATTTAGTTTATAATATATGTATAATGAATTAAGCGAGGAAAATTATCGGAAATAGTTTTCTTCGGACTTTTCGAAAAGAAAAAAGGGATTCATTTTTCATCAAAATATCAAGCGATAAAGAAAAAAACCAGGTTTTTTTCTTTTCCTTTTTGGCACACATTCTTTCTCAACGTTGCGCAAAACGTCTCACCTCTTGTCATAAATTTCAGCAAAATTTTTCTGCTCCCCAGCTGGCAGTGTAAGATACTCTCGCGGAGAATTAGTACCGATACTGTGGCAATAGATTCTCATACTTTTTCCTCCTATCGATAGTATATACTCTCCGTCATGCTTTAGTTTCAGCCTTTTTTGCGCCTCCAAACACGTTCTGGGACCACAGCGTCTCCGATTGCACTTTCGTTCTCGCTTTGGCTCTGAATGACGCTGGCAATTCATTCGAGGACGCCTGTTGCCGGTTGCATCGTGACAGAACAGTCGCCGGAGTTGCCTTCCTTTTCTTCCGCAAGGATGGCTACACTAGAAGCAGTTATTCACGGCATTATTCTATACAATGTCGAAGAAACTTGAAAAATAAAAAACGGTATTCCGCTCAATAATCAAATAATTTTAAATAACTTCATGTTCGTTCGGAAAAATGGTAGAATGTATTTTGTATGAAAAAAAAGCAATTTCCTCAATATTCAACGAAAAATTTACATATTTCCGAACATTTTTTGACAACTCTTTAGTACTATCGTCCCTTAAAATTACTCGGCACGGTATTCTCAGTCTATCTTATTTTGCTACAATCGTACAGTGGGAATATCGGTAAACAAACAGAACACAACGTTGCAGTCTCTAGAGTGATAAATTTAAGCGGAAATGAACATCTGCAGAGGCACGATAGCGTCTCTACTTACCTTCCTCCATCGCCCTACTGACCAATAGTAATTGTCATTACATTCGCGCATGTTGCAAGTTTTTACAGCAATCGGCCGATTCATTTGCGAACAACCGTGATCCGGTAGGGATTCGACCCATCCGAGTCGATTGATACGATGACACGTTACTGTACGCTCTTGGATTCCTTCTCCACAATCTTTTGAACACTTCGAGCAGAAATAATGTTGTACGTTATTTGCATTTGGTCGATTGATATCGTGGAAGAAGTTGATACAAAAAAAAGTCCAAGTCGATTGCTTATAATCTGGAGTTGTTACAGTGATATATCGATATTGTATGTTACACTCTGATATTTAATTTAATCTTATTATTATCGTTGGAGGAACATTTTTTTTCTTTTGAAACTCTGCAATATGTTTCAGTTGTAAAGAATTTTTGCCGTATCTTGAAAAGTAGCTTCACGTTATTTTTACACGTTATTTGGATACTCGAAAGTTATTCCCGATCACGTAGTCTTTGTTATTTTCATTGCTCTCTTCTGGATGGACGTGTTTTTCGTGCTTGTCATAAAATGGGACAAGCTATGTCTAGCCAGAAGATAAAGGATTAGAAAAATGCCATTTCTTCCACAAACTATCTTTAAAAATAGCGAGGAAAACTACTGTACTTTGGTTATATTCGATGACGTTATAGCGGTATACCGAAATATATACCACGCTTTGATACAGTGCCTTCAACAACATTTTCAATTTAAGTACTCGCTTTTATATAATCATTCTGATTTCCGATGATTCTACTTTAATTATGGGTTCGTGACTTTTTGGCTTCGATCATTCGAACAGCCGCTCGGTAAAACTGCTGCCATTCACAGCACCTCAGTTCTTTGGTAAAATCGAGATATCGACAATCTCCAATTTTTTTTATTTAAGAAGGAATTACGGTAGTACAATGATGGTACAGTAGCGTATCGTTTCGTCTACATTTTTGTGTCGTTTGAATATTCTGTTATGCATAATTTGGACATAGCGTTGTAGCGAAAAAGAGATAAAATGAGAATATTGAGTACTTGACGATAATGCTTTGAAAATCTGAGTGGATCGTTCCTCATACTCGCGTTCTTGCGGGATAAGCTCGTAAGCCGTTATCTCATTTGTATGTCTTTGGCATTACAGAAAGGATGTCTCTACATTGCTGGTAAGTAATTATTTGTAGGTTTAAAATCCGCACCACATTTCCGATAGCCGCGAAAAACAATGTTTTCGAGAAACGAACGAACGAAGCTCGATAGTATTCATTATTGATAAATTGCAGTCGAGACGGTTATTCTTGAATACTTACGGGACTCCAGTTAGATACTCTCCATCTCCGTCTGCTTCGATCTCGCGATTGATCAGGTCGTACAGTTATACTTGACATCAAACACGTCGATCCATAACATCTTTTCGATTGCTTCGGCTTCTTCATCTTATCGCAATTTCTGTCTGGCACAACTTCACCATTAATGCTTGTACAATAAACTTTACGATGCTGTCGTCCTTGACCACAGTCGGTATTACACTGGAAAAGATATTCAACATCCGCAATGATTATTTTTAGAACATTATTGATTACGATGAATCACAGGTTGCCGAGAGATAAATTCTCAAAATAAATGCAAAAATTCTCCTCACAGCACTCCATTGACTCGTGTTCCATTGATGGCAAGGTCTAGCGTCACATATTTTCGTCTCTTCAGGCTTAGGATCCGAGCAATGACTGGCAGGCACTACCTGATTTTCTATGTGACACCATATTTGTCGATTTTTTTTACCCCAGCCGCAGCTCACGGAACACTGGAAAATATAAAAAAAATACGTAAATGTTTTTATTCCGTAAAAGTTGATACAAACATTTGTATATTGACCGCATTAGGATCGGTCGAGCGTTCTTTCGAAACGAATACATTAATCATATTAACAAAGTGAAACATGATAAATACAAATGATGAAAAACGTGAATTTGAAAACTGTTTTCTCACCTACTCGTCAGCATTACATTACATCATGCATAGTGAATGCCTGCTATATCGAAAATTCATAAAAAAAGGGAAAAAAGAAAATCAAGAAAACCCGTTACGCGTGCAGTTTGTTCACAACGTTTTCAATGTCTAGCTGAGAAATTTTAGAGCCTCCTGTCAGTCCAATATGTATCTCAGTTTGATATGGATTAATAATACCGGACTATTTATCCTTATCAAACCCATTGACAAAGGTTAAAAATGATCTCCGTGCAAAGAGTCAGATTTTTCCGCTAACGTGGATATCTTCATTTGAACGTGAATTGTTATTCTTTCAAACTATAAATAACACATTTATTCAGATATAAATACCCACTACGCTCGAAATCAGGAGAATTTGCAAATTATTCGATACAACGTTACAAGTTTTTGGATCACAACGGAAGTTCTATACACATTTCCTTTTCATTCATATTGCTCGATGTATTAACGTACATACGATAAAGTTGAGTAAAGTTGAGCGGAAAAATGATTATACAAATTTTGTACTTTTCGTTGCATACCATTCACAAAAAATGCAGTTTAATATATTTCGATACTTACCGGGGTCCATTCTCCAATGCTCCATTGCGGACATGTTTCTTGTCCGCAAATGCGTTCGACTATTTTCTCATTAGCAAGACAATTCGATTCCGGAACAAACTCGTCGTTCGAGTTAATGCATGCCGCAGTTCTCGATTGCGTACCGCCACCACAAGTGACACTACACGCTGTCCACTTGCCGTATGACCAATAAGTGGAATCACACGAGCCAACGCAATATTCATAGTTGGATGGCCGCTTAATATGCATGCATGCATAATTTGAGACTGGCTCGGGTGTTTTGCGAACATCGGATTTAAGAATCTGAACACATTGACTAGAAATCGTACGATTACCTGGCCCACAATTATTCGAACATTCCGACAGTACCGTTACCTCCCATCTGATGAAAAAGTTTTAATCAAAACAATATGAGGAGAAACTCTTTAGACTTATGACGCGACGCATTAACGTACTTAAGGGAACAATAGTCGTTGCATGTTTGGCTTTTTTCTTTAGGTTTCGCTTCGGGTCGGCAATAATCATCGGATACAAATTCCTTCGTTTCCATATTTTGGCACTGAGGTTTACGATACATCACGCCCTCACAGGCGTAATTACAACTCGACCAATTTCTGAGTATCCATGAATGATTTTTTAATACGTATTTAGGTACACTATACTGGTAAGTTATTTGCGGCGGATAAACGTTTCCTACAGATAAAACCTACAGCAAAGTTTAAAATCGTCAATGTACATGTGCGTAGGTATCTCAGGGTGATCGTTATTTTCTACGTTGACTTTTTTCACTTGTGAGACCTTTTCTGAATTAATGTTTTAAATGTTATTAATAATTAATGTTTTATTAATTGATGTTTAAATTTTTCTTCGATTATTGATTTCACGCTGTAAGCCAATGACTTGGAGCATACCCGGGTAGTAAACGTCAACTCGGGAAATAACGCACACCCTAATGAATATGTTATTTCATAATTGTTATAAAACGTGAAATTTTGGGTGGAATATCGTTACCTCTAGAAAAATATCAATATTAATTGGCCTTGAACTGTTCAAACGTTCAACCGGTGTTTCCGGCCCGCTGTATTCAATCGTTATCCCGGGCCATTTAATCACCTTTCCATGCGTTACCATCAAATTTCCATTTAATATATATGTACCACGTTTCCCAATTCTCAGAGCTAGAAATTATTGGATAAAAAACGTGCTCTTATGATGCAGAATAAACATGACAACTTCATTGACATTCTTTTCATGTTGTATAATAATATATCGTACGTATATTTATGTCATTACCTAAATAGTTACTATCATTGGAGGATCCGTTCCACCCGTATTGTTTAATTTCGATGTTGCTGCTGCCAGCTGGTATTTTTAACACTCTCGTATAGCCAAAGGCCGTGGAATTGTAAGACCCGGTTATTCTGTGACACATGGAATTATCACCACCGCAAATTCCACAACTATCCAATTCAGCTGTTGAGTCGAGAATGTGATCACATCCAGCTGGTTTGCAGTGTCCATGTACGCAAATGTGGAATGTATCTGGTCCACAAGATGTACCATCAATAACTTTATCGCGTAGCATATAGTATTGGTTGCTTTCTACCTGACAGAAAAGTTTACAGCGATCCTGTGGAATGACTAAAAAAAAACAGAAGAACCGGAATAATTGTCTAAGAGGCAAATTTCGTCTCATTAATTCTACATGGAAGATGGAAGAAATCACAGCTCGAATTCGTCATGCAAAGTTTCCATTTCACCCCACAAATCTCTCGATATGACGTGGAAAGCCAAATTTACATTTCACAGTAACATTCCTTCATTCCTACAATTGGAAATACAATTTTCAACTTTTCCATCTTTGAATTTCTCCAGACGTGCGGTATTTCATGCAACGTTCTTTACGCATGCCACTCTCAATCACACCGTTGAATCTCGAAATATTCAATATTTGCAATACTCACGTCTATTATATTTGGCGTGCCATTGAACATCCGTAGATAAACCAGGTATTTTCAAATTATTATTGTTGAAATTGGAACACTGGTCCTCCCTTGAATATAAATGCATTATAATTGGCGTGCACGAATATAAACTAGGCTTGTTGCACTACACATGGTAGTCACACGTGGGCCGAAATAACCAGAGTGTTCGCAATGAAAATTTTTCAGTTTTAAGTACAAGTTTTTCACGAGAAATGTTCGCAGCGAAAGAAAATCATAATTGCTTTATTCCTTTTCGGCTGAGTTCTTGAGCTCGCCGATTCACCCTCGGGCCATTTCGACGCGATGTGACTATGAAAGATCGAAGCCTCATGCGTATTTAGCAGTCAAGTAGTCTGATATTTCACGTCACCTAAAGTCTGGAGCATCCAATGGACATTCTTCAGTTCGGCAGCTACGGTATTGAACTCGTTCGCCCATACAATAATCCCCACCGTTTTGCGGAAAAGGGTTGTTGCATTCGCGATATTTTTTCTGTATGCCTCCGCCACATGTTCTTGAACACTCGCCATAAGGTCCCCACTCGCCCCAATTTCCATTGACAGGTTCGAGACTTTTCATGGACGTACATTCACCCCTGTAGCACCATTTAATTTCTGATCCTTCAGTCCCGCAAGGAGTTCCATCTGCCCAAGGCATGTGCTGTGTGCGACATTGATCGCGATTCGTAATTTCCGTGGTGCACCAAAGTCTTTTGCAAACTGTCTGACAAGTAACGAAAAATGCATTGAAGATGGAACGGTTATGAGAATATTCTTGTGAGCATGAAAAAAGTCACGAAGAAACCGTAAATTGCAAATGCAATGCTGGGGTTCGTCTGTACGAGCAGTAACACTTTTCGTAATTATCAAAAAATGTAAACTGTCCACTCACAAATATTGTACTATAAATATCAAGAGTGGGTCATTTGACCCGCGAATTGAGAGGAATTAAAAACAATTTCGAGGAAAGGTGAAAGGATGGTGAGTATCTGAAACAATTTTACAAATTGATCGAATGATTGTGGATGACTGCTCACGTTTCCTTTGGCAAAAACCCGCACAACTCAATAAGTTTTATCATCGATCTCGTCGATACTAATAATGCATCTAATATATAAAATTCTCGTGTCGCAATGTTTGTTACCAAACTCCTCCAAAACGGCTGGACCGATTTGTATAAAATTTTGTGTGCATATCGGGTAGGTCTGAAAATCGGCCAACATCTATTCTTCATACCCTTAAATGATAAGGGTGACCCACCCCTAAATATATATTTTTTATTTTTTTGACACGATTTTTTATTTTTGTTTCATTATGATTTAGCATTGATTTGAAAAATACATATAACTTCAAATATTCACCTTTCTACGATCAGGCCCAGTTTTTAAATTGCAATTTTTATATTATTCTGTTTCATCCACAATCCATCTACTTGAAACAAGTATACTTTAATTGTCTACAACACTTCATTCCCCTTTCAATTATAATTACATCCCCACACACTTCGGTGTTAGCTATTTTTTATTGAACCAAAAAAATATCTCCTGGAAATAATGTATATGGCAAAACAACGTTTGCCGCGTCAGCTATTTTGTTATAAAATTTTAAAGATATGACTTTTCGATCAGCCGATCTCGCGAGAAGCGTTTTCGTTCAAAGTAGTGGCAGATGAAAAGAACGATCGACAACTCCATTAAAATATAACCACGCATAAAGAAAACAACTCTAAACAAGTTGCTCCATGTCTGGTTTTCGGAAATTTTTGTTCAGTTTTTTAATAAAATTTACAAGAAATGACTCTTCGAACGAACGATCTCGCGAGAAGCGTTTTCCTTCAAAGTAGTGGCAGATGAAAAGAACGATCGACAACTCCATCAAAATTTAACCACGCATAGAAAAAACGACTCTAAATAAGTTCCTTCGTGTCCGGTTTTCGGAAATTTAGTTTCAGATTTTTCCCAGATTCTGGTCCAGCGTTCGATCGGCGGATGAGAGGAACGATCGACAACTCCATGAAAATTTAACCACGCGCAGAGGAAGCGACTATAAGCAAGTTGCTTCATTTCCGGTTTTCGGGAATTTCGTTTCAGATTTTTTAGCGCAGCTTCCGGTCCAGCGTTCGATCGGCGGATGAGAGGAACGATCGACAATTCTATGAAAATTTAACCACGCGCAGAGGAAGCGACTCTGAGCAAGTTGCTTCGTTTCCGGTTTTCGGAAATTTTGTTGCAGACTTTTCAGAGGCAACTTCCGGTCCAGCGTTCGTTCGTCGCGCGAGATGAAGGACGATCGACAACTCAATGAAAATTTAACCACGCGCGGAGGAAGCGACTCTGAGCAAGTTGCTTCTTTTCCGGTTTTCGGAAATTTTGTTCCAGACTTTTAAGAGGTAACTTCCGGTCCAGCGTTCGTTCGTCGCACGAGACGAAGGACGATCGACAACTCAATGAAAATTTAACCACGCGCGGAGGAAGTGATTCTGAGCAAGTTGCTTCGTTTCCGGTTTTCGGAAATTTTGTTCCAGACTTTCCAGAGGCAACTTCCGGTCCAGCGTTCGTTCGTCGCGCGAGACGAAGGACGATCGACAACTCAATGAAAATTTAACCACGCGCGGAGGAAGCGACTCTGAGCAAGTTGCTTCGTTTCCGGTTTTCGGAAATTTTGTTTCAGACTTTTCAGGGGCAACTTCCGGTCCAGCGTTCGTTCGGCGCACGAGAGAAACGACGATCGACAACTCAGTGAAAATTTAACCACGCGCGGAGGAAGCGACTCTGAGCAAGTTGCTTCTATTCCGGTTTTCGGAAATTTTGTTTCAGACTTTTCAGAGGCAACTTCCGGTCCAGCGTTCGTTCGGCGCACGAGAGAAACGACGATTGACAACTCAGTGAAAATTTAACCACGCGCGGAGGAAGCGACTCTGAGCAAGTTGCTTCTATTCCGGTTTTCGGAAATTTTGTTTCACATTTTTTAGCACAGCTTCCGGTCCAGCGTTCGATCGGCGGATGCGAAGAACAATCGACAACTCCATGAAAATTTAACCACGCGCAGAGGGAGCGACTCTGAGCAAGTTGCTTCATTTCCGGTTTTTGGAAATCTGGTTTCAGATTTTTTAGCACAGCTTCCGGTTCAGCGTTCGATCGGCGGATGAGAGGAACGATCGACAACTCCATGAAAATTTAACCACGCGCAGAGGGAGCGACTCTGAGCAAGTTGCTTCATTTCCGGTTTTCGGAAATTTTGTTTCAGATTTTTTAGCACAGCTTCCGGTCCAGCGTTCGATCGGCGGATGAGAGGAACGATCGACAACTCGATGAAAATTTAACCACGCATAGAGGAAACGACTCTGAACAAGATGCTTCATTTCCGGTTATCGGAAAATTTATTTTGAGTTTTTTATAGAATTTATAAGATTTTTATGATTTTTGATTTTTGATGATATGATTTTTTAATCATCGAAAGCAAAATGATATAATTGTATTTTGTTTAATTAAACAAAATGCAATTAAAGGGTCAAAGTCGGCTCTTCTATAACGAGATTATCTACGCACCGGTGTCGTCGCGAAGAGTCCCCTCGGCCCACCAAGTTCTTCCTCTTTGAATGTGTTTTAAATATTGGATGTGTTATCGTACAGATTTTTCAAAACAAACAGCGCAACGTTCCCATGTTAAATTATGAGACAAAATTACTTCTATTCTAAGATTATAAAAAAAGCCTATCTCAATGTTACATAATCGGAACTATATTGTCACGTGGACTTTATAGAAAAATAATAACTCACCATCATCACGTTTTATACGACACATCTTAAATCCTTGGCCAAATGCTAGCTCACACTGTTTGTCCCCTGAATATCTTTCTCCGGGCAATCGAATGGTGTCCGATGTGGCAGTCACATTACTCGGCTCGTCTCGTAAACATCGCGCGTTTCTGAAATAAAGTACGCCGTTAAGGCCACTCTGAATGCCAAGAAACGGCAAATTTCGTGATTTTTTTCAGCGAAACCGTAAAATAAGTCGGTATTACAAAGTAGGGGTTTTATTATACAAAATTATTAAAGTATTCTCATGGGCATTTTTTGATCAATATTATCTCGACTTTTTTGCTATAAAGACAAAGTTCCGGAGCTCAGCTCATTCATTACGTTCACACTGTTGTTCGTTTCTCCAAACACCTCCAACTCAAACAAACTCCATTTTGCAAAAGTAGTGGTACTCAGTATCAAGAATTTTCAAACTAAAAAGAAGCGCACCGCAATGGTATTATTCTCCTTTAAATAATGAAAAAAATTCTTTAATCACGATACGATTGTTTATAATTGTATAAAAACACTCGATTAATCATTTCGTTATAAATGAATAAAAACACTTTTTCTTCGAATGAGGTGGCTTGATTGTTAGTATCTTGAGTGGTAAAATGCAATAAAGACCCCGATAAATGATGGTTACGTGTACAGAGGAAAACTCACTCTATGAACTCGGTCAGATAGTGTCTCGAACACTTGGACCATTCCCATCGGAAAGTATTATTACCCAGTCTCGAAGTCATAAAGTTGTGGATACCGCTGTAATTTTGGAATTTCGTGCACGTCCGATTGTCGTCGTCGTGTGGCATGCTCAAGCTGCAATAATTTTCTCATACAGTTTCTCATTTAAGATTGCTTATCTACGGCAGTATAACATCCCGCGACGTTATCGATCGCTTCGAAATTTCGATACTTATTTTTGTCGTGATTAATTTTCTCAAGATGAATTAGCCAATGCGGGATTACCAAAAACGATGGCCAATGAAAAATTTCCACCTACACATGTCCGATTTCGTGAGCGATCGTAAATGCAGTAGATAATCCATTGTCTTGTACAATGGCGCAAGATGATCCCAATGAACACATTTTACCTAGGTTGGCTAAACCTAGTGTCTCGCACCGATTCTGTTCAGGATCCTGGCACAAATTTTCCCTGAAGCAAAAGCAACGATACAAGTTTGCACAAATGCTTCACAATATACTCGTTTAAGGGCTTTGAACAGTTGAGTTGATTTGCTGCTAAGCAAGAACAGTGAAATAACAATCGGCACAAACAAAAACCGTTGTTACTTTTTCCGAAATTTGTAAATAATGGGGAGCAAATGAATTTCTCAAATGTGCTTGAAAATTTGGTTAATTTATTGGCATCAATGGTTAGATCGAAGTCAAAGAACCACCGCGATTTTTGCGGGGCTGCGGCAAAAGGAATGATGAGTTGAAGATTTTATCGAAAATTAAGATGGTGTCGCAGTGTAGATGTTGAAAAAATTAATTGTGTCGGAGCGAACCTCGTTAAAAGTAACGCCGCGTCATGATGTTCCGATGAAGGCTCGTCAGGATTGTTGAATTTTTGCCATTGGCAAAATTTTTTCAGCATGTCCCTTGCAGACACTCCACCATTCGTATCATGAGGTGTGCCGAAGGTTTGCTCCACCGTTACTATCTTTGTTACGGCGATGCTTATTGGATTTCCGATCGAAGGATCTTTGTATATGCGATAAACCTGAAATAAAAGGAGAAAAAGTCCTGCATTAACGAGCGAAAATAATATTACCCGTAAAACATTATGACAAAAAAGGCAAGATTTTTGTGTCAAACCTACAATTAGTAAACTCTCGATGAACAACTGCATATGAGTCTTAAATTGAATGTATACATGTGTGTATGAGAGAAATAATCATAGTTTTATTTGATCACTTCTTCGACGTTTCTTGGTGAAATTCTTCGCAAAGAACATTGAATTTTAGAAATGTATCTTACGCTTGAGTATGCCTTAAATGTATATTCTCAATAAAAGGAAAGATTTCGCAAAGGTTCGAGTACTTCGCAGTAAAATGGAGCTTTGAAAAAAATCAATAATCTGGAAAGTGTCGAGAATCTTATGCTCGAACAATTGTATTGTCACAAGTTTATTTGAATATTCTTTTCGTCCAAAGTACTCTCAACCAATAATGAAAACGCGTTTTGCTTCATCAACTAATTTGTTAAATTCATCTGAGACCGTTTATACATTTCAATTTTCGAAAACTTTTGAAGCTATACGCGATTTTTCAGTAATCAAGAAAAAAAGCATTCTTCCATGCCTTCTTCGATCTGATACAAAGTTAGCAGCATTATCAATTCGTTATCAGGCGTTAAAAAAATGGATGCACATCCGGATCCGAACAGCTAAACTCGTAAATGCCCGATTATTTTTCAAATACAAACAGTATAGTCGCAAAATAATTGCCGGATGCTCGAAGAGTCGTCAATAACCCGAGTTCGATACAGAGGAGCAAGGTGAGTTAGACCGTGATTAATGTCGATCGCATCGTATTTTCGATGCGCTGCATTATACTTAGTATTGCAAGATAAGAATACTTACCGTACTCATCAGAACCAAGATATACGCTACAATATCAATACCGTGGTATTCAACCATTTTGGCATCAGCTACGACCATGATTTCGACAAAGTATTCTCGAGCGAGAGCTCTTCGATGGTTCCAACCCGATAGAGGATCCTCGGCTTTCTTTAATTTTTCTAATTCATAATCTTCCGTCAGTCCCGTCTGGTTGTATCTAGAAAATCCACGTAGCGATAATATGTAAGCGTTAATACCAACGGAATATCCACTATTTGAATCACATGATGATAATTCGTTGTTGAAAGAGTTTATAGAAGCTTGCCATTATCAAATCGCTGGAAATGTACCTTTGGCTCAGTTTATTATTGGCGAAAATTCGTTGATGATCTTTGGATTTATCAAATTGTCTCAGTTCGATGCGATTCAACCGATTATTGGCTGGGTTGTGCCAAAATACATTCGCGGTTGAAGATCTTCTGTCTCTATGTCGATCCCTTACGTCTGTATCTCTGGCAGGAAAATCATCAAGCATAGGAATAGGGGCTGCAGCTTCACGATCTGGAAGAGAAAATGATTAATTCCCTGAAAATACATATTTTCCATCAAGTTGGTCAGTATTAATCGAATTAATCAATCGATGAGACACTAAAACGTTACATTCAATCAAAATGTAACGGCATTTAAAATAACATTGAATATATGCCTGCCATAATTGCTATGTACCGTTGTAAAATTTGACTTATAAAAACACATGAAAAAGCGCAAGGTTAATGCTCTCTCTGAATTCTTCAATAGCAATACTTTGATTCGTGATATTTATTAATTAATATTAAATTCGTAAGTAGAATATTTTACCGATAACACCACAGTCATGGCTATCGCTCGAAAAATCAGCATCATTAAATGCGCTGATGTTTGATGGCCTCTTCAACTCTCGATGAAAAACATGCCGCAATGAGCCATCAATATCTGTTGACCTCTGTTTCGTAGGAATGATAATGTAACTGCCGTTTGATGTTCTAACATGCCCCGTCTAACGAAAAAAGGAGAAAATTGATCGACGATTAATATGATTTTTTTTTCTTTTCGTAAAAATAAAAAAAAAGAAGTATCATTCTTAAGAAATTTATAATGCAATTGATGCACTCGGAATAATTATTATGCCTACTGGAAAATTGGCATGCATTAAAATTCGTTGTCTCCATTGAAATTTAAATAAAAAATAATTTGGTCATTGATCTGATTGTAATTATGGAAGATTCCAGCCTTTGAATCTGGTTCGGTCCTTTGAAATAAAAAAATCATCATTTTCGAATGATCGAAAAAAAGCTTTGCTCACCATGCCGTCGCACAAGCTGACGGACACGTCCGACGTGGGATCTTCATCGACGTAACCACTGTAAAAACAGCCTAGTTGATTATTCGGATGATCCCTGATGGTTTCGTTAATTTTGACATGGGTAATCTATAATCAAAAAACAAAAGTTGTCATGTATTACAATCGATAGAAACGGTGGTTAACGTCGTGTTAAATCAATTGTAATGAGTAAAATTAGAAAGTATCTCGCATCCGAACGCACCTTGACATTTGGAGATATGAAGCTGGAATCGTGGGCTAATCGTAAACGAAACATTCGGCCAAAAGCCATAAACTCGTATTGCGGATGTGGATCCCAAACAATTGCGGTAGGAAGTCTAAAATGACCGCTGTGATGCCTTTTTCCCATAGACGATCCATCTGCTGCAATACAAGGTCGTTATAAACACTTGAAACATTTCATTCTATACTTCGCAAATTTTAAATTCCGTTCTGTAAATTCCTTCATGACACTCATTCGAGACATTGAAAATATCTTCTCCACTCATCAGCGATTGTAAAATATTTACAATCTTATAAAAATTTGGATACAATCGTAACGAAGCGACGTATACAATGAGAAGATTGTACAAAAATGATGTGTACTCAAAAAAACGCAAAATCCATAACGACATGGTGATATTACAGTCTATCGGATATTTCCAGTATGAAATTTCTACTTACGTGGATCCTCATATTGATTCTCACTTATTTTCAGTGGAGTCACGTATTGAACGTCACAATAATCAATCGAGGAAGTATTATGTTTCATGTGGCTTGGTCCGGGTGCAACTTTGATATTATTTGCAACTGATGTGTCAGGAAATTCTGAAACTGATATTCATCAGCATTGAGAGGACGGTTGAATACCTTCCTTAAGTATACTTTTTGCAATGTACAAAGTAACTTTTGGTATAACTGGATTACCTTAACTTTATCTGAGGTTCATAGAGAAGAATATCCCTTATAGAGCATCCTAAATTATTAGACGTTAGTATTATAATTGCATTAAATTGTGTTAAAACAAGCCGAATGTTTATCGTCATATATTATTGTTTAAAGCCACCTATGTTTATGCATCAAGAGTTGCTAAAAATGTTCACGAGTTAGTGGAGTAATTTCTCACAACGAGAATCGAAATGACTTTTCTCACCTTCGTATTTGGTCGTCGTTTCTTGGAATGATGCTCTGTATAACGAAGTATTTCCATCGTCGATCGATTGATTAACATTTACGTCGGAGTAATTTCCGATGTTTCCATATTTTGTATTGATCGATTGGAATTCTTCGTTCTTATAAGCGGTAATTGATGTAGTACTCATACTCGCACAAAAAATGATTACTACTATGACCAAAAGCACAACGGCTAAGCCGGCTGTAGCGCAATGTTGACGATTCCAAAATAACGGCATGGCTCATAAATTTTCGCATAATACTCGATCAAATTTTCTATCTACGTGCAGCCTTGCGAATCGCGTTTTCTAATTTTGTAAGTATTTTCATCAAAATTCCGTCAACTCCAATTAAATAATCAACATTTTGACGTATCGCGAAAATCTGTACCATCGAATTTTTCGATGAGGATCAGCTTAATTACGCGTTGAAGAAAATTTACTAAGTGGAAATATATTCCGTAGATACAATTTGTTCCGGTTCTCGCTCGTGTCCCAGTGAATAAATAAAATTTATCATATCCATAATTCAAAATATGGACAACTTGCGAACAATATTTCTTTTTCGAAATGGGTTTAACAAATTTCAGAGTTCTTCGTTATAATGATTCGCCATTGACGCATCATCGAGCCTGCTTTCCGCTATATCGGTTTATCTGAAAACATAAATTTCGTTCATGAATTACCGAGTCCTTTACCTTATGCAACTCGTCACTTTACTTCAAAGTGTTAATAGTTTCGTTTCGTTTTCGAGAATAAATTGAAGAATACAAATCTGCAGAGTTGCAAAAAATGTTCCCATACGTTTCAATGCAAGAGTCTTTACAAAATGATGTTAAAGTTTATACGATCAAAATACCACAAAAGTAAAATCAAAATTCTATCATTGACAAGATTATTCGAAACTCTTGTAATTACACAATTTATCCATTTTTCTAAAAGATGACGAGGCTCATCGTAGTAAAAGTAAATATGAAGTTAATATATCGTTCGAACGCAAAAATACGAATTTTCCGAATGACATTTTTCAAATTTGTATATTATTTTTCATACAATTTTTTACTTCAATATCCGTGAGCATAATCATGAATTCTACGACTGTTAAAACGCGCGCAAAAACGTGGCGGATTACTAAGAATAAAGCCAAGCTACTTTTGCCTCTGCAGCATATTCGTACAATGCAAACTTCAGCATCATCGAAATTGGAGCATTTTTATCTTTTCCTGACTCTGTATAAAATTACGAATGCTGAAACTTTACAAGTCAAGAATGATTCCCTTTGCTACTTAAAGATTTGCGAGATACTCGGGAGAGATCAGGGAAAATAAATTATTGTAATCTCACGCAACAAAATGATGATAATCTTACTCTGTTTTAGAGATTAAATTTCTAGAGACAAATTATGGCATTTGCTTTTACAGGCCAAGGGTGCAATTTTCAATGAAGTATGCATGCTGTTTTTTTATTCTCAATATTTTCTCTCGTGATTCGTAGATCTTTTTTACGAAACTATACCTAACATTCTAAAAAAAGTAAGCATGACCCGTTGGGAAACACGAGTCTGTTTCGACGTTCTAGTTTACATCATTGGCGTGCGATGAGTGTAGGGTGATTCCCTTTTTTTTTCGCCATCGTGCGATATCGTAGAAAATATTTTCTACAATAAAAAATCATTTTGAAAAATCAGCACAATTCGCATTTTTGCAAAGTTGGAACAAGGCAAACTTCAACGTTCTATGTAGCGTATGTGTACTATCGACGGTTTAAATATTCCCATCGTTTCGCATTAAACACGCGACTATTGGCCGTTGGCAAAGCTGATCCTCTCGCCATTCGGCGTCCAACTTTTATTACCGTACGTACACTTTGTCCAAGTTATGTTAATTGGTAGTTGACCTTCCTACGCCAAACTAAAAATCGCTCAAATTTAGGAGAGTTCAAGACATATACTGTACGCAGTGAATTGTTAATTCAAATGCACGTACACTCGTGAAAGTAATGAAATAATCACAACCGGAAAATATTCTACAAATTTAACAAGTAACGAAAGACAATAATCGGCAATGAAAATATTGAGATTCAAATTGCCTCTGTCCGTCTAATTCATTCTACTGTAATCTACTTATTGTAATCTCGTAATCTCTCTTATATTCTGGACAATCAATCAACGATTAATCGTTTATTCACAGTGTCATTTTCTCATGATTTTGAAGCCAGCTTTGTTGGAACTCTGCAAAGAGTACAATTAAAATTTCTTTGTTGACGTGGCGATATTTCTGCAAATGCGAAAATTAAATAGAAAAAATCGTTACAACGGCATAAAAATTCGTATTTTCATTGTATTTCAATGGTGCAAATTTCAACATGACTGATTTTGTTCATTCAAATGAAATTTTACACAAAGGACAATTTATTCATACGCAGCTATTTCTTCAGAAGCTTGTCATAGCAAAACGTATATTTTCCAAGTTTTGCAATGGTTTTAAATCTTATAAACAAAAGCTGAGCTCTATAAAAGGTGAGTTGTATAAAGGCCTAAAGCAATAAATATCATACATAACATATTAATTTATTCGTAATATTTCACTGCAATTCGTATATTCCTGACTGAATTGCGAAACAGGGTTGCTTTCTAAAGTATCTATAAATGCTGTGAAATCAAAAAGCCATGAGGTGATCGTGAAATAAAATATCACAAGGATCATCACGATTGAACGTTGAAATCTTTGCACTCGCACGGAAATATTCCGAGCTCGTATTTCTCATCCCACATCAGCATAAACATCAATGCTGGCTTATAAATACAATAATATGTATAGATGCGCATACACGCGAACGATGAAAAAATAAAACAACAAATACGTCTGCGAATTAAAACAGGCAAAATAAAGCTCATCGTTCTGCACGTTTACCGTATAAGTCATTAGCGTGCAAATTTATTTGATAAATTAGATATTTTATTATTTCAAAAGAATCGATTGTTAATTTAAATTCGCTATAATTCGATAGCCCATCGGTAATAAAGCACACGGGAGGGTTGCCTCTGTTCTTAGGGGACAAAGAATATGTTTATTCAACAAGACGAATGTGTATAATCCAAATATGTCTTGTGATAAAGGTTACCGTGTGTTTGTGTACGTGCATGCTATGGTGTACATACCTACTAATCCTGAATTTAAAACGATGCTAGACGTTCAATTTTACTATTCAGAGCTTTTCGTCATTGCGTTTAAGACAAAAGATGACATGGAATTCAAGACAAGTTCGAGCTCTGTATGACAGAAAAATTATAATCGAAAATGGATAATAGAATCGATTATTAAAATGATTTCAACGATCATTAGGTCAGCTAGAAGCAATCGGTCGTCGTAAGAACTTGGCTAATTGTCGAACTGAGATTTGAATTCACCAGTGACGATAGTTTTGAATTTTTACCCAATGTACTCTATATTAAAATGTTACTATCGCAACGCGGTGACTTCTCACGCACGCGTGCACGCACTGACTAAATTGACTCGAGTTGATTTATCACGCTACGTGCAGCGCGCTCACGGTGAGACCATTATTCCCACTCTTTTTTTCTCGTATTATTTCTTGCTGCTCTTCTGCAATGTATTTTAGCTACGGGAAAACCCTACGCCGGCTGCGTGGTCAGTTTCAAGATTGTTTCAATATAACGTCTGAATATTAATAGCTCAAGTATCAACAGATTTTTTAAATGTGATTATTGAAAGTACTATTTTTAACCGTAGCGGTACTTTTGTATCGTTAACATTTCTATGCGAGAAATTGCGCTGTTTACGAAACGTGAAACACATTGTGCGTGGACGCACGAATGCTCGTGCTCGATTCGTAGGGAACGTGCGGAAAAAATAACTCCTTTGCGTTGAAATAAGTCCTTGGATATATATATTTCCTGTAAAGAAATGATTTATAACGGCACATTTATTTCTGAGAATTTCTGTTCCGCCAAAATAAATATAGGTACGTTGCAAGGATACATTCTTTATATATACTTTTGCCTTCGGAGCTAATTTTTTCGTTGAATTTTCGTCTGAATCGTTTAATCGGATTGCGATGAATGCATAGCTGAGAAGATAAAAAAAATCAGCACAATGGTATGCCTTGGTCGAAATAAATCTCTCGATAGGTCGTAAATTACAAATAGACGAAAAAAAGAAGAAAAAAATAGTCACATGAGCAAAAAGGCGAAAAGGAGAATTCGTCGTAGGTTTCAGACGTACGAGCCGGTTAAAATACATTTTCTGTGATTTAATCGTCGGAAATTTTATCACATTAACGTATGTATAATTGGACGAGATTCGGGAGTCGAGGTAATTTCACTTCCTTCCTTTATTTCAATCCTAATATTGAAATTATCTTTTCGCCACTGTATGGTCAAACTTTCCCAAAGAGGTTAGACATTGTGATGTAAACTTCGTCCAATGAAATTGCAAGGTTTTTGGCGCTCTGTTCAAACCTATCGGAGAATGAGCAACACGATGGAAAAACCAACCGAAACGTCGATAAGAAAAAAATTAACGGAAGCATTGAGTCCTCAACACCTCGATGTGCTGAACGAATCTTATATGCACAATGTGCCGAAAGGATCGGAAACGCATTTCAAAGTCGTCGTTATTTCCGAAAAATTTGAAAATCAAACTCTGATTAAAGTGAGAATTCGATGGTTCAGAAACAATTTTTTAATTGTGCATCGAACAATCTGTATCGTTAATGTTTTTTGTATGCTTTAGAGACATCGAATGATCAATGAATTGCTGCAGGAAGAATTGCAATCGGGGGTTCACGCTTTGTCTATAGTGGTAAGAATAGAATGCTGAAAAGGTGAAAAAAATCATTGAAACGGAAGATCTGAAACGGATTAATATAGAATTACAAAAAATGACGAACAACGTGATGAAAGAACGTTTGGAAAATAGATTTTCTGTATTTTCGTAACGTCGACGATTTCTCGAAATTGTCAGTCTATTCGTTTCTTGCGACGACATCGTAGCTGCGAAATCTTTGATCGTTTGACCGTTTTTTCTTCTCCACACTTTTCCACGCAGGCTAAAACTCCGTCGCAGTGGGAAAACAGCGACAAAACGGTAAATTCGAGCCCGGCATGCAGAGGAGGATTCGGCAGATAATTGTAAATGAATTAATGCGTAATAAAAAAAAAAAGAAAATGTAAAAGCATCGTGACACGTCGCGGGTTTTATTGGTCAAATTTCCGGTGTAAAGAAAATTTCCGCTAGAACGGAGAACGAAACGAGATTCGTAAACAAATGATTCGTAATATCGATGAAAATAAAAATAAACATTAATGTCATAACGAGAACGTGTCTAATCTCAATTTTCCTTCGTTCTCGGAGAGATAGAGCATATCGGCCATTGATTGTTCGCACATTGCTTCCTCGGCTTTTTCGTGCATCTGTAAGAGAAAATAAATATTCTCGAGATCAATCCCCAAACGAGCAATCTGCTTACGCTACGGACTACCGGCTGAAGAAATAAAATTATTATGCACATGAAAAATCGTAAACGTTCCTCGCTGTTCCCAGGCTATAGGAAAACGTCGAGATTATACCGTCTTAATGAATTATGACACCTCGAGAGCGCGTTAAAATTTCTTAAAAATAGTTAAAAAATGACAACTCGTGATTTAGAGAACAAAGAGTTGAAACGATAATAATTCTGAGGGTTTTCCGTGTCGATACTTCACTCACCGCTCGATATGACATGTCGCTGGGAGGACATTTAAAGTTCGGTCCAAAGTTCACCGAAACCGTAGCACTTTTGTGAATCGACACAGTTGGATAGTAAGCGCCCCGATTGAGATCGACAAAAGCATCGCCTTGCGATACTCCGTTTTTGAAAAATATTATCTTAGTTCCGACTGATGGCTTGAGGGATTTCAAAGCTTCCGGGACCTGATCCTTTTCCTCGTAGTACAAGTGACTTTTAAATTTTACGAGAGGCTGAAACACACATTTGTGACTTGGTCAATTTTGAGCTTCAGAATTAGCGCATTTACAACACTAATTTTCCGCTACTCACTCGATCTTTGTACGTATTTGGAATATGCGACGCTTCATAAGCATCTGATAAAATTATGAGAAATCCAAGGGTATCTCCTTCAGCATAGGCCGGACTGTAATGTTTGCCACGACTTTCGTGAAATCTGGTTCCTTTCCTGTGCAATGATACAAAAATGGACATCAATGTCCATTTTCAATCCAATAATCACAATCAATTGCACATACGTACTTTGTTGTTTTATTTATTTTTTCAAAATTTTACCTCGATCTCCAGGAATAGCCGAATTTGTCATAACCGAGGGGAGCTTGTAAATTAGCGTATTCTTGTCCCCATCCTAAGCGGGTCGCGGATCCTTCGGGCATTTCCTCGATTGTAGCTTCCCAGTACCAAGTACCTCGGCTTACACCTTCGAATGTCGAATTGAATCACACGACGGATAAATTGATTGACAAAAGTGATATTTCACAAATGAAGCCGTAAATTGAATGGAACTGTGAGCTATTACGAAGAGCTTACAATGAGTCGCTCGTATCATGCAGTATCCTTTGTCTCCTGTAACAGCGAGACGATCCTCCGAGACACGGAGTTGCGGGGCCCGATCGTGGAGAGCCAGTAGGACGGTACTTGGACTGAGAGCTCGATACAACCAACCGGGAATAGGTTTTCCAGCCCAGTCGCTGCTCTCGTCAAATTCCTATTTTTAATCAAAGTGAAAAAAGTACTTTTTCTTCATGTCTGCACTTTAATACTGGAGATTTAAACGAAAACAAAGTTGAACACGAGTTTAGAAATCGATCATCTCGAGGTGTACAAAATTACGTTGAAAAGTTCGTGGGGGAATTATAAGCCCCGCGCTCCTCATTCGCTCTCCCTCTCTCCAGGACATTCATTTGATTATTTACCTGTCTGAAAGGCGCGTGAGGATCGGGTTCCGCCAAAATATAACGATAACCATCCTTATTGAACGGATGTTCCAGCGGATAACCGTGAGCAGGTAATTTTGGAGTAGACATGTCGGAACCACGGCCCTTTTTTCCCGGTCCCGTTCCCGTTCCTTCACCGGGGAACTTTCGTTTAGCGTTGCGACCACGAAGTCCAGTGCCCAGCGGAGCTGCGTTCGTTAGAAACAATTCATCTCTTTATTTCTCTATTCCGAGTCAAGAAAAATCTATCAAAGTTAAACTTCCATGGTGACATTTCAATTTTTCATGATGAAAAGCTGAAACTGGACTTTGAGACAGACGTAAATGAAAACTTTTATCAGCGCGAAGAAAAGCAACGAAATGATGAATCATGACAAGAGTAATAAAAAAAGGGGGACTTTGTTTTTAACAATGTAAATTGGAAGAACATGCTATGGCGATGAATCGAGTTGAGCTTCTCGTGATGGACCATTCGTCATCTAGGGATGCTCTAGGCCGATTATTTCGATACACGATTTTTCATACCTTGCTTGGCCATTGCTACGATAGAGAAGAATGCGAAAGTGATGAGCGAATATTCACGCTTATGATGCTCCGGTTAGTCGCGATAAGATAAACGCCGGAATAATATCATTGCTACTACTTAGACTCTTATCTTCGATGGAATATCGTAAAAAAAAACTACACTCGAATCAATGTCGAAAAGAGGATGAAACGTATCGCGTGAAAAGAATTCATTAATCAAGGCGGATGAAATCGATCATTTTTTACCAACGTGCTGGATTCCCATTTCCGTGATCTTCAAATGGCCACCTTTGATCATAGCCTCGTAATTCGGTTTAATGAGAACCAGATCGGGTGTCGTTAAGCCAAACAATTGACCATCCGTATTGTTCTCGTCCATCGTGAATAATGTACCAACGTCTTTCAGAAGAGCTCGGTGTATCTATGAACGCCGGCAATACCTTGTTAATCACAATGATCGGCGCCATAAACGTTCCATGGATATTTTCCCAAATAAGCCAAAAGTTCCAAATTGTATGCAGGAAATCTTTGAATTTACATCTTTATCGTAATATTCAATTATTTATGTCACGTGAAACTGCGATACAAATTGTATCGGGAATGTCATGATTGTTCTTTCTTTCGCTCGATCTTTTGAGTCAAATTTTCAAATTTGAAAGAAAATGTAACTTTTCAACGTATTTGGAGCCCTTGCTTGTTGCTTTACCGTAGCATGCCACGATTGGGTGACTCTTCGAGGCATCGTTGTCATGCTCTCCCAGTGGCATTCTATAAAAGGAATTATATCTTTGTCTTTGTGGAAGAAGGTCCTTAGCTCGGAATCTTTTTGTCCGTCCTGGAGAAGATTGGCTATTGCTGTTACGCACATTTGAGGAAATGCTGGAAAATAAATATGAAAAGAACCATGGAAGTTTACATAGTTGAAGCGTTACAAAAAAATCCGCCCTATTTTTTTCCGTTTTCATTGATTTTTTCATTCTTTGGCATCATGTTTTGCCAAATTCGATAAGAATTTTTATTTCAAAGTATCCGTCCCACTTTGAGAATGCACACTTTTCTGCGCTATTTATTTCAAGTTTTGCGACAACAATAATTCTTCGTTGTATCGTCGATCATTTTTAATCATATACATACGAGCTTGATTCTTTTTGAAGTTTTCCAGGCCGGTCGGTGAGCAATTTTTACACATAAACACATAGTTCATCATGAACGGTACAATGTTTCCCAATTGATAGCCGATGCAGGATTCGTGGAACCATCGTGCGCAACTGGCGCACAAGAGTTCCGCCGTGTTAAGATTTCTATCTTTGCCACTGGAATGAAACATTTTTTCGGTCAATTAGCGGATAATGAATTTTATGACGTTTCGGCGATAAATCAAATGAATTACCAGTAACAATTTCCAGGGTCATTGTTATTTCCTCGTCCGTTGCTCTTATCAGCATTATTTTCTTCAGTTTTTTGTTCTGTTTTTGCCACATCCTCGGGTTTTGTTTTTGTTTTCTCTTCGACGGAAATGTTCTCCGAAGTATCATTTTTATCTTCGGTACTAGAAAAAAAAGAACGGGAAAGATTTAACCTCAAAATGACACGAATGTCGACATTAAATGACATTGAAACTAAGGATAGGAAGACGGTCTGCCTTTTGAAGTAGAAACAATGGAACGTCGCGTAAACGAAAATTAAAAGCGGCATTTTTAGATAAAGAACTAACGAACTATTTCAATAATTACTGTAGACTCGATCATAACCTTGATTGCAACAAAGATTTATTGTCAAAATACCAAACAAGAATGGCAGGAGGAAATGCTTTGTGCAAAACGGGCTAAAAATTTTACTGTGAATTGCGGAAATGCCAATTTACCTTTTAGATTTCTCCTCAGACATTTTTTGTGATTAAACGCAACCGGTCGCTGTTGTAATTCCCACTTCACGCTCGTTGCAATTGTTTTGTTTTCTCTGGAGAAAATACGATCGGAATTTATTCGTGAATAAACGACTATGTCGTGAATGTTTCGTGGTTGAGTGATAATAAAAAAATATTTTTGTTGCACGGAATGAGCGCAGGTGGTAAGTTTGCGAAACCTCTGAATATTTTGCGTAGGTACATAATGTGCTATGTCGGCAATGTATCATAAGCGATATCGATAAAAAAAAGTAGTACCGAATTCGGAAGTAGATGGCGCGTCGAGCGTTTGAAACGGTCGCTCGATGGATAACACTGATTCGAAATAAGTGCAGAAAATTGTCGCAATGTATTCATTTTTATTTTTGTATACATTTCTAGTTGAATTTGTATTTGTGTATCAAAGCCATGAGTTCAATATTTCCAATTCACAGGAACGATTGCGCACTTTTTACGTTTAGCTTTGCCTTATCCAAGCATTTAATTTTTTCTTCGTTGTGAGCCACTATGATGCAACAGAGAAAAGAGAGTGGGGGTTGAAAAAGCACACACTGAAGGGAACCCTTGACTGTGACGTCAATCGCGCTTGACGCTACACGAGGTCAGGTGGTCAGGTGCACGCAGGAGGTCATCATTCGCGGTCGGTAGGCCGTGACGCGAGGGTCAATTGGTTTTCGGTAAATTCGTATTTTTTTGTTTATCCATTTTTCGCAAGTTCTCAATTCCTTGAATATCCGAATGTACATGTAAGTCTGTGTATAACACACGTTATCGATTTATCGGCTATCGTGTCTACAGGGATGCGTATTGACCGAAATTAGACCGCACACATGACCCTTTACTCTGACTACAATTCAGTGCTAAAGGTCACGCGGATGGTAGACAATATCGTGACAGAATTTCAACGATATACGAGAGGGGTTGGACGATACAAAAATTGTTACACGATTCGAAGCGAGTCGTGAGTTAACCGTATTGTACTTGTCGACATTTTTTTCAGCCGGCAGCTTCTCGTTCTAATCTACATAGTCGGGAAGGTTTCAAAATTACGTAGTATAGGATTTTAATGAATCATTGTTCCACCGCATGACGATTTCACACGACAAATTTTCACTATCTTTGTTATGAATCGTCTCAACCACGTGTGTGTAATTTTAATAGAAATTTTACACACAATTTACAAAATTTCGAGTTTGAGACGATTCGATGATACTTATACCCTTGATAGTATACATTGACCCTTGCGTGTCAGAGGGCTCGTGATCTGAACGCTCTGCAATAGGGAGATCTCCCGTCTTCGCTATAGCGACCAACGCGGAGAAAGACATATCGCGCGCAGGCATAAACGCCGCGAACGTCGGCGCATTCCGAAAGCTTCCTCGTCTTTTGTCGTAAGGCAACGTTGACTCACACGCAACGCCGACGAAGTAATAGTCCGTAAAAGGCCAATAAACAACCAGTCTCGTCTATACGCGCCAACATTAATGGTGCAAAGATTACTTTTAGTGTTTTTTTTTTCCTCAGCCGCAATCTCGCGGCATATAATACAAACGCATCCCCAGTGGTACAAATCACAAATGTTTTTTGTACAGTAGGTACACAGGATGTGTTTTAGATATCGTTTACGAGTTAATTTCCAAAGTATCCGACGATTGACACGAGATAGCGCCCCGGCGCAGTCGCGAAAAAGTGGGGTTATCGAAACTATCTTGACGAGTTTAGGGATACATTTATTGTACGATTTTTTCCTCCTGGGGGTACACGTATTGCAAGGGTAGTGTGTTGGTCTGTTCTCAATTCTAGACGCTACGTGGCGCTCGGAAAAGTTTTCGGGGGTTGCTACCGAACACGAGAAACCGGGAAAGAGCGCGAGCGAGAAACGGAGTACGCGAGACTCGATTCGTGAGAGGCGAAACGAATGTAGAAGAAAGAACAATGTAGCGCGATAAAGTACAATAATGTGTAAGAGTCAGCAGTGGAACGAAAGTGGAAGAAAGAAAAGTTTGAACATGAGTGAAACGGGAATCGTCACATCGTGAGAGAGACCGAGTGTGCGTGGCAATATCGTTGGAGAGGGGGGAGTCTCGAGGGCGAGTGCGCGTGGCGACACGAAAGAGAGAGAGAGGGATAACGAGCGCCGCCAGCGCTCCAAAGGGGTAACGGGAGCGGGAAACGGAAGAACCACCCGCGCGTTAGAGAGGGCGCGCGCCACTACGTCACGAAAAGCTCCGAGCTTATTGGTCCCGGTCCATTGTTGCGTATTGATTGCTGCAGAGTGGTACTACTGTGGTACGCTAGTCCGGATCACTTGGTGGTCGTCGTGATCGTAGTGCTCTTCGTCGTCGTCGTCGTTGCCGTCGCCGTCTTCGTCTTCGTCGTCGCCGAGTTATCGCGTTTTCATTCGTCCACGCGACCAGCCACGAGCATCAGCTTGAATAGAAAAAGAGAGAAGCGGGGTTAGAAAGAGCTCGACACAGTGAACAACGTATAGAGACAAGTAAATAAAGTGTGATCCAAGTAAAGAGTGTCGAAAAAATTAACATTATCGAACAAACGTATCGCCAAGTTTCCTCGACGATGACACAAGAGCCAAGCGAAAAGAGAGGATAGGTAGAGAGTCGAGGACGGTCGAAATAAACGTGCAAAACGTTGTTGGCGGAGAAGAAGAGAGGTGATTATACCGATAGTGGATAAAACGAAGGAAAAAAAAGAGAAATTAATGACAGAAAGATCACGAGATCAAGGGAGGCGAGTGAGGTAAGGCTCTCGAGGCTCGATCAGCACCCGAGAGACAAGCCAGCTAAAAACAACCGCACTCGCGTCTGCATGTCCCGAATCTAGTAAAAATAAAGAAAACCCTCGTTGCTCTCGGCTCTCTCACCTGTGCTGTGTTTTGCGAATACTCGGTGACGATCAACGGTATGTAAGGACATGGCCGAAGCATATTCGTTGCTCGTAACAATAGTGCAGTGTCAAAGAGTGCCAAGTGATTTCGAATTTGAATAACCGAAATAACACAAGATCACCACGGGCTGTGTGCGAAAATTCACGGTACGAAGGAGGAAAAACATAATTATAGGCATTACAGTTGTCGATAAAATCGTCGTTCTCTCGGTGTTCACCCCTTTTCCCCACGATATAACCGTGAAACTTTTTCATCCTCGTCTCGAAATGTTCTCAAAATCGAGAACTTGAGAAGAAGCAAGGAGCGATGTGCGATCGACGCGTTTCTCGTGTTCAACAATGAAGAATCGTCGATTCGTAACCTCGTTGATGAAAATCAAGGTCTCGTAACGAAGGAGGGAAACGGAGAATTGAAAGAATTATACACGCGCGTCGAGTGATATTAATCGTTAAGAATTATCGATCGTTTTTCGTTCCTCAAAGTGTCGTTTTCCGGACGAAAGCCGAGTGAAAGCGAACATTACAAAAACACCCTCTGATCGAAAGTGTCGAGATTCATAAGGGGGGCGTGGGTTTTTGTTTTTTCAATGTCGGGGCAAAGGTGATTTTGGAGAATTTACGTGCCGGGAGGGATACGTTTATCGAGTGTGTCCGTTGTGTTCGTATGCCTGTGCGTGTAGTTGGTTGAGCACAGCCGTTATAAAGTTGCAGCACCGTGGGTGCTCGCTGCTCGGGGAGCTGCCGCGATCATTTGTCGCGCGGTTCGCTCTCCCATTGTTCAATGATGAAGCATCGTCGCATAAAAGGTGCAACGGGTTTGGCTGGTATTAAAAGGGGCCGGTGAATGTACGAAAAGGGAGGCAGAGATCTGCCGGTATGACGTGCAACGAGACGACCGAGCAGACTCCGGTAGACGACTGCCTCCAAGAACGGAAATGGTGGTGCTTCGTACTATCGAGCATCTTTACCTTCCTCTCTGGGCTGCTGATCGTCTTGCTCTGGCGGGCGTTTGCCTTCCTCTGGTGTCGAAAGGAGCCGGAATTTGCTCCAAATGACCCGAAACAGAAGGAACAGAAGGCCGCCCGCCAGAGCAAGGAGTTCGAGGGGACCTTCATGACCGAGGCCAAAGACTGGGCTGGCGAGCTCATTTCCGGTCAGACCACGACAGGACGTATCCTCGTAAGTTTTCTTCCATTTTTTTCTCAATTTCTTATCTCTTCCAGGCTCGTCGCGTACTCCTTCTATTTTCCGACACAAAATATCATTTCCAAAAGTTTATACAATGGTTCAGACGGTGAACAAAAAAAACGAATTTTTGCCATTTTTTAATGACCAATTTGTCCTTGTTTATTTAACCGTGCACTTTATTTTTTCCTTTTTTTTTTCAACTTTCGCAGGTGAAAGTATTTTTGCAGCATTGGATAGCATTGGATGCAGAACGTGACTGATTGATTTCGATAAAATTCATAATTTCCAAAGATTTTTCCGACGATAACAATGAAATAAAGACAAATATCAAGATAGCGTGCAAAATAATATGTTTTTCAGGCATACGACGATCCGCAAGCGCTCGCTTTATTTCGTGACCTACAGACTCGCGTGTCATGGCACGAAATGGCCAAGGTACCAATAACGATCGTTCCAACGATACAAAATTCAAGCAGGTCTTTCATTCGAGACGAAAAAAGAACTATTCGCGAAACACAAAAGACGACTGGTGCGATCACCAGTCGAGAGAGTCTGTAATGTCGACGTAATAATTAGTTTGTCGATGTGTTTTTCATTTCAATTTCCCTCCTCAATTTCTCCATTTCAATTCGATCTTTATGATCACAAAAATTCCGAAAATCCACGTGTACTTTGTACAAAAAAAACCATCACGAGGCTCTACGATTTCCGGTACGAAAAAATTCCCCGACGATCAGCCTTGACTTCTCATCAAAAAGCTAATCAGAGGTACGAGGCTCGTGCTTTTTTTCGAACCGATCGAATTCGC
This sequence comes from Heteropelma amictum, assembly GCA_959613375.1. Taxonomy (NCBI): domain Eukaryota; kingdom Metazoa; phylum Arthropoda; class Insecta; order Hymenoptera; family Ichneumonidae; genus Heteropelma; species Heteropelma amictum. The sequence goes on from OY390723.1 coordinate 14,245,952, forward strand.
ATCCGTGGAGATTCATTTAGTTAGCCGCGGGAGAGCGGCTCGTTTAACGAAACGCTTCCGGTACGTCGATTAATCAATATTACCATAGGATCTCTAGGACATCGAACGACAACATTGTCAGGAAAGTCGGGTCAACTCGTTCCATCTCGATCGCAAATTTAATGATTTATGTAATCGTTTCTTTTCTCGATCGTTCAACGCACGAATTTGCCCGAACGATTTTCACGTTTGTTTTTGCTTCGACAAGAAAAAAAAACATTTTTCATCACCTATCCCCTATCCGAAATTCAACGATATACGAATTTGAAAATAACAGCTTGAAAAATGGGCCTGAGATTTTAGAAATCTCGTCTGAAAGAGCGGCAATAAAATTTGACGCTTTCTGTTTGGTCCAGTTGTCAAGGTTGACGAGATATTGAATGAAAGTACCGAAGAATGGCATTCAAATGGGCGCTACATGTGAAAGCAGACAAAAGCTTTTAGACGCTCGCCATTCATCACAACAAACGTCTCTCACGTGTTCTCTTCCATCCTCCATTGAGAATTCGAACGAGGGCATATTTATAAATACAGAATTTTATTGTGTTTGCGAATGACACTCGTGTACGTTTCTGTTGACGACAAAAGAGCGAACAATGTGTGTTTAAGAGAAACACTTTTTTTTCCTTAATTCAGAAATCGATGAAGATTAGAAAATAAATTTCCACACCGCCTTGAAAAAGCCTCCGGCTTACGTGAATACAATTCGTACATTGCTAATCTCGCCATATTTCTGTACAGGTATGATTAAAGTGGCAACGCTCGCGTTTTCTTGAAAATATTGATGGATCCGAAACATCGCGTTCATTTTATTCGTCCCGTGATTTATCGTCGGTTAACGAACGAATTTCGTGGTTTGAGAGAAACACTTTTTTTTCCCTTAATTCAGAAATCGATGAAGATTAGAAAATAAATTTCCACACCGCCTTGAAAAAGTGTCCGGCGTACATGAATACAATTCGTACATTGCTAATCTCGCCATATTTCTGTACAGGTATGATTAAAGTGGCAACGCTCGCGTTTTCTTGAAAATATTGATGGATCCGAAACATCGCGTTCATTTTATTCGTCCCGTGATTTATCGTCGGTTAACGAACGAATTTCGTGGTTTGAGAGAAACACTTTTTTTTCCCTTAATTCAGAAATCGATGAAGATTAGAAAATATATTTCCACACCGCCTTGAAAAAGTGTCCGGCGTACATGAATACAATTCGTACATTGCTAATCTCGCCATATTTCTGTACAGGTATGATTAAAGTGGCAACGCTCGCGTTCTCTTGAAAATATTGATGGATCCGAAACATCGCGTTCATTTTATTCGTCCCGTGATTTATCGTCAGTTAACGAACGAATTTCGTGGTTTGAGAGAAACACTTTTTTTTCCCTTAATTCAGAAATCGATGAAGATTAGAAAATAAATTTCCACATCGCCTTGAAAAAGTCTCCGGCTTACGTGAATACAATTGGTACATTGCTAATCTCGCTATATTTCTGTACAGGTATGATTAAAGTGGCAGCGCTCGCGTTTTCTTGAAAATATTGATGGATCCGAAACATCGCGTTCATTTTATTCGTCCCGTGATTTATCGTCAGTTAACGAACGAATTTCGTGGCGAAGTTACGTTCCTCATACTCGCGCGTGACTCTGATTTTTGCTCGAGTTCAACGATGATTACGCCGACTTTTGGCGGATCGATGAATAAAATGAAAAAAAAAGAAACAAAAATTCAATAATTTTTCGCACCGTTGTACAAGGTATATCGTCATTTTCGAAATAAAAGTGAGACAAGTTTTCGGAGAATGATGAAAAAAAAATGCTCTCATATTTCATTCGGAATAAATATCGAAAAATGAATAATTCCCTCGTTGTCTTTGAAAAACTGTCTTCGGTACACGGGGGAAAATTACAATTTTGCGAGTGTTCGTTGCGCCAATGACCTCCGTACGTTAATGTAGAATCGAAGAGAAGTAGATGTCGAACGAGGACGATTTTGAAGTTTGCACATCACAATAAACTTCTCGTTTATCGTCGATATTATCCAACGACTCGCCGAATGATTCTAACGATCTTTTCGACACTCCTCGAGAAAAGGGGGAAAGAAAATATCACGAAAATTCGGGAAAATTCAATGCGAAAAATCGAGAAAAAAGAGATTTCCGTCAAAGTCGAACGACGCAAAATTCAAGGTCACGAACGAAGGACCATTGTCGCGTCGGTGTATTTCGCGATTCGTGTACGATTCGTGTCTTCGGTACATGGGGAAAATTACAATTTTGCGAGTGTTCGTTGCGCCAATGACCTCCGTACGTTGATGTAGAATCGAAGAGAAGTAGATGTCGAACGAGGACGATTTTGAAGTTTGCACATATCGCAATAAACTTCTCGTTTATCGTCGATATTATCCAACGACTCGCCGAATGATTCTGACGATCTTTTCGACACTCCTCGAGAAAAGGGGGAAAGAAAATATCACGAAAATTCGGGAAAATTCAATGCGAAAAATCGAGAAAAAAGAGATTTCCGTCAAAGTCGAACGACGCAAAATTCAAGGTCACGAACGAAGGACCATTGTCGCGTCGGTGCATTTCGCGATTAGTGTACGATAGAAATAATTAAATAAAATAACACGAAAGCGAAATGATTTCACTATCGTTGTCATACCCTTATATACAAAATAAATTCGTTTTTTTTATCGAAAAAACAAAATCATTCGTACGGTGGACGAAGGGTGACGAAAAATAAATAATTAAATGCGTGTTTCCCGCCGGCGGTGGTGGGGGGTTGTTAAGCAGTAAATAATTTATGCCGATAGTGTCGGTGACCCACTTTTCGTCAGGCGTACGAAGCGGGAGAGCACCGAGGCTCGTTGTCGCCTTCATGGTGTGAGTACGCGTGGGCAATGATGACTCGTATTCCATCTACGCAATGCGTATGTTCCCCCGGCATATATATGTGCGATTCGAGGGTTGGAAGGGCGTGTATAGGTTTTCACCCTCGAAAGTCTATAATCGACTGCGGCCCTTCCTCTTTTTCCTTATAGCGCCCTCTGTGCCTGCGGTCGAACCAAGGTTATACACGGTGTATTCCACGCGTAGGGTCTCGTGATACGGTGCTTGAGAAAAATAGAAAAAAAAAATCCTCCATCGAGAAGATTAATTCGAAGGAAAAAGTCCGCACGCGTGCGACAATGTTTCTTGAAAGATGTCGATGCCGTTATTGATTTTCTCATCAGTGTTTAGACGGGCTCCCGATTGTGTGCGATTCGCGTGAACGGCCTTCTGCAACATTTTCCATTTTTTCTTCGTTCGCCTTCCCCCCCCCCCCCCCTCCCCCCTCCTCCCTTCATTCTCTCCCTTACTCATGACAAGACTTTATTTTCCGCACGTGATATACTCCTCTGCGAGCTTCTTCAGACACCCTCCCTCGAGGCCTCCCTCGAGAAGCAGATCTCTTCCTTCGGCTTTTCTCCGTTTCATCGCAGCGTTCGTTCGCTCGTGCGAGATGCGGCGCAGAGTCAAAAACGTCAGGGGTTTCCCGACCGAAGGGAAATTAATGTTTCGAAAAAAAAAAAAAAATGCACGTTGATTGAGAACTTTTTTTCCATTGGTATTACTGAAAATTCGCTCGCACCGCGTTTTCGATGCTTCTGCGACTGATAGCACGAGGAAAATATGAAAATTTGCGAATGGGAATTTAGAGATAATTATTTTGGGGGATGAAATTGAAGAAAACATGTTTGTATGGTTTGGTGGAGGAAAAACGAATTCTCGAGAGTTTTATGAATTCATTCTCCGCTTTGATGGGTATTATTGGCATGGAATTACAGACTCGGTACTCGGGTTTCATGTTGCTTATTGGTCCGCCCAGTGATGGACAATTAACGTGGGAAAAACTGTGGATAACACAGGGATCCCGTATATTGACCTGCACGGAGTGTAAGCTTCACGAGTCACTTTGCGAAACAAGCCACGACAGATATTACCGTGAAAGCTGACGTTGAAACAAGCCCACCTCTTGCATACGAGTCAAAACTCTACCGGTAGCACAAGTAGGTTACTCACGTCGGGAGAATGTATCGTCTACGTCTTTATTTCTTTCGTTTAGAAATACAAGTCGGCTTATCCGGTTGAGGACGTTTCGCAGGTACAATAATCGCAATAAAACCATGATCTCGAAGTTTGCATCGTATTTTTAACATCGCACTTATTTCCCTGAATTTTTATTATATTTTCTTTCGTTTAGAAATACAAGTCGGCTTATCCGGTTGAGGATGTTTCGCAGGTACAATAATCGCAATAAAACCATGATCTCGAAGTTTGCATCGTATTTTTAACATCGCACTTATTTCCCTGAATTTTTATTATATTTTCTTTCGTTTAGAAATACAAGTCGGCTTATCCGGTTGAGGACGTTCCGCAGGTACAATAATCCCAATAAAACCACGATCTCGAAGTTTGCATCGTATTTTTAACATCGCACTTATTTCCCTGAATTTTTATTATATTTTCTTTCGATTAGAAATACAAGTCGGCTTATCCAGTTGAGGATGTTTCGCAGGTACAATAATCCCAATAAAACCACGATCTCGAAGTTTGCATCGGATTTTCAACATCGCACTTATTTCCCTGAATTTTTATTATATTTTCTTTCGATTAGAAATACAAGTCGGCTTATCCGGTTGAGGACGTTCCGCAGGTACAATAATCCCAATAAAACCACGATCTCGAAGTTTGCATCGTATTTTTAACATCGCACTTATTTCCCTGAATTTTTATTATATTTTCTTTCGTTTAGAAATACAAGACGGCTTATCCGGTTGAGGACGTTTCGCAGGTACAATAATCGCAATAAAACCATGATCTCGAAGTTTGCATCGTATTTTTAACATCGCACTTATTTCCCTGAATTTTTATTATATTTTCTTTCGTTTAGAAATACAAGTCGGCTTATCCGGTTGAGGACGTTCCGCAGGTACAATAATCCCAATAAAACCACGATCTCGAAGTTTGCATCGTATTTTTAACATCGCACTTATTTCCCTGAATTTTTATTATATTTTCTTTCGATTAGAAATACAAGTCGGCTTATCCAGTTGAGGATGTTTCGCAGGTACAATAATCCCAATAAAACCACGATCTCGAAGTTTGCATCGGATTTTCAACATCGCACTTATTTCCCTGAATTTTTATTATATTTTCTTTCGATTAGAAATACAAGTCGGCTTATCCGGTTGAGGACGTTCCGCAGGTACAATAATCCCAATAAAACCACGATCTCGAAGTTTGCATCGTATTTTTAACATCGCACTTATTTCCCTGAATTTTTATTATATTTTCTTTCGTTTAGAAATACAAGACGGCTTATCCGGTTGAGGACGTTTCGCAGGTACAATAATCGCAATAAAACCATGATCTCGAAGTTTGCATCGTATTTTTAACATCGCACTTATTTCCCTGATTTTTTATTATATTTTCTTTCGTTTAGAAATACAAGTCGGCTTATCCGGTTGAGGACGTTCCGCAGGTACAATAATCCCAATAAAACCACGATCTCGAAGTTTGCATCGTATTTTTAACATCGCACTTATTTCCCTGAATTTTTATTATATTTTCTTTCGATTAGAAATACAAGTCGGCTTATCCAGTTGAGGATGTTTCGCAGGTACAATAATCCCAATAAAACCACGATCTCGAAGTTTGCATCGGATTTTCAACATCGCACTTATTTCCCTGAATTTTTATTATATTTTCTTTCGATTAGAAATACAAGTCGGCTTATTCGGTTGAGGACGTTCCGCAGGTACAATAATCCCAATAAAACCACGATCTCGAAGTTTGCATCGTATTTTTAACATCGCACTTATTTCCCTGAATTTTTATTATATTTTCTTTCGTTTAGAAATACAAGACGGCTTATCCGGTTGAGGACGTTTCGCAGGTACAATAATCGCAATAAAACCATGATCTCGAAGTTTGCATCGTATTTTTAACATCGCACTTATTTCCCTGAATTTTTATTATATTTTCTTTCGTTTAGAAATACAAGTCGGCTTATCCGGTTGAGGACGTTCCGCAGGTACAATAATCCCAATAAAACCACGATCTCGAAGTTTGCATCGTATTTTTAACATCGCACTTATTTCCCTGAATTTTTATTATATTTTCTTTCGATTAGAAATACAAGTCGGCTTATCCAGTTGAGGATGTTTCGCAGGTACAATAATCCCAATAAAACCACGATCTCGAAGTTTGCATCGGATTTTCAACATCGCACTTATTTCCCTGAATTTTTATTATATTTTCTTTCGATTAGAAATACAAGTCGGCTTATCCGGTTGAGGACGTTCCGCAGGTACAATAATCCCAATAAAACCACGATCTCGAAGTTTGCATCGTATTTTTAACATCGCACTTATTTCCCTGAATTTTTATTATATTTTCTTTCGTTTAGAAATACAAGACGGCTTATCCGGTTGAGGACGTTTCGCAGGTACAATAATCGCAATAAAACCATGATCTCGAAGTTTGCATCGTATTTTTAACATCGCACTTATTTCCCTGAATTTTTATTATATTTTCTTTCGTTTAGAAATACAAGTCGGCTTATCCGGTTGAGGACGTTCCGCAGGTACAATAATCCCAATAAAACCACGATCTCGAAGTTTGCATCGGATTTTCAACATCGCACTTATTTCCCTGAATTTTTATTATATTTTCTTTCGATTAGAAATACAAGTCGGCTTATCCGGTTGAGGACGTTCCGCAGGTACAATAATCCCAATAAAACCACGATCTCGAAGTTTGCATCGTATTTTTAACATCGCACTTATTTCCCTGAATTTTTATTATATTTTCTTTCGTTTAGAAATACAAGACGGCTTATCCGGTTGAGGACGTTTCGCAGGTACAATAATCGCAATAAAACCATGATCTCGAAGTTTGCATCGTATTTTTAACATCGCACTTATTTCCCTGAATTTTTATTATATTTTCTTTCGTTTAGAAATACAAGTCGGCTTATCCGGTTGAGGACGTTCCGCAGGTACAATAATCCCAATAAAACCACGATCTCGAAGTTTGCATCGGATTTTCAACATCGCACTTATTTCCCTGAATTTTTATTATATTTTCTTTCGATTAGAAATACAAGTCGGCTTATCCGGTTGAGGACGTTCCGCAGGTACAATAATCCCAATAAAACCACGATCTCGAAGTTTGCATCGTATTTTTAACATCGCACTTATTTCCCTGAATTTTTATTATATTTTCTTTCGTTTAGAAATACAAGACGGCTTATCCGGTTGAGGACGTTTCGCAGGTACAATAATCGCAATAAAACCATGATCTCGAAGTTTGCATCGTATTTTTAACATCGCACTTATTTCCCTGAATTTTTATTATATTTTCTTTCGTTTAGAAATACAAGTCGGCTTATCCGGTTGAGGACGTTCCGCAGGTACAATAATCCCAATAAAACCACGATCTCGAAGTTTGCATCGGATTTTCAACATCGCACTTATTTCCCTGAATTTTTATTATATTTTCTTTCGATTAGAAATACAAGTCGGCTTATCCGGTTGAGGACGTTCCGCAGGTACAATAATCCCAATAAAACCACGATCTCGAAGTTTGCATCGTATTTTTAACATCGCACTTATTTCCCTGAATTTTTATTATATTTTCTTTCGTTTAGAAATACAAGACGGCTTATCCGGTTGAGGACGTTTCGCAGGTACAATAATCGCAATAAAACCATGATCTCGAAGTTTGCATCGTATTTTTAACATCGCACTTATTTCCCTGAATTTTTATTATATTTTCTTTCGTTTAGAAATACAAGTCGGCTTATCCGGTTGAGGACGTTCCGCAGGTACAATAATCCCAATAAAACCACGATCTCGAAGTTTGCATCGGATTTTCAACATCGCACTTATTTCCCTGAATTTTTATTATATTTTCTTTCGATTAGAAATACAAGTCGGCTTATCCGGTTGAGGACGTTCCGCAGGTACAATAATCCCAATAAAACCACGATCTCGAAGTTTGCATCGTATTTTTAACATCGCACTTATTTCCCTGAATTTTTATTATATTTTCTTTCGTTTAGAAATACAAGACGGCTTATCCGGTTGAGGACGTTTCGCAGGTACAATAATCGCAATAAAACCATGATCTCGAAGTTTGCATCGTATTTTTAACATCGCACTTATTTCCCTGAATTTTTATTATATTTTCTTTCGTTTAGAAATACAAGTCGGCTTATCCGGTTGAGGACGTTCCGCAGGTACAATAATCCCAATAAAACCACGATCTCGAAGTTTGCATCGGATTTTCAACATCGCACTTATTTCCCTGAATTTTTATTATATTTTCTTTCGATTAGAAATACAAGTCGGCTTATCCGGTTGAGGACGTTCCGCAGGTACAATAATCCCAATAAAACCACGATCTCGAAGTTTGCATCGTATTTTTAACATCGCACTTATTTCCCTGAATTTTTATTATATTTTCTTTCGTTTAGAAATACAAGACGGCTTATCCGGTTGAGGACGTTTCGCAGGTACAATAATCGCAATAAAACCATGATCTCGAAGTTTGCATCGTATTTTTAACATCGCACTTATTTCCCTGAATTTTTATTATATTTTCTTTCGTTTAGAAATACAAGTCGGCTTATCCGGTTGAGGACGTTCCGCAGGTACAATAATCCCAATAAAACCACGATCTCGAAGTTTGCATCGGATTTTCAACATCGCACTTATTTCCCTGAATTTTTATTATATTTTCTTTCGATTAGAAATACAAGTCGGCTTATCCGGTTGAGGACGTTCCGCAGGTACAATAATCCCAATAAAACCACGATCTCGAAGTTTGCATCGTATTTTTAACATCGCACTTATTTCCCTGAATTTTTATTATATTTTCTTTCGTTTAGAAATACAAGTCGGCTTATCCGGTTGAGGACGTTCCGCAGGTACAATAATCCCAATAAAACCACGATCTCGAAGTTTGCATCGGATTTTCAACATCGCACTTATTTCCCTGAATTTTTATTATATTTTCTTTCGATTAGAAATACAAGTCGGCTTATCCGGTTGAGGACGTTCCGCAGGTACAATAATCCCAATAAAACCACGATCTCGAAGTTTGCATCGTATTTTTAACATCGCACTTATTTCCCTGAATTTTTATTATATTTTCTTTCGTTTAGAAATACAAGACGGCTTATCCGGTTGAGGACGTTTCGCAGGTACAATAATCGCAATAAAACCATGATCTCGAAGTTTGCATCGTATTTTTAACATCGCACTTATTTCCCTGAATTTTTATTATATTTTCTTTCGTTTAGAAATACAAGTCGGCTTATCCGGTTGAGGACGTTCCGCAGGTACAATAATCCCAATAAAACCACGATCTCGAAGTTTGCATCGGATTTTCAACATCGCACTTATTTCCCTGAATTTTTATTATATTTTCTTTCGATTAGAAATACAAGTCGGCTTATCCGGTTGAGGACGTTCCGCAGGTACAATAATCCCAATAAAACCACGATCTCGAAGTTTGCATCGTATTTTTAACATCGCACTTATTTCCCTGAATTTTTATTATATTTTCTTTCGTTTAGAAATACAAGTCGGCTTATCCGGTTGAGGACGTTCCGCAGGTACAATAATCCCAATAAAACCACGATCTCGAAGTTTGCATCGGATTTTCAACATCGCACTTATTTCCCTGAATTTTTATTATATTTTCTTTCGATTAGAAATACAAGTCGGCTTATCCGGTTGAGGACGTTCCGCAGGTACAATAATCCCAATAAAACCACGATCTCGAAGTTTGCATCGTATTTTTAACATCGCACTTATTTCCCTGAATTTTTATTATATTTTCTTTCGTTTAGAAATACAAGTCGGCTTATCCGGTTGAGGACGTTCCGCAGGTACAATAATCCCAATAAAACCACGATCTCGAAGTTTGCATCGGATTTTCAACATCGCACTTATTTCCCTGAATTTTTATTATATTTTCTTTCGATTAGAAATACAAGTCGGCTTATCCGGTTGAGGACGTTCCGCAGGTACAATAATCCCAATAAAACCACGATCTCGAAGTTTGCATCGTATTTTTAACATCGCACTTATTTCCCTGAATTTTTATTATATTTTCTTTCGTTTAGAAATACAAGACGGCTTATCCGGTTGAGGACGTTTCGCAGGTACAATAATCGCAATAAAACCATGATCTCGAAGTTTGCATCGTATTTTTAACATCGCACTTATTTCCCTGAATTTTTATTATATTTTCTTTCGTTTAGAAATACAAGACGGCTTATCCGGTTGAGGACGTTTCGCAGGTACAATAATCGCAATAAAACCATGATCTCGAAGTTTGCATCGTATTTTTAACATCGCACTTATTTCCCTGAATTTTTATTATATTTTCTTTCGTTTAGAAATACAAGTCGGCTTATCCGGTTGAGGACGTTCCGCAGGTACAATAATCCCAATAAAACCACGATCTCGAAGTTTGCATCGGATTTTCAACATCGCACTTATTTCCCTGAATTTTTATTATATTTTCTTTCGATTAGAAATACAAGTCGGCTTATCCGGTTGAGGACGTTCCGCAGGTACAATAATCCCAATAAAACCACGATCTCGAAGTTTGCATCGTATTTTTAACATCGCACTTATTTCCCTGAATTTTTATTATATTTTCTTTCGTTTAGAAATACAAGACGGCTTATCCGGTTGAGGACGTTTCGCAGGTACAATAATCGCAATAAAACCATGATCTCGAAGTTTGCATCGTATTTTTAACATCGCACTTATTTCCCTGAATTTTTATTATATTTTCTTTCGTTTAGAAATACAAGTCGGCTTATCCGGTTGAGGACGTTCCGCAGGTACAATAATCCCAATAAAACCACGATCTCGAAGTTTGCATCGTATTTTTAACATCGCACTTATTTCCCTGAATTTTTATTATATTTTCTTTCGATTAGAAATACAAGTCGGCTTATCCAGTTGAGGATGTTTCGCAGGTACAATAATCCCAATAAAACCACGATCTCGAAGTTTGCATCGGATTTTCAACATCGCACTTATTTCCCTGAATTTTTATTATATTTTCTTTCGATTAGAAATACAAGTCGGCTTATCCGGTTGAGGACGTTCCGCAGGTACAATAATCCCAATAAAACCACGATCTCGAAGTTTGCATCGTATTTTTAACATCGCACTTATTTCCCTGAATTTTTATTATATTTTCTTTCGATTAGAAATACAAGTCGGCTTATCCAGTTGAGGATGTTTCGCAGGTACAATAATCCCAATAAAACCACGATCTCGAAGTTTGCATCGGATTTTCAACATCGCACTTATTTCCCTGAATTTTTATTATATTTTCTTTCGATTAGAAATACAAGTCGGCTTATCCGGTTGAGGACGTTCCGCAGGTACAATAATCCCAATAAAACCACGATCTCGAAGTTTGCATCGTATTTTTAACATCGCACTTATTTCCCTGAATTTTTATTATATTTTCTTTCGTTTAGAAATACAAGACGGCTTATCCGGTTGAGGACGTTTCGCAGGTACAATAATCGCAATAAAACCATGATCTCGAAGTTTGCATCGTATTTTTAACATCGCACTTATTTCCCTGAATTTTTATTATATTTTCTTTCGTTTAGAAATACAAGTCGGCTTATCCGGTTGAGGACGTTCCGCAGGTACAATAATCCCAATAAAACCACGATCTCGAAGTTTGCATCGTATTTTTAACATCGCACTTATTTCCCTGAATTTTTATTATATTTTCTTTCGATTAGAAATACAAGTCGGCTTATCCAGTTGAGGATGTTTCGCAGGTACAATAATCCCAATAAAACCACGATCTCGAAGTTTGCATCGGATTTTCAACATCGCACTTATTTCCCTGAATTTTTATTATATTTTCTTTCGATTAGAAATACAAGTCGGCTTATCCGGTTGAGGACGTTCCGCAGGTACAATAATCCCAATAAAACCACGATCTCGAAGTTTGCATCGGATTTTCAACATCGCACTTATTTCCCTGAATTTTTATTATATTTTCTTTCGATTAGAAATACAAGTCGGCTTATCCGGTTGAGGACGTTCCGCAGGTACAATAATCCCAATAAAACCACGATCTCGAAGTTTGCATCGTATTTTTAACATCGCACTTATTTCCCTGAATTTTTATTATATTTTCTTTCGTTTAGAAATACAAGACGGCTTATCCGGTTGAGGACGTTTCGCAGGTACAATAATCGCAATAAAACCATGATCTCGAAGTTTGCATCGGATTTTCAACATCGCACTTATTTCCCTGAATTTTTATTATATTTTCTTTCGATTAGAAATACAAGTCGGCTTATCCGGTTGAGGACGTTCCGCAGGTACAATAATCCCAATAAAACCATGATCTCGAAGTTTGCATCGTATTTTTAACATCGCACTTATTTCCCTGAATTTTTATTATATTTTCTTTCGTTTAGAAATACAAGTCGGCTTATCCGGTTGAGGACGTTCCGCAGGTACAATAATCCCAATAAAACCACGATCTCGAAGTTTGCATCGGATTTTCAACATCGCACTTATTTCCCTGAATTTTTATTATATTTTCTTTCGATTAGAAATACAAGTCGGCTTATCCGGTTGAGGACGTTCCGCAGGTACAATAATCCCAATAAAACCACGATCTCGAAGTTTGCATCGTATTTTTAACATCGCACTTATTTCCCTGAATTTTTATTATATTTTCTTTCGTTTAGAAATACAAGACGGCTTATCCGGTTGAGGACGTTTCGCAGGTACAATAATCGCAATAAAACCATGATCTCGAAGTTTGCATCGTATTTTTAACATCGCACTTATTTCCCTGAATTTTTATTATATTTTCTTTCGTTTAGAAATACAAGTCGGCTTATCCGGTTGAGGACGTTCCGCAGGTACAATAATCCCAATAAAACCACGATCTCGAAGTTTGCATCGGATTTTCAACATCGCACTTATTTCCCTGAATTTTTATTATATTTTCTTTCGATTAGAAATACAAGTCGGCTTATCCGGTTGAGGACGTTCCGCAGGTACAATAATCCCAATAAAACCACGATCTCGAAGTTTGCATCGTATTTTTAACATCGCACTTATTTCCCTGAATTTTTATTATATTTTCTTTCGTTTAGAAATACAAGACGGCTTATCCGGTTGAGGACGTTTCGCAGGTACAATAATCGCAATAAAACCATGATCTCGAAGTTTGCATCGTATTTTTAACATCGCACTTATTTCCCTGAATTTTTATTATATTTTCTTTCGTTTAGAAATACAAGTCGGCTTATCCGGTTGAGGACGTTCCGCAGGTACAATAATCCCAATAAAACCACGATCTCGAAGTTTGCATCGGATTTTCAACATCGCACTTATTTCCCTGAATTTTTATTATATTTTCTTTCGATTAGAAATACAAGTCGGCTTATCCGGTTGAGGACGTTCCGCAGGTACAATAATCCCAATAAAACCACGATCTCGAAGTTTGCATCGTATTTTTAACATCGCACTTATTTCCCTGAATTTTTATTATATTTTCTTTCGTTTAGAAATACAAGACGGCTTATCCGGTTGAGGACGTTTCGCAGGTACAATAATCGCAATAAAACCATGATCTCGAAGTTTGCATCGTATTTTTAACATCGCACTTATTTCCCTGAATTTTTATTATATTTTCTTTCGTTTAGAAATACAAGTCGGCTTATCCGGTTGAGGACGTTCCGCAGGTACAATAATCCCAATAAAACCACGATCTCGAAGTTTGCATCGGATTTTCAACATCGCACTTATTTCCCTGAATTTTTATTATATTTTCTTTCGATTAGAAATACAAGTCGGCTTATCCGGTTGAGGACGTTCCGCAGGTACAATAATCCCAATAAAACCACGATCTCGAAGTTTGCATCGTATTTTTAACATCGCACTTATTTCCCTGAATTTTTATTATATTTTCTTTCGTTTAGAAATACAAGACGGCTTATCCGGTTGAGGACGTTTCGCAGGTACAATAATCGCAATAAAACCATGATCTCGAAGTTTGCATCGTATTTTTAACATCGCACTTATTTCCCTGAATTTTTATTATATTTTCTTTCGTTTAGAAATACAAGTCGGCTTATCCGGTTGAGGACGTTCCGCAGGTACAATAATCCCAATAAAACCACGATCTCGAAGTTTGCATCGGATTTTCAACATCGCACTTATTTCCCTGAATTTTTATTATATTTTCTTTCGATTAGAAATACAAGTCGGCTTATCCGGTTGAGGACGTTCCGCAGGTACAATAATCCCAATAAAACCACGATCTCGAAGTTTGCATCGTATTTTTAACATCGCACTTATTTCCCTGAATTTTTATTATATTTTCTTTCGTTTAGAAATACAAGTCGGCTTATCCGGTTGAGGACGTTCCGCAGGTACAATAATCCCAATAAAACCACGATCTCGAAGTTTGCATCGGATTTTCAACATCGCACTTATTTCCCTGAATTTTTATTATATTTTCTTTCGATTAGAAATACAAGTCGGCTTATCCGGTTGAGGACGTTCCGCAGGTACAATAATCCCAATAAAACCACGATCTCGAAGTTTGCATCGTATTTTTAACATCGCACTTATTTCCCTGAATTTTTATTATATTTTCTTTCGTTTAGAAATACAAGACGGCTTATCCGGTTGAGGACGTTTCGCAGGTACAATAATCGCAATAAAACCATGATCTCGAAGTTTGCATCGTATTTTTAACATCGCACTTATTTCCCTGAATTTTTATTATATTTTCTTTCGATTAGAAATACAAGTCGGCTTATCCGGTTGAGGACGTTCCGCAGGTACAATAATCCCAATAAAACCACGATCTCGAAGTTTGCATCGGATTTTCAACATCGCACTTATTTCCCTGAATTTTTATTATATTTTCTTTCGATTAGAAATACAAGTCGGCTTATCCGGTTGAGGACGTTCCGCAGGTACAATAATCCCAATAAAACCACGATCTCGAAGTTTGCATCGTATTTTTAACATCGCACTTATTTCCCTGAATTTTTATTATATTTTCTTTCGTTTAGAAATACAAGTCGGCTTATCCGGTTGAGGACGTTCCGCAGGTACAATAATCCCAATAAAACCACGATCTCGAAGTTTGCATCGGATTTTCAACATCGCACTTATTTCCCTGAATTTTTATTATATTTTCTTTCGATTAGAAATACAAGTCGGCTTATCCGGTTGAGGACGTTCCGCAGGTACAATAATCCCAATAAAACCACGATCTCGAAGTTTGCATCGTATTTTTAACATCGCACTTATTTCCCTGAATTTTTATTATATTTTCTTTCGTTTAGAAATACAAGACGGCTTATCCGGTTGAGGACGTTTCGCAGGTACAATAATCGCAATAAAACCATGATCTCGAAGTTTGCATCGTATTTTTAACATCGCACTTATTTCCCTGAATTTTTATTATATTTTCTTTCGTTTAGAAATACAAGTCGGCTTATCCGGTTGAGGACGTTCCGCAGGTACAATAATCCCAATAAAACCACGATCTCGAAGTTTGCATCGGATTTTCAACATCGCACTTATTTCCCTGAATTTTTATTATATTTTCTTTCGATTAGAAATACAAGTCGGCTTATCCGGTTGAGGACGTTCCGCAGGTACAATAATCCCAATAAAACCACGATCTCGAAGTTTGCATCGTATTTTTAACATCGCACTTATTTCCCTGAATTTTTATTATATTTTCTTTCGTTTAGAAATACAAGTCGGCTTATCCGGTTGAGGACGTTCCGCAGGTACAATAATCCCAATAAAACCACGATCTCGAAGTTTGCATCGGATTTTCAACATCGCACTTATTTCCCTGAATTTTTATTATATTTTCTTTCGATTAGAAATACAAGTCGGCTTATCCGGTTGAGGACGTTCCGCAGGTACAATAATCCCAATAAAACCACGATCTCGAAGTTTGCATCGTATTTTTAACATCGCACTTATTTCCCTGAATTTTTATTATATTTTCTTTCGTTTAGAAATACAAGACGGCTTATCCGGTTGAGGACGTTTCGCAGGTACAATAATCGCAATAAAACCATGATCTCGAAGTTTGCATCGTATTTTTAACATCGCACTTATTTCCCTGAATTTTTATTATATTTTCTTTCGTTTAGAAATACAAGACGGCTTATCCGGTTGAGGACGTTTCGCAGGTACAATAATCGCAATAAAACCATGATCTCGAAGTTTGCATCGTATTTTTAACATCGCACTTATTTCCCTGAATTTTTATTATATTTTCTTTCGTTTAGAAATACAAGTCGGCTTATCCGGTTGAGGACGTTCCGCAGGTACAATAATCCCAATAAAACCACGATCTCGAAGTTTGCATCGGATTTTCAACATCGCACTTATTTCCCTGAATTTTTATTATATTTTCTTTCGATTAGAAATACAAGTCGGCTTATCCGGTTGAGGACGTTCCGCAGGTACAATAATCCCAATAAAACCACGATCTCGAAGTTTGCATCGTATTTTTAACATCGCACTTATTTCCCTGAATTTTTATTATATTTTCTTTCGTTTAGAAATACAAGACGGCTTATCCGGTTGAGGACGTTTCGCAGGTACAATAATCGCAATAAAACCATGATCTCGAAGTTTGCATCGTATTTTTAACATCGCACTTATTTCCCTGAATTTTTATTATATTTTCTTTCGTTTAGAAATACAAGTCGGCTTATCCGGTTGAGGACGTTCCGCAGGTACAATAATCCCAATAAAACCACGATCTCGAAGTTTGCATCGTATTTTTAACATCGCACTTATTTCCCTGAATTTTTATTATATTTTCTTTCGATTAGAAATACAAGTCGGCTTATCCAGTTGAGGATGTTTCGCAGGTACAATAATCCCAATAAAACCACGATCTCGAAGTTTGCATCGGATTTTCAACATCGCACTTATTTCCCTGAATTTTTATTATATTTTCTTTCGATTAGAAATACAAGTCGGCTTATCCGGTTGAGGACGTTCCGCAGGTACAATAATCCCAATAAAACCACGATCTCGAAGTTTGCATCGTATTTTTAACATCGCACTTATTTCCCTGAATTTTTATTATATTTTCTTTCGATTAGAAATACAAGTCGGCTTATCCAGTTGAGGATGTTTCGCAGGTACAATAATCCCAATAAAACCACGATCTCGAAGTTTGCATCGGATTTTCAACATCGCACTTATTTCCCTGAATTTTTATTATATTTTCTTTCGATTAGAAATACAAGTCGGCTTATCCGGTTGAGGACGTTCCGCAGGTACAATAATCCCAATAAAACCACGATCTCGAAGTTTGCATCGTATTTTTAACATCGCACTTATTTCCCTGAATTTTTATTATATTTTCTTTCGTTTAGAAATACAAGACGGCTTATCCGGTTGAGGACGTTTCGCAGGTACAATAATCGCAATAAAACCATGATCTCGAAGTTTGCATCGTATTTTTAACATCGCACTTATTTCCCTGAATTTTTATTATATTTTCTTTCGTTTAGAAATACAAGTCGGCTTATCCGGTTGAGGACGTTCCGCAGGTACAATAATCCCAATAAAACCACGATCTCGAAGTTTGCATCGTATTTTTAACATCGCACTTATTTCCCTGAATTTTTATTATATTTTCTTTCGATTAGAAATACAAGTCGGCTTATCCAGTTGAGGATGTTTCGCAGGTACAATAATCCCAATAAAACCACGATCTCGAAGTTTGCATCGGATTTTCAACATCGCACTTATTTCCCTGAATTTTTATTATATTTTCTTTCGATTAGAAATACAAGTCGGCTTATCCGGTTGAGGACGTTCCGCAGGTACAATAATCCCAATAAAACCACGATCTCGAAGTTTGCATCGTATTTTTAACATCGCACTTATTTCCCTGAATTTTTATTATATTTTCTTTCGTTTAGAAATACAAGACGGCTTATCCGGTTGAGGACGTTTCGCAGGTACAATAATCGCAATAAAACCATGATCTCGAAGTTTGCATCGTATTTTTAACATCGCACTTATTTCCCTGAATTTTTATTATATTTTCTTTCGTTTAGAAATACAAGTCGGCTTATCCGGTTGAGGACGTTCCGCAGGTACAATAATCCCAATAAAACCACGATCTCGAAGTTTGCATCGGATTTTCAACATCGCACTTATTTCCCTGAATTTTTATTATATTTTCTTTCGATTAGAAATACAAGTCGGCTTATCCGGTTGAGGACGTTCCGCAGGTACAATAATCCCAATAAAACCACGATCTCGAAGTTTGCATCGTATTTTTAACATCGCACTTATTTCCCTGAATTTTTATTATATTTTCTTTCGTTTAGAAATACAAGACGGCTTATCCGGTTGAGGACGTTTCGCAGGTACAATAATCGCAATAAAACCATGATCTCGAAGTTTGCATCGTATTTTTAACATCGCACTTATTTCCCTGAATTTTTATTATATTTTCTTTCGTTTAGAAATACAAGTCGGCTTATCCGGTTGAGGACGTTCCGCAGGTACAATAATCCCAATAAAACCACGATCTCGAAGTTTGCATCGGATTTTCAACATCGCACTTATTTCCCTGAATTTTTATTATATTTTCTTTCGATTAGAAATACAAGTCGGCTTATCCGGTTGAGGACGTTCCGCAGGTACAATAATCCCAATAAAACCACGATCTCGAAGTTTGCATCGTATTTTTAACATCGCACTTATTTCCCTGAATTTTTATTATATTTTCTTTCGTTTAGAAATACAAGACGGCTTATCCGGTTGAGGACGTTTCGCAGGTACAATAATCGCAATAAAACCATGATCTCGAAGTTTGCATCGTATTTTTAACATCGCACTTATTTCCCTGAATTTTTATTATATTTTCTTTCGTTTAGAAATACAAGTCGGCTTATCCGGTTGAGGACGTTCCGCAGGTACAATAATCCCAATAAAACCACGATCTCGAAGTTTGCATCGGATTTTCAACATCGCACTTATTTCCCTGAATTTTTATTATATTTTCTTTCGATTAGAAATACAAGTCGGCTTATCCGGTTGAGGACGTTCCGCAGGTACAATAATCCCAATAAAACCACGATCTCGAAGTTTGCATCGTATTTTTAACATCGCACTTATTTCCCTGAATTTTTATTATATTTTCTTTCGTTTAGAAATACAAGACGGCTTATCCGGTTGAGGACGTTTCGCAGGTACAATAATCGCAATAAAACCATGATCTCGAAGTTTGCATCGGATTTTCAACATCGCACTTATTTCCCTGAATTTTTATTATATTTTCTTTCGATTAGAAATACAAGTCGGCTTATCCGGTTGAGGACGTTCCGCAGGTACAATAATCCCAATAAAACCATGATCTCGAAGTTTGCATCGTATTTTTAACATCGCACTTATTTCCCTGAATTTTTATTATATTTTCTTTCGTTTAGAAATACAAGTCGGCTTATCCGGTTGAGGACGTTCCGCAGGTACAATAATCCCAATAAAACCACGATCTCGAAGTTTGCATCGGATTTTCAACATCGCACTTATTTCCCTGAATTTTTATTATATTTTCTTTCGATTAGAAATACAAGTCGGCTTATCCGGTTGAGGACGTTCCGCAGGTACAATAATCCCAATAAAACCACGATCTCGAAGTTTGCATCGTATTTTTAACATCGCACTTATTTCCCTGAATTTTTATTATATTTTCTTTCGTTTAGAAATACAAGACGGCTTATCCGGTTGAGGACGTTTCGCAGGTACAATAATCGCAATAAAACCATGATCTCGAAGTTTGCATCGTATTTTTAACATCGCACTTATTTCCCTGAATTTTTATTATATTTTCTTTCGTTTAGAAATACAAGTCGGCTTATCCGGTTGAGGACGTTCCGCAGGTACAATAATCCCAATAAAACCACGATCTCGAAGTTTGCATCGGATTTTCAACATCGCACTTATTTCCCTGAATTTTTATTATATTTTCTTTCGATTAGAAATACAAGTCGGCTTATCCGGTTGAGGACGTTCCGCAGGTACAATAATCCCAATAAAACCACGATCTCGAAGTTTGCATCGTATTTTTAACATCGCACTTATTTCCCTGAATTTTTATTATATTTTCTTTCGTTTAGAAATACAAGACGGCTTATCCGGTTGAGGACGTTTCGCAGGTACAATAATCGCAATAAAACCATGATCTCGAAGTTTGCATCGTATTTTTAACATCGCACTTATTTCCCTGAATTTTTATTATATTTTCTTTCGTTTAGAAATACAAGTCGGCTTATCCGGTTGAGGACGTTCCGCAGGTACAATAATCCCAATAAAACCACGATCTCGAAGTTTGCATCGGATTTTCAACATCGCACTTATTTCCCTGAATTTTTATTATATTTTCTTTCGATTAGAAATACAAGTCGGCTTATCCGGTTGAGGACGTTCCGCAGGTACAATAATCCCAATAAAACCACGATCTCGAAGTTTGCATCGTATTTTTAACATCGCACTTATTTCCCTGAATTTTTATTATATTTTCTTTCGTTTAGAAATACAAGACGGCTTATCCGGTTGAGGACGTTTCGCAGGTACAATAATCGCAATAAAACCATGATCTCGAAGTTTGCATCGTATTTTTAACATCGCACTTATTTCCCTGAATTTTTATTATATTTTCTTTCGTTTAGAAATACAAGTCGGCTTATCCGGTTGAGGACGTTCCGCAGGTACAATAATCCCAATAAAACCACGATCTCGAAGTTTGCATCGGATTTTCAACATCGCACTTATTTCCCTGAATTTTTATTATATTTTCTTTCGATTAGAAATACAAGTCGGCTTATCCGGTTGAGGACGTTCCGCAGGTACAATAATCCCAATAAAACCACGATCTCGAAGTTTGCATCGTATTTTTAACATCGCACTTATTTCCCTGAATTTTTATTATATTTTCTTTCGTTTAGAAATACAAGACGGCTTATCCGGTTGAGGACGTTTCGCAGGTACAATAATCGCAATAAAACCATGATCTCGAAGTTTGCATCGTATTTTTAACATCGCACTTATTTCCCTGAATTTTTATTATATTTTCTTTCGTTTAGAAATACAAGTCGGCTTATCCGGTTGAGGACGTTCCGCAGGTACAATAATCCCAATAAAACCACGATCTCGAAGTTTGCATCGGATTTTCAACATCGCACTTATTTCCCTGAATTTTTATTATATTTTCTTTCGATTAGAAATACAAGTCGGCTTATCCGGTTGAGGACGTTCCGCAGGTACAATAATCCCAATAAAACCACGATCTCGAAGTTTGCATCGTATTTTTAACATCGCACTTATTTCCCTGAATTTTTATTATATTTTCTTTCGTTTAGAAATACAAGTCGGCTTATCCGGTTGAGGACGTTCCGCAGGTACAATAATCCCAATAAAACCACGATCTCGAAGTTTGCATCGGATTTTCAACATCGCACTTATTTCCCTGAATTTTTATTATATTTTCTTTCGATTAGAAATACAAGTCGGCTTATCCGGTTGAGGACGTTCCGCAGGTACAATAATCCCAATAAAACCACGATCTCGAAGTTTGCATCGTATTTTTAACATCGCACTTATTTCCCTGAATTTTTATTATATTTTCTTTCGTTTAGAAATACAAGACGGCTTATCCGGTTGAGGACGTTTCGCAGGTACAATAATCGCAATAAAACCATGATCTCGAAGTTTGCATCGTATTTTTAACATCGCACTTATTTCCCTGAATTTTTATTATATTTTCTTTCGATTAGAAATACAAGTCGGCTTATCCGGTTGAGGACGTTCCGCAGGTACAATAATCCCAATAAAACCACGATCTCGAAGTTTGCATCGTATTTTTAACATCGCACTTATTTCCCTGAATTTTTATTATATTTTCTTTCGTTTAGAAATACAAGTCGGCTTATCCGGTTGAGGACGTTCCGCAGGTACAATAATCCCAATAAAACCACGATCTCGAAGTTTGCATCGGATTTTCAACATCGCACTTATTTCCCTGAATTTTTATTATATTTTCTTTCGATTAGAAATACAAGTCGGCTTATCCGGTTGAGGACGTTCCGCAGGTACAATAATCCCAATAAAACCACGATCTCGAAGTTTGCATCGTATTTTTAACATCGCACTTATTTCCCTGAATTTTTATTATATTTTCTTTCGTTTAGAAATACAAGTCGGCTTATCCGGTTGAGGACGTTCCGCAGGTACAATAATCCCAATAAAACCACGATCTCGAAGTTTGCATCGGATTTTCAACATCGCACTTATTTCCCTGAATTTTTATTATATTTTCTTTCGATTA
The DNA here is from genome assembly GCA_959613375.1 of Heteropelma amictum. Taxonomy (NCBI): domain Eukaryota; kingdom Metazoa; phylum Arthropoda; class Insecta; order Hymenoptera; family Ichneumonidae; genus Heteropelma; species Heteropelma amictum. The sequence goes on from OY390723.1 coordinate 14,268,450, forward strand.
GAAATACAAGTCGGCTTATCCGGTTGAGGACGTTCCGCAGGTACAATAATCCCAATAAAACCACGATCTCGAAGTTTGCATCGTATTTTTAACATCGCACTTATTTCCCTGAATTTTTATTATATTTTCTTTCGTTTAGAAATACAAGACGGCTTATCCGGTTGAGGACGTTTCGCAGGTACAATAATCGCAATAAAACCATGATCTCGAAGTTTGCATCGTATTTTTAACATCGCACTTATTTCCCTGAATTTTTATTATATTTTCTTTCGTTTAGAAATACAAGACGGCTTATCCGGTTGAGGACGTTTCGCAGGTACAATAATCGCAATAAAACCATGATCTCGAAGTTTGCATCGTATTTTTAACATCGCACTTATTTCCCTGAATTTTTATTATATTTTCTTTCGTTTAGAAATACAAGTCGGCTTATCCGGTTGAGGACGTTCCGCAGGTACAATAATCCCAATAAAACCACGATCTCGAAGTTTGCATCGGATTTTCAACATCGCACTTATTTCCCTGAATTTTTATTATATTTTCTTTCGATTAGAAATACAAGTCGGCTTATCCAGTTGAGGATGTTTCGCAGGTACAATAATCCCAATAAAACCACGATCTCGAAGTTTGCATCGGATTTTCAACATCGCACTTATTTCCCTGAATTTTTATTATATTTTCTTTCGATTAGAAATACAAGTCGGCTTATCCGGTTGAGGACGTTCCGCAGGTACAATAATCCCAATAAAACCACGATCTCGAAGTTTGCATCGTATTTTTAACATCGCACTTATTTCCCTGAATTTTTATTATATTTTCTTTCGTTTAGAAATACAAGACGGCTTATCCGGTTGAGGACGTTTCGCAGGTACAATAATCGCAATAAAACCATGATCTCGAAGTTTGCATCGTATTTTTAACATCGCACTTATTTCCCTGAATTTTTATTATATTTTCTTTCGTTTAGAAATACAAGTCGGCTTATCCGGTTGAGGACGTTCCGCAGGTACAATAATCCCAATAAAACCACGATCTCGAAGTTTGCATCGTATTTTTAACATCGCACTTATTTCCCTGAATTTTTATTATATTTTCTTTCGATTAGAAATACAAGTCGGCTTATCCAGTTGAGGATGTTTCGCAGGTACAATAATCCCAATAAAACCACGATCTCGAAGTTTGCATCGGATTTTCAACATCGCACTTATTTCCCTGAATTTTTATTATATTTTCTTTCGATTAGAAATACAAGTCGGCTTATCCGGTTGAGGACGTTCCGCAGGTACAATAATCCCAATAAAACCACGATCTCGAAGTTTGCATCGTATTTTTAACATCGCACTTATTTCCCTGAATTTTTATTATATTTTCTTTCGTTTAGAAATACAAGACGGCTTATCCGGTTGAGGACGTTTCGCAGGTACAATAATCGCAATAAAACCATGATCTCGAAGTTTGCATCGTATTTTTAACATCGCACTTATTTCCCTGAATTTTTATTATATTTTCTTTCGTTTAGAAATACAAGTCGGCTTATCCGGTTGAGGACGTTCCGCAGGTACAATAATCCCAATAAAACCACGATCTCGAAGTTTGCATCGGATTTTCAACATCGCACTTATTTCCCTGAATTTTTATTATATTTTCTTTCGATTAGAAATACAAGTCGGCTTATCCGGTTGAGGACGTTCCGCAGGTACAATAATCCCAATAAAACCACGATCTCGAAGTTTGCATCGTATTTTTAACATCGCACTTATTTCCCTGAATTTTTATTATATTTTCTTTCGTTTAGAAATACAAGACGGCTTATCCGGTTGAGGACGTTTCGCAGGTACAATAATCGCAATAAAACCATGATCTCGAAGTTTGCATCGTATTTTTAACATCGCACTTATTTCCCTGAATTTTTATTATATTTTCTTTCGTTTAGAAATACAAGTCGGCTTATCCGGTTGAGGACGTTCCGCAGGTACAATAATCCCAATAAAACCACGATCTCGAAGTTTGCATCGGATTTTCAACATCGCACTTATTTCCCTGAATTTTTATTATATTTTCTTTCGATTAGAAATACAAGTCGGCTTATCCGGTTGAGGACGTTCCGCAGGTACAATAATCCCAATAAAACCACGATCTCGAAGTTTGCATCGTATTTTTAACATCGCACTTATTTCCCTGAATTTTTATTATATTTTCTTTCGTTTAGAAATACAAGACGGCTTATCCGGTTGAGGACGTTTCGCAGGTACAATAATCGCAATAAAACCATGATCTCGAAGTTTGCATCGTATTTTTAACATCGCACTTATTTCCCTGAATTTTTATTATATTTTCTTTCGTTTAGAAATACAAGTCGGCTTATCCGGTTGAGGACGTTCCGCAGGTACAATAATCCCAATAAAACCACGATCTCGAAGTTTGCATCGGATTTTCAACATCGCACTTATTTCCCTGAATTTTTATTATATTTTCTTTCGATTAGAAATACAAGTCGGCTTATCCGGTTGAGGACGTTCCGCAGGTACAATAATCCCAATAAAACCACGATCTCGAAGTTTGCATCGTATTTTTAACATCGCACTTATTTCCCTGAATTTTTATTATATTTTCTTTCGTTTAGAAATACAAGACGGCTTATCCGGTTGAGGACGTTTCGCAGGTACAATAATCGCAATAAAACCATGATCTCGAAGTTTGCATCGTATTTTTAACATCGCACTTATTTCCCTGAATTTTTATTATATTTTCTTTCGTTTAGAAATACAAGTCGGCTTATCCGGTTGAGGACGTTCCGCAGGTACAATAATCCCAATAAAACCACGATCTCGAAGTTTGCATCGGATTTTCAACATCGCACTTATTTCCCTGAATTTTTATTATATTTTCTTTCGATTAGAAATACAAGTCGGCTTATCCGGTTGAGGACGTTCCGCAGGTACAATAATCCCAATAAAACCACGATCTCGAAGTTTGCATCGTATTTTTAACATCGCACTTATTTCCCTGAATTTTTATTATATTTTCTTTCGTTTAGAAATACAAGACGGCTTATCCGGTTGAGGACGTTTCGCAGGTACAATAATCGCAATAAAACCATGATCTCGAAGTTTGCATCGTATTTTTAACATCGCACTTATTTCCCTGAATTTTTATTATATTTTCTTTCGTTTAGAAATACAAGTCGGCTTATCCGGTTGAGGACGTTCCGCAGGTACAATAATCCCAATAAAACCACGATCTCGAAGTTTGCATCGGATTTTCAACATCGCACTTATTTCCCTGAATTTTTATTATATTTTCTTTCGATTAGAAATACAAGTCGGCTTATCCGGTTGAGGACGTTCCGCAGGTACAATAATCCCAATAAAACCACGATCTCGAAGTTTGCATCGTATTTTTAACATCGCACTTATTTCCCTGAATTTTTATTATATTTTCTTTCGTTTAGAAATACAAGTCGGCTTATCCGGTTGAGGACGTTCCGCAGGTACAATAATCCCAATAAAACCACGATCTCGAAGTTTGCATCGGATTTTCAACATCGCACTTATTTCCCTGAATTTTTATTATATTTTCTTTCGATTAGAAATACAAGTCGGCTTATCCGGTTGAGGACGTTCCGCAGGTACAATAATCCCAATAAAACCACGATCTCGAAGTTTGCATCGTATTTTTAACATCGCACTTATTTCCCTGAATTTTTATTATATTTTCTTTCGTTTAGAAATACAAGACGGCTTATCCGGTTGAGGACGTTTCGCAGGTACAATAATCGCAATAAAACCATGATCTCGAAGTTTGCATCGTATTTTTAACATCGCACTTATTTCCCTGAATTTTTATTATATTTTCTTTCGTTTAGAAATACAAGACGGCTTATCCGGTTGAGGACGTTTCGCAGGTACAATAATCGCAATAAAACCATGATCTCGAAGTTTGCATCGTATTTTTAACATCGCACTTATTTCCCTGAATTTTTATTATATTTTCTTTCGTTTAGAAATACAAGTCGGCTTATCCGGTTGAGGACGTTCCGCAGGTACAATAATCCCAATAAAACCACGATCTCGAAGTTTGCATCGGATTTTCAACATCGCACTTATTTCCCTGAATTTTTATTATATTTTCTTTCGATTAGAAATACAAGTCGGCTTATCCGGTTGAGGACGTTCCGCAGGTACAATAATCCCAATAAAACCACGATCTCGAAGTTTGCATCGTATTTTTAACATCGCACTTATTTCCCTGAATTTTTATTATATTTTCTTTCGTTTAGAAATACAAGACGGCTTATCCGGTTGAGGACGTTTCGCAGGTACAATAATCGCAATAAAACCATGATCTCGAAGTTTGCATCGTATTTTTAACATCGCACTTATTTCCCTGAATTTTTATTATATTTTCTTTCGTTTAGAAATACAAGTCGGCTTATCCGGTTGAGGACGTTCCGCAGGTACAATAATCCCAATAAAACCACGATCTCGAAGTTTGCATCGTATTTTTAACATCGCACTTATTTCCCTGAATTTTTATTATATTTTCTTTCGATTAGAAATACAAGTCGGCTTATCCAGTTGAGGATGTTTCGCAGGTACAATAATCCCAATAAAACCACGATCTCGAAGTTTGCATCGGATTTTCAACATCGCACTTATTTCCCTGAATTTTTATTATATTTTCTTTCGATTAGAAATACAAGTCGGCTTATCCGGTTGAGGACGTTCCGCAGGTACAATAATCCCAATAAAACCACGATCTCGAAGTTTGCATCGTATTTTTAACATCGCACTTATTTCCCTGAATTTTTATTATATTTTCTTTCGTTTAGAAATACAAGTCGGCTTATCCGGTTGAGGACGTTCCGCAGGTACAATAATCCCAATAAAACCACGATCTCGAAGTTTGCATCGGATTTTCAACATCGCACTTATTTCCCTGAATTTTTATTATATTTTCTTTCGATTAGAAATACAAGTCGGCTTATCCGGTTGAGGACGTTCCGCAGGTACAATAATCCCAATAAAACCACGATCTCGAAGTTTGCATCGTATTTTTAACATCGCACTTATTTCCCTGAATTTTTATTATATTTTCTTTCGTTTAGAAATACAAGACGGCTTATCCGGTTGAGGACGTTTCGCAGGTACAATAATCGCAATAAAACCATGATCTCGAAGTTTGCATCGTATTTTTAACATCGCACTTATTTCCCTGAATTTTTATTATATTTTCTTTCGTTTAGAAATACAAGTCGGCTTATCCGGTTGAGGACGTTCCGCAGGTACAATAATCCCAATAAAACCACGATCTCGAAGTTTGCATCGGATTTTCAACATCGCACTTATTTCCCTGAATTTTTATTATATTTTCTTTCGATTAGAAATACAAGTCGGCTTATCCGGTTGAGGACGTTCCGCAGGTACAATAATCCCAATAAAACCACGATCTCGAAGTTTGCATCGTATTTTTAACATCGCACTTATTTCCCTGAATTTTTATTATATTTTCTTTCGTTTAGAAATACAAGTCGGCTTATCCGGTTGAGGACGTTCCGCAGGTACAATAATCCCAATAAAACCACGATCTCGAAGTTTGCATCGGATTTTCAACATCGCACTTATTTCCCTGAATTTTTATTATATTTTCTTTCGATTAGAAATACAAGTCGGCTTATCCGGTTGAGGACGTTCCGCAGGTACAATAATCCCAATAAAACCACGATCTCGAAGTTTGCATCGTATTTTTAACATCGCACTTATTTCCCTGAATTTTTATTATATTTTCTTTCGTTTAGAAATACAAGTCGGCTTATCCGGTTGAGGACGTTCCGCAGGTACAATAATCCCAATAAAACCACGATCTCGAAGTTTGCATCGGATTTTCAACATCGCACTTATTTCCCTGAATTTTTATTATATTTTCTTTCGATTAGAAATACAAGTCGGCTTATCCGGTTGAGGACGTTCCGCAGGTACAATAATCCCAATAAAACCACGATCTCGAAGTTTGCATCGTATTTTTAACATCGCACTTATTTCCCTGAATTTTTATTATATTTTCTTTCGTTTAGAAATACAAGACGGCTTATCCGGTTGAGGACGTTTCGCAGGTACAATAATCGCAATAAAACCATGATCTCGAAGTTTGCATCGTATTTTTAACATCGCACTTATTTCCCTGAATTTTTATTATATTTTCTTTCGTTTAGAAATACAAGACGGCTTATCCGGTTGAGGACGTTTCGCAGGTACAATAATCGCAATAAAACCATGATCTCGAAGTTTGCATCGTATTTTTAACATCGCACTTATTTCCCTGAATTTTTATTATATTTTCTTTCGTTTAGAAATACAAGTCGGCTTATCCGGTTGAGGACGTTCCGCAGGTACAATAATCCCAATAAAACCACGATCTCGAAGTTTGCATCGGATTTTCAACATCGCACTTATTTCCCTGAATTTTTATTATATTTTCTTTCGATTAGAAATACAAGTCGGCTTATCCGGTTGAGGACGTTCCGCAGGTACAATAATCCCAATAAAACCACGATCTCGAAGTTTGCATCGTATTTTTAACATCGCACTTATTTCCCTGAATTTTTATTATATTTTCTTTCGTTTAGAAATACAAGACGGCTTATCCGGTTGAGGACGTTTCGCAGGTACAATAATCGCAATAAAACCATGATCTCGAAGTTTGCATCGTATTTTTAACATCGCACTTATTTCCCTGAATTTTTATTATATTTTCTTTCGTTTAGAAATACAAGTCGGCTTATCCGGTTGAGGACGTTCCGCAGGTACAATAATCCCAATAAAACCACGATCTCGAAGTTTGCATCGTATTTTTAACATCGCACTTATTTCCCTGAATTTTTATTATATTTTCTTTCGATTAGAAATACAAGTCGGCTTATCCAGTTGAGGATGTTTCGCAGGTACAATAATCCCAATAAAACCACGATCTCGAAGTTTGCATCGGATTTTCAACATCGCACTTATTTCCCTGAATTTTTATTATATTTTCTTTCGATTAGAAATACAAGTCGGCTTATCCGGTTGAGGACGTTCCGCAGGTACAATAATCCCAATAAAACCACGATCTCGAAGTTTGCATCGTATTTTTAACATCGCACTTATTTCCCTGAATTTTTATTATATTTTCTTTCGTTTAGAAATACAAGACGGCTTATCCGGTTGAGGACGTTTCGCAGGTACAATAATCGCAATAAAACCATGATCTCGAAGTTTGCATCGTATTTTTAACATCGCACTTATTTCCCTGAATTTTTATTATATTTTCTTTCGTTTAGAAATACAAGTCGGCTTATCCGGTTGAGGACGTTCCGCAGGTACAATAATCCCAATAAAACCACGATCTCGAAGTTTGCATCGTATTTTTAACATCGCACTTATTTCCCTGAATTTTTATTATATTTTCTTTCGATTAGAAATACAAGTCGGCTTATCCAGTTGAGGATGTTTCGCAGGTACAATAATCCCAATAAAACCACGATCTCGAAGTTTGCATCGTATTTTTAACATCGCACTTATTTCCCTGAATTTTTATTATATTTTCTTTCGTTTAGAAATACAAGTCGGCTTATCCGGTTGAGGACGTTCCGCAGGTACAATAATCGCAATAAAACCATGATCTCGAAGTTTGCATCGTATTTTTAACATCGTATTTTTAACATCGTATTTTTAACATCGCACTTATTTCCCTGAATTTTTATTATATTTTCTTTCGTTTAGAAATACAAGTCGGCTCATCCAGTTGAGGATGTTTCGCAGGTACAATAATCCCAATAAAACCACGATCTCGAAGTTTGCATCGTATTTTTAACATCGCACTTATTTCCCTGAATTTTTATTATATTTTCTTTCGATTAGAAATACAAGTCGGCTTATCCGGTTGAGGACGTTCCGCAGGTACAATAATCGCAATAAAACCACGATCTCGAAGTTTGCATCGCATTTTTAACATCGCACTTGATTCCCCGAATTTTTATTTATTCTTTCGTTTTCCCAACAAGTGTGATAATTTCTTCAAAATTGCTTCAAAATATTCAGCGAATCACGGAACATAGACGATAACAAAGAAGTTTATCGTTCGTTGAAAATTTTGGGAAAAAGGTCACTCCTCCGAAGCTGCCAAGTGCATCGATTTCGGATGATGAAAGTATCGAAAGGTTATGTAAAAGTGTCGAATAAAATTCGGAAAAAAATTTGCGAAAATATGTTCTTTCTTGTGTGGGATGCGTTACCGGATATACATGGACCATTTGCGAATTCTCTCGTCGCTTTCATATTCTGTTTAATTTGGATTATTTATAAAATTTGCGTAGACGAAGATGGTTGTGGAGCAATGATTTTGAAAAATTGATAAATTTATTTGATACAAGGAGAAAAAAGGTTCTCTAAATCATTTTTTTTGGCTCTCAACAATTTTTCGCGAATGACTCTTTGACGTTGCAGTTGCCGAAAATTAATGCGCATGTACGCGACTTGTTTGTTTTTTGATAATTTCCTATCATCGCCATAAGCTCTTGAAATTCGCATTCCACTCCGATTTGACTGTGACTGCACCTCCTCAACATCCTGGAGATGTATGTTATGACGATTTTGAAGTTTGCATCGTTGGAATCCAACGGAATGTACAACAAATGTCTTCTTTATCCTACGATTTGCCAAATATTTTTCAGCAATTTTTTGCAAGTACGACACTCCCGAAAAAAGATTGAAAATGTAATGAAAATTCAGGAAAATTGAGTGTAAAATCTCGACGATATTCGATTTTTCGTCCAACGATGCAACCTTCAAGTTCATATGTTATGGACCGAAATCTGGTATCAGATTCAAGCGCCATTTTTTCGAACATGGAACGTGCAACGTAATGAACTTTCGACAATTATAATTGTCAAGTTTCTAATCAAAAAAGAAATTCACAATAATCACGAAGGAATGTACAAACAATGAGAAAGAAAAATACATTTTTGAAAGACAAGGATAATTCAGTGACGCGACGAAAAAAAGAGAACACGAAAAAAAAAACGAATGAAGCGCGCTCGATATTTGGGTGAAAAACTTCCGACATGTATGTTGCCCTTTATAGTCCGCGGAACGTAAAATTGCATTCGTATGATGGATATGAACGGCGGAAATGCATGGCCAGGAGGAGGATTATTCTCTCTCGTTATCCCATTGTCGAGTCATACTGGCGTAACGGATTAGACCCGCGAGCAAGTATATCGTAATAAAAGATAGGGAGAGGCTCTGCAATATCTCTCGTTCCTCTTGCACTCGACGATGATGCGCGGGCTATCGCAGGATCTCGAGCAAAAGGAGAAAATTGTGCCTACATATGTCTGCATATATCATCAGTGTATAAATCCGTAATGCGGATATGTCAGCAGCAAATAGGCGTGAAACTTTGAAGATTTTTCTCGTAAGATTGACGCTGTTACGCCGTTTCTACTCTGCTATATTCTCCGGTTCGGTTTTGTGAACGAGAAAACAATCGTCGTTAGCTTATACGAGCCTTTTGCGTGTGTGTGTGTGTGTACAATACTTTGAAAATATACGAATGTGTTTGCTCTCACTGAGAAAAAGAGAGACCAGCGGGAAAAAGAGGAAATAACTCTCGTACCAAAAGAGAGATACTACTCACATCCTCCGCTAGACGAGACTCGCGTCTGGCTCTGTTCATTCGTAAGAGGAAGACCTCGCCAACGGCACTCTATCGTGTTTTTTTTATCGTCTATTTCTTTACCTCCACCGCCTTCTTCTCCTCTCGACGTTTTTGTGGATGTGTATTTATAAACACGAAGAATGCCCAGATGCTTCTCCGATGATCTAATAAAGAGTTTAATGCGGCAGAGAAAGTCAATCTCAAACGTCTGGAGATCAATAATCACCGATGTTGATACGTTGAAACCGCAGTGTCGATAATTATTTACCGTTATTGCGATCTGCTGGTGATACAATCCCAATAAAACCGAAATAGAATGCGAATTTCTGGCCATCGTCGGTGGTTTAACCTATTTAACGCCCAAGCGACCAGGTTTAAACACTCGAGAGTAGAATTTTGTGTACAGCGGGATAATAATCTCACGCTGTAAGTTTAATCGACTTTCGTTTCGATTTTTGGCATCGTCTTTGAGCTGCGACAAAAGGGCTTTTAACTCGGAAGTAGCCTGAACCTCAAATAACCTGAAATCGATCGGGGTAAAATCGATATATTCGTCGAAAAACGTCATTTTGGATCACCAAAAAACTTTGTATTTTCACGTATTACATTCGATATTGGAGACAACTTTTTTTAAAACGTAAAAATTATTCTCGTTTCGCCCCTGGGAAGGGGTTTACTTTTGCTGTAGCAAAATGAGGAAGAATACGAGGATTTTTTCAGCGATTCTGAATATTTTTCATTTTACTCCGATAATCGAGTTGGAACCCCTTTATTTAATCACTTTTAGAAAGGCTCGCAGCGCAAATACAGTGTCTCAAATGAAAAGAACGGACGATTGCGGCTATATGATCGAAACATTTCTGCTTTAGATTGCTTTAGCAAAATGAGGAAGAATACGAGGATTTTTTCAGCGATTCTGAATATTTTTCATTTTACTCCGATAATCGAGTTGAAACCCCTTTATTTAATCACTTTTAGAAAGGCTCGCAGCGCAAATACAGTGTCTCAAATGTAAAGAACGGACGATTGCGGCTATATGATCGAAAAATTTCTGCTTTAGACTGCAAAAACGTCCTATTTCCCTCAAATAATGAATTCAAAATGAGAAAAAAATTGGTCACCTTGATTTCAGCTAAAAAACGAGAATTCAAAGAAAATTCAGAAAACTTATTGTCTTTTAATATGAAATAAATTCGCAAGACCGTGTCATCTCACGCGTTTGTTCAATAGCTCGGAAACCTCTAATGAAAAAACCTTCGTAAACGAGAATTCCGAATCGTACGCAATGTTTTACAAATCTATCAAAATTCGCCCAAAAAACTTTCAAAAGAATGACAAAATTCCGAAAAAATTCATGTGAGATTGGAAAACCGAAATCCATCTGCCGTGAAGAGAAAATAAGTTCTTCAATTTTGGTTTTCAATAATTTGTTAATAATTTGTCGTAATCGAATAATTGAATAAAATGCAAAAACCTAATACGTTTGTAAACACGTATGGTTTTTTTTTAATTATCGTATCGACCTTTTATAAAGAAAAAAGCAAGTTTTCAATTCATCCCTGAATAACCCAAGGGTGTACACGGGTAAAAAGAGAAATTCGAAAAATTGTACAGCGCGTAAAGTGCGACGAGCCAAAAAGCTACTCGAGTATCTCGATCGGGCTGATAAAACATTTCAGCAATCGTCTTTTTCTCTGCCGCGCAGCACGCGTCTGACTATCATCGTCTTTTTCCACTGGCACGGAAGAAACCTTGCAAAGAAGCTCTCGCGCACTGGCGTCGCGAGCGAGACCCGAACTTTTGATCTTAACTGATGATGACCGCACAGACGCGGAAAACGGTAGAATAATTTCCTCGTGCATATATTCCGACCGATGCACAAAAACGATTCGTAGCTTATAAAGCTGCTGCGTATAGCCAAGTGCAGGCGTCGGGACAGGGTTGAGCAATGATAATAGACCCAGCGGCTGCCAGAGCTAATGACTGTCGCAACCAGCCGGCTATCTAAGGTGCCTTTGAGACACTTATTCACACTTTACGTTCTCTATATACACCTCGCGTGCATACAGAGCTTCGAAGAGACATACCGCACGGTTCGTCGGTTAATTCTTGAAACGTAAGCTTTTCCCTGACAATTTTCAGGCCGATAAACCGCGAGTTTTCAAAGTAAAATTTGAGAAAACAGCGAATGATGGATGATATCTGTATTTTTTTATAAAATGAACAAGGGAATTATCACAATTGTCGCAAAGATCGCACGATTTTATCGAGTGTATATTGTTCATTCGTACAATGTATCACACTCGAAATTGGGAACGAAGAAAGCCGAAGGAATCCAGAGAGAATGTTGAGGCGGACGAATCTTCATGTACGATAAGTAACATTTTCACAGATCTGTATGTAAAAAACATTTATAATACGCGCGTGGGTTTAATTATATTATATTTTCTGGGCAACTCAACGTGCCTTGTTTAGCCTTTTCTAAAATCGTTCAGGGATTTCTGTGCGCCGAATGAATCATCCTGGCCAAATTTGGACGTCTCTCGAGCACGTTCGCGGGTGAACCATACACGAGCGCGAGGAAAATTTCATTTAAAAACAATGAGAGACAATTGCGAAAAAAAAGCACAACGTGCTTTTTCAGAAAAAAAAAACGAATAGATACATCTCGATTTTTCGGTCGAAGAATTATTTCGCAACCTCGCCAAATACGCGAGACTCTCGTTTCATTTTTCTCTCGATCGAATGGTCCAGCTGCTGGAAGCTGGAACATCCTGAAAGACTCGGGCGAGTCGCTTTTTATTTCATACACTCATTAATGCAAACCTCGGGGAAATTTGCGAAGCCTGCAGAGTGAACAAGATGTATTTTTTAACTTTTATATTCACAATGAAGCTGTGAATTTCTTTTTTTTTCACGAACGAACATTCGCTCCGAGCTTGCCGGTTGAATGGTAGGAAAAACTCGAGGAAAAATCAAGAGACTCGGTAGCACCTTGATGTCAAGTAATTTTCATATCCACAACTATATAAGTATACGTAAATATATAAATATATAGAAAAATACGTGTTTATGTTTATGCGCTTTTACGCAGACCCGCTGGCCCGTGTACAAGTCACATATGTGTGTGTATGCGCGCACACACACTTTTATTCAAATAACGTCGAGTATTTTATAGTCATTCCGCAGAGTCTAGCAACGGAATACACAACGGTACTTGCACGTTGAAGAAACTCTTCTCTCTGACGACTGCCTCGCGGCCCATCTCGTTTCCCTCGTTATATACGTAAATGGAAACGTGGCGCATTCGTATAATGATATCGTTGGGACAAAACGTACACGTACACAAACGAGAAGCGTCGCCGGAGCTTTTTGACGAAGCTCCCGTCGTTTTTACGTACCTCTCTGTGTACGTGTGTATCACTCTTGCACCGTGGGTGTAACTAGCGCAGCGGAAGAAAAAAACGCGGACGATTGTTTCGTTTCGCGTGATTTGATGTCATTAGTATAATAGGACTGGAGCAGTAATCGCGTGTACTACGCTTCAAGATTCGTGTCCCATGAAATACGATATCAATTAATGCACAAATTGTTCTTCCACGTACATGTTGTATCGCCGGAGCTATCGTCAACGAGAGACCGCACGGTTTGCTTCGGAAAATGCGGATGAAATGAAAAATAAATAAAAAACTGTTGAGGCGATGTGTTGGACCCGTCCATCGAAGCTTAGAAAAATTCTCAGGCGAAATCTGTAGATCGGATCGGCTTGAAATTTGCGGTGAGTATTTAGTGACACAGCATGACTGATGATTCCGGAATTCCGAAATTTAGACATTTTTTTTACTCCACAGAAATATATCTTTTTTCAATATTTCGAAATTCGAAAATCGCCAGTCCCCTCCTGCTATGACGCTAAATACTCACGACAGATTTTAAACCGATCGGGTTGATAGCATTTGCGCGAGAGTGTTTTTCGTTTTCCCAAATTTGCATACACTTATATAAATTCATGAAAATCTTTCAAGACGAAGGATGCATATTGAGTTTTGGGATTTGCATTTGCGGGTTCGTATATTCGCGGGTATAAATGCATCTCGCAGATTTTCGAATAAATATACAAATAGGGTAAAATGAGAGGCAACCGCGAGTTTTGCACCAACTTCCCTGCGCATACAAATGACAACATCGAGAGGAGAAAAGAGAGATGCGGAAAGAGAGCCAAATCGCGCACAGTTTCCTGCTTGGTCCAATGTGCGTTTCACGCTTTCTGACTTTTCGAGAATGCACTCTCTGAATTCCGGTGTACGTTTATACCGAGTACACATCTATATATGTACCGTGAGGTGAGGGTAAGATAAATTTGGTGGCCACGATTAAAATGAATTATTCAGGGACGAGAAGAGCAACGGTGAGATGGAGAGGCGAGAGGGAAAGACGTGAGATCGAGACCAGCAACCGTATTATGCTATACGTATAAACCCCAGGGGCCACATAATTTCCTGGGTTCGATTTCGTTCGTATATTCCCTCGTTCTCTTATACGGTCACGTGTTATATCGCTTTCGTATACTATATATATATTATACATATACATACAACGTTGGAATGGTCCTTCATCGATTTTGTCTTACGAATGTAACCGGAGGAGAGTTTTCCACATCTCCTCGTTGAGATGACTGTTTTTTCTGTGTTTTCGTTCGAGTTCCTTTGCTTATTAGTAGCCATTACAGTGTAATGCAACGTCGAGGACATTTTTTTTGGTCGAATTTGCGCGGCTGGTTTTGCCATAAAGTACAAAGGCAAAGTCTGCTGCGATTAAAATTTAATCTGTGACTTGGATGTTCCATGCCAAGAGAATCGATTGTCCTTGGGTGTGTGTGTGTGTGTGACAGTGTGTGTGTGGATACACATATTTGGCTCTTTTTCCCGCACATGTTTAATATTACCCATTAAATTTATATATTTCTCTCGCGAAATCTACACGACCGAGAATCGAGAGTTTAAATGGTCACGGGCATGGCCCTGCCCATTTTGTCATCTCTCTATAATTGGAATGTAACCTTTGGTGCGGGCTCGGCCAATTGAGCGAATGACTGACCCAGATAAGGCGGAGAAAAAATTGGCGAAGAGAACGACGGGAAGAAAGAAAATACATTCGAAGCACTGATGAATTTTTTTTTCCTCCAAACAAATACCATATTTTCAGTAAATTTACCAGTACAATGTCAGCGCGTGATGATTATTTTAGGAAAAAACGTCGATCGGAATAGAAATTTGTCCGTCATGAGTACCATGAGTACCATGAGTACCGTCGAGGAAGAATAAATAATATCTCGACATTCCCAACTGCATCATCTTCTCCTCTGAACGTCATTGTTTTACGTTCCTGCAGAGAGTGTCCCACAACTCGATATCGACGATTTCAAGTTTGATTTTTAGTGAAATTCCGAGTCGAAGAGCGTTTCGCGTTTTGTTCTTTTTTCTCTGCTTTTTTTCAACGTGCGATTGTTTTTAGATATTTTCCTTCTTTTGGGGCGATCGAGCTTCGAAGTTTGAGCTATTCGGATGTTTGACGAATTTACGGAGATTCATCCCATCGAAATGTTACGAACTTTTCGGCTCGAAAGTTCAAGACTCGGTTTAGCTTTGAATTGTACGCGTCAAGTTCTGCGACACTCTGTGATCGTGTGTGTATGTGTATCCAACAGGTTGAGGTTCAAATGTGACCAGTATATCCGGTTCAAAATGGAAACAATTTTCTTTCGAATTACTTGGCGTCAAGACGCTCTCGCGTCTCTATAGATGCTGTAACAAGGTGTAACTCTTAGTAACTTTTTTACACACACACACACACACACACACACACATAAATATATATATATATATATAGATGCATGTATATGGCAAATCTCCCAAATACGCGAGTATCGGGAACTGCACAGCTGTTTTTAACATACCTTAAGGTTTCATCGTTTACCAGACAGCCGAACACGGAGCATCCATTTTTGAGATCTTCACAGTCTCGCTCGACTCTTGTTATTATTTCTCCGTCTTTCTCACTAGAAAAACTGACTGCGGAAAGTCATGAAAATGCTGCACCGTCTGCCTCTCGGCTGTTTTACCTTGGTATCCGCGCATCCACAGTACCATCGTACCAAAGGTCCCGAGAGCCCCGATCTCCCCCCATCTTCTCTCAGCTCTGTCTCTTTTCTGTTTTACAAGTGTGTATGTGTCTACCTATAGACACACGTGCACATATGTACGAAAGACAAGAACAAGTACTTCTTTTCTTTTTCCCCCTTATATTCTCTTCGTTGAAAATGTCTCTCCGACGAGAACCTTTTCTCTTATTACTCAAGTATTCCACTTGGGCTTTTACTAACATAACCAAATAAGAGCAACCATTTTGAACGTAACATGCAGCTACGCGATATCTCGCGTTGCCATGTTTTTAATTGGTCGAAATGAGGGAGTTTGGAAAATCTGAGAGACTCTGAAGATCTTGCCTCTCTCCGGATGCTGCATGAAAACGTTCGTTGGAATCAATATCGCGCATTTTGCGTTTTCGCCGGGACTTCCGGTACGAGAAACGCGGGACGGTACGTGTGCCGCGATATTCGTACGATACGCAAAATTACAAAAATATCAAAATGGCGAAAAATCGCGGTTTCTCTCAAGACGTTCATTCGTGAAGGGTTTTTTTTATTTTTATGATAAAAATTACTCTTTACCTTCATTCGCGCTGCTAAAATAATCTCTTGTACACATTTTATTGGAAAATGTTGCCAAACGTACGTATATTTCATCGTAATAAACTCGATTATCGCGTTTGCGTAGATTTCACGAAGAAAACAATCGAATCTGAAGAGCCGTCGGAAAAAAAATATCCATCGTGATATCGTTTGCGTCATTCGGTGCAAATTGAATTTAACGAAACGGCCAACTTGCCGCACGAGTCAGTTTCTCCGGCGATGGAAAGTTTTCTCGATGTTTTTGCATCTCTTTCTCTCCTTCCTTCGACGAAAAAAAATAAACGCGGTGGACGGTGCTAATTTCATAATGAATATGCGCATGCCATTTCTGGACGTAACTGCAGGCAATTGGCCATTTCGACCTCGGAGAGAAAAGTCGTTAGTGGCCCGTTGGCTGTGGGCCAGTATCGGCTTCCAAGAATGTAACAGATTTGTCACGTCGTTTTCTCTCGTTTTTCTCTCACTTACACTTTTTATCGCTGCACGTGCACACACACATGCGACCAACACGTGATGATGTATACATTTTCACTGAGCGAAAAGGAGGAAATATATATATTTGTATTAGTTGAAAATAGTATACGAAGATAATCGCATTTACCTCCCTTATTCGAAGTAAAACGTAAGTAGCCAACTGACACGGATTTTCAGTGTGCCAAGGCTCGTTTCCGATAATCCTGTTTCCTCACTTGCTCCTCTCTGTTTTGCTCGTTGCGTTTCAAACGCCCGTTATACCCAATTCGTGTAATATGAAATGGTGACGGAGCAAAGTTCGCAACCTTTTTTATTTCGGGTGTTAAATGTTGTGGGCTTCGAGTGCTTCTTTCTCCTTTTGTACCTTTTATTCGACACTCTGTGACGCGGGAAAACATCAATTGTTATTTGCGTTTTTACGAGCTTTGGCAAAAAAAAAATCCAATTACATATTCAAGGGAGAATAAGCAAGAAAGCGAGCGTTTGAGCGAGAAACCCAAGTTTGTTTCTTGCATCCGACGCAACTGAGCCACGAGACACGCTGCCAAAATGTCTGTGTCTCAAAAGTCGAATTTACGATCGTCGTACATCGCCTATCCATAGAAAATCTGCAGAAAACATTCAACTGGGACCGAGGACGATAAAGTTGTGAAAAAATTGACTTGCCTCGGAATTTAATCGAAAACAAACAAAATTCCGACAAAATGAAATTTTCATCAAAGTGTATTATTCCCTTTTATTTCTTGTGAGAAACATGTTTGTGACGACCAAAAAAATCGACACAATCTTTCGCGATAATGGGCATCGACGCGGTGGGGAGGAAACATTAAAAATATGTCATCTTATTCAGAGTTCCACAGCCTGGTAAATCCATACAAGCGTCGAATATTGTACATACCGTTGTTACGAGTAATGCCACGCTAAAGGGTCCATTATGCGCTATTTATCCGCTCCCCCCCCCTTCTCTCGTTTTATACGTGGATATCGCGTACACAGTGAAATGTCATCGGTACATACGTCTCACCCTTGGTCGATTTTACGTATACCAGAGGGAGCGAAAAATAAAGAAAAAACACGTCGATGCGAAAACGTGCATCGTATATTTTTATATCGTTTCCCGAGAGCGAAGGCTCGGAGCTCGATGTGAGAATTGTATCGGATATGAAAAAAATGCAAAGTACTTTCGGATGATTCGAAGCTTATTGTTATCATTGCTGAACGAAATACCATCGCGGAAACTGTTGACACAGTCACGTGTACGGCGCTGGTCTTTAACGGTTCGATTATCATTTTTGATAAAATGTATATTTTTCAATTTCAACGGATATTTTGACAGCTCCGCTGAGGGAGCGTGTGCGTCGACGGGTTTATCGAGAATACAGCAGGAAAAAAATATAACAGCACATCCAATTAACGATAACAGAGGAGACGCTTTATAATCGACAATGACGATGATTCTTACCGTTGAGGCATTTTGTAAAAATCTTTTCCGCACTTTAATCGATAAATCTTTGAAAATTAAAACTCGTATGAATATACGAGTGAAATATACCGATCGGAAAATTTATAGACCTCGCTGACATGCGTTTTACGAGATTCGTCATCATCGAGCTTTGTATAGGCATTTTGTGACAGCAGGAACAGCACATCCAATTAACGATAACAGAGGAGACGCCTTATAATCGACAATAACGATGATTTTTACCGTTGAGGCATTTCGTAAAAATCTTTCCCGCACTTTAATCGATAAATCTTTGAAAATTAAAACTCGTATGAATATACGAGTGAAATATACCGATCGGAAAATTTATAGACCTCGCTGACATGCGTTTCACGAGATTCGTCATCATCGAGCTTTGTATAGGCATTTTGTGACAGCAGGAACAGCACATCCAATTAACGATAACAGAGGAGACGCTTTATAATCGACAATGACGATGATTCTTACCGTTGAGGCATTTAATCGATAAATCTTTGAAAATTAAAACTCGTATTAATATACGAGTGAAATATACCGATCGGAAAATTTATAGACGTCGCTGATATGCGTTTCACGAGATTCGTCATCATCGAGCTTTGTATAGGCATTTTGTGACAGCAGGAACAGCACATCCAATTAACGATAACAGAGGAGACGCCTTATAATCGACAATAACGATGATTTTTACCGTTGAGGCATTTCGTAAAAATCTTTTCCGCACTTTAATCGATAAATCTTTGAAAAATAAAACTCGTATGAATAAACGAGTGAAATATACCGATCGGAAAATTTATAGACCTCGCTAATATGCGTTTTACGAGATTCGTCATCATCGAGCTTTGTATATCCGTATAGATGCGTTTTGATTGGTATAAATAAGATGAGCCTTGACCACGCTGACCGTCGCAAAGATATGTATGTGCCGCGCGAAGCTTCGTCGTCGCGAAATACCCCAGCGTCTGAATATTAATACTCGCAGTTGGTGGGATGACAATTTTACATTGTACACGCTTCATTTCGGCGGTATATAGGAGACGCGGAGGAGAGACCCACGTTAATTTCACCGTGGGCTATTATAAGACCGTCGTAATTTATTTATAGCCCTCTCCGATTCCCTTGTCCCCCCCCCCTCCTCCGCCGCCCTCATCTCATTCCCCCGTTCGCTCCTCCAGGAGAGCAGCACGTCGATGCAAGGCGACGAAGCGAAAAACCCTCCCGCTCCTTCGCCCGCTTGTCGCGCGTCACTTTTTCACCGCGCGTCTTCGCGCGAGAGGCCAAGTCCGCCTCTCGGCCGTGGAAATTTATCGAAAATTTTCGAGAGCGGCCGGACGACTCTCCCGAGACGGAACGATCGCCCCATATGTGTCTTTCCCTACACTCGTGCACGAGGTGACATCCGATATATACCATTCCCTTGGATTTGGGGAATTTCTATTAAATTCCGCGGCATATAGGGTAATAAAGGCAAGTGCGGGGAAGCCATTTTATGCGTGAGAGCAGTTGGGTGGAATGATGAATCTTCCTCGATATTCGCTCTGGCTTTGGAACACCGTTTCACCACGGACCAGCACAATTATCATCCCCGGCAGCCTTCTTGGCTGTGAAAGTGCATGAAATAAATGGCAAAACTTTTTGTATCACACAAAAAGCTCATATTTATATTGGATTTATCGAAAGTTCTATGTTTTATCGAGATTCGACGAGTTTTGCCATTTTCTTTATTGTTTTAGCAAAGCGGGGGAAAACGGAAAGGAATTTAAATGAAAATAAGAAAGGTGTATGCTGAATAAAGAAAATATCGCGGTTTTGTCACATTGTTTTGACGAAATTCTAACATCATATGAGCTTGGGGTCGATAAATCGAGTCCCTTTTGGAGTACGCCAATTTTTCAATGTTTTTTCGTCTCGTAATCGCCAGCAAACATCTCGCTAGTTATTTCCTGCATTAATTCTACGAGAATCAGAATAGCTTCGCACGGTGGAGCCCAGAAAATGCTGCTCTTTGGGGAAATACATTTTCAAGCGATGCTGCACTTTGTCTTATTGCTTCCAGCCGCTACGAGAGGAAAAATTGATAAATAAAAAAACGTGCAAGTCGTATATACTTTCACTTTATCACTGTTCTTTGACAACGTCGTACACTGAATACAGTGCCATTTTGTCTATTCAGCGCTCGGATGGTCGCTAAACTTTTTACACAGCGTGAAAACTTTACGACGAGACGCGGGAGCATTGTAACGGCTTTTCGAATAAGGGAATTCTTGGCTCCCGGACATTCCTGTTGGTTTTATCGTACGTGATGTAATATATATGTCTTCGCAATACGTGCCACGAGGACGAGACTTTTTTAAACATTGCGAGTCACGTTTTCGGAAGTCGGGTGTCTTTATCGAATCGGCATGCTTCTCGATGAGCTTTTGGCTCCGCGTTGCCGGTAAACGTACAGAGGGTTCTCAATGACACGATCTTTCGTCCCCCACGTAGCACATGGACACCTCAAACAGAGCAGTAAAAGAGAGAGAGAGAGCCAGAGAGAGATTGATTGATTGATTAATTGATTAATTTATTTATGCCTTAGTGACACTCACAGGCAAAAGATAGCAGAGGTTAATAAACTGAGTGAGATAAAATATAACAAACAGAATAACGAAGAATAAAAGAATAAAAGAATGGTAACAGTGGTAACAAGTTAAGCACTAACAAGCAATAAGAATAAGGTAAAGTACGATAGATAATAGGTAATGTAGATAATATGTGGATAAATAAATGAAATTTAGGATAGCAACGAATATCGGATAAGTAGATAATGTAGGATAAATAGAATAGAATAATACATAAGCAGAGAATACAGATAAGTAGATGGCGCAAAAATGATCGAAGAACAGATCAGTGGAATAGGCGATGAGCTCTCTCCAGACGCAAAAAACCAGTAGCACGCCGAGTTACAGATACATAGCATCAGGCATCTAGATCAAATAGATAAATAAATAGACGCTGCTTGAAGAGCATAATGGGCGTCGCACTCAGAGAGAGAGAGAGAGAGAGAGAGAGAGAGAGAGAGAGAGAGAGAGAGAGAGAGAGAGAGAGAGGAGGAAAGATGATGGTGAGAGGCCGATTTTCATAACCTTGATGATAGTTTTATCAGTCATGTATAAAGTCAGCGAATTTCAAAATGAAAAGCTTCGTCCATAAAAACTGATTTTTGTTATGAACATTTCTTTCCGTTTGATATTTTACAAGATTTTATAGGCGAAGATCAACGGCGTGGCATAAGAGTTTTTGCTCTCGGTTTCCGTGATGCCAAAAATAAAGACTCGCCATATTTTTTTTTGTGGCTACAGTACCCCTTTTGCGAATGCTAACGGTTTTATAAACTTGCAGGGATAAGCTATAACTACGTTAAAAGGGGTTGAATACTATTTTATACACGCGAGTCATACGGAGTAATGTACATACATACATGTATACATGCATATATATATAGTTGGTCAGGTACCTTCGCTGCAAATTTTATGACCGGGTACATACCCGAAAAGTGCTGACTCGCGATACTCTGATCTTTAGTCTCTCATCTCGTCTTCTCTCTTAGTCTCTCTTTCCGAAGATATCCTACACGCGAAACAGTCTTTCGAGCATCCATGTATACGAAGATCGGAAGCAGCACATGTGCAAGTCATATACGACGCCATTGACGACGCAAAAAAAAATGGAAAAATTCAACAAACATTTTCACGATAATTTTTCGTCATATTTTCAGATAAAAAATGTTCAGCGTATGATAACAATAGCAACAATGTAACGATTGAAGCGAAACAAATGGAATATGACTTTTTATTCGCTGAAAATTTCAATGATGATCCATACGGTTTGTTGTTAATTTTAAAAGCATACGTAGAATTTATTTGATGTTATGTATATGTTTGATGACGCAGGATTCGCACGCACTGAACGTCGCAACGTAAGGCAAAAAAAATCGTGATAATTATTGACAGGGAAAACAATGTGGAACAGAGTTTAAAAACCGACAGCGGTGGGTGCGCGGTTGGCGTATGGCTCTGGTGGTCACCCGAGTCACCATTAGGCGCTGCCAATACTCGGATGGGTGACCGCCGGGCCGTGCGTCGTCTGGCTCTATGGGAATCACCGGGCTCTGTTGAAAAGGCTGTGACTGTATCGGCACGGGTTTTCTGCAGTTTCCCCGTGCCCCCGTGCAAATGCGATACAGTAAAAGGGGGTAAGACGACTGCAGACGCGAGGGGGGTGAGAAGAATGGGAAAAATATGAAAATGGGAATAATGGTTGTAAAAATGTAAGAGCAAAGAAGGAAAAGCGTAAAAACCCAACAAAAAGGGGATACGAAAGTAAAAATAAAAAAGAATAGACCGAGTTCGGATGTTGCAAAGTTGGCAAATTCGCAGGAGGATTTCCTCTTCGGTGATGCGCTCCTGTCGATTCAGAAGGTCTCGAACTAGAACGCAACTGGAACACTCGGCAAATGTGTACAGTAACGGTTGTAGATCACTCTCTCTCTCTCTCTTTATCTTACTCTGCAGAAGGAATATGTTTTCGTTGTATGATTCACGCATGCCAATTAGTTCGCTGGTCTAATTAGTGTTAATTAGGCTGACGCAGCGTCAGCCACCCTCAGCAGCGCTGTATATCATTATTCACTGCTACAGAACTTTGCAAACCGTCCAGGCGTTTCTCCATGCAGACGCGACGTCGAAATTTCATGTAGGAACCCAGCAGCCGCACACCCGTAAATGATAAATGAACACACGTTGCGTCTGAGCGGACGAGCATCGTTCAAATGAAAAATCATTGAAAAACTAGGGATAGGAGACGCGCGCGATCGGCTGCATTTTCGCGCTGCAGCGCTCCATCTTGAATCAAGTATAGTATACCCCTAGAGAACACATTATAATTCGGCATAAGTAGGAAATTGAGGAAAGCAAATAATTTTAAAAAATCTGAAACAAAATTTCCGAAAACCGGAAATGAAGCAACTTGCTTTGAGTTGCTTCCTCTGCGCGTGGTTAAATTTTCATGGAGTTGTCGATCATTCCTCTCATCCGCCCATCGAACGCTGGACCGGAAGCTGTGCTAAAAAATCTGAATCAAAATTTCCGAAAACCGGAAATGAAGCAACATGTTGAGAGTTATTTCCTCTAAGCGTGGTTAAATTTTGATCTAGTTGTCGATCGTTCTTTCCATCTGCCGCTACTCTTAAGGGGAAAAACTGAAACTAATTTTCCGACAACCGGAAATGAAGCATCTTGTTCAGAGTCGTTTCCTCTATGCGTGGTTAAATTTTGATCGAGTTGTCGTTCGTTCTTTCCGTCTGCCGCTACTCTTAAGGGGAAAAACTGAAACTAATTTTCCGACAACCGGAAATGAAGCATCTTGTTCAGAGTCCTTTCCTCTATGCGTGATTAAATTTTGATCGAGTTGTCGATCGTTCTTCCCGTCCGCCGCTATCGTCTGGGGGAAAACTTGAAACTGAATAACCGACAACCGGACATGAAGCATCTTGTTCGGGGTCGTTTCCCCTATGCGTGGTTAAATTTTGATCGAGTTGTCGATCGTTCTTCCCGTCCGCCGCTATCGTCTAGGGGAAAACTTGAAACTGAATAACCGACAACCGGACATGAAGCATCTTGTTCGGGGTCGTTTCCCCTATGCGTGGTTAAATTTTGATCGAGTTGTCGATCGTTCTTCCCGTCCGCCGCTATCGTCTAGGGGAAAACTTGAAACTGAATAACCGACAACCGGACATGAAGCATCTTGTTCGGGGTCGTTTCCCCTATGCGTGGTTAAATTTTGATCGAGTTATCGATCGTTCTTCTCGTCCGCCGCTGTCGTCTAGGGGAAAACTTAAAACTGAATAACCGACAACCGGACATGAAGCATCTTGTTCGGGGTCGTTTCCCCTATGCGTGGTTAAATTTTGATCGAGTTGTCGATCGTTCTTCCCGTCCGCCGCTATCGTCTGGGGGAAAACTTGAAACTGAATAACCGACAACCGGACATGAAGCATCTTGTTCGGGGTCGTTTTCCCTATGCGTGGTTAAATTTTGATCGAGTTGTCGATCGTTCTTCCTGTCCGCCGCTATCGTCTAGGGGAAAACTTGAAACTGAATAACCGACAACCGGACATGAAGCATCTTGTTCGGGGTCGTTTCCCCTATGCGTGGTTAAATTTTGATCGAGTTGTCGATCGTCGTTTGCCTCGTACGGCGTACGAACGCTGTACCGGAAGTTGCCTCTGAAACGCGTGAAACTTAAAAACCGAAAACCGGATATGGAGCAAACAGCTCAGAGTCGCTTCCTCTGTGCGTGGTTAAATTTTCTTCGAGTTGTCGATCGTCGTTTGCCTCGTACGGCGTACGAACGCTGTAGCGGAAGTTGCCTCTGAAACGCATGAAACTTAAAAACCGAAAACCGGATATGGAGCAAACTGCTCAGAGTCGCTTCCTCTGTGCGTGGTTAAATTTTCATCGAGTTGTCGATCGTCGTTTGCCTCGTACGGCGTACGAACGCTGTACCGGAAGTTGCCTCTGAAACGCGTGAAACTTAAAAACCGAAAACCGGATATGGAGCAAACAGCTCAGAGTCGCTTCCTCTGTGCGTGGTTAAATTTTCTTCGAGTTGTCGATCGTCGTTTGCCTCGTACGGCGTACGAACGCTGTACCGGAAGTTGCCTCTGAAACGCGTGAAACTTAAAAACCGAAAACCGGATATGGAGCAAACTGCTCAGAATCGCTTCCTCTGTGCGTGGTTAAATTTTCATCGAGTTGTCGATCGTCGTTTCCCTCGTACGGCGTACGAACGCTGTACCGGAAGTAGCCTCTTAAACGCGTGAAACTTAAAAACCGAAAACCGGACAGGAAGCAACTTGCTCAGAGTCTCTTCCTCTGAGCGTGGTTAAATTTTCGTTCAGTTGTCGATCGTTCCTCTCATCCGCCGATCGAACGCTGGACCACAGAATCCGTGCAAAGATCTGAAACTAAATTTCCGAAAACCGGACAGGAAGCAACTTGCTCAGAGTCGCTTCCTCTGCGCGTGGTTAAATTTTCATTGAGTTGTCGATCGTTCCTCTCATCCGCCGATCGAACGCTGGACCACAGAATCCGTGCAAAGATCTGAAACTAAATTTCCGAAAACCGGACAGGAAGCAACTTGCTCAGAGTCGCTTCCTCTGCGCGTGGTTAAATTTTCATTGAGTTGTCGATCGTTCCTCTCATCCGCCGATCGAACGCTGGACCACAGAATCCGTGCAAAGATCTGAAACTAAATTTCCGAAAACCGGACAGGAAGCAACTTGCTCAGAGTCGCTTCCTCTGAGCGTGGTTAAATTTTCGTTGAGTTGTCGATCGTTCCTCTCATCCGCCGATCGAACGCTGGACCACAGAATCCGTGCAAAGATCTGAAACTAAATTTCCGAAAACCGGACAGGAAGCAACTTGCTCAGAGTCGCTTCCTCTGCGCGTGGTTAAATTTTCATTGAGTTGTCGATCGTTCCTCTCATCCGCCGATCGAACGCTGGACCACAGAATCCGTGCAAAGATCTGAAACTAAATTTCCGAAAACCGGACAGGAAGCAACTTGCTCAGAGTCGCTTCCTCTGAGCGTGGTTAAATTTTCGTTGAGTTGTCGATCGTTCCTCTCATCCGCCGATCGAACGCTGGACCACAGAATCCGTGCAAAGATCTGAAACTAAATTTCCGAAAACCGGACAGGAAGCAACTTGCTCAGAGTCGCTTCCTCTGCGCGTGGTTAAATTTTCATTGAGTTGTCGATCGTTCCTCTCATCCGCCGATCGAACGCTGGACCACAGAATCCGTGCAAAGATCTGAAACTAAATTTCCGAAAACCGGACAGGAAGCAACTTGCTCAGAGTCGCTTCCTCTGAGCGTGGTTAAATTTTCATTGAGTTGTCGATCGTTCCTCTCATCCGCCGATCGAACGCTGGACCACAGAATCCGTGCAAAGATCTGAGACTAAATTTCCGAAAACCGGACAGGAAGCAACTTGCTCAGAGTCGCTTCCTCTGAGCGTGGTTAAATTTTCATTGAGTTGTCGATCGTTCCTCTCA
Source organism: Heteropelma amictum (assembly GCA_959613375.1). Classification (NCBI taxonomy): domain Eukaryota; kingdom Metazoa; phylum Arthropoda; class Insecta; order Hymenoptera; family Ichneumonidae; genus Heteropelma; species Heteropelma amictum. The sequence goes on from OY390723.1 coordinate 14,294,943, forward strand.
TCCGCCGATCGAACGCTGGCCCGGAAGCTGTGCTAAAAAATCTGAAACAAAATTTCCGAAAACCGGAAATGAAGGAACTTGTTTAGAGTCGTTTTCTCTATGCGTGGTTCAATTTTGATGGAGTTGTCGATCGTTCTTTTCATCTGCCACTACTTTGAAGGAAAACGCTTCTCGAGAAATCGTCCGATCGTCCGATTCTTGTAAATTTTATAAAACATTAATGTGCAAGGGTGAAAGGGAGAAAAATTTTTGCTTGAAAAAATGTGCAGGAAATGCTAGTTTAGTTTATTCACTCTCATTCTCCCGGACTATCTCTCATTTTCTCTCAGTACAATATAAATTCAGCTGTGAAATATAGCACTCTTTCTTACTCGATATGGATGATTTCTTTTCTTCACAGAATGAATTATCGTAGAATTATATTATCCTTCGCTAACCGCGATTAATGCCACCAGTTGACAACTGTCAAAAACAGCATAGAAAACCGCGCGAATACGCTCTCGCATGAATCATGTCGCGGCTGCGTTCTCACAAACGTTGCGACCAATCACGGAACGAATAAAATGGCAACAATCGCGCGATATAATTTCGATAAAGGATCAACTTCGGGACCTCATCAACTTTTTACAGAGGGATCATTACATGACAATATTACGAACGAGGTTAACGAGAAAAATGATAATGCGGCTGAAGATTGCGTCGCCGGATCGCAAAGAATAAATTAAACTTGTGGAATTGACGCGTTGCACCACGTTGCGTATCTCAAGCTGAGTATAATTGATTAAACGTGAGAAAAATAAAGATTGTGAAGAAAAAGATTATTATTTTTATGCTTGACCAGACTGCCATTTTTTAATTGCGGATTAACAGCTTCATAACAGTCATATAGAAACGATCAGAAATTTCACCTCCGAGTTGACTTGTTACCTCTAGAAGACACGCGCGGTACAGTCTTGACACCATTTTTTAGTATCGCGTGTCACGATCTTCTCCACTTCTTCCTCGCACAAAATTTTCGATTCCATTTCCAAGAGTGTATCAATTTTGCACAATAAAAAAGGTTGCTAGCCCTCCACTTACCAAATCCGAAGGGCATGCGATGTATTTCCGAAAGTAATGGGATTAAAGATTTCAAGTAAATGCGCACGCGCAATTTTAGTGTCGTTTTATCTCAAGACACGGCAGGGGGCAGAAAATTATTGCGTCCGTGCGTGCGTGCGTCGTTTTCGCCTCTGCCTGTGTGTGTGTGTGTATGTGTGTGTGTACATAATGAAGGTATATATGTACAAGCCACATGAAATTTCTTTTGAGACAGAGACGTGTAGGACACAATTCACCATTCTCGTTTTGCTGCGGTTTTAGTGCGGCCTGCCAGCGTGACCTGAATCGTGTATCGCACTGCATATATCCTGTGCAACGTACAGGAAAAATATGCATCCTTGGATATACAATATATACATCGCGTTATTGTATCGAAAGAAAAAAGAAAACAATCGGAAAGATCGAGGAAAATACTGTTAAAAATATAGTGGAAATTAAAATACGAAAAGCCTTGGGGTGAAAGCAGTATGCGATGATAACGAGCGTATAATATTGCAACAAGGGCAACAGATCGAACGAAACGTACAAGAAATATGTGGGAATTACGATGCTCCGACCGAGTGGGCGCTCTGACGAGTCTCTTTCCTAACTCGTTTAAATAATAAAATCCAAGTTCAAGTTAATCTATCGTCGATTCAACGTGCTTTCCCCGGATTGAAATTATCCCATTATTTCTAATAATTACGTGTATATCTTCCGTTCGAACCGAGCTCGCATGAAAAATGTTTTTCTCCTACAGTCGGGAAACGTTTTTCTTCTCCAAAATATAAAGCATTTTCCGCTTATATTTAAAAAAAACTATCCCATGTACTTTAGGGGTGCATGTTTCCTCTGAGCTTTTTCGATGATTCGCGTATGTGCAATGAAAAACATACGTTTTTCTCGTGTGCAAAAATATCGCATGTGTATGCACGTGCGATGGATTCTCGAGAGAGTTTGAACAAATCGAAGAAAACAACGCGGCACTCGGGGCCCTCGGATTTTTTTCACACGCGGGAGGGATGGATTTTGCACGAATTTTCACAAGTATAACTGCTCGTTTGGAAAATTGCCAAGAGAAAAATCGATCGCGCGTGTGTACTATAGCGTCTAGGACGCACCCTCGAGCGCCAACCCTCGTGTCTTGTTATTTATTTACGAGTATACATACGTGTACCACGAGGACTGCTCCGAACACGAGTTTTGCCCTCGCATATGTACATGTATAAATCCATACAATGCGAAACACCTCCGCGTTGCTGCTCGTATGTACGAGCTTCGATCCGCGCCTGTACTAGATTACTTTATTCTTCCACATACATTGCCTTGGCTACATAAACGTATCACCGTTCCACGTACGTATGTATTTCACATTTTACATACGAGCTCATGTATTTTCATATTTTTACACTGTTTCAAACTTCCCCATTGTCGTAGCGACGAGAGAATAAGAATATCAATTTCTATACATTTTTCCGCTGCAGACACATATTGTTTGCATTTATAATTCTTTTTTTTTTTCGCAAGTATTTCACTCCGAGTTTTTATACAATTCGCAGCACGACCGTAATCTTCATCCTTTGCATCGCGTTGAAGTATGCATGGCTAACATGCGCAACGAGGATAGACAAATTTTCGCAGTCTTTCGAATGGCATGTTTTTTTCTCAATTTTCATGGGGTCTTTTTTACCGTTTGTCTTCTTCTTTCTTTATGAAAACGAACGAACTTGAACGTGACGATTCTTTCTCGGTATCATTCGTGTTGTTTTCACAACGCGTCAAATGTTCACACGCAATTTCGGAAAAAAAAGTAGCGTTTTCGGGTATATATTTAATTAAGGTGGTAATTTAAGTAAGATGGGTTAATACGACAAGTGAGACATTTCTGAAAGTTTCATGTCCCCGAATTACTTCTTATATTAAAGAGAGAAGAAAAAAACAAAAAATCATTAGTGGAAAAATAATTATTTCGTATGACGACTCATCCGGATGGGTCAGTTGAGCCACCAGTTTGCAAAAAAAGCTGCTGGTCACCTCTGCTCTCGCGGTGATGGAGTATCCTCTTTACATAGGGATATATACCGGAAGTCTATCGTAAAATTCGAAATATCGATCCAGAGCTTGTACGAGAGGTTGTTGGATCTGCGGACGAACACGTTTTACGCAGATATTTTTATACATATACGTGTATACACGTGTATATTCGTATATTTATATGTATAGGTGGATAGAAAACTCCTGCGCCCTATTCCCACGCCGGCGCCATCGAGGATACCGTTCGCTCGTCTTTTTCTCTTTGCGTCTTATCATCTTTTCTCTGGATTAATCCCATCTCATCGGGGATCAGTTCCTTTTATACTTCTACACACATAGTGATTACTCTACGTATATAAGTATAATAAAATCATTCTTCTTCGTCCTTAATAGGATTTTCCACAATCGCGAAAAATAAATAACGATCGGTGGATGCAATGATTTCCGTTGACTTTCTAGTTAATATATCGCAAGACTATAATAAGTTCCGTATAAATGAGAGTTCCTTTTTTTTTTATTTAGTATTTTTGAGTCGATACGTGCGCATTCAAGAGAAAATGGAGGAGAAATACGTAAGTAGGTTTCGTTCGAAGATGAGGCTCTCATCTTTTTCTTAGATCTTTATCTCATATGATGTGGCTTTGCTTCATCGTAAGCGCAACTTTTTGCTTTCGTGAAAAAAAAATCGACTTGCCATAATAATAATAATCATGTGTTTTATGCGAATAATCATATGCTTCTCTTCTCAAAAATTTCGACGCCAAAATTATTTTCTCGCAAAATACGTCGAACACAATTAGTTTTCTTCTTTCTTTCAAAAGTTTCGACTTCTTTTTTGTTCTTGAAAGTCCGTGCAACGAAAACTCGTGAAAATTTTCTTCCATTTTCTTCAGATCCATAAATTTCATCGGTTTCTCGGTATACATAGCCGTTGATTTTTCAAAATATATATACGTAGAGAATATATAGATGGGCGTGGAACAAAGAACTGTAGCCGAGGATAATGGTGCAGTGATATATTTTGCTCTCGGCGTGGTCCCACTCGGGAAATTATTCGTACGAAATGAGAAAGGAACAGGCGAGAAAGAACGAACGGATAATCAATTTTCTACCGCTGCATTAAATGCGGGCGGATAATCTGGGGTACTCACGGGCAGTTATCGTTAATCCCCACCCCTCTCCTCCCCCTCCCCTTCCTGGGGACGAATTATAAGGTCGCATGCCTGCTTCATCTCTGCCAATATCGTTCCGAAATCTGCGAGTGGCTGTTAAACCCAAGAACTACGTGGGAAATGAAGGTAAACTCGAGATTCTGACATCCAAAGGATTCTAATTATCCGCCACTCTCAACCGTTCGATGTTCTAATAAAATATATATACTCGAGCTCGAAAATATTTTCCCCTCGGGTGGTAAAATTTGAAAGAATTTTACCGAACGAAAAACAAGGTGTTTCATCTTTCGTTTATTATTTCGAAACAAAAACAGTAATGGCAAAAAGATTGCTCCGTATTTCACATTCGTTTTAATTGAGCAATTGTATTCGCATACGAATTCGTCCGGAATATTTCAAAGTAACTTCTGCTGTAGAATTGATTCAGGCGTACTTTTTTTTTCTTCGTGCTGGAATTGTATGCTCACCTTTTGTTCTTTAATTTTGTAACGACCCAAGTTTTTATAGTTTTATAAAAAAAAAAAAAACTAAACACCGTTATACCAATCGAGTAAAGTTCATCGTCCGTTTCCGCGATAGTTCGCAACTGTGCTACGTCGGAAAAGCTCGCCTCACCCCAATTATATGGGCAGGGACGGTAAAATCCGTTTTACTCCAAGTTTCGTCGACCTGTCTGACCCGCATGCGCCGTTACCACTTTCAGTGCTATGCTCCGAATATTTTTTTTCCTTCTCTCTCTCTCTCTCTCTCTTTCTCTCCAACACTACTAACACACATATAACACACACACACACTTGCCGGAGCATTTATTTCGCACTCCACCTTCTCTTGTTCTCTATATTTTAATTCGTGCTCGTGAAAGAGAGAGGCAGATGTACTCTTTTGATGATTATCCACTGGACCGAAGGACCTCGATGTTTATTTGACGAAAGCTCGCATGAAACGTTCTCGCAGGCATATTACACACAAAAAGCCGTTCTCTTAGGGGGCAACAGCTTGTGAGTTTGTTTTTTCAATTTCCTCATAGCCACGTATTTCATACGGAACGTTCGCCACACGGCAATCATATTTTCATCGTCCAACTCTGAAATTTACAAACCTCGTTCTCCCTTTTTTTCACCGAGCGTATTCGAAAATTTGGAAAATCGGTTTTCAAACTGAAACAAAGTGAAATAGCGTTCGTTTTTTTCTCCTACCGCGTATCTATGTAGCTTTCAATCGTTGTATGTTGTGTTTCCAGTCTACAAATGAGTTAAGGCATCTTCTCACTTTAAGCGCCTCAAAAATAGGCTGTTTTTGCGATTTTTTTTCGAGGATTTTTGCTTAAAATTATGGGATAAAACGGATCCTATGTAATAAACACATCTTTCAAGTACATGAAAAAATTTTTTTTTTATTTTTTTAAACAATTATTATAATACATCAGTAGCATCGAAAAACCCGTGTAAAAATGTTATGGTCGTGGCTTGTTGATGGTATCTCCGAGACGGGTCGTCTGAAACAAAAAAATAAAACTGTTTTAGATTCAGTATGTCAGTGGCTACAGCGCATATCATCAGATTTTTGATATTCGCGAAAATAACAAAATGGCGCACGTTTTTCGAAAAAGTAAAAAAAACCCACGATTTTTTTGCAGTTTTTTGTAAAAAAAAAATTCTTAAAATCAAAATTTCAAAAATCTGATGATATGCGCTATAGCCATAACTATGAAGCATATGTCATTCAAATTTCATGACAATCGGCCGGATAGTTTCCGAAATTTCATCAACAAAGCACCGAAAAACCTTGTTTTGAGATAACTGCGTTTAAAGTTTTGGTTGCAGAAAAATCATGAAAAAACCTTACCTCGGGTTAATCAGCGATGCCTGCTCCATACAATGGACCTTCCGATTCTTCGTAGAAGGTGTGTTCGTCCAAAATAGCTTCCCTTCGTCTCGACCTAGTCTCTTTTGAAGCGTTAGAGCTGCGGCGGTTCCCTACGCGTACGCGATCACTGTCGCGTTTCTCGGCGTATTGAACGGCGATAGGGCCTAGTTTGACACCCATCACCTCCAAAATTTTTAAAACAGGTTGTAGCCCTTCGTTATAAATGCATGCCGCTGTTTGGCAAGCAATTTCCACGGTTTTTCTTCCCGTAATGAGTTAATATATTTTTCTCCGCAATCACAAGTCACACAAATTTTGAAACCGAGTCCTCGCTGACCGTACTTTGTAAAAGAAACATCTTTGTTACAAACTTTACACTTCACATATTGTTGTAATGTAGAAAAAACAAGAAAAAACTGAATAATACTATATCCAGCCGTTGGATCGATGTGTACATCGAAACTTGTATCGTCCGATTTTTTTAATTTTGCTGCACTCGCACTAGCATGACTCGTATCTGCTTCAGACTGGTGTGGAAGCACTCCACGAAATTTTCTTTTTTTAGATTTCGAACTTGGACGTCGCCACGTGGCACTTTGTTGCGAAGTCTTTTTATCCATTATAACAATCCTGAGCGCAGAGATGTTGCCGTTACGAAGTTTCAAATTAGACTGATGAAATAACAGTTTAGCATCGTTGCCGAGTGATTTTCTTTTGAAAAATGCACGTGTTAAGGTCTTATTACATGAGTATAGACCCGAAAACAGAATATACCTAAGCAAGGGGTACTACATTAACAAAAGAACACGGCTATTCAATTGTATAGAGTCAGATATACAGGGACCGTCCGAGCGGCGTGAAAGGGATCGCCGGGTACTCTCAGGTAGTCACCTAACGGTCGCCAAAAAATGTAGTTAGACTCGTCCGATCTTTATGAAATTTCGAGATGACATTTTTGAAGATATGTACTTTCAAAATTTAAAAAAAAAAAAAAATCGATTTTTTTAAATTTCCAAAGTGAGAAGACGCCTTAACAAAAGTGTATCATGAAAAGAATACGCACGAGCATCTATATAGTATGTACATTAGACTGATTGAAAAGTTTTTTTTATTTTTTTTCAAGAGAAATAGAATAAATAAAGGAAATAGTGTGTTTCACAGTCTGTTTTGCGACGAAGAAAAGTATATCGCACGTACATTGAATCCCTAGAAAACAAAATCGAAAAAATGATTATGAATCGGTAAATAAATTGTTCGAGTTCCAATGCCCGTTTAGCCACCCGAAACGAGCCAATTTTCTTCCGATGCGGCGCTCTCCGCGCTAAGGCTCAACACATTTGATTTCGAATTTCATTTCAAATCTGCCAGAATCGCGATCGTTTATTGCAAAAACATTCGGAATATTCGTGGTATTCTTTCCACCGTCGAGTAATCTTTTTTTTCCGCGCTATCGGTCTAAAATTCTCTCATACCGACTGGCTTCGGACATTGAGAGTCGCGTTAGTGTAAATACAGCAGGTGATATGAAAAATATATAGTGCGTGGTACGAGAAAAAAAACACGATTTCGATTTCGTCTGGTTTTATCCCTTGCCGCGTAATATATTATTTTTCAAATAGTATACAGTATTTTCAAGATGAATATACAGACAAAGTTAACCCTGGGATGGTCCAGCTAATTCCAGCTGCAGGATCTATGAAATTTCCCTTTACGCCGTTGCTGTTTCAGCCATTTTATCAACACCCAATGTCCGATGTTACGCGACTCGTCAACTAACGGTAGAATATAATTTCAACGAAATATGCAATTAAAGAAAAAATATTGATTAAAAAAATGAGAAAAATTCGTGTTTTCGTTCAACTCCAACGACGCAATATTCAACATCGCATTTCGTATTGACTATATAGACAATTTATTTCGTAAACGATTTGGTCAAATAAACTTGATGGAAACGGTGGAGCAGGTTGTATTCGTTCGAGATGAAATCCATTATAAAATATGAATTAAAATTTCGAAATTTCCGGTTTGACTAAAAGTAATGCCTTGTTGCTTTTGTAATTTAAAACAGGTTTATCGATGCTATTCCAGCGTTTTTTCTTATCGATCTCTTATTGATCTCTTTCTTTAACAACCTCTTTGTTCCATGAAGCCTAAAAGTCCAAAAGACCCTTTAGAATCGATGAATCTGGAGCCAATCCGCTGGTGCAGGGGTTGGTACGTGTGTTTGTTAAATAAGCACGTATATGCGAAAAGATTTCATGACGTTTTCTCTCTCCCGGAATTTCGAGTAAGCCAAGAGGAGATATCCTCTATCGTCATCCGGAGGATGAGGAAAACAACTCTTGGTATAACCGCGCACAGCATGATATACACAAAGGCATATTCATAAGGCCGCAATCTTTGCTACACCACGCACACTATGTATGTACATCAGAGTATCTCGAAACCTACTTTGGCACTTTCCCAAGGACCTCCATTGCTATGTATATCAAAGTACTGACGCGATATCTGGCAGGACAACGTTTCGTGTCGTTCTGCTCTGTCTCTCTCTCTCTCTCTCTCTCTCTTTCTGTCTCCGTCTTTGCTTATTTCCTTCTCCGTTTCTTCATTGGACATTTTGTACGAGTTAGCTCGTTGTGCCCTCGAAACATTCCGGATTCGTGTCAAGGAACGATTAGAAGTTCAGTGCGACCACATTGAATACAACAGTGAGAGAAAGAAAAGGTCCGAAATGCTTTAGCTCGTTTTACTTATTCTTCCACAGTGAGCGCATGCGAATGTGAACCGCCAATTTTTCGCGAGTCAGTAGGGCGTAACGAGCGAGCTGACAGAGTTGAAATACGGCTGGACTTGACGTCCGTCGGTTAGCAATGGGCAAATATGGTACGAACCGTGTGTGTAGATTGTTGGCTCGGAGTCAATAAAACCGTATCAAGCGGACGTAAGCACAGACTTGACGATATTTGGACTTTGAACCATCGAGCAATCGGTATAGAAAATGCATCGCTGTGACTCGTATGTACATGCCATATACACGCGACGTGGTGTGCAGGTATATACCGCGATTATCATTTTAACGTCCTATCGCGATAGTCCCGGAAGGAATTATTTTGCCGCTAATCGAGTTTGATAAAACGCACCGTAAGCACGAGGGTAATGAGAGGTTTTGGAATAATCGGCCTCGTAATTGCCGCTGTGGAATAACCGTTATGTAGTAACGAGGCCTTTCGAAAATATTGATTTTACAATGTATATAACGTTTGTTTTACACGAGGGACATGCGACCAAATTATTTCATTACACACACGTTCATTAATGTCCCTGTACCCGCAGGATTTATTCATCGAATTACACATCACTCGACTAAACGTCGTTTCTCCTCAAAGTCTTTCTCAATGGGATGTTAATTATTGTAATTTTCTTTTGAGAATATGAAAATCTTGTCAAAAAATCGTATCCAAACGTCGGTTGAACCAAAAACCATATTTTCATAAATCGCGAACTTTTTTTTAGTAAAAGTGCCATTTTTTATCTAGAAAAAAAGTCGTTACGCCATTCCGATTCAATCGTTCGTGTCTTTCTTTGTTCCGTTCCAGGTGGTACTGGTCTTCATCCTCAGCATAGCATCGCTTATAATCTACTTCATCGACGCCTCCAAGTAAGTGATCTGCAGCTTTCGGAGCGTCGTGTTTGTAGGCATTTTCTTTCGACAATTTCGAGTTTTGCAACATTGCAACATTGAAAAATGTTGTGGGAAAAATCAAAGCGAAATTCCGTCGAACTTTATATGCGATATGCCCGACATGTTTGAAAGAATTGACAGAGTGTCCGTGATTTCGTGTTTCGTTATGTTGCAGCGAACAGGTCGAGCGTTGCCAGAAGTGGAGCAACAACATTACTCAGCAGATAGACTTAGCTTTCAATATATTTTTTATGGTCTACTTTTTTATACGCGTAAGTACCATTTTTTTAACGAATATTCATTATCTCTCGAGAACACGTGCAGCCATCTTTCTATGCACGAATTTCGGTTTGCGAAAAAAAAAACGCATTGCCACTGTCAAGATATCTCAGTCGGGAAAAAAAAGTCTGTTGCATTTTTTTCAGAGTATTTTGTATCAAAGGGCATACAAAATTGAAGACTGCTTGAAATATTTTTTAAAGTGTCATTATCGACCGTGTCTTTAGTAAATTATTTTAAACAAATTACTTTCTAAATTTCTTTCTAAATTTTTAAATTTCATTCTCAATTATTTCCAACTCGATTGGAACGATATATCATTTAATAGAAGGTTCGGAAAGAAGCTTTTTTTTCTTGATCATTTGCAGATATGTAAAACATTAACGTTTAATATACTTGCCAGCGTGTACATTTATGAATAATCAGACAAATGGAAAATTCTTTCGTTTCGAAATCATCAATAAGCGCTCAATAACGATAACACTGAGAAAACAAGGATAATAATGATAGTGTGTAATTCCCAAACGAAACGAAACGAGTTTGTGACCTTTGGGGAGGGGAAGTTTCGATCTTTCTGCACAGGGATTATTGACCGTGCGGCGATATGCAAGAGGATGGTAGGAGGAAATGGGGCTAAAACGCGCTGCACCGAACGTTTATTGGGAATACCAACCTCCGGTAGATACAGCGGAACGAAAGAGGAAATAAAGAACATAAAAAGGCGAACATATAAAATAAACCAACGAATATAATGAAGTAATATTGATCGATCGTAGCCCACCTCAGCGCGTATAGTTTTCATTGCTGCACAAATCGACCGCGTCAAAAAAATAATGAAAAAAAAGAAACCACAAAAAATGCTCAAAAGCGCCTCCAGGCTCGAATCCAATAATAAAAGAACAACGAAGGCAATGACTTCCGCACGACACAGTGTTTTCCGGTCTTTTTTCCCCCCACTTATCAAACCAATTATATATTTCCAACGTTATAACGCTTTCCTCACGAAAAAAAAACAATTTTTGTACAGTGTTCATTTTCTTCTCGCAAAAATGTGTATAAAACAGTCGACGGTGAAAATTATGAGGTTTCGTGGATTCGAGAGTGTCAAACGCCATTCGACGCGCGCCAGCGAGTATGAAAAGGTCGCGGACAACATGCTCCTGTTTTTTCCTGATTTATTTAATTTTTGTTTTTTTCCCGCGCGTTAGTTTATCGCCGCCAGTGACAAGCTGTGGTTCATGCTGGAGATGTATTCGTTCGTGGACTACTTTACGATACCACCGTCTTTCGTCTCGATCTATCTCGATCGGACGTGGATCGGGCTGAGATTTCTTCGCGCCCTACGACTGATGACGGTTCCCGACATCCTCCAGTACCTCAACATTCTAAAGACATCGAGCTCCATTCGTCTCGCTCAACTCGTCTCCATATTCATCTCGGTCTGGCTGACTGCTGCTGGCATCATTCATTTGGTAAGTCCATTTCAACAACTGCGTTTCATGCAATCAAGGTAAAGCATCGAATTTGCCTTCATCGGAATTCACAGCGACGGTACGATCACAAAATTGACAGCAAAAAAGGAAATTTTCATTCAAACCCAAGGATTATAATGAAATTTTGAAATATACCGTAGTTTCATCGTCGTTTAAACGATGCCATTTTTTTTTTCGTCACCAATCGGGCGAATATCATTCGACGGTAAGACCCAAGCGATAGTGAGACTAGGGACGAATCAAGACGATTTCAGACGAGTGCGAAGGTGAGTCGAAATCGTGTCTGGTCCGGTGACAATTTTCGACCGACGACGCAACAAAAAATCACATTAGTCGATGTTTCGAATAGCACGAATATTGCTTACAACAAAAAAATGCAACTCAGGCCAGGGTGAAATGAAGTCAGAAACTGAATATTTTCTGCCCCACTTCGCATCGACCTGAAATTCGCTCGTTTCGCCTGTCTAAACAGACGTTGAAAGTCGCAGTTTCATTGCGGGTGACGTGAAGAAAAATCGTGCTTTCGTGATATGAAAATTGTGTTTGTTGGAAATAAAATCACACCCCGATTGACACGAAAAGTGTATCGCAAACTTCTCGTTCGATAATTTCCCGAAAATCGCGTCGTGCGATATAAATTCCTCCCTGTACCCTTGTTGGGATCTTCGTCGTTGTAAGATTTTCGTTCATAGCATTTCAGCCAGTTTATCGTCGAATTTTTCAATCTTACCGACGTGACGTCTGATATGTTTTTTTTGTCCTTCCACACGGCTCTCGTGATTCTTCACAGCTTGAAAACTCAGGGGACCCTTTCGAGTTCACGAATCCACAGCCACTCTCGTATTGGACATGTGTTTACTTCCTGATCGTGACGATGTCTACGGTAGGATACGGCGACGTTTTCTGCCAGACGGTTCTTGGCCGCACATTCCTAGTATTTTTTCTACTCGTCGGTTTGGTAAGCTCACCTCATTACTACGCTTTCTTCAACATTTTTTCTTTCTACATTAGAAACATAAGCATCGAATAATAAATAACCAGAAAGAACAATTTGATTCAAGTTAGCCAAGAAAAAAAAAATGGAAATAACAATATGCGAAAAAAAAAGCATTATTGATAAACGCATATCCATACATACTATTGTATAATTTGATCTAATACATATGTCTTACCTACCTGACTATCTATCCATCTTTCTCTTTCTTTCTATCTCACTCGACTTGAAAAAATCTTTCTCTGTCTCTTTCTTCCACTATAAATTGTTCTCTCTCTCCCTCTCTCTCTCTCTCTCTCTCTTTTTGTCATTCTTCCCCCCTCTCTTTCTCCGTCATTCTTTCACAACGTATTTCATAAAACTGAATGAACGCCACGTGTCACAGGCAACCCCGTAAGTTGCTAATGGCCGTCGGTAGCGAAGGTTCGTGAAAAGCTTCCGACGTTTTGAAAAAAAACCACGCGGTACGGAGAATGAAAAAAATTCAACAAAAAAACAGTGATATCTTAAATTCGATTTTTTTTCAATCGCAAAAAGAAAATTCCCATCATGTTTTGTTCGTAAACTTTCGTTCACTGAGCCGGAAGCTTTTTAACGGATTCTCGACGAGCTTGCGAAACGAACATTTTTTTTTTCATCTTCTATCCTCCTTTGTTATCGTCGTTTCTTGCCGCTCGAGTCTCTCTTGCTGCGTGCTTCGCAAATTCGAAATAACTTTTGCGTCCGCGGATATATTTTCGGTCAAACAACTTCTCGTCGCGGTAAGACTTTGAGTCTGCGATAAACGCGCACCAAATGACGCTTTTTGCTTCCGGCTATGTATATACATGTATAAATATATTTTATACTATGTGTATATATTTTACACGTATACGTATATGCAGTCTTCTTTGAATGCATATATTTACGCTCCCTTGTCTCTCGCGTTCGTTTCGCATGCCGTGCTAGTGTGTACGCGTTCCTCCAATTTGCCAGTTTGATAAAAAAAAAGAAAAAGTTGGTGACTCATTTTTTCTTGCCTCCTCCGTGAAAATTGGTCATAATTCTTGATAAAAAAAATGGGGTAGAAAATTGCCACCGTCGGCTGCGATCGTCTGAATAAAATTGCCACAGTGTCTTAGGTAAATATTGTCGAGCTCGTTGAAATCCTCTCGTTTTTTTGAACCGCCCCAGCGAGAGAAATTTGAAAAACACTTATCGAGCATCGAGTTAATTGGAAATTTTCGTGTTTGCGTTTGAGTTGAGATCCAGCAAATGGTGTTTTTTGATACGTTCTCCTGTCCAGCAACATTTGAAAGGTTGATTAAAATTGAAATTTCTCGCGGAATTAGTTGAGCAAAGGAAAAATGTCGAATAACTTTGTTTGCGATAGATTCTGGACGCAATTTCGAAGTGAACATTTGAGCGAAATTTATAATTACGGACAAAGCTGTCGGAAGTATCGTGACTCGTGAATGGAAAATCGAATAACTCAAACTGGCAAATTACGAACAATCCTGTTTGAACGTTGAAAAGAGATGGTGAAATGAGCTGTGGTGGCTGTCGGTAAGATAGTCCCCTTCATTTACCGGTGGAACGAGACGCGAAATAGCCCAACGAGAGTCGTAAATAATTATCGTTTTTCGTTGAAAACGACGAGCAGCCACAGTACATTTCAGGCAAATTAATCTCCAAACGAATGCTTTCTTCGAATGGTGTACAAGCATGGTGTATATGCACGATTGCTACCGAACGATTTTTAAAAAAAATCCATTAAACGTACATAAACTTTGATAAAAACTCTTAAATGAACAAAATAAAAAATCAATGCTAAAAAAGCGTCATTAACGACGTGGCCGGAGAGGCTCTCCTTTGATCTCGTTTTTTTCTTTCGGCAATCGGGAAAAAAAGCTTCGAGGAGAAAAATAAGAATTTCGGTTTAATCGTCTGACACCAGGTTCACCGTTCGGACGATCGTATTTTCTTCCACTCAACGTTTGTCGACCGTTATAGTCTCTGTTTTTTTTTTTTCGCGACAAAAGTGAATCAAAAATTCGTGCGGCTTTCATGCGACTCGTTGACAAACGTTGGGTCAATTTTCTAGCGCGACGTCGTGGGATTGCCGTTCTCTGTGTGTGATGATTCATTTTAATTTAAGTTTTTCAAATTCGTTTCGTTTCTACATATGAATGTTTATATACGCATGTACGAACGAAACGAAAGTAAGGATGAACGAATTCCTTGGCGATGCAAAATATTGCTGGTCCAAGGTTCAACGGACGACGTGCTTCTCACGTCATTATTGCACACGACATCGTTCACGATGAAAATATCGTCCAGCGCTGTTTGTCGTTTTTCTCTCATCTTCCTTATCATCTTGAGAAGATCATTTTCGCTCTCTCTCTCTCTCTCTCTCTCTCTCTCTCACACTCTCTTCATCCAAATCTACAAACTCGTATCATATCATCATAGTCAATGTGTAGCTCTTGTTTGAAAGATTGACGCTACTGTCCAATACGATCACTCTCTTACTTATGGACCAACCGGTTAATCGAACATGACCTGCACCTCGAGCAGAGCAAGGCAGCACGTTTGGTAAACTTGTTATACGAAGAAAGAACGAAAAATTGAAAAAAAAAAGAACAAAAAAAAACGGAAAAGTAAAAAATTCAAACGAATAACGAAATGACGGAAAAAAAAAGTAAAAAAAGAAAGGAAAAATTACGGAAAGTATTCTTCTTTACGGACGTGCGAAAATAACGGAGAACGATGAAAAAAAAAAGAAAAGAAAAAAAAATGAACGAAAATAATGAAGACCGATCACCTCTGTTCCTCTCTCTCTCTCTCTCTCTCTCTCTCCGCAAAGTCGTTGACAATCGTCGTCGGTTGATCGGCAAAGAGAAAGAGTCATCGCTTTTTCTTTGCTTTTCGTCAACCGTCGATGCTTTCGACTCCATTCCACGGATTAGGTCTGTACTAATAAGTATTCCAACGAAACTAATTGAAGGAAAAGAAAGATGAAGAAGAGACCAAGTTTATGCAAAAAGCAGAAATACCAAAAGCTTGAACCGCTTATCTCTCAATTATCCAGCGTAAATAATAGATCAAAATCTTCCACTTTCACTATATTGTGCCCTTTGTACGAGCGTGCTAAATTTCTTTTTTTTCTACTTCTCTCTTTCTATCACTCTCTCTCTCTCTCTCTTTCTCTCTCTCGCTCTATTTCTCTCCTTACCGCTATCTTCATTATCGCCACATCTCTTCTCGTTCTCCGTTTCTCTCTTCCTCCCTTTTTCTCTTTCTCTCTAACATCACATAAACACATTATTGTCAGATATTTTCTCATCGAACAAGACAAATCTGTCACAAAGCTCAGAGTTAGGCCCGAGTACATTTTCGAATAGAGCTTGGAGAAAAAATCATTGAAATAAAAACCGAAACGAAATTCTAGGCGAAAATGTTTAATCGTAGAACATGGCGACAATCCGTCTTCGAAGCCCCGAATTTCACAAAAACAGTTGATAATATCCCGGCAAACGTCGCATGTTATTCACATGCACATATGCAGGGTGTCCCAGAATCGATCGTCGATAACTGATATCCAAATTGGGGATGAAATTTCAGGTCGAAAAGTCCTCGGGCACTTTTTTATCCGACGAATTCCCGCCGAGTTGTCGGTTAATAATGTTTTTGGCCGATAGAGCGCGCGGAGCTCCTCGCGGCGTGGCAAAGAGGGGAGAGCGGGCATCCGATTGGCTCGAACTTTGGCAATTTATAACTCATCGGCATTTGGTCGTACAAAAAAAACATGAAATACTTTTCGTTTCGGAATTTCAACCCAAATTTATCCTGAAATTATCGACCTCGCTTAACCTTGTACGCCGGTGAGGGAAGTAACGCGCTTCCGGTTGGCTGAGCTTTGTTCGTCGTGGCAAGCTCTCGGGAATTCGTCGAATCGAAAACCGTCCAAATGCTTTTTGACTCTGAATTTCATCACGGATCAACCTTGATTTTTTGACATTGACATTTCGGGACACCCCGTATACGTGTATTGCATACGCCGTGGCCGGGATTCGCTTGGCACTTCCTGGTTACGCGCTGGAACGCTCTTTAGACTTGCGTTTTACACGGACGTCGATTCGAACGTAACCTCGTGTTACGCGACGTAAAGAAAACGAAAAAGTTTTCAAATACCGCGAAATCGAGGAAAAAAAGCAAAATATATTTGGAATAAATAACGATATGAAAAATGATAATGAAATTTGTCGACTTTTCAGATATTTTGAGAATAAATAGATTAATGATTGATGATAATGAAAATTTTGGTACTTGATGTAGTTCTTGGCCTGTTTAAGTATTTCCATGTTTTTCTTCGATAAGAGTAGAGTAGTCTTGATGATAACCTCGTAAAAATCCCGAACGATAGCGGTGACAAAAGTAGCGGCGAATCCTTCTCGATATATACGTTATATTTCATACCTTCTCGATATCCACGTAGACGCGGCCTAAAAAAAAAACAAACCGTATTTATAAATTTTTCCAAACGTAGATTTTGAATCTTCTTATGACTCTTGTGGTAAAATCGGAGTAATCCTTAGTCGTTGTTGTTATTATCATTATTATTGTTATTATAATAGTGGGTAGCTACGGTAGTTTTGCTTCGAGACTGAAATTGAAGTGAAAAATAAAAAATGCGATACCAATCGTGTAGAATGTACGTCAGAATCAGCATTCGGGATTCTCGTGGTTCTGGAACAAGTTGTATAGCCAAGATAAAAAAGAAAAACGCATCGATAACGCCAAACTACGAGCGGTATAACGTCACTTGCAATTCTGGCTGAATTCCAGCCGCGAGCTCGAGACGCCAAAATGCATATCCCGCACCGACCAGGTGTTTGGTAAAAATGGTGCTTGGCTCGAAACTCGCAGGGGAGAAAGGCTCGAGACTGGA
The DNA here is from genome assembly GCA_959613375.1 of Heteropelma amictum. Taxonomy (NCBI): domain Eukaryota; kingdom Metazoa; phylum Arthropoda; class Insecta; order Hymenoptera; family Ichneumonidae; genus Heteropelma; species Heteropelma amictum. Next base: position 14,312,473 of record OY390723.1, read on the forward strand.
AAGAAATAAGGGCAAAAACGAAAGAGAAAAGAATAATAAACGTGGAATCTGTGAAATACGGGGCTCGCGCGGGTATACTGCGCGAAATCAAGAGGATACGAGCGTTCTCAAATTTGCACTTTTCGGTGACGCACAGTGGCGAGGAATAATAAATAAAAATAGCGAGCTATACAGTGGAACTTTCCGAGCAAGATGATTATTTTGTCCCGGCAGGGAAAAAACGCGTTCAATTTTCTTTCGAGTACACGCAAACCGAGCGTCAATGAGAATTAGACAAAGAAACTTTATCGATTTTCGCGCTCGATTCGAATATATTTTTCTATGATAAAAAAGGCTCAGAGTATACATGCGCAGGTTTTCACTCGGACGTGAAAAGAAACAAATAAATAAAACGATTCGCGAGAGAAAAATCAACGCTTTTCGACGGAAAGTTGGAGATCAATATCGATCGCGATTAATTGGTTTATCGATCATTTACAATGGCTATCTTTCACTTCTTTTTATTCTCTCTCTTTCTTCCCCTTTCCCACTCTTATTCTCGTACTTCTTGCCTGCCATTCGATCGTTCGCAAAACCAACGAACTCTGATGAATTATCCTCACGTTTCCGACGCGTGTGAATTACACCAACGCGTCGTTTCAGCCTCGGAGATTCGGAGATCCAGTCTCGCGCGACGTTTTCGCACGGCGGAAAAGCGTATTTTTCTCGAGATTGGAAATTTCAAATCGTACCCACAAGAAATACAAAAAACTCGAAATCTCGAACTTTCGCGCCGTGCCGTCGCTGTTATTCTTCCTCCGCCCGATCTATTATACTCCGTCTCTGTTTCTCTTCATCCTCACTTTTTTTCAAGTCCATCTATCGTTGAAAAAAGAAATCACACGACGAATGTACCGATGAAACTTTCTTTTTCTTCTTGTTTCATTCTCTGCAATTTATTGTTCTTCACGATATACATATATTTCGCAAAAAAAGAGCCAGAGCGAGCTAAAAATCTTCGTGCGAGCTTGATATTGATCGTTCGTCCTAGTCTGTATGTCTGTCTGTGTCCTGCGTATGCTCAAACGCTGCTCGAGTTACCGCCAAACTCCATATCCTCCGAGGAAACGAGAAATTTCGTTAGGTCGAAGAGAAAACAGTACGTTTTGCTTGCGCGCGTCGTATGAAACATGTTTGTACATATCTGTGGATATAATGTTACACGTAACGTTGATATAAGTTTATCTATAAAATCGTGTGATACACGTGTGTCCGATGTGCATATACATGTACTTTTGCTATGCCTTTTCTACTCAGCACACATATATGTACTGTGATATCTGGCCGCCTCAATCTCTGCCGCACGAAAAAGAAAACTTCTTTGGCTCTCTCGACGAAGGAGACTCGCCCGAAATTGACCGATCAAAAACTTGTAACTCACGTTCTCGATTTAGTCTCGCTGATCTATATCACCTTGATGGAAATTCGTGAACAGGAAAAATATTGATTAAATTGTTTTTTTTTTCAACAACAAAAACCAGAGTCACGCTCGTTTTCCGACGATGATTTCACGTTTTCGACATTTTGCTTTCTCGCGTCGAAGTATTTAACGACAAAAGTATTCAGCGGTTTGTAGATCTTCCGTGTTACATCCGGTTTATCGAGGTAACCGCGCGCGCTTTTTCGCGCGACTTTTTCCCTTTTGAGAAAGTGTCGTTTCATCCGGAACGCGGTATAAAATTCATTTCGTGTATTTTTTTTTACCGCGATTGCTTTTTTCACGATGAAAAATGCCGCCAAAAGTCAATTCGACGTAATGAAGGAAACGAGGGCGAAACGCTGGTTTGAATTTTTTTCATAAAGAAATCAACGTTCCGCGGATGTTTCTTTTTTTTAGCTTCGAACGCAGAACCATCGATACGGCACAATTAGTTTTAGATTAATCGATCAATCATAATTAACGGTGGATGATTACGTTTAGTCAAAATGGCACGAACGTCAACATAGTTGTCGATTTTTTTTTTCACTGTGGAGCCCTTTTTCGTCGACCGTACAACCTGATATATTGTTTCGACAAAATTCACGTAGAAACGATCATTTTTTCTTCGATTATGCGTATACAATTTTATGTACCGAGACGAAAAAAAATACGCTCGAACATTTTCTCCTTTCATCAATCAATTATCGCTACGATGAAATAAATTCGAAAAGCTGGCATTTTGCGAAAGAAAATTGTTTTTCGGTGCAATCACTGAGGAATCGAGAATTAATATTTTGTTCCCCGATTACAGACGAACAAGTCTTCTCTCTCTCTCTCTTCTTATTCTCGCTTCTATCGTACCTTTTTCTCGCTGTCTTCGTATACTTTCAAACAGCAGATGTGCGAAATCTGATTTTACCACATACACGAAAAGCTGGAAATTTCAGCCATTATCGTTCCGCGCAAGCATTTTGCGAGCTCTCAAATTGCGATATAAAGTCTGAATGAAAAAACGGTACTTTGAAAAATTCGTTTTAGCACATCTGACTACTTTGGCGCGTATCGGGAATTTTCTTATCCGAAACGGCCATTCTGATTCTCCTTCTCTCTTGCTTTTTCAATATGCCAGTAAAACCTAAAAAAATAACGTCTCTCGCGCTTCCGAGGGGAGAAAAAATTTGCAAAGTACGATAATCCCTCTCTGACATCCCGTTTTATCGAGAAACGTGATGAGAATTTGACGCGAGAGTAACAAACCGACGTTTCGTTGTAAATTAATGAACTAACGAAAAGTCCACCCTCGTAATTTCGTACTTCGTAAACTCGTACGAAAATCGTACTTTTTGCAAAGACATTTGAAAACTAAGCTCAACGCAGTCTGTGATTTCATTAAAGATTAAAAAAAAGGAAGGAATACAATTCGCAAATTCGTTAAAAATGCTTGTTTAAAAAAACGAAAACTCTAAACTATCGATTTCGCTATAGCTCCAAGCGCCTCATGTCGTAACTCGCCTTTCCATCAGTCTCTCCAGCTTAGCCTCCTTTTCATCGATCTTCATTCTAGTGCTGTACATAAACATACGAGTCACGCTACATGTTGAAAAACGAAAAAGAAAAAAAAAGAACATTTCCATTGAGCGTACAAATGCTTGGTAAATCGTACAGAGGCGAAAATAGTTCGCCCGCAATTATCACAGCATCTCCACTTTTTATTTCTATTTACAGGCAATATTTGCTAGTAGCATACCCGAGATAATAGAGCTCGTAGGCAGTAGGTCCAAGTACAGCGGGGAATACAAGCGAGAACACGGAAAGAGGTATAATAAAAATGAATAAACACCGAAAAGCAACATGCTCCATCATTTCATTTATTTTTGTGTCGATCAAAATTCATTATTGACCGTCGCATTCGTGGTTCCGACTCTTGCGACGTAACCGCGTGATACACATACACACAAACACGTACATTCGTAAAAACACGACACGCCAACACGCATTCGACTTGTCAGTTTAGGATTGAGGCTTTCCCCGGATCCGTAAGGAAGTTGAAAAAAAAATTCGTTCTTTGACATTTTTTTTTTCGGTTTTCGCACGATATCCTCCTTATTTGTCCGCTTTGTTCTGCGATATTTCCAAAATTGTAGTATTCGTGAGAAACGTGAGACCCGAAGTATCAAAGTGAAGGTAAAAAAAAACAAAGAAATTGTATAGAAATTCGTATTTTTAGCGTTCCAACGAGGCAGAGCCGCCACAATCCCACGATTTGCCGATGAAAGTTTCGGCGATGTATTTTCGTGAAATAAAATTATTGATTTTTTTTTAGAATCGTAAAATTCCATCCCGCAGATACGAGTATTATTGAAAACTGACGTCGTATCGTTTTCGCTGGATGTATCGTTGAGGCATCTCGTTTTACGAGTGACACAAGAGTCCTCTAACGTCGTTCGTGGCAACGGGAACGCGAATGCTCCGTAAACTTTATCGATTTTGATATTATCCGTACACGTTGCTCGAGAAGATTCTCGCAAATGTTTTTTTTCCTCTTCCAACGTCGCAAACATCCGCCGTTGGTTCAGGTTTAACGTGTCACCGACTGACCATCCCGTTATCGATCGATCGGATCTTTTGATTCCCGTTTTCACTCCTGTAATTCAATTCCTCTCTCTCTCTACAGATTTTCTTTTAAAAGAATTTTCAACTTCTTCATCCCTCGTTTCGGCCCGTTCTTCTTAATATCATTTCATCTCGATCGATTTTTTTTCACCTTTTTATGTACGATGAAGAACCTCGTTTTCTTACGTCATCGGATTTATCGTGGAAAAGGGGCTTTTTACGAAGCTTTCGTTCAATTTAACATGGCAGCTATTCAAAACCTCCTTACAGAGTTTACTTCGCGTCGGCGATTATTGAATCGTGTATCGTTAATAACGACAATAATACGACGAATGATTCGTCGTTGATTCTCTAATCAGACTCTGTGAATTTTTTTCATAAGATACGCAGAGGAATCGTAATTAATGACATTTCCACTGAATTAATTTTCGTTTTAATACTTTAGCGAGAAATGTTCCTCGGAAAACGTTACTTTGTTCTCGTTCCAAGCAGTTTTGTGCAGCAAAACGACGATTTTATGGATTATTTTATTTCGCCCAACGTGGGGAGCTTCAACGAAATTAATCCTGAAATCAATTCCTCGGAAATATTTTCGGCTCTTTCGCGATTCCCGCGTCCGGTCGATTATTTCAATTTTGATTGAATCAACATCGCTGGTTATCGTACAATTAAGATTTTTCTTCACGAATTTGTCAGACGTTTGATATGAAAAGGAATGTATAAAAAAAAATGGTAGCTGTATTGTGTGGTTCGAGTATAATAAATTTCGAACAAACGGATGATTCCGGTCCGTGCGAAAAGAGCCAGAATCGCGTGAAAATAAATTACACGGTCGGAATAAATCTCAAAGCTGAGAGGAAGCGTTGTACCACCCCACTGATTATTATTAGTCGACATGCGCATCGATTCAGTCCGAGCTTCGTAAGCTATATCATAGTTTGCTTATTTGTCGTATCCTCAGAATGCACGACGAGTAAATTACGTAATTTTCAACCTGCAATGTAATAGACACGTAGACCTTCGTATGCACGAAATTGTCAGAGATGAAGAAAGTTTAGATTTCGATTAATCATTACTGAAATTCGTTTGTTTCTTTCATGCCTCATTATCGTAAACGTCAATTTCAGGATTAATTGTGACAAAGATTCCGCTTCGAGTGTGATAAAGTTTCTGATCAGCGAGTACAAAGCGAGCACGTTGGTCGATACTGCGGTGGATTAAAAATGCTGTATATATTTTTCCAACCACCGCGTATCGCGCGGATGAGGAAAATAAATGATACAGCCACGAGGATTTCCGTGGCTGTACAAAAAACATGTTCCTGCATTGCGATTTAACAATTTCAAAACTGTATGATTTCAAAAAAACGTCTCATCGCGGTATGCAATTATCAAAGTCAACAGTACCGAAAACCATGAATTTTCGGAGAGAAAAAAACAGCGCGTAATATTCACTTGTAATTTGATCGTTTAACATCAAGAATATCGATATTTTCTTACCAATAATTTCATTACGGAAGCATGCGAATAATAATCAATGAAATATTCTCGAGTGATTGAAAATGATGATTTTGTACTTCGTTGAAAAAAAAAGAAAAAAGCAGTTCGTCCTCCGCAAATTATCTCTCTAGAATGATTACATTTGCGCGACGATGAATCTCGCAAGCTCGGATGAGTTTGAAGTTTGCACCGTTGGAGTCAAACGGAATATACAATACACTTCGTTCTTTAGCATCAATATTCCACGGTTTGCCAAATATTTTGAAGCAATTTTTCCAAATTATGACTATCCGAAAGAAAGATGGAAAATATCATAAAAATTTCGGAAAATCAAAGATGAAAAATCGAGAAAATTCGATATTTCGTTGAGGTCCGACGATGCAAACTTCAAGATCATTGAGCTCGGTCGGGCGTTTGTTTCTCGAGATGTTGAATTGCACTGCAAGAAGCGTTGTTGACCATGTACAAGAATCTTATGTTCGGTTGCATCCGTGTCGCGATGTTTTTCGCTTTTTTTCCGAGTTATTTTTTGACCTCAGGTTTTCTCATGTTCTTACGGAAACGCGTTGATTGTGGGTGTGTAGGCGGTGTTCGCCAGCTGGATCCCAGAGATCACGGAACTCGCCGCGAATCGCTGCAAGTACGGTGGCCGGTACAAGCGCGAACGTGGACGCAGGTACCCCAGATAACAAAAAACTTCCACCTACGTGGACAGCCTCTGTCTCTCTCTCTCTCTCTCTCTCTCTCTCTCTCTCTTTCTCTCTCCTTTCTCTATTTCTTTCTTTCTTCTTGTGACCATTTCTTCACTAAGATTAGTTCCTCTATATAACCAGACCCATGAAACCGTAATAATAATAATAATGATATTGAACTGTTTGGTAGACGCGTAGCTGAAGAGAAAGGAAATTTTTTTTCAGATAAACTTTTCGTTTATGATTTTTTTCATTTTCATTTCGAGTTCCTCACACGAGAGAGTTTTAGTTTCAAAAAAGGAGCAATCGAGCACGCGCAATGATGAAAAGAGGAGGGGGATGTTGTACGTGGATAAGCAAAAGGCATCCGAAAATCATTTTATCATTTTTTGCATCTTTTTCTCCCAACCTTTTGCTCTCTCTCTCTCTTTCTCTCTCTCTCTCTCTTTCTGCTTCGATTTCTTGGGTAACGCGCCAAATATTCAACTATTATTACACGCTAATACGAAGAGCGGGAAAATTTTATTCCGTTGATCGCGCGAGACCTGTCCCCTCGCCAATAATCTGCATTCGAAAAATCTAACCCAGATGAGAATTTGTGAAAAAGAAATAAACAGAAAACGACGGTTTTCGTGCTGACAAAAATGAGAGAGAAATATCATCTCGCTTCGCAACGATGAGATTTTCATTTACTTTTTCAATGACTTTTCTCTGTTTTTCATAACGAATCTTGCGAAAAATTTTGTATTCCTGTATCTTTTCCAAACGCGAGGTACGTTTATGAGAAAAACATAAAAATTTTTCTTTAATCTTCTTTGAACCTTTCGATACGCGTTTCCCGTTTTTTTATGCATGATTCGGTAAACCAATAGAAAAAACGTAATTGTCATATTAATGCAAGTTGAATTTTTCATAAAATCAAATGGCAACTGGACTGAGGTCCTTCCCAGCCGGAGATATTAATTGTAATCGATGAAAGTTTGACCGTGAACGTTTTTTTAAAATTATTTCATTGGAAAAAGAAAACGCGGGTCCATTGCCCCTTCTCTTTCCCCCTCTCTCACACAAACAGAGACATACGCTTATACCGGAATGGAATTAATTTTTCGAGCATCACATAGCGACATGTGAAAAAAAAAACACCAAATAAATTGGTATTATCTCCGAAATTAATTGATCGCACCCGATCCAATTATTACGATACGTATACCAAGCTCTCTCTCTCTCTCTCTCTCTCTCTCTCTCTCTCTCTTTCCTTCTCACGCTCTTTTCGAATCTCCAACTCACACTATTTGATAATTTTTTAAATCTGTCAACCCTAGCACCCATCTGTGCTGATTCACGGCTTTTCTTCTATGCAACTCACGAAATTATAGTAATCTTTGAAAAATGGAACAGAGACACACGGACGACACGAATTTAATTGATTTTTAGAGGAGAAACCACCTCGGTCTTGAATTTATTTCTTCCCTCGTTTATTTAAAATCGTGGATCTGATAATGTTTTTTTTTTGCGAATTCCAAACGCACATATTACACAAAGCCAGTCGAGAAACGAGAAAGAAAATGTGTATTTGCATCGCTTTGATTTTTTTCATATTTTTTCCACTTCTCTCGATTATCATTCGATGACGAACGCTCGAATTCCTCGTCTCATTTAGACCGAATTATTTATACTCACTCGAAGCCTCTCGAACGATGACACCTCGCACCTCCACCCTTCGAGGGGACAAATGATACGACGAAGAATCACCCCATGCACTTTTTTTTTCGTTTTCTCATTTTCACGCAACGTCCAAGTACCCCCCCGCGCCGCAGATTTTTTATCGTTCGAATAATACAGACGGTGAAAGGGAAAAAGTAAAAAAGATATACAAGAGACGTTGTATTACACACGGATTGGGTTTCTTGGTGGCATGCGTTTAATATATTCTCCCTATAGTTTCTCATAGTGGATTCGCTCTTTTTTCTACGCCTATCCACTGTCCATCTACTATCTATCTTTACCCGTCTGTCCATCTGTCTCTCTATTTCTTCTCTTCCCCCCGCCCTATTCTTCATTTTTTTTGAGCGATCGAGTACATTAAGATTGATATTTTGCAACGTCTGCCATGCGAGACAGCATATTACCTAATATGTATACACAATTATATAACATATATATATATAATTCGATATACATATTAACGTAGTATTTGATATTACCAAAGGCAAAATTTAGTAATATTACAATAATATTGACAATTTGAAGATGCGTAATTAAATACACGTAGTTGCGGCAGTAGAAGGGTACAGGCGTAGGCACAAAAAAAATGACGGCTGATGTTACGTAAGGGTTGTAGATATGAAAAGCACGACTTGGACGTAATGATATTGGATTGAACTGACGCTGTAAAAAAAAAGAAGGAAAATAAGTGAATAAAAGATAAGAGGAAAGAAAGAGCGTGGCGAGAGTGGAACGGCGCTAGGGAGAATGGCGGTTTGAAAAAAAAGCAAAAAAAAAAAGAAAGAAATTGTCCAAACGATAAAATGTCTGCTTTGGTGGGAAGACAAAAAGGGGGGATGATGCCTCGATGAGTTTGCAGTCGATGCTGGGCCGCCCTTTTCACCGTTCAATGCGAAACCCTCGACGATATTAGACCCACTCTTGGCTGAGGCACTCGCTAGTCTAGTCCATAGTCCACATTGATTATTAATTTTTCTTTTTTTTTTTCACACACTCGTATACATACGTACATATGTTATATATATATTTATAAATAAATATATGCACATGTGTACGAAAATAAATATGTTTCGACGAAACATATTCGTTTCCGTTTTCAATATCGTGATCGTACGCCCGTTCGGAGCACGAAGTTTCGTTAAACGCAGTTCGTTATTTCGTAACGAAATAACCATAAAAAAGCATCGGTCGATCTTGGAAAACACGTTGTTGGTCCGCGTGTTTGCGATTACGATAATGGATGATGGAAAGACATAATGATAAAGTAATGATTTTCACACACTGGACGGTACATTGGACCGTCTCGGTCTCACAACTATTTAACGCAGTCGACAGTCGAAAGGGAAAAACACGGACACACACATGATCAGTTGGGAATTAATTTGTAAAAAAAGGAAAAATGAAATTACAACGAACAAAAACAGAAACACGAGTAGCACACCGGCCCATGTCCCAAGAAACACGTCCGGGTTGCTTAATCGATTCGACGATAAAAAACAGTCCCCTATCGGTATCAATATCATCGATTATCACATGCTCATCCGTTGGCACTCATTCAACGCAAATTTTACCACGAGGTTTTCATCTCGAAAATTTCCACCGTACAGCAATCACATGATACAAGAATGATTTTATTTTCTCATCTCGTTCATAACCCTTCGAAGTTACACGAGGCTCTTGGAATGATGTTTGCGCAAATCTATCGACCCAGAGAGGTTTCAATCGCTGTCGTTAGGGAAAGTTAAAGTTTTTGACAGATTGCGAAAGATGAGACGAGGTGAGTGCAGACGATCGAAATTCCGTTGCCGGAAAATTGGAATAGTTGTATTCTCGCGTTGCTGTTATCGATCTTTTTTTTTAATCTCGTTCGTTGCATCTCATTACGGAATTACATTTCTCTGCCTTGAACTTGACGCGAAAAATAAGGGCATTTCGGGTGTATCTCGTTAATGAGACGGAAATTAAACAAACGTCCTCTTTATTGTTTGTTCTAAGGAAAAATCTGTTAATTCAACGTTCACGAAAACACGGCCTGGACTTTGAAACCCCGAAATTTGCGTCTAATCATTTTCGTTTTTTTGACATTTCCACCAATCCGTCGTACAATGAGATCGCGAGAGATCGGACATATCGAACATGGTTTTTTTCTCGCATAATTTCTCCTCATCCAGACGAACCTTTGTTCTTTTCGCAATTTCTCGTTACGTTCGATTTAATTCGTCGTTAATTTTTTTTTCTAAAATTTCATGTCGATTCTACCTCAAATAAAATGATCCGCGAGAGACGATATGCGATATACAATTTTTTATTTGAAAATCGCTCCGATCGCGTTTCAAGAATGCTCACGACTGATCGAACTTCAGATTCAACGATTGAATTATTCAAGCATATAGAAAATTAGAAAGAATAATTGTAACAGCTAATAAAATTACAGGCACGCGGCTGAATCGTCGGTTTTCTGAAATTCTTCCTTGTACCCAGTCTCGAAATACTGACGAATAATTGCAAAGATTGCAATGAAATATGACATGCTCACGAGTGTCTACGTAAGAGTATTCCACAATTAGCACGAGTTTTCGATTATTTACCGTTAGTTGAAATCTAAAAAATCCCCCGTAGCGTGAAGACACACACACTTACTCACGTAACTAAACATTTAAAACGTGAATACTATATAAATATAGTGTATCTAAAACAGTGTGACCGGCAATTGAAATCGTGTACAAATACACGATCGACAAGTCCCCTTCGGGCAGACCCCCATATATGTGGACGAGCAGCAGTTTGTGAGCACACGAAAGACGTCGATGACGACTACGACGACGACAACGACGACGAACAGAAACTCCAGGATGATCGTCTCTTTATCTCTCAATTTTTCCATCAACTTCTCTCTTCTCTCTCTCTCTCTCTCTGTTTCTCTGTCTATCTCTATCCTACTTCTTTGAATCTCTATTTCTCTATAAACACAAAAATTCCACATCTCTGTATTACCCTCTCGTTCTGTCACGATACATTTTTAAAGAAAAATCACCCCGAAACGTGCCGGTAATTTTTCGCCATTCGAGTCATCGATCTGATCGTAGAAAAAAATCTCACGATTCCGGAATAGAGAAAACGTGTATACACGAACGAATAATTATCATGACGGGGCAAATTTGCGAGCAAAGATGGCGGAAAAATTTGAAAATAAGTAACCGCGGGACAGACGTAGTTTCGAAGAGTCACACCGCAACGGAACTCGGTGTACGTACCTTCATTCTTCATAAAATATGCCATGTATACCTGCCTAAAAAGAGAGAAAAAAACAGAACGTAACGAATCGATATAAAAATTCACGATTAAAAAAAATTATAATAACAATATTAACATGTTTATTTATCATATAGGTAGACGTGTCGGCACGCGTAGTTTTGTTAGGTATATAGGCATACATTTATATAGGTGTGTAGGATCTAGATGTGTAGGTAGTTTACCAGAACCCCCGTCCTCCAAAATCATATAGATATATATGAAAACTATTATACTGTACTCCTATCGTTAATATTCTTTTTATATATTGACAATATGCATATATATATATATATTTATTCATATATATATATCTATATATACATGTAAAGATTGACCTTTTTTTGGATGAAAAAAAAAACAAAACCGAGTACGCCATTGGCCCGTGGCGCGCATAGCGGTACAGCACCGTCAATCGTGTCTCTATGGGTTGCCCCGCGGCCAGGTAGCTAATCAACATCTCTTTTTCCTTCCGTACCGTATGCAGAAAAAAACAGATATATATGTATATATATATGTATACATATATATACTATATTAACACCACCTCTCTACTAGCTTCCTGCTCCAGCGTCTAATGCAACCTCGTGAAAAAGATAATTCCAGCAAAATCCTCTCTCGTGTACCACTCAGCTTTTCCTCCTCTCGTACAAATTTGACTATGACGAACGGAAAAATGTACCACGTTCACAATCGGGGACGAACGGGGGAGGGAGATTGTGGTACAAAAACTAAAATTGGCTTACCGACGACGAGACGTTACTAACGATTTATCAATGACACGACGAGACATCATCAATTGTATTGCATTTACCATACGGATCTTTGACACTCTGACCGAAACGAACAAAAATTATGTGAAAATGAAGAAGAAAAGGAAAAAGAGTACATCATAAACATTTCAAAAGAAACGAAAAAAAAAGAAATAAAAAAAAACAAAAAGAGAAACTAAAATGAAAAGCGCACTACGCAACGAGTTTTCGAAAACGACGAATACCAACAAATCAAACCCATTCAAGTGTATTGATGCGAGTGTTGTGTTCTGTTCTATCGTGTGGTGTAGGCCATATTCGCCAGTTGTATCCCCGAGATAATTGACCTGATCGGGACGCGAAACAAGTATGGCGGCACTTTGAAGAACGAGCGAGGTCGCAGGTGAGACACAAACAAACAAAAAATAGCTTCCCACAAAATTTTTCACCAAACTAAAAGAACAAATGAAAAACGTAAGCGTTTAAGAAAAACAACATCCGACCGGAAGCCTCTTCCGCACGTCCTCCTCGTGATACTCCGACTCTTTTTCTCTCCTACTCTCGCTCTCCATGACTTCGGTGTTTATGTGTGACTCTCGTGTTCGTATGATACTCTACCGACAAAACATTGTGTTTTCCTGTTTTTCCTACCTCGAAAAATCAAGACCCTCCGCACACTCTCCGATCTCTTGCAAATTTCACTTGTGCATATATTTTAAAACACCGTATACACATGGATATATCAACGAACGTGATGTCCGAATGTCAATGTTCAGTCGACAAAAGTCTGTGTGTTATTTAATAAAATATATGCATATATGATTGCGCGTATATACCGTGGGCGAAAAAAGATCGCGTTCGGTTTGGCAATTTTTGAAAATGTATGTTTTTGGAATAAGATTGATGGCAATGTGTAACATTAGTCAATTGACAGTGAGCGAGAGGTCCGCGGGTCTGTGAATTGCCAAAGGAAAATTAGAGAACGCGAGCAACGTTTCATGTGTTCGGATTACTTTTGAGTAAATGAAAAAAAAAATGTTGATGAAATTTTGATGATTGAAAACAATTGTAGGCACACCTTTTACGATGAATTTCATATTTTTCAATTACTGCGTGAATTACGAATCGTAGATTCTTATTTTTTCGTATTCAATGAAAAATATTTAAAGGTCCAAACTATTTGCTTATACACTCTAATTTTTCTCAAGAAAATTCTTCGGCTGGCGCTCTCAAACTCTCCTCCGAAAATCAAGCCATTTCCAAATCGTCAAATCGAACTCTAAATTTCGAAGCACCGTATATACTCCATCTTCCTTCATTCCCCTCGCCAGAACCACTTTGAATAATTTTTTTTGCACCAAAAATATTACTCCGAGCATTAAAAATGAGACTAGAATGTTTCCATCCGGTGTTAAACTTTTGCATCCTTTGAAAATTACATTTTCTTCGTTTTACATTTTTTTTTTTTCATATTTTCAAACGTTCAAACGTTACGAAGAAACATCGTTCGATAATGACGACAAAGACATCGCGGTTTTCAATTTGCGCCGAGTTCCAACAGATGCAAAACTTGAACATCGTATTATTCTCTATTTTGCAATTTATTGTTATTCCGATTGAGAGAGTCGCGAGGGCCTCGGTGACGGCTCGATTCTCGGGCTCTCGCATGCCTTAGTTTCTGGTTTTAGTTTAGCCGAGAGTTTGTCTCTATACCTACACCACACCGGAATCCCTTTACCGCACTTAATTCCAATCAGCCAGCAGTACGACCATGTATATCTATCGTTATATCAATCTCCCTCCGCTGGTCCATGACTTTCCGGCAGTTCCATATTCCTCTCTCGATCCTTACATTCTGACGTTAAACTAGCCTACTCCAAAGTACACCTTTCAAATCCCATCCGCCTCTTATTGCGCTCCACTTTTGTATCATCACCACCAATGAGCACCACAAATACTACCACAGATTTACCACACCCAGCAACTGGTGTTAGCTTGTTTGTTCACACTGACCGCACTTGGGACAAATACGGCTTTATATTCCCGTCAGCCTCTCGCTGCTCTACCGAACCACGAAACCCCATGGACAGTTTTGCCTAATCGTCTTTTCGCGAAGGAACCTCGTAATTTTGAGTCTCCGACTCTATAATATACATTTCTGCGGGAATTTTGATCGAGCAACCGCGTCCCCCACTCTCTGTCTCTCACTTTGTAATTCTCTCTATCTCTCTATTTTATTTCCTTTCTTTCTCTCTCTCTCTCTCTCTCTCTCTCTCTCTTTTTCCATCACTTTGTCTATCTACCCACTTTCATGTTTCTTTGTTCATTACAACGCAATCCTTGCCGCGATGACGGACTCTTAATTGCTCGCGTTTTATTGGAGCTTTACGCGCGACGAACGAAAATCACAAAGTTTCGCCGAACGAACGTAACTTTGCCTCACGGTTCGTAGGATCGTTGCATTTTTTCTTTTTCCTTTCGACCCAATTTCACGATAAATTCAAACGTTTATCAAAGGATTTCCTCCACCCGCGAACCCCACGAAATCGAACGAGAATGTGTTTTTAGCGTACTTACCGATGATACGAAAATCGGAACAAGAATTTTCGATTACAACAATGTCGAAAATTTATTAACGAATTAGAGGAGAGAAAAATGCTTTGGAAAAAATGTAGAGAACTTTTTTCCGTCCGATTTAAAATTATCTCATTTATTTTTCCAAATATGCTTGTACAAAAGCTTATATACATTCAAAAAGCTTATATAATCAGAATTTTAAAACGATGAAAGCATTTCAGGCATGTGCATTCAGCAAAATACGTGAATTTATTTCGCGTCAAAAGAAAAAAAACTTCCAAATCTTTTTCCGAAATCAATCACCTCGGTACGTCTTGAACGACTAATTTTTTCAAATTCCCGTATCATCGGTAGTACGCGAAATTCACATTCCATTTTGTTCTTGTTGGAATTGAAAGTTCAAAAAATCCTTGAATATATTTCTTTTTTTTTCATTCCAGGCACATTTTTTGCGTCAAATTGCTTAAAATGTTTTTCTATTAGCCATGGAGAGATTATTTATTGATTCACTCTTTCCATCGTCGTGAAGAAACTTGAGCCAAGTAGTAACGCCTTTAACCGGTCAGACGCGCGGTGACAAGTCCACAAGTTGGAGAATCGACGCGTTTCAACCGCGATATTTAAGGACGATGTGCCCATTATCCTGGTGCAAATAACCCTGCGAATAAAACGCGTATAGAAAAAAAATTCACCGCAAAATACACTGGACGATTTTTTGTTTTCATTACCGGCGGAATCGCGCGACAATTAATTTCCGTAACTTTCGTGCGAGCTGTATTTATCTCCGAGTGCAAACAGTCAAAAATGTCCAGCATGCGCCCCTGCATATACAGTGTTATATGACAAGCATCGAATGCAATTTGTTTATTTTGTTTGTTTGTTTTATTTGAATATCCACCGTTGCAACAGTTCAGTGTGTTTTTCATTATAACATAATATAATACTACGTACGATAAATCTTGGTGTCTTAGCGTATAACAATCGTTTGCTTATTCCTCACAACTGTTTGAGTAAAAGAATGAAAAAAAAAAAACGAACGAAATGAAAAAAAAAAATGAATCGTTCTTCCATCAGCTCAGGTCTCTTTTCGCAGCATTATCGCAGCCAATTCGGGGTCTGTTTAGTCAGGAGAGACATAAAAATACTTTGTTCACAAAAAAAAAAAAAAACACAGCAACGAATTAGTTCATAATCATATCGATACTCTTTCCGTGTAAAATAACTTTTTCTTTTTCGAACAATCCTCGTTGCATCACGGACGAAGGAGGAATAACAGAATGAATTGAAAAAAAAAAAAACGACAGATTGTATGCAGTTACAGTAACAGACAAAGATTTGGCCTCAAGATGAAAAAAAGGGGGGGACGCGCAAAGCATCGTGCCAGGTTCTCGTGTCGTAAATGCGAACACGTTTTTTTCACATTTTTCTAGATTACGTGTGTGTGTGTGTCTGTGTGTGTGTGCGTGTGTATGTGTACGTGAAAGAGAAATATTCATACACACAAAACTTACACACACTCCCGGGAAGAAACTCATTCATACACTCGCCACAGAATTTCTTTTATTATTTTGACAAAAAAAAAAAAAGATTCTACGGAATGGAAATATTCGTTTACGTATATGGGACATTCCAAGTTAATTCGACAAAGGCTTCATCCCGTCACCTTGGATTTTGGCCTTTATTACCGAAAGTACTCTTTCCAATTTGGATACTCTCTTGAACCCCAAAAAATTCGACAAAGACGATACTGCGAGTAACAACATTTTGGAAATTTTTTAAGATGAGAAAACAAAGTATCAGAATTCTGTAAGCAAAGGTGCGAATTTTTTGCAAAAAAGTCACCGTCAATTGACGAGATTTATCACTTTGTTTCTACTTTACAGTTTATGGAAAAGAATTAAATATCATTTTTAGCAATCGACACACAATAATTAAATTCTTTTTGTTGCAAGAAGCAGACGAGGAATGATATACATTTGGAAGCAAGAATTTTTATTTCCGCTGAGGATTGCGATGCAAAAATATTGACACTCTGGCACAGTAAAATTTTTTGAAAGATTTTCGAAATGTTGAAATGTCATTTAATAAATCTGCGTATAAGAAAAAAATATTTTCAAGTCAGAAAGAACACTTCCCGTAAATACAATCAGAATCGAAAGTGTCAAGGATCAGATTCTCGTCAGATCGATCAGAGTTGCCTCGTATTATTACGTAAATACGTACGTTATATTTATTTATCCATAAATGAATAAACGTATATTTCCCCGTCGATGGCGATCGTCTTTATTTTTCGTTCACTTGCAATTTCATAGCGCGCACTATTTTTCCCGTAACCCATGATGGTCCTTACGTCTATTCAAAATCACGAATAAATACGTTTCTCGTGATTTGTTAATTGCCCCATTTTTCACACGATCAATTGATCATCGATTTTCATTCATTTTCAATTGATCTTTCAACATCGAGGAGTAATCGCGTTTTTTTTTCGCCTTACAATTGTTTTCACGTTTGGAGTGCTTGACGAGTGCAGGATGTGAAATATTTTTTTTCTTTCCAATAATCGGACGTTCCGGAATTCGCGAACTCACGGTCCTTCACTGACACCCGGTTACACACTCCGTCCCATCAACACCTGTATGAGCATATTTAACGATTAACTTCAGCATTATACGTGTATGATGATTACTCAGCATTGAAAAAAGAAAAAAAAAAGAAAAAAAGTAGGGCACGACAGAAAAGATACGTACACAACGATGCATATGTTAGTGAATCAATGATACTCCAAAAACCCTCATGATGCATTCGATAGTTCAAATAATGAATAATTTCCTAGTTCTTTTTCTCCATATTTATGTACGAGATTTCACGAAAAATCTTTCTTCAATTGCTCAATTTCCTTTTAATCGCTATCGAATGCACAATGACGAATATTCTCAGCCGATCCCCCTGTAAGTGGCGTGATTTCGTTTTTATTATTTCATCTTCATTTTTCCCCAAATACCGACGCAAGGAACACACGGTCGAAATAGCATGGAATGGCTATGGGAAACGACACTTTTCTTTCATTTCCTTTTTTTTTTTCAAGTTACACGAAAATTGTCATTTTCTTTTCATGATTTTCGATGATTTACGATGCACTGACAAACACACGAATACTCATGAACACGAGAATACACGTTTCTTGTTGATTGACTAAACACACGATGTGCCCTATGAATTAACAGGCCGAATGTCACAAACACAAACGCACACCATTGTAGACTTTGAATAACCACGTAATAGTGATTGTGAGAAAGTTTTCCGTTTGGTTTTCATTTTGTTTTCGTTCAATTGAGCTTGAATGTTTTTTTTTTGCAACGATTACAATACGAATGAGCCTGCACAATTCACATATGTTACATAATGTTGAATCACTTGACGACACGTATTGTACGATATTTTAAACACACTGGATCGTTTAGAATATCTTGTTTTTTTTTTAAACTTGTATATAAGGTGTCATAGTTGTTTCGATTACGATAGTGATCGTATAGTCGGCTAATATGACTCACTCCATTCCTATCGAACCCCGGTAAGTTTTGGCAATTTCATTGTGAGATTATATTCCCGCATCGTTGTTGTTATTCGAAGAAAATAACTTGTCGTTTGACATACAGAAGAAAATTCGTTTTATCGACCTTTTTTTTCCATTTCGAAAGTTTTTTCATACAATCTCGATCACCATTGAATCAACTTAAATTAACTTCTATTTCAAAGTTTCATCGAAATTAATCGGTTGATTTATCATTCATGTCTTTTCGTCGAAAAGAAATTTCGGTGCAATTCTCAAATTTCCAATTTCAAACGCGAATTCGACCGTGCGAGCAATTTCGATTATTAAATTTCGTATTTGCGGGGCAATGAGGGAATTTTCAAAATACGCATATAAAAGGTTTTCAGATTTCACATTGAAAAAGAAAAAAAAATTCTAAAAGAAAAGTAGTAAAAACTCGCTAATCCGTTTAATATCAAATTTGACGAGTCTGCATTCTTTCGCACTACGTCTCATTGAAAAGGGAAATTTGAAAATTACACTTGATTCTTCCTTCAAGAACGGAATAAAAAAGAGTCTACTTTTATCGAATTAAATTGTTGCAATTTGTCATTTTCCAAAGTCAATGAAAAAAAAAAAAAGAAAAAAACGATTGAGAACACGACGATAGAGGGAATTCGACGATATAGCCATAGCCAAAAGTAGATAATCAATGTTTAGCACACGTGGTGTAGAATTTTTGCTTCAACGATTATTATTTTGAAAAAAAGAAATGAAAAGAAACATCATTAATATACACTCACGACTTCGATAGTCGCGCGAGTCACAAAATCGGAATCTCTAACATTTGTTTTGTGTTGGCAGACACATTGTTGTGTGCGGCCACATCACCTACGAGTCTGTATCGCACTTCCTCAAGGATTTCCTGCACGAGGATCGAGAGGATGTCGACGTGGAGGTTGTATTTTTACACAGGTACGTTCGCAAGTTGAACATTTTCAAAAAAATTATTACGTACTCGTCGGAACTGCAAAAGCATCATTCGGCGCATTCAAAAAAAATTATAATCGACGTCTTCGTCCCGCGACGTGTCACATTGTGGACGTTTGGAAAACAACGTAAATATTTTTTTTCACAATTTTATCTTTTCGCAATTCTATTGATTTTCATTTCATCGGCGTATTTTCGGCTACGGCTAATTTAACAATTGCGTTTTACCTTCGTTGTATTTCAACCACGCAAACTTTGACATCGTCGAGACTCGGGTTTCAATAAAATAAAAATATGGACAATTCCGGAAATTGACGTAAAAGTTTGTACGAATATAACGTCCGTGTTACAAATGGAGTCCTGCGTTTATTTGTACACGTAGGATATGAAATATCGTGTAATCTAATCTTACTTATCCCTCTTGAGTTTCATTTTTGAGAAAAAAAAGGTCAGTCGGTGAGTATGTATTTTAGAGTAGGACAGCAAAAGCAAAGAATTAGCGCAACGTTGTTAGCGACTCGGGATACATTTATATATTTTCGTTATGCGAGCAGCTCGGTCGTGCCCTCTCTCGCACAGACAAATTTCCCCTCTTGCTGCAATTATCTTCTCGATTGAAACAAATTTGCAAGAGAAAATCACAGTTGTGGGAGAAAATCGATTGTGGCTCGATCGGTTTTTCGTAAGGAGTGGCCTGTGCTTACAGAAAAGAGCCCGATCTCGAACTGGAGGGTCTCCTGAAGAGGCATTACACGACCGTGGAGTTTTTTCAGGGAACCATGATGAATGCCGTGGATCTAGAACGTGTCAAGGTATCACCCAAGAAACCAAGCGAATAAAAAAAAAACAAGATCTCATCACAATTCGTCTCATATATCCAACAATACACACGCAATTTCAGTAACATCTCTTTCATATATTTGTACATTCAAAGAAGTACAAAAACGAAAGAGAAAAATGAAAACGAAAGGGATTTTCTCTCGTAGGTATTTCGCAATATTCGATCGAATATGGCGTCCAACGACTTGATGGATCGATCCTCCCTCGATCGATCGGGGATCAATTTATACAAATTTATCATTCTAATTTTGTGATTACTATTGTCATTATTTTTTATATTATTATTACTATTATAGCATAACTTTATCTCCCTTCTTTCCGTAATAGTCTTTTCTATTCAGGTTTTCGCGTATTTTACCGATATGAATATATGTACATGTGTACATATAGAGTGTAGGTGATTCGTGCATGGAGAAAGATCAGTAATTTCCAGAAGCTCCGTTAGGATTTTTCAATCAATCGCATTTTTGAGTAATCAAACAATGAGCAAAGAGCCATCGTAATTACGAAGAATTTTTTTCTTGACGATCACTACAAAATACCACTGCAAAATGTTGGTCGTGTTGCTCAAAAACTTTTGTGCCTTTGCACACTCCAGATATACTCTTTGTTTTTTTCGATCGACCGCACAAGGTCTGTCTCTCGTCATCCTCTAAATCTAAGATGCATTTTCTCATCAATGAGCCATTATTTTTTAATTACCGTTACCTGCGTCGGATGAAGCGAATAAAAAAAAAACAGAGACACACGATCAAAGCTGTACAGGCAGCCCGTCGTTGTCTCGCGGAGGAAAAAAGCTCAAAGACTTTTACCACTCCAACGACACGTCGTTGGAATCATAGCGTATTTTATACACGTAGTTGAAAGCATAACGCCTGCGACTGCATGGTATGCTGTATTGAGCTGTGAGCCAGGGTCGGCGTGCTGTAGATGAACATTTTCTCTGCTCTCTTTTAGATAATATTCATTATTTATATTAAATATTTATCGTCATGCCAAAAAACGAGAAAACTCATCTCGTTCGTATGAAATTCGGTTTCGTGCGGTGACTTATTTTCAGTATGAGTGTCTTTGGCGTATGTATATTTTGATTCGTACACTCAGCTCCTCAACGACAAATTCAAACAGGAATTAGATGATAAATCGCGGGACAGGAAATGTTGTTAGCCAACGACTTTTCTTCGTTGACTTTGTGATTCTCCTCGTGCTTTTGTTTGATTTAACGGCGGAGACATTTGCGAATTATGAAAAACATTGCTGTGACAATATAATTTATCTTTGAAACGGGTTTCGACTGACAGGAAGCCACCAGATCTCGAGCTGGAGGGTCTGTTCAAGCGGCACTTCACCACTGTGGAGTTCTTTCAGGGGACCATCATGAATCCCATTGATCTGCAGCGGGTAAAGGTGAGTCAACGACGTGAAACGAGAGAGAAACGAAAAAAGAAAAGAAAGAAAGAAACATCGATTGATTGACAATTGATCATTGGTCGTCGTCGTCTCGTCCACGTAACTTGAACATTTTTTCCTGACCTACTAACGACTGTCTGTCTGTGTTGTACAACCAACCATCTGAATCCTATTGGACCTAATGCTCTAGTCGGCCGTCCAACAAATGAAAAAAAGTCTGCTCGGTTTGGCTCGCCAATATTCTCTCTTTTGTATTACTGTCTCCCGATTTTTCCTCCAATTGGACGAAAAGTCATGCTTGCATCTGAAAATAAAGCGTCCCTCTCGCTACTCGACAAAAAATTATATACCGTGGCATAGAATTCACACGAGTATAGAAATATGTTATACATAGTTTTTCGAGGCAAATTTCCGGAGCGATAAATAAAAATCAACGTGACTCTGAAAAGACAATCATGGAACTTTAATAGCTTCGAATATCGGTTCGTTCGTCTGAAATTATCATCATTGTTCTGGACATATTATTTCGGTTGGCTTTTTTCAAATCCGTTTTTTTATTCTCACGTGACTGATTACTTGATCATTATTTATCCCCGGCTTCGTGCTTGTCCTTACCAATGGATGAAAAATGATTTTACCGACGAGTCAATTCATTAACAAATATTGCGTATGGAATAATAAATTACTGCTATCAAACGTCAATGTTATACCTTGTTACATCTCGTGAATCGTAATTAACATATTGCAAACGCGTTCTCACTCCCAACTCTATGATGAACCAATACTGTGATCCAGGAAAGGAAAAAAAATACACTCATTTACTCAAAAAAATATGCATAAGCGGCTTCTTCTATTCGTCGTCCCCCCTCCCCAGTAAAAAAGGGCCTCATCACCTCACAATTCTCAGAGATCTGCACATAGACTGCTGAAAATTCATCGGTGTTTAACCGATGAAAAAAAAAAAATTCAAAGTCGAACTCTCGAGGTTGAGAATTTGAAAAAAAAAAAAAAGAAATTGGCATCCGCACCGTCTATCTCGTTACTGTATTTCTGTATAACCGGGAGCATGGATGTTGCCTGCTCGATGTTCACCTCCCCCCCCCCCCCACTTGGTTTGAAACTGGTCAATTTTCGTTATTGACGATGTTGCAAAAATTGGCCTGTCTCCTCCCAATCTCGTTGTCCTTTTTTTCTCACGAGAGTTCGGGGCGTTTTGATCCGGCAACTATATCCGTCGTGTGCCATTTTGTCCCTCCGTCCACCCTTACGAAAACGCGCCACCCTCGTTTGACGCGTATGCCCTCGAATGTCACGAAAAAGCTGTAGTTCCAAAAACGACAAACATGAAAACTCTGTCAGGATTTTTGGCGTTTGTTTGATGGCGCAAACGATTCGTTCCCCCTCAACATCCTCCGAAAGTTGAAAATGTCTTTACGTAATGTTTCGAGAGTTATTAGTTTTCGAAAAAAATCTCTACACAGAAATATGAAGATGTCGGCGCGCTCTGCAAAAAACGGTTGTACGCGTATTGAAGGTAGAAGCAAAACTTGTCGAGGTACAAAGTAGCTGGATTTTTCGATTTTTCATGTTTTCCTTTGTACATTTTTACGTTGGGAGAAAAATTCGGTTCGAAAAAGAAGCCATTAATGTCACCTATGAAAAAAGGCCTTATACATAACAATTGTAAATGCAATATTTTTGCTCGCAGCGCGGGGAAAAAGCTGTACGTTCCGGGTTTCAGCTGAGACTCTCGGGCGGATGGGTGTGCGCGTGCGAAATTCAAATGTGTATTTTATTCTTTTTCAAACTTTTGTTTGAAATTTCTTCACTTTATCAAAGTTTTTATTAGTTTTATTTCATTTATATTTCCATGTTTGGAATCTTCCTTTTGATTCGCTACGATTTTTATTGCTTTTCTTTTTCTCTATACGGTCCCTTTCTCGAATTATTTTATCATTTTAATGTTATTTATTTATGACATTTTGTTTGACATCGGGGTTTGTTTGTTTTTTTTTTAATTTTCTTTCCTTTGCATTTCATGAACGGGTCATTTGCGCCAAAAATCCTTCAAACGTTGCCGTCATCTATACCGGAAATATAAGCTATTCCCAAAATTTCGGCCCAATCAATAAAACCAAAATACAATAGATAAAACAAATAAAATAATCGGAGACGGATTACACAGATTACCGCATTCACGGAAATAAAAGAAACTTTTACATTCCCTCGTCGGTTTAAATTGTCATCATCATTCTTACTACTCATTTATTATTATTGCGTTTACGTTCGAGCCAAGAAAAATGATCAGCTGAAGGAACAATTAGATATTAATTAAATTCATTTCTCATTTCGCGTAATTATTTTCGATAACACGAGAGTAGGTTGTACTTGCCAATAAATTTAATGATCATCATTGATATTCGAAGATACAAGAGTTCAGGGACAAAATTGTTGAAATCTCGCTCGAAATCTCATGATAATTTTTTGATGCCATGTTACATCGTCAGGTATTGTATCTGTGTGTTTCAACAACGAGAGATTTTTTTTTGTTTCGACCTTATTTCGTAACCTCAATATGTTCGAAAGTTCTCGAGGGGAGCGAAAAAATCTGAAACATACAAATGAAAATTGTCATAATAATCCAAAGCTTTTCTTTCATGAGTACTTAACAAAAAAGCCTCTCTTGTCCCTCAAGTTCTTCGCAAATTTATGTCAGACATGCACAACGAGGAGATCTTAATTATCAGATGAAATCATCGAAATATGCCAGTGAGAGGAGGCTCGTTTGATTAATCAATTTACAGTTCAATGATTATACTATGGTAAAAAGAAACATTATTTTTTCTTCGTCCAAATGTAGCTTTTTCTCCGCGTATTGTTGCTTGAATTTTAAGACAATGTACATCTATATGGATAAACCCATGCCTGCTGTCAGCGTAGGTGGGTAAGTGCTCTTCTTCCTCATGGAGCCTGATTTATTAAGGATCGTCAATTAGTGACTCACACTCACAACCAGTGAGGTATTAGACCTAGATCAGCGCCTCGTTTAAACAGACGTACTACATGTATATATTATATATATATATGTATACTATTATTTTGATTAATCTTGACTATTACATCATCGACTGAGGCAAACGTTTACGATTCAACAGTCGCACAATATATTTATTGTACAAACGTTTTAATTACTATTGTAATGAAAATTACCTCTGTTCGTATCATGCCTTTTTTTTTTACTCATATCGGCCGTATAGTATAGATTTCCCAGCCTTCTCGCTTGCCTTCGACTGTCTTAGCTCATCGTCCATCATATAATAATACGTTATAAATATTTTATTGATCGGACTTTTATTTAGCTAACTGCTGTAATGTCTTGCCGAGCATGCTGTAACAAAATCGTTGTATTACATGTATCCAATAATCTTATACTGTATCAGTACGTAGGATGATAATTTTAAGGCCGCTCTTTTTGTTCTATCCGAACGTACCGAACTAAATAATTTTTCATGAACTTTTTGAAAATGTGAAAAAAATTAACAACGATTTTTTCCATGTGAAAAGAAGTGACCGCTGTCAAAATTATCAATCCGCATAGTGACCCATCCTGCCGGATGAACCGGAATATTTAGTATGTACTTGTACATGAGATGCTTTGTGCCAAATTAAACTTTACCGTTGTCTAACTCGTTACCATCTTTCTTCTATATAATCTAACGTCAATTCTTCTACCGATTGTACTCGAAAGAAGCATTTATCAAAATTCTAGTTTTTCATAAAATTGAAATGATTGATTTCGTGGTGGTGAAAAAGTTTAAGCCACGAAAAAAAATTCGTTCCAGTTTATTTTATATTGCCGAAGAACTTTGAACAGAGAAAGACATTTGATATTGTCTTCGGAGAAGCAAAAATTGCTACATCTCGCAATGCGCACGATTTCTCACAATTCACGTATGAAATACCGCCAATACGATAAAAAATATAAAATTCAAATAAAGTTTGATTTGTCATGAATTGTCCCATATATTTATAGATTGTATGTGTTTAAAAATCTTTTGGTATTTCCCAAATTTTCGAATTAGCCATTTCCGTTCTTCTCAAGAATGTAGTTGCGCTTCTTTTTACGAATTTCACACAACTTTTTCAAACGATACACTTGTATCGGAATATTTTTCACAAGCAAATAAACAGTGAGAAATAAAAAAAAACACTAGAAGCAGCTTACAGAACAAAAAGTCTTTGAATCACCGAGATAGTGAGTGAATTTTACAATTACAAAAAATTGAAACGAATTATAAAGCGAAAAAAAAGTGCAGATGGTATTGTTTTTATTTTCATGAAAAATTTAGTACGATCGACGCTTCTGATCAAAGCTCGACTTGCTAAACTTTTATTCCCGATGCATGAACATGGAAAATCGGCGAGTATCGATTCATCGAGTACGATTCAATATTGACACTTATCCATTTCGCATTTTATACTCTCGATTTTTCTCATCCGCTACATAAAACTGAAAAAAAAAGAAAATCTTTTAACCTTCTCAAACGTATCGAACCTCGAACGTAAGAGAGGGTGGAACAAAAGAAAGAGAAAAAAAGATCGATGTTACAAAGTGTTTTGAACGATAATTTTTAGGTTCACGAGGCTGACGCGTGTCTGGTTTTGGCTAACAAGTACTGTCAGGATCCCGATGCTGAAGACGCGGCCAATATAATGAGAGTCATCTCCATAAAGAATTACTCAGACGATATACGCGTTATAATACAACTAATGCAGTACCACAACAAGGTAATATTGTTTAAATAATACCGTTTGTAATAATAAATTCATGCCACACTAGCTGTTAATAATTCTCCAAGGACGATCCAAAGTGAAAGAATGGTTCGTTGTAAAAACTTCACAAATTACGGAAAACACGATAACGTTGAATCATTAAAGTGCGTATTAATTTCGAAAAATTCGCTCCAAAACATATCGAGATGAGAATTTTCATGAGGTATCCTTCATGACTTTTTTTTATCAACATCCGTTTAGCGATTTAGCCGTAAAAAGGTAACAAACGGACAACGTCACTTTGGCACTTATGGTACTGGTACAAGGATTGGACAATGTTGTATTGAAATCTTTGCAATTTTAATGAATCGTTGTTGAATTGAAAAAAGCCGTTTCGAATCGTATGATTCAAGTCCTCCATTCGTGTCTTTTTCAATTCTATTCTCCCCTTTCGAAATGTATGTGAAAAAAATGTGAAAGATGTTTGAGAGTGTTTTCTTCGGATCCAGGCCTATTTATTGAACATTCCATCGTGGGACTGGAAGCAGGGTGACGATGTAATCTGCCTCGCTGAGCTGAAATTGGGCTTCATAGCGCAGTCCTGTTTAGCGCCGGGTTTCAGCACGATGATGGCCAATCTATTCGCCATGAGATCCTTCAAGACGGTCAGTAAAATCGTCCTCCGGCCGCCTCGGATAATCTATGCATGTTTGAATCGTCGTTTACACGTTTTGGTCGTAAAACGACCCTCGGAATATAATCAAAACTACAGAAGACTATATTTCACAGTGAAAGCGCGGATGTCCCCGTAAGACAGAGTGAGGATGAGAAAAAAAAATAGAAATCACTCTAAAACACATTACATCATACGATACATCATCTTTTTGCCCGAAACATTTGCTGCTTCGTCACTTTTTTTTCTACCCTTCGCCCTCGAGCCTCAATGAGGATCAGTTTTCCGTTATTCTCTTGATTTTTTTTTTCCAATCCAAGCATGACGTCGTAATAAATGAGAGAGAAACATTGTCGTAAAATCGCGTGACAAAAGGGAAAAAAACGGATAGTTCTTTCTTTTATAACTGTTTTTTTGCCTCACTGTGGACGACTGACACATGCATAGGCGCGTACGCGGTATCGTTAAGAAAATTGAGATTAGAAAAATGGTTGGTTGATTGGAACCAGTCGCCCGATATATGCAGGCTTGGCAGAATGACTACCTGCGTGGAACCGGAATGGAGATGTACACCGAGACACTGAGCCCTACCTTCATTGGAATGCCCTTTGCCAAAGCCACTGAGTAAGTCGCTCCATGACCAAAAGAAACAAAAACAAACGTCATCCAGCAATACAAAATTGAAAGAAAAAAAAGAAAAAAACGTAAAGCTCTGATTCAAGAGACTCGATTTTATAATTCTCCGTGCTTGATTGCCGCGTTTTTATTTTCGTTTTTCTTTTGCACCCGTCGCGTTCCCCGAAATTCCTTCCAACTCACGCTTAAATCATCCGCTAATAAAAACAAAAAATGAAACTGCAGCCCTCCATTGAATTTTTTATTTTATCCTTCAGAGATGGCAATTACGTTGTTTATCTTTTAAAAATATTAACGAAATATTAACAGTTTTATTAATTTCTCTTTACACAAAGGCATTCCCGTGGTCGAGAGAGGACTCGGTTCTTTTTTCCCTCATTTCAAAATTGACGCTCGCTGCCGGGAAATATTTTCTTGATTTTGCACAAGACTCTTCGCATTATCATTTAATATCCTCGCCCCCCAACGATACGTCAATCGTTTATCGTAATTCTTCCGCACGGTCCTTTATGCCTTTGAAAAATTTCGACTGAGAACATGGCGTATTGACATGTCGTTTTTTGAAAATTCCTTACTTTTTTTGAGCACAGTTTGAAACTGACTTTGAATAACCGAGAAAAGATTAACATATACACACATACACGTACACGATTATGTTGATTCGGTGTCTCTTGAATCGGAAGAAAGGGATGAAGCTTCGCCTCGCCTATGTCTCTCACTACGCTCCACTCCGCTATTCAACCTCTATATAAACGTGTCAACAAGAATATATACACTATTGCATATATATACATACGTACATACACGAATACATACATACATACATGCATATATGTATATCTATGTATATATGTACACGTATATTTTTGTGTATATCTGTTTGTGTGAGTGTATGTACGCACAGAGAAAATTCTGGTAACATCAAGTATGAAAATCGTCAATGACAATTATTATTCTGCGATGGGAAAATGTATCATTCGTCTGACAAACATTCTCCGATACCATCGACATCTTTTTCGAATTGACATTTAATATACATGTTCAGCCGAAGAACGCCAGACTTCCGGTTGCCAAAACCATGCGTTGGAGCAATCGCAATTCCAACGAAATTTCGCTTTTCAGACTTTGTGTATTTTTCACGTCGTAAGAGCAACTTCGAAAAATTGTCTCTCTCCAATGAAAGTATAATCTCGCTTTTCCGAGGAACTTGATAATTTGAGAAAAGATGTCGTGTTTGTTATTATTAACGGTTATCATGGCATACCGAATTTTCTCCGGATGTATATTTATTGTACAAATCGTATCTGTGCTACACCTAATCGATGTAAGACCACTCCTCATCGCTTCAGTAACTCCGTTATATTATTCATTTTTGTTTTCACCTGTTTATCATAAATTGATGGTTATGTCATCGCTGTCGATCGACGATCAATGTCAGAGGTACACGTATTACGAATTTTTAACGTCAATGAAATAAACGACACGTATGTTTTCCCACTTTTTTCTACAATGCAAAATTGCATTGGTCCTCCTCGTTTGGCGATCCGTCTCGCGCGATGATTGACGACGCGACGTGTGCAGGATAAATTGCTGCTTACGAGAGAGAAATATTGCGATTGCAAAATAAATTGATAAGTTGCGCGTACATATCTCTGTGTACGATATGTGTACATGGAGGTTACACATGTACGTTTATATAAGTATAAAGATATCGGTGGGTGTGCGCGGACGATCGATTGTAACGGAAGATTGAATGTGTGCTCGGATGAAATTCCATTATCGGAGTGCATCTACGTATGTATAGACATGCGAAACTTAGCCGCAGGAGGGATATATTTCCACCTGATCGATTATACTACACAAGGTTCATCCTACAATTTCCCCTCTGCTACGGCTGTCACTGCATCACTGATCACTATTTCCAACCAATTATCGCGAATTCATCCATACGACCATAAATACGCGGTGTCCTAATTCGATGTCTCGAGACATCAAAACGACTCGAAAACAAGGAAGAGAAATGTAGACTCGCGCGAAACGAATTCGCCGTGCACATTACGCGAATGTACTTTCAAATTTACTCAAGATTTGCGGCTTTTTGTTTCTTGTTTTTTTTTGTTCAGACCTCGGAGGATTCACAGCGGGGATCTTGGATTCAACCGCAGGCGGGTTATACGCAACGAGATCCGGGGGAAAAAAGACGAGTTTAATTTTTCTAGCCAAGATTTCACGAGCGCGTAAAAACGTATATTTCAATTATAAATGAAAAAAAAGAAGAATTGTATAGCCGGACTTATTTAAAGACGAAAAAACCGCCTTTTTTGTCCTACTTGTATATCGCGTTGGAAAGCATCGTACGTCAGTCGAATGCATGACTTTTCGATTCTTTCATGAACCCGCATTGTTTCGTCGGCATTTGCCTCCATGATTCGCGTCCGTTGACAATGCCGTCGTTATTTTTCGTACTTGGAAGTACAAGAGCCTCATCTTGAGATGGGAAACCAACGTCTGTCGGTCTTTGAATCTTCACGTCCATACGCGAAAATCATCAGGGTTTTTTTTCACGATAACGTCTCGAGTATCTCCGACCCAGTAGAGTGGGCCATGGAAAAAAACGAATTATGGCAGTTTTAAAAATTCTTATCCATCACAATGAGACAAGAAAGCCGTTTATCATAGAAAATAGAACATTTCTTTATTTATGTTTTTTTTTTCTTGAATTATCAATCACGAGTCCGCTGCAAAAAATATATATACATATATATCGATGTATATATGTATATAGATATTTATGGGGGTCTCCAGTAATGAAGGGTTTCATGACGTGGAGCTGGTTGGTTGGTGTTTCAGTCGCCGGACACTCAGGCGTGGCAGAATGATTACCTGCAGGGCACTGGCTGCGAGATGTACACGGAAACCCTCTCCCCGTCCTTTACCGGGATGACTTTTCCCCAAGCCAGCGAGTAAGTTCTCGCTGCCACCGCGGCTGCCACACACGCAAACTTACTCATTTCATTCCAACTTTTTTTTTCTTCACTCTCGATTTATAACTCACAAATGAAAGAAAGAGAAACAAATACCATCACCGCTGCCGACACATGCATAAAGCACACCAACAATCTAGATTTTTGTTTATCCCGTTTTTTTCTTCCTCTATTTTTATAAATAAGCGCGAAGAACCTTTTTTTCTTTACATATATCGAGAAAACACAGACACGCACAGACGAACATGACCTTTTATCCATTTGCATACTCCATTATCGTCTCTCTGTATATGTGTCGATATCCTTTGTATATCTTTGTCTTCTTTTTTCTTCCTCCGATTAACGTATCCCCATACGACGTCCGAATATATACCGAATATTGTCTTTACGTCGTTTTTATTCCTTCGGTCTTTTTATTTTCTCATTGGTCATTCGCCACCCTTGAATTACGAACATTTTTGCCGATGGTACGTTTTTTTTTTTTTTTTTTACGTAGACCTAGTTGCGTTTTGGGTACAGGATTTTGGGTATTAGATTTTTGATACGGTGCAACGTTCATTCCTTCGTTATACATGCACCATTGTCTATCTCACTTGCACAGTGCACAATTTTGCATTTTAGTGACTTTTTCTTTTTGGTTTTTCGTCACATTTTTTTTCGTTCTTTTCTGTTTTCTTCTCTTTTCACGATCCACGAGCCGATATCTCGTCGATTCATTCGTTTCCTTGTGTTTCTATCGGTTGAAAGTTCCCTTGGTTCTATAATTCTACGTCTTAGGTAAATGTACGTATATACTTACATATTATGTACAATTTGATTATTCTTTTATTTCTGACACGTTAGCCGAGTCGATTTGCGTTGCATCCGTGAAAAAAAAATGAATTTTCTCTAGCTTCAATAAAAGAATGAAATAAATTCATTCGGTACAGAAAATTTGCGTCATCTCGAGATTGGACACACATTTGCAGTTTGAAAAATGTAAGAATAAGGTATTAAATATTTCCGTCGAAAAAACGTCTTACACCGCAAAAGATCAATTGTTAATTTTCCCGAAATTGCTGCAAACGTGGTCAAATTATTTAACGCTTTATATGAAGTTGGAAAAAAAATTCATTTTTTTTGGAGCACGTGATCCGTTATTTCAACATGCCTGCCTGGATGGCCTAAAGTTGGTCTGTATTATGTATATATATATATGGAATATAAATATATGTATATATTATATATTTATGTGTATAATATATCTATATGTATATATTATGTATTTATATACATATGTACACATACATATAAAGATACGTTTATTCCGTAGGCGAAAATTGGCACGTTACACCGAGGATTCTCGCGTGAGAACTTTGTATTCCAGAATTACAGAAATTCCCAGCGCTGCATTCGCTAACACTCATTATATCATGGAAATTCCAGTACTTTGGCCTACATCGACGTAATTGATAACCGACGGACTTTGCCAGAAAAAGAAAATTCCATTAAACTTGCACGATTAATTATCGTTGGTTGTCACGGGGAGTTTAAACTCACGTATCGCGAAAGCAACCGTCACGAGATAACGATTTTTTTTGGCGTTTCACCAGTAGGGAGAGGCAGAGAGAACGATGAAAATGGACAAAAAAAACCTGGATGAACCGAACTCATCATGTACATGCCGGGAGAAATTCGTTACGCGCATGCCGTTTTTAGATGCATGTGCGATGCGGTAAAATTTTCGAAGTCGATAAATTTATCGACACGAGAGCTTTAACGTGGCTGTCACAAAAGTCGCCACAGTGGGATTATTCATGGAATTGCATTATTTTTTGGCTTCCCTTGCAGTGAAACCGGATGAGATAAGCGAAGCTATCCGGTCTGTCATTTGACTATTTTTCGTAGTATATTTCATTTCGTTCGGAAATTCGCAAAAATTTTGCATTTTGTCATGGGGAGATACTTGTTCGTGATTCCATGCGTAATTCAATAATATCATCATTACGTCTTGACAACAAATTTTCGATAATCATTTCGGCGAGATTTTGAATAGAAAATTTGTCTTCGAATAATTTCTGAATTATTTGATAAACAATTTGTGAAATTCTTGAAAAACATCAGTTCTCGTTTTCGTCTCAATTGCCTCTCTCTCTTTCACTGTCATCCGCGTTTCTAATGGAACTCAATGTGCAACGCCGGATAATTGAAAAATGACGCAAAACGAAGGAAAATTATGTTCGACAGCTCTCAGCTGAGATGAATAATAAATAACGTGAGTTGCCGAAATAACTGAGCTCGTGACGATCAATATGCCATTCACAGCACAGACGGACGAACGAAGAAAGGAGTAAAAAGATCATTTGAAAAAATTCGTCCAGATGAGAAAAAAAATCTCGACCAAGAATACAACACGTAAAACATGCACGAAATGCACTCTTCACCTCTAGTTCGCATCTATTGCGCCGATTAACAATTCACCGCAATATTTCTTTGACGACTTCGAGCCTGTATGATTTCGGCACGAATTCGCAAAATGAAAAAAAATGAAAAAAAAACAGCACCACCGTAGTCCGAGCCGTTTGATTTGCGTGCGTGAGAGTACTTGAATTGTATATTTTTATTTTCCAAAAAGCAAGCAGCGGCCCTCTCTTAGATTTTAGATAGCCGATCGCGGTGCGAATATTTTTATCCATTTACATTACATGATTATGCAACCACACACCACACGTTCTTTCTTTTCTTATCTATTACTAATTGGCAATGTGGATTAAGCTGGTACGCAAATAATATATGGATTAAGAATAAGTGTATCAAGGAAGCTGCGACCTTAGTTGCATTTTCATTGGCAATTTAATGTTCAAAATGAATGTGTCTTTTTCGTAGGAACGTCAATCAAGAATATCAAAGAACGACGAATAACACTGATGATTACGTAAAAGTTTTATTTCCATAAAAAATCTTGTCCATGAAAATTGAAAATATTTATCAAAAATCGTCATTTCAACAAGTAACCGCAAGCTCTGTTTTCGGTTTCGCAAGCTCCGAAGCTTCCTTCATACAGAAGCGCTAATGCATACGAGATTTTATCGTATATTGTGCCGAAAATCCTATGTATTCTTCCGTGTAGCATCTCGAGTAGAAAGGAGCCAGATAACGGATATTTCTCGATTAGTAACCCACTAGACATCTTTGAGTTTTAACATTTTCCCTTATTGCGTGTTTATATACATAAGTATACTCTAAAATAAGTGACTAACAAATGCAAATAAAAGGAGAAATGTCATTGGGGCTTTTGTCGATTTTATATTATCGCATGCCTGTGTTGCGCTTCCAGTCTGCGGTGTAAAAACAATAAAGTGTGGCTTCGCGTATTGTTTTCTTCGTAAATCATTTGACGAAACAATCTTGCACCGCACGAAGTTGTCTCGTATTTTTCGCAATATTTGTATGTATTTATATCGTACGCAATGTTCGTTATATATTTTATAGAAATTATCTTCGTTCGTACATTTATGTCTTTACAAGTGTATGTTACTTCATCTCAACGTTTCCGTTCACCAATTGCTTCAGCGAGCCTGCCGTGTGGAGCACAGAGTTTAGATACTCGCAGCAAAAATGTAACGTAGTTCAAATTAACCCTGCGCGGTCCCACTGGGTCGTTTGTGACCAGAGCGTAATTTCACTTGATCACATTTTCGCTCAAATAGCTATTTACAGCGTAAAAAATAATAACTTTTGGGCTTTGATAACTATTGGTTCTTATTGTATAAACATTGAGGAGTACTCAGGAATTTTTTTAGATTTTTTAAGGCGTTTCAACCCGTTGAAAATTGCACGTGGTCACAAACGACCCTGTGGGACCGCCGAGCCAGTCAAAATATAGTGGGACCGCGGAGGGTCAAAGGAGAAAAAAAAGCAAACACACTGCGGCTGTGCTTCATGCGATAGAGCTCATTCTTCAGCCGTTTTCGTTATTCAACAGCATTTATTGGTTTTTAATTACGTACACGGTGAAATTCGCGTGTACGCGAGGCAATTTTTGCACTCGGCCGATTTCAGGCGCGGTAAGCACACGGATTTCACCGTCTGCGCGAGAAATACGTGTGTGCAAACGAAGCAATTATGACAAAAAAAAGACAATATACATGTGTTGATATTATCGATAAAATAAGGACTACAGATTTTTTCGACAAATGTAGAGAAGAATGATGAAATTTGTATTGTAAATTTGAAGGATCGTTGAATTGTTCGCACGTTTGTTCTCTTCAAGCAAGGCTTGATTAATTTCTTAACTGGATCGTGTCCTTTTCCTCGTTTAATATTCAATTCAATCTTCCATAAATAAACCACCCTTTGCTCATCACACATTTTTATTCTCTACTTCCCTCTAACACACTTGTAACATGAAACAAAACTTATTTTTCTATTGCGTTCGCTCTACTTTGCTCAGAACCGAGTACGCACACTTACAATCAAAAAAAGCATTGTAAATGTATATATACGTATGTATATTTAGAGCGCGGTACGCAATTTGAAAACTTGAAAATTGCTTCAAATTATCTGGCGTCGAGGCGCCGCTGCGTCTCTAGATATGTCGAATACATGTGTATATACACGTACATGAATATTGAACAAAAAATTATTTTAATGTCAAAACATACCGGCAGCTCGAGGGTGTTATTAATGAGGAAAAAAAACTCGTCGTAGGTTATGCTTCACGAAATTGAAGCTGCTTCTATTGGCCATCGAGATAAAGGGCGAAGAAGGCGCCGATAGCAAGATATCCATTAATCCACGTGGTGCCAAGATTGCTGCCAATACTCAGGGATTCTTCATTGCTCAATCAGCTGACGAAGTCAAACGGTAATGTTTTCATTCATCGTGAAAAACACTCCAGTCCATTTTCCGTTGAAAATTTCGATTCGTCGTTTATTTTATTTGAAAAATTCGACATGACCACGTCGATTTTTCGCATATTCACGTTTCTTTTTCATTCTTGTTTTCGACATTTCAAGACCATATCGGACCACGCCGAGTTTGCATCGCACACGCAATTATATAATGCGGAATGGAAAAAAAAATCGTCCAATACTTTTTATGGAGCGTAAATGCCATGCCGTTTTTGAAAGATTGTTGCATTACATTTTTCCAATTCGATTGATTTCAGAGCGTGGTTTTACTGCAAAGCATGCCACGAAGACATCAAGGACGAGACCCTCATCAAGAAGTGCAAGTGCAAAAACTGTAAGTCGTTCAATCTAATACGTCCCAGAACCAAAAAAAATTCATCATACCAAAACCAGATTCTATTCAAAATGCCTTCGGAAATGGGAAAACAAACTTTACTAACCATATTTATGACAGCTGAGATCTATCTGTGATTCATTTTTGTTTCTTTCAACAATCTAGTATATGTGCGACGAGCGAACAATATAAAATCGTGTTCTCAACAGACATGTGCGAGTCACATGGCGATGCATTGTGGTTCACACAGGAGAAAAAAGAAAAAGAAAGAGAAAAGAAAACTACATGATATCACATCGTTACCTCTCATTCTGATCTGCCTGAAAAATGAAATTTCCAATCAAACAAAAAGACATCTTCTTCGCTGATTTTCCATCTCCTGCATACTTTTGCATCAATCCCTCCCTCCCTCTCTCTTTCAGTCGATTCCGCGACTGACGCCGTCGCATGATGACTCTTCAAGCGCGACAATGCGTAGAGACTCGTGTGACTCGCAAAAAAAAAAGAAAATCAACGTCCCACGATATTTTTTCCCTACATTTAACGTTCTCGTTCACCAAAATCGCTCTTTCCTTCCACTTTTCACTGATACACACATTGTCGTTCATCGAGATTCCCAAACTACTTTATAATTCTCCTCGCATAATTCGTCCCAACTCCACGAAAAAATAATAGACAAATAATTCGCGTCAATGAGCATATATTCAGTGAAATGGTCAGTGACTGAATATTATTATGATATATTATATAGTGGGGCAGCAGCAGCGCTCCTGGGGCCGAGACTTAGGTAACGTCTCTCTAACTCGCTCGCTTTTTGTTTTCTTACTCTCAAAACTTTATTATTATCTCTATACGGTCGTCTGACATTTTTTTCACGTTTTTTTCTCTTCATTTCACTCGAATGATTTTGATTGGAAAGAAAAGTAATATTAATTCATTAATAATAATAACGAATTTCTGTTGCGTAACCTCGCTGTCTCACCCATGCCCTATTTGCGAACTTGCCCTTTATTTTCCCTTTCAATGATTCAGCATTATACATTAAGTCCGCTGTTACGTTATTCTACGTCTCTACCTTTCTCGCTCTGTCTATATCTCTGTTTGTACACTTGTCTTGTTTTTGAATTACACACTTTGTCTGTCGCTGCCTTAGAGAACGAAACAAACGACGGAAAAAAAAAGCTATAAAAAAGAAATAACGCTTTCAAGCGAGATAACCACGAGTTTACGTCCACTGCATTTGTCCAAATGATAATTGTGGTGATGTTGGCAATGACACTGATGATGCCGACAAAAATGATAATAATGACGATGGCAATCGTCATAATAACCATGATTTCAATGATTACGGTGATCGCAATGACCCACTGATGACGATAGCGATAAATATGAAGAAAATCGTTATAATGACGTTTAACACGATCATCGTGATGATTATTATCATTATTATGATATGCAAAGCTATCTTTTTCAATCTCTCGATAAAAAAAAGGCATCGTGATAAAGTCTCTTTTGTATCGAAGCTGGGGAATTCATTTTCCACCTGAATTCGTTTCTTATCATGCATTTTTTTATGAATTTTTTTTCTACGACTTTTTTCGAGCAGCATCGATTGAAAATGACATGTCACGAGCTTGCCCCTCTTATCGATCATGCAAGTTACTTTGCTGTAAAAATAATACCGGAATCAAATTGAAAATTGAACGAAAAAAAAACCCGGCCAACGATCCCCATAGATGATACGAAAGTCAGTTGAGGCATGTCCGACCCGACACCTTGACGAGAGAAAGAATAGCTTGCACTTCTTAGTATGTGCCCCCCTCGCCCCAATGACGTTCGGCTTGCAATGCATGAATAGCTCGGGGTTTTTTGGGCCCTTTATTTATAATTGAATCAACCCTTTTCTCTCTTTTTCGATCGCTCTCTCATTCTCTCTTTCTCTCTCTCTCTCTCTCTCTATCTCTCTCTATCTCTTTCTCTGTTTCTTTCTTCTTCGAAATATATATACATATATACATATATATATATATTATTCCGATAAATATACCCTCTGGTTTTGATGGAATATATCGTAACGAAACAGCTTTATTCTTCGATCGTTGGCACCCTATGTATCTAATAATCAAGCCAAGCTCATAATTGCGCGAAGAATTCTTCGTCAGCTCAGTCACGTTCTTCTCAAAATTTTTCACGCGCCTTCTCGTTTTTTGTTCTTTCAACAACGACATTTCCGGCAGTTGTATCAAGGTGTAGTTTGTTCGTCAACAATGATTAACGATCGAAATGTAGATTTTCAAAATGGACAGAGAAAAGAAAATCTTGAGAAACAGAGTTGGAGTATCTTTGCATTTGATTTTTTTTGCTGTTTTTATGATTGAATAAATGATGGAAGGCAGTGTAATACACTTTTGAGAAACTTCATGCCCGAGGTAAATATTCTTCCTTTTATTGTGAGATGAGAATCGCTCACTGGCAAATGACGGGACTATTTGATAATTTTGAGAGGAAATTGCAACTGAGTTTACCGAGAATCCTTGATGGGACATCTGCGATATTGAAATAATTCGTGTCTCTCATTATTCTTACATCGTTTTCGAGCTCTTTTACCGTCCTACTGTTTCTTCCGTTTTCATTGTTACACTTATAACTAAAACATATCAAAGGAATTTATTTTCGCTCTAAAAATCATCCATAACGACCTCGGAATATCGTGGCATGTTCTTTTTTTTATTTGGTCCATTCAGTGACGAAGCATCTGCGTACGAGAGCAACCTCATCATTTTTAACTCTGAAGTAGGAAGAAAACACTTCGTCAAGAAAATGTACCCGAACGAAATGGGACGTTTTCGATAATTAATGTATGCGCATATATCCGACCTCGACATCCGGTTCCCGAAACCTCTCCACAGTCTGAAATACTTCCGCTATCATGACAGGTGAATTCCACGTGTTCCTTTTTCCTTATTTCCCATTTCCCACACTTGACACATTACATTGCAAAATTCTTATTCGCGCAACACATATCGATCTCGGAAACACGTCTGTTTTCTAACATCAAAGAAATTTTCTACGAATCTTTTCGACATTCACATGAATTATTCGGACGGTACATGAAATAATGTTTTCCACGCGGGAAATAAATGGTCCGAAAAAGAATTTTCACTTCAAAGAATCTAACGATAATCCTTATATTCCAAACATTATTTACAAGCGTCAAAATACAAAAAATGGATTTCGAGAACCCGTCACACATCCAATTGGTGCGAGAAAAAAAAAGGTTTTTAAACCCTGGGCAATCACAGAGACGTTTTGTCGAGTTACGACGCAGGATTAGGAAAAAAACGTCAGGATATCTCGGAAAAACCATCACCTACTTTTTCATAGAAATATTTTTAGGATTTTCAAATTGCTTCGCAACATTACGTTTTTTTTTCGTAGAAAAAATTCTACCGCCGGAGGAAACCACGATTCTAGCAGGGAGATAAATGCATACGTATACATTTGCATTTATATACATATATAATATATAAAAAAGATTTTCTTGGTCGCTCCACAAGACGGGAGAAATAAACGAATGAAAGCAACGTTTTTCCAGATGTTGGGATGATGATGATGCAGACCGGAATGGTGAAGGGAAACGCTGCCTACCGAAGTTACCTCGACGGTACGCCTCGTTCCGTTCGTTCGTTTTCCTCATTGCCTAAAAGAGAAAAAAAACCTTTACACTTCCGGAATACCGTTCCGTCGGTATTCGTGCGAAAAATGTTCATTTTCTATTCTGAAATCGTGAAAAAAGAACTTGATATGACTTAATCGTTGAAAGCTTCTGCATAGAGCTGTTTGCAATTGAGAGACCAATTTTCTTTTATCACTTCAAGAACCAAAACAAACATAGAATTATAATTGGAGATTGAAAGGTAAATCATCGAGTATAATATTGTCACTGCTTTTTCGTGAAAGCGTAAAACGCAAGCGTAAAGGCTTTCGATCGTAGGGAATCGATGATTCGTATTCCACATCTATTTACACAAAAGTATAACGTCCATATGCTTTTACCATTATTAATACATAACAATAATGATAATCGATATCGTAATATAATATAACAACAATAAAAATTAAGGAAGTTGCTGGGCACTGCCTGTGCGGCTGTTGCATCGCCGAGCGCACGTTGTTTGATCGTTACTTTTTCTTTTTTATTTCATTACGTAAATTTATAGTTTCGGTGTTTACACTGCCGTAAACACATGTGTACCGTGTATCACTAATATGTTTTTAACAGTATGAATTACTAAAGGATGGCAAGGCGAGGACACAACACGCTTAATGTGAATTAACATAATTTTATATACATTTTATGAATACGGGGAGTCTTGGAATTAAACGTCAATAACGTAAACTTGAATTCAAATTTTTATTCATCGATGACTCGAGACTGGTGATGACGGGATTCGGAATTTCGTTGTGAATTTAAAGTTGAATTGTTAACAGTCAATTCTGAGGAACCCTGTTTGTGTCTATGAGGGTGGCTGTTATTTTAAGTATTTTCGAATTTTTATATTCTCGGAGGCTGAAATGGTTCGAAATGAATTTAAAAAAACATTTCCGACGGGTCGACGGACACAGTTATGACCCTTGCCGTCCATCGATGGTAAGTTTTGCATTTGATAAACGGGAGATTTTCGTTAATTTTTTCAAAATTTTTCACTCTTTTTTGTAAATTACCGTACTCACTGTACAACTTTAATAATTTTTTAACACAATGGTCATTTCCGTGAGAAAGCAATTGTATCTTTCGCCAGAACTTTTACCATTTCGAACCACTACAGTTTTTGGGTGTACAAACATTCGAAAATAATTTGAATAAGGACGACACTAACGTGTATAAATATATATTTTTATGTCTCCTGCATTGGAACTGCAAGTTTCAGGCAGCCAAAACGATGGAATTTCAGACCGGAAGTGCACGTTTCTGCCATGAAAATATAAAGTCCGCGGATAAACGTTTTCTGCCCTAACGCAGAGGGAGCATTTATAGTTTCTGACTTCATTTCATCCCTGCTAAAATGGCATTTGTCTCTGTTGTAAGCCTCGGAATATTCACACTTTTCGTTTTTTCGGTGCCCCATCGGTCTCAAATTCTCTCGTCTAGGCAGGTTCCATCGAAACTCTCAGTTTTGATACAGTTGATATGGAAAATATAGTGCGTGGCACGGAAAGCGACACACGGTGTCGGTCGTCGAGTGATGCCAGCCCTCGGCTCCGTTTCGTGCAGTCAACTTCGCACTCGCCTGAAATCGCCTTGTTTCATTCCTTGCCACGCAGTATACTATAAACTAACGTTGATATAAAACTGTCGTTTAAATGTCGCTTTACGTAATTTTCTTATCTCGAAAGGGACAAGATTTGCATACTTCATAATTGTCCAAGGCAGACGTGGATGATTTGTCCGTTCAATATCACAAGAATTTTACTTTGCGCAGATCAAAGTATCAAGAAAGTTTGTCGAACTAAAAAGCATTTTGCGAATTGATATTGTAAACGCTTTGAACCCAAGCCAAATGAAAAATGTGAAGAATTGAATGTTCGAATTGACATGAAATGCTTCGTAAATAATCGTTACAGTAGAATTGATCGCATATACTGTCAGTATATTCATATAAATTATAAGATTGTTGTATTGTTTTCTTATTTTTGCTAACAATTTGGATCACACTGCTCATTTTTCGTCTACCAACCTGAAGCCATTGTTGAATTTCGATCCTCCAGTGGAGAACGTTTTCTCGCGTAATTCATTTACCACTCGAGGTTACTGCGGTAACGAAGTTGCTGGCGATAAAATGAATGAACGCGAATATAGTTCCTGGTGAAAGTCATTAACAGCGTGGTTTTTTTTAAAGTTTCATTCATTACTCTCCAGTGACTTGTTAAATTTGAAAAATGATTAGAATTGTAAGAAAAGTACCGAGGTAAAAAATCGAGAGAATTATGCATGTGCCGTATCGTTTTTTTTTCCTCGTAGATCGAAAAAAAATATCTACGCCGAGCGAATTCAAGGGTCTCCATTTTGATCGTCAGGGCTCAAGTTCTTCCGTTTGAAATACTTGTATTTGAAAGTTTCCGAAAGTGGATAACTAGAAATGTGACGTCTGCCTTTTTCTTCGTCTCTCGCCCTCTAGTCTTCTCAATATAAGTTATATTTACGAGTGAAAGAGTGCCCCGATGCCCAGGGTTTACCCAAATGTCACAAATTTTATAACAACCAATTACTCTCCTCATCTGCCCTCAATAATTATCTCCCCTCTCTACCGCATTACACGTACAAAAAAAACTCTCAGACAAGACAAGAACACAGGCACAACCGAGAAAAACTCGACCACTCTGATGATAAGTGACAAACACTGGCGCGATCAAAAATGAGAAACGAATATCGATGAATTTTC
This sequence comes from Heteropelma amictum, assembly GCA_959613375.1. Taxonomy (NCBI): domain Eukaryota; kingdom Metazoa; phylum Arthropoda; class Insecta; order Hymenoptera; family Ichneumonidae; genus Heteropelma; species Heteropelma amictum. The sequence goes on from OY390723.1 coordinate 14,354,588, forward strand.
ATGTCACACATAGAAAAAATTACCGTTAAGACCATTTGCATCGTCGCATCGTGTCACACTCCTATTTCTCATATCTTTGTATTATTTTTCCTGACGGTGTATATTGTACATATACGTATGAAAATCAAATATTCGGGCACTATAGAATCTACAGGAAAAGACGCGTCAGCGTCACGACGTCGTGTAATTAAAAAGAATTTTTCAAGAAGCGAGCCTCGATTAAAAATCGTAACGTACTCGTTTTTTCATTCATACAAAAGTTTCCAATCACTGAAGCACATTGTTTATTACGAACGTTTTGCGCGCGTTTTCGTGTGTGCGTTTTTCCAAAATTAATTCGTTTTCCCACATACGTTGATGAAGCTGTAACGTCAAAGCGAAAACCGGCCTTTTTTCACCCAATTCGATTGTTGGTAAAATAAATTCGTTTTTACAGGCTTGATCAGTCCGGAAAATGTTTTCACGAATTGATTATTTCTTACACGTTTTAATTCGACGCTATTTAAATATTCATGCAATCACAGTCGCGAGAAACAAATTAAAAATTGACGAACACTTTCCGGATTTGGTCGAGGTAGGCTTGCCCTCCCCCGCCCCTCTTGACGTTGCCCCTGAAACCTCTTGTTCAGCCCTACAATCTCTAGGACCAAGTAACATATCGATGTGAAGACTAACAGCTATGGTTCTTCTCCCTTCGGGCAGTGGCCACATTCCGGAAGGGCGTGCGAGCTGTTCAGATGGTTGGAAGAGCAAGTACGTATCCCCCCGAGAGTAGAAATCCAGAGACTAAACAAACAAACAAAAATTATGTCACGTGTTTTTACGTTTTTTTTTCTTCTACTCTTCTTCGATCAATCTCGAGCTGTCGACCGATGAGACGAATTTATCTCATTGGCTGACACTCTTTCGAAGAGAGTTGCTCCGACTGAAGTGGCCTCTGATGTCGATTTAATCGAAAAAAAGCAGAGTTTACTGAGAAAAGGGATAATTTACTTGATAAAAAAAAGAAACGTCGCGCTAATTCCCCATCTAGAACGGAATTTTCAAAGTAAAGCTGTGAAAAAATGTATCAAACTCAATTCTCATCTCATCTCAATTCAGTGAAACTTGATTCTCACGTTAGTAACACAAACGTAATTAATAAAACAAGGTCATCAAATATGTAGCGTGAATATACCGTCATTACTATTATTTCGTACTGATCATGATGATAAAAATAGCTGCTACAACGACAAACACAGCGACACCAGCAAACATGAAAATAATCGTGATATCGTTAATAAAAAATCGTTCGACGCTTCATTCGGAGGTCAATTCAGTCGGGAGATTTCGATGATTTTTTTGCGTTCAGCACAGAGTGTGAAAAAGTTGCAATTATCGATTATTTCTAGCGCGTACATTAACGTTATGTAATCTCTAACGCTAGATCTCTATTAACAATTACCGAAAAGAAAGAATCTGGCAAAAAACTACCGACAAAGCATTACGAGTGAACGAGTTTTCCCAAAACCCATATATAATCTTCCAAGTCGTTTAGATACACATATATGTTTATATATACGTATATTAATTAGTATGAATATATATATATAATATTATGTGGGTATCTACATTGAAAAACCGGCAGAAAAAAGATTAATGAATTTCTCTCGTTTTCCTCAACGTGTAGAACAACGTTGTATTAGTGTTTGAATATCCTATTGATGTGGTGTTATATTTGACTATAATAATCGTGCAACTAATACGATATATACATTATTCTACTACTGTGTGTCGGTGTTCGTGTTTGAATGTAGTATTTCATTTCGTTTTTCTTTCTTACGAAAAAAGGTTTGTGTGTGTCTCGATGGTCATTGTTGTCGGTGGATTGGAATATTAACACGACTAACGAGGTTTCGAAGTAAAAAGAAAACGAACAAAAATTCATTTTTAATTCAACTACTTCCTCTTCTTATTGACTCTCGATTTTCACCAATTCACACCCTTTATTTCCGTTTTCCTTTTCTTTTTATTTTTTACTAAATTCCGTACGTATACTCTCGACTCGTTGATCGTTTCACGTTCCAATACTTTTCATTCTCACGATCTCAGGCGCAATAATCGTTTCAACGAGTTCGTTTCGATGAAAAATACCAATGATCATTCGTAGATTTGAACTCGACTGTCGCGAATATTTTGGAAAATGGATCAAATTGCCTTACAGCCTGTCGACAATCGATCTTTACCGCGAATTTTCGAAATTGTACGGTTTTACATCAAAATATGTATATGCTAATTCACCTCGCTGTAAATTTAAGATATCAAGGAACGTCTACATTACTGTCGTCACTTTACGTCGAAAGATGTGCGTTTCCCGAAAGATCGTGTATTACATCTCATTTTTATTCGTGCTCATTTGTAATAATTGAAAAAAAAACGAGCTAGCTGAAAAGAACGTTGAGAAACATGGCAGAAAAATTTGTTATACCGCAAATACACGTAGAACGAGAGCGAAATTACGGAAAATAATAGCGCCCCGCTGTCTGGCCTCGGTTCAAATTAATTCGGGTTGGGGAATTGAGAAGAAAAGACGCGATAAAAACAATGACACTCAAACATTAATTACAACCACGTACAGACGAACGACGCTCAATTAACTTTACCACATAGACACAAACATAGAAACAACGAAAAAAAACCTTCAACTAACCGTCTATGTGTCTATGACCTTTTGCCTGAACCTCTCGCCCTCCAATCGTTCTACGTAGGTGAAGACTTCTCGTACCCAAGTAAGTCAATCGGAGGATATTCTCTTACTTTGATGTAATCGAATATAATATTATGTAAGAGGATAAATAAGCATTATAATTTGATCACTATACATCATTATTCCTACAATTCTTTTTCATTTACAACTCAATTTTGTCAGACCTTTAACGCGTAACTATTATTATTTTTCATCTTAAATTATAGCGTAATAATTTAGTGTAGGACGCGCTCCATCGGCAATAAAAGAGCAACGCTGTTCAAACGTCACATCGATATTACCATTTTATATGTAAAGTATAAAATGAATGATCGATGAAAAAAGGTCTTCAACCGTAATTATTTGTGCATTCGTCAGATCCTACCTGTGACTTTTCACGCTCGAACACCACTTTTATTCTCTCGCGCTCTCTGTTTCTATCTCTTTTTCACTTATTCTATCTCTCTTTCTCTCTTCTTCATTCACTGTGCATTCATAACGTCATAAAAAACAGCGGACAACTTTTTCTTCTATTAACGTGTCACGAATTAATTAATGTATTGGTGAATGCACAAAAAAACCGCTTCAAAGTCCCTCTGAGCCTCAGCTATCGTTAATTTTTGCAAGCCACACGAATTCCCATCCGTTTCTTTGAGAAAAAAAAAACAGCCAAGTTGCACTCTTTGTCGCAAGTCCTCTATGGGTTGTAATATTTTTGTGAAATCCTTCGCACGTAAACTCTACCTTGGCATGTCCATCTGTTAGAGCGTAGAAAATAATGTAACGGAGAGTAGGCTGATGCAGTGAATATAATTAGTGTATTTTGTAGCATTAATCTGCAACGGAGAAATCTTCAATTCTTTTTGGTTGTTTCACTTTGCTCTAGAGGACGTGATATCGAATTGATGATAATTCTGCGGGAAAAAAAAAATTACGGACGACGCTGCAACGACAAACAATAATCGCGACAGCGAAACACTTTTTGTTCAAACACGATTTCCACGATTTATCACGATTCGATCGATCGTTACTCGTTGTATGCTTTACTTGATTTATTTGCACGATGCATGCCGCTAGCAATTATTTAAACAAAGAATAACTAGTCGGCAGCTTTCCGAATATCAACAGCGAGCAACGAGAAGGATTAACAATTCCTCTCGTTGCCCATGACGATTTATTCTCGACTGATGTTCGTGTGTCAATTTTATCCAGCAATAAAATGACACCCGATTCGATCCGTGAGAATTTCGCAAAATGAGTCATTATTGAAAAGACTTTTGATATAATTGACAAAAATTGAGCAAGTTTGCTGATAATTTTCACTGCCATGTAAACTCATGTTGCAGTCGATGAATGAAAAGAAAAATTAATGAGACGTTTTAAAAAATTCGTGAAATGGTAAAATTGATGAAAAATAGATTGAACGTTTTGTTCGATAATGGCTCAGAGATGCGTAGAAATGGTAGGCAATAGGTACTTAGATAGGGTAGCTAACATGTGTAGTGGTTTGTTACAGACGACCATCATCCTCCTCCCACATTTACTCCGCCAGAACTGCCCAAGATGGTTCACGTGAGAGGTACAGTTGCACCTCAGTCAATCCATGCTACAGTCTTGCCAAGCTAAATCGTTATTATACCGAAATATCCAAGTATAAAATAATACTAAATTAAAATAACATTTTAATAAGTCACTATAAACTTGCTGATCACGATACGATAATTGAGTACTGTGCTACCGACATTTGTCTAATCTCAATAATAAGAAAAGAAAAACCCACAGTCCCCACTAATGCATAAGTCGTACGTTGATGCTAGCACAATTTATCTCTTATTCGTTAATATATTTGTAATACGTGGCCGACTTAGATGAGACGTCCGCGGCCTGCTTCTCGTGTTAATATTATTTTATCGATATTAACCACTTCTCATTAGTACAATAATTGAAATGTAGAACATTAACGTACCAGGTAAAAGGGAGAACGACAGTGCGGCCATTCGATCGGATTATAAATAATTTTGTTATCATTCCCACAATTAATTGATAAAAAGTATCGTTATATAAGGACGTTATAGAGAGCAAATTATAATTTCACGTGATTGGTAGCCCAATGCAAGTTTTAAGGGGAAAGGATATTTCACAAGACTCTTGACACTTTCAGAAAGCTACACTGAAAATGAGATGTGTAAGTGTGTATGAAATCGAAGATTATGTACTCGAGATAAATCGTGCAATTAAATGACCGAATATCCCTCGAGAGAGAGAGAGATATATAAGATATCGTGAGGTTAATTATCTTGAATCGAATGGCTGCCAAGGGGATGTTCTTTTAATATTCAATTAATAGGTTTTCATGTATTTTAGGTGAAATAAGCCGCGAACGAGAGGATCCCAACGGTAAGATTATAAATTTCCCCTTGAATCAATTTTACACGGAATTCTTTGAGAAAAATAATTGAAACAAATCGATACCTCGCTATCGACGAGAATAAAAAATGTTTGAACATCACGAATATACAAGATTTTATTCTGAAATTCATCAACTAAGTTCTTTTTCCTTTACAATCGCCTTAAATCTGATAAGTTTGTGTGAAAATTAATAATAAAAAAAAACATGTTTACAGCCATGAGAAATCATCGTAACTCCGTGGGAATGACGACGATTAATTCGACAAAGCAAGTTAACAAAGTCAAACCGAATGTCAACAGAGCGGTCAGCGACAGTCTGACAAGCCCGAATCAACCGTACAATCAGAGGTATCCATGGGTGTTGCATTAAAAAAAAAAAAAGAAAATCGTTGATACACACGACTGTTTAAACGCGACACTATCGATCTTTCATTTTCATTATTGCCACGTTTCTTATCGCTCACATTTGATCTAGTGAATGTTTCCCCTTGAACTTGTAATTATCATTTTTCGTCACTGCCAGGCTCGAAAACCATGCAAATGATTCATTTAACGATTTAGCTTATAAGAAAAAACAATATTTCGGCACTTTCATTTATCCAACAACTCTGATAATACTCTTCGAGCTTTCGCTTGATGTCAATAAAAATCCACAAAGATAATGGTGTTGGGAAAAAAGGAAAGGAAAAAAACACAAACAATTCTTCTAGCATTTTGCACCTGTTTAGACGAACGAAGCACTGTCGTTATTGTATTTGGATCGAAGCATGGTTCGCAAATACGAGTAAAAAAAAAACAAATTAAACAAACATCTTTCGCCTTATTTCGCATATATCGCAAGATTTCTGCCAATACCTGAGTCGGCGGAAAAAAACACAATTTTTGTCAACGTGCCTCGAATACGTACTGGTTTTTTTAATTCAAGCTTTAAGAAAAAAATATCAATAATTGTCCCGATAATCGATTGATCCATCTGGTTTGCTTTATTTTTATCCTCTTTTTGTCACAAAAACACGAATCAGCACACAAACAAGGTAAATGGTCTACGAGGAAATTGACTGTATCGCGATGATTCTCGTTATAATTTCGAGCACTGCATGGACGGCGAAATAATCTTAGTTTTTTTCCTTTTACATTGGCAACACGAGAATATTGACGTAATTCCGACATACGTTGACTCAACGAGTAACAATTGAACGAAAGCCGCATAATTTTAATAGCAATTAAAAAATTAGAACTCAATTTCTCGTTTCATGGACCTTACAGCAAGGCGAAAAATGCCGTTTGCCCATAATTCTTCACGTTTCTCTTCACATGCCGAAATAATAAGCACACAAAATTTCGATAGCGACGGGATAAATCGAAGTGGAACAAAAAACACCAAAAATTCTTAGTTTTCTCCTTGGTTTGCGGAGACCAACGTACGCTCACCTTCTGATTCCAGATCGCAAGAGGAGTCCGCATACGCTGGCTACCATCTCGCCTACGAAGTCAAAAAACTCATGTACGCTTATGTCCTTAACAAACTATGAGTTATTGTTATTATTATTTTTATGTGTATGGTATTATTCATAATTTTGATTGTATTTTTTTACTGGTAAATGAATTGTTAACCGTTTTTCTTTATCGTCCACGAATTTCAATATTTCTGTACGGAAAATATAGTACCAGATTTTTTATCTCGAAATATATCATTGGTTGAATCATCATTCCTTAACAGATCGCGAACTATTACACATGAAAAAAATCAGGCAGTGTAAATGAAATACAAAGTCGATGGTACTCTTTGTATTGACTTTGTAGGAATTAAAACAGCGAGTACTAATCTTCTCTTGCATGCAACCATCAATTTTTCGCTTCGTTGTAATATTTTTGGATAAACAATTCCATTGCATTGGAGATATTATTTATGATCGTTGCTTGCTCACTCTGGTATCTCCAATTATTGATTTTTCAACATTTTCTACGGTAAAAAAGATGCTTGTGAAAATCGAAAAAACAGTTCGTAAATTATTCTACGTCCTGGAATCTAAAACTCAAAAAAAAAATGGGAAATAATTCTGCAACAATATAATTGAACATCCGATGCGTGTAACGTACAGCGAGGTTGAAGATTTTGTCGAGCTTATCACTATACGGTATCAGAGACCATTAAAGATCAATTTTTTCGATTTATTTGAAAACTTTAATGCACTTGTAATGATAACAGTCCTCGATGTAATTGAACACACTTCGTCTTCGAACATGCAATAATATTTCGATTTTGTGGATCTTTTTGGTTTTTTTTACCGATAATTTTTCTGTTGCACTGTAGATTGAAGACAAATTTTTATTTATGAAAATAGAACACTTCCCATGACGTAGAATGTTTGTCTCGACGATTTTACAATTATTCTTGTAGGCCAACAAGTCGAGCTTCGGGTGGTGCCAATGTAAATAACAACGGTGGCCTCCAGATCGGAATTGCCGATGACCAAGCGAAAGATTTTGATTTCGAAAAGACCGAAATGAAGTACGACTCGACGGGTATGTTTCATTGGAGTCCTGCCCGAAACCTCGAAGACTGTATACTCGACCGCAATCAGGCGGCAATGACTGTACTCAATGGCCACGTTGTTGTATGCCTATTTGCCGATCCTGATTCGCCTCTCATCGGACTGAGAAACCTTGTCATGCCATTACGAGCTTCCAATTTCCATTACCACGAGCTTAAACACGTAGTGATAGTTGGGTCTGTCGACTACATACGAAGGGAGTGGAAGATGCTGCAGAACCTGCCCAAGATATCCGTACTTAATGTAAGATTTTTTCGACGAATAATTTCATATTCTGGGTGGTCCCACCAAAGCGGATGTTAATCATTTAAAGTTAGCTCAACGAGAAGATGAAATTCTCGGTCGAAAAGTATGGAGGCACTTTTTTATACGACTAACCTTTGCGCTCGTCTCATGGGGGTAACTTCAATAAATTATCGTCTCTTCGAGAATTCAAAAGCGGGCAGTGCCGGGTTCAAAAGCGCCCGAATACTGTTCGAAATTTTGTCTCTGATCTTCCGCTTCATTAATAACCTCAAGGTCTCAAACGGCATCTGTATAATTTTGATGAGAACACACCAAACACCTCACAGATAAATTGAAATTTTCAAAGACAGTTAAAATGACACAGAGCTCAAATTACGCTCGCGTGCTCACTCAAAGTCTTCGATCCAAATATTCTCAAAAGTACATACTTTCAAAAGCAAGCACTTTTGGCAATAATGAACCAAAAAATTTCACGTGAGGACAAGATCGGCCAAAGCGTGACCTGATGACACTGACGGAAGTTGAAAACGCGAGAGCGTTCCAGATTTCACCTCACCTCCATGATGAAAAACTTGTTTATAATATTAATGATTGTATTTTTTAAGGGTTCGCCATTGAGTCGAGCGGATCTACGTGCCGTTAATGTTAATCTATGCGATATGTGTTGCATCCTGTCGGCAAAAGTGCCTAGCAATGACGATCCAACCCTCGCCGACAAGGAGGCCATTCTCGCATCCCTCAACATCAAAGCAATGACTTTTGATGATACGATCGGCGTTTTGAGTCAAGTTGGTAGTCCAATCGTTCTTCAACGACGTGGTTCAGTGTACGGTGCTAATGTTCCGATGATCACCGGTAAATACGAACGCATAACATTTTGCTTGACATTAATATATAGTTGTACCGTCACTCTATACATAAGTATACCATTTTACAGGCGAAAACGAAAATTTGTAGAATTTTCAAAACATACTAGGCGGACGGTATATCCACCGTATTACATCACACTATTATTTATTTATTATTCAAATCTGTCACATTATGTAAATACATGTACATATAACTTACAATTTTTATTACATACATTATATCGCTGAAATTTAGCCATCGAAGGTACAGAAATTTTCCCAAAAACTTTGTGACACGTTAATTTATTATTCGGAGCTGGCAGAAAAAATCTTAAAAACAGTTGCAGAGTTATTGTTCAAAATTCTCAATTTTTTACCCATCTGCATAAGGAACTTTCAACGTTGAATTGCAGTATGTTTGATAAGAGATATTTCTGAATTCAATCAATGGGTCCGAATGCTAATATATAGTTGTACCGTCACTCTATACATAAGTATACCATTTTACGGGCGAAAATTTGTAGAATTTTCAAAACATACTAGGCGAACAGTATATCCACCGTATTACATCACACTATTATTTATTTATTATTTAAATATGTCACATTATGTAAATACATGTACACATAACTTACAATTTTTATTACATACATTATATCGCTAAAATTTAGCCATCGAAGGTACAGAAATTTTCCCAAAAACTTTGTGACACGTTAATTTATTATTCGGAGCTGGCAGAAAAAATCTTAAAAACAGTTGCGGAGTTATTGTATAAAAGTTTCAATTTTTTATCCATCTGCATAAGGAACTTTCAACGTTGAATTGACATTCGCTTTAAGAGCACCTGGAACACGAATCGAGCTTAACATTTTTGCGACAGAGATGTCTGAAATTTGAATTTCTGTGTTTTCTCTGAAATCAGTACTGTTCCTCGCAGTCTGAATCGTTTGGACAAAAGGCTGCAACGGAATTTTTATAGGTCGAGTGTGTTTCACGTGCTCTTAAGGTGAAAATTTGCGAGCATTGACGATTCGATGTCATGTTTCAATCAGGAGGCTAGTATTCAGTTTAATTTTTTCAGTTCAACTGATCGACATGTACGCTTTAGTTCACGTCGAATTTCATTTTTCATTTGATGTTTTTTCAACGATAATTTGTTTTTTTCTTCTCGAAGAACTTGTAAACGACAGCAACGTGCAGTTTCTCGATCAGGACGACGACGATGATCCGGATACGGAGCTTTATTTGACACAACCGTTTGCCTGTGGCACTGCCTTCGCTGTCAGCGTACTCGATTCTCTAATGTCAACGGTAATTGTCGATGCTGATTTTTTTCAGAGCTCAAAAAGCGGTCATGAACATTGAAACATTTTTCAAAATTTCGAATGACCATATACTTTCTTCCTGCAGAAAAAAAAATTGAGAAATGTGAGTGTTGGTTATGACGCAAATATAGAGTACGGCTACTCGCGCGCACACGCGCGGTCGCACGATTGCGCTGCATCGTCTTAATTTTTTACGCAATTTAATCCGCCAAAATACGGAAACTGTCAAATTCAAGCAAAAACAAAACATACGCGCGTATCGGAGAGCAAAGTGAATTTTGCCACGAAATTCGTTCTTTTTTTACCGACCAATCAGGGAACGGATAAAACGACAACGATCGCGCGATATTTTTTCCATCAAGAATCAACTTCCGGGCGGCATCAATTTTGTATTAGCGACGATTCTCGTCTGAGATCCCCAAATTTAGCTCGTTAAAAAAAAACAGCTAGGCGCAAAACGAATAAATCGCCAACAATAAATATATCGAAAGTTTGATACAGCTCCCACGGATTATTTAAGGAAGGAGACGATTTGATACCGTAGTATGATCTCGTCGACGAAAACATTCGTAACCAGCGAATTTCTTGACATTTCTCAGACATACTTCAATCAGAATGCATTGACACTGATACGATCGTTAATCACCGGTGGAGCAACGCCGGAACTCGAATTAATTTTAGCCGAAGGTGCAGGTCTTAGAGGTGGTTACAGGTGCGTACAGTTTTCACGATTCACTCTGTCACTTTCAAGATACATTTGAAATTCCGTCGTGTCCATCGTCAGAATCCGAAAAATCGGTTATTCTCGTCAGTCACGTCAATTTCAAAAAGAAATTCTCTCGCATTGGCTTCCAGTACCGCGGACAGTCTGGCGAACAGAGATCGATGTAGAGTCGGTCAGATATCATTGTACGACGGGCCATTGGCCCAATACGGCGAAGGAGGCAAGTACGGCGACCTCTTTGTCGCAGCATTAAAGTCGTATGGAATGCTGTGCATTGGTCTGTACAGGTACAGGTACCGGACTTTCTTTAAATCGATGGTATTTATTGGATTACCCTGGGTGCACAGCGACGGCGGTGTATGGGGTCTCGTCGACCGCCGCTAATGCTGTTTACTCACTGCTGTCTCACGTCTATTATCTCGTATATTTGAATGTCTCTTCTGTTGCAATATCACTCGTCGAATTTGCTTCGGCGAGAGAGTTATGATGAAAGAAAGAAAAAAGCTATCGAAGCAAAACAATTAACGAGGAAAAAGATACATTTTTTTGGTTCTCTCGATCTATATACATGTCCTGTGCATTTATTAATTTGCGGCGCACAATTTTTTGCATTTTTACGTTTTTTGCCTCATCAACACCAAATATGTATACTAATGTGTCCGAAGATTTCGTAAGTTGGCCCTCCCATCCAAAAAATATCATTTTTGACAATTTGTTGTTATGTCATCGTTTTGTTTAGCGCTTAGTTGCTCGCCCGAAAATACTTGAAAAAAAAACAAATATATATATATACATACAAATAATTATTATGAGAATAAATACTTTTAGCTTAGCTAATATCTATTTAGTTAGCTTCTGTCGTTACTGAGTGCTATAATAATTATCATAAAGATATAATATTTGTATGTTTTGTCTTGTGTGTGTTGTCTTACGTGTGCGAATACGCGAGCGTACTCCGGTCCCATTTAATGAATGTCTATTCTCTGCTATTTCGACCCACATTATAGATTTCGCGACACGAGCTCGTCCTGTGACGCGTCATCCAAGCGTTACGTCATCACTAACCCGCCTGACGATTTTACTCTGCTACCTACCGATCAGGTACAGGTTTATTACAACCATACGTGCCATGTTTTTTTTTCAGAAAATCGTTTCGGAATGTATTACGTGAGATGAAACAAGCACTGCGACACGTTGAACGACATATTCATAAAGTTTAATTTTCTTCAGGTTTTCGTGCTGATGCAGTTCGACCCGGGCCTCGAATATCGACCAAGCCGTGGTGCACGTGGAAAGGATGATGCCTCCTGACTGTTGCTGTGTAGCGCCCTGACCGACGGACCATATTCCTACATCTAATCGCGCGTAGAGGACTATCGTGCCACTCCAATCATCTGAGCAAGTTGAGCCCTCGTCGGTCTCCTCGATCGATGAAAACTATCGTCATTTTGCTAATACATACGGTGAAGAGAGAGAAAGAGGGTGAGAGAAGGAATTCCAAAATTCGCTGTTCTGTCAATTATCTGATGCAAAAAAAACAAATATATTAGTTTAAAGTATCGCGAGGAAAAAATATATCTCGAAAATTCACGTTCATAGCTCTTTCAAGAAATGAAAAAAAAAACAAAGAAAATTCTCAATCTCCGTATCCGACCGGAAGATCGAGTCTGTCCGATTTTCACGAAAGAAAAAAAGAAACGATTATTCTATCCCGCAAGCATGGTACAACGAACGGAAATAAAAGAGAATTAAATAGAGAGAGAAAGAGCGAAATCGAGAGAGGGGACCGCAAGAAATGGGGGAAGATGTTTGGACGTGGCACGATGGAGTCTGGTCCGAGGGTTGCTACACGAGTCATCCAAACGCCCATTGTCCCATACCCCAAGACTATATTTATCCTTCATTATGGATATGCACCGATAAAAAGAAGACAAGTTTCCTCTTTGCACCACCCCTGCCCCCTCCGCGAGAATACCAGCTGGAGCTGCAATTGCTCTATGAAATATTCTCGGCGGACCATCGCAAGAATGGAAAAACGAAGATTCGACGTTTTTGCGCAACGGAAAGAAGAAAACCCACCTCCGTTAGTGTTTGAAAAGACGAAGAGGGGAGTAATGACGGTTGTGTGTTGTTTTTTCACGAGATTCTTCTTCGGAGGAATGGCCGATAATGGCCTCAATGTTATTAATAATAAAAATAAACGTTTCTCATCCCCGAACTCACCGATATCGAGCGTGAGTCGCGTTTTGCGCGGCGAGAATGAAAAGAAGCGGATAACATGGTTTTAAATACACACGAAAGAATAATTTAATGAAAATGGAGGGGTCGCCTTGTCTCCCGGACAAATTGTCACCGACGCCCTGTTTCCGACGAGCTCCCGGTGACCCGGGCATCTCAAATGGCGCGTTTACGGCGAGAAATAGCGAAATTTCCAGGTAGAAAAATGTCACATCACCGAGTTCGCGGAGACGAAAAAATGGAAGAAAAAAGAAAAACCAACAAAACGCCAGCATGAGAGACAGCGAGAGAATTTGGTAAATGTTGCGACAGGTGTGAGAGTGCGGGACTATACCAATGTAATCTTACCTCGTGTGTCTTGTTTACGACTAAAAAATCCAAAGACGGAGATAAGTGGAAAAAGAAAAAACGAAAATCGATGAAAACGAAAAAAAAAAACAAAAAACAGTGGCGAAAAAAAAACAACAACAAAAAACTCTGAATTCAAGCACTTTGTACAGACTCTATAAATAATAACGAGATTTAAAAAAAAACAAATGAAAATAAAAAAAACGCCCTTTTCCACACAACTTTGAGTATATCGTATGTCGTATGTCGATATGTGCATAAAAAACGCGGCTTTTTAAACAAAAAAAAGCCACGTTATGCACATATTTTTTCACACATACATACGTACATGCTGGTTAATTATACATATTATACATATACATATAAATAGGACACTCTCTCTTTTATATATTTTTGTGAAACTCACGTGTGTATATATACGGACATACTATGAATAATACTATGAATAATAATTATTATAACGATAAATATACCGATGAATATATACATATATATAGATCCATGTATATGTGTATATTCATGTATGAATTAAACACGAGCGTAAAAAAAGAACATATTAAAAGAAATACACACACAAACACGGTACATAAACATACGTTGCAACAGTGCGAAAATGATCGAGACGCACCGAAGATTTTTTTTTTTTTTTTTTTTTCGATAATACACGAGAGAAACGAACGGAAGACGCGTTAAACGTAAGGTGGAGGAGCGTGCGAATAGTCTTTAGTGTTTTCGATTAAATGGGGAATTATAAAGAAATAAAGAGACGAGAGATATGCGTCAACGATCCACGGTCTCTGTCTACGGCTGAAAAGGAGGGCCGTTGATTCGATGAGGCAAAATAACGATGGAAAACATTTTCATTTCGACTAAACCAACAATGATTGATTGAGATTTTAAGGATAAAGAGAGTTAAAAAAATAAAAGAAAATGACTAGCTGTGGTAGACGCTGCCGTGTTCGTATATGCATATAACGTGTGTAACTTGCTCCGCCGCTGCGCTGCTGTGCCGCCGCTGCTGTTGCAATATCCACGTGCACTGTTCACTGCCATCCGCAGTTCGTGTTGTTAAAAAAAAAATACAAAAAAAACATACCCATCGTAATTTAATAAAAATTTATACGAGAGTGTGAGACAACGAGATCGAGAGAAAGAGAGAGAGAGAGAGAGAGGAGAAATACAGGGAGAAACTTTTTCCTTGTATTTTCTCGCGAATGAGGCACTTTTTAACGTGCGTCACTCGACCTCGCTCGAATATTCGTCGTACAATTTTCTTCGTTTCATTTTTTCGTACCTGTGCGCGTACTGCTTTTCGAACCGTTGAATTATTTCGGCACTCCGATCGAGGATTCTCGAGGGAATAACTTGATCGTGATACTCGCTGTGCACGCGTGTAAAATGTTGATTGCGAGTATGATATTGAAAAAAAAAGGAGCTGAACGCCGGTGAAAATCGTTTTATTTCGTCAGTCGATATTGACAATTTGGAAAAAAAACGTTTCCTTCGCGAGAGTCTTTCGCTGCGAGTGAGAACAAAAGTGCATCGGGAACAAGGATATTTCAACAAAATCTAACAACTTTTGATGCTCGAGTTTTCTTCCGTTACTCTTACTCTCTAATCTCTCTCTCTCTCTCTCGTCTCGGGGTGGAGAAAAAAAAACAGAAATTATACAAATTTGTGCATTAGATTTGTGCAAGTCATTCATTAAGTCGTTCGAAAGCCTTGCTTAGGATTTTAGAAAATGAAACGTGGTTGCTTGTGCTACGTTGAGTCCACGATGTTATATTATATGTATGCAAATTTACAGATACAATCGTGATCTTCTGGTGAAAAAACGGCTTTTCCTCGGTTTATCCACTCTGTTTTTCGTGCTTCTTTTCTCTCCGAGTTATTATTATTATTATTATCATCGTTATCGCTTCCCCTCGAAAGAAACTTCGCAAAGTTAAGAGTCCACTGCACAAACGATATTTCTTCTCGAATATTTGATTATTTTCCTTTTTTTTAAATTGAATATCGTGAAAATTATGATTACCGTGTCTCTCCGTGAAGATCAAGAATAATTATCGCGGCTCAACGGGGTATACGACAATCATTACGCGCACTCTCTTTAATAATTAAATCATGCACCGAGATCAATCGATTCACTCATCTCGCCCCGCCTCCCCCCCATCCCTCATGTCATGTTTCTCTATTATACATTCACGTGTATGTATAACGTATCGACGGTATGTATCTGAGGAAAAAAAAAAACCCCCCGAAAACGAGAAAAAAAATCATTGAAAAACGGAAAATAAGGCCGAAGGTTTACGCGAGTGTGTGCGTATGCGTGCGCGTATGTACGTTTGTGTGTGCGTGCGTGTGTGTGTGCTCGAACGAGTGGTGCGTTGAAAGTTGATGGTTTACGAGGTTACAAAATAAACAAAAATTAAAGAAATTTTAAAAACCAAGGCATACCAAAGTATAAACGGTCGTTTACGATGTCGGGCTTTGAACATGTATAAACGGGAAAAACAAATGACGAAAAATCGATGACAAAAAACAGAGGCGAAATTCCGATGAAAAAAAAAAAAAGGAGAAATGAAAAATAATATAAAATTAATGGCGCGCGGAGCGTTCGCCCACCTTCAAACCTCATTGACCTCATCTAATGCTTTTTTATCTGTACATTTACAATTTGTGTACCAATGAGGAACGTTGTTTAATCATGTTGTTGATGTTATTGTTAAAGAATGAGATTCAATATTGTACATAATTATATATTCATTATAATTGATGATATAAATAATTATATACATAAAAGTCAGCGTGAAAAATGAAAACTACTGTGTGTCCCGCGTGTTTTTCAGGATCAATGTGCAATCTCTCGCGTATCCTGCCCCTCTAACACCCCTTGTACCTGCCACTGACACTTCGAGGGGGAAAAAACAGAAACAAACAATCGAACACTTTTTTTTATTCATCAAGTTCGTAAAAAAAAAAAAAAACAAACAAACAGCGACGAAGGAAGAAAGAAACAAATGAAATTCGCGACAAATGTGTATTGTGATCGTTATTGTGTAATAAGAAAGAAGGAAGAAAAAAAAGATACTTCGAGAATGAACGATTTTACCAATGACGAAATATTTCTTTTATTATCGATCTTATCGTTTTTTTTTTCCGTCAAATTGTCCGAGCGTTTTTTCATTGTTTCATCGATGCTTATTTTCATGAATCTCCAGCAGGGCGTCCATCATTCTTTTTTTATACCGCGGTAAAACGTTACACTGTTCGCGAACGAGCGGAGTTCGATCAACGTACAAAACGCTTTCGAGAAGCTCAGGCTCCTCGGCAAAATATTTACCCGCCACTGCCGGTTCCAGCAGCATTATGGGAATGTTGAGGATACCATGAATCATGCACATGGCTCGCGATTCTTCGAGCGAATTGACAAACTCGAACCACGGGAACACCGTCGCTGCTTCGAGCCCCGAATCGTTCAAAGTCTCGGCCATGCTGTCCCAGTAAATTTTGAACAAGGTTTCACCATGATTTTTGCGAAATTTTCGCGTAGTCGTGAACTGAAGAAAACAGAGGATGTCGTGAGCGGGCGGATTGTACCTGCCGGAAGAAACAGAAAAAAATGACCAAAAGTGTCTTTTGTTTTCCGCAATTTTTCATGGAATACACCTTTTCAACGAGAACGCCATCTTGTATTTGCAGCCAGAAGCACAAAATAAAATGTCGTACATGATCATCGAAATCCCTTAATTTCGTAGATCAAAATAGATTTATTTGGCATAAAAGTCAATTGACTGACCTCGCCAATTGAAAATCAATGAGACAGCAAGATTCTGGCTTGCCATTTTCGTCGTATCTGAAGAGAATATTGTTCGCCCAAAGATCGCCGTGACAGAGAACGTTTCTGTGCTTGTTGGATGGTAGCAATTTTTTTGCATGATTCAAAGAACGCGCCACCATGATTGTTTTCAATTCTCGACGTTCGTCATCATCGAGCACCTCGATCAGATCGATCAACGAAACGGCACCTTTAACAGCCGCATCGAACATCCGCTTTGACCTTCCCTCCGACAATGGCCAGAGAGTTTCTTGCATGCAATGAGAAAATTCGTCGTAAAGATTTTTCTTCTCCGATTCCTCGAAGATGATCGATCCGGCGTGAAATTTCGCCAGCATCTTCAAGACAACGTGACAATGCTCGAGGTCGAAGGAAACAAGTTTGTCGGACATTGCGTAACCGCTGTGGGCCATATCCTCGAGTACAATAATGTTGCTTTCGTGACTGAAGAAATATTCGGGTATCGATCTCTTTTCTAGATTATGTAAAACCTCGGGAAAAACCGTTGTGTAAAGATCAATCTCTTTTTTGAACGAGCCGTATTCCTGTATCCAGTCGTACTGAGGGCTCGTGACGGGCGGTGGTATTTTGGTGAAAAACTTGTAAACGCGATTTTCGCTCGACTCATCGACGCGAGAGATCGTCGTTTTTAGAGTAAAGTATCGGCCCATAAAACCGTTAACTTCACTCATCGGTATTATCTCGTAATCGACCAGGCGAAAATCGTTTATCGAATCGTTGCCAAGTTTTTTGCGTACAATTTCGGAACACTCTCTATCCCCGATCACTTTTTCCAAGCTTGAATCCCTCATCGTTCAAATCCTCGGGACTAATAACGTACTGGGTTGATGTCTCACTTTTGTCAAAATTGCTTCAAACGACGAAACGATTTTCTGCGTTGCCTTTCGAAACTTGTATGTATTTCAGAGATGAGTGAATAAAAAAAGGCGACTGAGAAATGAAGAATTATTTGACGAATCGAGTCTGATTGAAACGCGCTGGCTTTTTTATAGAAAATTAAAGTCGGAGTATTCTACTATGAAAAAATTGCAATATTCTTCCCGGTTATGCACTCTTGACGAACGTTTCGCTAAAAGTCTGCGACGGTTTCGTGATTTACATGCATTTATAGCGAACCAAGAGAATCCACGTCACGTGACTGTTTTTAAACGCACGATAAATTGGACTCTTTTGCCATCTGTGCGGTATGTACGTCGTGTTTCGCACTTTTATATATACTTCAAGACGGATATCTTCACTTATTGATGCTGATTGAGGTGAACATGTTTCAACGACGAGTTAACTTTTTGCCTAGATGTAACTATTTTTAAATCGTTTAACGTGACTTTACGGGTTTGCGTAACTTTATATACATACATCGCGTACGGAAGATGGAGAACAATATTTCATGTGCTTTTATTCTACAATAAATTAGATAATTGAACAAAATATTAATAATACAATACATGCAGCATTCAAGATACCGGTTTTAACGTAGAGATAAAATATGACGTTTTAAGCGATTATAAAAATACTTTTCTTCATGCCGATGAGATATCCGGGTACAAAGTGTTACCGGAAATGTTCTTGCCAATCGCGTACGTCGGGTTTACGAATCCCTGAAAATCGGAAAGATAAAAAAATGCATTTAGAATGGAATAAAGCAAAGGCAAACTGGATGTGATCTTTTTTTAATGGAAAAGTCACACTGGGCAAAACGTTATCAAGATTAATAAGATCAATTTTCCGCCCGCACGAGCTTGTTCTCCACTTGTCGGAATCCGCGGATACGAAACGATAATTACTTTGGCACGTGGACACTCGGCGACAAAAATTTGAATGTCGCGATGATTATCCTACGTTTCTATCGGAAATAAGAATCTTTTTTTTACACAATTATCTGACAACCTTGATTTTTTTTCGTTGTCACGAGTAAGCTCCAAATTCACCAGTGAATTTTTGAAATATTTTGTGCGTTTGCATAATATATATTGTGAATTTTGCGTCTTTGGATTTTTCTTTGTACACCAAATACTCGAATTGACGAGCTGGCATTATTTCCCAAGCCGGAAGTCTGCGAGCGAAGCTTTATACGTATATAAAAACACATATTCGAAACTTTTGACTATTTTTTCGAATGATAGTTGGTTCCCTAGTTTCGAGAGAGACTGTACGGTTGAAAGTTCTACGATCTACAATACATCCACGATCGTGATGGTGATTGAAGCTTTTGCCAGTGATGATCGAAGATGTTATTTCTTAAAAGATATTCCCGCGAGTCTCAACGTGTCTTGCCTCGTAAAAAAATACGACGGAATATCGCTCACCCTGTCAGAATTTTGCCTATTCTCCGCAGCTGACTTTGCTGCTCCGTTTACGTAACCAAAGTCCGGATTGTCTTCGATCCCGATCAAGTCCGAGTCGCCACTCCCTTGACTGGAAAATGCCGGAAAAAGCGTCACTTCAATGACCACAGTTGACGATACAAATATTGCGATATAAAAGTCATGTTATTCCTTGTGTTACTTTCGGAAAAAATAGTTTCGTAAAATTGTGTCACCAGCTTGTTTGACTTTTTCATAAATACTTATTTAATTTTTCTCAAGTCAGCAGAACCATCAGTTTTAGCAAAATTACAGCAAAATTATATTGAATAAATCAACAACGACGAATAAACACACCTTAAATTGTCGTCGATAGATCTTTCGATAGATGTTTTCCATACAGGATTCGATCCAGCTAGAGCAAACTGATTGGTCGTTGGAACGACTCCAGCACGGTCCAAGCCAGACTCTTGAGAACCGAACTTTGCAACAGCAAGTTTGTCGAGTCTCTGTTTCAGACTTGAAGAATAAAAAAAAATGGTATTTTCCCATGGATCGTTAAATAAATCGTAAATAAAGATATGTGAAGGTTCAGAGATAATAATTCCTTGAAAATTATAAAAGTTCATTTGAGATTTTTCATCGCATCGTAAAAAACGTTGATAACGTTACCTCCTTGTTCTGAATATATAAGCAACCATGAGGGTTACACTGCAGAGAAAGAAGAGAGTAGTCAAAGTAATTAAAATCCAGTGAATAATCTCACTGAGATCGGTCGTAACGATAGATCCTGCGGTTGGCGTGCCATTAAGTATCATAGATCTCTCTTGAAGACTTCTTTGAAGATTCACAAAGGTCCGATAGTCACTCGACATTCTAAAAAAAGTGCACATCTATTGGATGAAGAGTTTCAACTTCCAATAAGATTAATTAATACCTTTATTGAAAAAAAAAATCCCCATATGCACAGTATCGAATTTTCGATATATTTATTGTTATCGATTTATTTGTTTCACGATTGGCTGTTTTTTAAAACAGATGAAGCAGCTGATGTCAGGCGAGTATCGTCACAAGTCGTAATGTAATACGGACATGTTAAACTGTATTCTCTTCATAACCAATGGTGAGAGATATCTATTTTTTTTTAATTTTCTACACGGGAAAAGTTTATAGCCATTTGAAGGTTTAAAAAGAGTTTCAATTCTTATATGACGTCTTTTTGGGCACTGAAAAAAATCAGCAGCGATTTTAACGCTCCGAAACTTGATGTTTTTTCAACCTTTGCGTACCTCGCGCACGTATAAATGTCTGGATTGTGGTGTTAATTCGAAAAGGGTATAGCGCGCGTTTGAGCTAGTTTTATGAATTTACGAACAAGGTGATTGAGAAAAATATAAAATATTCCAATGTGCGTTGTTTATTTTTTCTGAAAGTTTCGAAATAGCCAAAAATGCTGACTCACAAAATGATCACGTCCGCTGCGATCGGCAAATTGTCCTCCGAGTTTACAAAATATGTTGTCACGGTCGTTGAATTGTCAATGACGACGTTGTTCTCATCGACCGTACTCTTAACGTCGCCTATGTTGCACAAATATCCAAATGCGGCGGTAAACGCATCGCGTACCTTCAATAAAAAGAAAAATCGATGAAATATTTACGATGAAAATTCATAAGAATACAATGATAAACTCACAAAAAGGCGTTCCTCTCTGACGTCACTAGCAAGATTGCTGAATGTAAAATCGATACGACTACTTTGCGGCACGATGTAAATTTGCACTGTACTTTTGTCCTCGTGATTCACTGAAAATCGTTAACGACGTTCGATTCAATAAAATTTCATTCTCACATTATCGTGTAATAAAATTCAACGATACGGCGATTTTTTATATCTCGTGGCTCTTTTTGTGTTTGAAATTTTTATCGGTCCTGAAAAATTGCACTAATAACGATCTTTTTTTCGTCCGAAAAAGTATAAAGTAAATTTTACCATCAGCACATTGTACACTGTAATTTGAGGAAACTTGTTACCTTTGTCGCGGACTATAACATCGAAGTGGAAGTATCCTTCCATGTTGCTGGTAACCGTAAATTTTAGCAGCAAATCTCCGCTATCCGGTTTTAAATAGAAAGGATTGGTGATCGCAGCCAGCGAAGAATGGAAAGCGCGCGTACTGTTTGAAATTATACTATACGTCATTGTATCATTCAAGTCAACGTCCAAGGCCTGCGAATTGACAAGATATTAACACCCAACTTGATAACAATTGCATCATGTTTGATGCAATTATTATCTGTTCAGTTTCTGTGATTTAATGTTAAGAAACATTAAATCACAGAAACTGAACGGATTTCAATTTCCTCTGATACTTGGCTAACGTCTGCCGATTGTTGTCTCTGACAACGAACTAATTTTCATTCTTCCGGCGCTATTTTTTTCACATTGAATTAACTTTGTTTTTCCCAACGGAAGTGACAAATAATGATCAATCGAATGAAATACGGTTTTTTAGAATGAGAAATAATAGGTAAATGGAAAAAAAAACTTTTTCTGCCAGCTGACCTTGATCGTGAGAATAGTTTTATCCGGAGGATCGTTCATCGTAATACCGGTACTGTAATGATCGCTTTCGAAAATCGGCGCATTGTCGTTCTCATCTACTACAACGACGGTTATTTTCAAAATCGAATCTTCCGAAGGATTTCCCGGTGGTTCCTCTGGATCCGTTGTGGCAATTACGTGAAATGTCATTACTTCCTGTTTTTCGCGATCCAATTTTTTTTTCACGGTTAAATTACGAGTTTCCTTCTCCAGAGCAAAATATCCTGCGTCTACCTCTGTAATGATAATCACGAGTGGTTCAAAATATATTTATAGTTTCAACGAATTTCCGCTAATTATTTATCAAAATCATTGTTTCACTTATTTATGAGCGCCTGTTAAAATATGCACTACGCTAATTTCAACTAACCGTTGGGCATTAAAAAGTAGTACAGATTCACGACGTTTTCTTCCGCTTCACTCACCATGTCGTGAGCTTCGGGTATTTTTGTCCACATCGCAAGTCCCGTTTGGTTTTCTTTGAACCAAACGGTCGTTTCGGCGTTATTGAACTTTGGCCCAGATTTCGTTATGAATATTATCGTCAAATTTTTACTCTCGTACAATGATGGATTTCCACCGTCTCTGGCGACCAGAGTCAGCTGATAAAAATACGTCGATGAGTCGGTAGATCTACGTGATGAAAAAATTCGAAAAAAGTACCGTAATGCGATAATTCTGTACCGTGTAGGAATTTTTCGACTCGATGTCTATCCTTCTTGCTAGAAGTAATCGAGCAACGTTTGTCTCGATCGGAAGAATTTCGAAATTTTCATGGTCACCAGCTGATGGAATGCAGAAAGTAAATTAAAGCAAAACCGCGGATGATCCAAAAGTCGCATCAAATGTTCATCATCATCATGTTTATCAGTTTAATCTTTGATTCAATAATTAAATGACCGTATACTTGAGCTCGTTAAGGAGAATTTAACGATTCCACTGTCCCCGTAATCCTTATCAGTCGCTTTGAAGTCGCGGAGCAATTGGTTGTCATATGTTTTCAATCGAGTGCCAAGCGCCGGATTCTGAAATTTAATTTCTTTTTCAGAGATCAGCAATAAAACGACGAACGAAAAATTATCAAAGGAGAGTCATTAGAAAAGTGGGTTTTAAAATAATTAAAAAAACAACAGAAAAAGATCGCGGTGTCACAGTCACTTTATAATTCATACGTCGGTGGGATGTCTTGCAATGAACCAGATTCACCTTGTTCAGTGCCAATTTTTTTCCTCCCGTAGGAAACTCTATCTCCGGTTTGTTGTAATTGTAGTCCTTCACTTGTATAACATAGTTTCTCGTGTAATTTCGGGGTCCAGGATTCGTACCAAGATCTTGAGCCTTAAATTATATAAATAAGTTTCCTGCAACGTACTCTAGAGATTTGTTTATAAATGACAACTCACATAGAGCTCGAGATTCCATCGACCGTAGTGGCCCTTCAAATCGCAGTCAGCAAAAATGTCAGCTTCTTTGTCATTACGCGATTTTATGTAAAAGAGAGATGTACATTTTCCATCGTTGACAATGTCTTTCTCATCAGCCGATGAAACATTTTTTAATACATAAAAAACCTTAGTGTTATTCGTGTTTGGATCGTCGTCGTCCTGAGCCTTGACAGAGAGTATGCGCTCGCCCTGGCCAGTGTCATTTTTCGAAAATCATCATCAAACAAAACGATAGTCGGAAAAGTACCAAAGTTTGAAAAAATTCACGTTTACCTTATTCGTGTTTTCCATGACAGTTGCAGCCACTTCACCATAATCTGGTAAAATGGGGTCTTGATCGTTAATGTCGTCTAGAATTACCGTCACCGTCATGTCGATCGCATTGGAATTTGCTGAAATCGCAGGACATTCCGAGATAAATATCAATGGGAAAAAAACGTTTTACAGATTCTACATCTATGATTTTTAAAATACGAGGGAGTCCAGGGCTGTACACGGCAAATAGGGCAAACTTGATGTATACGTACACGTTACGCCATCAATTAAATAATTGTCGCGAATTTTCAAATTTAATGTGAATTCGGATTGTCCGTAATCGCGATCGAGGATGTATCCCTCAGCTAGATTGACTTGGATCAAACCGTCGAATCTTCCAATACTAAAGTATTGCGTCGATGAGGAATAATTAGCGTTCATCAGGTACGATACGTTGTTGAACGGTGCTAAAATCAGCTGATTTTAGTAAAATGCAAAAAAAAATACGCTAGAAAATAGTTAAACAGTGATTGAATGAATTGACGCACATGTTCTGTCGCCATCGATAGCTTGAACGGTAAAAATAGGCTTGCCGCTGGAAGATTTTTCAGTTACATGGAATATAAATTCGTCATCATCGTTGAGTAAACGAGGTACAACATCATTCTGATCGTTGACGTATATTTTTATCTACGAAAAACATTTTGCCAATTAAATATTAACTTCAATATTTGTATCGCCTCTGTATAATCTCTTACGGTTATCGTGCTGTTATTTTCACCGTCCGTCGCGGTTACGTTGTAATATAAATATTCATTATACTCCGCGTCTATGGCTTTTGACAAGCCGACTCTGATGACTCCAGTCAGGTTGTTAATGACTACAAGATCATTTTTCGTCCCATTGATTGGCCTGCCGGGAGTAACAATGAGTGGAATTACTTTATTTCCATTATTTTATTAATCAGGATAATTTCAAATCGACCTACTCGATGGCATACGAAATTTTGCTGAATTCTGGCCCATCGGCATCCGTTGCAGTCACGGTACCAATCAGGGCGTCCTTTATTTGATTTTCGGTAACATCCATTGCGTCTATCGGATTGAAGATCGGAGCATTGTCGTTTTTATCTATGATGTAGAGAGCCATCGACGCTGGAATTGACGGTTGAAAGTGAACGATAAAATTTGAGAGACTTTTTCAATGCCCCGTTTTGTTAAGTAGGTGCCACGTTCATTATTATCAAAACAGGGCAACTTTTGTTATTTATTTTTAATTTATAGAAACAGTGTGTATAGAACTAAAACTTTTCAAAAAAATATTCAATTTCCGTTCAATCGAAGCTTACCCGACGTCCTATTTCTGTTGTATTTTGTGTTGCGGTCAGTTACAGATATAGTGAGAAAAATAACGTCGCAGGCTTCATAATCTATTTTTTTCGACACGACTAATTTACCTTCGGCATATCCGTTATTTCTCTCTTTGTCTGGATAATCAGTTTGTATATTTAAATATCTGCAAAAATCAATTGATTGTCAGATGTGAATGAAAAATATTTTATTTTGTCGTCACGCACACGTCGGAAACCATTGTCAAAAAGTGGCATGTTTAATCGAAACATTCGGTGGGAATTTTTTTTCTTACTCTCGATAAAAAGATTCGTTGATCGTGACACTTTTTTTTTGAGCTTTTGTATTGTCCCAGTCGATGCTGAACTTTATATCTCCATCGGTATCAACGTCTGTTGCGGTTATCAAAACTTTGACATCAGTGAGCACCTCTTCCTCAACTTCCGGACTTTCCTGCGGCTGAAAACAATTGAGACAAAGATTCGTTCCAGTAAGATGAAAAACATAGCGTTAAATTGCACTTTAACGCTAAATATAAATATTTTCTCAAGCCTCATGTAAAATTATAATCATAGGAGAAGGAAACAATGGCACAGAAAAAACAACCGCTCACGAGATACAAATTTGGTGGAACATCGTTGACGTCCAATACATTGATCGTCAAAGTTGCATAAGTTTTGTGATGTGCCTGGTCCGTCGCGATGATCTGTACCACGACAACGCGCATGGTTTCATAATCCAATGCATCAGCCTCCTTCGTAAAAATTTCACCGGTTTTCTCGTCTATCATCAACGTTTCCTGAGCGACCAGGGCGTGTCTGCAATGGGAACGGAAACTGTGTAGTTTTTTCTGAAGAAACAATTTTAGAATCGTTTGTTCGACGGAAGAATTTAGGGAATGTTTCGCTGGCTTTTTCGAAAACGCTTTTATTCTTTATTTGCCAATAATAATTATTCGACTGAGAACTTGATGCACTCACGTTACGTAGTCGCCGAAATCACGGTCTGTAGCATGAACGGTGGCAATGGGAAAATGTTGTTTCGCGTCTTCGTATATGCTGACATTCGTCGGAGTGTTTTCATCAAATATCGGCACTTCGTCATTTAAATCTTTCAATTTAATTCGAATATCTTTCGTGCCTACGTGGTTGTTGTTTTTCACTTCAACTGCTCGCAACTGTATATGTGTATAATTTGTAGAAACGTTAAAATATTGAATAATTATAATGGAAAATGATTTACGTTCGAGTTCGTGTATTTATGAAGAAACGATTTTCGGACGGAATGACTTTCTACAATATGAAACTTTTTGAACCTGCATATCGATTATCCTCCAATTTTCATCCTCGTAGTCAAGAACAGAGGAGTTTAGAACGGAAATAGTAAAAACCCCAGTCTGGTAGCCACTTGTCGGTACAACGACAAAAGCTGAGCTCCAATTGTAGTTTGATTCATCCGTCAAACTCACGGTAAATTGAGCGTTTTCGGCCTGTCAACGAATAAACGACTTTTCATTACGAAACAATCTGAAAGTAATTTGAACCATGTCAAATTTTGCAAACGTATGGCAATTTAGTATAGACTCATCACGACTCATATTGATACTAATCTTTCTTATAAAAAGTTGATGAGGAGATATAGATCGAAATTATCGAAATATCGCATGCTTTGTTGTCGTTTTATTCGTTTCGTAATTGGTCTGTGATGAGCGTAGCCGCGAAATTCATGCGAGACTGTATTCGCGCGGTTTTTTATGCTGTTTTGGCCAGTTGTCGACTCGTGACATTAATCGCGGTTAGCAAAGGTTATAGTTCTACGATAATTTATTCTGTGAAAAAGAAATCATCCATATCGAGTAAGTAAGAGTACTATATTTCACAATTGAATTTATATTGTATTGAGAGAAAATGAGAGATAGTCCGGGAGAAGGAGAGTGAATAAACTAAACTTCTCCCTTCTTTCTCCCTTGCACATTAATGTTTTATAAAATTTACAAGAAATGATTCTTCGATCAGACGATCTCGCGAGAAGCGTTTTCCTTCAAAGTAGTGGCAGATAAAAAAACGATCGACAACTCCATCAAAATTTAACCACGCATAGAGGAAACGACTCTAAACAAAATGCTTCATGTCCGGTTTCCGGAAATTTTTGTTCTACAGCAATGTCGGGCGGGTAAACAGTCTCGCAGGCGCAATACTACCGCTCGACGCTGGCCCGGAGAGGCTATCTTTCCGCTCTACAGCAATGTTGGGAGGGTAGCAGTCTCGCAGGCGCAGTGTTACTGCTCGACGCTGGCCCAGAGAGGCTATCTTTCCACTCTACAGCAATGTCGGGCGGGTAAGCAGTCTCGCAGGCGCAGTACTACCGCTCGACGCTGTAGTACTCGACAGTAGTGGCAGATGAAAAGAACGATCGACAACTCCATGAAAATTTAACCACGTGCAGAGGAAGCGACTCTAAGCAAGTTGCTTCATTTCCGGTTGTCGGAAATTTAGTTTCAGTTTTTCCCCTTAAGGGTAGCGGCAGACGGAAAGAACGATCGACAACTCGATCAAAATTTAACCACGCATAGAGGAAACGACTCTGAACAAGATGCTTCATTTCCGGTTGTCGGAAATTTAGTTTCAGTTTTTCCCCTTAAGGGTAGCGGCAGACGGAAAGAACGATCGACAACTCGATCAAAATTTAACCACGCATAGAGGAAACGACTCTGAACAAGATGCTTCATTTCCGGTTGTCGGAAATTTAGTTTCAGTTTTTCCCCTTAAGGGTAGCGGCAGACGGAAAGAACGATCGACAACTCGATCAAAATTTAACCACGCATAGAGGAAACGACTCTGAACAAGATGCTTCATTTCCGGTTGTCGGAAATTTAGTTTCAGTTTTTCCCCTTAAGGGTAGCGGCAGACGGAAAGAACGATCGACAACTCGATCACAATTTAACCACGCGCGGAGGAAGCGACTCTGAGCAAGTTGCTTCGTTTCCGGTTTTCGGAAATTTTGTTTCAGATTTTTTAGCGCAGCTTCCGGTCCAGCGTTCGATCGGCGGACGAGAGAAACGATCGACAACTCCATGAAAATTTAACCACGCGCAGAGGACGCGACTCTGAGCAATTTGCTTCATTTCCGGTTTTCGGAAAATTGTTTTGATCTTTTTACAGAATCTACATGGCAGATGAAAAGAACGATTGACAACTCCATCAAAATTTAACCACGCTACTACGCTTCTGCTTCAGATTTTTTATAGAATTTACAAGAAATGACTCTTCGATCGGTGATATATTGTCGAATCTAAAGATTTCTTGCTTTTCACCATTTGCTACTTATGCCGAATTATAATGAGTTTTGTAGGGGTCTATACTTAATTCAAAATGGAGCGCTGCAGCGCGAAAATGCAGCCGGTCGCGCGCGCGTCTCTAATCCCTAGTAACGTTTATAAATTTGAACGAATTAAATAAAAAATGTACAATTGTTTCATCCATAAAATCATTTACGAATAAAGTAATTACTTTCGTACGTATTATTGCAGAAATTTTATCGTTTAACGAATGTGACTTACCAAATCTGGATCATTGATTTCGATCGAT